>OX439345.1:16229330-18629330 GCA_949319445.1 Mythimna lalbum | reverse complement strand
TTTTTGTGTAAACAGACAGGGGAGCCAACATTACGCCAAAGGAACGTCTTAAGTGAAACGCACTGTAGCCTTTGGGACGGGTGGACGTACGTCATTTTTCTAGTCTGTAGGGTATACAAGATCCTTGCATTTTTAACGCTTCCGTATTTACGTAGATTTGTCGTGCGAGTGTAATAATATAGGGGCAGAGAAATGCTCAAGGGTGTCATTTTTAGATTTCTGACAATTGTTACGGGCAGCCAGAAGAAACTAAAAGGTGCTAGTAATCTTAGGTAGTATTTGTTTTCCACTTTTCGTAAATAGTAGTGAATAGAATCTATATCCAAGTTTCTGGATTGTATCAGGTTTCTTCGTGCACATCCATTCGGTAGAGGAGGTGCAGCAGCAGGTCCTGAAGTACATCAACGTGATCGCCCGGCCCATGATCCTGGACGGTTCCTACCCGACTCCAACCTGGACACACGCCACTATTGACCACACGGTCAGTATACTGTTTAATCTAGAAAGAAGAAGCCATAAAACATGTTTATTCTGATCAAATAGACGCACAATTAATTATAAAAAAAACAACAACCAGTTTCCCTGTCGGGCCATGTTTATCATTATGCACGATGTCCATTGTCGCAGTAAAAATATCAAAAAGTTAATTTTTTTTTTTTTGGTGTCGGTGCAACAAGGCCATGCTTTTTTATTAGTCACTCAGTAGTGACCCCCTTTTCAAATATATCATCATTTATGTGGTTCTTCCATAGTTTTACCACCTTTTACAACTATAAACATTCAATACTTTGACTGGCCTGTTGGTGTAGTGGTTAGTGACCCTGACTGCTATGCCGGAGGTCGTGGGTTATACTCAATACTTTATTGCATTCCATAGTACATATAGGTGGTATAAACATTGTCAAGATCAATATGGACCCTGTCGGGCACAGCAAAGTTAGGAGAGAGGACGAAGACTAAGTAACAATTCATGGAATTAATTAATTAATTATTATAGGTACATTTTTTTTTTGTTTTTCATCGTTATTTTTTAATTATGTACTATGTATATTTAAATTAAGCTATTTATGCATGTTTGTATGTTATTATATTGTTATGTCTATTTATTGGTAAATTATGTCTAATATTTAATTTATTTTTGTTATCATTATTATTAAATTGTTTTAATGTTGATATTAATTTATGTTTGTATATTATTACTAGCTTCTGCCCGCGACTTCGTCCGCGGAAAATTTCTTGTTTTAAAATAAGATTGAGAGAGACATGCTGCCTTAAATGAGATAGACGCTGCGCACGTTGAGCGCTAGATTCCCAAGCATGGGCCTGCGATGTTATGACATTTGGCCTACCCAGCCGCTGCGAGCGCTCAGCGCTAGTCTCCCTATCCCTTGTCTCAGAAACATGCTGCCTTAAATGAGATAGACGCTGCGCACGTTCAGCGCTAGATTCCCGAGCACGGGCCTGCGATGTTATGACATTTTGCCTACCAAGCCGCTGCGAGCGCTCAGCGCTAGTCTCCCTATCCCTTGTCTCAGAGACATGCTGCCTTAAATGAGATAGACGCTGCGCACGTTGAACGCTAGATTCCCGACCACGGGCCTGCGATGTTATGACATTTGGCCTACCCAGCCGCTGCGAGCGCTCAGCGCTAGTCTCCCTATCCCTTGTCTCAGAGACATGTTGCCTTAAATGAGATAGACGCTGCACACGTTCAGCGCTAGATTCCCGAGCACGGGCCTGCGATTTTATGACATTTTGCCTACCAAGCCGCTGCGAGCGCTCAGCGCTAGTCTCCCTATCCCTTGTCTCAGAGACATGCTGCCTTAACTCAGATAGACGGTGCGCACGTTCAGCGCTAGTTTCTCGAGCACGGGCCCGCGACGTCCTCACATTTTGGCTAGCGAGGCGCTGTGAGCGCTCGGAGCTAGATTCTCTAGCGCATGCTTGCGAAATATATTCTCTATTTCTCGAGAGGCGCTGCTCATTTTCAGGGGCAGATTCTTCCGTACGGCGTACTCGAGCGGCTCTTGTCTGTGATGTCTGCCGGGACAGTTGAGATTTCCTTTTTAGACATGCTCTCAACAAACTACGCACAGACTTGAAAACAATTATGAACAAAGGGAGAGCGACTCGAACACCGTCCGCCTTTACAAAACAAAACAATCGTAATATCGAATAACTTGTATCGATTATTACGATAGAACGAAGTACGAAACTACGAACATACAAAACAAACGTACAACGAAATTACGATATTTTCGATCATGAGGTATCTATCAACAACAACAACCATACGAACGAAACAACCGAAACCAATAAACAACTGACAGAAGAACTCCAACTAACGACAACGTGGGCCTAATAATTCGAGTGGGTCATCAATCCACAGAAAGTCTTAACACCGCGATTCAGAAAAATTACGTAAGTCCCCTCTTTGAGGCGTGGCTGGAAAGGCCTCACGGCGTCCTTACCTTCCGCATGACACAGGTCCTCACCGGACATGGCAAGTTCGGGAGGTTCCTGCACCGAAATAAAGCGGAAGAGACGCCCGGGTGTCGTCACTGTGCGGAACGCCCGGAGGACACGGTGGAGCACACAGTCGAGATGTGCCCTGCCTGGGCAGAGCATCACCGTGCCCTCGTGGGGGCGCTCTGCGGCGGAGACCTCTCGCGCCGGGTCCTGGTTGAGGCCATGGTCCGGAGCGAGGAGGAATGGCAGGCGGTCGCCTCCTTCTGCGAAGTAGTAATGCTAGCAAAGGAGGAGGCAGACCGCATCAGGCAACGGCGCCCCCGCCGCCGCCGCCGGGATTTCGATCCCAATTTCCGGCCACCGTAGACGCGGGCTCGCGGACGGCGAGCCATGGGTAGCTCGCTGTCCGATCGTCCGGTAATGGACCGAGCCCAAGACGTCGACGGCGCGCACTGTTCCCGCGCGCCTCAAGGAGTTGTCAGCTACAGCAGAGGCCCAGCTGGGTCGAAGCCTACCGGGTCCAGGGTTATCCGAAAGGGAACTCGTGCCCTGGTTTGAAGGCTAGAAGGAACGGGGTGGGTTTTTAGTCAGTAAGAGTCTGACACTATCTCCCGCTCCACCCAAGGGCGGGGGTTGTCATAAGATGATTTTTGCCCAACATATTAAAAAACAATAGCTAAAACGTCTGCACGTCTGCACAATGAAAGTTATGCTAGGGGCATTTTGCGTTTTAGTAATTTTATATTATCTCCGAAACTGTATGACCAATTGATATACTGTAAATGGCAAATCTTATCTGTATGATGTTCTTGTGGTACTGAAATAATTTATTGTCATAAGAATTAATATTTTAGTGCTCAAATAATCAACCAAACGTAAGTATGCCGAAAAAAATTATTTTTAATGCAATTAAAAGACGTATAAAAGATAGAGATATGGTATCGCGGACTTTTTTGTAGAAATAATTAAGACGAACCAGGTAGTCATACATTGTTTTTAATTTTAAGCAACTGTTTAGGCAGCGCACGCCAATAATTCTGTTTTATGAGGTATTTTTTTCCGACTTGCTAGACAAAAGTGGTGATAGCTCGGTTAATATACATGCTATAGAAACAATTTATAGCCTATAGCACTCAGGAATAATGTAGCTTTCTGCCAGTAAAAAAAAATTTAGAATTGGATTATGAGTTCCAGAGATTACCCCCTACATACAAACTTACAAACTTACAAATTTTACCTCTTTATAATATTAGTATAGATAACGTCTTTGTTTAAGCAAATTATGTAAGGTATTTTTATTTATTTTTATCATCACCATTATTAAATTATGTATTTATTTAAATTAATTATGTATACATACTATAATTATGCCTGTGTATAGTTTTGATAAATGATGTCAGATATTGTTCCTGTCTTCATTATTATTAAATTATGTCAATTATTTCATTTGTTTTTGTAATAATTATTATGAAATTATGTTATTTTTAAATTAATTTATGTATGTAATGTCTTTGTATAGTAAATTGAATGTCAGGTATTTGTATCGTCATCATTTTTAAATTATATACTTATTTATATTCATTTTAACATTGGATCAATGATGTCTAAATGAATAAATTATTATTATTATGTATAAATTTAATTTATAATATAAATTATTTACTATTGTAAGTAGCTAAATTGTTACAGTGATACAGTATGTAAGTAATAGTTTTTACTGTAGTTTATGTTTATCGTTATAGTATTCATCTATAGTATAGTAAGATTTGTCTATTAGAAATTGTTTTAGTTTATTGATAAATATGTTATTACTGTCTGCATTTTTGATGGATTCTGGTAACTTATTATATATTTTAATAGACATAACAAATGCACTAGAAGAGTGCATTTTCAATCGTGAAGTGGGTATGTTAAGCCTATTTTTATGTCTAAGTGTGATTTTAGTTTGAATGTCCTCTCTTTTGGTATAGAATTGTGGATATTTTCGAACAAATTTGCAAATTTCCAGTATATAAAGACAGGGTAGAGTAGTTTAGCTCTTTGAAGTAGGGTTTACAGGAGTCGGAATCTTGCATATTCATTAATATTCTTATCATTTTTTTCTGTAAAGTGAATAGTGTAGGCGCATCTGTGCTATTTCCCCATAACATGATTCCATATTTGAGCCATGCAAATGCATATGAGTAATAAGTAACTAATGCTGTTTTGAGGTCTGTTGTTTTTTTTATTTCTCTGAGGGCGTATGTGAACTTAGATACTTTAGCTTGGTCGATTCCCACCCAGGACAAATGTTTGTGTGATGAACGTAATCATTTGTTCTGGGTCTGGGTGTAATTTATCTTTAATATGTATGTATTTAGAAATATATAAGTATGTTTAGCAGTTGTCTAGTACCCATAACACAAGCTCTGCTTAGCTTGGGACTAGACGGCGTTGTGTGATAGTTGTGGAATATTATTATTATTATTATCTCTTTATTTATTTTGAACACATAAAATTACATTTTTAAATATTTTTTGACAAAATCATATAAAAAAAAACATTTAAAAATATAAAACTACAGTTTCCGCCGGTGTCGGGAGCAGGGTCCAAGCTACCGGTGGTTAGGGCTCCAGAGACAGGAACCTCCTCACAATGCGTGATGACAGATGGTCGTCGAAGCTTTTGGCTATAAGGCCATTGGCGGTCACGACAATCGGCACAATGATAGCTGAGTCCACATTCCACATGTCGACAACCTCGTGTGCTAAGTCGAGATATTTTATTTGTTTCTCTTTCTCAGCTTTCACGAGATTCTCGTCATGCGGGATGGTGACATCGACTATCATTGCGCGGCGCGCTCGGTCTATCACCACTATGTCCGGCGTAATGATAGACCGATCCCAGTACAACGTGACATGGTCATTTTCAAGAACTGGGTCGGGCACATACTTGTAGTACGGTACCTCAGAATCCACTAGGTTGTATTTTAAAGCAAGTTGCTGGTGAAGAATCCTGGCTACTTTTTTTTTTCCCGATGCGGAAAATCATCTTATGACAAAACCCGCTCTTGGGCGGAGCGGGAGATAGTGTCAGACTCTTACTGACTCTTACTCTCTCTGGCTACTTGGTTATGCTTGTGCAAGTACTCGCCGTTAGCCAGACGAGAACAACCAGAGATAATATGTCTGATAGACTCACCCGGACGATGACATGCCCGACACACGTCAACCGTCCCGTCCTTCATAATATGTCTCCGGTAGTTGTTCGTCAAAATAACTTCGTCCATAATCGCACAGACAAAACCTTCAGTTTCTCCGAAGAGGTTGCTGAATCGTAACCAGGCCACGGACGCCAAAAAATCTACACCAGGCTCATGAAGAGCCCGAAAGAAGCGCCCGTGGAGCTCCTTGCCTTTCCATACTTCCTTGCGGTCATCAGTAGTTGGTACCACAGGTTTGCGCCAGTTCTCTTTAGCCATGGACAACGGGGTGAGTCCCTTGTCCACTGCGACCACATCGCGGTGCATACCCACGTCGGTTTTGAGAAAGTATTCTCTAAGGCTGCACACCTCGCGGTTGTGTAGAGTCTTTGCGTTCAAAAAGCCACGATCTCCACACTTCCGCGGGATGTACAGTCTCATCACCGAAGATCGTGGGTGATGCATCCGATTTGCGGTCAGCAATGTACGGACCCGCCTATCCAGAGCGTCTAACTCGGTCTGAGTCCATTTGAGTATGCCGAAAGAGTACATTAACACCGGCATGACCCAACCGTTGAAGGCGCGTACTTTATTTCCGCCTGACAGAAGGCTGTTTAATACCTTTTTCAGGCGGCCAAAGAAACGCTCCTTCAACGATTGCTTCATGTCAGTAACGTTAATGCCTAACGCTTCCGACATACCCAAATACTTATAGGTTTCGGTCGAGGAGAGGGATCTAAGGTGTATAGAATCCGAAAGTTGAACCCCCTCAGATTCCATAATCTCCCCTCGCTTTACATGCATGACTGCACATTTATACACACCAAATTCCATCCTGATGGCACTACTGAAAGTTTCAGTTACCTTCAGTAGTTCCATTAGTCGTAACTTGTTGGGGGCAATGAGTTTCAGATCATCCATGTAAAGAAGGTGAGTTAAAACCTGACCACCTCTTCTCAACCGATAGCCCAACCCTGATTCCTCTAGCAATGTGCTTAGAGGATTTAGGGCTAAGCAGAACCAAAGTGGACTTAGACTGTCGCCCTGGAATATTCCCCGTTTAATCCATATAGGCTCATCGTCCCCCTGGATCGGTTGACACCCTGGATAGCGAAGGACTGTGTTCCATTCCCCCATACATGACTCAAGGAAGGTGCGTAGAGTTGCATCTATTTTATACAACTCCAACACCCTCTTGAGCCATGTATGTGGAACAGAGTCATAGGCCTTCTTATAATATATCCAGCATGTCGACAAATCCTTGCGGGATCGACGAACCTGTTGGCTTATGGCCATGTCTAGGAGGAGTAGCTCCTTAGTACCACGTGACCCGTTCCTACATCCATTCTGAGAAGCAGACATAATTGAATTGTTTTCAATGTGCTTAGTAATTTTTGTTCTCAGAATGGATGTAAGAAGTTTTTTATTATTATTATTATACTTTTGGCTCGAGTTTTTTTTTCGGGCTCTGTACCTCAGTTGGCGAAACTTAACACAAATAGGATTACTTTGTTATCCAACTGTATGCCTGTCAAGACCCTATTCCTCAAGAACGCGTTGAGATATTAAACTGAAATTTCTCAACATGCACACACAAATACTCAGGTCTGCTTCCTCTGGAAGCAGTGAAAAAATTTAACTTCTAAGTCATCGAAATTTGAAAACTAAGCCTGTTTATGCTGTTTATGGCGTATTTTGATGCTCGCAAGGAAACCAAAATCTTTTTAGGTTGACCTAGAATTTCGAAATTTGGGAAGAAGCAAGGTCTCATAGCTAAAGTAACAGAAAAAGTCTAAAAACCGTAAATTGGTGGTAGGTACGTCGAAAAACAATTACAAAAATCTTCCAAACACGAGTATCAAACTATTTAAATATAGGTAAGTTTGTACAGAACCCTCGGTGCGCGGATCCGACTCGAACTTGACAGGTTTTTTGGGAAAGTAATTGGTGAGAATAATATATGTTATCGCATCCACGCGTGTTTTTTGCTGGAAAAGTCTGGCTACCTTCCGAGCACCTTCCGTGGTTTGAATAAAATACGGGTCTGATCTTGAAGCTTTTAACATTATTATATTACTTAAAGGATCGCTTCCGAGTCTGTGGAAATAACATTTTACTTAATTTTTTACAGCGAACCAGAAAGTGGAACGTGAGTGGAGATATCTCAAAGGTAAAATTTTATTATATTATTTTTAAATTTATAATATTACTAGCTTTTGCCCGCGGCTTTGCCCGCGTTTATTAATATACTTTACTCTTTCTCCCCCTTTTCTCACTTTTAAAAAAAAATTAGCCTATGTCCGTCTCCAGGGTTCCAACTATCTCTGTGCGCGCCTCAAGGAGTTGTCAGCAACAGGAGGGGCCCATCTGGGTCGAAGCCTACCAGGGTCGGGGTTATCCGAAAGGAAACTAGAGCCCCGGTATGAAGGCTAGAGGGAACGGCGCGGGGTTTTTAGTCAGCAAGACTCTGACACTGTCTCCCGCTCCACCCAAGAGCGGGTTTCGTCAATGATGATTTTCCCCGTCGACAGAAAAAAAAAAAAAAAACTATCTCTGTGCCAAAATTCATCAAAATCGGTTTTGCCATTTAGGCGTGAAGACGTAACAAACAAACAAACTCACTTTCGCTTTTATAATATTAGTAAGGATACAATTCTTGAGATTTATAATTTTTTGGACAAATCATTTTTTGGTCCGAAAAATAATTGAATTAACTCGAATGTTGAGCCGAAGTACATTCAGTCAAAAAAGTATCGGGAATGGATGATTTGTTTATGGTTCCAAATTCAAATTTTTGTTTTTTTGTAGTTGTTAGATTGGCACAACTGTTTTCCATTTTGGCGCGGAGTTTGAGTTGCATCTGTTATTTATATTAAATACAGTGCTGGTTTTAGTAATATCGTATAACTTTAAAATTTTGCATCGCCAATGGAATTTCGTGTTCGGAGTCACTGAAAATGTTACAGAAGGCTTACGGTGAATCGACTTTATCAAAAACTCGTGCTTATGAGTGGTTCAAAGCGTTCAAAAGCGGTCGAGATGTGATGGAAGATTTGCCTCGCTCTGGTAGGCCGTCAACGTCTGCAACTGAAGTTAACATCGCAAAAGTGAAGGAAATAGTGACTGAAAATCCCCATTCAACTCTGAGAGAGATAGCCGCTGAACTTTCTGTATCTCACAAGTCGATCCGTACCATTTTAACTAATCATTTGGGTATGAAACATGTTGCTGCTCGGCTAGTCCCAAAAGATCTGAATTTTCTCCAAAAACTCAATCGCATGAAAGTCGCTGAGGACATGCTAGAACGAGTCAGTTCGGACCCAACATTCATGAAACGCATTGTTACTGGTGACGAGACGTGGGTTTACGAGTTTGACATGCAAACTAGCCAACAAGCTTCGGAGTGGCGCCTTCCAACTGATCCGAAACCGAAAAAACCACGCCAAAGTCGACCAAAAGTCAAAGTCATGTTGACTGTTTTCTTAGACTATCGCGGTGTTGTGCACTCTGAATTCTTACCGGAAGGTCTAACGGTAAATAAAGAATATTATTTGAGCGTTATGCGGCGTTTAAGAGAGCAAATTCGACGAAAAAGGCCAGATTTGTGGAAAGAAAATTCTTGGATTTTGCACCACGACAATGCGCCTTCGCACAAGGCTATCATTGTGAACGAATTTTTGACCAAACACTCAACAAATACCATCCAGCAACCACCATATTCACCAGATATGGCTCCTGCTGACTTTTTTCTTTTTCCTAAACTCAAATTACCACTTCGTGGCACCCGTTTTCAATCGATAGAAGACATAAAGGAGAATTTGCGGCGAGAACTAAACTCAATTCAGGAAGCATCGTTTAAAAAATGTTTTGATGAATGGATTATTCGTTGGCGCAAGTGTATCGTTTCTAAACGAGCATACTTTGAAGGTGATAAAATAAATTTGGATGAATAACAGACATTTTGTGTATTATTGATCTTTTCCCGGTACTTTCTTGACAGAGTAGTATTGGAAGATCTAATGCATATTAATTCTGATATTCTTGAAATATGAAAAATACAATGTTGTTGCTCTTGAAAATGCAGTCCAAATAATATATACGCTAGATACTAGATTTCAAGGGTACCTAGTACTTGGATTTATTTGTTAGGTCACGTAAACTTTTCTTTCAGGTGAAATCGAACTCATCATATCGCGAAATTGATGTCAGTATTTTTATAATTATTATTTTTACTGTATAAATATTTTATATTCAAGACTTTTTTTAAATTATGTAATTATATTAAATGGTCAAATAGTTTACGTATGCCAGTAGACAATGATTAATTTAAAATTATTAGGTCTTTAAAACGGGCGTCATTCTTGCGTATCATGAAATTCTAAATGGCAGTTATCCTAAGACTAGGCACACCACGTCCGCTACATATGGGACATCCTGTTTATTTTTCTTCTTCGTGTCACTAGCACGACAGTATTTTGATTCGTCATTTTCGCTGCGTATTTTTATTTGTAGTAGCTACCTATTGGCGTGGTGCTACTAGCCCTTCGAGCAAGGCCCAGCTCTAAAAGACACAAGATGGAGTGGAGTAAGAAAATTTGGAATACAAGGACATCATTTCTTGTGCTTACGGACGGCGAGCAAGGGGTATCTCGCAGTCCGGACCGAGCCCGAGTCGTCCACGGCACGTAGTATTTCACGCGCGTGAGATCTGTGCAAAACCGTATAGCCCAGCTGGGTCGAACCATACTGGGGCCATGGGTTGTGCAAAAAAGAACCCCGGGGCGCTAGAACGAAGGCAAAGAAGGAAAACCTCTTTTAAACTAAACATATTCGGTGTTTCAGCCCGACGAAGACAAGCTGGTGACGTCAGTGGCAATTCCCGCGTTCGACTACAAACACAACGAGGAGAACAACGAAGCGGCCCTGCTGGGCGTGGCTGGCACCGACGTGCCCATCGACAGCATCGCCAAGCTTGCGAAGCCGCATCAGGTATATAAGCGTACCAACTCTCTGATTAGGGACATCTTTATTAGCATACTAGGTAGCTGCTCCCAGCGGCTTCGTCCGCGTGATAGCAGAAAATTATTCCAAGGGAACATACTTCCGGGATAAAAAGTATCCTATATCCTATTTCAGGACATGGTCTATCCGTGTACCAAGTTTAATCAAAATCGGTTTTGCCATTTAGGCGTGAAGAAGTAACAAACAAACAAATAAACAAACAAACTCACATTCGCTTTTATAATATTAGTAAGGATTTTAGCAAAAGTAAACTTAATGTGAAACGAACCACTGCCGACAGACTTTTGACCTTTACAGTTTGCCAGAATTTATGAATGTAGTAAAAGCTTGAATAAACAATTTATTCAATATTATGTAAAATTTTCAGCTCGGTGTGAACGGCTATTCATTCATCGTCAGTAACAATGGCTACTTGTTGCTGCATCCTCTTTTGACGACTACTGTGAGTATTACCTACCTATATAACATCTACAATATTTTTTCGAGCTAAAAGTTCATCGACAAATGGATTCATCGTTAACACCTATATCAGGGGCTTAACCCTAAAATATCAAGAGGACGTTACACTTTAATTGGTTACAGTTACAGAACTATTTCTATTTTGTATGTGTCAATCCAGGATATAACTTTTTTGACGGGGCCAGTTACGCCTTGTTAACGACCTTCCCGCTATGAGTGGAAACTAAGATCAAAAGTATAAAAATGTTTGAAGCATGCCTCGAGACGCCTTTCATAGCTCCCTGCGCCCACTTTCCGATACCGCCCCGCTCACCGACCCGCTCGCCACCCCGCTTGCCGCGCCGCGCGCCGCTAAGACCGAAGTCTGACAGAGCTGCGGATAGTTCGAAGGAGTTACTGTAGGTTTCGAAAACAGAATACGCTGGGTATTAGTCAGTAGGTAAAAGTCTAGAAGAAAGAAGTTCTGGAAGTTATTTGGTAATTTCTGTAGTAAAAAACAAAGATAACTGGCTTACTATTTCTATTTCTTAGGTTAAAAAACTAGCTTCAAGTAATCGGGACAATATTCAATCTCTTAAAAATCTTGATTAAAATTATAATTACACTCAGAGATCCAAACTGAGCCTGTTTGTTCTATTTGATATAATGATATCTATCTAAAAACTATTTTAAAAAGTTACTCAAACATTTTATTTTGAAGCACTCATAATCCCTGACATAATGACGAGCCGTATCCAGCTACGCTCAAATCTTTATCTTTGTTAAAACACAGTGTATCGAACAAACTCTTTGCATATTTTATAATTTACCATCAAAACATGTTATATTCGATGTCTAGTTTTGTAATGCGTCCAACAAAATTGATTTATGTTTAGTTTTATAATTTCTCATGTAAGTGAATTTATGTAATTCTTATGAGAATAAACGATCTCAAACCTCATATGTTCAACTATAAAGAGGGGAAAATAACGATATTCAGATAAACGGCGACTTGCAAATGAACTACAACAGCGTGGACTTCGTGGAGGTGGAGCAGGTGGACGACGGCAAGGGCACGCGCGAGCTCGGCGAGCAGATCAAGCTGCTGCGCTACTACCTCGTGGAGGGGCAGGACGGCAACATGACGCAGGTGCCCGTGCTCTTCCACTACGACAACATGAGGTAACATCACACACTTGTTTGTACACGTTCTTAACCAATCTGGAGCCGACAATATTACTACCAGCTCTTGAACTCCATCTTAAGAGGGTCCTTCTCCACTCGCTTATCGTAAACATCGAAAATGGTTTAAAAGCTTGTTACTTCATTTAATGCAATCCAACGCGATGTTTGACGAAAAGGCTATGCAAAAAAAGAAAGATAACGCCTGGAAACTCTGTTAGTAATCGGTAAATAAGAGATTTACTCGAAAATTTCACAAAACTTGCTCCAGGAAATAGCTGTTTTTTTTTAACCCTTAAAAGTTTTTGGAAAAAGTTGTCATCATTTAGAATCTTAATTTGCAAGGTCTCTAGAGGATCACTTTTTTACTTTTTTAATTTTTAGGCAAATTATGAAGTGTCAAAGTTCATACAAAATAGGACACTTTCACAGGTTTTTACTGGATTAGTTTTACACAAATTTAGAAATTGGTTTCTTTAGAAACCTAGATAATATCCACAAGATACTGTGTTTCCAAAATATCGAATGAAAAATGTGTAATAACGTCATAATCAGTTATGAGCGGTTGTATGAAAAACAGTGAAAATGTGAGTCGTGATGCACCACCTTAACACTTTCACGGACAGTCTCAGTTTAAATTGTGTTCTAGAATGACACAATAAATTGCCATACAAATATATTTGGCGTTTAATTACGTTGTGTTCTATGTTATTAGATGTTTATAAGACAATATGACACAACCGTGTTATCACGTCAACGTATCCGTACGTTCTGGCAAGACGTATAGCATAGATGACTAGTAGTAGCGTCACAACGTCATTATACGTTGAACGTGCAATAACGTTCTGTCACTTCCGGTGTTACTCTAATGTGTGATATGGTCACAACGTTTATCGACGTTTGACGTGTATATACGTTTTGTCATATCATAAATGGCCAAATAGAGTGGCCAAATCACAACGTTGTTATACGTCCAACGTGACTATACGTTTTGTCACATCGCATGGAATAATTATATAATGAGCGTGGCACAACGTAACTCAACGTCAGTTTAGTTATGCCACGTTATAAGGACTATTTAAAAAAAACACACTGGAGTTGTACGTAAATCAGAACTTTAATAGTTTGATAACCATAATCAGTCTTAGAAATCGTAAACTCTAATTATTCACCTAATCACAACCATCATATTGCTATAAAAATTGCCACAATCTTCATGTACGAGTATTTAACAAAAAACTTAATCAACTTTTAGTCTTCCTAACATAAACTTTCATAATAAGTAATTATATCAAAACAGAAATTGCAATTTCTGCATATAAAAAAAATCAAAAAATCAACAAAATAGATCTTAGTCTTAAGTTTAGGAACTTGTAATTAAATCAGTCTTATGCCAATTTTCAAAGCACAATGCACAAAGTGGTGGTTTTTCTTTGCAACCCTTACATCTTAAACCTGTTTCTTTTCGACGTTTATTCTTTGCACACATTTTGCATTTTAAGTAGTTTGAAGTCTTTTTAGAACCAGGAGGAAGCGGAATCTTTTCAGGCCAATGTCCACCGCTGCTATCATGAAGATATGGGGAGGAAGGTCCTGGATATGCTGTTCGGTCTACTGTTCTATTATCGTTCCTGGAATGCTTTACCAAAAGATCAGGTTTATGGGCAGGACTAATACCAATGAATTTTCTTATCAATTCCTCTCTAAAATTTAAAAATTCGTATTTCTTACTGTTATTCATTTTGTACTTTCTATATAAATAAAAACTGTTCCATACTGCTAAATCCAGTAAATGGAAAAATACTTTTTTGTACCACCTCAAACATTTTCGTGGAGACGAGTAATACGATACCATCTGATCAGCACGGTCGATGCCAGACATAAATTGGTTGTAAGAGACCACTTCTACCGGTTTTCGCTTTAATTGTCCTCGTCTATTGGCAATGTTAACCAATTTCGGATGATCCCTTGTAGTAATCATAGTTACAGTTCGCTTATCAACCCACTTTGAAACATAGACATTATTTTTCCGCACCCATACGTGTTCACCCTTCTTTAATTTTTTCTTCATGACCTCCTTTGGGTTTTCTTTTCGGTTTGTTCTGAGGGTTCCATTTGTGTGCGTCTTAAGGTCCAGTAATTTTTGTGATAAACCATATGAATTGTAATAGTTATCCATGAATAGTTCATGACCTTTCAGAATATATGGTTTCATTAGTTTTAACACAGTCTTTTCAGTTTTTTTACCCTTTTCAGTAGAGTCATCTTTACCAGTATACATTATTATATTTAAAACATAGCCATTAGCTTCCGTCAATTCATAGAACTTTATACCATATCTTGCTTTCTTTGATTTTATATATTGTCTAAACGATAAACGCCCTCTAAATAACAAAAGCGACTCGTCCAGTGATAACTCTTTTTCTGGTGAGTAACATGCCTGAAAATTCCGCGTAATAGCATCCATAAACTCAATTATTTTATCTTTGCCTTTAGCACTTAAAGGGGCTGTGTATAGACATCTTAACAGTTGCTCAAATCTACGGCCTGACATTGTAGATACAAATATAGGGTGATAGTATAAACTGTCCGATAATGTAAATAATTTTCGCTTTTCGGGTACGTTAATTTGACCACTTAGCAGGCATAATCCTAAGAATTTCAGCATCTCGTTACGATCTGTAGGCTTAAATGAATATGATCGACTGTATCTGGTTTTAGGTTTATTACTTTGACACATATTGGCGCCATATGCATTTGTGCAATCTACTAAATAATCCAGAATAATGGGTGGAAACAAGTGATTAAATACATCAAAAACGGTTGTGTTAACATCTAAGGTAAACTTCACCCCCACAGAATCAGTATCAAAATTAAAGTCTGGTATGGTTGTTATCGTTTGTACCCAATCTTCTTCATTAGTAGTTGTCTCAGGGGGATGAGATTGTCCTTCTGACCAGTTTTCTAACACGTTGGGTGATGTTGGTAGCTCACCTGACAACCTACGCTCTACTAGCACTTCCCCATGTTGGCTGTTTTCCGCCACGTCATGAGAAATCGGTATTGATATATCCAATGACCCATTTTGAGAGGAATCAAATAAAGGTGGTAGTTTATCAAGAGACCTAAATCCTCCCTCATGATCTAAATTTTCAGCAATGACATCAGAAATTAGTGACAATGTTGACAAAGTGTCATTCCTAGAAGCGTTAGTGGAAGCCGGTAGTAGGTTTTCTGGAGCAGTTTCAACAGACGTGGGTTGGAGCAGATTTGATGTATTCAATCCTATATTTTGGAGCAAGTTATGTGCAGCAGAGCATCCTGGTATTTCTTGAATGATCTCATCATGGCTTTCAGTTACGGTTGAAGCTTTAAATAGTTTTAATCGTTTGGCTAGGGGGAAAATTTGGTCGGAGGAACTCGAGTCATTCTCTATATCCGCCTCTTGAATACGAGATTGGGTAGTAGTTTGAGGTGATGGCGTGTCCATAGAACGTTGGGTACAGTCACTTTTAGTTGATGGTGCATCGCTATCATCATCACTAGAGTCAGAACTAAAATCGGTGTTAGGTTGTCTAGTTGAGATCCCAACAGATTTTGAATGAAGTTTAGCTGCGGGTTTTGACGATTTCTGGCGGTAAAAAATACGAGAGCTCTCACTACCTGATGTATCTCCTTGAGGGTCAAAATCTTTGTCAGATCCAAAGTCGCCATCACGATCCTGGAATGGGTCCGCCTCGGTAGAGTCATCAGAATCTTCAAAAATTTTCATTAGGCTTCTCTTGCGTTTATCCATCTAAAACAAACAAAATAAATCATAAAATACTATTTACATACAATATGGTTATAATAGAATTCATTTACAACTTAGTAATAATAAAATAATAACATTATATATGTACTTACGATGTTTATTTGTCAGCAAATATTACGATTCGCCGCTCCTGCGCAGATGGAACGCGCGCACTCTGCTCCCGTGACACAACCGCACTGAATGTAGAGACGCGGTGAGGCGCGGAGGGCGTATATACACGGTGTGCGTGTGTGTGTAGTATCGCGACGTATAGTCAAACGCACATTTTGGAAACGATTAAAAACAAAGTTCACGTGGCAGTAAAGTTTTGAGCTTTCGATATGTTGTGACACAAGGTACCATATAACGAATTTTTGTATTAAAATTGATCGGATATCAACGCCCTGCCGTATATAATATTCTGTTTTTGAACGTTATCATGCGTTGTGCCGTATCTAAGTCTCAAGTCATGACGTACTATTACGTTGTGTCCGTGAAAGTGAAGACTGTCTGGTAGATATCACCGTCAGCAACAAGACCGGCCATATATTGAAGTTTGTGTAATAGTTTTTTGTTACTATTTTGGTGTAAAATAAACTTTATTATATTTTAAGACAATTTGTATTTTGGTGGGACTAAAAAAGTAAAGATGTTTTTCTTTTTCTTTTACTATTGATACTAGGTTCGCGCTTAATCATTGCCTGACAGAAAACGCCGATGGGGTCGATGCTGTGCTCCATCATCGCTTGCCTATATTCACTCTTGACTTAAAGACCTCTAGGTTGTAGCTATAATGAAAAACAGACTACGGCAGGGAATACCACAAGAAGGAGCTGTATAGCTAAGGAGTGGAAAAAAGAAACGTTTTGAAAACTCACTCATTTTGCATACGCAAATAATGTGTTTGCAAAACCTTTCTGAATGTTTCTAATTTTTTCAAAACGTACTCAAACGTTTTTTGTTTTGTATGAGACGTATTTTGCAGTGGGGTTCGGACGTTAAGCACAGAAACAAACCAAACCGATTGTTAGTAGATAGGTGCTACCCACATGAACTTTATGAAAAACATCACCAATATAAATTCTAGTTTTGTGCACAGCGTTGGTACAAGTACTCAGGGTCCGATCTAAGGGGGGGCAAGCCGGGCATGTGCCCAGAGCGGCAAAAAATTGACTTATTCCTATCTTTCAACCTAGCCATCTACACCCAAGTTGGTAGGTTGAGAATTTTATGTGTCACTTTCCAACCTACTTTAGATTGGATAGTCGAAATATTTAAGACTTAAGACTCATGACTTGTATGGTTTTGTGTATGTAAAGGGCGGCAAAAATTATCTTTGCCCGTAGCGGTTAAATAGCTAGATCGGGCCCTGAGTACTATTACGTGCCAATGGTATGGTTTACTTTTAATTATATGGTTATGGTTTAGTTTAGCGTTAGTTCACGGCTGCATATGTACATACAGTGCATCAAGCCGTGATTGTGCCGTCAATCTGTCGGATTATAATCCAGCTTTTTTTAGAATGCCTGAAACTGTAATACTTTTATTGCAGGAGAATGTTCCCTAGGTGTAGGTACCTATTTTTTCTATATAAACGCGAGCGAACCCGCTGTTATTAGTCATAATATATAAACCACTCTTTCGACGAATATACAATAACTACAATATTTTATGTTTTCAGGAGGATAGCTCGAGTAAGTCACGACTACTTCTTTAACAAGCTTGAAGGAACGCCATTTTCGATGGGAATTTCACTGCCAAAAGGTTACGGAGATACCGAACTTATGCTTAAAGATAATCCTTTAGAAGCAAAGCAAGGAAAAGAACTGACTGGCATCAACGTGACGGACTACTTTAGGTATAGCTTTAGGGTTCACCCAGACTGGTAAGTTTCAATTCACCTACTTTATTTATATACAGGGTTATTTGTAAAACACTGGCAACCTCTCAGGACTATGTTACTAAAATCATAAACAACAACTTTTGTTCTATGACTTTAGATTTATCATTTTAAATTCATCTGACTTTAATACAAAAATAAAAATATTTTAATTAAACGTTCTAAATATTACGAAGTCTATGCGAAGCAAGCGATAGAACAATAGCACAAGGGAATGGAATCGGGTGGAGGGGTGTTTGATGCGCTTGCGTCGCGTCATACAGACGTAGGTATAGCAAACTACAGATGAAATGTGTTAGACACTTAGATAGAAGAACGAAATCTTGAAAGTTTGTTTTTGGTAAATGAATTATGTTTTGTAAAATGTTATAGACATGTTGTTTTTTATGATGTTAGATATTAAAACAATCCTGCAAGGTTGTTAGTGTTTTATAAATCCTGATTATGTCTACTTTTCTATTACTACTATTTCGACTGGTTACAGGATATATTGCAAGTATCATTATCTAGAAGGTCACGAATCGGCTAATTCTGAAGAGGAAGTCTGGAAGTTTTTAGTTGGTTTATCCAAAAATGAAATTGATATCACAAAGGAGCAATACACAAAAGAGAAAGAAACCACAAACTTTACTGCTGAAAGTGAGTAGAACACTTACTAAGTAGATTTCTTATTCTGTTTTATTAGGGTTTCGTACCCTTAAAGTACCACTTTGTTATCCGTCTGTCTGTCTGTGTCAAAAAACTTTATCTTGGAAACTCGTGAAGGTAGCGAGTTGAAATTAAAACCATATGCTTAGATTTGCGGTTTCTTCAAGCTGTCAAAAAATTAAACTTCTAAATTAGGTACCTAACAAAAACTAAGATACGGCCGTCTATGTCAAGGAAATCAAAGGGCACTTCCTGTTGACCCAGGAACATGATATTTGGCTTAAAGCAAGGTCTTATGGCACAGGTATAAGAGTAAATTTGAAAACAGTAAATTAGTTGTGACGCCACAAAAAAAAAAAAAATTTTGATTCGGGAAAATCTTCGAATTTCTATTCGGGAATTGAACTTTTTATACAGGGTTATTTGTAAAACACTAGCAACCTCTTAAGAACATCGTAAGCGACAACTTTTGTTCTATGAGTTCTATGACTTAAAAATTTATCATATTTTAGTTCATCAAATCATACTAAAATAAAAATATTTAAATTGAACGTTCTAAATATTACTTCAGGTCAAGTTCATGTCCAGCTACCCGCCGCTATTGTACTAGCACTTGTTTCGCAGAGATTTCGTAATATTTAGAATGTTCAATCTAAATATTATATTTTTGGATGAAAATTTGATAAACTAAAATATGACAAATTTTTTAAAGTCATAGAACAAAAGTTGTTGTTTATGATGTCATTAAAATAGTCCTGAGAGGTTGCTAGTGTTTTACAAATAACCCTGTATTGGCAGTTTGTACGGAAACCTCGGTGCACGAGTGCGACTCGCACTTGCCCAGGTTGGTTTATAAACCAAAGATCATGAACTAACTTATGTCCACCAGCTCACTGCGGCATGACACCACTTGGGAAAGACGATTACTATTGTAACGAAGACTTAGTGAAACAATTAGTGTTCGACGCTAAACTCTCCGCGCCATACTTCGAGACCTGGAGCGCCACGGACGAGGAGTGGGATCTAGCCAAAAAGTACAACGTGAGCGTGCGGTTCATAGCTACGTCTAGTGGTCTCACAAGATGGCACTATGTGTTCGATTCTGACAAGAACGAAAAAGTTGATGACCATGGGAAGACACGGAAGGAGTATGATGGAAAGTAAGAAAACCATTTACTTTATATATCTTATTAGAATGGAATATAATAGAATAGAAATACTTTTATTCGGCACAGACACAGCACAACGGTTATATGCACAAAGTAAACAAAAATAAAAGTACAAACTGCGCCGAGTGTACCCGCACCGAAAGAGTATTATTAACCATAGTCATAGAACCTGACCGAGAAAATAAAAATTTGACTGGCCTAGTGGTTAGTGGCCCTGACTGCTATGCCGGAGGTCGTGGGTCCGATTCCCACCCAGGACAAATGTTTATGTGATGAGCATGATCATTTGTTCTGTGCAATGCAGAATACCTTTTCTAAAATTACTGAGCTTTGATTGCAGTGTTTTCGGAGACCACTACCATAACACAATTGAAGAGACTTGGTACAAAGGAGCAGTTCTTCAGCACATGATAAACAAAGAGTCTCTGGTGGTAGCCACCCCGCTTCCTGTCCTGGATGACATAATCAAGAACCCACCAAAGGTCATCAATCCTGATGGAGACATCACTATAACTTCCAGCTATGCCATATTCTATAAGGACGGCAATTCGGAAACACCAGCGTCCGTGGTTGGCTTCCAATTCTCGTACCTGAAATTCTATGACAGATTTATACAAATTACGAACATAACTTTGGACGGATCAACGGTATGTTCAGTTTTTTGATATATAGTAATTATTTTTACCACGTAGGTACCTCTGTAGGGGTCCAGTAGAGTCAAAGCCTACTGGGGCCAAGAGTCTGCTTCTGAAATCGGCTGAGCCCCGGTATGAACAGCAACGAAGGAGTGGGGTGGGTTTTTTTAGTCAGTAAAAGTCTGACACTATCTCCACCCAAGGGCGGGGGATGTCATGTAGATGATTAAACACACCGAAAAAAAAAACACGTTTACCAGCACCTTGATAATAACACATAGCAGTTTTATGTAGAAATAAGTAAACCTCGATAAGTGTATATGGTATCTATGTCTGGAGAGTACTGGTTGTAATGTGACGTTTTTTAGGGTTCCGTAAACAAAAGGTATAAAACGGAACCCTATTGTTATCACTCCGCTATCCGTCTATCATCAGGAAAAATGACCCGTGATAGCTAGAAAAATAAAAACACAGATGATGTATTTCTGTTGCCGATACAACAACAAATACTAAAACAAAATAAAATAAATATATAAGAGGGGCTCCACTATAACAAACGTGATATTTTTTACCGTTTTTTTTGCTATGGATGGTACGGAACTATTCCTGCACGATTCCAACTCGCACTTGGCCAGTTTCTTATTTATGATAGGCTCGCGTTTGTCCACCATATCAGCTGATGGTAAGCGATGATGTGGCCGACTCTGGAGCACGCTTGCCTAGAAGGTACTATTCATAAGGGGCTCTAGTATTTTTCTATTAGGTATCGAAGTTTGAGAGTAGCAAAAATTATTTGTAGCGACATCTATGGAATCACATAAGAACTGATCCTGCTTCGCACAATTAAAGTTATCCGCGCGATTTGAACAGAAATGCCAGAAATCATCTGCCGGGCTGTGGCCCTCCAGCCGTAACACCCGTCTGTTCGGAGGATGTATGTGGGACTTTACTCTCTGTTCCGCATACCTCCAAATATTAATTTTACCTATTCGTGAAAATTGCATTGTTTTTATCTTACATAGTTGTTTCATATTTATCAACCAAGTGCCTTCAAACAACGTAAATTTTTCAGGACCCAACTTGCGACCCAAATTCCGACAAATACGACTGTTACATCATCGACAGTTCCGGGTACATCGTGCTGGCTAAGGACAAGAAACTCGTGGGGCAGTTTTTCGGCGCCGTGGAAAAGCACGTGATGCAGTCCTTCCTGGAGATGAACATCTACGATCACGTCGAGGTCTTCAACTACCAGGCTCTGTGTCCCATCTCCGTGCTGATCAACAAAAGTGACTCCTGGACTTTGCGCACGGTTAGTTCTTATGATTCTACTTTTACTGTAAACATTTCTAAATCTTTACATATTAATAAACAAAGTCCCTCACCGCCTGCCTGTCTGTATGAACGCGATAATCTCAAGAACTACTATACAGATTATCATGTAGTTTTTACCAATAGACTGAATAGAATAATTCATGAGAAAGGGGTAGGTGTAGGGGTAGGGGGGAGGGTTACAAAGCCGTGAATTTCACGGATTTGTATAATCCTTGCGAAGCTGTGCGGGTCGCTAGTTATAACTAGAACTTTAGTCCATTCTTCCTCATTTGGCTAGCATACTGTAAGTAGATTCTATGACCGTACAGAACTAGATTTGAGATAGTATAGGTCTCAGATTTGTTTTGTTATCGTATGACGCAAGAATATCTAACACAGAGTCATCCCTTAACATGAAGCAGTTATATAAAGTTCAGCATCCTAAACGCTATGACCCGAAGCTGTGGATTAGTGTGGATATGGCACGACACAGTTGGCGCAGTGGTTGAGCGATTGGCTGCTGCACTGCGACTCACGGGCTCGATTCCCGCACAGAATAAATATTTGTTTCTTGTGTATTCTGCAAGTTTACGCACCCCCGATGCAGATGTTTTTTTTTTATAAAGAAAGAACCTTATGGTTAGTAAATAACAAGAGTATGTTGTAGCCTTTCAATTTAGCGCTGAACTTCTTCCACTGGCTGGTGACTGAGCTCCTGCTGCTCTTCATGAACGTGTACAACCCGAGCCACGGCGCGTACGCAGCCGGCACCTACGATGATACTGGTGAGATGTTGTAGAGAATCTGTGGTTCTGTAGTAAAACATCTTAGGCTAGATTTATGCAGTAGGTAATATTCTCAATGTACCCTTAAACCCTGATAAATAATTCAATTTAGAAAAATGACAGAACGTTGCTTAGGCTTCACTCGCGTGAAAGTAGATTTCTCCATACAAACTTTGGAACCTCTATCACCCCCTTTAAAGTTTTTATTTCAAAAATCTCAAAGCTCGCCTGCGTCATAAAAGAAAGCATTAGCATTATTGTGCAAACGTTTACGTTCGTGCGTTGATATGTCAGTCAGTCAGTTTTTTTTTTTATCTACACCAATATAATAAAGAGGTAAAGTTTGTTTTTTAATTTTTTTGTTTGTGGTCCGATTGCTATTTTTTACCGATTTTGCTTTATTCCTGAGTGACATAGACTATATTTTATGTACCTACGTAGGTGAAGCTGCGGGCAAAAGCTAGTTATAAATAATTATAGATGTAAGGACGAATCTGTCATTTTACTGAATCAAATTATTTTACTGGGTGCAGGCTAGATTTAAACAGTACCGAATATATATCTATATTTGATGTTGACAAATTTTGCGGAGTTTAGAATACTCTCTCTACTTTCATATTTTTTGAGGATGTTCTATAAAGAAACTGAATTCTGCCATTATTATAAACATAATTATAAATGGTTTCTTTAAATGTGTGTTTGTATTGATGTTGTTGGTACTTTGTTCAGTGATATTACGGAAAAGGTCTTTGTCCTCTAGTGGGTAAGTTAAGATGATCAATCTGATAATATCAGTCTAAAAATCCCACTGCTGGGACATGTTTTAAAGAGGATAATTTGCAAAATGTTCTCAATGATAAATAATAATACTGTAGGAATTGTAAAAATTAGCAGTAAAGTAACCACACGCTTGTGTTGTTCAGACGAATGAGCTCAAATATTTACTAAAAGTGTACACGGCAATAACAGCACAGCACCACAAACTAATTACTATCCTGTGTAGCAGCTCACACAATCTTGTAGTACACTTACAATGGAGAAAAACCAGCGATAAAATTATTAGTAGCTCTTACTAAATGAACTTTGTAGCTATAGTATTAAACAGAATATATATGTAGTGCTACTGAAACTGCATGGTAGCTCGCAGCCTTCACTCTTCTGTAAGCATTTAAGCATGTGTAATTCTTCTGCTTTATGTAACCGCATGATTGTATCGTACGCAGACTATAACGATGGGTTCCACAATGCGTTCACAGCAGCGCCTCCGATGACTGCTACACCCTTACCAGAAAACGAAACACAAACTGAGAAAGAAAATAACAAAGAGGAGGAGACGCCGTTCTCCTGCGACCACAGTATCACTCTTTTCATACTGAACCAGAAATATTTTTCTGAGGAGTCGGGGGCTTCGCCTACCGTTCAGAAAGATGTAGCGGGGGAGTGTTGGCCCGCGTACTGGGCGTCGTACATTCCTAAGACGAACTTGGTGCTGGTGGTGGTGGAGCGGCAGGACGACTTCGACGCCAACTGCACGCTGCCGCCCGACACCAAGCCGCAGCCCACGCGCATGTCGCGCGCCAGCCGCGAGCCGTGCCACAAGCTCGACCTGGGCGCGCTGCACAGGCGACGCCTTGAAGGCTGCTATACTTACCACGATGGGGTATGCTATCATTATATTTATTTTGATTATACGTTGTACTATATTTCTTTTACCCTTTTGACTGTCAAGTGAACAATGCCTGTTCATTCTCTCATAATATTAATATGTTTTTTGAAAAATGTTCCGAACTGCTGTTGTTGAAAGGCATCTATTGATGACCTATATATAGTTACTATGTGAAGCAGTCAGTAATGAAATTAAAAAAAAAAAAACGACTACACTACAAAAAGCTACTGGTGTTTTTGGTTTTATTGATTTGCTATTTAACACAGCCTTCCAAAATTAAAATTATTTTGAACATTTTTGTGTTTTTTACAGTGAAGTCGATTTTTTTTTGTAAAAAGATTTTTATTTCACACTTTTCAGTTGTGATAGATAGATTTATAGCCAGAGTAAGTACCTATCTCATGAAAAACATGTTTCAGTGCCTTCCGGCACCATCATCTTCATCAGATCAGTTTGATGATACCGTTTTCTACATAATTATTCAGAATCATTTATCATCTATTTGTATGGGATATGAGAGTGTAAAGTTCCGATGGCCATTTCTAGTCTTCTTCATCTGTTCCACTACATTAAATGATATTTTTTGACAAACTTCGAAATATTATAGCTCAAATAATATTTGAGGAGTTCCCTCAATTCCTCTTGGATTCTATCAGCAGAATTGGATTTTACAAAAAATGGGACTAATCTGAGGGCTTTAAGTAAAAAAAATATATTGGAAACCGATCCATAAATGATAACGTTTGGGAAGTCGGTAAAAAAAAATACAACCTAATTGAGGACTTCTCCTTTTTTTGAAGTCAGTTGAAAATGACCCCCAGTCGTCATTCAGAGTTTTCCTGGGAAATCTCAAATAGTGGGCTGGTTTTACTGAAGACCACTATATAAACTGGAACTCATAATATATCAAAGGTTTTGGTAGCTGAAGACGAACATAACTAAAGACCATCTCATATAGTGGATTTTTCCATATTTAACATGTGTTATTTGTCAACTAGGAGCGGAACATAACAGCGTGTGACGGCAACATCGCCCGCACGGACGTGGTCGTGCTGTTGGTAGCCCTAGTCGTAGCTCTGGCAGCCAGGCTCTCCGCGTGATGCTCATCCAATATATTTGTACCTTTGTTACTTTAGCAATAAAATTTGTTGCTCCTGTGCTTTGCGTTTCACTGTCCGTTGCTCCTCCTACCACGAGTTCTTAATGCGATCCATTTGACCACCTAAATTGAACTGTTAAAGGGATGGAGCTATTTAGGGTGTATAGCTCCATCCCTCTTTCTCGCTTGCACACTTGACATTTTATCAAGTCATGATAAAGCTCCTGGAAAATCATAAGCTTTGTACACAATAAAATTGTAAAAACCTTATGTATTGTGTACCTTGTGAAGAGATAGGGTGTTCCTAAGGGCAGTTATCAATTTTTTAACAAACAAATAAATAGGTTGAACATTTTATTAAATTTGCTCATATTACGAGATATCATATTCGTAATGAATACCGGCTATATGAAACATTAAAAAAGTAAAAAAGCTAGGACGTGCGAAAACAACAAATGGAAGTTCAGAACGTATACGGCGCGTCCTATAGACACGGTGACCTAGTGCCGAGAGCGGTGCCAATCGATGCGGCAGGTGGCGAGCGAATCCACAAGTTACGTTAACGCGATGTACGATACACAAACAAGGGAGCGCTCGGCGGAGGTCGGCAGTCGAGCCGCGCAGGGGAACCAGCGCGCATGCCCGCCCCGCGCTCACTCGCGCCTGCGCTTTGCGCCGCACACCTATCAACCTTATCAATGTCCGTCGCCCAGTACCTCCCGTCACATCCAACACAGCACATTCCCTCAACATCATCAATGTGATAATTAGATTAAGTGCGTAACATGATCTCCAGCAATTCTAACCAGTGAACTAACGTCGCGGTGGTTCTGATGTGCAAGTGTGTCGGTGCCTTCGTGCTACTTCTGCTGGTTCTGTTCCTGGACTCCAGGGACTGCTCGGCTAGTGCACAGTATGATACCGGTGGCAAAATATCGCTTAACTCGTAAGATGTTTTTGTTTGACACTACTGATTAATAATAAAATTAAAGTTTTTCTTCTACCGACCAGCACTAATGGCTTCCAGACAATAGCAATTAAAAAGATAGTCGCTTATTTTCTAGTTATCTATCTTGTTACTTCACATCAATAAATAAATAGATGCAATAAACTGACTTTGAACTACAAAGAATTTATAAATATCTATCGAAATCCTAACATCGTAAAAAATCCATAAAGAATGAGCAACTCGGAAATGCTGAACAAATGTTCTCTGACAGAGTACTTATGATTTCTTTTAATGTAATGTCGATAAATTACCTTTTTAGAGTGCAAGCATGGGCGGTTAAACTTGGTACTGAATTGTATCATTTTGGAGAGTTTATCACCAGGAAGAAAGAGGTTCAGGACGTAAGTAAACTTTAAACTTATTCAGCTACTTATTCAAATTGCTCAGTCAGATGGTAACAGTAAATTGATATTTATTACCTCCAGAGTTTTAAATCTGCTCAAGTGGAATCGAGAGATGGTGAAAAACTAGTCCAAAGTATGTCGGACGATATTCGCGCCATGATGGAACTAAAGATCAGTGCCGTCAAAAGGATAGTGGAGGCCGCAGAGAATATGGCTTTTGATAAACAAAACGAACCTGTTCCCGAAGACTTTCAGTACTACAACAGCAAAGAAATGGAGGAGCCGTGGGACGAGGTGTCGATCACCACGACACCAGAGACAGACTTTGGTCAGGAAAGTTGGATAGTACGGCCTCCATCGAAGAACGCGCACACGCAGCAAAACCCACATTTTTCCAACATTCCAGTAAACACTAATTTTAGCAGTGTGCACGTTCCGACAAATGTTTATGCTTGGGGTGAGTAAACCGCAGACGCGTCATCACAAATAATTTGCGATCGGATTAAAAACAGTTAACGTATTGCAGCACCTGAGGTCATCAAGGGAATCCATTGGTCGGAAGGACTGGACACCCACTTCATTAATAACTATCAGAGCGACCCGACACTCTCCTGGCAATACTTCGGCAGCTCGACTGGATTCATGAGGCATTACCCTGGTAATCGAATTGTAATAATGTCTCATGTTGTACTTACATATTGAAAGCTGACCCGCCATAAGCTAATTTTTAACCGACTTCGAAAAGGAGGAGGTTCTATGTTCGGCTGAATGTATGTTTATTTTTTCTACAGACATTAGAATATAATTAGGTCAAAACTTGCACGACTGTGATTTACCTAGCAACAAAACTTGTTATCTATATTAGATAGGTACAATAATACAATCTTATTGCAGGAACGTTTTGTTTCCATAATAAAGTAATATTACTTCATTTCGTACCATGAACTTAATCACTCAGTATGATTGTATTCCTGCTAGAGGCTAGGAAAGAACGAACGATTTTAAAGATTTTGTCTATTCCCTGCTAAACAGAAAAGATAAGCGCTATTTAAATCTGTATAACGTTGTCTCTTTCAGATGTTTGTCCGAATCGCAAGTTCATTGTAAACCAATAGAATACATTTAACTCAAAAAATGTCTTGTTAAAATATATTTTTAAAAGGATCTAAGTAACTTTCATAAAAAGGAAGTAATCGTTTTCAAGAATTTACATTAATAAAGTAGGAAAACAATTTAAAATAGCTACGGGGGGACTACGTTAACATTTAATTTAGTTGCACGCTAGTGTGAATCGGAACGTATGTTTACATAACAAGATTCTTGTCAGTGCTTGTCAGTGTTGATTTCTTGAGTACGAACCGATTTTAAATTAAATAGTTTTCAAGTGCTTATATTTAGAGTAATCTGCCTTCAAGTGGTTGGTGTTCGAAGCGAATAAAACTTATTGTAAATGGACATCATAGAATCAGGGTAAAGTTAAACAGTGTATTCCAGTGAAATAAACTTGTTGTTCGTGCACTAATGGACACCTTTAGGCCTCATTTACGGAGACGCGGGGCGTCTCGCGTCGCGTGTGGCGTGGCGTCTCGCGGCGCATCGGACGTTTTTTCTGTTTACGGTAGGGCGGCGCGTGAAGCGGCACGCATCATCGCACGTGTAAACACAAACTTATAGCAATATACAACCATGTTCATAGAGAAGCGAGACGGGAAGCGTGGCGTTGCCCGTCGCGGCGCCCGCGGCGAATCCTCTAGCGTGTACCGAAGCACGCGGTGGGCATCGCGGCGGCGCACGCTCGCCTCGATCAAATCGACTAGTTTTATGTTAGCGAGACATGGGAGCGCACGTGTCGACTGTTGTCGCTTCATCGAGAATTGCCGCTGCGTGCGCCGCCGCGATAAACGCCGCGTGGGACGCGTCGGTGCCATCAGCGGGCTCGGCCGCAAAAAATGCCCTAATTCAAACAAACGCGTCTAAAATCGCTTCTCCGTAAACGCACTCATACAACGCCATATATTTGAATTCAGTGCGGGCCGCGCCGCTCAACGCAACGCGCGACGCTCCGCGTCTCCGTAAATGAGGCCTTAGGCATCAAGGCTAGTTTTAAATACTTTTTAAGTCACGAAAAACACTTTAAATAGTATTTATTTGGAAAACAATAATAAATCCGCTGCGTCTGAGCAACTTTTTTACTCCTGCTAATTTGACGTAAAAACAATACTGCTAGCGGTCAAAAATCCCGTCAGGGTACGAAAAGAATGAACTTTTTAAGAGTGACGTCACAAAACCGCTAAGAAAACAATCTTGTTTTAAGATTGTAATAAGGTTGTTTTGAAGGCGTCATGGTACGAAAAGCCTAAGTAAGATTAAAACAATACTGCTTTAAAGTCTTATGGTTGGCCCCTAGACATGATACCACAACTTTCATTTTTCCATTATTTTTCACGGTATAACTCGTATTCCAAAGTAACACTTATTAGATTCATATAAAATAGTTATATGTAAATATGATGATATAACAGAAAAAAAATCCAAAGCAACAAAACAATAACTTATTTTGAAAAAATTATATTATTTTTCCATAATGAGTCATTTTTATTATTGATAGATTTGAGTTTGACCACTATCCTATCTGATGGTAAGCGATGATGTGGCCGACGATGGAGCACGCTTGCCTAAAATTAACCTATTGACTCTGAACCTAAACACCTCTAGGTTTGATTCCTTTTTTATAAACAGTTTCTGCTTTGTAAAAAAAAATACTTTCATTCCAATTTAAAATCTCCTACTTCTACTATCCTAATCGAAATAATGTTTTAGCATTGAAATGGAGGGCTGACCCTGTGGATATTTATGATTGTCGGACTCGGGCATGGTACATGGAAGCGGCTGCGAGTCCAAAGGATGTGATCATTTTAGTAGATCGCAGTGGGTCGATGACCGGGCAAAGGCGGGACATCGCCAAACACGTCGTCACAAATATACTCGACACCCTCGGTAACAACGACTTTGTCAACGTATTGACCTTCGCTGATACTGTAGAGGAAATTGTACCGTGTTTTGAAGATTCTCTTGTGCAGGCAAGTACCAGCATTGTTATTTCAATCTCTCACGTCCCTTACAGCCTCAGTAAGAAAGCTATAGATATTATATTTTTGCAGTAACACTAAATTGTTGTTTGAACATGCATTTAGTATATACACAAACAATATATCAAGATAATGACGATAATATATTTCTTATCTATTTTTATGTTGGTAAAGCAAACTTTTCGCCAGGTGTCATCAATTTTATTTTCTGTTGTTATTAGGCCACATTGGGAAATCTTCGAGAACTGAAATTGGCAATGGATAGTTTCGAAACACAGGAAATAGCAAACTTTTCAGCGGCATTAACGAGAGCCTTCGAGCTACTGGAAATGTATAGGAATAGCACCGGAGGGGCAAATTGCAATCAGGTAACCGAGTTCTTAATAGGTTCAACCAGTACCGTATCTTTTTTATTAACCTAGAGCTTTATTATACTGTATAAATATGACATAAATGCTGTTCTTTTTCCTACTGAATAATAATTATTAATCGAGTACGAAAACAGCGTGCAGAAAATTTAGAAAAATAGCAAAACCAGCCGATACAATATTTTGTTGTTCCAGGCAATAATGCTGGTTACCGATGGTGTACCCTATAATTACAAAGAGATATTCGAAAGATTCAACTGGAAGTATGAGACCCCAGTGAGAGTGTTTACGTACCTGATAGGTCGCGAGGTAAAGGTAGTACCACATCAAGGTCTTACTGTGTGTCGTAGTCATTGTGCGACCTGCATAATGCCTTCCTTCGTACCCAAGTGCCAGTACGCCTAGAATGTGGTACCTGTTGTCTGTCTACTATACATACTGTACATTTAACCTGTACATCGCATGGTGGTGTTCTCGTAATTTGTGAAGTTTTCCATTCTCAATGTGCTTACGCTTGTAGTTTTTTTTGTTTGTATTGTCTTTTTACTGTGGGTTCACATATGAGCGACATGTAGTAGCATTTTGTGATCTAAAGCTTAGATTTTAAGCTATTCAATTCTACGTACTAATTCGATTGCAATGGTATCTTGGCGTCAATGCAGAGTCTCATATTTGGAATCACTTTTCAGTACGATTTACCCCTCACTACGGCCATGGTGTCATTTTAGAGAATACACGTTGATTTTGGACATTTGTATGTATGTGGGCACTCCACTCCACCGATACAGTGATATAGTCCGTCTTAAAAGTCAAACGACTTGGGAATTTTGTAATAATTTAAAAAATACTTATTCATTCGTTTCAGCCGATATACGTCCGCTGTTGAACATAGGCTTCCCCCAAGCGTCGCCACAACGAACGATCCTGTGCGTCTCGATTATATTTGATAATTTTTATAAAGTTCTTCTATTATTAAACAATGATAAATAATCTCTTAATCAACCTTGATTATTGAATCAGTGTTGACTACATCAGGTTTCATTTTGCCCTAATAATTACCCAAGTCGTTTGACTTTATGGACATCTAGAAGTATGTCCAAAAAGTCAAATGACTTGGGTAATTATTATCATACGTTCCAAAACGCTGTGTTATGTGTAAATCGTATAATCGTTCATAAGATGAGACATGACGCGCATTGAGCGGAATATTGACCACGATTGGTTCTGAATGATTGTGTTCACACCTTCAACAATTGTTCACTGATGCTATTGGAAGTTTATTGACAAAAGTTGCACTTAGTGGAAATTACGCTTCCATGGCTGTAGCAACGTCTGACGAAAATGTAACGTTTTTGAATTGATTCACTCGAATGCAGTTTTGAAACACTGAAAACGCTTTTGCTGTGACTTTGAACACAAATATTACACAGTCTTGGTAAATTTTTCGCTATATGTGTGCGCCTGCCTACAAGAATTAGAGCATTACATGCATTTATGTAGTGCTGATCTTTAATGTTTATGTATTTATTTTTTATGGAATAGTTAATATTATCTATTACTATTATATTCTTTTAGGTATGTACTTAGATTAACTTTAGATCCTAACTAAATCTTTTTCTATGCATCTTAACTAAGTAGTATTCAATAAAACTTATATAACAGCATTTGATATGATTGTAGATAGTTCCAATATAGATGTTGTGAAGCCTTACCGCTATTCTGCAGAAGACACTTGGTTATGCGACAATGAATGCAGCACTCACAAAAGGCCGACTAGAACCTCCAGATATAAAAGATGTGTGGTAACAAGTTAAGGAATGTGTAGGTGGCAGACGTGAGGGAGGTGAAGTGGATGGCGTGCGCCAATCGCGGGTTCTACGTGCACCTGAGTACTCTAGCAGAGGTGCGCGAGCGCGTTCTCGAACATGTCAACGTGCTCGCGCGCCCACTCGTGCTGCAGAGAGAGAAGCATCCCGTCGTTTGGACTCCCGTCTATGCTAATGTTACTGTAAGTCATTCAGTCTTTTTGAAGAGAAAGAACCAACCACCATTTGTTTTATCACAGAATATAAATATGTATATGTAACGCTTAGGATCCGAAAGTAGCTGATTATCTTTGGGAACAACGAGAAAGAGCCGAGCAAAAGGAACGCTTCATGAGTCAGCGACGCGACAAGAACCTCTTTAACTCAGATAAGGAGCAGGACAGACGATGGAGGATCACACAGGTAATAAAATAAGTCACCATCCAATTTGTTCCGTGTTTTAATGTTAGCTTTAAGTACCCTTCATTACTACCCAACGTTAATGGAAGGTTGACCTACGCTCATTGCAGATGAAACAGGGCCAGTACAGTGAGCTCGGAAATTCCCAGTATCAGTTAATGACCTCCGTATCCATGCCTGTCTACGACCTGCGACACAACGAGGTGAGCTGTCCCACGTGCTCTCTTTTAAAGCCCTGAACTTGAAACCCCCCTAATGTGTCTTAAAATACTACTAAAATATTCGGGAAAGAGAATGATTTGCGTATCTTTATTAATTTGCGTTATTATTAATTGAATTATTTTTTCTCAGTGTCAGTGTTCTTCTTTCTTCTAGCCAAATTATTCTCTTATCTCTATTATTTAGCTGTACATTACGTCTTTTCCAAATTCTAAATTTTCCATGTAGCATGAACCAAATAAACCTGTCATCTGTTTCAAAAGATTATGTTTACAGATTGGTTTTATTTCCTACTAATTGGACGTAAGCTCTATCTCTTCTAATTACTTTACTCTTTATTCTATTGTCTTCTTCTTTTACATGTCAATGTCTATTAATAACTCCGTTTTGTTTGATGGTTTCCCCTCAGAACATCACAGAGAATGTACTGATAAATGAAGCTTACTGGGTTTCGGTTACGAAAGAGGTACTACACTTAGAAAGTTTTGATGATTTAATTGTAAAGTTTTTGCAAGATACAAGAGAGTTTTTATGATTTAGTTTTTTGGATTTCAGTAACGGTACAGTGTTATTTGGCCCCGTTAGCGATGCATCTGTCCTCGATAGATGTGTGCGCGGAGGGCGGCGCGCGCTCGGCCGCCGCACCGCCTGACCAATGTGTTGTCCGACCCTTTGGCTTACTGTAGTGATGTAGTTTCTACTAGATCGTAGGCGTAGACCACTAGGGTGTTATGAACGACTTTTCTATCAATCATCAAGTTAATTTTCTATGCAAGAGTTATGATCTATATACACTACACACACTATCTAATGAAATCAAGTATTTTTGCCTGAATATAGTGATGTCTTCGTAGAGACAATTTTAAAAGATTGACTTGTATGACGACAAGTAAATGTAAATATTTTTGAATAACAGTATCGTGCAGCCCGACATACGCAAGACGAGTATGGGGCTTTTGTTACTTGAGTATCTATTGAGTTTAAACTATTCTCTTCTTAAGAATGGCAATTTTTGATATTAACAATTTTAGCAATATTTAGTCTCTCCACGAGAGGAGCCATTTTAATTTCTAGCGGAAGTTGTTACAACGCATTTATCTATATGTTATTATATTTTATTGCATTCGTACGTCCACAACCAATCGCAGTCCGTAGAGGAGAACGGCCAGAAAGAGGTAGGCCAACGCTCATAGACCTACTGCCTCCGTGAGACGTGACAGACGATGCGTGAGAGACGACGGACGAGCGGTGTGCGTGCCGTGTCGCGTGTGCGGCGTGCGCGTGCCACACGGAACACGAGCACTTGACACACGTCTGTAAGGAGATGCTGCTTTCAATGTTTGTGCACATATTTATACTAAGGGATACAGTTTGAAGTGCAACATAAAGTTACTGGCAATGTCTATGTCTATATGATTAATTTAAAAATTTCGACAGATTTTTACAAGGATACAATCCAAAGGGTATTTGTATATTTACAATCAAAATAATGGTAGTGGGTTTTTTAGAATCTAAAGAGTAGTATTTTAATTTTATAACATAAAATTATTTAATATTTGAGTAGTATTGCTAGAACCTGTAACCGTGGATATAAAATTAGAATCCTTTAACATAGTTCTATATAAATAAACATATAGAACTTCGCCTAACGGGGCTTAGATGCTAAAAAATCAGTAATTTATTGCTAGTTTTACGAGATTGTCATAATGTTGTATAATATCAGTAGACTGATGGCCACTACATCGCCAAATGCGGAATACCTTGTAGTTAGAATAATTTTTGACTGTTTACAAAAAATATATACAGCATATTTTTATAATATTTTTTATATTTCGACTGTAGATTTATAAAATGGTAACGTAGACATTAGCTATATTGATTTGCAGAAAAGCCTAAGACTAAAAGATAAATCAATAGATTTCGTTAATGTGAAGTGTGTTGTGAATAATTGTAATACATACTAGTGCCAGTGTTATATAGTGCTTTCTAATATTTTCAGATGCGTATAGCTAGACTTTTGGGAGTCGCAGGCACTGACGTGCCACTCTCTGAGATACAAGCAGTAATGTCACCATATAAGGTATGTTATTATAACAGTCAAGTTATTTTCTTAATATATTGTGAATATGTATTATACATATATCTATGCAATACTACAAAACACGTGATATTAGAAAGTTTTCCCAAGGGAACATACTCCCGAGATAAAAAGAATCCTATGTACTATTCCAGGACATGGTCTATCCGTCTGCCAATTATCATCTGAATCCATTCAAACTATTGAATAAATAACAAACATCCATATTAGTAGGATGTATTTAAAACCCGTGCTGTGATTTCTAATGTTGCAGATCGGTGTGAATGGTTACGCTTTTATAGTCACAAACAATGGATACATCCTAATACACCCTGATCTGAGGCCCGTGGTACGTATTATATTTTTATAATTACATCGAAAAAAAATATTCTCGGCTTGATATCCACAAACCATTCTAGGTTTGGTGCAGCTGAAACTAAAAGTTCATTTTAAGAGTAACTGCATTCCTGTTTTTTGTTTTCAGTTTCAACAAATCTTAAAACCAAGCTATAACAGTGTCGATATGATAGAAGTCGAACTCTTTGATGATGACAGAGGCCCCAGAAACTTTAGCAAAGAGCTAACTGCAGTAAGTGTTCAGTCCTAGAATTTATACTGTAACTGTATGCAATGAAGATTTTAATTTGAATAAACTTTACAGCTGCGACAAGAAATAATTGATCAAAAGACGGGCAACAAAGTGATGAGTGTCAAGTACCATCTGGATGATATGGTAAGTTATGTTTTAAAAAAGAAAATAACTTACATAAAGGATTGGCCAGATGTAGGTAGAAGCACAGAGAAAAATGAAAGAAACTCCTTTCTCTTCCAAAGGCCTTCGCTTTTGCCCTGCAGTAGGACCCAACAAGCTCATAATAATAACAACAAAACATAACAATAGACTGATAAATAAGATTAATACTAGACTAATAAAAATTATACAAATACCATTACAGAAAGTCATTGATCATTATTACTCCCAGAAACAAGCATCATAAACAGAAGTGTAGAAATATAAGACCAATTTAGCAAGTCTAAACCCATATAATTTTTTTTTCAACAGAAAAGAGTATCCCGAGCAAAAAGACATTACTTCTGGACGGGTATTAGCGATTCCCCGTTCACACTGGTAGTTGCAATACCTGAAAACTATGGCCGCCACCGCATCACTCCTCCACCAACTGATGACATACATAGACTCTCGCTTACCTCTAAGAACATATCGGCGAGGCAGTATTTGTCGGACAAGTGGAGCGTTCATCCTGACTGGTGAGTGAATATGCCCTGCGGACACTACTTCTGAAAAAGACTAACAAAATCTGAAGGGTATCTTATTCTTTCCAGGATGTATTGTCGGCATTATGAACGCACGTTTGCAACTGCCGAGGAGGAGTTGCTATATTTCTTGGAGCGGGTGGCCAAGCCTGGCTGGCGCTGGCCGGCCAAGCCACGACCTCCAGAACATCACAAAAATAAGCCTGGACATGAGAAGCACAACAACGGTAACAATTTATTTTTGTTCATTCGCCTGTCACATTTTTATCGTGGCCATGTTCTTGTGACTGAACCGATATTTAATTTTCTAGGCACACCAGAGGCGAGAGACCGAACAAAAGTATCAAATAGTACACCGAAGAATGAATATTATTGTATGTATTAAATGAAGAGTTAGTTTTGTTAAATGTTGCTAAAATGTAGTCTTTGGAGAAACTAAAACACGATCGCCGAGTGCTATATGCTTCTTTTTAATCCATGGGAGCGAAAACTCTAATTTGATAAATAGATAAACAGATTATAATTATCCCGAGAATTTCCAACTCTAGACAATCTGCCAAGTAGCAGAATATTAAAGTGCACAACTATGTCGCATTCTGTTCCTATATAGTTCGAAGGGATTGACTTACGACAGGATGGGGGAGAGATAAGGCTCAGCTTACTTCACATTCTTTTCAAGGCACGAAGGGTGTCACACTACCAACTTCTACACTACGGGCAGCTAGGGTGAAAATCGCAATGAATAGACTAATCCAATAACGCCTTTTGCTCGACCAGAGACTCCAAACCAGAACTCCACGCTTATCACTTTCATCTCCATGTTTTTAATGAAAGTCGATTTCAGCAACTTAGCTATTTTCTCAGTTATACACTTGCCCTTATTTCAATTTATTTGAGTTTTTTATCGTCCTTTATTCGCTGTCATCTCAATATTTATATCCTTTCTTGCTATTAACTCCGCAGTATCAACTCAATTTGCGATAAGATTTATAATTACTACTTTCTGTTACCAGGCGATCATGGCTTGATGCAAGCCCTTGTGTATGACGCTAGGAACACTGCGTGGTTCAACAAAAGCATATCTGATTCTGCATCAGAGGAGAAAGCGTAAGTACTTTTATTTTGATAAATTATTACAGATCTAATGAAGTTTTATTTTTTCAAATTTATTATGCCGCACCGAAGGGAGTACTTACATACATTGAGATAATTATTAGAATTTTTAACTTTATTTCTAAATACGATTTAATTTATTTGGAACGCATTTTTACTACTTTCACCTGGATAGCCCATTGACAAAAGTGATCGGATTACTGCCGAGGTAAAGTAAACTTTCGACATGGAGCTGTGTTTTGCATGACTTTTTATTATAATGAAAGTATTGTTAGGACGACAGTAATCGTAACTTCGAAGGAGATAATATTAAACAGTGATCCCGCCATATAATAATCAAAGTATGTATGTGTACTCTATACATAAGGAACCATGTTGGATCCAATACACCATAATCATTCAATATATTTTAGTGTATGCGTAGGTTATTGTGCCTACCTATATGTGGTTATTGTTTATTAAAAATGCAGCTTCGGATGGGTTTGTATATCTTCTATATATATAAAAATGACCCCCGTTTTCCGTTGTCACGACTTGGCATGAAAACGGCTTGACCGATTTGGCTGTTTTTTTTTTTGTTGTGATTGTTATTGTGAGGAGAAGGTTCTTATGGAAAAAAAAAATGGTAGTGTAGGGTAGAGTAGGGTAGAGTAGGGTAGAGTAGGGTAGAGTAGGGTAGAGTAGGGTAGAGTAGGGTAGAGTAGGGTAGAGTAGGGTAGAGTAGGGTAGAGTAGGGTAGAGTAGGGTAGAGTAGGGTAGAGTAGGGTAGAGTAGGGTAGAGTAGGGTAGAGTAGGGTAGAGTAGGTTAGAGTAGGGTAGAGTAGGGTAGAGTAGGGTAGAGTAGGGTAGAGTAGGGTAGAGTAGGGTAGAGTAGGGTACAGTAGGGTAGAGTAGGGTAGAGTAGGGTAGAGTAGGGTAGAGTAGGGTAGAGTAGGGTAGAGTAGGGTAGAGTAGGGTAGAGTAGGGTAGAGTAGGGTAGAGTAGGGTAGAGTATGGTAGAGTAGGGTAGAGTAGGGTAGAGTAGGGTAGAGTTGGGTATAGTAGGGTGGAGTAGGGAAGAGCGGGAGCGAAGCCGCGCGGGCAAAGCTAGTTATTTATATACTTAAGTATATCATGGAAAATACCTCTCATCTTTGAGAAAAATGAAACGGTTATGCTATGAATTACTAAGTTATTATTGCATTTAAAATTGTATAATTTCGATTAAGATATTCAAAGAAATTATGAAATAAATTTACAAGAACTTAATAAATATATTCTATATCTTTTTCTGAATTCAAAAACTTGCAACATAAATGGCAAATAAAAAAAGGTATACGCAAGATATACAGTTAGAAAATTTGTAACAGGGTGGAGTTCATCCAACGGTTTGGATACATCGTGGCATTCCTTTCGACGCACAGCGGACTCACGCGATGGCAGACACACCCTCCCAAAGAACATGACAATGACAAGTAAGACATAATAATGTAGTTTAACACATGGTCTAGTCACCTTGTTCAGTTTTTGATGATGCCAAAGCTGATATTTTCCTGAAACACGATTACCTATGTGTGATTTTAGTTTTAACGAATTTAGATTTATACTCAACAAGCTAGTTTTCCTAACGAACCTAAACGTCTCTTTTCAGACCAGATTTCGGCAAGCAATGGCCACGAGCAATCGAAGAGGTGTGGTACCGTCGGGCTGTGGAACAACACTACGTAGATCCCCTCAGCTACGTATACAGTGTGGACTTGAGCACCATCAAGTTTCCGCTCAACGTCAGCCTGGCCATGGTCACCGCTTCGCACGCGGTCTTCCATGGAGACGGACATAGGAAGGCCCCCGCCGCTGTAGTCGGGTTCCAATTCAAACATGAACGACTCAGCGAGTGGTTTGATAATATTACGTCTTCGGTGAGTTGCAATGTTAACTAAATAATTAACCTAACAACCAATATTATTTTAAACATAACAGTTCTCAAACTAGACCAAACTCTACTTAAGAAAAAAACATATAATGAAGAAATATTAATTTATTGTTGTATCATTGTCATTTTTTCTTTCAGTGTGAACACAACAAGGAGTGTACGACTTGTCAATCTGATAACTGGGATTGTTACTTGGTGGACAACAACGGCTGGATAATAGTCAGTGAAGATGCGACTCAGACAGGACAGTTCTTTGGCAGGGTAAGGATCATCTACGTCAGTAGGGTCGAAGGACTAGAAATGGTTATAGGGGTAAAGAAAGACCGAAGAAACGATGGTTGTTTTGAGTACATGTGATATGGTTAATCAGAAGGTGACTATCGAGATGATACAGGAAGATATGCTGAACAGTCTGATCAGCATTTCTTCTACTTTCAATTGAATTGTGATAAGGTAGGAGGATGATGACCTTCTCATCTTCAGGTTGAAGGACAAACTAAAAACAACTTTTCATTATAATATTACTAGCTTTGCCCGCGCGGCTTCGCTCCCGCTCTTCCCTACTCCACCCTACTCTACCCTACTCTACCCTACTCTACCCTACTCTACCCTACTTTACCCTACACTACCCTAATTTTTTTTTCCATAAAAACCTTCTCCTCACAATAACAATCACAACAAAAAAAAAACAGCCAAATCGGTCAAGCCGTTTTCATGCCAAGTCGTGACAACGGAAAACGAGGGTCATTTTTATATATATAGATAAAGTAGGTATATAGAATAAACTACAATATATTATTCGCAGATTCGACCAGACATCATGTCGAGACTAATCGAAGACGACGTGTACAAGGCAGTGCACATTGTGGATTATCAAGCTGTCTGCTTCAGAGAGAAGAAAACTACGAACCCAGCTACTATGCTCTTTACAGTAACCTATATTTTGTTTACATTTTTTGCCTCGGTCCTGACCCAATAAAATAATAGGGAAAATCTTTCTAAATATAAAGAGAAATAATCGGTCATAATTCAACATGATAATCGTCGACATGAAAATCCTCTATTTTCTTTGGCGTTTTGCAACTAAAGCAATCAAATTTTTTGATATTTTATGTGATCAATAAATATATCTATTATATATTTCATTTAAAAGAAATTATAATTCTAGATTTATGATAGTATGCCATATCCTGAATATTATTTTTTAATTTTCAGCCGCTAGAAAACTTGCGCCTCATGATGGCGTGGTTCCTAGCCACCACGGTCTGGTTCTACAACTCCATCACAACAGGTTTGGCACAAGCATCCAGCTACTCTTTGGATGATGGTACGTCAACCTTTGTATAAACTGTGCAATTTTTCATGACCATAATGTATGAAAATACTTCAAAAATATTCCACAGCAACCATGAAATTCCAGATCAATAGCCTGAGTGTTGTGGATCTACCTACATAATATATTTCGCATTCGATGTTGCTCTTGTGCGTTGTCAGCATGTTTTGTCAATCTGCATGACAACGAGCACTTATAGCCGAAGTAAACTGTAGAATTGATACTGTGTCTAATTTGAAATAACATTTCTCTGCGCGAAATACAAAGTTGTGCTTATCAATGTGTCTGTGCATGGAATATTTTGACGATACGGAAATATATGTTAACTATGTATTAGGTAATTGCCTCTAGTCAAACTTAGATTGAAATAACACGTAATACTAGTCAAGTGTGTTACAAAAACTTGTAGCACTTGCTCACTGAATTTGTTTACACGAAAGTTATTTTGGGTGCATGTGAGTGCACTACGCGGTTCAACTGCACCCAACATTATTTCATAGCTGGTTCTCACAATATCTGTAGCAAAAGCAAAATTCATTCATGGAGTCAACAATTGGATTTAGTTATTTTTTCTACTAAAGTAGTAATGACTCCATCTTTTTTCAGAGAATGTTACACCCACTGGTGAGTTACATGTAGAGCGCGCACACGCACGTGTTGACCGATAGACAACTCTTATAGTTTTATTTATTCATAGATATTCTAGTTGTTATCTTATAAAACGCAAGCTCATTTTCAGTCTATCTTAAATTGCTCAAGGTTGAATAAAATATGCAATGAACATGACCAAACTAGATTTATTAGACCGAGAGTGAGCATGCTAAACGGTAGGAATGTGCATGCTCGTAGATACAATGCGTTTTGTAAAAGATTTTATCAACTTCTATATCGGTACCTACCTATAATGTCAATCTACCCCAAACGAAGATCGAAAGAATATTGTATTGTAGGATAATACATATTTGCATGCTTTTCGTTTTTCAGGAAATTAGAATAATAATAACGGCAAAATAACAAGCAATTCAAACATTATGAAATACCTGTCTCTATATCATGTACATGTTTATTTTTGGCATTATCTTTGTATCTATTTTCTTTTTATTGAATTGGGGTCCAACATATATTTTTTCTATTTCTATCTTGGATTATTCTGCTATAAGTTTTTTTACTTCACCTCAGCTGTATAATAAATTCTTATTTTCAAACAATTTTTACTCTTCTGCATGTTTCTTAACTTTTCAACTTCTTTTTGGTTCTCATTAAATTTCACGGATTATTTGCTCGTGCATGAGGACCTAAACAATTCATGCTGGAAACTAATAGTTAACTTTCTGGTACAGTTGCATATCAGAGCTACGAAAATGACGAAGAGACCGACGACCCGTATATGTCGAAACCCCCAAATATGAGAGTGTTGGAACGAGACTATGAGAAGCTTGTGCTGATTAACCGAACACGGCCGACTCCTTGCGACAGAGAGATGTATCTATACCAGGTAGATTACAACAACCTAGATGAGAAACTTAACAAACCGGTGACAGAATGCGGCCGTCCTTTCTATGCGCAACACGTCAACTACACCAATATGCTGATGATTGTCGTGGACGCCAATTGCCCGAAGGACGAGGTGGCCGCCATGAACGTGGACGCGACGGAGGTCAATTACAATGAGTCTCTGCCCTGCTTGAAGCACATGCATCCCTTGTATAGGAAGCAACCTACTTCGTGCATTAGGAATCATACTGAAGTAAGTAGTACAGAATCTTAACAGTGTGGTAGAAGACAATGTCATGGCAAAGAAATTAAACTTTTATCAGCAACAATAATAACAAAACAAAACCAAAGAGAATAAAAGGCTCTGTATGTATGTTAGCTAATATTTAATAATACTTCCCATCTGTCAATTTCAACTCCTGCGCTTTCTGTCGAACAAAAACACATCTGTAAGAAAGCATAAAAAAATTGTAAGGAATATTAATTTCTTATGCAAAACGAATATTAATTTAACTTAAATGTTTTTTAGGAAAGCAATATCGATATGTGCGGACGAGGCAGTTTACCAGGGAACGGCAAGACGTGGATTTCGTTGAGCATCTTTTTAATAATTAGATATCTAGCGTAAAGCTACTGCGTACTGAATCGTTTAAAATTGGCAGCCACCTAAAGCATTAAGCGGTCTAGACTGCGAGATTGATAGGCATACCTCTTAACATACCTGCGCTCATCGTAAGGGTATCGGATAAATCAACGCTTTTAAGGTCTTTTTACATAGCATCACCCATGCTATGTAAAAAGACCCTAAAAGACTTATAAGGACGAAAGTATGCATTTTTAATCTTAATGCTTTAGCTACTTAGCTCAATTATAGTTGGCGATTAAAGGCAGTTAAAAAAAACAACACGCATCATGGTAATCTTTAGTCATTGAAATAGATATCTACGAATAACATTTCAATGACTAATGATGACGTTTATCGTTGTAGCATTGTGTTCTGCGTGTTACAAATTCTCAAATACAATAGAAGATATTACTTATATTACGTTCTGTTAAGATATGTCATAGTTTATTGAAATATTTCTGTTTATGGGTAAATAATGATCAAAACTCTTATTTATATAGTTTATATTTGTGTTAATATTATGAATTATATTGATCTCTGCTTTTAGAATAGGTAGGTAATTTAATGGAGTACATGTCATTCCAACATATCAAATTTTAAATGATAGAGTTATATGCTCCCTTTGTGCCACAATAGGAAGCAATAATAAAAAAATTCATATCAACAAATTAAATTATCCTCATGTCACCATGTGGGGTGTTCTTTAAAATATGAGGTAAAGATTCAATTTACTTATTAAGGATATTATAGCTTTTGTAAAGAATTGGCTTATTGCATGATTTAATATTCCTGTTAACACATTACCTGTCAGTTTTCTCTATGTTGTAATTTAAATAAAATGTTACCTTTGCTCCGTCCTTATGGTGAATTATTTTAAAGGGATGGATACTTTTACGACATTCTTATCAAATGAAAAACAATTACGGAAAACATTTCAAATTAAATTTTATTGTATTCTTAAATTTTATATTGATCCAGTATTACACCACCGAGTGGTCAAACTTGTAAAATTATAATTAGAATTTAGTATTTTGAATCTCTGTCATTTACGTATTTTGTCTTAGACGTGAACCATTTACCTACTTAATTACCGAAATGTGATTATTTGTTACTATAAATAAATAAATTATTGCAATAATTTAAAATGCATTTCATTGAACCAACTGCGATTTCACTGGGGTAAAAATAATACAGGTTAGTATCTTCACAGAAATTACATTACCTACTTGTAGTTCCAGGATGGTAAGTACATGTACGAGTACCTTCTAGTTAATTTCAGCTGTTTTAGAATTAATCTTCTCAGCAAACTGATTAATTTCTTCCATGAACTCTGTGCGCCAGTTTATTCTCAGCAGATTATTTTGCATCTGTTCCAGTAAGTAGTTCCCTTCCATGAACTCCAACAGATTGTGGGCAATCCCGCCACCCTGGCGATGTTCCATCACCACGTCCTCAGAATGGTCATACGTGCGGACCAGACCCTTTATGAAACTGGAACCAGTCTGCAAGCAATAAGTACTAATAGAATCTTGTTTTTTGTATTCTTCTTGCGTTTCACAACTATTTGACCTGATGGCAAGTGGAGACTTGGTCAAAGATGGAGCACGATTACCTAGAATTGAACCTAAGGGGTTGTAGCTATTAGGAAACACAGACTCCGGCAGGCAAATCAATTTAGCTTTGACATTTTTTCGATCAAAATGAAAAGGACGAGCCCGTGGCTAAATGATACGCACGGGTCAAGCTTCAAGGTTGAGCAATGTTTGTCGAGAACGGTAAGCGCCTGGACTTCTTTGTGGGATTGTTCGAAAGATTCACCATATCCTTGGAACGCAAAGGACGAGTGGAGGAACACGGGTCGATTTTAGAAAGTAAAAGTCTGAGATACCTAGATCTCTCGCTCCACCCAGACCTATTCCCAAAGGAGTATCTATATACAGCGTGGCGATTAGGTTATCACATTAATTGAAGCCACATATTCTTTATTAGGTATTTTATCATATTCGGTTAAAATAATTTAATAATAAACAATATTATACCCGTGGGAGATTTTTTTCCATTTTAATATTTCTCAACATCATGTATTGCATGAACTTAATCAGCTGACTAATAAAAGTAGGTCAAAGACCCGAGGTTGGTGAAGATACCTAGTTCACAACTTCAAACGTTGCCATTCCGTATTACCTACAAGCACTAAACTATCATTTTACAAACTGTTTACGTTTGAATTGTTTATGTTTCTTCTAATCATTACTACAAACGTAAACAATCAAGCGAAAAATGTCCTTACGCCTAATAGTTGAAGGCGCTTTTTGTGCGCCAAATTAAAAGATGAAAAGTGACCGCATGGGAGGTATGACAAAATATGCAACAATATTCTTACAAATTACGACTTAAGGTTTAAATCTCTATGTTCGAATATTACGGGGTACGAAGATGTTTATAGGCATAATTCTAATTTCTTAGGTGCGTCCGATGAATGAGTCTAGTCCGCCGCCAAAATACTTGAGGGATAGTTGACGAGTTAACTATCTGCGCGTGCGCCCTTCGTATTTTGTTTTTTTTTTTTTAATTTTGTGGACACCGTTTTGTGCTAGCTTTATTTTTGTAATAGGAATAAATAGCTTAATAATACGATAGTATTTTAGTTTTACATTGTACTTTAGTGAAAATAGTGTGTGTGACAGTTTATGCGAAACGAGACGCTTAAATAACAATATTTGTTTTTTTTTTTTAATTGTGTTTTCCAAGATGCCTCGAATCAGTTTTACATCATCGGAGTATACCGATATGATTTTAATTTATGGAGAATGCCTGCAAAACGCAGCGGATGCATTACGAACATACCGAGAGAGGTTTCATACCACACGTGTATGTCCTACAGATCCACGGATTTTTACACGGGCAGTCCAAAGATTACGAGACAATCAATCTTTGGTTCCACACCACGCAGATATTCCTCATCGAGTAGCCGTAGGCCGTGAAGAAGAAATTCTGAATTATTTCGCTCGTAATCCAACTGCAAGTCTTCGTAGAGCAGCCCGCCAATTTTCTGTTCACCACCGCACTGTACATAATATTTTAAAAAGTGACAAGCAGCGGCCATTCAAACCTCAAAAGGTGCAGGTTTTGTTGGACAGAGATAAGCCAGTCCGGGAAGCCTACTGCCTGTGGTTACTGAGCAAAATAGAGAATGACTCTAACTTTTTGTCAGACATAATGTGGACTGACGAAAGTACTTTCACGCGCAATGGGATTTGGAATAGGCAGAACATACGATACTGGTATCGAAGAAATCCGCACCTGATCCGAGAGTCCGCACACCAGTACAGATTTGCCGTGAATGTCTGGGCTGCAATACACGGAGATCAAATAATTGGTCCTGTGTTTATCGATGGTAACCTAAATGGACCCAAGTTTTTAGAACTACTCGAAGGTACAGTGTCGCATTTTACTGAGGAGTTATCAGTGGGTGCATATCGCCGTTTATGGTACCAGCTTGACGGAGCACCTGCTCATTCAGTAGTGGCTGCCAGGCAGCGCCTCACTGCCATGTTCGGAGAGCAATGGATTGGCCGATACGGACCTTGTCGATGGCCAGCACGGTCACCGGACCTTACACCACTCGATTTTTTTTTATGGGGACATTTAAAGAATGTGGTTTACGCTACTGAAGTGACGACTTTGGATGATTTAAAAACTCGTATAATTCGTGCCTTCGACAATTTAAAAAATTTAGCTGCAAATGGTGATCTACTAAGAAAAGTCCGCAACAATATCGTAAGACGATGTCATTTGTGTGTACCTACAGAAGCATGGTGGACATTTTGAAAATGTAAAAATTTAAAATGCATAATATTAACTAATTGGACATTTAAGTGTAGATTTTTTAAACTAATTTGTGATTATTTCATAAAACAACATCATAAAGTACCACGCGCGCGTGCCTACTTTTACAAGTAGGTATTCATTCATAACTCGCGTACGCGTAGGTACGGCGCGTACTCGCCGGCGCCGCGGCGTTGCCGCTTTTACAGGTCAGTAAACTATTATTATAAAGGATGTTTTATTTTTTATCAATTATAACGCTATTTATTTTGTTTGAAAAATGCATTTTCTTAATTTTAGTCAAATTGTTTATTTTATTATTTTAACGGAATAATAACAACTTGAAATGTCTGCTGCATAATTTAATGTGATAACCTAATCGCCACGCTGTATATATATATATATATAAATATGCTTAGGTACAACTTAGCTAAAAACTGCCAAACCTTTTGTCCTGGTTCACTATTCGATGATTTTTCTACTTCTTTTTCCTTTCGCCACGAAATTGTTCTTAGCTTTTCAATGTCAGTCTCTTCGTCATTTTCTTCTGATGTACTTTCATGACACTCCACATCAGTACCTCTTACCTCTGTAGAATTAACATGACGACTATCTGCGCCACTTGCACATTTGGTTTCAATGACAAGGTCTCGATCAGAGATATTTTCATCTGTATTGATGGTTTTAGGAAAAACTGCTACGGATACAGTACTTGTGTGAATGCGTCCACCTTTCTCCGTAGCAGGGATCTTTTGTACGCGGTGCACTCCAGCTTCAATTTTCATTAGCTCAGGCACACCTACACCTTCGATATACATAGAAGCCTTCCTAATGCCTCCAATTTCGTATTTTTCGAGGGAGACGACGCAAACCTCCCAGTCTTTATAATCGGCGTATGATTCATACATTTCAAATAGTTGCTGCGCGAACGGCACAGCTTCGTGGCCGGCGCCAGCCGTCACTTCCAAAATTACTCCGCCTTCCGTCAGCTTGGGCTCCAAGAGCAGTGACTGCAAGTCACGATCTATGTCCGCCATTCGTTGCAAGTATGACAAACCTTCTTTTTTAATCATTTCCATCGCAGTTTTATCATCACATTGTTTTTTACTAAGCGCTTCAATGTTGTCGTGTATGTTGTTTCGCTGTTCAAACACGTTTATGATTGGTTTTATTTCAAACAAACGTTTTGATTCCTCAGGTGTTCTCTTTACTTTGGAGTTCAGATTTTCATGTTCTAACTTCAAGTTCTTCAGATAAGCTTGAACGGGGAAATCGGATATTTTGAAAACACTACACTTACGATGCATTTGTAGTTTTACGGCTGAGAATAAAGGCCGAATAAGTAAATTTCTTGAAATTGACATTTAGTTAAAGTTGTCGTCTGGGTAAGGTATTAATATAACAATAATACTATAAAAGAAAATACGAAGAAAAAAATATTTTACTCACAATTAAATTGCGAGACTTCACGTCAAAACGACAATGAATATAATTATGATTGATATTCATGGCGATATAAGAAAGGAGTAGACCAGCGTCATGTTATGACACCAAGGAGGCGAACCTACTTTATAGAGATTTAGAATATACCTACAGACAAAAAGCTATCAAACGAATAGGTAAGTACCAGGTAGGTAATTAATTAATTAAAGAAATGGTTAAGTCTAAATTAGAAAACCTATCCTAGGACGTCGCCAACACACCTAGATGCGAATATTAACTATAAAGCCCAATGACTTAGTTTATTGGTTTTGTAGGACACGCTAATCTCAAGTTGAAAAATTATTTTAGAGTTATATAATTCAACACTAAAATATTTTTTCAACTTGAACTACTAGTTCTTGTTGGATAGCCCTATCAACAGTTGCGTAACTATGGGGTGAAAAGGCTGGTAAAATGCCACGGACCCCTGGTTCTGTGGGGCCCTAATCCAATAGATCGCGAGCTCGAAAGAAGTACCTAAAAATTATAAACTGTAGGTGTAAGTAATAGAACTTAAAATCAATTAAAATTAGACACAAGTACCTAAAAACCTAAAGGGGGTGTATACGGGGTCTCAACCAATACCTATCGAGACCCAAGCAACCTCACCTGCACGTGGTGCACCCTGCTGACGAACAAACGACGCTCTGGCGACCCGCCAACACGCATTGGACCAGCGCGGCGGGTTACGGTCCTAACCCCCCTGAATGCAGAGAAGCACAAAGAACAGACCCCAAGTGCTCGGCGACTCCAGCAGTAGTGCTAGCGTGGACGGGCCTGAGCGCGGCCCTGGGGTCCGGGGTGCTAAAAATCTCCGGGCGGGATCGATAAACCGTCAACGACTGGACCTGGCAACGTACAACACGCGTACACTCAGGTCCGACGAGAAGATCGCCGAACTCGAAGAGGAGTTGAGCAGGCTACGATGGAGTATTGTGGGGTTATCCGAAGTCCGAAGACAGGGGGAGGACACGATAATCCTAAGATCTGGTAACCTGCTCTATTTCCGGGAAGGGGACCGGCAGTCCCAAGGTCGTGTCGGTTAATCGTCCACAAGTCCCTTGTGAACAATGTGGTGAAGATCGAGAGTGCGTCGACCAGGGTAGCGTACCTAGGTTAGCGGATTCCGAAAAGGCTTCAGCACCATAGACCACATACATACGCTACTACGCTATATATGAAATGCTCTTAAAACTACATTCCAGCTCCAAAACAGTATATCTTCAATGGATTCCATCCCATGTGCAGTTAGAAGAAAATGATATGGTTGACTTACTCGCAAAACACGCGTGTGTTGAGGGAGTTCCCATGAATATTACCCCACTATATTCGGATTACTTTGGAAAAGCAAAAAAAAATTGTTTTGAACTTTGGCAGGAATATTTTGACAAAAGGTCAAAAGAAAAAGGGATATGGTACCGAACTATTCAGCCAGAGATTTCTCGGGTTCCATGGATAGACTGTAATCTCAACAGAAATGTAATAACTATAGCTGTAAGACTTCGTTCCGGACATATTCCATCAAATAAATTCAACTATTTAATGAAGAAAGTTTTGTCTCCAAATTGTGATGACTGTGGTGTGGTTGATGATGTTGTCCACATTTTGATGGAGTGTGTCCGGAACGAAAATACAAGAATCAATATTTTTGGACTCTGTAAAACGTATGATATTGGAATTTGTAATACAATCCTCTCTTTTCCAATGTCCGATAAAGCTAAACAGTTATTCGAGTTAGCCTTAAGGTAGATTGTAAGTTTTTCTTGTTTTCTGTACTGGGCGATGTGGTCGCTAAGCGACAAAGCCCTTTAATTAAATAATAAAAAAAAAAAAAAATACATACGCTACGGCAGGTTACACAGAAGACCGAGGAGTATAATCTGCCTCTCTGTCTAGCGTTTGTGGACTATGAGAAAGCCTTTGATTCGATCGAGAGATGGGTTGTGCTACAGTCTCTCCAACGGTGCCAGATTGATTATCGGTACATCGAGGTGCTGAAGTGTTTGTACAAAAACGCCACTATGTTAGTCCGACTTCAGGACCAGACCTCGAAACCTATTCTCCTGCAGCGGGGCGTGAGGCAGGGAGACGTCATTTCTCCGAAACTGTTCACGGCCGCAATGGAGGATGTCTTCAAGGTTCTGAACTGGAGTGGACTAAGCATCAATGTCAATGGCGAGTACATTACTCACCTTCGGTTCGCCGACGACATAGTAGTCATGGCTGAGACTACGGAGGAGTTCAGCAAAATGCTCAATGACCTTAGTAGAGCTTCCGAAAGAGTGTGTCTTAAAATGAACATGGACAAAACTAAAGTCATGATAAACAACCATGTAGCACCCACTCCTATAAGGATCGGAGACTCTATACTCGAAGTTGTGGACGATTACATCTACCTCGGACAGACAATCCAGTTGGGTAGAGCTAATTTCGAGAAAGAGGTCAACCGTCGAATCCGGCTCGGCTGGGCGGCGTTCGGGAGGCTGCGCGATATATTCTCGTCCAATATACCACAGTGTCTCAAGACGAAAGTCTATGACCAGTGCGTGTTGCCAGTGATGATATATGGTGCCGAAACGTGGTCGCTCACAATGGGCCTCATCAGAAGGTTCAAAGTCACCCAGAGGGCAATGGAAAGGGCTATGCTCGGAGTTTCCTTGCGGGATCGAATCAGAAATGAAGATATCCGCAGGAGAACCAAGGTTGCCGACATAGCCCGAAGAATCGCCAAACTTAAGTGGCAATGGGCAGGGCACATTGCTCGCAGAACAGATGGCCGTTGGGGCCGAAAGGTTCTGGATTGGCGACCTCGTACTGAAAGACGCAGCGTCGGAAGGCCTCCTACAAGGTGGACCGATGACCTGGTGAAGGTTGCGGGAAACCGATGGATGCGAGACGCACAGGATCGATCATTATGGCCACACTTAGGGGAGGCCTATGTCCAGCAGTGGACGTCTGTCGGCTGAAATGATGATGATGATGACCTAAAAACCATAAATAAATAAATAAATAAGCCTTTATTGCTGTTGCAAGCTAATTTAACAATGCATAATAAACTTTGAAAAATCTTAACTAAAATATTTTACTTAATATCTACTCGGCATTCGGTTAGTCTTCCTTATTATTAACAGCTTGTCTTTCGACAAAGGCCTCCTCTAAGGCTTTCCACTTGTACCTGTCCTGTGCAATTCGTATCCATTCTGGACCTGCTGTTTTCTTAATATCGTCTTCCCATCGCTTAGGTTGTCTTCCTCTGTTTCTTGTGCTTTCTCTCGGGTACCATTCTGTTATTATTTTGGTCCATTTTTCTTTCTTTTCTCTCGCCATATGGCCGGTCCAGCGCCACTTCAATTTTCTACATATGGATTGCACTTTTCCGAACTTAGTCTTTTCTTTTATTCTTTTTAATTGTACTTTATCGCGTCTTCTTATTCCCAATACGCTTCTCTCTATCCCATTCTGACAAATATTTATTTTATTTTGCTGTTGTTCGGTTAAGGCCCAAGTTTGACACGCATATGTTAGACATGGCAGGATGCAGACATTGAATACTTTTCGCTTTTCCGCCATTGGCCTCTCTTTGTTTTTCATAATTTCACTCAATGACCAGAATCTCTTCCAAGTATTAGCTATTCTTCTTTCGATTTCTTTCTGTATGTTTCCTGTTGATGATACTAATTGTCCCAAATATACGTACTCATTCACGTATTCTAATTGTTGGTCATTTATTTTGATATTCTCTGGTAGTGGAGAATTGCTCATTAATTGGGTTTCGTGGACTTCAACAAAGCTTTTGATTCTCTGGAACACCACTACATATGGGAATCGCTAGGGCGACAGGGGGTAGATGATAAGTATATTCGCCTTCTGAAGATCATTTACGAGAAAAGCATAGCACAAGTAACAACTGAATTGACGGGCGGTGAATTTCCAATAGAAAGAGGCGTCCGCCAAGGTGACCCTATTTCGCCAAAGCTATTCTCTGCGGTTTTAGAGATGATCTTTAGGAAAATGGACTGGGACAACTTCGGTCTTAACATTAACGGAGAGAAATTGAGTCATTTGAGATTCGCCGATGATTTAATACTTTTCGCGGAATGTCCAAAGGTCTTGGAAAAAATGCTACAACAATTATCAGACGAAAGTGCAAATGCCGGTCTGACAATGAACATAACGAAGACCAAATTAATGAGCAATTCTCCACTACCTAAAAACCATATACAAATTCAAATAAATTATTATTAAGATTTATTAAACACATTCACAAGAAATTGATTTTTTATCAATTTCCCGCGGCATTTTATACGCCACTAGGAAGTCTACCTTCAGAGACGAAATAAAGTCTTTGTGTAAGAACTTGCTATCTATCTATATATATAAAAATGACCCCCGTTTTCCGTTGTCACGACTTGGCATGAAAACGGCTTGACCGATTTGGCTGATTTTTTTTTTTGTTGTGATTGTTATTATGAGGAGAAGGTTCTTATGGAAAAAAAAATTAGGGTAGTGTAGGGTAGAGTACGGTAGAGTAGGGTAGAGTAGGGTAGAGTAGGGTAGAGTAGGGTAGAGTAGGGTAGAGTAGGGTACAGTAGGGTAGAGTAGGGTAGAGTAGGGTAGAGTAGGGTAGGGTAGGGTAGAGTAGGGTAGAGTAGTAGGGTTTTTTTTTTTTTTTTTTTTTAGTTTATTTTCAGACACGCCACTCCCTGCCCTGAACAGGGTCGTTGTAAAATCATTATTTTGTTTTATATGTATAAGTTTTGTCATTATTTTTGTTTGTAATATTTCAATTTTTGTATGTTTCTTTATTGTTATTCATTGTCTGAGTTCTCTCATACGAGTATTTATAAATTTGTTTTCTGTGTCTGTTTGTTTTTATTATTTTCTGTTCAAAATATAATCATTTTTTAGTTTACGTGTTTGGTAGTTTTATGTTATATATATTTATGATATGTTTAGTATTTCATCCATTTATTAAATTTAGATAGTTGTTTTTATAATTAATATAGATAGATTGATACATAGATATATGATATATTTGTATTTATTCCATTCCTATTACGTTCTTTCTTTCCTCAAGGGTTGCGCAAACGCTTGGTGGTTCAATATTTTGCGCTTTCTTGAGGCCTTTCTTCTTATGATACTTTCTTTTTCTCTTCCTGTTATAATATATATGTATAATTTATTATTTATTTATGTATATCTTAATATAGTTTGTTACTTTTAGTATGTAGTTAATATAATTATGATAATGTAATATGAATATAATATATATAGTTATTATAATAGATGTATGTAGATAATTTTATTTGTTCCTACTTATCACAATCTCGGCTATTCGTTTAGCGTACTTTAAAAATATATTTCTTGTTTTATTATCCGCCATTATCTCCCTCACAGCTTCCCTATCTATACGTCGCTCAAGTTCCCGCTCGCAATCATATCTTGCCCGACCGAAGATCGGGCAGTCGATCAAGACATGTAGGGCGGATTCCTCCACTCCGGGGGCGCAGGCACACGATGGGTCCTCCTTACACTTGAATCTGGTCAGATATTCGGAGAACCCACCGTGTCCTGTTAGCACTTGCGTCGTGATGCAGTCTAGTGTCATCTTTTTTATGACCCTGTGCCCGTCGGTGGCATTCGGAAAGAAGACCTTTGTCGTCCCGGCAGTCGTCCCTGACCGATACCTCCGGTTCCATTCGCCAAGAGACTCCCGTCTGATTTGCCCCTTGACGAATGAGACCGGGCACTTATCATAGTCAGGGGCGCGTTTTAGAGTGAGAGCAGCCATTTTGGCCAGGCAGTCGGCGCGTTCGTTGCCCGCAAGCCCCGCGTGGGCCTTCAACCAGAACAAGGACACAGCTTTGCTCTGGTCAAAGGCCGTCCGAAGGTTTTTGCGGGCCTCGACGGCCAGGGGGTGCAGGGAGCCGTTGTTAACTACCGTGTCCAGCGCAGATCTGGAGTCGCTGTAAATGGCGAAGCTCCGCTGAGCACCTCGAACGATGTCACCCGTGGCTCTACATACAGCCAGGAGTTCCGCCTGGTAGACGGTGCCGTAAGATGGCAGCTTAAGCTTGACGGCCTTAGTTTCGGCCGCGCCTTCCCAGTAAGATATTGCGGCCCCCACCTTGCCGTCAATCTTACTGCCATCTGTGTATATCTTAACGGCAAAGTTGCTATTAGCGTTCAGCTCTTTTTCGTCTACCAGGCTCTTGAACTCGAGGCGCATATGTGTCGCCGGGTGTCCATTTTCGACGTGCCCCGCTCTCCGCTCGACCTCCCTGCCCGCCAGATCCGGCCGGGGTACTCCCCTCTTTGCTTCGTACAGGGCAGCAGCCTCTTGTATCCGAATATCGAGTGGGAGTATCCCGGCGAGAAGCAGCGCGGCGTTCAGGGAGACCGTGCGGTAGGCTTTGCAGAGCTTCTGCGCGAATCCACGCTGGATGGCGTTTAGTTGCTTCTTAGCTCCCAGTTTCCCCACTGCCGGCGCCCAGGCGCTCGCCGCGTACATAATCACTGGTTCTATTACCGAGTTGTAAATTATTCTTATGACATCTGCGTGGAGGCCCCAACTGATCTTGGCCGCCCTCGACAGCTGCCCGTATATTTTAACAACTTTTGAGCATATGTTCGAAATATGTTTGTTAAATGTCAGGCGGCTGTCGATGGTTAGGCCAAGGATTTTTATTTCCTTTGACATGCCAATACTGACCCCGCCCATGCTAAGGAGTGGTTCGTCATATTTGAGCCTTCGCGTCACCACCATAGCTTGTGTTTTTTGGGGCGCGAACTTTAGCTTATTTTTGACTCCCCACTCTCCAACATAGGCGAGGGCAGCATTGGCCTGTCTCTGAACCTCCAACGCAGTGTCTCCGTCGATAACCAGGACTATGTCGTCGGCGAACGCCTGGCAATATACGCCACTGTTGGTCAGCTCCTTCAGGAGCGGGTCGAGAATAAGATTCCAAAATATAGGGCCCCCTATGGAGCCCTGGACACACCCCTTTGTAGTACTTACGGAGTGTGTCTCCCCACCGTATCTTACCTCGACTCTTCTATCCCGAAGGTAGCTGTCAACCACCCCTCCAATGTTGACGGGACATCCCTCCTCCTTAAGCCTGACCCTAATTGCCGGCCACCATGCACTATCAAAGGCTCCCTCTATGTCCAATGAGATCACGGTTATCAGCTTTTTAAGCTTAAGCTTGCCTCTTATGTGTCCCATTAGGTCATAGAGGGAGTCTTCGGTGCTTCTTTGGGGCACAAAACCATACTGGCGGGCGCTCATCTTGGGGAGAAGGTGCCATTTTAGTCTCCCTACAATCATCTTTTCGAGCACCTTGCCCAAGACCGGGAGCAGACCGATTGGCCTGTAGGACTTTGGCTGGAAGTAGTTCTCCTTGGCGGGCTTCCGCAGGACAACGACGGCCGCTTTTTTCCAGGACTTTGGGAAGTGGCCCAACTGTAGGCACTTATTTGTGATAGCCAGGAAAGTCCCTGGGTCCTGCGAGACCACTCGCGCGCAGATGTCTGCCGTGAAACCATCCATACCCGGGGCCTTCTTTGGGTTAAAGCTTTCCACGGCCACTCTCAGCTCTTGTTCCGTGAACGGGGGATCATGGTGGTCATCATGTTCCCCGCTCACGGGCTCGGCTCTCCGTCGAGTGGCCTGGTGGTCAGCGTTATCCTCACTTTCACGGTCCTCCGGGTAGAAGGTTTCGGCGAGCAGTCTCGTCGACTCCTTCATGCTCAGGAACTTTCCGTTCTGCTTTAAGGGGACGTCTTCCTGTCTTTTTGACGTGCGGCCGATCACCCTATATATTCCTTCCCAAAGTCCTTCCCTGTCCTGTTTCCCGCAAAACTCCTTCCAGCTTTGAGTCTGGGCGTCCCTGGTCCTGGCAAGGTACTCGTTTTTCTTTTGCAGGTACTTGTCTATCACCCCGGCCTTTCGGGAGGGGGCCGCGCATCGTATTCGTCTCTTCCTGGTGGCAACTTCCCTCTTCAGGGTGGCTAGCTCTTCGGACCACCACGGCAAGGTGATTTTTGTGTGTGTTTTTATGCGTGGAATGTGTTCAGTGCATGCTGTGTGTATGTTGTTTGTGAGTGTGTTAATTATGTGTTCAAGTTGTTGAGTGTTACTGATTGCTGTGACTTCCAACGGGCTGATTAAATGTTCTGCGTTTGACTGAGCCAGTTTCTCAAGAAACTGACTCCAGTTTGCCTTCTTTGTATTGTACAGCCTCGTCGTCCGTTGTGTATGTGTTCTCTCACCCTTTTTCAATGTTACATTGAATGTTATGCCGTTGTGGTCCGAGTTCGTCAGTCCCCGATCCACATTCCAGTTCTCCACCAGGTCGAGCATGTCAATCGAACACGCGGTAATGTCGACATAACTGGTATACGTTCTCCCCCCCCGCACGGTCTCGAAGGTCAGGGTGTCGCCGACATTAAGCACCTGCAAATCTTTTTGGTCTAGAGTGCCCACCAAGCTCTCACCTCTGGGGTCTGTTGCCTCACTACCCCACCAGACGCTTTTGGCATTTGAGTCCCCCCCGATCAGAAGTCTTGTTGAGTTTGCCGTAGCTATTTTCGTAAGCTGCTCCTGGTATGGCCCTATAGGCTTATCTGGCTCGAAGTAGAAGGAGGCCAGCGTGATTTCCCAGGCAGACGTGCGGATTTTTACGACCACGATGTTATTGGTCGTGTAGTCAGGGCACTGTATTACGTCTATGTCACTGTTAAAGACGGCGATTGCTGCTTTCACAGTGCCCTCCGCACGGCTGGTGTTCTGGAAAACTCTGGCCCCCCTGTACTGCTTGAGCATTCCGATATTGCCTACGTATGGCTCCTGGAGCAGCGCAACCGTAATTCCGCGACTGGCAGCCTCTAGCATGAGCTCGTCCGTAGCCAGTCGCATTCTTTGCAAGTTTGCTTGGACGAACCCATGCCTCTTAGGCTCTTCACGGGGGAGCGCTCTTGTCACATTGACCGCTGCGGCGCCCTTAGCAATACGCGACGGTGGATCGCGCTATTGCGTCCCACCGTCTGCGTAACGGACAGTCTGAGCTAAAACCGTTGTGGTTAAGGCTATCATGACCCGCTTTCTTGCAGTTATTGCATTTGGGGGGCTCCCCGGCCAGGCGCGATGGGCAGTCCGCTCTTAGATGAGCGTCGCCGCAGTGCGAGCAAAGGTCATCTTTCCCGGTGCATTGCTTTCGGCCGTGGCCAAACCCAAGGCATTTCGTGCACTGCACAAGGGGAGTCTGGTCGAACACCCTCACCCTTTGTAGATCGATGTGTGCACGGCCTGCCCCAGTCAAGGCCTGCCACACCGGGGGGGAGACCTGCAACACCACGTGACTCTCATGTGGGTTTCGTGCTCGCTTGCGGTATTTTACGGCGACTCTCACCTCATCTTTCTTGAGCTCGCCCAGAAGGTGTTGGTTCTGTTTAAGGATCGCTCTGATGATGTCGTCGTCGGTGTTATAGGATAAAACATCCGCCAACATCACCAGAGGATCCCTATTAACCGCCTCTTCGATTTTAAGTCCGGATGCGGAGCCCCCCAGTCTGCTCCTTACCAGATCCAATTCTTGTCGGGTCTGACATCCTATCACCACCTTCTGGTCCCTTGCTTTGCGGACCTTATCGACACGGATGCCCGTCTCTTTTGCGTCCACCGCGATCCTAATTTTGTCCACAACGGTGGCACTGGAGTCGTCAGCATCGTCAGAGCTGACAATAAGCGAGTGTAACGGCTGCGGTGGCATATATTGCTTACCCGCCGTCACACTCGCGTAGGTGGCCGACTTCTCCGACAATTCCCCCTGCCTCTCCATCGCTCGCCGCAGACACTCCATCTTCTCGCTGCTCTCCTTCACCAGCGCGCTATGCTCCGCTAGTGAAGCGAGCAGCAAGTTAACCTCCGGGAGGCTCTTAGGTGTTTCTGGTGGTGGTGTGGTCTTTGCGACCTCCTCCCTTGTCAGTTCAGCCCCCTTTATTTGTGCGATAGCCGCCGCCCCCTCCTTCACGAGCTGATACAGCCGTTCCACCGATTGGGTGATCCCGGCTTTTAAGTCTGCCCTCAAATTGCGCGAATCACCAAGGTGCGACTTCGCGCGCAGAAGGCAGTTGCGAGCCTCGGTCACCCGATCGGTGGGTTTGCTCTGCTGCGGCTGGCTTGTCCCCGGTGACGCTCCCTGTATCTCAGTAGAGGTTCGGCGCGCCCCTGCCTTGCCATCCGGCTGGGAAGTGGCGCGCTTTACAACCTTCTGGGAAGCCGTCACGGTTGGGGCAGCTTTCTTTGGTGGACTCACGGCGGCTGACGGGAGAGGGTGAGACTCAGCTATTTTTCCGTTTTCCCACTCGCCAATGCTTCGCCTCACACTAGAGGCCTGAGTCGAAGCACTGGGAGGGGAAACCTCCCCCTCGAAGGTGATGGAAAGTGCCACGCTCGACGGAGAGACTTGGGGACATGTGGAGCCCTTCTTGGCTGGGGTCCGGGAGAGGAACATGGCAGGGGAGTAGAGAGTTAAAATAGGAACAACAAATAAAAAACAAGTAGATAATAAATAATAAAATGATTATATAGATCTTAGTTAACGTATGATCCCTGTAAAGAGGGGATCAGTAAGTCAGGAAAATATGTAAATATTTTGTCCTCAATAGAGGTGTCAATGCTGTCCTCAAAAAGAGGTGTCTGGGTCTCAAAAAAACCTCAAAAGAGGTGTCAGTATCACAATATAACCTCAATAGAGGTGTCAAAATATTCGTCTGGTGATAAGGAGCCTCAATAAAGGCTACAGTCTAGGGTGCAAATGTATGGGTAGAGTAGGGTAGAGTTGTGTACTTAGGGTGGAGTAGGGAAGAGCGGGAGCGAAGCCGCGCGGGCAAAGCTAGTGTCAAGATTGAGTCCAGATCGTCACGGTAACGTTTTTTTTTCTAAGTCTAGGTTTCCCAAGAGTGATCTAATACGTGCTCAGACAGACTTGAAAAAAAAAAATATTACGACCCTCCAGTTTACTTTTCCCAAGCGGCTAACGATTCAGCAGATATAAACCCCTTAATTTGGTTCGTATTTATAACTCCGTCGCATTTGAAAACACAATAATGAAAGGTGAGCGTGTATTTTGCCAAAACATATTCAGGGCTATTTTATATTTACACACAGTTTTCTAGAGTAGTAGGGTAGAGTAGGGTAGAGTAGGGTAGAGTAGGGTAGAGTAGGGTAGGGTAGGGTAGAATAGGGTAGAATAGGGTAGAGTAGGGTAGAGTAGGGTAGAGTAGGGTAGAGTAGGGTAGAGTAGGGTAGAGTAGGGTAGAGTTGGGTATAGTAGGGTGGAGTAGGGAAGAGCGGGAGCGAAGCCGCGCGGGCAAAGCTAGTTTAATAATAAAAAATAATTATTTTATGTCTGTATGTCAGTGATTTATTCAAATTAAATTACATGTAAATTTTTCTGGGGCCTCATCCAATGATTTTGCCATGGGCTTCGGTTGGTATAGTTCCATGGCAATCAAGGAAGGCTACAAGCTATAGGTACAATATTACACTACGTCTAATAGGTGCAAAGCAGTATCTAACCAATGGCACGGGAACGCGGGGAAAGCTAGTAAAAGATATTATTACAAGGATTAATTATTTTCTTGTTGTTAAAACAATGATATGATGTGTTGTTTGTGTGATTTGTTTGTTTGTTGTTGTTTTCATATCTACATTTGAAAGCAGTGTATACTAGTAATAGTTTATGAGTCCCAGTGTATTTTTTTTTTTAATTATACTATTTAATTTTAATGTATAATTTTAATTTAATTTGATGTAAGTTTTTGTTTATTTTCAAAATTTTAGAAAGCTAATTTTTATCAAATGTTATAATAATAATAATTTGATCTATCTATATATATAAAAATCAATGCCACTTTTCGTTGTTATTTTATAACGCAAGAACGGGCTCATCTATCCAAACCAAAGTTTTTAGGTTTTTTTCGGACTATTTAGTAGATGGTTTATGTGAAGTTTGGTAGGGTAGAGTAGGGTATAGTAGGGTAGAGCGGGAGCGAAGTCGTGCGGGCAAAAGCTAGTAGTATATATTTGTTTATCCAATGGCATTTATTCATGGTAAACTTTTATGTTAGATAATATTTATGTGGATAATGGGCTTGCACATTGTAAACGCTTTGCACTGTTTCTCGTAAATAAATAAAATAAAACTTTTATAATTTATTCAAATATTATTTTTAAATCAAATAAACATAATATTATAAATTATAAAATTAACCAAAGGTGGACTTTACTTGCTAGTTATTATCAGCTGACTATACAGTTATTTTCTTAGCAAGAAGGTTGATTTGTTCCAAGAATTCCTGTCGCTTCTGTGCTCGCAGCAGGTCATTTTGCATCTGTTCTAGCTGGCTATCTCCTGCCATGAAGCCCTGTAAGTTATGAACACTTCCCCCACCCTCACGATGCTCTGTCACTCGGTCTTGGGGATAATTGTATGTACGAATCTTCTCATTTCTGTTACTAGATCCAACCTGTAAATATATATACAGAATTTAAAAAATAAGTTATACTCATTACTTCATGTGTGTGTTAGTTTCTTAGGTCAGGTAAAGATATCTAATTTTTTATAATCATAGTTAATTAAGTATAAAACACAAAAAAATGGAGCTTTGGTCAGTCATGGTTTAAGGTTTGCTTTAAAATAAATCATTACTTCATTAAACCCCAAGCGAATGCCAGTGTTCGCGCACCCATTGTCTTTCTATTGTGCCTCTAATTGAAACAATTGAAAGGTTAAGAACCTACAAATTTAATTTATTTAATAACAAACCTGTGATTTCCTTTCACTATTAATTTTGGATGTTTGTTCTTGTAGTTGCTTGTCAAGCAAAATTGTCCGCAGCTTTTGAATGGCGATGTCTTTATTCTTTATTTGTGATCTGCCTTCTTGGCACTCAACGACTGTACCAGTTGGAGTGTGTGTGATACGCACAGCACTGTCAGTAGTATTTACGTGCTGACCACCTGCACCACTAGCACGTTTGGTTTCAATGACAAGGTCTCGTTCAGGTATATTTGTTTCTATATCAGTGGGCTTAGGAAGAACAGCTACAGATACAGTACTTGTGTGGATACGTCCACCTTTCTCAGTAGCAGGGATCCTTTGTACGCGGTGCACTCCAGCTTCCATTTTCATTAGTTCAGGTACACCTACACCATCGATAAACATGGAAGCCTTCCTAACGCCTCCAATGTCGGATTTTTCGAAAGAGACGACACATACTTCCCAGTCTTTGTACTTAGCATATGATTCATACATGTCAAATAGTTCACGAGCAAACAGCATAGCTTCCTGACCGCCAGCACCAGCTGTTACCTCCACCAGCACTCCACCATCCGAAAGCTGGGGCTCTAAGAGGATTGAATTTAACTGATCATCTACTTCTTTCATACGTTTCAAATATATCTCAGCTTCTTCTTTAATCATAGCCTTCATTTCATCATCTTTGTCATTGCTATGCTTCTTATTGAGTTCCTTGAGCATTTCGATGTTATCGTACAATGTGATTCGCTGCTCCAGCACATTCACGATTGGTTTTATCTCAAACATGCGCCTTGTTTCTTCAGATGTTCTTTTCATTTTTAAGTTCAAACTTTCATGTTCTAACATTATGTTTTTGAGGTAAACTTGAACGGCTGTGTCGGTTAAATTAAAAGCATTTTGTGAGCTACATCTATAAATCAAATTTAGTTTCTCAGCTGTGAATATCCGCCGGGAGCATAAAATTCTTAGCAGCGACATTATGTCCTTACAGCGTAATACAAAGCTTGAGTATACACAAAACTGGAAACACTTGTTTCAGCTTTAGAAATAGGTGCAAAAAAAAGCAAAATAGGTGTTAATAAATAAATAAATAAAAACAATAAATATTTTTTTGCACTAAAACAAGTTTTATAAATTTGAACTTAGAACCTCTTTCTAGGTTAGGGTAACGTCAATAAACAGCTGATTTTTGTAATTTTTTGACATTGACGGAATTGACACTAGTTTCTTTCGTTCGGGAATAATTAAAAAGAAGGAACACATAAAGAACTTATACACTAATATTATAAATATTAAAACGCATTACTTCTATAGCTATTTTTACAGTTCCTTCGTAGCATATTTTTTTTATAATCCATTTTGTAACCATTTACATTATTTACACCAATAATGTGAAATAACTAAATTACACGTCACGCCATCTAGTGTCGAGTAGAATAATTAAAATGGTAAACTTTCTTCAACAATAATAGATGGTGTATTAAGTTGTGTAATGTTTTAATTACGTACCTAAATAAATGTGGACGCAACGGAGGATCCGTTGTCAATGGTTATCAGACAAAAAACTGCAATTGAATTCAGTTTTTTATGCTATATGATAAATACACATAACAAATCATAACTTGGACATCAAACACATTTTCTTACACAGTAGATAGGTAGGTAGGTACTTAATAAGCTGAAATCGTAAGATAAAAATATTGTTTCAAGTGGTTCAATCACTGGTTTAATTCATTTTAGAGTTTTTTTTTAAACTTAATTCATATATTTTGTAGATAATAAATAGGATATTATTAATAATAATTATTATCAATTACTTATGTAGATAATGTTGGTACTTAAATAAATAGGCAGATAATTTTATGAAATATACTTAAGTACCTACTTCCTTAATGTTTATTTATCAACTTTTTTAAATTTAATTACACCTAGTTAATTAACTAGGTAATTAGGTAGTTAACTAATATTAAATAAGGCGAAAGTAACTATCTGTCTGTGGTCTGTTTAGTGCCTTTTGTCTAAGTACGAGTATTTTTCTGGACGGCTAAATTTGAATACAAAGTTTCCAAATGGTTTCGCCACTAACAAATAGGTAATGTTATTGTGTGGATTTAGAGCTGTCATACCTTACTTGAATGGAACTTATAATTTTAAGTAGGTAGGTACCTAAATCCGAAATTAGCACAGAACAAAGTGTAAATTTTCATAAAACGGCAAGGAACCTCATAGGTTTTTTTTAAGTGGTCATTAAATGGATTCTGACTCTCTAGGCTTACCTACTAGGTGTCAAACTTTTACTGACTAAAATTCACACTTGTTCAAACATTTGCATATTAGGTACTCTTTAAAACGATCCCGTAGCCCTAGCAGGTATCGGCCCTGCAAGATCCCCTCAGTCTTTCTAAAATCTCTTTCAGGTACCTAGGCTTGGAACCACGGGCTTGAAACACTACACGCCTTCGACTCGGGTTTGGTTAGGTAGCTAGTCATTGCTCGCCGCCCTGCGCCTCCCAACGCCGGTGTCTTCGCTGCGGTAGCTGGAGCTGAGAATGCTCGTTCCTTCATGGTTGCGACAATCTCTTTCGCTGGCGTTGTTGCTTGCAGAAGGAGATCTGATCCGAATAATGCTGATAACACTTGGGAGTTATTTCCATCCGAATCCGAAACAGGGGTCTACTCGCTTTCTCCGAAACGAAACTTTCGTTAACGAACGATATTCATTTGACGTTAAAATTGCAAACAATCCTCCGTCATAACTAGGTATATTTTTTTTCGAAACATAACTAATTATAGTATATAGATATTCGGTACGTCAAACAATTCTCGTTCGTGTGAAATTTCGGGAACGAAAGGAAGCGTGATAGGAAACACGCGAAATTTCAATTGAAACTTCGTTTTCCGGAGAAAGCGAGTAGACCCTCAGGAACTTATCGAACTGGCCATGTCCGGTGGTCACCTTCGTCAGGCGGAATGCGGAGACGCCGTGGCCCTTATCTAGCCACTGCAAAATTAGGTACTGCCATCACAACATAGGCGCGCAAAATAAAATCCGAGTGACACACTCATTTTACATTTTAAGTATAGGTTTGTCGTAATCGATAAACCTTTCAGCCATTCGAACCCAGGCTCTCTGGCGGTCACTGAATGAAAGTTTTTTGCCTTTTTCTGACATACGTTGCATCTTAGGCGGTTATCATATAACACTCCCACGCACCCCGCAGCGTAGTGCGTGGATGCGTGTCTTTACGTTGCTTGTAAGTATCTCCGTTTGTATAGAAAACATGCACAGTCCAACACACTGAAAATGCATCCACGCGCGTTCGTGCAGATCAAGCACCTACATGCGGAGAAACATGCACTCACGCGCGTGGGTGCGACACGCAAGGTACCTATGCCACACTGAGTCTCGTGTACCGTGCGTGATTTTGTATAAAATCAGCGCGTGCCTGCGTGAATTTAAAAAACGTACCTACGCGAGTAAGTGCGTAAAAACCCCGCACGATGATGCAGAACTCGTGCGTAGGTGCGTTTTCACGCGCTATACTGCATGGTGCGTGGCAAAGTGATAACCGCCTTAGTTGTTATTCGCCACGAGTGTAGTGCGTAAAGTTATACGTAGCGCACTTTCTTGCATTAGTGTGGTGGTGAGGAGGTGCATAACGAAAAGTCTGCGTGTGTGATTACAACCCCAAAAGATACCACTTTTCAAGCAAGCACCTGAGCTACGCTAAAAAAATAAAAATAAATTAATAGGTAAATAGTACTATATGTAGGTGTACAAAAAAAAATGCTATGCCGTTGATCGTTGAAGAATTTCCATAGAAGTAGGCATGTAATCATGGATGTCAATTATTATTCAGGATAATATGTTTTTATTATTCTCATTGTAAATGAACCAACATATACCTACCTACCCACAAATTGAACTCGCCCAAACAAAAACAAAAACATAGGTATTTTTTTTTTTAACATATATAGTATGTTAATAAGTATTTGTTCAGTATAAAAAAGCTTGTAATCATTTTAAACCTGCCTTCACAGAATGATCCATCATAAATCCACTTGTTTACCTAACTGTCAAGATGTTATGACAAAGACGTCTTCAGCTAGGTACCTCATTAAAAAAAAACTTTACTTTGCTGCTGAATTGCAGTTATAATTCTTATGCTTATCAACCTACGCCCCTAATGAATATAGTGATGGCTGTCGCTTGTCAACGACCCTTGTAATCATCGTTACTTACACTCAGCACACGCCAACACTCATTGGCGAAACACAAAGCAACATGTTACACCAAATTGCCGTATAAAAAAGATAAGAATAGTCTTAGGGTATAAAATGCAATTAAAATTCAAACCTAAACAACAATGAGGAAATTACACATGCTGCAACCGTCCGACCGCATTGAAATTACTGTCTGTCGGCTGAAGCTTCCTGTGTCAATTGTTACCGACGCTTGCATTCCAAACATATTCTAGACGAGTGATTACCACATCGACCGCAGCGATGCGCCTATTGATAGAATTATTAGGACGCTCAAAGAGAGTTTCCTCTTCAAACCGCAAGGACGTCTCTTTTGCGTTATTGTAGGCAGTTACGCGCGTGGAGCGCGAGTTATTAGTGCTAATGACGACGGACAGACGGACGGCTCAACCACACCGAGCTTCCTTTGTTTCATCGGCTGTGGTGGAAATTATGAGCATGTAGCATTCTTCAGCTACAGTTATGCTGAATAAGATAAATTGTTTACTGTTACTTACTTTGTCAGAAGGCATTGTAAGCTTGCCAAATGACCGCTGAGTTATTGAGATGAGCTATTTAATTTGCAACTGGCTCTACTAAGACCCCTGTCCCACCGCTGACGACTGAGCGACAATCGAGTAAAACATACAAGTAGTTAATAACTTTTTTGAAATTGATATAGGTAAACCAGTGCTTGACTTCCACTAAGAGTCTATTCACTCTAATCTTGAAGGTAGGTCCCTATATTATAATCAGAAGGGAAGCACGCAGCAGGCAAATGTTCCTGACTTTTATTATACGCAGTAGTTGTGCAATTACAGCGGATACTCTCCAAAATGTATCCGTAAAATACCGAAAGGCTGGCTACCTTACGACTGTGCTCAAGAGTTTGTAGATTGGACTAAACCAAATCTGGATCACCAATTAGCCTCTAAACCTGTATTCTAAACTAAAGTATCTTGAGTGTGAAAATAATCGGCAGTTAAACTAAATAGTCGCTTTCTCATCAACGATGGCATAGCTGCCTTAAGCTTGTTCGTATACGCCGTAGTTCCATTCGCAGGCCTGGAAAACTGAAGGGGCTCAGGCGCTCGGTAGGGCCGATGTCTGTTATGATAGCGGGGATATTTGAAAGAGTTACCATGGCCCTAGATCGCAAATGAAAGAACAAAGATCGGAATTTTAGTCTGTAAATTCTGACACGCCCTCCAACTCCACCCCAGAGCGATGAAATCATTTGATGTGTTCCCACCGCAAAAAAAAAGTCTGTTCTCGGTTTGTTTACAAAATTGATGATACGAAATTGTTTTTATTTGGTTATCTAGTTTCCTACTGAATGATTTTAATTCCTAACCTAACCTACAAAGTTTTTTTTTAATTCCTAGACAACCTACTTATTTTGCAAGTTACTGAATAAATTTACCTATCACGACGATACAACAGTCAGCGAAAATTGTCGATAAAATACGGCGTTACATAGTTACATAACATGTTTATCCGGTAGACATAAGCAGTAATGTGGCAAACACCGCAGTAGCTGCCTCTGCAGTTTGATCAAACGGCATTGATTTAAATTGATAGCGCTCAGTAAGCGATAATGTTAGCTAATGCAACATAATTACAGTAGGTACAGCTCCCATGCGTAAGGCTAGCAGAGCTCGTTCATTAACTTAATGAATAAACACAGCAAAGACATGCACCAACTTAATTAAAATTGCCATGGGATTGTGTTATTTATGTTAGGTATGATAGAGGTATGATAGTTTCAGACTGTCAATTTATGTATAGGACCGCGCTTGACCACTATCTCACCTTGAGGTGAGATGGAGCACGCCTACCTAGAAGTAACCTATTCACTCTAGACTTAAAGACCCCTAGGTTGTAGCTATCAAGAAACACAGACTCTGGCAGGGAATTCCACTCCTTAGCTGTACGCATATGAAAGTTTTCCCAAAAAGCTTTGTACTTAAGTATGGGTGGGATAACAACCATGTACCGATGGCGCAACCGTACGTCTTGTGGTCTGATGATGGAACGGACTTGGTGGAATTAAATAGTGCAATTCCTGTGATGCATTCATGTAATCGATAAAAAACCGAAGGGCCAGCAACTCGGCGTCGATGCTCAAGGCTTTGGAGTTTCGACTCAACAAGTGCATTATTGCCGATGATTCAGTGCATCATCACACAAGATATGCACTGGAATAGCACAATTTAATTCCACTAAGTCCGTTCCATCATCGGACCACTAGATGTACCTACGGCGTTGCGCCACTGGTACACGGTAGACATCCCACCCATACGTACAAAGCGTTTTTGGAACACATTATTTTACTGTGCGTACAGTCAAGGAGTGGAATTCTCTGCCAGAGTCTGTGTTTCCTGATAGTTACAACTTAGGGGTTTTTAAGTCAAGAGTGAATACGTTATTTTTAGGCAAGCGTACTCCATCGCCGACCACATCATCACTTACAATAAGATGGGATGATGGTCAAAGGCAAACCTATCATAATAAAAAAATAATGGGACAAGTTATTAGATGAATGATGAACTACGAGTACCTTCTTAGGTAGATAATTACATATTCAGTTACAAATTATCCATTACTAGTTGAGGCGATATATTTACAGTATGTATGCCCTTCATTTCAGAAAAACACTCAACAGACGTACTCCTTTTTCAAATGCCAAGAATGTTCACCAAAACACTTCCCGAGAACAAATTCGTACCAATTTCGTGTAAAGTACCAAGTCCAAGTGCCAACGCGCAAATATTTCATCTAGAGTAAGTAATCGGGCAAATTGGCGTACGCTTTATATCCGGAGGGTTCCGGTACGTTTGCGCGAGAAGTGGTAACACTACCGCACCCAGTCAATATTGGTTCACTAAATTCACACTAAGGGCACAAGCTCGTAAAAGCCTCGTTGAAACGTTCCTCAGAACGTATTTGCGACGATTTTCTTCACAGTATTGGTAAAGCTCAACTTGGTGTAGTGAGTAGTTATGTACTATAGACAATGGTAGCTCTATTAATTTTATATTTGTTTTTGTTATAGAGTGGTTATTTCTTTATTTATATATAAACGGTTATTTTCCCTTTCAAGATCAAGATCAGGCTACTTACTAGTGTAGATTTTAACAATTTCAAAAAAAATGTTGACTTAGTTCTACATGGGCACTTATAAAACGTCTGAAGCTAGTGTCCGGTTCCAATTGGTCGTTTCCTATGGAGAAGAACCGAATAGAAAAAAAGACGACTATTAAAAAAAAAAAAATTTTCTTCGAGATCCTTTCGAGAACCTTTGTTCTTACTACATCTCTTCAAAGTTAGCGATTCTTAAAGACAATAAGTACGGAGGTCTCTGATAGCTCCTCATCCACGACCGTATCCTCGACCCTCACCCTGCCGCGGGCGGGCTCGCTCCACATCTCCACAACGTCCACATTAGTCGTGGCCCATTTCCGTCCGGAGTGCTCAGTTTGCTCTGCTCTTGCTGCCTCTTAAATAAATATCCCACGTTTGTGCAATATAACCGCTAACAACACTTCACACTTTATTTTTCCTCGGGAAGACATTTATTGCGCCCGCATAAATCCACTCGATTTATTGTTTCACCTACAAGTACATGTTTAAACCTTTACAGTTCCCTTTATGGTTGCTTTGTGAAAATAAATATGTTTTGTTTTGTTATGAGTAACTAGGCAGGCATACTGTAGTTTAAATATTTGAAACATTCGTTTACGTCTTAAAGCTTCGGTTGACTAGGTTTGTACATCGTATCATATTATGACCGTGTTAAGAACGTGTCAAGCACGGAAAGAAACACGATACAGTGAGACCGTAACGATAGCGTATCATCAATGGGTAGATAAAGTGTGTAATGAGCGTAGCATCTGTGTATCATCCTCGAGTCCTATCATTTTTTATACTCACGGTTGTTTACTTATGTTATCGCGGGTAGCTGCGTCAGGAAAAATGAGTGCATATGTTTATATAGAAAATTATTCTAAAATATTGATTAATTTACTCGCTTACATCGCAACGAAACATACCAGGACGAAGAAAGTTAGGAACAACGCTATCTCCTCTATATAAACAAGCACCAAAGCATGGGTAGAACCTACCATATCTACCAACATAAGTGCGCCAAAACTAAACTTTGACTTTTGACGTTATTTTTTTTTTACTTTGAACCCTGAGTTTATTTCGGTGTTTCTTCTCAGGGTAGTCAGCTAGGAAACACCGGCCTCATCTAGCTTAAACAGACCAAAAATAAATTGACGTGTAAAAGTGTTTTTTAAACCTATTTGCAAAAATAAATCATAAATCATTTAAAGCAAGAACCGACAAAATCCAAGATTCGCCTATTTAGTACACTCAATAGCAAAAGTGCACACAATAATTGCTTTAAATTCTATATTGTTAAGTATCAAGCAAAGCAGAGCTGGGCTCGCGTGTACGGCCGGTAATGGGCTATTAGCTGAAGCGAGTAAACAGTGTGATTGTTTTGTGTCGTGCTCACTAGCCGGCCAGTCTGACATGGCGCAGGCGTAGGCTATACCCTACCTTTCAGGTGAATTTTATATTACACGAGAATTTTTAAAGTATTTATGTAAAGGCTGAGTTTCAGGCACAAGCAGTGTTATTGGATGTCATTACAAGTCAATGTTTGTTACTTATTTTTCTCCACTTGTTTTGATCGGTTCCAACGAAAATATTTTGTTTATAACTAGCTTTCTGACTAACTTCTAGCAGTGGTTTGTGGCTAAATATAATAAAAAATGCGCTCTGCGAGTAAGTATACATTCGACAATAAACAACATCTGCTGATGTTTGTCCCTGGATTGGTCCATCTGTAGCACTTATTCATACTTCAGATTGGACATTTTTAACAGTTGTGAAGATTTTTAACCCTTCAGATACCGTCAATTAGAGACACAATAGTAAGACAATAGATGCGCGGCCACCGGGTGTCGCTTGGGGATTCATGAATTAACAGTCAGTGCGGATAGTTAGTAGTCCATAAATCAGACTGCCAGCCTTACTGAGGCGGTATCATGTTTCGCAGTTACTGGGTTGTGGAGGTCAGATTGGCAGGCAGTCCATGGAAGTTGCATCTCCTGGTTAGACTGCCGACATAGTTGGAAAAAGGGCGTGTTGATTGAATCTATCGCATAGCATGCTTGATACAAATGAGCTGGTTTCAAAACCGTCGATCTCAATTAAAACAGAAGAAACCAACTTACAACAAAATAAATTGTAAATAACTAATGAATGCATATTTCTAAGTATGTACATACTGACACGTACAGACATTTATAACATCACACTAAACAACCTGGAGGCTTTGATTCTTTGATCAGGGTCGCCACAGGCAAGTCTGTTTAAGCAGACGATAACCTCCTAGGTTGAGCTGCGAGAGGCCACACACAAAAATAAAAAAATAAAGTACAAGTACAAGTTCTGGGGCGCCCACCGACAAGTTAAGAACTGCTTTAGGGATGGTATTGATTTGAAGTATTGTGATAAATCGATACATATAAGAAAGATTTCTATGGATAAATCTTAAAGATATGTAAAACGTAGTTGATGAATGGTGTTCAATAGCACATGGGTCACTGTGAATATTAATTTAGACTTTTGGACTGTAACTTATTGTGACTTTTCATTTGATTTTATTTTTTATTTTTCTCTGATCTGGCTTCTATTTCTTTGTTATACTTTTATTATTAGACATGGTTTAATAATGTAACGTATTTTGTATTATTTTTAGACTTTAATGTCACATCTTGTTATAATTTCTTACTAATAAACTAGGTACTATCAGACTACGACTATTTAGAGTGAAGTTGTTTACGTAATTTTCCATTAATTAATGTTATTAAGGTGGTGCATCACGACTCACATTTTCACTGTTTTTCATACAACCACTCATAACTGATTATGACGTTATTACACACTTTTCATTAGATATTTTGGAATCCCAGTATCTTGTGGATATTATCTAGGTTTCTAAAGAAACCAATTTCTAAATTTGTGTAAAACTAATCCAGTAAAAACCTCTGAAAATGTCCTATTTTGTATGAACTTTGACACTTCATAATTTGCTTAAAAAGTCAAAAAAGTAATCCTCTAGAGACCTTGCAAATTTTATTAAGATTCTGAATGATGACATGTTTTTCCAAAAACTTAAGGGTTTAAAAAAACAGCTATATCCTGGAGCAAGTTTTGTGAAATTTTCGAGTAAATCTCGGAATTACCGAATACTAACAGAGTTTCCAGGCGTTACCTCTCTTTTTTTGCGTTGCCTTTTCGTCAAACATCGCGTTAGATTGCATTAAATGAAGTAACAAGCTTTTAAACCATTTTCGATGTTTACGATAAGCGAGTGGAGAAGGACCCTCTTAAGGTAGGCGCCAGATATACGTGGATTAACGGTCATTGACCTTCCTACATTTGTAGACATTCTTAATTTCTCAACGGAAATAAAGACATGCTTAAGTAAAGCTGTCTTGAATCGACATGAATCGTGATCCTTCTAGTAATAAAAAACAATTCATTGTTTGTTTTTAAGGTACCTACGAGATTTTAGAAAAAGGTCAATATACTTTATTCCATGGTTATTTGGCTCCTACTTATAGACACTTTCTCCCGATTTCCGATTTTTCAAGTTGAGTTATTTCTCAAACTCAAGGCTTTTATGTAGGGTTTGAGTCATTCTTAACTCAAAATATTTAACTCAGAAATCCGCTTCTAGTACTCATTTGTTGTATATTCCTCTCCCGCAAACTCACGAAATACCTATGGCATTTTCTGACTAAGACGAATAAAATAATGAATCCCGACGATAGCCATCGTCCGGGAGTCCACAACAATGCCAACATCACCTGGACACAACCATCATTTAACCGTCTACTTCCTGCAGACTGTCACAATGTTCATTATTAACGACATTAAACTGTGTGTCGCCGAATTTGTCGTCTCTCAGCGGGACGTAATTCAATTTATTTATGGCTTACCAAAACATTTACCCTATTATTGTTATGTTGTTATGGCTGTATTAAAATGCCATAAAATTTATGATGCTTGCAGAATTTTCGACAGGAGAATTTTATCTTTAGTGACAGGAGTTAGGGTTGGTTGTCGTATGCAGTTGGTTTTGCGGGGTAGGATGACAAAGGTTGTTCGTCCCCCTCGATTACAGTGTCGCGAGGAGGCGAGAAGCCGGCGTGACGCAGACTCAGCGCTGCCATATTGTCTCACTCGTGTTGGGGGAAGCCACAATGCTAAAGGGGTGAATACACGCTACGTGGCAAATTGATTGTGATTTGCTGTTGTACAACATTGTAAATGGAATCGAATTTAATTTAACCGAAACGTTTTGGTCTTTTAATTTTATTTATGTCGTGCCTACACATAATTTCTCTTGCTGTTTGAGTCTATCGTGCTTTGTATTTAGAAACAGTTAAAATAGTGCTTCATATCTACTACTTCACAACAGATGGCGCTAGTATCCTTTAGACTAAAACGTCCTTTTACTTTTATTTATTAAAATGATTTCTTGGGTTCACATCTTGGGTCAGGCTGTGTTATTGAGGATTTTCATTTAGATTTTTGCAGTAGCAAGCCGGAGTTTGAATGGCCGGTTGATAGCAATAGACTTAGGTAGGTACCTATCTCCAATAACATGGGACTTTAAAAATCACACACAGCGGTCGTTTTTATGTAAAAAAAAGGTCCTAAAGATGCAGGCTCTACCTAACCACCATCTACCAATGTCTGAATTATTTTTTGATGAATCCAGACGTTGTGTTGGTGTTAATGTGTAAGTGATTCTATGAACAAAAAAACATATTTTTTTCAGTAAATATTTGTTTTTTTAGTACCAAGCCTTTAAAGAAAATGTGAATATTTTTTTTGATATGAATGAATGACATGAAAATGTGAATATTATACAAATAAGACTCCATAACATATCTGATACAAAAAAAATCTAAGTGGGATCTGCTGACAAAAATAAGCGAAAACAACGAGTAAACAAATTACGGTAGAGTTTGATTGTAAAAAAGCCTTATGTTAGGTGTGTTGTTCAAACACCCGCGGTCTAATAACGAGTTATAATAAAAACAAATATGACATCATCATTACGGTAGGTGCAGGTAAGGCTTTTTTTTTCTGTCGACGGGGAAAATCATCATTGACGAAACCCGCTCTTGGGTGGAGCGGGAGACAGTGTTAGAGTCTTACTGACTAAAAACCCCGCGCCGTTCCTTCTTGCCTTCATACCGGGGCTCTAGTTTCCTTTCGAATAACCCCGACCCCGGTAGGCTTCGACCCAGATGGGCCCCTCCTGTTGCTGACAACTCCTTGAGGCGCGCGGGAATAGTGCGCGCCGTCGACGCCTTGGCTCGGTCCGGACAGTTACCGGACGATTGGACAGTGAGCCACCCATAGCTCGCTGTCCACGAGCCCGCGTCTACGGTGGCCGGAAATCGGGATCGGAATCCCGGCGACGGCGGCGAGGGCGCCGTTGCCTGATGCGGTCGGCCTCCTTCTTTGCTAGCATTACTGCTTCGCAGAAGGAGGCGACCGCCTGCCACTCCTCCTCGCTCCGGACCATGGCCTGAACCAAGGCCCGGCGCGAGAGGTCTCCGCCGCCGATCGCCCCCACGAGGGCACGGCGTTGCTCCGCCCAAGCAGGGCACACCTCAACTGTGTGCTCCACCGTGTCCTCCGGGCGTTTCGCACAGTGGCGGCGCCCGGGCGTCTCTTCCGCTCGAATCCGATGCAGGAACCTCCCGAACTTGCCATGTACGGTGAGGACCTGCGTCATGCGGAAGGTAAGGACGTCGTGAGGTCTTTCCAGCCACGCCTCAAAGAGGGGACTTACCGCCATAATTGTGGCGTGCCCAGCAATGGGTGTGCAGGTAAGGCTGGCGTGCACAGGTAACCAGTCTCTATGTACACCCCTATTTTTTCATCATCAGCCTTTTAAATGTTCCTACTGCTGGGACTCAGGCCTCCTCTCTAGTAGAGGGAATGGGCCGGTATCCTCCACGCGGGCCCATTGCGGGTTGGTGAATGTCACATGTTTTTGAATTTTTAGTTCTAGGACATGCCGGTTTCCTCGCGATGTTTTCTTTCACCGTTTTGGGGGTTAAAGGAGGGAAAAAATCTTATTCTGTGGGCCAATATACTTGAATAGTAACCTAAATAAATAAAAGTTGTCATTATTTGTTTTCCAAATCGAAATAAAGTTACTCACTCTCGTGCAAAGTCGAGGAAGGCAGCTAGTCTGAAATAAACCGTTTTTTTTATGTTTGATTTTTCGTAGCGCGTAGCGAAAATTGTAGCCGCACGTAAAAAAAGGTTTAGTACGCTGTCTTGTTTCAGGTTACATAAAGGTAGGTTTACTTAATATTCTCACGCTTGGTGGATTGAGACCCTCCCGACCTGTGTCCTTCAGTAGGCCGTTGCATTCTAGGGCCACAGTCACTCTTTCAAACGCTCCCGCAGGTACCGTGGCCCTTGAATACAAAGGGCAACTGAGAGACATAGGTGGGCTTTAGTAAGTAAAAACCTAGCACGCTTTCTCGCTCCACCCAGAGCAGGAGAAGTCATCTGATAAATTAATAACTCAAAAAAGGGCCACTGTAACTCTATCGAATAATCCTGTAGTTGCAGATAAACATGAGATTGAAAAAAATCCTCACATTAAACATCAAAAAGGTTGTCCGGATCGACACAAAACTACACAGATTTATTATTGCGCCATTCTTCGTTTCTTGCAGGAGTTTTATTGCATGTGACAGTAAGATCTAGCTCTGACACAGCGTGCTAATTGTAAAAAGAAGAGCTTGCAAGCTAACATAATTAAGATTGACACAAATATTGCGACGATTTCGTCTGTGAGTTATGTAACAGAAAGAACAATTTGTTACACAAAATGGAAACAATTACCAAGTTTTTTCGCAGTCAATCTGCTCGCCAATAAGAGACAGTTGTCGAAGAATTTCACATTTATTATTCAAGAACAGACAGCCTTCCAAGATTAATACAATTTTTATGAAAATATTTGATAACATGACCTCAGTGCACACTTCTCCTAAAAAGGCAAGCTCAAATGAGTGTGTCGGCTAAAGCAACGCTAATCAAACAGATTTGGGGGCTCATCCATCACGTCAAACGTACGGCTCATTAGGGTGCGGCTGTAAACGCGGGGCGGGAGCGGGCGAGCGGGTTAATGTGCGGTTACTGGGCGCACTTGTGTGCCAGCCTTATCTTGCTGTATCAATCTGTTACATATTATTGTGCATGTTGTCGGTACCATAATTATTTATTTTGTTCAACTACCTGTTGATAATAAAAGTCAGTCTTGATGAAATCTGCGTATCATTTACATCATGCATGCTTGCTAGATTTTAGCAACGCTTTCAATACCGTCGATTTCGATATCCTACTCGCCATACTTCGCTCTCTTAACATATCTCCAACGGTGATTGACTGGTTTCGTAGTTACCTGTATGGCCGCCGGCAACGTATTTCCATAGATGAGTCTTGCTCTTCTTGGTGTTATACTTCTGCCGGTGTACCTCAGGGTGGCGTCTTATCTCCTTTACTCTTCGCAATATTTATAAATTCTATTTCCAAAAAACTTCTTTCCTTCTACCACCTCTATGCTGATGATTTGCAGGTTTATAGACAATCTCCCTATACGGATTTAGATGCCGCTATTAATACTATTAACCAGGACTTGGCTTCAATTTGTGAGTGGAGTGAGGCACACGGTCTGATGGTTAATCCATCGAAGACTCAGGTCATTGTTGTTGGCAGCTCGAGGCTGATGCCCAAGGTAAACTGGTCCCAGCTACCACAGGTACTATTTAACGGCACTGCCATTCCTATAAGTGAGAAAGTTAAAAACTTAGGGGTTTGGATAGATAAACATCTGTCTTGGGGTCCCCAATTACAAGAGGTAAGTCGCAAAATATTCGCTTCCGCCAAGTCCCTGAGACGGTTGCGAAACTTTCTGCCCACTGCCACTAAGATTGCACTTGCTCAGTCCCTCTTACTCCCTATCCTTGACTACGCAGATGTCAGTTATCTCGATCTCACTGAGGCACAACTTGATAAACTTGAGCGACTTCAAAATGTTTGCATACGATTTATATTTGGCTTGCGCAAGTATGATCACATATCCGATTTTCGTACAAAACTCAAGTGGCTTCCAATACGTCTTCGCCGGAACGTACACATCTTGTCTCTCCTCTACAGTGTTCTGTTCAATCCTAAAACCCCCGCGTATCTTAAAGAACGTTTCAAGTTCCTTCATGACACACATACAAGATATCTTAGGTCATCGGAAAACTTGAGGTTAGAAATGCCAAGTCACTCTACCAACTTTTATGATAAGTCGTTTGCAGTTCAGGCTGTGCGGCTGTGGAATGCTTTGCCCGTGTCGGTAAGGCAAGCTCAAACACTCACAACCTTTAAAAATGAAGTTACTAATCACTATCTTTCCTCCTGAATGTTTGTCATTAAGTACAGAATTTCTCTGCTTTTATAATTATACATATATATTTATATATATTATATTATTAATAATATATGTAATTTATTAGTTTATGTATTGTGTATATGTAAATAGTACACCACGAACTACCTGCGTATCTTTTTCTCCTCCTCGGTCAAATCCATCCAAAGGTTGTCTAATTCTATAATGGCGTATACCTCCGCTTGGAATATGGTGGCATATTTACCCAGATTCAAGCTTTTGCTGAATTTCGGGCTAATGCCAAATATTCCACATCCTACATTCTCACCCATTTTGGATCCGTCTGTAAACCAGATCAGGCTTCCAGCCTTGCAAGTAATGAGGTTGCTTGACCAATCCTCTCTGCTCGGCAGTTCCACTGTGTAATTTCTTGTGAAGCTACACTGTGGAAGCATGACGTCTGTTGTCATAGCTAGCTGATCGTGTTCAAGCACTGATTCGTGTAGCGATCTCAGTGCTTGAGAGCGCCAGTTTACTTTGCCAGTGCTGTTTATTCTATACATGCCCGCTTTCGCCTCCTTCGCAATTAATAGATGAAGTGGCGGAAGGTTAAGCAGGGCATTTAGAGCAGCTCCTGGGGTTGTAGACATGGCGCCTGTTGATATAATGCATGCAAGTCTCTGCAAACCATTAAGTTTGTTAATGACTGTCACTTGGGATGTTTTCCTCCACCATACTACGCAGGCATACGTTATTATCGGCCTGACTATGGCGGTGTACAACCACAGGGCGATTTTAGGGTTTAGGCCCCATTTCGTCCCTGCTAAGCGACAGCATATTCCTAAAGCTATTTTAGCCTTTTGAATCACATTATTAATGTGAGTGTTCCAGGTCAGTCTCTGGTCGATAGTTACGCCCAGGTACTTGACCTCATTGGAGAATGGTATGCGAGTCCCCTTTACAGTGGGCGTTACAAGTTTGTCCAACTTTCGCTTCCTAGTAAAGGGGACTATTGTTGTTTTACTCGGGTTAACCGATAAATTGTTCTCTGTGCACCATGTGTTTATAACGTTCAGAGATCTTTGCAGTATAGATGATACCGTGCTGTGACAGGGGCCGATAACACAAGCCACCACATCGTCAGCATAACTGTGTACATCTAAGTCTCTTTTAAAGGCTTCAACCAGCAATTGGTCAACAACGAGTAGCCATAGAAGTGGCGATAGAACGTCATATACTGTTAACCTAAGTATCAATATTGGGAAATTATTGTTAATGCTTAAAAATATTTGAGGGAAGATATTGTGCATGTTGTCGGTACCATAATTATTTATTTTGTTCAACTACCTGTTGATAATAAAAGTCAGTCTTGATGAAATCTGCGTATCATTTACATCACATATTATATGCTCGTTTAGTTTTGAAAGGCCTGTATTCTATACAGGCAGATGTTTGAAGCTGTAACTTAGAAACAGACTAGGCGAAGAGTGTGAGAGAGTGGTAGTGAAGGTAGGAGATCATACAATGAGTTATCCCGCTCTAGAGCGAAGTGGGGGCGTTTCTGATTTGTACTCACTAAATCTCAATCCTATGTCCCTTCTTCGCTTTGCATCCCCGTGGTCCCTTTCGGTTAACCTATGGCCTCAGTACCCTTAGCCAATTTGCTAATCTGCAATAGTTAACGCTAGTAGAAAGCTTAAAATGTACGAAAATGACGTCGTCTTAACGCTCAGTCACGTGGTCAGAACAAAAGAATTTGCGGCAAGGTCAACTCGAGCGTTCGACGCAAGCGAACGGTTTGTAAATTGGCTAGGGGGGCAGATCTTACCTGATGATATTGTCGACGATGAAACACGCTTCCCTGGAAGCAACTTATACACACTTTATTTAAAGGCCCCTAGGTTGTACCTATTAGGAAACACAGACTTCAGCAAGGAATTCCACTCCTTAGCAGTACGCACAATAAAAGTGTTTCTAAAACATTTAGTGCGTGTGGGTAAGATGTCCACTATGTGCCTGAGCCGCACGTTGTACGTTTAAGGTGGTATTGCATTTAACAAGGTAAATATATTGGAGTTTAACTGAAAAAAATCTGATCAGGGATAGCTGTTTAGGAACGTTCTCAGTGGCTTTGATATTGTCTTGTCTAGCTAGTTAGATGAACCGGATTGCTGCGAGATTGTTTGAAAGAATTACCCTGGAACGCAAAGGCTAACTAAAGGAACATAGGTGGGTGGAAGTCAGTAAAAGTCTGACATGCCCGCGCTGCACACTAAGTGTCCACACGAGCCACAAAAAAGGCCGCCACAAAAAGGAGCTTGGAGTGGCTTTTTTTGTGGCCCGTGTGCGGATACTAAACGGGAAGGTTTATAACATGATTTTCAATTAAAACAAGTAAAGAAAAGGGTATGATTTGCGGCACTACAACACAGAAAAAAAGTTTTACACATTTCTTGTATTAATAAACTTAATGTAAAATTTTATCAGGAATAACATCAGTAAGACTGGATACTCGTAAGTAATAGCCGTAAGTATATTTTTATGTACCTATAAGCGTGGTGTTAGTTTACGCGCCCTGGCGTTAGTAAATACTGTCTTGTAATTTTTGTATCGAAGAATAAATTACTCACAATATTTTATAGGTTCCCGTTTATTATAATTTCTTCAGTTAAACTAGGGATACTGTCAGCAGCTGATACATTTTATGTTTTTCCTTTCACGATACAAATAATTGTTTATTCCATTTAATTTTGTGACATTATCTAGGTCCCACTGTTAGTTTGCAGGTGCAACTAAATCAATTGAATATTATATTTACTTTTTATAACTCTATTGAAATGAGTTTATTTTATGTGCACCAATTTTCTGGGTAGTACTAAACTGCAGCTATGCACGCATCTACTTCTTTATTTGCAAGTAATTAAACAAGTTTAATAATAAGATCAATAAAATCGTATTCGTATCTTTATGTTCATCTCCTTCCTATATGTATCTGTAAATAACAAGAAACAGATCAGCATTTTCGAAAGCCTTGCGTCCTTCTCTAGAGTAATGTTTTGTCTCGCTCCCTCTGCGCCGGATCGTCTGCGAGGACGAATGCGCCGGCGCATCGAACAGCTGAAGTCATATTCCTCATTTTCATCTAGTCATTAAATCAAACAACAGTTTGCTTATTTGATATATTAGCTATTGTGTATTTTGTAACCGATATGGCATTGTTATACTGTAGACAGTGAAATTATACGCAAGTTTAATGAAAAATGAACAGCCCCCCTAGCCAAGTTACAACCGTTTCGCTTGCGTCGAACGTTTCGAGTTGACCTTGCCGCCAATTCTTTTGTTGAGACGACGTCGTTCCCGTACCGTTTGAAGCTTTCTACTAGCGTTTACTATTGCAGATTAGCAACTTGGCTATGGGTACAGGTACCTACGTAAACTATCATCGTTATTGTAATTAGGCAATTCCTGATTTCCGATCACTATAAAATTGTTAACGTAAGAGAATTAACGTGCCTTTGTCGGCGAATAGGCCACTAAAGACATTTTTATCTGCATAAACAGTAAGGTTCAATAACAAGCTAATAATATTGTAAAATTTATACTTCTTAGTAAATTCATTTATGCCCGATAAATGAATTTTGCGGCGTCGTCTGTGTTGGGCGAGCGGCGCACTCTGGCGCGCGTTTACGACGCACTTTAAGTGAAATAAATAAATCGCTGCACTACGAGAACTTTGCTCGGTGCGGCGGGCGCTATGTAATTTTTGAGAGAGGCTGGCTCGTTCCGGCGGCTTGATGTATAATGTGCCCGCAGCGCCCTAACCAGCGCTTCACGAGGCTGCGCTAAATGATGGCCACTGCGACGACCACTAAGTGGTATTCTTGTCTACTTCTCTGCCGCGGTATTACCTCTGTAATTAATTATTACGAAACAAAGAATGCGCTGAAGTACAATGCAACGTATTATTTTGATGTTAGTCCATTCTGCATTTATGAATAGGTACTACGAATAATGCGCAAGTTAAAAATAACTTTCTAGTTTTACTAAAGTAACAACTAGCAGACAGGTTTTTAATGGATGTTTCTGAATTCAACCAAGCCCTTAAACTATAAAAAGGCCGATAACCTCAACATTTTAAAGCAAAGAAAAACAAGATAGGTTCACTTTGTCTGTACCAGAAATATTTCATTCAACTCAATCGAATCAAATCAAAAGCAAATCATCGTTAAACCTAGTCCACTTCTTAATCTCGTTAAAACATAATACGTAAAGATAACCGGGCCGCGTATATCGATAGTAATTTCACGCGTCGAAGTGTGATTTTTCACGTTTTCTCCCGAGATGCTAACGTGACCCGGAGCGGGCTCCATTTATGATCGGTGCACCGAAATGGCCGACAAATGGCGGCCAAATGAGAGGCTTCGTCCGCCGATGCCGGCCGCTGTTCAATACGACTGGTCGCTTTTTAAAAACGGAACTACCGTATTATCGGTTACTACGAAGTACAATGCTGAGTTTGTTGACACTGATCGATGATGCTTTACTATAAACAAGCAATGGATGGGTGCCGTCGGATTTTGGATCCGCTTTGTTCTCAGTAGAGGTGGCCCGAGGCACATTTGATTATACGTTGAGAGAGGGCTAATCGCGCTCGACGGGCGAACACCTCGAGATCAAACACGAGGCGCGCCGCCAGATATTTTTGTTTCTATTAAACAACACCCGACGTAATAATGTTTAACAATCGTGGAGCGATAATTTGAACAACAGAGACTGTGGAGTCGTACTAACTATTTTTCATTTTGTTAAAAATATTTTTATGTTACCTTTAATGACTTTTGATAGAATTTAGGTTCTAGTATTTGCCATTTTAGGTTTATATGTCAGGGGTACTTTACCTTCAATTCCGAAAATAATTTCAGATTTAAAGAATGATTTGCAAATTATATTTTTAAACCGGATCTGAAACTACATAGAATAAATAATATTATTGGTGAATAGTATTATTGGTGTTGGTTGGTTTTTATTGGTGAATAGAATTATAGTGAAAACATAGAAAATATTCTCCTAATGTACTTAATACAAAAAACTTCCAAAAGTTTTTCTAACATATTCCTAATTCAAAAAATTTATACATATTAACTTGAACAGCTACTCCACCCCTTGTCCTATTCCAATTGAACAGATAAGTGGTCATCTCAGAGGATCTGGGATTGTTATTAAATATTTGTGTTGTGGTGCAATTAGTGGCGGCTCAGCGGCTAATTTATCCGCTGCACAACACTAGCTGTGCTTATATCTGACGGATAACAAGCGCAACTACTGGTCCTTGATGACATACTAGCACTTGTTCCAGCTAGTTACAAGATATAAATAGATTTTTATTATAATCACTGATGCTTCTTCTAACAGCTTTCTAATGCTGCTACGGCGTAGGTGTGTTGCTACGACGTAGCTGTCAGCTACGAAATTATTTGGCAAAATTAGGTGACATTTTTCATAGACATAGATACTACGGTTCTTATTCTGAGTAGTTGTAATGTGCTCAAATAAAAATGTTAACTTTAACCGCCTTATCCTAAAACGCGATCTAAATGGCGTGTGGTTCCTGGATTATTACTAATTTTAAGACCAAAGGTAGGTTTTGAATTTGAAATTTAGGTATAAAAAATGAAGTTTATTACTAATTTCTAAACTATCTATAATAGTAAAGATAGACCACCGAAACCCATAGTTTAACTATGGTACTAACTTCGTTACTAATATGTATATTATTATTTAAGGTTAGCTTTGATTTGGTGTGTTATTCCATATAAAAATTGATATTAATATGATTGTCTTGACGGATCCACCACATCTGATTTCTCCGAGCGAAAATGTAGTTTCTTGAAAGAGAACAGGAAGTAACACTTATGTGAAATGTCATCAATGAAAGAGTTTGAAAAGCTTATCTTCCATATCAACTTGGAATCCAGGGTCTATTGTATGTTACGTTGTGACAGTTTGTTGCGACGTAGACAGGTTGCATGGCTTGCTATTACGATGCAATGCGCCTCATTTTACTGAACAATGCACTCCGACTGTTTCACAGTTATCTTGCGGTTAAATACAGAACCGAACATTTATATTATCTGTATTCACTCGTCTTTAATAACATATTTCATAGTTTAGTTTTCGCAAGCGACTTCAAACGCTTGGAAATCTTAGATTAACCAATAAAAACTGCCCGTATACTAATCTAGGTTATAGTCTACACATTTTCAAAATTTTGTCCATATACCTTCAGCCGTAATGGAGTTATAAACACCCAAACGTACTATTACGTACTTACTAAGATTCAGCGTTTAATTTGGGCCAATACCTCATCTTATCAAATTACTAGCTGCTCCCTACAGCTTCACCCGCGTGACAGTAGAAAATTGTATTAAGGGAAAATATTCAGAAATCAGAAACGCTTATTTCAAATACAACAATTACAGGCACTTTTGAATTGTCAAAATGTTGGTCAGTCAAACAAACAAGTGAAGCTAAATTGCACGTTCCAAAGAGTAGATCTTTATGGAGAAGAACGTGTAAGAACTCATGAAGAACGTGTATCAACTTAATGGACACTCTTTTAAATATTATATTATGAGGATATATTATATCCTACTGCCAGGCTATGGTCTATTAGTGTACCAAGTTTTATTGAAATTCATTTATCCGTTCGAAAGTGAAGAATTAAAAAACATACACATTCACAAACTATCGCTTATTTATTATTAGTGTGATTTATGATTCTGCATTAAATTATGCTATGTACACACATTAAGTATTTCAAATGACTGAGTACTGTATACGCTGGAATAACCTCAGAGCACATAATAATCCACAGTGACAATATTATGACAAGTGAAGTGAAAAGTAAATGACTGGGACATTCGTTTGCTATAACCGAGTATACTATTTTTTTATTCTTTTGTTTCATAACATTTTTTTTAAATGGTATGTTCTATTTATATTACTTAACTTTTGTCAAGCGGCCTTATTTATTATTCTTGAAAATGTTTAAAGTTAACCCTTCAGATACCGTCAATTAGAGATACAATAGTAAGACAATAGATGCGCGGCCACCGGTGGTCGCTTGGGGATTCATGAATATTGCTGTCTATCTTAGTGATAAACGATGTAAAAAATTAATGAAAATTGTTTACTAAGTGATGTTTTGGCAAATTAAAATCAGATCGGATCGATTGTCATAGGTACTTAAAAAAATTTAATACATATGTAAGTCACAATATCAGTCTCCAGCAATATCAAAAACTTATCAGAATGTAAGAATATTAGACGTGTTTATTTATGACAGATGGCGATTGCAATGCGAATACAAATGTCTGACACTCTTTTCCGCTCCGCCCAAGAGCGGGAGATGTCATTGGATGATTTTTCCACCTAAAAAAAATGAGAATGCAAATATTGCTTGAAAAAAAAACGAAACTTTTACATGGGAATTCATAAAATAACTTCTCGCACTCTAGGTGGAGCGTGATGGACTGACAAATTTTTACTGAATAAAACCCACAGTGTACCTTCATTTGACCTTGGTGGGGGCTACGATAACTCATTCGAATAATCCACAGCGACGAATATACCTCTCAGAATACGATAGTTCCATCAAAATAAAGAGATTGCTTATTAGACACGTAACGATACAGCTTGCTTTTGAGTTCTAGTCTACTAAAACAATCACGGGTCAAAACTGATCGAAAAAGATGTATTTGACTGGTTTGTTTTTATGTTTGTAGGTGAACTAATCACCTACAAACATAAATAACCAGTCAAATAATAGTTTATTATACCTATCCAGTACCGTCACCGTCTGGTAAATATTACAAACAATAGTCGGTAAAGGGAACGTAGATAAAACACAACACCACAATACCCCTAAACGATGCCAATCCAACCAACGCATTAACTTAATACACAGTTTTCAACGATAGCCAATTAAGATTGCTCATCGATAAAGGAAAACGTGCATGAACAAAAGTACCATAAACAAGTGACGGGCCATCGACAAAGAGCATATAATCACTGTGTCTGAGACCTTCTTCGACGGCTATCAATTGATTCACTGAAGCGTTCTATGATCAATCGCTGACAGCCTGCAGAAATCAATTGACAGTTGACGTTTATAGCGTAGCATAGACAAACGAGTAGTTTCTCTAGGCAACGGTCACTGCATTGTGAATCGGTAATGTGACAGGCACGCGAAGACTTGAAGCTTTGATCTATGATGACTGTAATAGCTTATGTTATTAATATTCTGTGTGATTATCAGTTACGCGAATGATACTCGCATGAATTCAATTGCAGACGAAGGACTTATTACGGTTGCATAAAGCGGTTGGATTATGCCGCATTGCATTAGAATTCCTTTGTTTTAGATGCCTGCATAGGCATTGCGACGTATATAATGTATTTGTGTTTTATTTTATTTTTTCGGAAGGAGTGTCATCCTTATGGACGCTCAGGCTGCCTCACAGATGAGCCAGTCTAGGCAGTGACATACTCTTTCAGACTAAAACCACACTCCTGTCTTACATATAATAACGGAAATGACGTCCGTTTCCTTGTTTGATAGTTATGCATCGTTTACTTCTGGGCAACTTCACGTGCAAGTGGCGCCACTCCAGAGCAACTTTCAGCGATCACGAAAACCATCAGAATTTCAGGGATTAGAGGCTACCAGCCCGAAACGATGCCCCGATTTAGGTAATACGTTACGTTTTATTATTTGAGTCTACTAGAGCGGCTTCGCCCGTGTGAAAGTAAAAATTTATTCCCAAGATAAAAAGTGAGCCATGCTGCTCAGGGACGTGATCAACCCGCGTGCCTTCATCAAATTGCGTTCAGTGGTGTGAACTTGAAGAAGTAATAAACATCAACATACAAACAACACACACAAATAAGTACTTACAAACTGTCAATCTTGTAATATTAGTTTAATAAAATTTCAATATTTTACATTGGATCTGTTGTTACATCAACACAGAAAAAAACAGCATATACATTCAGTCAAAAAAGTATCGGGAATGGATGATTTGTTTATGGTTCCAAATTCAAATTTTTGTTTTTTTTGTAGTTGTTAGATTGGCACAACTGTTTTCCATTTAAGCGCGGAGTTTGAGTTGCATCTGTTATTTCTATTAAATACAGTGCTGGTTTTAGAAATATCATATATAGTGTGTATTGCGAATTTCATAATGGACAAAAATATCGAACAAATTATTATATTTCTTATATCTTATTTATTATATGTCTTAAATTTTGCATCGCCAATGGAATTTCGTGTTCGGAGTCACTGAAAATGTTACAGAAGGCTTACGGTGAATCGGCTTTATCAAAAACTCGCGCTTATGAGTGGCTCAAAGCGTTCAAAAGCGGTCGAGATGTGATGGAAGATTTGCCTCGCTCTGGTAGGCCGTCAACGTCTGCAACTGAAGTTAACATCGCAAAAGTGAAGGAAATAGTGACTGAAAATCCCCATTCAACTCTGAGAGAGATAGCCGCCGAACTTTCTGTATCTCACGAGTCGATCCGTACCATTTTAACTAATCATTTGGGTATGAAACATGTTGCTGCTCGGCTAGTCCCAAAAGATCTGAATTTTCTCCAAAAACTCAATCGCATGAAAGTCGCTGAGGACATGCTAGAACGAGTCAGTTCGGACCCAACATTCATGAAACGCATTGTTACTGGTGACGAGACGTGGGTTTACGAGTTTGACATGCAAACTAGCCAACAAGCTTCGGAGTGGCGCCTTCCAACTGATCCGAAACCGAAAAAAACACGCCAAAGTCGATCAAAAGTCAAAGTCATGTTGACTGTTTTCTTTGACTATCGCGGTGTTGTGCACTCTGAATTCTTACCGGAAGGTCTAACGGTAAATAAAGAATATTATTTGAGCGTTATGCGGCGTTTAAGAGAGCAAATTCGACGAAAAAGGCCAGATTTGTGGAAAGAAAATTCTTGGATTTTGCACCACGACAATGCGCCTTCGCACAAGGCTATCATTGTGAACGAATTTTTGACCAAACACTCAACAAATACCATCCAGCAACCACCATATTCACCAGATATGGCTCCTGCTGACTTTTTTCTTTTTCCTAAACTCAAATTACCACTTCGTGGCACCCGTTTTCAATCGATAGAAGACATAAAGGATAATTCGCGGCGAGAACTGAACTCAATTCAGGAAGCAGCGTTTAAAAAATGTTTTGAGGAATGGATTATTCGTTGGCGCAAGTGTATCGTTTCTAAAGGAGCATACTTTGAAGTTGTTAAAATAAATTTGGATGAATAACAGACATTTTGTGTATTATTGATCTTTTCCCGGTACTTTCTTGACAGAGTAGTATACTTCTCTAGATCATCTGCGAAAACTATTTGAGTTTATGGTCAAATAAAAATCGTAAATTGAGAACTTGTCGCGTACCGTTCGCTTTGAAGACATTTTGTCTGATCTCGGAATTTTCCCGCAAATCGATTTGATATCGAAAAATAAGCCGTGCACTGTTATTAATGGGACGCTTACCCAATCTCAAGTCATACTCGATTAGCACATCAATATTTCATAATTATTAATTTTTTCTTGTTAAGCACCGCAAACCTTCTCATATTATTTCTGGACATGATTACGTTAAATGACTCAGCGAAGACGGGCAATTGCATGTAAACCTTTTCCTCAAACACCCAAATGTTTATTAAATACCCTTCACATTAAGCATCATTAAAGTGTTTCAAAAAGAAAAAGGATAAAGATTTTGCGCGTATATTAAGTGGTTGGGATCGGAGCGATCCATATATCTCTCGCAAACCGTAGCATTGTGTTACATAAATAAAAGCGCTAAACGCCGGCTTATTGTCTATTAAGAATTACTTTTCTGGCGGCGGGCGCGGCGCGGGCGCACAATGGGCCGGCGCAGCACAAAGCCTCGGCGATGGTTATCGTTCCGCGGGTACATTAATACGCAACGAACACGCCCCGATCACGAAATACTAGATCCGTTTGTGTTATGATACGTATTTGTGTCTGTTACTTGCTCTTTATTTTCACGCCGAGTTAATATATCTTCATACGACCTTTGCGGCGCCTGCGCATTCTCGCGTTCAGCGCTTACAGCTAGCGTGTGGTAAACGAGACATTGTTTTCAGTGCGAATTGTGCGCCTGCAATGGTAAGGTATTCGTGCCAGTAATTGCTATTGATATTGGGCGTGTATCAATGGAGAAGGAAGAATAGTCTAGACATAAACAAAGCCGCAATTCTCTAGCAATATCTATTGATTCTTGCATAATCTCGAGAGGACTACGGTCTACGGTCGCACGTACCCGTTTGTCAATTATTTGCATTACATACAATCGGAAATTGAGCGTATAAGTAATATTGTGGAGACCGAAGCATTGCAAAGGAATCATTACGTTGGCAGACATTGTTTTGTTTATAGAGAAACACGGAATAGATGCCTATTCCGTGCTCTTATTCTCAATCTGGTGATTTATTCGAGAGCAACTCTCATGATTATGTCACACGATGCCTGCGGCGTCTCAACTTTATGTCAATGCTAATTTTATTGTTTTACATTAAAACGCCAATAGTTACATCATTAATTACAAGGAAATAGTTAAATGTCGAATGATTCGCTTGTCCGTGGTATCTTGGAACAAACTGAAAAATGCTCAATTTTCCTTCCCGACTTCATTAAAGAAACATTCAGATATTTACTTGAAAAAGCCAAACATCAATTTATTCAAAGTAAACTTTAATTTCAAAATATTTGTCAGAAATGATAAATCCTCATTAAAATTACAAAACCCCGAGAGATATGATTAGACTGTGCAATAAAACATAGGTCTGTAAGAAGCAGTAACAAAAACAAATTAGCCGTGGTCTAATTTCGGGCTCCTCTAAACGCGTTCATTCAACCTAAATCACAAAAGGTTTTATTATATAATTGGTGCGTTTTACAACAAAACTCAATGAGCGCGCACGACACAATGTTCCCAGAATTAAGTACAATAAACTTGTAAACGATACCACAAAACTTCTGTGTGAAGAAAAAAGACGGTCGGAAACTGCCCGCGTCTTGACCGTCAGCGCTGCTCCGTTCATTGCGTGTAACCGTACACTCCGCTGGACATGTCATCTGAGCCAAAGAGCAATGGATACTCTCATGTTCAAAGAACCGCCGTCAGCGGGGAATCATAAATGGTTTCACACACCTGTGCATCGGCCGGCAGTTTATGAGTTTATTGCATTACACCTCTCGGTTTAGGATAGACCCCCGCTGGTAATTGCTCCATGAAAGCCTCATAAACGAACGGTTTATTAGTCAAAACCATTGGTCGCATATTATTAGATACAAATAGTTTAATTATCTTGAGAGTCCCTATTATAACATAACACGTAAGACTTACGTTGCATCGAGACTGGAATAAGCTGCGTCAACTCGACTCGAATTAAGCATACACGGTTGGTGTTTTTTGTCGCTCGGTATGTTTACATACCTGCTTACTCAAAAGGTTTTTTGTTGCTTTATTACCTTTACAAATCGAAAATCCTATTATTTGAATGAAACCCAAAGCAAATAGAAGAAAAAGCGCTTTTCAATGTGGCCACACTGAGGCGTTGCTGACAATGGCAACAATGCGGCGCGGCTTGAGCCGGCGTAATCTGTTGGTCATTAATAAGGGCTCTTCACACGTTCAGTGTTAACATGACAAATGCAGCGGCCTCACAAAGCCGCGGCGCCCCGCTACGCGCTCCATTATCATTTACACCTTACCACACAGATCGGCGCAGCGCGAGCGTAGTCTTGCCATTGCTCTTGACTTTTATACTGTGTGCTATATCTATGTAATGTGTAGGTACTTTACTTTTGGTACCTATGCTGAATTAGATTTGTTTTGATAACCTTATGAGTCTGCTCTACAATTAACATCCTACAGCTGAGCACACCTTCGATAATGCAATCTACTCGTAACTAGGTAGAACTATATTATTAAGTAATTAGTTAAAAATAAAAAAACATTTAAAAAATTATACGTTTGTTTTAAATTCATTACCAACCGGTGTTTTTTGCTTTGTAAGCTATCATTTTCTAGTTTTTCAAACCTTATTTCGCTAACAGTAACCGTTCCGATAAAGTTTTAATCGCATAAGTGGTAGTACGTGCGCTTGACCGGCCGAGAGCCCGGGCGGCCGGCCAGCCGGGCAGCGGGTTGGGCACACGCGAGTGTCCGCTCGATGTATGTAAAGACAACTCTAGTCTAGTATGTCGTGTCGAGCCCTCGCCTGTCTGTCCCGGGGCTAACTGCAATTATTGCAAGTAGAAAATTAAATTAACACACACGCACATCGTGTAACTCGGGGGAGGGCAAACGTCCAGGTAAACATGACCTCCGAATATCGTCGTATAGCCCTCTCTAGCAGGTCTTGTATCTCCCTCCTGAAGGGACGAGGGAGCTCTGGCTACAACGGTTGACTGGTCAGCCATTTTGCTTCGTCCACTAATTGTAGGCCCTTAGTAGTCATTTCATCGCTCACTACGAGGGACGTCTTTGTGCTCATTATAGTACACTGCGGTTTGTATTTTTCGAATTAGCACTTCCATGACTTCCGTTGTTTTCTGGGCTTCATTGTTATACATAATTATTGGGTGTAATAGAACACATATGCGATGAATACAACGACTGCTCGGTCAGCAGAAGCTTTTATGTATGGGCAAGTTCAAAGTAACAATATACATGCTTCTACATGTTTGTCGGTTGGTCCCTTATAAATTTTGAAGTTAATGAAAAAAGTCTTGCTACTAAATCCTACATACTCATATATTCTAATAAGGATGATAGTAATCCAATAATGTATATTCTAAGTAATAAAGGGTGAGAGGTGTACGTGGCATCGCAGTAGTTCAATCCCAAAGGCTGTTAAATCTGGTAACAATCATACACTAGGTATGCCTTAACTTTTTTAACTACAAGAATCTAAGAGAAAAACCCTCACGCGTATCAAACTCGTATCCTTCTCATTCTGGAAATCAGGAATGCCTAAAGGACCATGCAGGCCCATTTGTTCTACATCGCTTTACTAATTCAATTAACAATGGCGGATTGAAATAATTTCAAAATGTAACATAACGCAGCATGTCAACACATTATACACTTCCTTTTGTTATGAACAAAAAAAAACATAAAGTGTCGACTCAAATTGAGCGTGGCAAGTTTTTAATTCGGGCGAGAGTCTCGAATATATTTTTTAATCGAGACCATGCTTGATTGGAACCAATCAAATGATGTAATTTACAACTTGTGTTCATATTGGAGCCTGTCCAGTGTCCGAGGAGTATTTTACACCGACCTTGACCTCAACTGGGATGCTGAACAGGTCGGCAAGTTTAATCCTTCGTGACGAATCATTCTTTCGTCACGCTGTATACTGATTGGATAACTAATGAAAAGCACGTAGAATGGTATGCAGTGAATAGACCAGTGGGTATCGGAGCTGCGCCAGTTTACCCAGGAATGTGGGCTACGTTTCCAAAATTAAGAAAATCAAATCCTTTTTGATTGGTTTTCCTTTCTCACTTTCTTTCAGATTAGCGTTTACGAATTAAACTAGATCAGAGTCAGATTTGGTTTTATGGTTCTAAAAATTAGACTTTTTTGATTTCGAGAGACTATATCGTCTCGGTTTGTTGATCAAGATTTTTTTTTTTCAGAAATATCGAAGCATCATTTATTAGCTTCAATTAATGCTTCCCCAACGTGAATTGGAATATTATCTCAAGGGAACTATACTCTTGGATCAATAAGTCCTATGTGTTATTCTAGAAAATGGTTTATCCGTGTGCCAAAGGTCCACTGTTTGAGTTTCGTTCAAGCTTCGTAGAATACATACATCATAAAATCTTTCTTGTTAATAATATCAGTGTGATTTAAGGTCTTACTTACTATATATTATATACTTACTATATATATACTTACTTCAAAGGCATGTCTTTCTACTCAGCTCCACATTATTCATTGAAACTGAACGATTTAAAAAAGTACCTACTAATGATTCCTGCTACATACAAAAAAGCCTGCGCTACTTATTATTTAGTAATAAATTGCACTAATTACGCTTTTTGCAATACAATTGCTAACTACCCACCCACTGGTAGGTAATCATATAGGAATGGATATATCAATGCTCATTATGTCCGCTCATTACTCCGTTCTACTTACCTTATTACTCCAATTGGGCTTGAACATTCATCTATCATCAATTATCGGGCTATTAACCTTGATTAGTTGCAAGTTTTATAAATCAAAGGCCAATAACTCTGTTGTAGGACAGTCAGCTTCGGTCTTAAACCTTGAGAATATTAATTAATGTGATATCAATCTATGGTGAATGTGCTCCCGGATGTAGACTCGCTATCAAAATAAAAATTAGACTGTTGAATAATTATAACACCTTATACGTCCGTCTGTAGACGCGATTTTATTGCCCAGTTTACGTCAGATTAATCCGAAACAATCCAATATAAAATAACGACCTTTAAATATTGTGTGTACGATCCAAGGCAAGTCTGCTCTCTTCTGTTAATATAACAGATAAAGCATCGCAATATCGAGCGCCATTTGTTAAGTTGCCAATCATCGACCCGGCCTGTCTGCCGCGCTAGTGACGGCTGAGGCTAAACAGCGTTTTTATTACAAACGAAACAAACACCTTCAGCTTTTTTTTATCATTATTTACATATATACACAATAATGATAAAAAAAGCTGAAGGTTGTTGATTAACCCGATAATATCGCGAGATTGCGGGCGGCGAGATTGTTTTATACTTAATCAGCTGTTGCGGTGTCAGGAAAGCCATAAAGCGGCGAATTGGCCGAGATGCGGGCGAAATGTGATAGAATTAATTCTCAAATTGCAGGTTCGCCGCTCTCAAAGCCGAGCCTGTTTTTTATTATTATTTGAGCTCGACCGTACTCTGTTATTTGGGCATCAATTTGAGGCGTATTGCACCTGCTAACCTCTTTAAATATTTATTATTGTGCGGACACACCGTCCACGAATTTGGGTGGATAATTTGAAAACTATTTTCGGTGTTAGGAAACATTTGTACAAGTTTTTCAATTATGTGTGTAGAATATAACAGTTGTTTGTAAGTTGCTTGTGTTTAATATAGGTAAATATTACAACAACACATAATAGTGGTAGTTTTGTAACTTTACTGAATAAACTCTCCCTTCGATTTCATACATCCCCAAAAGAATAAGTAGTTTGATATAGCCGTATAGCGTATGTAAATTATATGTATAAATATCAATTGGCATAATAATATCATTAGTGTAGCTTGCAGTGTGCCCGCCCATACGTTTTGTATCGTTTTGGCTGTTCCCGACATCCGGTCGCGTTTTGTGTAGTTTGGGGGAACGCGAGTGAGGGCTAAGGGGCAACCCACATGAAAATGTTACTGTAAATGATGCGTTATTTAAATACATCTGTCAATCATTTTCCTTAAATGATTATGACCTTTTGAGATTGTATGTAAACTACTTATGATTAAACAAAAAAATCTTTATTTTGGTTTAGCGACCCATATCTAGAAAATCTTCGTTTTGATAGCAGTGATGGTGACCCAGTGATAACGGCGCCATTACCAAAGATATTTCGCGTTTCAGCCAGCCAGGCGCATTACATTGTGTAATTTATTTCATCACCACTGCTCTCAAAACGGTGAAGGAAAACATCGTGAGAAAATCGGCATTTCTTAGAACCAAGACATGTAATATCCACCAACTGGCGCTGGGCCCACACGGTGGAATACAACCCATTCCTTTTCCTAGAAAGGAGACCTCATGCCCTGCAGTGGAAACATTATAAGGCTGATTATGTTTCGTAAGAAAATCTAGAAACACACACACGTTAATGATTGAATTTTGAGTTAAGAGTATAGTGTACTCAACAAGATAACGCTACTAGAAATCCATTACAATTTACAGAAATAGTTGAATCGGAATGTCAATTAACTTTATTTAATTTTTAACCAAAATTCTTTATACATTTTTGAAGACGTGATACTTTTAACAGGCATGTAATGTTTACAACAATACATTGGGTCTGTCGAATCGTTAATTGCAGAGGACGGGTCGCGGGTGGCGCGCACGCGAACCGAACGATCGAATTCGATTACCGACGAAGACGATTCACGAAAATCAACCGGAACAGTGCCGCGGATATCCAGCTATGGTTCCGATCAAGCACGCGTTCTCGATTACCTACCAAATCGATTCGAGAGGCACACACCGAGAGCGTACCTACACACCATTACCGACACCCGTGCCGCACATTCCATTATTAAATAGAACGTTTTTGTTTAAATCCGAATCGAATCGGAAATTTGAATACTGTTGTGTTCCTTAGCTCATCTTACTTACGGCGTTTATTGCGCTCTATCATGCGACGGGAGTGCCGAATGTGTTTATTGATTCACGGTACGTCTTCCGAGTTTTCTGAATTTCACACTATACTTTACAATTACGATGGAGGTTTTCTTAATTGCCTATCAACATACTAGGAGATTATTCCGTGTCTAATAACGACAATGTAGTAACATTGTGCTGGAGTTGCTAGGGTATATTCTTCTCTTTCCGTGTACATAGAAATCGTTTCTATTATTATTTTACAGATAACTTTTATAACCGTAACTTAAAAGTATAACAGAAGACATTAATAATAGAACATTGCACACGATCTACCCTTGCAGTGCGTTGTTCGTTTTCCGTTATTGTTGTCCTCAAATCGGTTTTTTCCAAAATGCGAGTCTTGCTTCACGGTGCGTTACAAAATCATAAAGTAAAATGACATAATGTTTGTTGTGACAGCGCTTCCCGCATGACAAAACGGGCCCATTTATTTCAGATAACAATGTAGTAAATATAAGTTTAATGACCGTACACACAGTAGAAATTACCCTTGAAGATACAAGCGGCGTCTGTGTCGACTAGTCCTACGGCTTATGTTGGCATATCTTATGTGATTATACATACATATAATATATTGTCATTGTTTCGATATTGATTAAATAACAGTTTCACATCATGTTTTTATATAAAAAATACAAAACAAAGGGAAGCTGCAAAGCTCAAAACGATCTACTTTTAACGGTATTTCATACAAACTGACAAGTCTTGAAAAAGATTTTATAGAGACATTAAGATCAGTTTTACGATTTATATGGAAAGTATAAATTGTATGTATCGTATATATAGTATGCTTTTTCTTAAATATTCGTAACTAACTTTGTAGACCTTAGAACGAGTACATATCTTGCGTATCATTATTCTTTGGATTTGCCAGTTTGCATAAAAAACGTTGGGGGGTAAACGCCCATAAATAGATTAGAAATAAAAGCTGAAGGAATTTTTGGGACTGCTACGTGGTGCTATGAACTTCGTAGCACTGCTACGAATTCGCTTCCGTGTTGCTTCTTATTGATAATTGCACTTTTTATGAGAAATAAGGGTAGCTAAAGATAAACTGAGCTCACTTATGCTACGCATCATGACTTCTAGCCTCTTGAATTTGCTTGAAAACAGACAACTTACGAGGGACGCGTGTGACTGCGTTGCGTATGCCCAGTGTTTCTAAGTCATCGCTTTTTAAGCAAATTCAAGATTCTAGAAATGATGTCATGTGTACAATACATAAGGCTCAGTTTGTCTTTAGCTTTATACATCTTCGACACATACGAACTAACTCAAGTACAAATACGAAAACCAAATACAACAAAACCGCAAGACGGTACCCGCATGGCGGTGCTCGCGTCGAGAAATTTGTCACGCTGTGAAATACGGAGCACAAAACGGAACGGAATTGAATTTATTTTGCCCCGATGCGGTATAACGATCTAATAAATCGGGAGGATGCGGCCGTAAGTCAGGGTTCACGCGGCGCGGCGCAGTAACTCAAGCGCAATGTGCCGCGAAATCAATAGACCTGACAATACGACCCGCGGAAAAACTGCCACCCTGTATTATTTGTAGCCACATTCAAGTCTTTTATGGAGCTGTCAAGTCTATGTAATCGAACTGAATTTAAAGCGAACAGGAGCTCGGATTGTTCCCGTTAAACATTTTATATTACCCCTCTGTCGATTACTCCAATAAATATATTTTAACTTACATAAAAACCAAGCTCACAGTACTTAATAAACAGTAGTCTTAATCTATAGAGCAATTAATAAACATCAGTTCGTAAGTACAGGGTTATTTTGACATGGACCAGTGTAAATTTCAGTTAGATTACAAGCTGTCAATACTGAAGTCATTCGTACCGCGAATCGAATAAACTTAATGGAAACCCGGCGTGCAATCAAACGGCAAGAACAAGCATAAATTTATTAACGATGCTGAAATATCACCACATAAATCGCTATCTCGCCTGTCAGTTTATCGACAATTATTCTTAATTGGATTATGAAAGCGGTATGCACTGTCGTCGTGGGCCTAAAGAGTGAGCGGCGAGCGGGTACAGCCAGGGCCGAGCGGAGAAAGTAGCAGTAAAAGTTGGCCATGAATTTTTAAAAGAACACAACTCCTAAAATTTTTTTGCTTACTACAAAGGAGGCACCAAATCAGAAGTCCTTCTTCGAGTTAAAAAGCAAGAATCAACATGTTTAAAAAGACGATTGAAATATCTTTTACCTACTTTCATATTCTAATACAAGTGTAAGTTCCAATTTTGATCATATCTTTACAAAGATAGATCAGAAGCTGTCGCCAATATACTGGAGAAAAAGCTATGTAGATGAATTGATTGTTATTGATACTGCATATAATTAAGTATTATAACCGTTTCTAATGTAAACTTTGCTTGTTGCTAAATTTCTAAAGTCATACTAATTCATTAATAAAAAATGAATTAGTATGACTTTATTGTATGAGTATCATAAACCATTATTTAAACAAATCTCACGGAGTACATACAGGTACTTTTTTTCGTAGTTATTTTCCCTTGAGACTCAATGAAGTGTCTGTTTGATGGCCAAACTATTAGCAATCAAACTACTTTACTGCGCGTGACACGAACGACTAGATGAGGTGACGGTAGCTATCATCTCACTTATCGCTTGTTACTGGCAATCCTCACATAAACAAGCATATTTTACATCTCCCCCTACGATCTGTACTGTCGCTGGTCGCTTGTCACACGCAGGTCTTCTGCAGGCGCCTCTGATCTCGCGGAGACACGCCGAGCGCGTCCCATTGGCCGAAGAGAAAGGGGCGGCCCTCCGCGCAAGAGACCGCCTCGTAGACACTCTCCAACACTTCTACCGCCGCATGACGAGGGACAGAAGATCCAATTATGCATCTGCAAAAAGCACATAGCCTATGAAATTCATTTGACATACACAATCTCTCAAAATGTCTTAAGGGAAACCCAAACTCTTCAATTATACGCAAGGACTGCATAAAATATTAAGAATAATGAAGCCTGTGGGAAAATCTTCAATATGCCAATCGATGTCAAAGCATTGAATAAGAAACAGTCGGGACGTGCAAATAAAAACAAGGTTTAAATTCTACGGCGGTATCTGTAGGTGATCCAAAACACATTGCTTCAGTGGTCAAATAAAACATAACGTACAGAAACCAAGTCAAATATGTAAATAAATAAAAACATACAGATAAATAAAATATGTGAACGCTTACGTGACCCAAGGGCTGGCTTTTACCTCGGTCAGAGGTTAAGCATTGCAATACAACGTGGCAATGCTTAATCGCCAGCCAGTCTTTTTGGACACACTTCTAGTCGACAGCGATGCGAAGGAGTTTTATGACGCCATATTGTAGTTTGGAGTAGCATAAATAATTCGTTAATATCTAATTTTTTATGTATATATTTTGTTATTTATATATAATAAATAAAGATATGTAAACTATATAGTAAGGTCGGATTTATCAATTTTCTGATATCTTTTACCTAAGGAATATATTTACGGTGTGACAGATTCTGCAAAAAAAATATATCCAACAGCAATATTTGTTTTTGACTTCACTCGGTATGTGTATTTAGGATTTTAGGCAGTATCAGAAAGTATTTAATTTTATATACAGAATACAGACACCTTCCAATAATACAATAAATCAACACACAAACAAAACATTTTAATATGTGCACCGCATTCAATTAAAAATAAATCTGACTTTTGAAAAATCATTTTGAAAAATTGAGTTTCGAACTGAGAGAGTGTTTAAAGTTTTAGAATAGAGTTGTTTCTAAACATCTGGGGGTCTACTCGCTGTCTCCGAAACGAAACTTTCGTAATCGAACGAAATTCATTTGACGTTAAAATTGCAAACAATCCTCTGTCATACTTTTTTTTTTCGAAACATAACTAGTTAGAGTAGGTTTAGTTATGTTTCGAAAAAATTACGTCAAATGAATTTCGTTCGATTACGAAAGTTTCATTTCTGAGAAAGCGAGTAGACCCCCTGATCCAAGTGTACCTTCTGTAATCTCCATCTTCTCTACATCGTTTAGCCTCGTTTATCCTTCTTAGTTACTTATCGTATTCAATTACAATCTCACTCATTTTATGATCTGATTAACTACTTCACAGTCGTGACTGTAAACATTGGACATCCAGTTAAGAGTTAATCTGCCAGAACTCGGCACCGTAAGAAGAAAAATCCTGTAATAAAAACTTAACTGCGAATAATTAACTAAATTAATTGAGAAATAACGGAAACCTTTAATTAATCCATTATGCATAAGTATATCTGCCTTTGTAATTTTAGATTTTTATGTAGGTATACTAAAAAAGACCTGATAGATGTAAAACATTTTATCAGCATATTCCAAAGAGATTTCAAAAACAGATTTCAATAGGCTAAGTATTATATTAAACGTCACTATATTTTACTGTGGGCTTGCAGACCACGAGCAATGGGTAGCTCGCCGTCCGGCCGTCCGGTAACCGTCTGGACCGAAGCCTACTGGTGCCATGGGATGTGCGACAGAGAACCCTGGGGCCCTAGATCGAAGGCGAAGAAGGAACATAGGAGTATGGTGGTGATGGTAGTGGGTAGGAGTGGAAGTCTTAGATGCCCTCCCACTCTGCCCTGGAGCGGAAGAAGTCATTGGAAGATTTAACGCCTTAAAAATCCAATATTTTACTAAAATTAATTGCACTTGCTGTGGCAGAACACAGAGATACCTACTTTTATTTTTGTAACATCTAAATTATACTTATTTACACATAAAACTTATTTGATTACAATACATTTATTTGTATTTGTAGAAATAAACTTACCTATATTTGAATTGTCTGCGCAAATGCAAAAAAAAAAACCAAAAGAGATCGAATTTTCACCTTATATTCATAATATTTTTATTTACGCTCACCATGGATATAACATTAATTTTTTGCATATCTTCAGTCTAATAAAATACCGTTATCAAAATATTTTGCATCAGTGTAGCTCGTGTCATGATCGCCGATCTCACTTTGACAAATCCATTCTTGACACTTCTTTGTTTACAAAAATAATCTCAACTTCCAATCGCAAATATAGTAGATACCTACATGATTAAGTTTATTTGTTAGTATGAAGTTTATTGTTCAGATAGAACACAGCGGCTTATTAAAGTTAATAATGAGTCATGACTGGCTTTTTTGCTGTATTCCTATAACTATTGTTTTACAAACTGCGGCCTTCAGAGATCTTGATGGCTTAATCTTTTGTGTCCGTTGGTTAATAGTGAAAAAACTAATTGCTTCATTATCATTAACTACAATAAATTTTGACTAGGAAGACAGTTTAATGTTAGCAATTGTTCGTGTACATAAAATTAATACGTTTGCATAATAAATGCATGAATGTATTAAAGGATTTGCGGTTAACAGAGAACTGAATTACATTTAATTTCAAGATTATACGAATATATGAGCAAAGCCCATGAATTGGCTGCGTAAATGACAGATTTAAATTGAACGGTGATAATTAACCAGTAAAGTAAAGTGCTACCTTGCTTTTAAGCTACCCTCCGTAAATACGCGGCGATGAGCCATGTTTTTTTATTCTAAGTATGATAAAAGTTCATATGCTGCTCTACTACAATTGAGTATTTCTCTAGCTCAATTACCTAGACTTGAATCTGAAAACCTGTCAAAATTTAGTATTTAAGTAGATTAGACGCATTTTTAACTCAAAATACTTAATTCAAAACCGGCCCTAAGCCAAAAAGCAACATCTCATTTTGTTTTTCGAAAAATCTAATATTTTTTTATATGTTCATCGAAAAGTCCAAAATGCTCCGCATTACAAGGGCTACTCAAAAAACCCATATTTTTACTGGAATATTGAAAAAAAAAACAATTCGTACTTAATTGATAATACAAATGTAACTCAGTTGGTTTGTCACGTTTTTACGCCAAAACCGCTAAACCGTTATTTATGGAATTTTGCTTGGGACATGAAAGGCCTTCAGATACTTTTTTCCTCCTCCACGAATCGTATTCCTCATTACTGAGGTTCGTGAAGTTCCCGCTGGATTAGCCTCTTACTGATGGGATCTTGCCATCTGTGACGGTTCTTAGCATCATGAAGTGCGACGTGCGATTGGTTGACCAGTGTGGAGCGGACTTGATCTGCCCTTTCTTTTTGGACTGCGGCCTCATGATCGTTTGCCATCAACCATGCCAGTTACGATGAGCTGTTCAAGGTTGTGGCCATTTTTCCTGGCTATGTGGCTAAAAAACTCCAGTACTCTGCGCATGCAGGTAGTCGACAGACTGATCTTGATGTTTAGCTCACGTAAGATATAGAGGTTTGTATGGAAAGCAGTCCAGGGAATTCGAAGCATATTCCTCCAGCACCTCATTTCGAAGGCATCAATGTGGTCGCGGTCCACCTTTTTTAAAGTCTCAGCCCCGTAGCTAAATATGGCGAAGACTAAACATTTGACAAGTTTAGTTTTGGTTTTGCGTGCAATGTTGTGATCCCTCCATATGCCTTGCAACTGTGACATTGCCTCAGATCGGATTATGGGAGGTTTAAAGTCTAAATTGGTCCATAAAGTTGTCGGTTGTGCAGAACTTTACTCGTTGCTGGGATTTCTGTATAGCTGTGTGCAGTATTCTCGATATCGATCAGTTATTGCCTCTAGATCTTGACGGGGTACACCGTCTTCATTTGTATTCACTAGTTTTCTTTGGTTATGATAGATAAGCTTTGCTTTTTACCCTCGTGTATGACTATTTGTGTATTATTTATAAGTACTTACATAAATAGGGTGGCCAAATCCAATGTGTACAACATTTTTGCCTCACTTCTTTCGTACGCTCATACGAAACAAATGTGTCTGTCGGTGTAGTCTGTTGTAAACCGGCAAAAAGGGTGGAATCTTTACAGGATCACTTTCTTGTCCATCTGCCTGACTGTCCGTACGTCAAGGACCTTTTTTTCAGGAACGCGTGCAGGTTTGAAGTTGAAAGTAATAATACTGCTACCCCAAGCAGCAGTAGAAATTAAAACCTATAGGATACTTCCCGTTAACCTAGAATCCTGAAATTTGCCATCATGAAAACTTTAACTTTATATTTCCGAGAGTTACAGTTACATATGTGACAATAGCTAGGTCTTGTAACGACTGTCGTAGCTGAGAACTCGGGCGCAACTACACTATATTTGATTTTTATATAGAAATATCCGTCAGCATTGCCACTACAAAAATATCTGAAAAAAAAGATGAAAAACACGACTAAAAGATATATTTGATCAGATATGTATTAGATAGATTTATTAAATTGTGATACGTATGCAAATCTAGATACTAGAACAATATAATTATGAAAAAACATATTTTTCCATAATTGTAATTGTTAGAACCTTGTGTGCCCTCCAATATTAATCATCATTAAAAAACCTATTAGCATTATTTGTATATATACAGGGTTATTTGTAAAACACTAGCAACCTGCTACTGCTGCTAGTTAAGAATATCATAAACAACAACTTTTGTTTTGTGACATCAGAGTTTTATACAAAATTAAAAATATTTAAATTGAACGTTCTAAATATTTCGAAGTCTATGCGAAGCAAACGATAGTACAATAGCGGAGGGTAGCTGAACATGAACTTGAACTATTTACGAGTGACCCTCACTAGTTGGTCTGTTGCATTGATGCGCTTGCGTCGCATCATACGTGTTCTTGTACCGAAATTCGGCAGTGCGGGTCTTTATATGATGGTGTATCAATATTAGAATATGTCGAGTGCACAAAAATGGTGCGAATGCTTGCTACGTGTAATCACAATGTTTCGGAAGCCTGCTTACTATTATTACGAGAAGAGTGTGTGGGAGCCGTAAATAGATACAGCCAAATACAGAGCTGAAATGTGTTAGATAGAACAACGAAATCTTGAAGGATTGTTTTTGGGAAATGTGTTATGTTTTTCAAAAAGTCATAGACAAAAATTGTTGTTTATGATGTTCTTAACTAGTACCTAAAATGAAGTACGGAAATGTTCGAAAAAGTTACCGCAGCCCTGGAACGCAAAGGGCAACAAAAAAATACTGGTGGGTTTTAGTCAGCAAATGTCTGATACGCTCTCTCGCTCTACAGAGAGCGCGAGTGAGTTATTTGATGATAACCCACCGAAAAAAAATATGCATAAAAATGTTAACTCTTGTTTAATATCAGTGTGGGTAGACAGAAACTACTTAATGCCGCCTGTTACCATCCTACGAATGTTTATACCCTAGAGGGATATTTTTTACGAATAAAAGATAATATATAAACGCTGTTTTCTTTCTTTTCATTATATACTAGCACTTTGCCGGCAACTTCGTCCGCCGGATTTTTTATATAAAACTTTTGACGGTAATTTTGAAAAATTAACAATGACAGTCGTTTTCATTAATTTTGATTAGAATTATTTATTTATTTATTAAAACTTCATGCAACATAAAAGTACAAAGACGGACCAAGTTTCAGGTTTACTAACCCAAGGAATAATATTCTTTCTTACAACCTAGCACACCCCCTAAATCGTGCCTACCGGGTTCAGGGTTATCAGAAAGGAAACTAGAGCCCGGTATGAAGGCTAGAAGGAACAGCGCGGGGTTTTTAGTCAGTAAGAGTCTGACACTATCTCCCACTCCACCCAAGAGCGAGTTTTGTCATAAGATGATTTTCCCCATCGACAAAAAAAAACCCCCTAAATCGTTTTATAATATTCTTTATTTGTGTTACTGATTCTGCTAAATTTCAAGTAGTTAGTAGTAGTTTCAAGAAATTTTAATACAGTTTTGCATACAAAGGAAATTCCTCCATCCCCTTTAAAGTTGAATTTTGAAAAACTCCTAAAGGAAGTCTCGTACAACATTTCTAGACCCAGTAATTTCGGTTGCGAGTTGATGCGTCACTCAGTCAGTTTCTCCTTTTATAAATATAATAAGCATTTTATTTTTAATTCTCTGGCCATGACCTTGTTGACTGAAAAGATTCTAGATCCCGACAGAGTAGATACGAAAGAAAAAAAAAATACAAACAAACATAAATCTTTCTACAAATCAAGTTAAGCGTTTTAACAAAAAAAACAATTTTCACACAACCTCCTTACATCAAGTACCGCGAAAACAAAGGCTATTTATGAAATTCTTCAGAGGATCGGACACAATTAATAGCGGCGTAATAAAACACGAGTCAAAGCCCGCCGGCAGGGACATAACATTAACAGACTAATGGGATAAGATTATGATATTTACAGCTACATGCGGCCGCCTTAAGCCGTGATCCCACTAAGCGTTTACACGCGGACACGCGGTAATAGAAACTTTTTACTAGCTTCGAGAACCGCCGGAATATTGAATATTGTGAGATCTTTTGTTTCTATCCATCCAGGAACAATCAACAACAATAAGGCACAACTGTCTCTTTTTCAGATTTGTGCGAATCGAATCTGATATAACATCAGGAATTTTGCTTTATGCACTCGTGTGAAACCTCTGATTTTATTTCTCCTATTACTAACTTTAATAGTGAAAATGTGAGCGTGTTTAAATGCGGTATTCCAAATTAAATTACAGTTCTTTGTAGGTAAACAATAAAGTAACCGTGGGACAAGTAGTTTCACTGAAAACTCGTAGTATTGTGGAGTAAGACCGCACCTTATGCAAATGAAGCGGCGGCGGCCAAAGCGTTGCCTAAATATTAGTTTAATATTTGGAAGATTGTATCACAGCCGCACTAGAACAGCGTTGTAACTCGCTTTGTTGGGCACTGCCTACATGTTTGAGGAACAGGGCACGAAACTTTACTTAGATATTATGTTTAACAATAATATTTAACAAAGAAATATTTTTGCCTTTCAGGGTCTTTTTCCATTAAATTACCTGCGTTCATTATGTGTACCTACTTCGTTCTATAAAATTAAGTTAAAAGTCATTTTTGTCTAGACAATTTTGAAGAATACAAATGTATAAACAATATTCTAAGCACCTAATCTTCGCTTGAGAACTTTCTTCAGTAATTAGATGGCAAAGGAAAACTTTAGAAAATGATTACTTGCACTTTACGTCAAATAAATAAAATCCGAGTCTGTGCAGTGAAAACTTTGGCTACGATGAGAGTATGGCCAATAAAATAAACTGTTTAGTTTCCAAGTTACAACGCTTGGACGTCGTAATGAATAAATTATGTAAATAGTATGAGGCGGGTTCTCGCTTTCTTGTAAATGATTTGGCGTTTTGCGTCTAATGGTCGACTGACCGACGGACCTCGCACCGCGGCCAGCTCCACGCACCCGAATCTACATGTTAGTGCCACAAATTATTTAATTGCTATTTATAACGTCGCTGTGTTTACACGCGAACCTGAATACATGCACCCAAGCATGACTGAATGAATCAACAACGGTAATAGCAACTAGAGTATATTGACCAGGAAAACATGCCTTTTGACACAACGAAATAGGTAGGTATTTTTGATAGAATTGAAGACCGTGTGAATGAATGAGCCTTCGTAAATTATTTGTAAAATAAATTGTAAGTTCAACATCTGACAGTAATCTACCTAATTACAATATGTTATTACTACACCTAGAGTGTTACAGAATGGTTTTAATTAAAAGATAAGGATCATCATGATTTTGTAAACATTTTGCGCGGCAAGCTCTTTATACGGACACCATTATCAAAACATTACCGCAATGAGTTTTACATTAATCCACTTTTTCCACATCGACCCCGTGGTTTTCGTCAAACAGGCCACGCGTAATGTTTTCATAATTTTGATGACGGAGTGATTGGTTCTGGTCTCAAAACCGAAACCATTAAGTTCGCATTCCGGCGGACGTTCGTGGAGAAAAAGAAAACGCCGCGGCCCGAGGTGCAAACAGGGCGGGCCGGTACTTTACTGCGCCACCTCGTTCCCAAAGTAGTGACAAATGGTTGCGGCATCTTTCATCTCCTTGCTTTTTCAATATCACCACGCTTCAATATCGACCCTAACGATCAGATATAAGGTAGCAAACCCCCCGACCGACTTCAGTGATTAACGAAATGATAACGCAATAATGAAATTCGGAAATAATCGCAAATAGCTTTCGAGTAGCTCGAGGGCGGGCCGCATCTACCTGAATTGAAAAGGCCATTGAAGTATTGCAAATAAATTAAATGCATTTTTCTTCACAGAAGCGTTTCATCAATTTGTGAATTATTTAAATGGCTGGCCGCGGCGCGTCGTCGCACAAGCGTCAGACGTGGAAACGGCTGTCATATAATGATAAATTCATAGCATTTCCAGTTATTACACAAGGACTCCGCGCAAGGTATGGTTAACGTGCTCACGCCCTCATACATCATGCATGCCGCGGATATTTGCGAAATTCACATTGTACTGTAATGTGTGTGCAATCCGGTGGCTATTGTCTAAGGCCGATTATTTAAATGGCGACGCATTAAATTGATAGTGCATCGTATACGATAATAGTCCCTAATACGAAATAATTACAGAGAGGAAGCTCGCTGGCTCACAGTAGTCGATGAAGATATAATTCTTCGTTGAATTAATGAGGGCATCGTGCGTGATGTGTCGTGCGGCAGTAGTGCTGCAGCGGCGTCGCGTTGGTGCGGCTCGGCAATCACTCGACGCAGCACATAAGTGGCGCGATTTGATAGCTCCGAGCATTCACAATTGCTTGCATGCGATGTGACTCCACTAATTGAATACACATTGTATCATTAAATTACTCGGTAGCACGTACACGCTGTCGTTTAGTTTCCCTTTATAAGAACTCAATAAAAGACTAGCCAGCATACTAGATTGTTTCTTAATTACTATCGACGATTACTGACAGGTTATTAAATTTATTATTTATTGCTCACACCTTCCATCGTAATAGATGAAATAGAACTTGCTCGTGCAGTTTTTAAATGGGTTTAAAAGTTCTGTGTAGTGGATGCATAAGGTAGCCTCAATTGATGGGCAGGAGCAAATTAAATTCCGCCGTTCCCCTTTGTTTGCGAAACTTGTGTGCTTTAGCAGCAACAGCTAACAGCTAATATCTACATATTTACCGCGCCTGTTCTGTTCGTTCGTAAGTACATAAATTACTGCAGTTCGTAATTAAACTTGTGACACGTAACACGATGTTTTCAAACACTGAAGATATATTACCCTGGTGCACTCAACTTGTAAATAAATATGGCTACTTAATACATGCGTAAAGTATTTCTTTTATTATTGATAGAGTTGCTCTTGACCACTGAGTTACATGACGTTGAGCTAATGATATGATCGACGATGGATAAGATATGATAAGATAAGAAAGAAATTATTTGTCAAAAACACACACACACATTTGTTGTGGAGCACTCTTATTTAGAAGTAACCTATTCACTTTTGACTTAAATATCCCTAGGTTGTAGTTATCAGGAAACAGACTCAGCCAGGAAATTTTACTCCTTAGGTGTAGTAGAAGTTTACAAAAAATATGGATTGTGTGAGAAGTGATATGAAAGAAAAAGGAGTTAGTGATAGCGTGACGGGTGACAGGACAGAATAGAAGAAAAAAACATGTTACGCCAACATAAAAAGGGATAGCGACAGAAAAATGAGTAGTAGTGTTGTGTAGTATAAAAACGAAGTAAGAAACGACGTAAGATACATGCAGCAAGCGCAGGAACGAATCACGTGACGTCTATGCTCCCCGCCCCCGCGTCTCACTTCATACCACTCAATAGGCCCGATATTTGACTTCTGCGCACCTTGAAGCCAGCGTTCAAGATCCGTGCTGGTATCTATATCAAACTTATTCGGTCTTTGGGTACACACATTTGTGATTAAATAAATTTTACTAGTTAGAAAATATATGTTTTCCAATATGTTCTACTTTGGTAAACTTACGACAGCTACCGATCTGCATACGTAATGAAGAGAAAGTATAATCTCGAAAGGGCCACTCTTCTGTATTACGGATTGATTTATTGACTCGCGATGAGAACTGAATATCAATGTCAATCACAAATCACAATATTTTATTCTATGAGTGTAATAGTTAATTAAAATGTCATATATATCAATGATGAATTGCATACAATTGTTGCTTCTGTTCCGTTTGAAAATAATAATCTCATTTGTGATGAATCTATGTTTAGTTTCTAAGCTCCTACTGTAAGTTTTTTATGGTATACAGTAATTTTTCATTTTCATTTTTTATTGTCCACAGTTAAGTTATTTGTTAGGTTAGCTTTTTTTATGGTAGGCAAAATCATCCAATGATAAACCCCGCTCTTGGGCGGAGTGGGAGATAGTGTCAGACTCTTACTGACTAAAAACCCACCCCATTCCTTGGTGCCTTCATACCGGGGCTCGAGCCCTTACCTTTCGGACTAACCCTGGCCCCAGTAGGCTTCGGCCCAGCTGGGTCCAGCTGGCTGCTGTTGCGCGCGGGAACAGTGCGTGCCGTCGACGGGTTGGTCGGGCAGTTACCGGACGGTCGGAGAGCGAGCTACCCACTGCTCGCCGTCCGCAAGCCCGCACCCACAGTGACCGGAAATCGGGATCGGAATCCCGGTGTTGGTTGGAGTGCTGTGAGCGCCGCCGTTGCCTGATAATAATAAATAATAATAATAATCATTTATTTTCAGGCATCGGAGGCCCATAGAAAAAATACATAAAATAATCTTATAAAATAATAAACTAATATATATCATAACAACAAAACTTATTTCATAATTATACACGTAACTTCGGCGTCGTGTTCCGCTGCGTGGTGTCGCGTAGCCGTCCTCGGAAACGTCGATACACGACACCTTTCGGCCAAAAGTCCTCTTTCAAAAAGGTCTCCAGATGGTGGGTTGGAACTCGTATCACGAACGACTTGAAGTTCGTGTCGTGGCGCGACTCCAACCTTTCGACCCTCAGAGTCCAGTTGCTCTTTATCTTCATATACTCCACGATCTCCTCAACCTTCGTAGAGAAATGCAGACGTGAAATATAAAGCTGTGTCGTAGGCACAGCAGGACGCAGCAGCATATTTGGTCCACTCGGTGCGGTACTGCACAGGTTCCGGAACAGGGCTTCTTCTTCTTCTTTTTTACTCGAGTGAAACTCTCTTCATCAACTTGGCCTGTTTTTAGCAAGGAGCTATGGGCCGCAGTCTGGGTAGGTGGAGAACCCGTTTTCTCTTTGTCCCCTATTTTCGCTTGTCGCTTAGGTTGCGACGTACCTGATAGTTTCCTGGTGGTGGCAACAGCAGCATAGGCACGTTTAGGGGTCAACGTACCTACGTGTGACGTTTCCGCAACTGGTGTAGAGGCGCGGGCGACGGCAGCGGCAGGCGGCGCTTGATCAGCATTTTCGGCAGCCGGTGACGCACTTGTGTTCGTCGAATCAAAACCGCCGATTGATGCATTTTGCGCCGCTTGACGTGTGACCTTTGAGGCCTCAGGTGACCCAGATACTGAACCAACGTTGCACTCCTTACATATAGACAATATAATTGTATCTCCACTTTCAAGGTAGTGATGTCCTTTAACAGCCGTGTAACGTCGACGTGATCGAACGTGACGGGGGGCAGCTTACTCAGCTCCTTCGCCACGAAATCTGGCACGTCGTCCGGGTCCGTCTTGAATACTCTTCTCTGTTCCATCTCTTCGGCGAGACGGCATCTGGTTCAGTTTTCCAAGAGACTGAAACAGTAGCAGTTTTCCACTGCTAATCTCGTCCTCCTTGAAATTGGACCGGCATATCTGCAGGATGCTCACCTCGTCCATGTGGATGAGGAGCATGGACTAGGAATGCCAGCAATTCATTGACTATGAGTTGTTTGGAACTCATAGTGTTATCGGGCGGGGGTTAATGCCGCGCAACATGCGAATAAAATTCGTATCGTTCACAGTGGAAACACCTGATGCGGTCGGCCTCCTCTTTTGCTAGCATTACTGCTTCGACGAAGGAGGCGACCGCCTGCTTCGCCTCCTCACTCCAGACCATGGCCTGTACCAAGGCTTGGCGCAAGAGATTGCCGCGGTGAAAGGTGAAAAATTTTACAATCGGAACAGTACTTTCAGAGATTACCTTCTACAAACAAAAAAACAAACTTTACCTATTTATTATATTAGGGTAGATAACATCTTTTTGTTTTAGCCTTTTAGTGTAAGTTCTGGTTGTCAGGTTATCAGTCTCCCTAGGTATGTTATTGCGGTTTGGAGGATTCTTCCTTCACAGTGCTCATTTCGTGTATACATGGTAGGTACATGGTAGTGGAGTATTTCTGTGTTCATGATAAACCGTGGGAAATATCTCAAAAAACTGTGCTGTAGCACAGGTTTCTCAATATTATATTTGGCCTGTTGGTCTAGTGGTTAGTGACCCTGACTGCTATGCCGGAGGTCGTGGGTTCGATTCCCACCCAGGACAAATGTTTATGTGATGAGCATGATCATTTGTTCTGTGTCTGGGTGTAATTTATCTATAATATGTGTGTATTTAGAAATATATAAGTATGTTCACCAGTTGTCTAGTACCCATAACACAAGCTCTGCTTAGTTTGGGGCTAGATGGCGTCGTGTGATAGTTGTGGAATATTATTATATTATCTAATTTCCATGCATCATCACTAAAAGATGATCCGGCGAATTTCGTATCGCCTAACGGTCAAGGAATGTAATCAATGAAATATATCTTTCGATATAGTCAACCGATTGCGATGAAACAAAGCCTGAGTGATATAACAAGTTACACATTATTTACACATTTTTCTATTATTATTATAAAAAAATTTAAAAAAAAAATTAAACCGACTTCAAAAAGTACAAATTAACTTTAATTTCGGAAGTCGGTGTTTCTATAATAGATACCTAATCTTGTCTCTTCGTTATTTAACACCGACTTCCGAAATTAAAGTTATTTTGTACTTTTTGAAGTCGGTTTAATTTTTTTTGTAAAAAGTTTTTTATTTTTCACTTTTTAGTTATGGTAGCACCACTAAAAAGTACCTACCCTTGAGCTAAACATAAATTACCTTATAGCCAGAGTGCATCTCATAACGATTCTTATAATCCCAAATACGGTAAATATTACATGAATTTACCCCCTCCCCCTTTCCCCTCCCCCTTTTCTTTCAGTCAGTCATCGACTACACGTATAAACAAAGCAATTTTACTCGTTACGACAATTCTGCTATGATTCTATGAGGAGTTCTGTTTCATATCATCGAAGTTCATGATCAGATCATAACAATATTTCTATGGGACCAACTTGGAAGCATAACCTTTCAATCAAAAAAAAATATTTCAAAATCGGTCCACAATTGATCGAAATATCGGTGAACATAAATACAAAAAAAAAATACATTCAGCCGAACATAGAACCTCCTCCTTTTCGAAGTCGGTTAAAAAGAATAAAACCTAGATAAAAGAAACCAAAGTATTGATATAATGGAAGGCCCATTTTAATCACCGCCGAGTTACTAGCCTGCCGATTTTTATCGTTTACATTTCGGAGAGTTTACCTACATCGGAATTGCACAATTTAATTCCACCGAGCCAGTTCCGTCGGACCACTCAACGTACGGCGGTGCTTCACTGTACATGTAAGTACATGGTGGAAATCCTACCTGTTTGAAGAAAACGTTTCGGAATCTATGGTGCCTACAGCTAAGGAGTGGAATTAAGATAATCTGGCAAAATGGGGTTTTCTTGACCTTGGGGATTACAAACACAGTGCCAGTGTGGAGCTCTTTCACAGTTTGATTTGATTTAACACATGTTTTTGATTTGATTTGTTCAATTCCTGAATTGAGTTACGACGATTTTTTCGAACAATAAAAAATCTTTTTTGAGACGTTTACGTGAAGTAACGGGAACTACTCTATGAATTTTCGTCTCTTAAAAGTGTCGAAATACACGTTTTTTGCTACATAAACGGCCGTATCTTTGTTTTTGTTCATTCGATTTTTCGATACCTCCACGCGTTCCCGAGATAAAGGGTCTTGACAGAAAGTCAGACGGACAACAAAGTGATCCTTATAAGGGTTTTTCCTTTTGAGATACGGAACCCTTAGAAAAACACAAAACTTTTCTATTCCCATCCATAAAGTCATGCGCTAGTAGGTGTTTATGATGCCTATCTAAGCTCAGTCACAGCAACCATTTATAATGTTTAAAAATGGCATCTCATCGTGCATACGTAATGACAGGTCGGTTATCGCCGGCCGCGAGCACTATAACAACTTGTTTCCTCGGTGACTCTTAATTGCCGCTTACAGGGGATAATAAGCAGATACAATATACTCCATCTTTTACCTTCCAATGAACAGCAAGAAATTAAGTAACGATAAACAGTCTATTTAGCCACTTGTCACGGAAATTTGTGAGATGGCTTGTTTTTCTTGGCATTTTTATCGTCTTGTAAAGTTTTTGTATCGGAAAATGCATCAAAATGTTTGTTTCTATTGTTGTTTTTTTTTTTTGTTTGTACTAACTAGCCAAAAAACGATCTGTAATGTTTTGAAAGAAATGACTTAATACTCGTAACAAGCATATTATATGGAATTGGGCAGTGGTGGTGGCCCAGAGGTAATGGCCCCGATACAATTCGTACAATTCCTTACTTTCTATTCCAATTTATTAGTAGTCGGCGCAACATGTCTCCTTCTACACTTCTATATCCCAGTAGTCACTCAGTCTTAACCTATATCATTTTCCAAAACCACACATCGTGTCTTCCATTCCTTTTATGCACTTTCATACTTTAAACTTTCCTCCGCATCACACACATGCTGATAAACGACACAATTTCCATTGAATTCCTCAACAAGAGTGTCTACCAGCCCTGTATGTTCTCAAGTTCCCTGCATTAGTTATTAAGCGGGCCCTTTGCAGTGTATCGCGCAATCTCGCGAGTAATTGCCGCTTTACCGGCTACGTCGAAATTTTAATTAGTTGGCGAAAATAAGCGAGCAGAAATGGCGGCTCATCCATCAAGGGATCAGTCGGAAACTTGTTTGCACTGGACGACGAACGTGCTCTAGTGTAGTTGTAGAATAATAATTACGATGCCACTGATATCGGGGATCGATTTTAATTGAGGTTGTGATGGTTTTATATAAAAAGTATCAAGTCTATTAAAGTCGCCGTTCACAAGTTGTTTCCTGCAGCTTTGCTGACAATAGATTTCATTATAATGTGCGAAAGACCTATAAGCAAATAAGAAAAAAAATATTTAAAAAAAAATGTTTTAAAATGTAAACGTGCGTAGCATCTTCATAAAGGTGCAGCGTTGACATGCAGAGCAGCCGCAAATTTATGTATGTCGCAGACTAGAGCGTGTTACGCATTAGTGTCAGATGTAGGTATATTTAGTAGGTTTGAGAATAGGTCGTAGGTAATTTTTTACTCTCCTACCCCCCATTTTTGTTTGGCATTTTATATGGCAGAACAACATTTATGAATCAGCTAGTAATAAATAAATATCTAGCCGTACATACCAGCTAAACAGATATTTTAAGCAATGCAACACTGCGTAACCGTGTAACAACTATGTAACAGGATAGACGTGCGTAGCAGCTGCGTAGACGTTTGTGGCAGCCATGCAATACTTTTAACTGTGTAACATTGTCAAAACTGCTATATAGCAGCCTCATACATTTTTGCAGCAGTCAGGTAGCACTGCGTAACTGTACAGCATCAGTTTAGCTGCATAGCAAATAAATACATATGTATAGCAGCCACGGAATAATGCGTAAATTAGCTTTGGCGATATGTAGACGCTGCGTAGCTATGAAATAAAATATAAGTTTGATAAAGTTCTGAACACTCATAAACAAACCCTAAATGCATAAACGGTTCTTTATACTGAATGCTTTCCAAAATAATTTCGACCATTTTCCTAGTGCCAGTAACTACCTTTAAAGTTTTAAGTTGTGGTTGCACTAAACCGATAAGTTGGACCCATTGTGTGCAAAGCTGAAGAACTTTGATCAAAAAGCATTTTCCCAAATAATCTTCTTAACATGTCGATGGCAAAAATTCTCTAAAATAAAATTCCTTGCCTAGCTTAGTATTCGGCCACGGCAATCCCATCCGCTCGCACTGTAATTAGATCCTTATATGAACAAGTATCATAAAGTAACATGAAGTTTGACTAAATAAAACTTCTTCATCTTCCTGCCCTTATCATATCTTATTTGGGGTCAGCGCAACACGTTTTTTTCTTCCTTTCTACCTTATCACTCGTCATGCTATCACTAACTTCCTTTTCTTTCATGTCACTCTTTACACAATCCATCCATCTTCTCTTTTAACTAAATAAACTTACTCTAAATTTATATTCGTAAAACAACAAGAAGGTAATACCTACAAAAATATGCCTATAAATCACATAGATATGAAGGAAACAATCTGAAATAATTAGCTGCCCGCGCACGTGTAAAGTGCATATCAGAATAAATGATGTTCAATAAGAACTGGTTCCATAGCTAATAAGTTTGCAGTTTAAATGACACGCTGGCAAAGTATCGACAATGGTGTAAATAGCCAACGGACACCAAACTATATTTAAAATAGCTTTACCTTATTTTTACTTCATCATCATCATCATCATCTTTTCAGCCGATATGCGTCCACTGTTAGCCTTCCCGAACCGTCGCCACAGCGAAAGTTCCTGTGCGTCTGGCATCCATCGGTTTCCCGTAACCTTCACTAGGTCATCGGTCCATTTCTTTCCGGAACGCGATCGCCACTCCAGAGCCTTTCGGCTCCAACGGCAATCTGTTCTGCGAGCAATGTGCCCTGCCCATTGCCACTTAAGTTTGGCAATTCTTCGTGCTATGTCGGCTACTTTAGTTCTCCTGTGGATTTTTACTTGAACCTTACAAAATAAGGCCTACTCAGGTTAGAGTGAGAGAGAGTGCTAGACTTCTACTGGCCAAAACCCACCTGGATTCCTTCAGTTACCCTTAGCCCATGGTAACTCTTTCGAGCAATCCCGCAACCTATACTCATCGTAATATACTCGAGCGTCTTTTGCCTACAATATTCGTAATGCAAACAAAATTTTTCAAACGTCTGTGTGATATGTCAAGCAGAACCTGCATTGCGATTATATGAAACTCTGTCTAATATTATAAACCTACTTAGTGGTAGAATCGCTGTTATGCACTACATCTGGATTTCTCAAGTTTATTTATTTATTGATAAGGCGTCTCAACGAACTCCTACTCACTAAAAAAAAATACAGTGACATGCATAACAACATCAATATAAATGTAGCTCAATATGTATTAACATCAAGTAGATTCCTAATATTTTTTTTATTTTCAAGGATGTAGTTGTACAATCATTTTATTTCCCAGTCACATCCTTCTATTATTTGTGGTGCGCAAAATATTGAATACCACGATACATTCAATTATTAAAAAATATTATAATATTACCTCAGTTTTCAATAAATTGTATTGAATTTATTTATTGCTTTAAAATGTCTGATTAATTGCCAACTATTTAATTTCACAATACATTAAATTACACGCACACGCTTATCAGCAAATTTTATCGCGAACATCAAATGACGAACCCCCCAAGAGCTCAAATATCCTACTTTGAGAAAATCTGCTCTACGCAATTTACATAGGTTCCAGTTAAAAGTTAATCAAATAAAGGCCATTCTGGGTGAAACTGTTTGGCACCATGTATGGGCTCACACTAGCTCCTACATTACAATAGTAATTGCTAACTAGATACATGCAATATGACAGATATCAACCAAATAAATAATATATGAATATTGAGGTTGGTGCGACGATTAGTTGTCATATTTATTATAATAAACATTTACGTTTTTGTATCAATTCGTTTTACAACGCAACAAAAATTGCATTTTATGGCAATCATTTTGGCGTTTTATTTTAAGTTGTATTGAGCAGGACTGAGTTTTAGTTTCAATTTGTTTTGACTTGATGTTGTTGCTAAACAATTTCTTTAAATCAAAATTTTATTCATGAATAAATGATATTTATTTTGCAAATATGTTTTATAAAATATTTATACACTATAGATAAGGCCGGTGTTTCCTAGCTGCCTGCGCTGAAAGGAAACATCGAAAAAAAACTCAGGGATTACAGTCTCTTTTACAGTCCATACAGCAAATATATCATGGTCAAATCACATGAAAACCATACAAATTAGTGTCCGAGATGGTCTTTTGTGGAAATAACCATATAACCAGTATTTGTCAGTATTCGTAAAGTTCAACTCAAGACTACTAAGGAGTTAAACGCTAAATATTATAGGCAATATATTAATTAGCACCTGTAATGTTAATCGTTTGCAAAATATGTGTAATATTTATTAAATACAAATATTTATGTAAGTTTATACGAACGCTTTCCGGATAGTTGGACTAGAGTCTGGAGTATTTTTAATATATTATTATATTTTTTAAAAGAAATCAAAAGATATAATAAATAAAATATAAATAAATACATTTATTAAGTTCTTATAACAAACATATAGGATCCAATTATAAGTTGATCTTTACTCATTTAATCCACGCTAACCAGTTGCCCAGTCCTTGACGTTCTAGTACGAGTACCTACACGTTCTAATGAATCTGCGATATTTTAATTGAATGGATATTAATTACGAGTGTATTATGAGACTTTTCCTTTACAGTCGCGTGGCTTTTATTTAAATCTACATATTATAGGGACCGTAGAGTTTCAAGTCGTCAAGCGAATCGCCGACCAAGTGGCTCACCCTCCGCTTATTGGACTCTTGGCAAAGTGACCTAACTCAAAAATTGCAATTTATGAGAAATGAGCATGAAAGTCTTCGAAAGTTTTTTAGATGTATTCTGTTGATACGAGTAAAAAAGTAAAACGAGTACGAGTTAAATAAGTTTTGTTGTTATGATATATATTAGTTTATTATTTTATAAGATTATTTTATGTATTTTTTCTATGGGCCGCCGATGCCTGAAAATAAATGGTTATTATTATTTTGTTTGATATAGAAATAAAATAAAAAAGTCGACGGCCAGAAATCAATTTTATTTTATTAGTAACTGTAGTAGAAAGATTTCTTTGTATGGCTACAATGCTGTAATGAATTTGGGAACAAAGATATACAACTTTGAATGTACCTACACCATTTTGTGTAAAATTCCGTATAGTTATATTATTATTCCACTGTTTCACAATGATGAATTATAAAACTAATGATGTGGTTAGTGTTGACACTTACAACCTCACTAACCAACCAATCTGTAATCGGTGTGATATGGATTTAAACCCCTAATACAAATTGTTGTCCGTCGTCGTTTTAATTCTTACCGGTATATATGTCGCAGGTTTTTCACAAAATTAGGTTTTTGATGAAAAACCGGTAGATGACAAATCTTGAACTCTATTTCATCATAAACCTGTAAAAGTTCAGGTTTTTGATCTAAAACTTGAACTAGTTCCTCCATGCCCAAATAATTTTTGACTTTGCCACCATAATAAAAAATAATACGTAATTTATCCCAGAAAGGGTGATCTCCTTTAAATTAACTGCTTCGTAGGTCTCGTGGTCGCATACGCGACTGCTGTGCGTTGGATCCTTGTTGGATTCTCGGGTCGGGTAAAAAGTACAATTGGGTTATTTTTTTTTAACTTACTGTTACAGACGAATGTAACAGCCTATTTGGGCCGTGATCGAAATTTGGTTGGGAGGAATTCTATTTATTTAAATTCAAATGTATCATTTCCCATATTTCATTCTTACCTACTCATAATTTAGCTAGCTTTTATTTAATTTCACCTGTCGCGATTTTTGTCTGTAATCAAATCTTGCAAACCACCCACTTCTCGGTTCCCGATGGAGGTCAAATTTTGCATGCACGTGTAAATCGGATGACAATATAAAATTATTATCACATGGAGCTTATCTGATGATCGAATCGGAAGGCTATAGAAACTTGGTACTTAAACGACACAGCTCCAACGATTTGGGCTCGTATGATACGTCTTGAAGAGTATTAATTATAAAGGTATACCGAGCTATAAAAGCTTATTATGAAAAAAATTATTTTCATTAAAAGCTTGTTCATGACAAATTGTCTGAGTAGGCTTTTTATTGTCAGCTTATAACTAAATCTGAATTTACTAGACAAAAACCTACAATTTTATCTGGCTTAATTTTATGATAAAACTTACTGTTTTGCTGAAAGTCACGAAAAACTCGTTTTTGTAAACTTTGACACCGAGTACTTTTTTTCAGGTATGGGATCGATGAGGACTTTCTAGATTTTATTTATGTGTTTGAACAATCCCATGAATTTTCAGCTGAGTGCGAATTTTTGTAACCTTACTTCTATTGTTTTGGTCTATTGACTGGACTAGATACACACTCCCCGAAATGTAGTTCTTACCCTTTTCCTTTTTGAAAGGTAAAAATAATTCACTGATAATAAATACCATTATTCATTGCTAATACGTTTTGTGCGTATAGATGGGATATCTACCATGTACCGCGTACGTCTAGTGGTCAGATGATGGAACATAGGCTCGGCGTAAGTAAATCATATATTTCTGATACACTCTTTCCGAAATGTAACCTGTAGAAAATGAACTAAATTAATTTTTTAAGAGTTAGGAAGGAAACAAATTATAAATTGTATTTGCTCACCTTAATCTGAACTTGTGTTGTCTGTTTATGTATAATATTTGTTACTATTTTGGTGAATAATAAAAATTCTAGTCTATCCTAAACTAGCGTGTAATTTGTTGGTGAAAGTTTATAAAAAGCATTAAACAATTATGATTATGACATTTTGAAACAACATAATTGACTTTTTTATTAACAGCAATAACTTAAAACTGCAACGTTTTTACGAAAATAAACTTAAATTAGCACTTAAAATTCATAGCATGTTGCCGACTATGAAACAGGAATTATATCTAGCAAAAAATAGGTGTAAAATGAAAAACATATAAATAAAAAGCCTCGTATTATCTAATAATTAAGAGGTACCTAATACATCAGCTACCATAATCTACACTAATATTATAAAGAGGGCAAATTTGTATGTTTGTAATGAATAAACTCAAAAACTACTGTGCCGATTTCAAAAATTCTTTTACCATTGGAAAGCTACAATGTAACAACCCTGAGTAACAGGCTATATTTATTGCACTTGTGAAGCCGAGACGGACCGCTAGTATTTGAATAAAAGTTAAAACAACATTATCTGCAAGTATTAAGTATAACTTTTTTTAACATTAATTATGAACTTTATTGTATTTTTAATTTTATTGCATTTAATTATTCTTTTTAACATTGACTGTAATTTTTATCCTGTTATATGTTAATATATTATAAGTTTCACATATTATATGAAACTTATATGGGCCTAGATGCCTGAAATAAGTGAATTGAATTGAATTACATAGGTTGCCTTTTCATCAAGAGTTGCATGAAGTATTTTCTCTTAGTATATGAGCTAAACACTTGCTACAGCTTGTATTTACAGTTGTCCGACAGCATCAAGCCTTCATAACTCTTTTACAACTAAACTTTTTCTCTTTCATAGCACAGCACAATCAGTTTTATAATGTTTCCACAACTGGAACTCAGGTCTCCTGTCTGGGAGAGCCAATGGCGGTTCTCTTTCTTACTTGATATTTTTTCACATTAAACGATATATGTGATGCAGATATTCATAATAGCCACTATTATTCCAAGGTTACGTTTTACTAGATGTCCAAACTTTCGATATTAAATTTTACATCTAACAATTTCAACGTGACCTTTTAGCAAAAAAATTAGTAAAATGTCGGAAACTTATTTGTACACCTAATAGAGATTTATTGTATTCGAAACGATCAATCCAAATATATCGAGAGTTTACGCTCGCAATATGATTACAAAGCCACATTTGTCAATGCAACTTGGAAAGCAAATGAGATTACCATTTTTGTATATATTTATAATGTACTAGCTTTTAACTGCAGCTTCGTTCGTGTGCATAAAATATAGCCTATGTCACTCAGGAACAAAGCAGCTTTCTATCGTTGAAAAAATTTAGTAATCGGACCAGCCCCCCTAGCCAAGTTGCTAATCTGCAATAGTTAACGCTAGTAGAAAGCTTTAAATGTATGGGTATGACGCTCAGTCACGTGGTCAGAACAAAATAATTGGTGGCAAGGTCAATTCGAAGCGTTCGACGTAAGCGAAACGGTTGTAACTTGGCTAGGAGGGCAGTACTTACCTCCTACAAACAAAAAAACCAACTTTATCTTTTTTTTATTGATAAGCTCGCGTTTGACCACCATCTCACCTGATGGTAAGCGATGATGTGGTCGACGATGAAGCACGCTTGCCTAGAAGTAACCTTTTCACTCTTGACATAAATACCCCCAAGCCGTAGCTATCAGGAAACACAGACTCCGGCAGAGAATTCCACTCTTGGCTGTATGCACAATAAATTTGTTCCCAAAACCTCTCTATAATAATATTAGTGTAGATGTAGATTAATGCATATTAGATTTTGTGAATGCTACAATATGAAACCTACGCTAATATTATAAAGAGGTAAAATTTATTTTTTGGCTGTAGGAGGTAATCTCTGGAAGTATTGGTCCGATTGATATGATGAAATTGTGATTGATGAAATTTTTTCTAGCCTAGTAAATAGTAGGTATTTTAACTAACTACTTTGAACTACTTTTTTGTTTTAATGATAGCATTAAAACAAAAAAGTAGTTCAAAGTAGTTAGTTAAAATATCCCTATGTTTACGGAAGGAGACCCGTCGTAAATTCATTGGATGGAGCCACAATAAAAATTGTCATTTAATTTAAATAAATTTTGTAAAATAGGTTGGGTTACTTCTTCTGAATTCGCAGCCTCTCGACCGGGGGCCCCGTCTGACCAGAGACCCGAGGCATTATGCTAGCCTTGCCAACGTACAGTTCCGCCACTGCATGCATGACGCACTTAGGTCTAAACAAGCAACTGATGCAAAGCTGTAATTTTCTCCCTCTTATCTATGAATATCTAATGGGATTCGTACCGTTTTAACTGTACAATTTATGGGCAGTAGCCGTAGAAGCTGCGAAACGGTTTCCTTTGGGTACGGGTGCTTGTCTTGACTAGCTACGAGAGGAAGTTCTATGATTAGGTCCCTACTTTCCTCGGCTTTTGGAAAGTTTATTTTATTTACCTCGTTATCGTCAGCCTTGATCTGCTGGGTTTGATTTCCAGGCAGGGAACATTAGGCTTTTAAATTATTGGATTTTTCTTTGATGAATTTTTCTGTAGCTTCTGAAGTCTGATATTAGTGCCCGGCTAATGATAATAGAAGGATTTTAATTATATACCAACCAAATATGAGATATTACTGAGCACAAGTGTGTTCGCAAACATAAACCAGGTGTACTCCCTGTTCCGCTGGAGTATTTGATGATTTCCCATAGCTCAAAAAAAGGGGTAGGTACTCTGTTCCTTTATTCTAATGGTTGACCAGGATGGGATCAAAAAGCAACTGCTTTAAGCGTTTTCAGAGGAACACTCCCGGTGTTACATCACCATAGAAATTCGATGTAATAAGTTACCGTCAAAGCCTGATCTTAGGATGAAGTTTCGCCTAGGCTAAAACAGATCTTCCTACATGCACGGATCCTTTCGGAGCGAGGCTCCTTATTTTTATAACCAAACCGAACCTGTTTGATTATAAAAAGAATAACCACGAAGGCTAGATAAGAGCGCCTTAGCTTTCTAACCTAGCCTGTCCGTGTCGCTCTCTCGCGCTTGGCTAGCATCCCCGTTTCGGCTAGGCCAAACCTAACCGAAACTCGCGATGCCAAATCTGGTATGATCGAGTATATATATCGGCATCCAGCGATGTATGTGTATGACCTTTAGCTAACTCGGCGTTAGGAAGTTGGTGAACATGGATTTGTTCACCAACTTCCAAACTTCGGGCTATTAATGGGAAATTTCTAATGAAAAAATCTATAACATGCAACTTAAATACGGCTTCATACATGTTACTGGATATCTGAGGATGGATTGCTTAACCTACATCTATTTAAAAAATATATGTAGAAGATATTTTAATAGCAATAAAATATGTATATCAAATTAGAAGCAAAACAGTAGTCAATAGTATTGCTGCTATAAACGCTTAAACATCAGCCACATAACGTAAGAAAATAATAAATGCGTTCTTAAAAAGACATAAACCTCCATCGCTTGATACTTTCGTGGCAACGACCTTGTAAAGCACGATATAAACAAAAATTGTCGACGTATGTATCAAACTTTAATTGGATGGTACAAAATCTAATCAAATTTTATTGGCGGGCAACACACAGCTAATCAAAAATAAACATAATTTCGTAATCACACCGAAGTAACATGTTTTATTCATTACATTAATTGTTTTATTGACGTTCCTCTCACTAATTGAACTTGCGAAGCTAAAATAGCAAAAGACGGTAAAAAAACAAATTGATTGATAATTTAATTTGATTATAAAATTATATCTTAATCCTTCAACGTCTCGATATTGAAATATTGACATTTAATTTGGATGCGTTATTAATTTTTATGACAATTAAAAAGTTAAAAGTCATCATTAATGTTTAGTCCGGCTTAATTGTGGTAGTTTCTATTTCGACAACAATACATAAAAGCTAGGAGAAACGCTTGAAAAAGATCGAAAAAAGGGATGGAACTATACACCCTATATAGCTCCATCCCTCTTTATCAGTTCCGACAAATGGATCACGTTATGAGCTCGCGGTAAGGCCTTAGTTAGTACCTAAAGTATATATTATCAAACAACACCAAATATGGTCAATTTATGCAACCAGGTACTATAAATAACCATGTTTTATAATGCACACATAAATTCTTTAGTGAATGGCTTTTAATTTGTCATTCCTTTTATGCAAAAAATAACGACTTCAACAGGATACACTTGCCAATACTTACTTATATAATTAGGTACGCTAATACATTATCAGGTATTTGCGTTTACTTTGAATGAGGTAAAATAATCTGTGGTTGCTTGTGATTCAAATTGGAGAGTTTTGTGAACAGGTAACGGAAACTTTACCAAAAATTTGTGAATGTGTACCCACTGTAGGTACTCATTCAATACTAACTGAAATCTTCTAATTCATTTAAACATTAGCTAATGCCGTTTAAAATGGCCTGTTTGAAAAGGTCAGGTTTATGCCAATATAGTAAAATCACGACCAAATATGAAACCTTCAATATTTATTCTACTTTATTTTTACTTATTACAGCGACCCCTGTTGGTACGATACAGACTTAGTACAGCGAACCTGTGACTACAATAAAAATTCATTACAGCATCACCTATATCTACAATACAAACTAAAGTACAGGGGTCCATGTATCTACTATACATACTTAAAATACAGCGGCACCTGTATCTAATATAGGTACATACCTACTTAATACAACGGCTCCTGTATCTGCCATACAAACTAGGAGATTAACTTTAAAATACCAGTAACATATGTAAATGTATCTCGTATGTTCTTTTAATCTATGATTACATATAGATATTATGACAAGCTTCACCCAGTTTTTAGCCATGTGGACAACTTTATCGAAAGCCTCATAACAGTATTTCATGGTGCAGGAGTTCTAAAAATAGCTGGACAAAAGATGAGGCATCGTATGTGAAGGGGCCCCAAAAAAAGATTGTGGCTCATCGGAGTTTGAAGTCGAGCAAGAAGATGCATCTAGACTGGATGGCTATTAGTCGCTATACCGGCATTTTCACATGATTCATGTCAACATGTAATCATTAATAATGAGATGGACTTCAGAGCTTTTATGAGAGAGTCAGCTCTGTAATCAATTAAACTACCAATTCAGTTTTGTGTTCTCGAAGATTGGATTTAATAACAATAATGTTTTGTGTGCGAGTGACTTTGATGACTACCTAATGACTGCCGTTTCATTGATTGGCAGCGAGACGGCTTTGCTAACAACAAAGTGTTCGCGCACTTTCGATTCATCAATCTCATCAAAACAATAGAATTAAAGAATTACACCAGCGCAACAAATCGTGACCGCGTGCCGCCAATAAAAACTTGACTAGAGTGCGATTATCCGATTACACACATAACACTCTAATAACAAGGTGGTGTCTGAAACAGGACCATTTAACAATATTGTCTCTGACCAATCGGAGGCTCGTCGCGGCGCGTCACGCACCGTCCGCGCGTGTCACTGCGCACATAGCCGCGTGTTATGGCCGCCTCGCACGACTCCGCTCGTTTGCCATCATTTGTATGAGCGTAAAGAAGGCGCTCGTTTATCGACAGAGCCACGAACAAAAGCGCTTACGCCTCGTCTTAATTAATATGATTAATGAGGCGAGGCCGCGGCGCGTTTTTGAACTCGCGTTACTGTTGTAATCGAGAAATAAATTAATTTTATTAGTAGTCCTTCCTAATAGAAAACGAGCATCGAGGGCGTCGTCGCTCCCAAACGACTCTGACGGCACCGTGTTTTCCCGGTTCGTTACGTTTCTCTAATTTAAAAATTGGGCGTTAAAACTCACCGATTATTATTTAAATTTATGACATTATGCATAATATAAAGGCATATAAAAGGAAATTGTGACGAGTTAGAGTGGAGCATCACTAACAAGGCACATATCTGAGCACACCTTAATGACTTTAACTATAATTTCATTTCATTAAAATTATTTTATCAAACTACTACTTACCCACCATCACTTTAGTTTCATTAATATTAACATAATTTTATTGCTCGCCTCGGAGTCAAAGCACTAATTTATTACAGCTATGATCTGCGCCGGTTGTATGTCCGCGTAACACTCGTACCAGAGCTACACACATTAGTGGTAAAATAATGTGAAACTATTAGAGGAATTCGCAGTAAAACAAATAGTATTCGCGCAGACGTGTTACCCTTTAAAAACATAGATATCTATTTATTTTCCCATGTTTCTAAGCTAACGCGGTGTCGCTCAGGTGATGAAGGAGTCTGTGTCTTTCGTGGTGGTGTCAGAGTGCACATTAGGACGCGCATGCGGCGGCGCGCTCGCGCCTCGGGCCGAGATCGTGGCGGAGATAATTAGAGGCCGCGGCTCTGTGGGAGCCATAAAAACGGCAAATTGACCGGCGGGATAACCAGAAAGGCACAATGTGTTAGATAATAATTTCCAAATTACAGGTTATGTTGGTTCGCGAGCGAGACTCGGCCGGCTCTTTTTTCTCGGACTGAGGTGCTAAGGGCAGGCTAATTATTATTTGGGTATCAGAGCGAGGATTTTAGTGCAGCTGCTACCTGTATAAATATTTATTATTAAAAAAGATCAAACGCCAATTTCGATGGAATCTAATTTTATCAGCCAATTAATGTAGCTACAAATAACTCATCATACACTTATAATGATATGTTCGTTCGTAAGAAAAGGAATAAACAATCAAATTATAACAATTATTTTTAAAAATACATACAGGAAAATAAGGCATTTAACTTATGTAGGTTTTAAAATGCATGTGCATTATGACTCATTCAATAATAATTGATTCAGTTAAAACTGCGGTTTTATAAATTATACTTCGCAATAATTAATTTACTGATTCATTTCAAGATATGTCATCGTTGATTTCTGCAATTTCCATTTAAAATTTAAATACAAAATAGTGAGAATCTTAAATTCCAAAGTTAGCCCAAAATCGTCCACAGCCTAAAAATGGCGCATCAATATCAGAACGCAAGCAATTGATTCTACAGACAAGTAGACGCTACATTCCGATATAATATGGAGATGGTCCCCAATTCCTAAGAGCTTGTAAGACAATCGATGGTGGGAAGGCGCGCGGGGCGCCGGGCTGCGAGCGCCGCCATTGGCGCCCGGGCGCTCCGCCCCACGCCTCCGACTCCTAGATTAATGTTTTGTTAAAGGGAGCATTATCTCGTAAGATGTGATGAAATATGCGAGCTGCAGCATCCGACACGCTAATGCGGGTAATGCCGATCGTGAATCCAAGCTTGTTTGTAGTCAATGAATGTACTAAGCCTTTTATTTAAGACTGCAGTTAAGTTTCTGATTTATGGATTTGTAAAAGTTAGGTTGACATTTCAATGCAATTTTTGGTTTTATTTGGGTATTTCCTGTATAGAGCGAATACCTATATCATAATCTACTACTACTAATACTGTTTAAAAATCATCAAAATCTCGTAGAAGATATAAAATTTATTATTCCTTTATTAATATATATTTATCTTCGTCTATGGCGAACGCCATAACCCAACGCCACGTTCGCGCGTCTATTGTCTTACTATTGTGTTTCTAATTATCACGATTGAAAGGTTAATTTAGTTATTAAATTCGGATATACAATAGGATTTTTTACATGTCTAGAGAAACATCAGCCATAAACCACACATATAAATTGTAACTTTCACAAAAGCATGTGTATATAAAAAATAAAATTAACGACTAGTAAATTTTTTGAATAATAAAAAAATAAAAAATGTTTTAAAGAGATGCAATTTAAAAAAATTTAAGCTCTTTGTTCTAATGTCCCTATTGATTTTAATTTATTTAAAAATCAATGGTTTGTATTTGTAAAAAATAATGGGAAGATGCCATTACTTTAAGACTACCTTATTCTTTACATAAGATAATTATGGTCATAAAAAGGCCAAGATCATTTTTGCTGTTTGTTTTTTTTTTCTACTAAGTTTTAGAAGTATTTATTTTTTAATAATTATATAATACAGGTATTTTTTATTATAATGCAGATTTTATACATTCTAATATTTCTGCAGTAATCGGAAGCAACTGTTTCGAGCGCCGATTCTCGGCTAGCTTCACTGAGCCTGAGGTAATATTCTAAATTGTCACTATTAAAGTAAAATTATGAAAAAAATAATAGCTTTTGCCCGCGGCTTCGCTCGCGTTAAATTCGGGGTAACACAGTTCCCTTGGGAAGTGGGGGGTTATAAAGAGACAAAAAAGTAGCCTATGCCTCCATCTCTTCAACTAACTCCACTTAAAAACTCACGTCAATTCGTCACTCCGTTTTGCCGTGAAAGTCGGACAAACAGACACACATACTTTCCCATTTGCAATATTAGTATGGATTATTTGCATTTTATAGAGATCGCGCCACTCCGTGGATCGCGCCTATTTCAATGATTTTCTATATGGTTCAGTAGTCGACGACACTTGAAACAGAAAACTACACCAATTTTTTTATTACATTAGGTAGCCACTAGGAATTAATTTGCAACTAAATAAAACAGCAAAATGAGTATTTATGAAAAATTAAACAAAACGATATGAAAATATGGTGTCTCATAGAAAAATTAATTAGTGTGGAATAGCAATGGCTATTTTTCTGCACGATTTCAAATGTTCCCCCCTACAGCAGCATGAATCGAATGACAGGCTTCAAATATAACTTATGCCTAATACACTCTAAAGGACTACCGTTGATATAACGAAATTAAGTATAGTACAACTTTGAGGGATGAAGATATTACTGACGGCAGTTTTACAGTTATTCTTGAAAAAAACTGCATCATCTCTCTAGTCTTTTCGCAACAACTTAGATTTGACTTTTCAATCTAACAGGATGCGACTAAATACTTGTGTTTTCCGTGGAGCGACTGCTTATCAGACCTCCACAACCCAGTTACTGGGCAATACTATACTTCTTGGTCAGACTTTCTGGCATCTGACTACCTGTAACGACTGTCAAAGATCTACGAATAACAACCGGGACCATAGAATTTACGTATTTTTCGATGCACGGGTGTCTGTGATGTCCTAGACTTAGAAAAGTGCATATGAATAGAAAAAATCACATAGATACCTACCCGGTTTCGAACCCGCAACCTCATGCAGTAGAGACAGGTGTCTTAATCACTAGGTCATCACAATATTGACAGAAACATACTAGCAGTAAACCAATTTGTAGTTCATTTAAAAAGATTCAAACACTTATAGCAGATTAGATCAGGAATCAGAAAGCTTTCACAAGATTCCTCACAAAGTCCTTTTCGTGAGAAGGATGTTGATTATTTTTATCTGGGTACCACTAAACCTCACCGATAACAACGTTCTCTTAAAACAAAAATCTTCTTGGACTCTCTTCTTCTTTCTTTCTCTCTCTTCTTCTTTCTTTCTCTTCTTGGCTTTTTTACAGACATTTAGATCCAAGAAATACAATTTTCATCAACAGATGATTCACCAGCTGCTGTTGAAATTGCTGTAAAAAAATATTCTGCAGCGAACTGAAATAAAGATTTTCAAAAGAGGTTTTACCGAATGTAACTTGAGAAGGTTTAGGTGAAGTGTTCTTCAAAAACCTGTGAGTGATGAAATCCTCACTCGTAAACATATCTTTGTTGATTATGTTTTTTTTTTTTTTGAAGTTGTTTGTATATTTTTGTAAAAAGTTTTTTATTTCACACTTTTTAGAGTTATGGTATCACTAAAAAGTACCCTTAAGCATAACATAAATACTTTATAATATAACCAAAGTCTATCTCTTGACAATTCTAATGATCCCAAACACGGTTCATCATTTCAGCCGACAGACGTCCACTGTTGGACATAGGCCTTCCCCAAGTGTCGCCACAATGATCGATCCTGTGCGTCAGGATCACAAACACGGTTACATTTGATTAATTTATTTCTGAGTTCCAGTCATATTCACAGTCTTTTAATCAATAACAACACCGGTGCCCACCTTCATCATCAGATCAGTTCGATATACGAGTCAAAAGTCAAAGTCAAAGTACTTTATTTGCCATTTATTTGAGTATCCTCCTCTTCTTACAGTCAGTAATCGACTACACGTATAAACAAAGCAATTATACTTGTTACGACAGTGCTGTGATTCTATGAGGAGTTCTGCTCCATATCTTCGAAGTTCATGATCAGATTATAACAATATTTCTATGGGATCAATTTGGAAGCATAACCTTTCAATCAAAAACAATATTATCAAAATCGGTTCAGAATTGACCGAGAAATCGATGAAAAAAACACATTTAGCATAGAACCTTCTTCTTTTTGAAGTCGGATAAAAGTGAAGATAATGTTTCATAATAACACCACATAAAAGAAACTAAATAACATTTAGATCTTATAATATCAAAAATCGAAGCCATATGGAATTACGTATCTTATTGTTTCAGGTGGGAAATCATCAAATAACTTCTGCCGCTCTGAGTAGAGCAAGAGAAAGTGTCAGATTTTTATTGACAGTGTTTCTTCGGTAACCCTTAATTATTTGTCAAATCACAGATTGTAGAACCTACAACGAAAATGACAGTGCATATCTTTGCGTAATATAAATCTAATCACGACGCAGCAGGGTCTGCTCGTCTCCATATAATCAGCAGATTCCAACCAGTTACGTCACGTAAACCTCAGTCCTAAGATTGTTTATCCACCAATTTCTCGAGATGGGACCCAATACAATTGTGTTTGTCAATGATAAATGGTCGCGCGCGGTGCTTTTCATCTCCTTCGGTCAAAGGCGCCGCCAGCGACAGACGTCAGATAAATTTAAATTCTAATACGAGACGCGTAAGGTATATTCCCGGTTGAATATAAATAATTACAACACAGGACTAAATGATACGGTACTAATCAAGGCCGGGAATAAACGCGGATAATGCGGTTTAATATCGTTTGAAAGGAACCTTTCGGCGGGTAGTCGCATTCAGCTATAATGAGTTTATTCAGAGTTTTAATCGAATGAATCGTGGTAAGCAAATAGTGGTTCAAAGTATCAAGCCGGGTTAGCAGCGGCACTCCACTAGTCGCCTTTTCAATTTGTATACCAATGATAGTGGGAGATCGTTAAAACTCAAAATAAAAAATGCTTTTTGAATTTTTTGATACATTTTATTTATAAGTTTGTATATCTACACGATATTTTGATGTGTTCTTCTAAAGAAATGATGTCCTTCAAATTCCATTTGCACTCAAAATGTTATAAAGACTGGTAGAGAATGTCTTTGCATTAATTCCGCTTATGTAAGTACTACTAATGTACATAAAGTTTAAATAAATCGATGATTTAACATAATTATGCATAGCCACGTCTGAAACATTTTTCCAATATGTTATACTGACTTAACTTTTTATTCTAGCTTCGCTCAATCAAATATTACTTCAACATGGGATAAAAAGTACAAAGATTTTGCAATTTACGAGTAAAACATATACAAACTCTTGCGTGACAAACATTCTGAAGAACTAACTGGGTGACAATCCCCAGAAAAATATGCTAAGATGACATAATGTTACAGAAAGAAAAAAATTTTTTTTTGTGATATTTTTGTGGCCAGTATTAAAAAACCATTTCTAAAATTATTTTGTGTTTTAATCCAAAGTAGTCCGACTTTTTTTATCCAATCAAATTATCCAAATATTTAAAAAATATATTATCCGGATAGATATTTTTTTTAAATCTATAGGTATTATTTTGGTTTCGCAATTTTCTACGTATCATGGACATCAATTAACTTTTTACCTGTTTGCCGGATATAGCGCGTAATTTTTGGTTATGTTTTGCTTCAAATTGTCGTATAGTTAAGTACTTTATTAGGAATCTTACAATCAAAGCAACCAACATTCTGCTTTGAATGTTTTAGATTCACACATCTTTAATGATATCCCTACCGAAAAATTCAGGATAAGTCAAATCTCGTGTTGTGTGTTTGTTTGAGAACCAAATAACTATTTACCAAAAAAAAGTACAATATTTGATTATGGTCCAATTTACGTTGAAACTATTATCAATGAAATTACTGAAATTGAAACTATGGCTTCAAAATTAACCTCAAATTAGAATGGTGGAAAAAATATGTGGTATTCAGGATTCGGCTACCCCAGATGATTTCCGAAATTATCGTCACTCGTCTACACCATGTTTTATTTTAACTGAAACTAACTCGCTGAATATAATTAGATCATGTTTTTATTGACTTCTTCTTCGTCTGAGCACGATTACAATAAAACCTATTTGCATGCTACACTTTTTGTACATTTGAGTCATAGAATAATGAAATTTTTTTTCGATTCTCGATTTAAAATCTGTATAAATAAAAATGAATGGTTAAGCGTAAAATTCTAAAATGACTAGGACAATTTCGATGAACTTTTTCTTACACTATTTGTCTCAAGTCTCAGGAAGGCTGACTCAATATATTTGCTATCAAACACTGCAAGAACATTACAATGCAAGTTACATCCGCATTCTAAACTAAACAAAATGTCTGTATCACAAACAAAACATGTACTTACTTGATACTGGCTGAATGAACCTTGCGACACCAAAAGAAAAAAAAACAACCAATTTTTGTGTTGTTCCAACCAAAGTTGGAAGTGTGTTACTTCCAACTTTCAAATCGCTTAAACATTTTAACATTAAATTGTATATTCAATGAATACAAAATATTAGACCGAATATGTTTTCGAATGCATTTAACATAATGACGATACCCATTAGATTGTACGAAAGTTAATGTCTTAAATATCAGAGTAATTGCCCTTTGTGACATTACTACGACAAAACTTAAAAGTTATCTTGGCAAAATACGGCACATATGACCTTCACTGTCTGATGCCACACCATTAAACAAGCTGTTAGGAATTGACCGAATCACCAAATAATGTTTTATTAATCGTCATCATCACCATCATTTTAGCTGAAAGACGTCCATTGTTGTACGCAGGTAAGTGTTACTACTAACAGTACCAACGGTTTTGTGCATCTCGCATCCGACAGATTCCAGCTACCCTCACCAGGTCATCGGTTCACCCTATGGGAGGCCTTTCAATGCTGCGTCTTCGGTTACGCGGTCGTTACTACAGAACATTTCAGCCCCAATGATCAACTGTTCTGCGAGCGGCCTTGGTATAGGCCATGGTCTGGAGCTAGGAGGAGTGGCGGGCGGTTGCCTCCTTCTGCGAAGCAGTAACAAAGGAAAGGAGGAGGCCGACTGCATCAGGCAACGGCACTCACAGAGTCACAGCGCCCCAGCCGTTTTGTCTGTCAGGTAAGCTTGTATGGCAACCTGCACAGTTGTGCAACATACACGCTCCGGTTTACCTGCACAACTCACCTACACCCGTACAGGTAAATCTGTCAGGTATACCCTAGTTTGTATGGCGGACATTATGCTGGTCGCTAGCAGCAGACTTTTGCTGTTTTTATTAGGTCATCGATTCAACTTGTGTGTTTTTTTTGACCTTTCTATGCAGCGTCGCCCGGCAACTGACTGCCACTCCATGATATTTTAGCGCCATTGATCATCGATTCTTCGAGTGATTTTCATATCGGCATGTGTATTTGGTTATTCTTTAGACTTACGGGATGTCATGGTTCTCTTGCAGATCTCTTTATTTCTGATACGAAGGTAAACTCCAAGCTTAAACCTCTCCATTGCACATTTGGTTTCTTACAGTCTTCGTCGTATTCAGTCAAGTGGCAGCTTCTAAAATAGAAGAATGTTTATTGATAATCTCCTTCAGCAAGGCGATAATTCTCGCGGTTAGACTTCTTCAAGCGATTCGCGTAATTGACACAGCGTTTCTGCCCTCCGAATCTAAAACAGATACCTCCCGAAACATGAAGTGTTGCCCTAGCTCTTCTAACACAAATGATTTTGACATATTTATATGATATGATTTTTTTTCCACAACTATCACACAACGTCATCTAGTCCTAAGCTAAGCAGAGCTTGTATTATGAGTACTAGACAACTGATGAACATACTTATATACCTATTTCTAAATACACACATATACTACATAGACAAATTACATCCAGACACAGGACTAATGCTCATCACACAAAAATTTGTCCCGGGTGGAAATCGATCGAACCCACGACCTCCGCCATAGCAGTCAGGGTCACTAACCACCACACCAACAGGCCAGTCGAGTATGCAAATAAATGACATGAAATGAAATGACCTGTCATTGTACAGGTGTCAAAAGACATAGGTACGAGAAGCGGCCGCGATTGTCGTCCTATAGTTTACCTGAATTCTAATTCTAAGTTTACTCCGAACAGCCGCCGCTCAGTTACATCGAAGGGGCATTTAAATTGTGTCGTATTATATCTACTGAGTAAATGGTTGGAGGTGCGCAGATGAAAACGCGTTTGATTCGGCACGGCGGACATCCGTGACATTGCCGCAAAGAGCACACACCACGTTAGATAAAAGATTAACGATGGACCACCTCGTGTGTGCTACGCTCGTTTGTTTTCAATCAACTTTCACCGAGCACAACGCGACTCGTCTATTATATTATTTTATTGCGATGAGAGCAGAGGTTAGGTTGACTAGCTGAATAGCCAACGACTTGTATTGTTTTCAGTTAATTATAATGGACAACGGTTGAATGATATAGATAAGTTTTCCATGCTTGTGATGGAACTCTTCACTCCACATATAGGTTTCGTATTTTATGGTTAGGTGTTAAAGCTTACAGTGCCTTGAACATTTGGCCGGAATTAAATGCACAGATAATCGTACAAATAAGTATATATTTAATTGACTGGCCTGTTGGTCTAGTGGTTAGTGACCCTGACTGCTGCTGCTGAGAGTTCGTGGGTTCGATTCCCACCTAGGACAAATGTTTGTGTGATGAGCATAATCATTTGTTCTGTATCTGTGTGTAATTTATCTAATACGTATGTATTTAGAAATATAAGTATGTTTATCAGTCTCTCACTCATAACACAAGCTCTGCTTATCTTGGAACTAGACGGCGTTGTGTGATACTTGTGGAGTATTATTTTTATAATCCCGGCCAGCTGCGCTCGGATAGAGCCCCAGTGATCTTTAAATCCATTTTCTTCATGAAATATTAATTTATTTACATATGCTAGTACATTCTTACAAACACTTAACCAGCATTATTTGTGTAAACATAATTCTAAAGATCAAAGCCATTTGAAAGGAGTAGGGAAAACAGGACAAACGAAAAAATATCATGTCGTTAAAATTCTTTTTGGCAAGTCTTACGAAAGAAGTCATTCATTACACACACACACACACAGACACAATACACATTACATTATTGTAGGTACATGAATCTGTAATTAACATCTTTTTTTTTTCAAATCTATTGACCTAGCCGTTACGAAGGAGTAGGCTGCAGAAGTCACTGTTCTATAGCTCTGCTCTGCTTGGGAGTTAGGGCCTTAAGCGGTGGTGACAATTTTAACCGATTTCAAAAAAGGAGAAAATTCTATTTTCGAGTTAATTTTTTTTATCAATCAATTATGTCCGTCAAATCGTATATTGTGGACTGAATTGGATTATTTAGCAAAGTATATTTCCGAGATTTTCCCTGTGAAGATTTTATGAAGAAGGGCAGGAAGACCCCAAGGGCGGCGCTTTGTTTCTTCCATTCTGTCCTGTCACTCGTCACGCTATCACTAATTTCCTTTTGTTTCATGTCACTTCTCACACAATCCATCCGTCTTTTCTTTGGCCTACCTCTCCCTCTCCATCCATCCACATGAAAACTCATAACTCTTTTAAGAACATGCATGTCATCCCTCCTCTTTACAACACGATACCAAGACAAACGAATTCCTTTCAACTTTTCAGTCACTAGCGCCGCTTTCAAACTTCTAATATACTCTTTTCTCACTTTACCCATTCTCGTCATACCACACATCCACCACAATACGTTGATACGTGAACTAAAATATTGAATATTAGTTACAAAGAATAACACACATCCTTTGAAGTAGCTGAAGGAGGTTGTGCACAGCAGGGGGCTGCGATTTAAAGAACTTCGTGAAAACATGGTAAACAGTTCATCGCGGCTCTGTGAAAAAAAGTGATACGACAAGCAAAGCACTTTTTGGAGAACTTGGGCATCATATCACATTTTGAGAATCAGAATCTTTATAGTATAATACTGTTATGAAAATGTGTGGAAATCTTAGCGGGCGACCGTGACTCTTGGGGTAGTTCACAGAAACAATAAAAATTAACACAAATATTTCTGGAAACATTAACTTGCTCAGCTTTTGTGTAAAGGATATTATTACAATGACGATTCTTACAGCTTTCCTAAGTATCCATTTTAAAACTGATGTCCATTGTTAAAGCTCAAAGAGACAATGAACGATTAATGAAGTAACGGACACGACGTGACCACGAAAACTGATAAAATTATTGTTGATATGCAAATGTGGAGTTGGAGTAAAATTTATAGAGGCGGCTTGTGGCTGACAATGGCGGGCGGGCGCGCGCGCGCAGCATGCGGGTGCCGCTGTTGCGGCTTTACTGCCGCCAATTACTGTTTATCGCTATTTTTACATCACGAACCGCGTATTTAGTAAACATTGTAGGCTTATTGTTTGTCACCAGACCCTTCGCAATTGTCACGCAGCTATTAAAATCACTCGAGCCAAACGAATAAAAGGAATTGTACGTACCTACTCGTAACTACCTATTACACTTTGCGCTAACCTCTAATTATTTTATAAAGACTCGTATAGAACAAACGGTCCGACAAGAATCAACATGATAAGTTTTAGTAAATTACAGTTGTCAGTAAAGTACCGTACCTAAACTGTCTTTTTAAATCGAAGATAATATAAAACCGCGTTAACCCCTGTAATTAGCGTCCATCCCGCGCCGCCGCGCCGCCAAATGGTCTGCCAGCAATCAATTAAAACAATATTTGAAATAGTGCTCCCAAAAAAATTAAAAGGAAGTTCTCAGGCTATAAACATTGGGTATTATGTGAGCGGGCTGGTGTTGTCTCACTCTCGTCCAAGGCGGCGTCCCGCTCCGGTTGCGCCGGCGCGTCTACGCGTACCATATTATCGAGGAGGATGCGCGCCACGATGAATTATGAGCCAGCCGCGTTACCGCCAAAGCCTTGTTTGAGAGAACCAAAGTAATTAACTTCGACTTAGTTAACATTATGACTTTGAAATTATCTTTAACTTCTTCAAAGTCAAAGTAGCTGTAGCTCGTAGCGCGTAGCGGAGTGCTACGCCGTAGCAATCGCAAACATAAACGAAAGATAACAGTTTTATTGATTTGGCAATGGTTTATTTTATCTGTCGTTCGTATGAACGAACCGGTTGATGTTCAATACTCGATATATGATATGGACTGATAAGTCATGTATGATATATCGTGTGGTACAAAATACAAAAAAACTCAACCTTCTCATTGCTGAACTATAAAGTCAATAGGACAAATTTTGTGTAAGATATAACTTATCTTTTAAAGATTACTTTTAAAAGTTTAGTGATTTCTTAAAGATTTTACTGAAAGAGAACTTCTCAGCTACCAGAATAAGTATTAAGTCAAAACAGTCGTAAAATCCAGGATTATTTTTTAACTTACGTAGAACTTTTGAAACACACTTTAAATATACAAAACTACTAAATAAGAAAAAAATCTGAGCAGTAAAATCCCTCATGACTTGCCCCACACCCTGTGAGAGTCAATGGAGCCGCTAATCGAGTTTGTCGGCCGATGTTATCTCTAAACCACACGTTAATAGTACCGACGCCTCTGGACGCTGCGAGCCACGCTTACTCACGGACCCTGTACCAATGGACTCACGGTACATCTCGACCGACGATGTGATTTTATTTCATATTGCTATCACTATTGTACCTACTTTAACATGAAGTTCTTGCCAGTATAAGTTTTAGAAATGATTAGTTGGTAATCGTAAATATTGTATTTAATTTAAACTGAAGCTAAGCACTTTGTACAATAAAAAAAAACTTAACTATCACTATGTACAATACACTAAATAAAAATAAAAGCCATAAAGAGTTAAAAAAGTAACCTAAAGTATGAGAGATTTTACTGATAGAATAATTTTCTTATAGAGTAGTTTTGTACTTAATAATTTTAGTGTAGATGTAATTGTCAAAATTAAGCTTTACATAGCTTGCATTGTTTTCCCGATTAGCTTTTTGACATTTCAAAAGTGCAAGTAAAAGAAAATTTATTAAATGAAACAAAATGCTTTGAATTATTAGAATTTTTTAAACTTTCCTCGCCACACTTTACAGTTTGATGGCGAAATACGCTCGCTTTTTATAACTTTTTTTATTGTTGATCGGCTCGCGCTTGACCACTATTCCACCTGATAGAAAGCGATGCTACATCATCGCTTATATATGGTCGGCCGTAGAGCGCGCTTACCTAGAAGAAACCTATTCACTTTTGACTTAAAGACCCCTAGGTTATTGCTATCAGGAAACACAGACTCCGGCAGGGAATTCCACTACTTAGCTGTACGTATATTGAATGTGATCAAAAAACGTTTTTTGCGTATAAGTTAGTGGTATAACTTATATCAACACAATTCTCACATACCAATTAAAACACTAAACCTTAAATGCTATATGTTTGCATACTATGTTTAGTAACATCTGTTTCTCGTAAACATATCAAGCCCAAAATCGATAGCAAGTAACTTTATAACACACGAGTCATAAATTCAATTCAAAAACATGAACATAGAGTATTTAATTATAAAATCACCACCTATTATTATTTATTATCGTTTCTAAATTGGGTTAACGTGTCAGAATTATATCAAATCGCCTCTACTAGCCGGAAGCAATGCTTTACTGTTATGGTACAAAAGAATCCATTTGTTTTGAATATAATAGCTATTGTTCTAAAACGCTCCAGAATATAATCACGACATGTTGATTTATTATGGAATCTATACTGCAATAGCAGCTGAAGTAATATTTGATTTCAAAACGTTTTACAAAACAGTTTTTAATCATTCAACATACGAGTATGTAGTTTATGCACGGAGTAAACATAGAAGAGTTTCTGTCAGTCAAAGGAAGTGTCAAAACTTTATATAAGTACATGTTTGTCGTGTGTTTGTCATCTAACTCCTCCTAAACGGCTGGACCTATTTGGATGAAAATTTGGTCAATGTGGGTCTCTAGGAGGTTAGTAAAAAACAATTGGACCCAGTAGGTGTCACTGGCTGTGAGGTTCTTAAATTTTTATTCTGATGAAAACTCAGCTTTCGGGCAGGACAACATCTGCCGGGACTACTAGTAAAGGTATATTACACTTCCTTAAATCGTTGATATATTGTATAACCAGTATGCCCTCAAGACATTGTAAAAGAGGCAAGCTAGTGCCCAGTACTCATGCCACTATTTCTCAGTAGTAAGGCTACCTTACAACGTTGACAATGAAGTCAAAAAGTAGTTTATACGCCTTAATAACCGGGCTCGTTCATAATACTAACTAAACGTATAATCTTACAGGTAAATATAAAAGTAGATATATAAACAGGACGCATAATGAATAGGTGCTCAGAGCGATCATAAACGAGTGGATGGCACGCCAACACTCCGACAGCATCACGTGCCTATTCGCGTTTCCGCGCCCCCATACAACTCACTTTCTAATACTTCCTCTAAAAAAAGGTATTTTTCTTGAAATATTTAAATTTCGATTGTTTCCATTCTTTTAGCGTCCCTGTTATTGTTAGGGTGGAGAGGAAAATGGAGAGATGATGTTGCTGCTTATTATTCATTGTTCACAGTGCGAAGGGGAGGCCCGCGAGGGCTGAGAGCTTTTCTTGGCTCCGTGATTTAGCTCATTTTTTAAGTAACAAAACAAGTAACCGACCCTGTTAGAAATAATGTGCTTTGTGAAAAAAAGAATGGCAAAAGTGACATTGGTTTATGCAAATCTATTAGCTACCAAGAATAATTCTGTACTATCATCAAACTCCATTAAAGTAGATCGATTCTCACCACTTGTAAAGGTTCCCGATACGTTTAACCCATTGTCTAACAGTTTCGATACAAAAGCGTCGGTATTCAATCATATCAAAAGCTTTAATGAAGCTCGCCATATTTTAATCCAAACATTCAATTCAAATCCGATTGAATCGATCGGCCACGCTCATAATCAAAAGTCCGTGATGCAACAAAAAACTAATTGACAACAATCAACACTGTTGCAACAAAAAACAATATTTTCTATCATTGTCATTAATAATAGTTAGAAAAAAGTCATTCACACCTTGGTGCGCGCTAACATGACAAATGCGGGTGTCGGCGGCGGCACAAAGCGGCGGGCAGCGCGCGCCGCGGGGCGCCGCCGGCTCTAAATATTAATTATCTACAACACTACGAACACCTTTTAGGAGATTATCGCACTTTTGTGTAGCGTAATGTAACAATCTGTAGATCTAGATATGGCTCGCCCAGCACCCTTGTTGTGACCGCGCTGTATCCGGCTCCACGGCTTACGGTACCTACTCGTCTGTTTACTCATTTCGTAAACAACATCGAATGAAATATGTATACTTGTATACTTAACAATATCAGTGTAATATACTGATGTGTTAAATACAGTTAAAATGTTTAAAATTCTCGCAATTTTTAGTTACTTCACTGAGGTGACCCTACGTTTGCATAATTCTTACATAAACTTCCTGATCGTACATATTTACATCCGCCATGGTTGCATCATTTCAGTGATAGAATATTAAATTAATTTTGCGGTGAGTACAAAAGTTGCGTGGCCTCAAGCGACAGCGCCATGTGGTGCTGGTCTGCCAGTAGGACTGAATTGTACAACGTACCTACAACAGTATCAAATAATAATGGTAATCGCCCCAGGGTCGGTTGGACCGATTATCGGGCCATTGTGTCCGGCCGTTTAATAATCAACGACAAGATTATGTCCATTATGTGACTATTAATAATATTGACCACCAACGCTAAGAATACAGTACCTATTGAACAGATACAAACAAGATACTTACAAATGGAACGACCTAGAGGCTACTGAAAACGCAAAACGTCTATAACCGATGATTTATTATAAACGCAATAAATTACAAACCTTTATAAATCATAAGTATCTCAAAATATTTTAATGCAAAATGACCTTGCATTAAATCGTAAATATGGACTGAAAAGGATTCCATTATTCCCAGCGCCAATACAAGTGGGTGATAAAACGTATCGCTTGTTGGTATAAAATGCGTAAAACCTTAAAATACACATGTGACCGATGAATAAATTATCTTCAATATTGGATATCTGTATATAGTGCTGGTAATGAATATAGGATTACTGTCGCGGTCCACTTGCTTGGGGACAGAAATATATTCGAAGCTTTGTGCGGAGTCGCGATCATTTGCGTAGTGGAAGTAACGCTCTCAACTGTCACAAGACAAACAGAAAATCCGAATCCTTATTTAGGAACACGTAATCCAACCGAGACGCTAACTAAATCGGACGTATGAGATTTATAATCTCAATAGCATGGCAAAGAGATCAATGCCACCGTCTCGACAACAGTCGGAGCCGACGACGTAAGCCCTGACAACTAGTCAAATAAATAACCTTCAACAACAAATATTGTAATAACCGAACTCAAGAGGCAGCACATGAAATGACACTGCCCGACGCAATCCAAATAAAATTGTGTCCAAGCAGTGGGGCGTTTAAGGACTAATGTCGTGTTACACTAAATACCAACCAGAATAAAGTTTCTTTAAATCCCAACGAAGTGATATACAATTTGGAGGCGCAAGCGATTTTCAATTTTGATCAAACAGTATAAGAAACAGTTTAGTTTTTCAACTCGAAAAACGTAAAATTTTATGGGCACATTAAAGTTAAGTGGGAAATCCGAAAAGGAGTGTTAAAACTCCAGCGAGCAGATGGCGGCGCGGCGTTGATACAAACTCAATTATTTACACTCAATAAAAAGGACGTTATACGAGTATTAGAAAATAACCTGCTAAACAGTCAGATGAGCCTTCGAGGCCGGACGGCTATTCACAAGATAAGAAATTACCAAGAACTATAGATAAAGGCATTCACATTTAATATACATTTGTATAACATACTAAGAAAGTAATTTTCTAAAGGTGAATCGATTCATCTGAGAGCAAAGTTTGATGACATTATTCTTTGAATCTGCAAAAGGTTTTATAGAATTTGAATTAATCAATAATTATTATTCTTTAGCTTAATTCGTTAATGCCATAAGAGTAGAAAACCATTTGATATTCCTAAATCTCACCAATAGACCGAAAATTAAAAAAATCCGTGTTAGATCCGATACGTATTTAAGCACCGACCTTAATTCGGCGTGTTTAATCATATAGAGCTTTTATGACGTCCTTGATTCCGTCACGGCAAATGTAACAAATGTTAGTAAAACGCCCAGGTAGACGCAAATATTTGTGAACAATTTGTAGAATTCACACTTAATAACAAGGTGAGGTGTTTAACTTTTTTCGCCGCGTGTCCATTTGGCGGCGGCCTCAAAGGATCATCATTAGGGATCCTAGTGAGCGAGGTGCTATGATTGACTCCATGGGATATTGCAACAGGTGACAGCGATCCACGAGATAATAACCATTTCGTTTTTACTTTTTTATGTAAATATATGAAATGATGAACAGAAAATCCCCACAGAAATATCATAAAATACAAACTCAGCAGAGATTAGCCAAGTACACAGAGACAAGAGTTTGCGCAAAAACTGATTAACATCCGTAGACTCATAGCAAGGTTCAATTGAAAACCAGCGACAGGCAACTGCTACGTGTCCAGGGAAGACAGTGGCACAGTGATCACGTGCTGCCGTGAGAGGCTCACACCGTTATACAGTCTCTTCAGGAATGTGTCGTAACAGGCGTTGCACTGAGGGGGTACCGGAATGGTCTTTTGAGAGGTAACGCGGCCCCTTCTACGTTCTGATGGTGATCACCGGGGTGGTTTTAGTGAGGTAAAAATCCCACACTCCCCGGACTTATCCCCAAAGTCCAGGCGCCTTTTGAAGGTGCCCCCTCGAAAACAAAAAAAAAGGCAACTGCTATGTAGTGGCCTGGCATCATGCTGAACTGAACCTATTTGGCACAGCCGTGAGTCATACAATGTAGATGTAGTTTAAGTTTCTATACTTTTACAAATGCTATCTTATTGTGTGTATCTGTGTGTCAAATAAACGTGACTTCTTTCTTTCTTTCAAATACAGATGCACTCTCGGTTCCTTTACTCTGATAGTCCAATGGGGTTGCAATCAGGTATTAAACGCAGGACCAAAGACTTTACATTGGTTTCGAGGCATAATTTTGTAACAAACTCCAAACTTCGGGCTGCTGCAATACCCAACATTCTCTTTGCTCAACGATCACATAAAATAATTAGATAGATAACCTATGAATGAAACCGTCCATACAAGGAATTGTTCCACTCATCCTTTCTTTATTCTACATAATACAAAAAGAAAAGGACTATCTGACTCGTCACCTCCCAGCCTTGAACCTAGAAAACAGTTTTTTTTTCATAGTTGCTGTTTTTAAGATGTAGACGAGATAAGAGCGTATTTTTCGAAATATAACCCTTAAGAGGGTGAAAAGAGTTTTTATGCGAGCAAAACCGAGGCCATAACCGATAGTCTACACTATAATAATAGATATATATAACGGAGGATCGATATCAGTGGGTCGCGACATCGGAAATAACACTCACAAAAACCTTTGATAACACCTTTAATTACTCGTAACACACACTCAGTACAAAATAATCAAGGATGCCTGAGATATGACTTGATTAAGAATTTAGGAACGCGGGAAGTTTAGCGTGGAGTAACCAACGTCTGCTCGGACCGACGGAACGATTCAAAGTGGCCTCCAAATCAACCGTCACCCGACACGTGGACCTACCCCCATTCCGGTTAGCCAATTTACCTGTCAACGTCAGTACCTGTCAATGTCGAATAATCGATTATACCTCCGGATCGACATTTGACTCGACTATTCGCTCAGTGTTGCTATTACTCCACGCTAACCATCCCCAAGTTAATACTTGACGTTCCCAAACGTAAGCTGTTCAATCTAACTACATAGTTCCTCCAGTGAAAGATAGGTGGCGCTGATGCAGACCGACTGATATGCGTCAACGCTTCGACACGGCCGTCCTGATGATCACACGTCCTCGTGTGGAGTACCTGGAATGAAAGAAAATCCTCGAACAGTACTCATTCTAGTCGTTCGGCCAATCCTGGCCCAAGAGAGTGGGGCATAAAAGGTATTCTGATCAAAATCATCAATCACGTCCAGAAGAAAATCACAACAATCTCAATCTCTCAAAGCCGACATGTTGAACAACACTCAAACTCATTCAAATAATAGGAAACTCATTAAAATATTGCAGTGCTCATACTCTGACCTCCATCCGGTCTTCATCATCACACTTATAACCTCCATCCGGCTATAAGCATCAAACCAATCGACCTCCATCCGGTCTACATCATAACACATTATAGCCTCCATCCGGCCATAAGCATCAAACCAATCGACCTCCATCCGGTCTTCATCATAACACATTATAGCCTCCATCCGGCCATAAGCATCAAACCAATCGACCTCCATCCGGTCTCATCATCACACTTATAACCTCCATCCGGCTATAAGCATCAAACCAATCGACCTCCATCCGGTCTTCATCATAACACATTATAGCCTCCATCCGGCCATAAGCATCAAACCAATCGACCTCCATCCGGTCACTAACACAACAGGCAACCTCTATCCGGTCACCTCCACATGTAACCTCCATCCGGTTACAAACAACACCATCAAGATAATCATTTCGAGCCTTTAATCAAAATAATCCTTAAAGTAGGTTTGTTCAACATGTTGCTTTATTTTTCCTATAACGTTACAGATTATAAGAAAACTCTTACTATGCTAGGTACTCTAAATGTTAAGTTGACTACTTAGTATTCAACTAGTCTTGTCAGCGTTATCATTTTCGTCATAGCTAGTCTCGTCATCATCGCCTACGTGCATGTCAACGTCAGTTATTTTTCGTAGGCGGTTATGTGCGTACTTCGAAACATAACGGTCATGGTGGCCGTTAGCAAGAACCTCAATCACTCCCGCGCATCCTTCCAGGATCGCCAAGTCTCTCAAGACTTAATGGTTTCCCACAGTACGTCCCAGGTTTGATCAACATTTGAATTGAATACCGCGTACTTACGGACTACTGTGACCGCTAGATACCGGTTTCAATTAAGCTACGACTACAAATCAAATCTCCTATAATCAGTTCATCCTGTAAACTTCATCGTCATCATCAGCCTCTTTCTTTTTTTTTTATGTTCCCAATGAAACGCCTGCGTTTCATTTTCTTTCTATTGCATTGTCACTGTCTTTCTATTGCGCCTCTAATTGAGACGATTGAAAAATTTGAAACGTTAAAGGTTAACCGACTCTTTCATAAAAAAATAAATTAATTCTTATTCAGTTTTCGTGGCGCCGCTGTCAAAAAAAGAAACTTTACCGCACGTTAAATCTTTAGGAGAACGGCCCCATACACGAGAATATTTAGGTACAAACCACCCGAAGTAAACTACTAGACCTATTAACTGTCCCAACTGAGCTATGATAAACAGCATCGAAAGTAGGGTAGAGAGCAGAATCGAATGTACGCGATCTGCTTTCTGAAGTTCTATATCTCCTAACTTCAGCACTTGACTTAATTTCATATCCTAAACAACTCGATTTGCATTATGAAAAACAACCACTCTTTCAAATCTAATGAAAATCCGGCTTTAATCAACGTTTGTAATACTACATTAAGTCTCTCGAAGTTCTTAATAGGTTCCATAATAATCAAAATATTGACAACTCAAACTATGACGTAGGTATTTACCGATTTATCAAAAACCCCGTTGAAAAACAGAGATCACGTTTCAATACCGAGTGGCATAGTCAAATGTTTATACTGACCGCTGAAACACTACTGAAATCATCATCATCACCATCATCATCATCATCACCATCATCATCACCATCATCACTATCATCATCACCATCATCATCACCATCATCATCACTATCATCATCACCATCATCATCATCATCACCATCATCATCACCATCATCATCACCATCATCATCACCATCATCATCATCATCACCATCATCATCACCATCACCATCATCATCACCATCATCATCACCATCATCATCACCATCATCATCACCATCATCATCACCATCATCATCACCATCATCATCACCATCATCATCACCATCATCATCACCATCATCATCACCATCATCATCACCATCATCATCACCATCATCATCACCATTTTTTTCTTCCATTCTGTTCTGTCCCTCGTCACGCTATCACTACACCTACACAACCAACACAAACACACACAACACCCTAACCTAACCCTAGCCTATATACAATCTAATTTTTGTAAAGTAAAGCGCACTATGTAAACGAGTTATTTGGTCCGAGATAAGTGTAACGAATACCAGTAAGGCACGTTATTGTTTAGTTTACAGTAGTCTTTGCACATTATTTCTGACCGGTCGAGTTTTTAAGCCGAAAGAGCTAAATTAACAGACACCGTATTACTCGGTAAAATAATATTTGCACGCAACAATTCATCTACCCGCTCACGCATTATTATTATTTTTTTTTTTCGCGCTAGACCGCTATGGTCGTCTTTTGCTAAGATGAGTCAATTAAACGAATAAGTTCACTTTTTGTAACACGCGTTTATAGCATACTATACTGTCATAGGTACACGTCAATGTCAATAACGTAAAAACTATCTATGGAGGAGTTATCACTGTCAAACAAAAATCGAAACGGTATCTACCGGATATACCGAGGGTAGATGTAATTACAATTGTTTATGTCGTGAACTTTAGCAATTTAACAAAAGAAGTGTGTCACGCACGATCATACTATTTAAACTGAATCCTTGCAACAATATTTCACGGCCAAAATATCACTTCGCAAATAGATGTTGTGAATAAAACCTCAATCAAACTACGCAAGTAATCTGAACACGCTAAACTGACCCTTCAATGTAACAAAACTGTGTTTACGTTTGCCGTGAAATAGTGATGACAGACTTTAAAGTGAAAGAGATATAACACTCAGCATCAGAATTAAAATGGAATGTGAATACCTGACCTTGTTCCTGGTTCCTTTGACAGCACATACGTCATCCAGTCACTCGCTACGCGATGCCTTGGCACCACCATCGCCTTCACGTCGCTTGCTTCGTCCAATTATTCCACAATGTAACATTTGACAGGTAGCGTTCGACTTCAAGCGTTTTGTGTGAAACGTTTTCTGATCTGGTATCGCACTCGACACACTGCACCTCAGGCACGCACACACACACACACGCGAAGCACGTATCGGAAAGTAGTACATCGTAAACGAGCACTTGCACCCATCGCTCTTTTCCCGGTCACTAGCTGGGTGGTACGTTGTAATTTGCTCTCTGGGGATACAGCGGTACCATGGTCCAACATTTGTTGCTCAGGATTAGGGAACAACCCCAGAAAAAAACCTAATCAGACCATTTAAGTCAGCTCTTCAATCCGGTTCTTACTTTCTTAAAGCGACCATAGGCAGGGCGCCATGTTGGTCTTGGTCCGTCGAGCACATTTCTGCAGTCGTCAACCAAGCACGTGCATCTACATCTTGTTTCTCAGGATCGAAATCCGGTAAACGAAGGCCATGTGACGACGTAGTAGGTGTTTTCATGGCTTGAATCAGCGTCAGAAAATTGCGGTTCTGTTGTTCCAACAAACGCATCCATTTTTCGTCGCTAGCGTTTTCATTTTTGAACACGTGGGTCGTCGTGGTCCAATCCCAATTCTGATAACGGAGGATCGATATCAGTGGGTCGCGACATCGGAAATAACACTCACAAAAACCTTTGATAACACCTTTAATTACTCGTAACACACACTCAGTACAAAATAATCAAGGATGCCTGAGATATGACTTGATTAAGAATTTAGGAACGCGGGAAGTTTAGCGTGGAGTAACCAACGTCTGCTCGGACCGACGGAACGATTCAAAGTGGCCTCCAAATCAACCGTCACCCGACACGTGGACCTACCCCCATTCCGGTTAGCCAATTTACCTGTCAACGTCAGTACCTGTCAATGTCGAATAATCGATTATACCTCCGGATCGACATTTGACTCGACTATTCGCTCAGTGTTGCTATTACTCCACGCTAACCATCCCCAAGTTAATACTTGACGTTCCCAAACGTAAGCTGTTCAATCTAACTACATAGTTCCTCCAGTGAAAGATAGGTGGCGCTGATGCAGACCGACTGATATGCGTCAACGCTTCGACATATATTTTACATTTATGTTATATAATTTTTTATTATTTCGACAGCGATGCGGAGGTATTTTTCGACGCCTTACTTTAAATTGCCATTTTTATTTTTTAGTTCTTTAGGGCGTTTATTTTTACTTTTTAATTTAGTTTTAGTTAAGTTAAATTAATTGAAGGTTTATTTTTGGTAAATATAAGTCACAAATATAAAGTAATAAATAATAGTAGTAATAGTAGTAGTAGTAGTTATATTGTATAATAAAGAGGTACCTAAAGTTTGTTTTTTTGTCTATATAATCTCTAGAAGTACTGGTCCGATTGTGAAAATCTTTTCACCGATAGAAAGTGGCTTTATTCCTGAGTGACAGAGGCTATATTTTATGTATGTGGACAAAGCCGCGGGCAAAAACGGGTAAGTAATAAATTAGTAATTTTCTTTCCTTCTCAGCACTTCACGTCGGCTTTGCAACAATTGAATCAATTGTCTTTTTCAGTTATAAAACCAACTAAATACACGCGTAGATACAAAATTAACTATTTAGATAGGGAAATAAAACAGATATCCATTCGTTTTGTTTTCGTCAATTCCTTTGTTTGTTCGCATATCACCCAAAACTGCTGAACGAATTTAAATGGAGTTTCGGAGTTACTTATAGCCTGGGAACAAAATCACCATGTTTGATGGTCTCGCTGTAATATTAATACAGAGGTTCCGATGAGTGGAATTTGCGTGAGTCATGTAGAACACCATGTGCCAATATCGATTTAGTTTCACATTGCTACTAAATTGCTGCTTATTGATTACAATGTGACTTCACTCTATAAAACTTCACTGTTTTACCTTTTAACACTAGAACCGCAATTGTAACCCATTCCTTTGTTCTTTCTGCTCTAGTATTATCATGCGTAGAATCGCAAATTATACCAAAATACACATCATCATCATTTCAGCCGAAAGACGTCTACTGTTGGACATAGGCCTCCCCCAAGTGTCGCCACAATGAACGGTCCTGTGCGTCTCGTATCCATCGGATTCCCGCAACCCTTACGAGGTCATCGGCCCACCTTGTAGGAGGCCATCCAACGCTACGTTTTCCGGTACGTGGTCGCCATTCCAGAAACTTTCGACCCCAACGGTCATCTGTTCTGCGAGCAATGTGCTCTGCCCAATTCGAATATGTGTTATCTACACTAATATTATAAAGAGGTAAAATCGAGTTGAAATTAAACTTACATACTCAGGTATGCGGTCCCTTGAACCTGTGAAAAAATCAAACTTCTAAGTTAACTGAAAAAAAGAGATACAGCCGTTTATATCGCAAAAAAACACCCAAAGGAATCAAAATTCATAGCGTACTTTCCGTTTACCTAGGATCCTGAAATTAGTTGTGAAGTAAGGTCTCATAGCACAAGTACAGGAAAAAATCTAAAAACTGTACATTAGTAGTTACGTCCAACAACCTTTCAGAATGGCCCTAGTAGGCAAAGCCCCTGGTGAGCCTCTGTGAACTTTCCAACTTCTCTTCAAAGCGCGTGGAACACTACACGCCGTCAATGACTCGAGCTCCAATTTAGAAGTCTGGTTCGCTAGTTTAGAAGCAGCAAATCGTCTATTATTTGATTTTTTTTAAACTTCGGTTCCGCAACACGGTCCATTTTCCCCATACGAATAGAGAAAGAATCATAATCGAGGAAGAATCTCGCGTAGTCTCTAAAATAGGGTCGGCAATAAAAGGATTGTAATTGAATGTAAACCACAATGATACAGTTATTAATTATTTCATTGTGTAGAATAATTTTAAAATAACTATTTAATCGTACATTTTGTCGTGTCATGTCTGTAAAATCGCGACGCCGTGACTAATAGACAGCACAATGCCATTGTGATTGTGTGTAACCCCTGCGTTCTGTTTGTGGCGCAACTTTTATAAACTTTTTACTGAATGATTTATAACCGAACATGTCGTTTAATTTTAATTTCTGTGTGATATATTGTGCGCAATGTTTTTGTTGTTATAATTTGTCAGAGTGCACTAAACTTAGACTTTTAACTGTCATAAACATTAATGCTTGAAACTAAAAATTCACTTTATTTTTTCATCGACGTCAGCTTCTACTAGATTAGGATGGCTCTAAAGCAGCTTAATAACAACAAGGCGCCGGGTGATGACGGAATTACGGCCGAACTCCTGAAGGCGGGTGGTAAACCGATCCTTAAGGTCCTTTAGAAGCTGTTTGATTCCGTCATACTCAAGGGAAAATCAGCGGAAATGCAGTGCCACTCTTCTTTAAGAAGGGCGACAAGGCCCTGCTCAAGAATTATAAGCCCATCTCACTTCTGAGCCATGTCTACAAACAGTTTTCCAGAGTCATCACGAAAGAAGGTCTCGCGCTCCCGTTCAGCCTCCCGAACAAGCTGGATTCCGAAAAGGCTTCAGCACCATAGACCACATACATACGCTATGACGGGTTATACAGAAGACTAAAGGGTATAATCTACCTCTCTGCCTAGCCTTTGTGGACTACGAGAAAGCCTTTGATTTGATTGAGACTTGGGCTGTGCTGCACGATCTCTACCGGTGCCAAATTGATAATCGGTATGTCGAGGTGCGAAGTGTTTGTATGAAACGCCACTATATCAGTCCGACTTCAGGACCAGACCTCGAAACCTATCCTCTTTCAGCGAGGTGAGAGGCAGTGACCGGTATGGAGGATGGAGTGGACTAGGCATTCATGTCAATGGCAAGTACATCACTCACCTCAACGGTTTGCCGACAATATAGTAGTCATAGCTGAGACTACGGAAGATCTCAGTACAATACTCAACGACCTCAGTAGAGCTTCTGAAAGAGTGGGTCTTGAAATAAACATGAAAAATTAAAGTCACGATAAACAACCATGTAGCACCCACTCCTATCAAGATTGGACACTATACTCGAAGTTGTGGACGATTACGTCTTCTTTGGACAGACAATCCAGTTGGGTAGATCTAGTTTCGAGAAAGAGTTAAGTCAACCATCGAATCCGCCTCACCTGGGTGGCGTTCGGGAAGCTGCTTCAAAAGTCTTCTCGTCCATTATACCCCAGTATCTCAAGACGAATGTCTATGACCAGTGCGTGTAGCAAATGATGAGATATAGTTCCGAAACGTGGTTGCTCACAATGGGCCTCATCAGAAGGCTTAAAGTCAAAGGGCAATGGAAAAGGCTATGCTGGGATTTTCTTTGCGTAATCGAATCAGAAATGATGATATCTGCAAGAGAACCAAGGTTGCCGACAGCACGAAGAATCGCCAAACTTCAGTGGCAAAGTGCCGGGTACATTGCTTGCTGGACAGATAGCCGTTGGGGCCAAAAGGTTCTGGAGTGGCGACCGCGCACCACAAGTTGGACCAATGACCCGGTGAAAGTTGCGGGAATCCCAAGGATGCGGGATGCACGGGATCGTTCATTGTGGTGACACTTGAGGGAGGCCTATGTCCAACAGGGGACATCTAGCGGCTGAAATGATAATGATGATGTTATTATTGATAGGCATGCGCTTGATATACATAACCTAACTAAATATAACCAGAAGGTAAGTGACAATATGGTCGACGATAGACCACTTGCCTAGAATATCCTATTAACTCTTGACTTAAAGACCCAGAGGTGGTCCACTCCTTAGCTGTCCTGTAATTTTAATTATTCTATTAGCTATAATCAGAAAGTAGGTATGAATGTTTTCATACTTATAATTGGCAAAATTCAGACGCGTTTCTCTAGAAAAAATTGTAGAATAAGCAAACGGACTAATCAGCGCGGCCATAATATTAAAATTAAAACAGCATAGTTGTAAAATCGTAATACCGCAAAACGTAGTAATTAAACCATTATAATGTTTATGTATGGCTTAAGTCTTTCTTGCTATAATTATACGCAAGCTTACATTAATAAACCGAATTCGTTTCGAGCTCGGCCTATTGTTGCCAAAGAGCTAATTTTAGATTTTATGACTGCTGAAACGTCTGAACACGACGCGATCCTTTCTACAGAAGACAAGACATATTTGGAATACAAAGCACCAGGACTCGGCTTGCGGTCCTGTACCTTATGTGTTACGTTAATACCTCTAAATTATATAGAAGACGGTTAAGTGACGCTTCTGTCTTGTTGCTGCGCGACCGATTGAATTTAATGGAGCTATTTGCGAAGACGCCGACAATTTGGCGAGACGTGGTTAGCCTGCTGATCGATGGACGATGTACGCCTCTATTACATCTATCGGCGGCGAGATCAAAGGCAGTGCCTTACTTACAAATGACGTGATTCCCGATACCAGATTGCTACAAAATGAAAAAACTGAACGTGAGTGGATCTAGTTTACTACATCCATAAGCACATTTATAGGACGCGGTGGAGCAGAATCTTTTTTAATCAAGTTGCATATTTGTTTTCAACGTGTTACTTTGTTTCAAACTGTTTAATGTTTCGATATCCTTATAATCATGTAAAATATTAGTACAAGAAGCAATCGCCGTTTCATTTTCATACACCTTTTAGGTCTTTTAGGCACCGTTTCACGTTTGATGATTCATTAACCTCTCATTAAGCATGGAATCGGAGTATCGCAAACAGTCGTAAAAGGTGTGCATTAACTTCTGCAATTAGCATACAGACGAGCTCATTTCAACTCTGCAATTATTACGTATTCCGGCAACATTGTTGCAATCGTTCTAAACGCAAGGGCCTAACCATTTGTGGTTAGGCCCTTGCGCCCCCCGAGGGACATTTCAGTAGGTACCTACAGTATTTCTTTTCATAAGTGATGGGGCTGATTATGATGGGTACGTATATCAATCGAAATGTAATTTCCACCTAATGGGAAATTACATTTCTCTTCAGGTAACACGTTTCAGTATTTCGATAGGGTTCTTAAAACGTTTCTTATTATTATAGCCCACTGCTGGACACAGGCTTTCTTCTATTATTTCCAAACACCACGGTTCCACGCTCTTTCATTCCAGTTCTTAAGGAAGACATCCAGGTCGTCCTATCTCCTTCGTGGTCTGCTGCAGCTCCGCGTCGCCCGGACAAGTCCTGTGTTTTACGGGTCACAGTTCGTTCGAATCCAAAGACTTAATTATAAATTTTAGTAAGAGTCAGAATTACAAGTTGTTTAGAATAGTGATGAGGGACAGGCTTAGTCTGGCAGAGTAAATTGCATCCTATCAAAAAACTAATAAAAAAATCTCCTAATGTCCTAGTGTAATCTAATGCCTCGAGATTCTGATATGTGAACGGTTCAGTCCGTCTAACGTTTTCGTTCATTCATTTTATTGTGGATAATTTTCACTAAGACATGAACCTATGACTGTTAAGTCTTCATCCACATGTCTTCGTTTAGTGGGGTTCCCAGTAAAATGGCAATAAAAACGTGCTCATATGGTGCGACCTCATCCGTCTGCACACAGTTGATAGCTGTTTATTTCAGGAGTTACTCTTTGGAATATATAAATAACGTATATTAACTTTCCAAACAATACGTAGATTTGAAAATCACATCACAATAATATTGCAAAGGCAAAAGTATATTTGTTTTTTCTTCAAACCTCTTAACCTCCTTTTGGACAGCTGAACCGATTTTAGTGTAATTTCGCACACATGTAGAACTTTCATAAATTGTTCATAAGCTACTTTTTATCCTGATATTATGGTTTTTTGGGGTAATCTTCTACTTTCTCGTGGCTAAAGCGGAAGCTAGCTAATAACATGCTTATGTATGTATTTATTACGGTACTTACTTTTTTTCTATTATGTTGCACTTACCATTTTACTCGTATGTTTCTGCGCCACCCTAAGGCTAACTGACAGAAAATGCCTAAGGCATTAAGTCCGCCTGTGTATCTCTAAAGTGATTTTTTATTAATGCATAAAGTTTTAAATTAAATTAATACACAGTGGCGGATTAGAAAATAATGCTGAATAAAATTTTATACTAATTTACCAATATAAATTTAACAATATAATTTTATAATATAATACGAGTAGTTCATGCATCTGATTTAAGAGGGTCCTTCTCCACTCGCTTATCGTAAACATCGAAAATGGTTTAAAAGCTTGTTACTTCATTTAATGCAATCCAACGCGATGTTTGACGAAAAGGCAACGCAAAAAAAGGGAGATAACGCCTGGAAACTCTGTTAGTATTCGGTAATTCCGAGATTTACTCGAAAATGTCACAAAACTTGCTCCAGGAAATAGCTGTTTTTTTTAAACCCTTAAAAGTTTTTGGAAAAAGTTGTCGTCATTTAGAATCTTAATAAAAATTGCAAGGTCTCTCTAAAAAGTCAAAAAAGTAATCTAGAGGATTACTTTTTTGAGGATTAATTTTTAGGCAAATTATTAAGTGTCAAAGTTCATACAAAATAGGACATTTTCAGAGGTTTTTACTGGATTAGTTTTACACAAATTTAAAAATTGGTTTCTTTAGAAACCTAAATAATATCCACAAGATACTGTGTTTCCAAAATATCTAATGAAAAATGTGTAATAACGTCATAATCAGTTATGAGCGGTTGTATGAAAAACAGTGAAAATGTGAGTCATGATGCCCTTAAGCAGGTTCATCATAATTTCAGCCGAAAGACGTTGGACATAGGCTTCCCCCAAGTACCGACACAATGAACGGTCCTGTGCATCTCGCATCCATCGGATTCCCGCAACCCTTACCAAGTCATCGGTCCACCTTGTAGGAGGCCTTCCAACGCTTCGTCTTCCGGTACGTGGTCGCCCTTCCAGAACCTTTCGGCCCCAACGGCCATCCGTTCTGCAAGCAATATGCCCTGCCCATTGCCCCTTAAGTTTGGCAATTCTTTGTGCTATGTCGGTAACATTGGATCCTCTGCGGATATCCTCATTCCTGACTCGATCACTAAAAGAAAATGATGCAGATTACTTCAGTTTAAATCAGGTGCCATTATAATAAAGATAGCAAAATATTTTAAAGACTTCAAAAATCAAGGTTCAATTCGTCAGTTTTTTTTTTAAATAGTATTATTTTGAACGTAAATTTAAGTAAAAAAAAAAGTAAATTCAAATTAATCAAGGTAGAATAAAATTATAATACACCAAATTACCCGCTTAGATTAGAGGCTCTCCATAGTGATCAAGAGATTCTGTCAACCAGTCTTCAAAATTCGGTTGCAGCTGCCACGCGTTCTGGAGATCAGGAATACAATTTATTGTTTTATAAAATAAAATAATTAATGAAAAATTGAGTGGAAAAAGCACAAAATTAAAGAAAAAATTATACCTACTGAAAACAAAATCCAACAAAAGAAAATACCGGTTGGAACAAAGTGCTGGATTTTTTTATCAGGTTCTGAAATTTAAAAAAATATTTCTCTAAAAATATATAAATAGATTATCGAATGTACCGAAAAGTGGACTGCTGAAGATAAAGAATCAAAAAATCTGGGATGAAGAATCAAAGGTGGGTCAATAAAAGTCTAATAGAAACAGAAATTATTACAATGATTCCTCATGCACAAAATAAAAATGTATTAAGACATATATTTTTCTGTTACCATATATTGTATGTATTCACTAGTTATGTATGGTCAATGTATACTTGTAAATAGATCAGTATCTTTTCTCCTTCTGTATCAAATCCATCTAAAGGTTGTCTGAAAAATTGGTTTTAGCGATTGGGCCGCCCATTGTTACTATCACTTTTGATTTTTAAGCTTCTACTATATTTTTATGGTGTACCTTAAATAGTATATCTATCTAACCATTAACCATGTGCATGTTCAATCATTTCCAACCAATTTTTTTTTTATGTCTTTGGTTGGGAAAATCAATTACCAAATGCCAGAAGTAGTATCAGACCTTTGTTCCTTCAGTTGTCCTTGGTATCTGCGACCTATTCGATATTTCAGAACAGTTACTATTTTTTGATCTTAACTCGGACTATCAATACTATGTTTCAACATCTCTAGCAAGTAAAATATTAATTTAGTGATTTAAATCAAGAAAGCTTAAATAGAAAATAAACAATAAGTCTAACGAACTACAAGATTAATAAAACTGCTACACCGTATTTTTTTATTTTTTTTATTAAATAACTGATTTTGAATAATTAATTTTATAATAATAATATTTCAATAACTGAACAATAATTTGAACTTAAAAAAATTATACATACTACATACAAAAAAAAATACACAAATAAAATGGTATACATCTTACAAAAATAATTTATTTAAAAATTAAGGTCAAAAGCAGAGTATTTGGTAAAAAAAAATATCCTTCAGTGTCCTTAGCCCTAGGTCACTTGACAACAACTTTTGATCTAAGCGTTGTTTTCCATTTTTCTCAAAATAAAAACATAATAAAGAAATTACCACTTCCACAACCTACAATGAAGATTACGTCCGATGACACAGCACCTAAGTATAGGTCTTTCATTAATTTATACAAGCCCCGCGTCATCGTTTGCACCTGAACGCTTCGAAACCCCCTAGCCACCGCGGCATTACGGAACCCCGCTATTTTAGCCGCTCCAAGCTATGGCGGAGATCTTAGCGAAGCGGCACTGACTAGCCCTACATCCACTTAGACTGGCTGCTCACTTGAATTTTGAATTGCTTACGATTTTTTATGTTTTTTTTTTTAAGTTATTAGGAATTTTACAATTTTTTCTTTTTTATCTTAATTTTTTTTTACAAATCTGCAAGTTCTTTTCTTTTTCGTTTTTTTTTCTTCTTTTGAGTAGGTAGCAATAATTCCTTGATTGACTTGGATATATTAATACACATAATTATAAGTGGTTTTTTTTTTCGAAATTAGATATTCTTCTATTTATTTGGGTTATTTTTCTGTTAAATTGCCAAAATGTTTTAATAGCTACTAAACTAATATTTTAGGAATATTATCCCATAACTACCCTGAGACATATGGTAATTTGAGAAAAAAAACTTCTCAAACAGAAAATTATTGAAACAAAATCAAACCACTCATTCATTAGCACTTTTTGCTTACTGTTGATTGTTGCAACGGTAGAACTCAAATTCAATACAAATATAGGTATATGTATTAATATAGAGAGACTATACCCATAGAAACAAAGTAATAATTAAAATGCTTTCAGCTTTATTTAATCCCGATTTATAAAGCGGCAACTTCAGGCGTACCTAAAACTTCAGTAAACATATCTAATGTTACCAGTAAGGCAAATTTTTCATGTGGGCTTGTATGGCAAAATCTAAAACTATGAAGAATAGGAGACAATACTCAAAGAAGTCTCGGGATCGATTTCCATGAAAAATAAAACTGCATCATTGAAAATATTTTGTATATTGGAATAATTTCCTGAAATAAATGATTATTATTATTATTTTTGAATTTTTAATCTACCTAACCAGAAATCGAATCCATTACATATTGGTAATTATTGCTAATCAGTAACTATTAAATTCTGAAAAATACTATCATATGGTAAACTAAATGGTAAATTGTTTACATAATATTTTTTAGGGTTCCGTACCTCAAAAGGAAAAACGGAACCCTTATAGGATCACTTTCTTGTCCGTCCGTCCTTCTGTCTGTCTGTCTGCCTCTTTATCTCGGGAACGCGTGGAAATTAAAACCATATACTCCGGTCTGTGGTCCTTTGAAACTGTGAAAAAATCAAACTTCTAAGTTAACGGAAAAAAAAGATACCGCCGTTTATGTCCCAAAAAACGTATTAGAATAAACTAAAATTAGAAAAAACGTATTAGAATTTCGGTTCCCTTGAAACTTTGGAACCGAAATTCTAGGGTACTTCCCGTTGACCCAGAATCCTGAAATTTTGCATAAAGCAAGGTCTTATATAAGTCTGAAAACAGAAAATTTGTTGTTACGTCACAAAAAAAAACATTTCCGATTTGGAAAAAAAATCTAGGCTCCAATCGGGAACTGAACTCATATTTAATTCCACATCTAAGGTAAGTGGAACCACACTGGCCCATTTTTTTTATTTATGTTGCTATCGACACGTTCTTATTTCAAATCTTTAACTTACAACTATTTTTTACTTTGAACTGGGAAACACAATAAAAAACCGGCAAAGTCGGACTCGCGGACGAAGAAATTTCGTTCCGTCTTAGCAAAAAACGGCAAGAATCACGTTTGCTGTATGACACTTAAATATTTATTTTATTCTATTTTTAGTATTTGTTGTTATAGCAACAACAAAAATACATCGTCTGTGAAAATTTCAACTATCACGATTCAAGAGATACAGTATGGTGACAAACAGACCGACAGCGGAGCGATAGTAATGGGGTCCCGTTTTTAATCTTCGTATACGGAACCCTAAAAATTGACGTAATCTTGTAAAGTCGAACAAGTGCTTAGCATTCATGTAGAACGTTTTATTAGCCTCCTTAGTAAAACTTGACAAGCTTGGAGAGCTAAAATAGAAGCACAGTGTGAAACTGCGCCCGCGCATACATAGATAATGACTGCAAACTGGAGCTGCTCACAGATCACCGTAAGTATTTATGCGCACTTACACACTCAAACTGATTAATCGACAAGGATTATTATAATATATTTATTGTCAAGTGCTACTCCCTAATTTCCGAATAACATCCGTTGGAATTTTGTACTATAAATAACTATAATTTTTACACAAAGTAATCTAAAATAAATGACTGACTTAATTATGTATCACATCAAATCACATGTCAATACTCTCTCATTATAATACATTGATTTGGCCACTCATAACATAAATCTTTAATAATATCAAGCTTCTGTCTATTAAACTTAGCTAATGTAGGAGCGGGTATCAGCACTAGACATCTTCTCTTTCCCTTTCTCTCCCGCACCATCAATAAGTATCTTCTACTTTAATCATTGCAATTTCGAAACAAGCTCAAGCTGTTGTCGGTGTCGAATAAATTTTGTATAATGTAAACGTGATAACAATTTAAATTCCTCTGTAACGGGTCCGGAGCCGACAAAAACAACAAACAAAGTCCGAGGCACGCGATTGGCTCAGCGCGGCTGGGCGGCGCCTCGCGCGCGCCACTCCCGCCTCGCGCGCGCACTCTCGCTCACTCACCCAGTCCTTATCTTCCACTCCGCTGTGAGAGACGTGTCGCCCAAGTTTTTTCTTCGGAGGTGACAAACTTGACTTTACAGAACATTGTTGTGCTAAAAGATGCCTCGGCCGACACGTGAGTCTTACGGTGATCAAAAACCACCGTTTTCCTACATAGCTCTGACGGCGATGGCGATCTGGAGCTCCCCGGAGCGCATGCTGCCGCTGTCGGAGATCTACCGGTTCATCACGGACCGCTTCCCGTACTACCGGCGCAACACGCAGCGCTGGCAGAACTCGCTGCGGCACAACCTCTCCTTCAACGACTGCTTCGTGAAGGTGCCGCGCCGCCCGGACCGGCCCGGCAAGGGCGCCTACTGGACGCTGCACCCGCAGGCCTTCGACATGTTCGAGAACGGCTCGCTGCTCCGCAGGCGCAAGAGGTTCAAGCTGCATAAGGGAGAAAAGGACAGTTTGAATGCGGAATTAGCGGCATTGGCAAGTTTCAACAGAGCGTTTCTGGCACGACAGGCAGGTGCTCCTCCGGCCCCACCGACGATGCCGAACACTAGCATGTACAGCCCGGCTTCGACGTATATTTCGAGGCCAAGTCCAGAGCCGACAGAGACAGTGGACACGACAGCGCTGCTGCCGCTGGGTCCGCGGCCGAGGAGGGCTTTCACGATTGACGCGCTGCTGGAACCGGAACCGCGGCGCTCGCCCTCGCCCCCCGCGCCGCCGCCGCTGCCGCACTGCCCGCTGCCGCTGCCGCCGCCCTACCTGCTGGCCGCGCAGAGGTACCACGCCGAGCTGCTGGCCGGCCTGCAGCAGTCTTGCTTGCCGCCTTTATGGACGTGGCGAGACACAAGTCAATTCTCACATTATACGCTTAATTCATGAATGGTAAGTTCCATTTATTTTTTTATTTAAAAAAAAAATATTACATCGTACAACTAACACTAAAGAAAAAAGGTGTTCTAATTCTGCAGCTAATATTTATGAAAGGTCTAATATTGGCATAGTCACTATACTTGAAAAAGCGGATTAGTTATCTCAGTAAAATGTAAGACGTTTGTTTTAAAGTGAATACAGCAACATTCGAAATATTATTTCCACTGCCAAAAAATAATATGACTTAATCGTCATACAAGCATAAGCATAATCAGCCTTATAATGTTCCCACTGTTGGGACTTAGGCCTCCTCTTCAAGAGAGGGAAGTAGCACACACATACAAGAGAATCTTAGGACTACATAGCAAAACCTGGACGTTATCTGCTTTAACATTTATACAGGTATTAATACTCGACGGTTGAATGGTGGGAACCAGGGTTCGATTCCCAGTTTGGGTCAATAGTATTAATTTTTCTATTAAGAATGTCTCCATAGCAGCCCGGAGCTTGGAAATTGATGTTGAGATAAACCCCGTACCTCGGAACGCACGCAAAACTATTGATTTTGCACCTGCTCGTGTCGGGTTCCCATCCCATTGGACTGCACATATGTAGTAGCCCGCAGCTTATTGGTCATGTGGCAGACGGGTTCTACCTTGTCCTATTTCAATTTAACGGCTTTTAAAGCAACGTTAGTAATCTATTGCAATACCACACTGCACTTCTTCAGTGTGGTATTGCGAATATCGCTTACTTATTTGTAGCTGAGAACCTACTGCACTACATTACACGTTCCCTAATATGAATTTAGCCTCTTGAATGTTTGACAAAGACAACTAGATATGGAATTCATAGTTTCCAATGGAAAGTAGTTTTGGCTTGAGAGAAGAGGCCGACTTATGGACTGGAAAGGATTGTAAAGAGTCTAACTGGCCCAATTAGATGTGTTTTTGATATAATTGTCATAATGACGTTATCGTTAAGACACTCAAAAGCTCAAAAACTCACTGAAGTGATGAAGTCATCTCGAAGTTTATTCTATTCTATTCTCGTATATTATTGCAAGTATTTATTTACTAAAATAAAAATATATAGGAATGCATGTACACTCCTTAAACTTAATAATTATATAACTATAACTAACAATAATTTTATGCTATTTCTCTGTTGAATGCGCTCCCCAAGGAGATCAGAAAGGCTACAAACCAATTAACATTCAAAACTAAAGTTCGCGAGCTAATTCGTAAGCAATCGGCAGTAGTATCATCACAGCGTTAATATTTTCCAATTGTTTGATCATATTAGTGTAGGTATGTAGTTTATTAATTTGAGTATATATTGTGTAATTCTATTATATCTATGGTTTATTAGTATACTCTCCTTATATTTGCCTTTTCTTTCTCTTTTATTGCACCTACTACTATTTTTCTCTTCAGCACCCAAAGGTTGACTTGTAGATAATGCGTCATGCATTAAGTCTACCTCTACGCTTGCATTAAGCATTTAATAAACAAGCGCACACTAAAAAACAAATCTTACGTTTAAAATAAATTAAACGACTAACTCTTCGAAAAAATCCTCTGGATCGGTATCGGCTGAACTAGATAACATGCAGGAAATATTTGCTGCATTGCTACATTGCATAGCTATGATCAACTTAAAATATATAGTACGGGTTCCATACTACATTTTTTCCACTTAATTACTATCAAGCTAATTTTCCGTGAATAGCTTAATTTTGATGAGATGCCCAACAATTTCCTATACAAAATTCTCGATTGTGGGAGCTAACAGAGATACCAAGGATACAATTTGTATGAGATGATGACTCTAAAAAATGTATTACTAACAGGTTCTTTTTTTGTTAAATCTCAAGATAATTATCTAAATGATTCGAAAACGTATTTGTACTACAAAAAAAATGGTTTTATAAAAGAGTCCCCCTCTTCCAACATGTATCGAAAACGAGGTCAAGAATATCAAAGAATCTGTATGTACAAAATTTCATAGCTGTATGATGAAAAATCACAAAGTTATAAGCAAAAATACATAGTCACTGGGCCATCCAGGTGGCTGAGGGGTGGTTTTGCACTTGCACCCAGCTATTTGCTGGCGCCTAATGCCCGCTACGACCTGCCGTGACTCATGTTGTACTTAGTGCCGGTGGTGTCCAACTTCTGACCCTTTTAAATACTTTTGAGGAAAAAAATAACATGATGTAAACCAAAACTACTGAACGAATTTTCATGCAATTTAACCAATAGGAATAGCGATTGCATGTAATAAAGTACAGAAAAGTTGAGATTTCAAAGACTTCTAACACCCTTGCGAAGTTGAGGCAAGTCGCTAGTTAACTATAAAGAAAGAAAGAAAAAAAAATATTTACGCGCCTAATACGCATACTTAAAGCTAGGTAACAAATATAACAACATAAACAAGCATGTATTTTACCTAAAATTTTCCATCTCAATATTTGAAATCCCCGACAATCCGAAAATTTTAAATATCTCTATCACCTGTGCAAAGGCGTTAGCTATCAATTAGTAAAAGTCTCATAATCATTTCAGCTGAAAGACGTCTACTGTTGGACATAGGCCTCCCCCAGATGTCACCACAATGAACGCTCCTGTGCATCTCGCATCCATCGGATTCCCGCGACCCTTACCAGGTCATTGGCCCACCTCGTTGTTGTGTAAAAGTAATTTTGAAAAAACCACTTGTAATATAACATTGTAAATCTTTTCTGAAATAGATGCTTAACAAACCATTTTTTCTTAAAACAACTGTTGCCAAAAAACTTTTGCATTCGTTCTACATTTAATAGCTTATTAAATCTTCTACTTTATGCCTCTGCAGAGATAATAACTTTTCATAAGCACGTTATTTAAATTTAATGAGCAACAAGAATGAAACGGTTATATATAACTTAATGACCTGTTCCCTCAATTTCGCGTTTGTTGTTTTGAGGAAGTTACATCTAAGTGAATGCGAAACATAACCTACACTCGAGTGATTACGTAAAGTGTTTAAGGTCTATGGGCCGGTTTCTGAGTCGGGCATTTTGATTTGAGAATGTGTCAAACCACTAAAGGGACAACACACAAAAATGTAAGACATAATGAAAGGAGTTTTAAGTTATGGGCAACATAGCATTAGTATAAACTAAGTTAAAACTAAAATATGAACTATACTAAGTAAAGTCTACTACTAACAGAAATTAAACATAATCTAACAAGTGCTTATATTTCTTTTTTTTTAATAATACACAAAAAAAAAACGTAAATATGTAGTACTTACATTTTTGGCTTATAAAACTACTAGCTTTCCGCCCGCGGCTTCGCCCGCGTGGACTACAGTTTATATCGCGCGGGCAGAGACCCGTGCTCAGCAGTGGAATTATAGGTAGCCTATGTGTTATTCCAGTGTCTTTTCTACCTACCTACCAAATTTGATCTAAATCCGTTTAGTAGTTTTTGCGTGAAAGCGTAACAGACAGACAGAGTTACTTTCGCATTTATAATATTAGTAGGGATAAGTAGGGATAGGGATTGACGCTTTTCAGACGAAAGCAGAGTTAGTCTACCATACACAGAAAAATATTTAAAAATCGGGACTGTTTATTGCACGAAAAGATAATAGATAACATGATATTATCAAACATGCATTAGTAATTTAAAAAAACAATTTATTGTAACAAACGAAGGGTTAAGTGGACAAAAGTGTTATCCGACAAAATAAAAAAAAAAACGGCTTTTTTGCATGAACATAGGTTTTAACTGATAGTAAATCGATTCATGGACTTAAAATGCACCAATTCTAATTCTTTACATAGTTACAGATGCTAGCAAAGGTTTTAACTGTCAATCAAGAATATATTTCAGATTTGAAATGTGCTAACAGCAGAAATATTACCAGAGAATCGAAATAGTTGTTAACACCGTTGTCCACTTACCCCTACACATCATAAGTTGAACTGGCTCTATAATCGCAATACGATTACAAAAACTGACTACTGAAGCTACATTAGTCAGTAAAGTTTTGACACTCCCTCCCATTTCACCCAGAGCAGCCAAAGTTACTTGACGATTTCCCACCACAAAAAAAAATTTTTAAAGAAAACTTTAAGAATAGATCGATTATTTAGACAGCAATGCGACATGAAGTCAGTAATTTAATGTCGTTCTGTGTCTTTATTTATATATACAAAATGTCAAATAACACATCAGCTATTTTATTTTTACGATAATCTATGGTTACGAGTACTAGCATTTTAACTTTATGCAACACAAAGGTTTGTTATTAGGTACTTAGAAAACAAGGGTACATAAGTATATAAATATAGATTAAGTATTATCATCATCATTTCAGCCGACAGATGTCCACTGCTGGACATAGGCCTCCGCCAAGTGACGCCACAATGAACGATCCTGCGCGTCCCGCATCCATCGGATTTCCGCTACCTTCACTAGGTCATCGGTCCACCTTTTTTTACGAGGCCTTCCAACGCTGCGTCTTCCGGTATGCAATCGCCACTCCAGAACCTTTCCGCCCCAACGGTCATAACTTAAGTTTGGCGATTCTTCGTGCTATATCGACTACCTTGGTTCTCCTGCGGATATCTTTATTTCTGATTCGATTACGCCAGGAAACTCCGAGCATAGCCCTTTCCACTGCCCTTTCGGTGACTTTATGCCTTCTGATGAGGGCTATTTTGAATGACCACGTTTCGGAACCATATAATATCACTGGCAACACGCACTGATCATAGACTTTCGTCGTGAGACACTGTGGTATGTTGATCAAGTATATGCAAATGTATTTATACAAGCCATTTTAAACATTTTAGAGACGTTTTTGCAGTTTGTGTAAAATAATTCAACAACTGCCACTTAACTTACATGCTTACTGACTGATAACCGTCCTGAAATCGTGAGGAACCGCATTTCGAAGGTGTATGAACTGTATGTGAAAGAAAGAATTAACCAAATCAGGAAAATAGAGCAGTAGAACATTATTAAAAAGATCAATCAAACAACAATTGTTTGTACAGAACAATGTCATCAAAAAGAAAATATAAAATACTTAGCTTTTGCCAGCGGCTTTGCTCGCGTACATAAAATATAGCTTATGTCACTCAGGAATGAAGCAGCTTTCTATCGGTGAAAATATTATCGCAAGCGGTCCAGTACTTTCAGAGATTAAGTACCTCCTACAAACAAAAAAACAAACATTACCTCTTTATTATATTAGTGTAGAAGTGTAGATAAATTAAATGATGATGATGAAGTGTAGATATAGGAGAGGTGGGGAGATTTAAGTAAAAAGAAAAGCGTGTCCACCCTAACGTTTTGAACACCGCTAGAGTCTGGATGGACTAAACGTTTCGCCTCGTCGTTAATACCACGTCTTTTATACATCGAACGATTGAAATAATTTCCAGAACAATTTAGTTGTCTTCAAGGCTAGAGGAAATAGGTTTTTAATAAACTAGTACGATTCACCATCAAAAATTGCATCACTGCTTACCATCAAGTGTGATCGCTGTCAGGCTCTGGTTTATATCATTTAAAAAAAAAATCTCGAGGCTTAGTCATATTTCATGATACATTGTTCATTGCCAATATCTTACTTCTTGTAAAAAAAACAATTATACCCTTGAGAAAAGCCTGGACTTATTTCATAATACTTTCGTTTCGAAAAACGCATGTCCGAAACACTGCAACATATCTACCAGAAACTACATTACGAGTAAATAGCTTTTGAATTTTACATTAGGTACTTATTATCACAATTGTATATACTAAGATTCCAGAGCTGTCTGACATAACTTAAAATAAGTTATGTCACATGGATGAAACCTTAGGTTCTCAGTAGTGTATCATGTGCTCTGAATACCTGTGTGCTTGTGGAACCCCCTCTTGGAAAATCTTGGGAGGGACCAGGTGAGAAAAATAAGAGTTACTTAAATTCAATTTTTATGGCTGATTTTTATATACGTTTTGTAGAATATCATTCTAAAGTAGTATCATAAGTGTCAGACACTTTCCATGGACCAAAAATACTATCAGGCGCTTTAAAACTCCACAAAAAATTAACAAATTTTACTTATTTTTACACTACTTATATAATAGTTCAATATTTATAATAATAACAATATCTACAGTTTTTTTTTTGTTCGGTGGTCAAATGAATGTTCTCGCTCTAAGGAGAAAGACGAGAGGGCTTGTTAGATTTGTATCTAAAACTTACCGGTATGCCTCAGTTACCCTTCGATCACTTTTTCAAACGTAGCCGCAGCCCTAGCAAAGTAAGCGCCTTAAGGCGCGCATGGAACACTGCACGCAGTCTACTTAGGCTTAGTCTTTACCTGACGGCCGGACGGCGAGTTACCCATTGCTCGACGTACACAAGTCCGTGCCTACGGTGACCGGATGTCCCGACGTCCAAGGCGTCTCTTGTAGCGGTAGCTGGGCGTGAGGATGACCAGTCTTTAACGGTTGCGACCTACTCCTTAGCTCACAGAAACTTCGCTCCGCAGAGGGAGGTTTCTGCTTCCCTTTCGCTCTTGCTCCTGCCCATTGTCCGAACTAGAGCTGGAGGCGAGAGATCAATACTTATGCCAGATGGGTTCAGGAAAAGCAATTGGATTAGTCAGTCATAAATCTTTTATGTTAGCTAAACGTTATTTAACATTATCCTTAATATATTATTATGGATATTACTTGATTTTACCTTTATATATAAGGTATTATACTGAAATAAGGACCAAAAGAAATAACTTTAAAATGTTTGACTCCAGAATCATCATAAGCTATTATTTATATTCAAATAATAAACTTATTTGGGTGTACTTGTACAGTGTTGGGTATTTATCATTTTCCCACGGGTTTTGCCCACAAGGCTTTAATTGTGCCAAAATTATTCTGGAACCATGAGTAATTTCGATTTAATTATATTATTTATCATTTTCCTCTAGGACAAGGTACAGAAACGGTGAAGTAAAACATCGTTTTAAGTGCAGTGGTGTTGAAATAAATTACACAAAGTAATGCGCCTGGCTGGGTTTGAACCCGCGACCTACAACTCGTAAGTCGGAGCCGCTACCACTCGGCCACCACTGCTTTCCTGTCCTAGAACCAAAAATTCGAAAACCAACCCGCACTGGGCCCGTGTGGTGTATCACCGCCTATTCCCTCTCCTGGACAGGAGGCCTGAGTCCCAGCAATAGGAACATTAAAAAGGCTGATGATGATGATGATGATGATATACCTAATATATGAAGATATGTATATTATAAAGATTAGAAAAACGTCTATTTGTAGTTTCGTGGTTTTTTAGGTGTGTTACCTGCTGCATATATCTAATTCAGGCACGCCTTTAATTCGACACAATGTGATGGTACTAGTCAGGAAATACCAATACTGCAAACGTTGCCACGCCGTAATGAAATACTTACCAAAGCACAAGTACCGATACAAGACCAGAATAAAAGTTGGTCAAGACTAAAATCAAAGAATTTGGACGACAATAATGATTATTAGAATCTATTTAAATATCTCGTAAACCTTGGCTAGCTAGTACTATTATATTTTATTAAATTGTTTGCAATAAACACTTCATATTTGCGAAATTTCATCAACGCATTTGGATTGTAATCATAAAAAACATCAATCGTCAATTTTATGTTAACCGTCATAAATGTTTATTTATTTTAATTATCCAATTAGGAAAGCGATATTTAGAAATACACGGGATTACGATATGATGCCAATACATTTTCCGTATTCGCATTCCAATACTTTATTTATTCGTATCCAGCTGTGTCACATACAACATTTAATGATTACAATAAATATTTGTACATACTACATAGCGTATTGTTCCTTTTAGAATACAGAACATGTTTGTATCATTAAATAATGACTGGGCAGACACTGACCACCAACGTTTGATGACTTTGTGTGTTTCTGAATAGTAAGAAAACTATAAAGTATAAATGAGCCGGCCGCGCCGTCAAAGCTTGCAGCACAAAGCGGCCGGAGCTTTTATCATGCTAAATGCCTTACAATGTTCTTTCAACACAACTATACATCTCGATTATAGATAAAACATTTCTTCTAAGCACTTTCTTCGTATTTTATTTCATCGCATTATCATAATAAAGTAACATTAAATTAATAAATTCTTAGTAGACGACAATTCATAATGCATTCTTTTATGGGATTCAATGAAAAATAAATAATTAAAAGGCAGGTGACAAATTGAAATCTTATTATTGAGGTAACATATACAAAAATTGAAATAGACTCCATCTCGGGCACTAAGAATTCCAATGACTTTTTGACTTCAGTTTTATTGTGAATGTACTTACATGTGTTTCCTTTGTCCGCAGGTGTCGCCGATGTGTATAGACAGATCTCAGGAGCTCTAGTTATAAGAAAATGTCTAGAGACAGTTCATGTATGCAAGTAAATTAGTTAGATGATTAGTGACTGGGATTAATTGTGCAAGTTCGATATCTAGTGATGGCTGATACACATAAGAAGATATTTAAGGTGAGTCACACATACCTACTTCAAGTTATGACGCTATTTATGACTTAAATCATTGCCCATTAACGTACATACCTCTGTTCATGTCACTGTTATATTCAAGCATTTAACGTGCCGATTTAAGAACGCTTTCTTGTATCAGACACGAAGCTGAAGATGAAAGCCCAAGTGAGCCTTCAATAAACACAAATAAATTGAAGTAGCACCATCATCAGAAACGTAATACTTACATCATTATATCAATAAGGATATTAGGACCAAATTAATTCAAAGAGTGAAAAGAACTTTGAAATATTCAAAACAAGCAGTGTTATCAGCAGCAGTCGGAATCAGGTAGAGTTATTTATGTACTTGCATCGAAATATTGATACAAATATGGATCTTCCCGCGATTTCTAATGCTAACAATATTACAAATAAATAATAATAAAAATCATAGAGATAGACAAAACAAATAAAACAGAGATACAATTTTTCTCCTATAATAATATGTTTAATATAATTACATATGTGTTTATAAATACATACATATTATAAATAAATTACACCCAGACACAGAACAAATAATCATGCTCATCACACAAACATTTGTCCTGGGTGGGAATCGAACACATGACCTCCGGCATAGCAGTCAGGATCACTAACTACTAGACCAACAGGCTAGAATTCAGGCCAAATTGGTTTAACTATGGCATTATATTTTGAAGGCACAGACGCTCCCTCTTTATTTGCCTTTCAAAAAAAAACAAATACAAATTATACTCGAGGAACCAAAAGACAGAACTACAAATCTTATTTTCAAAAACATAAAATTCTCACCTTAGCTGGTATTTATATTTTGGAACTATGTCTAGTCTAGTTGTGTATGTGCTGTATTACAAACATTGAACTATCTATCGAACCCGCGACACGTAGCGCAGCAATCAATGGGCTTCCACTGCGCCAAACATTTTTTTCGATAGATCGTTAGTTGATTCAGCCTTCGCTACTCGTTTCTCTTCTCGTTATCTTTTCAAATAAGGGTTGAACCTATCAAGTCATACCATGCAGGCCTGTTGGTCTAGTGGTAGCCCTGACTGCTATGCCGGAGGTCGTGGGTTCGATTCCCACCCAGGACAAATGTTTGTGTGTTGAGCATGATCATTTGTTCTGTGTCTGGGTGTAATTTATCTATAGTGTCTATGTATTTAGAAATATATAAGTATGTTTATCAGTTGTCTAGTACTCATAACACAAGCTCTGCTTAGCTTGAGACTAGATGGCGTTTTGTGATAGTTGTGGAATATTATTATTCTCTTTATTTATTTTGTACACATATAGAATTACATTTTTAAATAGTTTTTAATAAAATTCAATATTAAAAAAAAACATTTAAAATATAAAACCATAGTTTCCGCCGGTGTCGGGAGCAGGGTCCAAGCTACCGGTGGTTAGGGCTCCAGAGACAGGAACCTCCTCACAATGCGTGCCGTATCAAGAAGTACTGCCTTCTGTTATAATATAACGAGTATTATGTTGTAAAGACAGTAAAAAGGAACTTTAAGGTGTTTCCAAAACTGCCTGTAATGTAAATAAGCACGTGAAACCAGGCGAAGTAACCGAGCACTAACAGTAACTAGAACATAATTATGTTTTATTGCTCTAATTAATGCTAACAGTGTTATCCCCAAGCGTATAATTTTGCAATTTATCTTCAAATACAATTATTCAAAAGTTTTATTAAAACAGTTTCTAAAATAAGCCGTGAGTTACTGTAAAATTAAATAGTACCGCGCTGTTTGTGTAAATGATCATAGAATAGAATAAAATTTATCGTACGTAAATAGTAATAATTTTACAGAAACTACTACTAAATTAGCTTATGTATTATCTTTTGTCTATGTATATTTTTTATCTATGTATCGTTTTTTTTAAATTTTGATTAATTAATATTTGCTAGCAGTACATCGCAGAATCGTCTTAAAAAGTTTAAGTGCATATATTCATCCTAAGGTTGTCTGGTAGATATCGCTGTCAGCGATAAGACCGCCATTGTGCTCATAGATTTAAGTTTTTGTGAAATTGTTACTATTTTGGTGTACAATAAATTTTATTCTATTCTACTCTATTGTAAATTATTACACATTTATTGGAAATATCTGTAAACATCCGGAAGTCACAGCGTCGGAAGGCCTCCAACAAGGTGGACCGATAACCTGGTCAGGGTCGCCCGAATCCGATGGATGCGTGACGCACAGGACCGGTCGTTATGACGACGCTTGGGGGAGGCCTATGTCCAACAGTGGACGTCTTTCGGCTGATATGATGATGATGATGAAACAAGAATCAGACAGGATTTTCTTATCGTTTCAGGTATTTTGGCACGGAACTCCATGAAGTTCGTTTCGACGTCAATGAGAACAGTTCCCTACATTTGCTACGTAGTACTATAATTGTGTAAACTGTGATATAGGTTAGGTATGAACTGTTTGTAAATATGTACAGATTTAAACGGTATAATATGAAATTAACAACTATAATTTATTGCTATAGATTTTAGTAAAAGAAAATATAGAAAAAATGTGTTAAATGTTCTTCTGTGTTTTATTTTAGTTTAACCTCCTAGAATTCGGTGATTTGTTCACAATTGTTGAACGACGACCTGGTGAGGGTCGCGAGAATCTTTTGGATGCGACACACACAGGACCGGTCGTTGTGACGACACTTGGGGGAGAATATATCTAATTAAAACTAATTATTACAATAATTATAACATTATCTAATGTTATTATAAAAACTCATATCTGCGGAGATATGAGTATGAGGAGAGATGCGAGGCCTAGGGCAGGGATGGCGAACCTATGGCACGCGTGACAGTAGTGGCACGGGGCAGTAAAATTCGGGCGCAACAATAGAAAATTACTTAGAATCGAAAAAAATTGCTGAAATCACACTGATTTTCACTTAATTCATGAATCCCCAAGCGACCACCGGTGGCCGCGCATCTATTGTCTTACTATTGTGTCTCTAATTGACGGTATCTGAAGGGTTAAGTATATAACAAATATTGCAATGCACTCGTCAATTTAAAAAAGTTAAATAACGTCTAGCTTTGTTTTTTTCTTTTCAATAAATCATCAACAAAATATTTGGAGGTACATTTTGTTTTTTTTTATATAAGATATTTAATGGCACGGTCGTCAATAAAGGTTCACCACCCCTGGATTAAGTTGATCCATCACTTGGGCTCACTAGAAATTAGTGGATGTCACATGTCTTCGTTTTTTTATGTTCCAGAATATGACGGTTTTACTTGCGAGCGGCGCAACACGTTTTTCCATTCTGTCCTGTCCACCATCACGCTATCACTAACTCTCTTTTTTGCATATCACTCCTCGCACAATTCATACATCTTTTTGTTGACCTCCCTCTCCTTCTACAGCTATCCTCATGTATACCCGTAACTCTTTTAGTAATATGCATTTCATCTTTCCTCTTTACAGGAGAAACGTTTCTCTTTCAACTTCCCTATCAAACTTCCTCTAATACAATAACAAAGATATGAATACCTGTATAATTTCTCATTTTATCTATTCTCGTTACACATCCATTTCAACATTCTCATACAATCTTTCCACTACATACAATCTTTCTTTCTTAAATCTTACAATCATACAATCTTTTTTTTTTAAATGACAGGCAACAGCAAGTTCAAATAAATGGTGAAAATTCAGGGGGCTTAAAAATAAAAATGGGGTACCACAAGGCTCTATATTGGGTCCTTTTCTCTTTCTGGTGTATATAAATGATCTACCACATTTATTGAAAAAACAACCACATATAGTATTGTTTGCTAACGATACGTCCTTAATATTTAAGATCAATAGACGTTACACACGTATTGATGATGTAGACAACGCTCTACAGCAGGTCCAACACTGGTTTACCGTTAATAATTTAGTACTAAATAGAAAAAAAAACGAAGTGCATAAGATTTGCGGTACCGAATGTTAAAAGTAATGACTTGGAAATAATATTGAACAAGGAGAAACTAGAAATCGTCGAAAACATGGTTTTCCTGGGAATCACGCTCGACACGAGGCTACAATGGAGTCCTCATTTAACATCTCTGACAGGACGGCTTAGTTCAGTAGCATATGCTGTTAGAAAAATCCGTCAATTTACTGATGTACATACCACGAGGCTGGTCTATTTTAGTTACTTTCCTATGAAAGTAACTAAAATAGACCAGCCTCGTGGTATCATGTGTTACGGTATTTTGCTATGGGGACGGGCTGCAGACATAGAGTCTATTTTTATTCTGCAGAAAAGAGCTATCAGAGCCATATACAATCTTCACAGGCGCGATTATCTTAGGGAATTATTTAAAGATATAAACATCATGACGGTACCTTGTCAATACATTCATGAAAATATAATGTATGTCCGGAAAAATATTCATCTTTTTACTAAAATAAGTGATAGGCACCATTTTAATACTAGAAATAAGAACAAGTTAGATCAACCTCGATTCAGGTTAGCTAAAGTAGCTAGCTCTTTTATGGGGTAATGTGTAAAATTTTATAATTAAATTCCATTAAAAATTCTCCAATTAAACGAGTCAAAATTTAAAACATGCATTAAACGCACACTATGAAGATTATCTCCTTGATAAAAATGCTTGGCTGAATTGGCGGTCCTGCTCCACAGCCACATACATTCAAATTAGTCTGTATATATTGGAAGAGATGCTGCTGCCTTTTTCGTATTGTTGTTTTCAGTGTTTTATTTTTATTTCGTTTGCTTATTTCAATAGGGCTTAGGATTATTTACATATTATATTTGGAAATAATAGCATTGTATAATGTAGAAGCACTTTTTTTTCTCCCAATTTTGTGAATGTGAAGTACCACGGAGCATTTTTTATTAGGTTACAACTTGTTTGACATTACGAGCATGGCAGTTGAGAGTTTGTCATGCTCACTTAAATGTCTCGCGGATGGTGGCACGTGTTATTGGGTCATTCGGTTCCCTTCAATATGGTTGAACTGAGTGGGGCTGATGCACGCGTCATGCTCGTGAACGGGCGCCATCAGTTAAGACTAGTCATCTTTTAGCTGCCAGTGGCTTAATTCAGTTTCTATCTTTTAATTATTTTTTATTATTATCTACATTCTGCTCACATAATAGAAGCAACAAGAAATATGTAACCAAACATTATATGTAACACATATGATTTAAAAGAGTGTCCATGGAGTTTCTTACACGTTTTTCTCCATAGAGATCTAATCTTTGGAACGTGCAATTTAGCTTCACTTGTTTGTTTGACTGACCGACATTTTGACAATTCAAAAATGCCTGTTATTGGTCTGTTTGAAATAAACGTTTTTGACTTTGACTTTTGACTTTGAGTCTTATCAAGGACTCGTAGTTTCCCTTCAACTTGCGAGTAATCCGTGAGTCAAACGCGAGTCAAAAATTTAATATTATAATATGTAATTAAATTAATTTTAATTAAAATATGTTACTGACGTAGTGGAAAACCACATATTTGTGGTAGTATTATTAACGATTGATTGTGGTTTTATTAATAGTAGTCTAACACGGGGCAATGCTGCCAGCCTTTTGGGCACATTTCCACTCGACAGCGATGTGGAGGAGTTTTATGACGTCATATTAAGCTAGGCTTTTAGTGTATATATTATTTTTAATTATTTAAGGTTATTTTAAAGTTTAATTTATTTAATTATGATCTAAAGTATAGGAAGAAATCTACAAAAAATGCTATCTTAGGTACACTAGTTGTCAATGTTCTTAAAAAATACTCAGAAAGTTTTAATTAGTACCGAAAAACATTGTTTTCATTTTTGCAGTTTAGTATTCAACGTCAACGTAGGATGCGGAAAATTGCGGTAAAATGCGGTTGATTAGCAGTTTAATTATAAGTGTGAAAATAAACGGATTGCCTAAACCAAGCTAACCTATCCGAAAGTTATTGCACCATCATTATTGAATGTTGCTTTTTCCTGCCACCTGAAACATTAACGAAAAAAAAAAATTTGTAAAAATCAGTGTGATTTCGGTTGTTGCAAATTATTTCGATGCTAAGCATTTTTCTTTTAGTGTGCCCGAATTTTATTGCCCCTTGCTACTACTGGCACGCGTTTACTTATATAAAAATATTTATATTACGACTGCTTGACGAGTTTTGAAAAAGTTAAATTGATAATATGCTATTCATATCACATACAACTAGCTTTCCTTTTTTTTAATAAACAAAATATTTGGAGTCACGGTTTGTTTTTTTTTTTATAATATATATTTAACGGCACAATCATCAATAAAGGTTCGCCATCCCTGGACTAAGGTAATGATCCAACACTTGGGCCCAATAGAAAGTAGCGGATGTCACTGTCTTCTTTTTTTTTGTTGCAGAACATGACGGTTTCCTTACGACGTTTTCCTTCATCTACATTAATATTATAAAGAAGAAAAATTTGTATTTTTGTGTTTATGTTTTTAATGAATAAACTCAAAAACTACAGAGCCGATTTCAAAAATTCTTTCACCATTGGAAAGCTACATTCACCTTGAGTAACATGGGCTATATTTATTGCCCGTTGCAAATCCTAGAGAGCCGCTAGTCGTATGTATATATACGTTGAAGGAAAACTAAACTATCTAAAAAGCTTTTATTAGACATTTGTTATGAAGCAGTAATATACAAGGTGTAAGGGACACCCCTCAGCAAACTTTAAGGGCTTGCTCAGTAGACGAAACTGAACAACCTTCCACAAGATTTTTTTTCAGGAAACGAAAAAAAAAAGGCTCACCATACAAAATTATAAACTTGATTGGACAATTTGTATGGCGAAGCTTATTTGTTTTCGTTGTACCTTGATTAAAAGTTGAAGTAAATAAATTGAAGGAGCCCCATTATATCGACAAATGATCTCAACATACTGACACCTGAAACAATACCAACAGAGTAAACAAATCAGTCACTATCAAAATGATGACAGCTAGCAGAATGCAAGCCGCTACAATACGGGTTGTTATTACTTTATTGCTGTCACACTGCTTGGCTCGACCATTCAATATTTATTCAATTTAGCTAAATTATTTGATGGTGAGGAATTATCAAATAATTTCTCCTACTCTCGGTGGAGCGAGAGGACGTGTTAAACTTGTACTAACCAAAATCAACCTCCTTTTTTTAGTGGGCAAAAATCATCCAATGACAACCCCCGCTCTTGGGTAAAGCGGGAGATATTGTCAGACTCTTACTGACTAAAAACCCCTCCCCATACCGGTGCTTGAGTTCCTTTCAGATAACCCTGGCCCCAGTAGGCTTTTTTTTTTTTTTTTTTTTTTTTTTTGTCGACGGGGAAAATCATCATTGACGAAACCCGCTCTTGGGTGGAGCGGGAGACAGTGTCAGAGTCTTACTGACTAAAAACCCCGCGCCGTTCCTTCTAGCCTTCATACCGGGGCTCTAGTTTCCTTTCGGATAACCCCGACCCCGGTAGGCTTCGACCCAGATGGGCCCCTCCTGTTGCTGACAACTCCTTGAGGCGCGCGGGAACAGTGCGCGCCGTCGACGCCTTGGCTCGGTCTGGACAGTTACCGGACGATCGGACAGCGAGCTACCCATGGCTCGCCGTCCACGAGCCCGCGTCTACGGTGGCCGGAAATCGGGATCGGAATCCCGGCGGCGGCGGCGGGGGCGCTGTTGCCTGATGCGGTCTGCCTCCTCCTTTGCTAGCATTACTGCTTCGCAGAAGGAGGCGACCGCCTGCCACTCCTCCTCGCTCCGGACCATGGCCTGAACCAAGGCCCGGCGCGAGAGGTCTCCGCCGCCGATCGCCCCCACGAGGACACGGCGTTGCTCCGCCCAAGCAGGGCACACCTCAACTGTGTGCTCCACCGTGTCCTCCGGGCGTTCCGCACAGTGGCGGCACCCGGGCGTCTCTTCCGCTCGAATCCGATGCAGGAACCTCCCGAACTTGCCATGTCCGGTGAGGACCTGCGTCATGCGGAAGGTAAGGACGCCGTGAGGTCTTTCCAGCCGCCCCAGTAGGCTTCGGGCCCCTCCTGTTGCTGACAACTCCTTGAGGCGCGCGGGAACAGTGCGCGCCGTCGACGTCTTGGGCTCGGTCCGGACAGTCACCGGACGGTCAGACAGCAAGCTACCCATGGCGCCGTCCGCGAGCCCGCATCTATGGTGAAAACTACTTTCTGTAATGTATCAGGTGACAGGAAAACAGTGACGTTCAATAATGATGGTGCAATAACCTTCGGATAGGTAAGCTCGGTTTAGGTAATCCATTTATTTCCACATCTATAATTAAACTGCTAATCAGTTTTCCGCATCCTACGTTGACGTTAAATACTAAACCGCAAAAATGAAAACAATGTTTTTCGGCACTAATTAAAACTTTCTGAGTATTTTTTTAAGAACATTGACAACTAATGTAACTAAGATAGCATTTTTTGTAGATTTATTCATATACTTTAAATCATAATTAAACAAATTAAATTATAAAATAAACTTAAATAATTAAAAATAATATATAGACTAACAATAACCTAGCTAAATATGACGTCCCAAACTCCTCCACATCGTTGTCGACTGGAAGTGTGCCCAAAAGTCTGGCGGCATTGCCACGTGGTAGACAAGATGAAGATAGCATAGAATTTGTGGTAGACTAATATTAATAAAACCACAATCAATCGTTAATAATTCTACCACAAATATGTGGTTTTTCACTACGTCAGTAACATATTTTAATTAAAACTAATTTAATTACAAATTATATTATTTTTTACTCTCGTTTGACTCACGGATGCCTCGCAAGTTGAAGGGTAACTACGAGTCCTTGATAAGACTTGTAATACTGAATGAATCAGAATGTTGGGCTGTGAAATGATAAAAGAAAGATTGTATGTAGCGGAGAAGAGAATGTTGAGATAAATGTGTGGTGTGACGAGAATAGATAAAATGAGAAACTATACAGGTATTCATATCTTTATTATTGTATTAGTAAAAGTTTGATAGGGAAGTTGAAAGGGAAACGTTTGTCTTGTAAAGAGGAAAGATGAAATCCATATTACTAAAAGAGTTACGAGTATACACGAGGATAGCTGTAGAGGTAAAGGGAGGTCAACAAAAAGATGTATGAATCGTGCGAGGAGTGATATGAAAAAAAGAGAGTTAGTGATAGCGTGATGGTGGACAGGACAGAATAGAAAAAAAAACGTGTTGCGTAACCCACAAGTAAAACGGGATGAGGAATGGAGGAATCTTCCTCTGAAATGATTTTTTTTTAATGTTTCTACTATTATTTTCAGATGTTTCTACTATTAAATCAAAAACGAACTATTTCTATATCTGTAATATTAATGATGAAGTACTACAATAAACCATATACCGATGGATGCGAGACGCACATGAACGTTCGTTGTGGCGACGCTTGGGGGAGGCCTATATCCAACAGTGGACGTGTATCGGCTGAAATGATGACTACAATAAAAACGATGTAAATTGTAGAAAAAGTGAGCAGATGCGTGCGAGCAGTCACGAAATATTCAGAAATGATCACGTTTAAAAGGTAAAACAGTAAAGTATAGTTTAAAAGGAAATCGAACCTTTACTTAGTTCCATTCATGGATACTAATTACTTTAAATGAATAGTCCCAAGTATTAAAAGAGCATGTATTATATCTTTTGTGAAAAAAGTAATATAGATTTCCCGCCTGCCCATTTCTCCGACGGGCAACAGATTCAATGGAGTCAATGGATAATGCGATTTTAATTGCTTTAACGATTATGTGAATTATGAGTACGCAGACATTTACCAAATTAGTTACACCCAGGCTTTTTCGTAACAGGAACATTAATTTGAGGCGTGGAATATGTTTTTAAGACATTAACAGATGTCTCCAATGTGCAATAAATAGGTAATAAAATTGCTGGGATTGTAAAGATCAGAAAAGCACTGCCTCTATGTACAATACTGATATCCATCTGTAGCCAGTTACTCTAGATGCTGACCGTAACCTATTTGGCAATAGGCTATGCTAATAGAAATAGGTAACAAAATGGAACGACTTAAATACATTATGTTATTTTGTTTAGAAGCACATCTTAAGTATATTTTCGGGCAGAAGAAACCCCCTTATGTCACCATTGTGTGGACCGCCCAGAGGTGTTGGTGGAGTGTATGGCAGAGTACTGCCGTGTCCTCATTGAGGCAATTGGCGTCGGCGACCTCTCGGGCCGGACTCTGGTCCAAGCCATGGTCCAGAGTGAGGGGAAGTAGCCAGCGGTAGCCTCTGTCTGTGAATTACCCTGCCCGCTGCCGCCCACTTATCTTGCTTTAGAATTGAGCAGAACACACACAGGTGTCAGACTTTTACTGACTAAAACCCACTCCTATGTTCCTTCTTCGCCTTGCATTCCAGGATTTTCAAAAATTAAAATCTAAATCACCATATTTTATCCAAAATCAAGATTTTAAAAGATGTCCAAAAAATGTGTACAAATACTAATAATTTATACACATTTTTTGGACATCTTTTAAAATTTTCTCATCTTTTATCTAATTTAATCTCTCATCTAATTTTCTCTTTAATCTCTCATCTAATTTTCTCGTCTTCATCTTTTAAAGTTTTTGATAAATTATGGTGATTTGGATTTTAACTTTTTTATTATTTGCTTTATTGAAGTTTTATTATCAAAATAATCTAACTATGATGTAACTACGATGCTTAGTTATTGTGAAAAAAAAAAACATTTAATAAGAGCCATATGTTGAGAATTTTGATGAAATTGTGACTTCTGAAATAAGAAAATGAAACATAATAAATTAGAACTAGCCATGAATGCATTTCAAAGATGATAATGTTGCGCTAAGTTTTCATTCGTAAGATTTGTAAATTCGTTATATTATGCCATTAACGAAGCTCACAAACATAAGTCGAAATGATGTTGGCACGAAAGAGCTATGTTTAACGCTTGATTTACCAAACATAATACACCCAAATTGACTTAAAAAAATAACATACTGTGGTTAAATATGTGCTATAATAATATTTCAAGTTGTTTCATTATTTTGTTCAAAAAAAGCGTACAAAGATGCGCTAATAATTTGCCGCAGGTGAATTTTTACAAGACCCCAGCCTTAATTATTTTTTTTTAATTAGTTTTTTTTTTCACTACTTATCTACATTGTGTTCACATAATAGAAAGAACAAAAAATATGTAACCAAGATTTATGTAACTCATAATATGATTTAAAAAAGTGTCTGTGGAGTTTTTGCACGTTCTTAAACATAGTGACGCTACGCTTCGGAACGTGCAATAAAGCTTAATTTTTATTTTGACTGACCGATATTTTTACAATTGAAAAGTGCTTATCATTGGTCTATTTGAAATAACGTTTCTGTAATCTGATTTTTGAGAACTGTTCCTCTTTCCTGCCTCCAGATCCTATCCCAAGACAGTCTTGAAGTTTAAAAGATTTAATTAAGTGCTTGGTTCACAGTATGAGGTATGAAAAGGGACTTGTTTAACAAATCAATTTAACCAATGAACTAGCTTGGAATGTCAACTAGAGGTAACAAGTTTTAAAGCTAAGGACTTGGTTGAGACATCAATATAGTGATATTAATATAGTGTGGCACTACACAAAGTTGTTTTAGATCCAAATGCAATTTTTGAAACTCTCAGTCGGCTTGGTACTGAGTAATGTTTTAACAAGCGTAATGATCACGTTTACTGTCAAAGTTCTACAAAAGCTTTCCAATTAGTCAGCAGCATTGACTTATATTCTAGTCAGCAGAGTACAACGTGGACGTTAACTGACTTTGGTGATGGTTTGGTTAGATGTTTTTTTTATAAATGAGTGCAAGAGAATACACGGGAGAATTATACCTGTACCGATCGGTACCGTCCCGCAGAGACTCGCCTGCACTGGTAACCTGTTTCTTAATGTTGGCACCCAATGGCCAGAACCAGGATTCGGTGCGAAATGTCGCCGCCATTGATCGCCTCCACGAGGACACCTCCTCTCTACGCTCCACCGTGTCCTCCTGGCGGACCAGGCAATAGAGGGACCCTGTTGCGGTGTTTCTTCCGCCTGAACATGACGCAGAAACCTCCCGAACTTACTATGTCCGTTGAGGAAGGTGAGGTCACTGTCTGGTATCGGTGCGAATTACAACTAAATATTAACGCGTGAAAGTATCTGATCATCATCATTTCTTCAGATCAATTTGATAAACTAAAGCAAAGAATAAGCTTAATTGACTTTTAGTCGTAGTTGACTTGTCGTAGTTGACTTGTCGTAGTTGACTTGTCGTAGTTGACTTGTCGTAGTTGACTTGTCGTAGTTGACTTGTCGTAGTTGACTTGTCGTAGTTGACTTGTCGTAGTTGACTTGTCGTAGTTGAATTCAACACATTTTAATTGCATTGAGACTTTTCCTTGTTTATGTCGAGCAAATAGCTCGACTAACGTATATAATGACAAAATGATGGCAGGTATTTCATTATTATACAGCGGTACTATTTAGTTATGAGGAAAATTATAGCATTACAAGGAAATTACAATCTGACCTAAAGATAAGAGGATTTGAAAAGTAGGCAAATTCAAATGTTAATTAACACGTAGGCTTCAAAAACAGTTAACCACATAGTATAAAAAAATTACCTAATCTAAAGGAAAAGGAAAACGTCAAAGATTTCATTTTAATTATAGCCTTTGACGTCATAGATTAAATTTTAATTTAAGAATTTGACTTCTTTTTAACTGGCAGAGTATGAGTTATGTGCTTTATACATTTTACTTAGAGAAGGTTTCCTTGCCCCGTGGCGCGTGGTATTGTTGACATCTTTTTAAAGCGCGCATAGAACACTAAGCACCGTCGACGACTTGATTTTGGTTCGGATGGTTACCGTACGGTCGAACGGTAAACTACCCATTGCTTGTCGTCCGCAAGCCCGCGAATACGGTGGTGGCCGAGAATCGCCCAAGGAGCAGAGGAGCTACATAGTACGATCTACGAATCGTACTCGGCTTAGTCGACAACTGAAAACTAACAACAATATCACGGTTTATATTAAAAAAAACGATCATAATTTTTTTCCATAATATTATCTAAAAAAAAACTTTGAAAAAAAAAGGTTTTAAACTCAAACATCCTTTTCTAAGTATTCTGAATACCTACTAAAATTATAACTGTCAACATGTTTTCAAACGTTTTGTTATTGTAATGACGTAAAAGCAAAATGCCATTCAGTGAGTTGTAAACACATCACACGTGTGTACAACTTACCAAAATATAATTACCAAATATTAATATAATTAGATGCCGTAATTATTTTATACCATCGTTTATACATTTTGAGGTCATAAATGCACTATACCATAGCGAAAGTGTCTAATATCTTATTACAGAAAGTAGCTCAATGGTCCTATTATAATCTATACCAGTACCTCTAACCAAGTTGCTAATCTGTCATAGTTAACGCTAGTAGAAAGCTTCAAATGTACGGGAATGACGTCGTCTTAACGCTCAGTCACGTGGTCAGAACAAAAGAATTGGCGGCAAGGTCAACTCGAGCGTTCGACGCAAGCGAAACGGTTGTATCTTGGCTAAAGGGGTTGAAAATTGAAATTATGTACCAGTATCTATAGGTTAGGGTAGTCGTGGACCACGAGCCATTAACACAACTTTTTCTTTTGATGTTACCGAGCTCTTTGGCCAAAGTAATTGTGGATTGTGTGGAGCCTGTCGAACAATCTATGGGATTGTTAACCGCCGCTCGCGAAGGTAAAGGGCATCTATCTGAAGCAACACAGGTGGGTTTTAATCAGTAAAAGTCTGACACTCGATCTCGCTCCACCTAAGCTGGAAGAAGTTACTTAACGATTTCCCACCCAAAAAAACCGAAACCGTCAGAAACCGGAGGTAGTGAAGAGGTCATCACTGTGTGTCGGAGCAACCTTCGCGCAACTGAGGCCTGTTTAAAGAATCGGCGAGCAACGGAATGACGTGAAGCGAGGTGAAACGTGAGGCTTAAGCCCGTTTGCGATATAGGATTCTTGTGGACGCCCTCTGTCCCATCTAGGGGACATTGGACATTAAGTCACTCAAAAAAAAACTTGAGATAACTTCAAAAAGATATGTAAAGAAGAATTTTAGTATTAGTAGAATTTCGGCCGATGCCGATTAGGGCTAAGAGCAGTTAGTAGTGGCAGTATGTCGAGGGTCCAGCCAGACACATTACTTTGTGTAATTTATTTCATCATGAAGACAGAAACAGGGAAGGAAATCATCGTGAGGATACCGGCGTGTCTTAGAACCGAAAATTCCAAAAGTGGCGCCTCGTCGCTGCCGGCCGTTGCTATTCAGTGTGAATCGGCCTTTGCAATGATGGAAGTCTGGTTTCATCGTACAGAAGTCATTCTTGGATGGAAATCTAATATAGTTAATGGTATCTTTTTCAATTTAATTGTTTAAATATTATATTTAGTTATTATATAAATAGTAGTAATGTAGCAAATTTTTTAATTTTAGCGTTAAGTTCTGCGCGATCATGGATGACTCTTGCAATAAATGGTGTCATTTGATAACTAAAACTAGAGTAAAAATTCATCGGTCAAAGGGAACACAAGGGGTAAATTGAATTAAAACAACTGTAAAAATTGACAAAGCGACAAGTTGCTAAACGAAGAGCTTCTGAGTCCAAATATATCGGTCAAAGAGGCTAATAAATTTAAAATATCTGAAAAATAAGCGTCAAGTTGCTGAACGAAGTGCGTCTTTTAATCCTGAATGCGGATACGGATTATTTAAAAAATGGAGTGTCGTAATAAAATCGATTCGTTTTGATTAATGGAATCATTAAAACAGCGGTGGAGATGATGCTTAATTAATCTATGATACTAAATTAACGGTGGAATTAAAGGTAAAACTGTGCCCAGAGCTTTGAATGTAAGTGATGAATTACTGTTTTTTTAATTAAATAATATGTCTAAATTAACCTGTGTTTAGATAGGCTTTTAGTACCTATGACAGAAGTTTATTTTAAAAATATAGGCAGGGCGTAACCTATATTAACAATAAAAAAAAATAATAAACGCAATTGTAAAAAAGTCAACTTATAACTATCATTTCCTTAACTTTTTCTAGATTGGAGTCGACTTTCGGTCTAACTGGATGTGGCTGAATTCCCGTGGTTTACAAGGAGCAACTGCCTATCAGACCTTTATCCACAACATGGTATGCCTTGGATAGACTGATGGTCTGACTTTCTACCTATACCGCCTATCAAAGGTCTACAAATGACAAAACCGGGACCAACGGCTTTACATGCTTTCCAAGCCATGGTGTTTCAGTAATGTCCCAGAACAAGTCAGTAAAATAATTAAAAAAAAACATATTAGAACTTGCCCGGTTTCGAAACCGCAACCTCATAACAAGAGTTCGGTGCCTTGATCATCATCACACAATAATCTATATATATAAAAATCAAACCCGTTTTCCGTTGTCACGACATAGCATGAGAACGGCTTGACCGATTTGGCTGTTTTTTTTTTGTTTTGATTGTTATTGTGAGGATAAGGTTCTTATGGAAAAAAAAAATTAGGTTAGTGTAGGGTAGAGTAGAGTAGAGTAGGTTAGTGTAGGGTAGAGTAGAGTAGAGTAGATTAGGGTAGAGTAGGGTAGAGTAGGGTAGGGTAGGGTAGAGTAGAGTAGGGTAGGGTAGAGTTGGGTATAGTATTGTGGAGTAGAGACGAGCGGGAGCGAAGCCGCGCGGGCAAAAGCTAGTTTACATATAAATACAAATCATAAATTGAATAGATATTATAGATACCACCTTCTGCCAAAAATGCGGGTATTTAACCTAGACGAAAAACGTATCCCTTTTTTGACTTCTGTGTCAGCTTCACCCCCGTGACTTATACTGCAGGACCTATGCTTATTATGGGGGGAAAAAGACTATCACACTTGCAAAAATATAGCTTAGTAAAATAGTTTTTGTAATTGTATAGAGACCTGCAGGGTTTTTCTTAATTTTAAAACATAGACCTACACTATGAATTATTCATGTATCGTGGGTGCGTTCACATTTAAACATACATATTTAAACGCACATACAATAAGACACCTAGACCCGAAACACTAATCTTTAGGGTAAACAAATACTTTTTACTTACGGGAATCGAACCCGCGATACAACGCGTAGCAGTTAACAGCTCCAATGCACCAACTATAATGATATTGATGACAATCCAAGATTAGATACCTTTCACAAACATACAAACAAACAATTTTCCTGCTTAGTTAAGCCAAGCATCGCCACGAAGACCTATTCTGTAGCCTTACAGGATTAATATTTCTGAATGATGGAAGATTAGCTTATCGCTACAGTTCCATATTAGTTTGATAAACAAGCCAACGCTACAATATGGGTCAGCTGGCTATAGTACCATAGACGTGTTCTTCAAAGGATTGTGAATCGGATCTTTAGAACGCACTGAGACTCCACCTGAACAACGACCTTTATAGGATTGTAAGGTGGCTGATAGTAATAAGATGATGTGGCTATCTATCAATACTTATTTAAAATTATTGATTAGTATTGCCATCATTACAAGAACCGGGCATTTTAAGGTATTCAAGTGCTATAACACTTAGAGACAATCACTACATAACCATTTTATGGTTATGAAGTGATTGTCATTTTATTTTAAAACACATAAGATTAGTCCATTAAATTCATTGGAAACAAATTTCAAAAGAAAAAAACAATATTATTAATGGAAATTGACAGTTACATTACAATACTACATTAATGTGTTATTGAATTAAAATTATAATGAATTGATTAATCAATTAAATACATTAAATATGAATAGTCTTCAAACAAGAAGGCTATGTTTAACAGAACTCTGCTCTAAAAACCCAACTGTCCATTAACTATGTTGTTAAAAGCATAAATATACCTACCTACCTTATAAAGCCAATAACAGGGATTACGAGTATTAAGGATATTTTTGCTTAAATACTTTCATAAATATTTAGCTATTCGAGAAGGTAAAAAACAAAAAAAAATATTAAATTTTGCATCAAAACAATGTAGTGGTACCAAAATGGGCAGATGACGTAGAAGTGAGTAACATTTCCGCTATTTAATGAACACACTGTTATTTTCTGTATTCTGCATTACGAAAATAAGGAAAAGGTGGGCGACTTGGACAGACGAAATAATATTATTGATTGAATTTTTAAAAGAATTACTTCGCATGAAAAACTTACTTTTATTGTTTTCATAATAATTGTTTATTCCACTGAAACACCATTTAAAAAAAACTGGGCAAGTGCGATTCGGACTCGCGCAGTGAGAGTATAGTTCCCGATAGAATATATATATGTAATATACAATTCCCGAATAGAGTCTCGAAGATTTTACCGAATTGCAAAAAAAAATATTTTTGTGGCGTACATAGGTATAGAACAAATTTACTGTTTTCAGATTTATTCCTATACCTGTGCTATAAGACCGTGCTTTGTGCCAAATTTCAGAATTCTGGGTCAACGGGAATACTAATACATAGACAAAATTATTTTCTAATATTTATCACACCATTCAGGAAACTGTATTCTAGACAGAAATAACTAGAAATTAAAATGTGTCCTGTAATGATGACAATGATTTTAATATCTCACTTTTACCAACCATAGAGTTACAGTCATATTGAATTATTTTAAAAATCTGCAAATATTAAAATTTATTGAGAACCAGTTCTAGAGAGAGAAATACGGTCGGTAAGATTATCTACACTAATATTATAATAAAAAGATAAAGTTTGTTTTTGTTTGTAGGAGGTAATCTCTGAAAATACAGCTCCGATGGCTAAAATTTTTTCACTGATAAAAAGCTGCTTTGTTCCTGAGTGACATAGGCTATTTTATTGTGGGTGAAACCGCTGGCAAAAACTAGTTTTTAATATTTCAAAAAAGTTCACAGAATAGAATAAATACATGAATACTTACGGTACACTAGTACAAGTGGAAGTATAAGGTACTTGAGATACAGAATGTCACTTGTTTATGTGAAAATATTCGATTTTCAGCAAAACAAAACGAGCTTGCTGTGGTACCTACTTGGAATTACCATGGAATGTAACCTGATCTAAAATTAACATTTTTATTTCCTTTTACACGTAAATAGGTAGTTTGTTTGTTTACCTTTATGGACGTATGTGTGCTAATAACAAAATAAGTATAATAATAACTTCCTTTTATTTTTGTAATATTTACCAAATAAAAATAACTTGGTTTTCCTGCAAAATTTCCACTTCTGATAACGTAGTACCTATCCTGAACTTTTTTGTAGTTTGTAAACAAATTAAAATAACGACGACATTCCCTGAGAGATAAGCATATAATATAATTAACGCACAAATGTAGTATTTATTTATTATTGGTATACCTACTTTAGGTGAATATTGTCATTGACTGGTCGCCTGAGGGAAGACGATATCATCGAGGTGGACTTCGATGAAGGTAATGTGACGATCTGATCGACACAGAGAGGTTTGAAAGGAAAAAGGGAAGGCTTTTGCGCAGCATTGAGACACAATTGCATTCTAATAATAAAAAAAATATATATATTAATTTACATTATGGACACTTTAAACTAAAAACACACAGTTGGAGGCCATATCGAATTCCTCAATTTCTTATACCTATATAGTACGCAACCTTGTTAAGGACACATACATAGCCAGGTAGAGTGATCGTTTAACCCATATTCGATAGAGGCTGCTGACCAGCAAAAGAATGATAGTTCAATTCGAAATGGTGATAATTTATTTATTTATTTAACCCTTCAGATATCGTCAATTAGAGACACAATAGTAAGACAATAGATGCGCGGCCACCGGTGGTCGCTTGGGGATTCATGAATTAAGGATAATGTGTAATTGTATGTGTATTTATTATGATGTTAATATACAACGAGTAACGTTAAATGCAAAACCTCAGACACCCCAAATGATTTTTAATTTAATTGACCTAAAACAGTGAGCAAAAAATAATTTTTAAAAATATTAAAGGTTTTATGTGCAGTTTTAGTTTGTTTAAAATTAATATCTGCATTGAAATAAGAACTTTTACGACTACTATCCCGTGTATGAGAAAATTTGATTGGACTACAACCATTTGTGTGTTGTTTACCTATTTCGGCGGGTTTGCGCGCGTGATAGCTTGACTTATTCATAAATAGACAGGGCGACATTTTTAATGAATATTTTTTTCAAAAATGTAACCTATATAAAAAAATGGTTTAATTGATTCTACTCGTTATTCTGATGAAACTATTTTCAAGTTTTGCGCATTTAACGTTACACGTTGTATAAGTAATTATACGTCAAAATCTAGAACCAGGCGATACAGGTTCGAAAGAGTTACCGTGGCCCGGGAACGGAAAGGGCAACTGAAGCCAGTTTGAATCAGTAACAACCCGGGTAGAGCGATATTTGAATGAAATAGAATGAAATGTAATGAATTAGAATGGAATGAAATGGGATAAAATAACTATTCCTTGAGACGTGCAGACCAAATTTCAGAAACGGTGGCTAACCACAGTGGAGACTAGCCAGCATCACAGGAGATATCATAAACCAAAATTTGTGCATGATATCTGTTCTATTATATTGTAGACTGGTGAGACGACGATACGATATTCTTTCTGAGATACGAGGGTACCATTCTGTATATTTAAATACTCCGACAACAGACTTCGATACCAATGCTTTGCAGCTTTTTCTACATAGAAATCGAACCCACAACCTCTCACTCTTTAACCACACAGCCAATGAGGCAGTTACAACTCTTAATTAATCTAATTAAGAAACTCAAGTTAACCTACTTAAGTATGATTAATTAATTAAATATCAAAGCTGAGTAACATTAGTTTATTATTAGTTAACTCGTGTGGGAAAGTGTTGTGGAAGATATCCGGTGTTGTAGTCATAAACATTAGAGAACTGATGATCGCTTTGTATTGGATAATTCCTGAATAAACTTGAAGTTGTTAATACTTAATGACTTACTGACCCGACCGGCGTTGTCCTGTTCAAACTTGGTTCTGTAGAAAAAACAGCATGTTTTTTCTTTCCCTAAACTCCTTTTTTAGGATATCGTACCTCAAAAAAAAAAACACGTTACAGGAGACGAAAAAAACTGTACGGCGTTGATAGGCCGGCCAACATGCGCGCCGCGCTGCTGCTGTGTTGCTATTTTTCGAATTACGGCTTCGGATTGGCTGAAATCTAAATCATATGACCAATGGTTAGACGAGCAATGAGCAGCTCCATCTAAAGACATTCAAATGTGAAAACCGCCAATTTTCAACTTGAGCGGTGTTGTAAGCTAAGGGACGAAATAGGATCACTTTGTTGTCCGTCTGTCTGTCTGTCATGACCCTTTATCCTAGGAATGCGTGTAGGTATCGAGTTGAATTTACTGCGGTTCCTTGAAACTGTGGTAAAATCAAACTCAAAAAGCTATACATATTTTGACTCTCTCAAAGGAATCAAAATTCACAGGGTACTTTTCCCGTTGACCCTAAATCTAGAAATTTGGCGTAAAGCATGCACAACTATAAAATATAAATCTGAAAACAGTAAATTTGTTGTTACGCCAACAATTTTTTTTTTGTGTGTCGGAAAAATCTTCAAGACTCCGACTCCATCTCCATCTCTCTCTCAGCGCGCGAGTCCAACTGGTACTTATCCAGTTTTTCTTATGGTGGGATATCATCCAATGACTTCTCCCGCTCTGAGTGGAGCAGGAAGGTGTATCAGGTATATACTACCTAAAAAAACACATGTGTCCTTCCAGTTACCCTTTTTTTCTAACGCAGATTCTCTTTACAGAAAATCACCGCGGGCCATGGTATGCTGACATTCCCTAAACTCCTTACTATATTACTTCTATTTTAATATTATAAACCTGAAGGGTTTTTTTTTAAGTGGAACACATTAATCTCTCGTATTTCAATTCGAAAAAAAAGTGGTAGATAGCCTATTTTTTCACACTGCAAAAAAACTAATAGTCTACGTAGCAAACTACTCATAATGCAATTAGAGCTCGTAGCAGTTACACAAAAAGTCGTAGGCAATGCCGCGTTCGTAGCCATTGTCTACGGCGTAGCACTATAACTACACATTATATTGTTTTCAACTTTGCAAGCGAAACATTTTTACGGCCGAAACATATTTTTCTACTTAACAAACACGTGTTCTGTGAAGATGAATAAAAATACTGAAAACGATTTCGTCACTATTTCATTGAAAGTAAATAGAGTTTGATGCTTCGAGAGAAGTAATTAAAACTTGTGTTATCTATCTTCTCAATGAGTTCTGATAAAAGCTTAGCTGAGTATTGTCTATTGAAAACGTGTAAAACGTCTACATAATGAGTTTAGCTTTCCGTAAGTATTGCAACATCACGCGTCTACTTAGAAGTGTCATTTCAGCCCATCCTTACATAAACCGCACGAACAATAGTCGTAGGTAATGCCTAGGTGTTGTGTAATTGTTAACGCGACCCTCCTTAACATCCAGCTCATTCAATGGCAACAAAGCTTAGCTCCATAAAACATCGTAAGTCATGGCTCAGCATCGTCGGCGGCCGCCTGACAAACGATATGTCACGGCACGTAGTACAATGCAAACAGTCGGCGTCTGTGTCGGCGCCTGTGATGCCGTGTGCCGCCTGTGCCGGTGTCACAACACTCCAGCGCGACATACAAATGTGGCGACCGCGGCGCCGCGACTAATGCGCGACAATACCGCGCGGCCGCATGCCCTGTGCCGCACCGAGCGATCAAAGACCAGCGGTAACGACAAAGCCTTTGTGCGCGGGCGGTCGTCCTCCACCACACTCACCTCCACAACTAGTGCCGACCCCTCCAACTAGTGCCACTAGTGCGGATACGCAGATCGCCTGCGTCCACGTCGCATCAATTAGTCAGATCCGTATCAACACTCGTAACACAAGTAGTATGTACGCTCGAGATACGATCTGTTGATGCAGCATCGGCGCGATTGCGAATCGAACTCAATCAACTGTCGGGTTTTATTAATCTATTCTTCATTAGACACTACCGTCTGATCTGCCCGCTTTCAATTGAAACAATATTTAATGCTTTGCCGGCCCAGGAATAAAATAAAACGGTAGAACCATAAACATTCCACATTTATATTCGACCTCTGCCGGCCGGTCGCGCGCCGTCCCGCTCGCACGCCGCGCGCCATCCCGCTCGCGCTGCGCCGGCGCGTCTGCGGGCTCCGCGCACCTCTCTGTTTAAAGATCCGAGAGGGAGATAAAAATTGTATGGCTCATAATGTTTTAACAGTCTCATCGTTTGAGCGCATCAAGCCGAGGTCCAATTTAATTTTCATCCTCGGATTAGTAATAATTGAGTCGATTCGTTCTATGCGGCGAGGAGTTAGCGCAGAAGCCGGCGCGTCTGCTTCAGGCCCACGTAATCGATTCCTTTTAATTGATTATTCCGACTCTCACATCTGGTACAAACGTGTACACACGTAGACAAGTATTCAAGTGTCTATAAATGAGAACCAATCTCCATTACCATTAACTTTGTACGAAGGTTAATACATTACACGATTGATCAATCAGATATTAGTTTTGAATTACTATAAACACCTCTACTGACGTCTACGCCGCTAACAGAGCAAGGTGCCAGAATGTAGACTGCGAGGTCAGTGTAGGTTAGATAAGTTGTTTTATTTGTATATCTACAGTTGATGTAAAAACTTTTTACATTCTTTAAATAAAAAAATAAAGGGAATTTCGCGATATTATTATCTCACACACAAGAATTGGTCACAGTCGTCAACAATGGCGGCCATACAGAGCCCCGGCGAACCACCTACATCAGAGAGAACGTCTGTCGGCGAGCCACAAAGCCTCTCCACATATACAAATAAATAACATCGGAACAACAAATATTTTAATAACCAGCTCTAAAGAATTGTTGAACGCTTCGTTACGAGTACATGCGTGACACTCGGGCGTCGTTGTCGCGTAGCGGCGCGTACGCCACCTGCGTACCTCGCTACGACGAGCGTCATCACCGCGCAAGCAGTTGTCGCTCCAAAGAGCACACTACTAAGTACCGATTTCATGTACAGTTCTGCTCGTGCAGATACGTAAGCATGGACACTATGGACAGACGGCATGACCAATGTCAGAGTATATGGATTCAGTGGTGAATAGCACACTTTTCGAAAACATAAAGTTTTATAGCAGAATAAGAAAGAACCGATGGAAAATTGGAAAGGTGAGCGTGAAATGTGGCAGATGTGTCGTCATAAAGCGGACGCGCGCTCGTCGCTCGTACCTCGGCTATGCAAGTATTACTCAAACAAAAAGAGCCTTCACCAGACAGCCTGCTGCAAAAATATGGAACGTAAACATGCACCTATAATTACAACAGAAGCTTATAACGGAGACATATAATTTAATACACATAAATACAGTAGCTTTTTATATATTCAAATTCTAATTCATCTACCCTTCATTTGCATTGGTTTTATCACCCGGAAATTAATTAAAATTGCTTGTAAATACGAGCTCTCGTCCAAATTGCGCAACGTGATATTTAGGTCCATTATATCACCTCCACGTTAATATATTAGATTTGATAACACCTTAGAAGTAATAAAAATACTTCGACATATAATATGATTTATGTTGTTGACGAAGCGCAGTCGCAGTCATTATTAAAACTCCGTTTGAGACAAGTCCGGTAAGGTTTAGTAGCAGCGGCTCCGGCTTTCAACACGACCATCTTTTATTATTTTTCATTAGTCGTTATGATCGTTTATAGCTCCAAGATCATTTGAAAACAGGAAAATGACAACTTCTCTATCTAAATATCTAATCAATACTTTTATATTTTTTTGTATTTTATTCTCATCTTCATGGTTCTAAACACAAACATGTCTAAGTTTACCAGATTATAACAACAGCCTGCCACATAACCTACATTTGACAGCAAGAGCAGTATTTTATAAGGAGAGTCTCCATCATAATGAATATGTAAATAATCGGATGCCTCTGTGGGATTGCTTAATTAAGTGGATATTAGACTAGTGATGTACAAGGTCTGTTCAATAAAATAAATATTATACAAAGCTAATAAACCGGCTACCTATTGAGAGTGACAAGTATTCTGAATATTATGATATTGACAAATATACTGGCTATCATATCTTACGAATACGCATAATAATATTTGTCTATAGACAAATTTCTATGCATATAAAACGTATTGTGTCGGTCTGTCCCGATACACAATTCAGCCTTAAGGCTGCAGTCTTGTAAAAATTCACCCGCGGCAAATATTTAGATAGATAAAATAGATAGATAAATTCTTTATTGTACACCAAAAATAAAATCAGCGCATTTAGCGCATCTTTGTATGCTTTTTTGAACAAAATAATGAAACAACTTGAAATATTATTATAGCACATATTTAACCATAGTATATTTTACAAGACTCCAGCCTTAAGCACTAATGGAAAAAAATATCTATCATTATTTTTTATTTTTTTCGTGGGATATTATCAAATGCCTTCTCCTACTCGATAAATGAAGGAACACATGTGTGTTTTAGTTTGTACAATTCTGACACTCCCTCTCGCTCCACACAGATAGAGAGAAGATATCTCATGAATTGGTCCTTTGCATCCCAGTGGTCTTTTAAACATTTCCGCAGCGATTATACACGTATCTTCAATTTTTTTTTATCAGACAATACATGTACATAACTTCGTATAATTAATATCGTCATGATAATTAATTCGTCAGGTGAAGTATTTAGGTACTTCCTTCTATAAATAGACGACGAGACTATAAATTGACGTAGGTATGACTAACCTAAAGGTTAACTACCTACAGGTTACTCATTCCTACGTCAATCATTTTCGTAAGGACAAGTACATTGCTAGGCGCGAAAGACGCTTTTCAATACAAGGACTGAAAATATGTTTCGGGGAATACCAGGAAAAAGTCAAAGCTGGAGTTGAAATTGATGAGCTATTCAAGAATAATTGTGTGCATAAGTGAATACGTATCCTCACAGGTGACAATCAGCAGTAGACAACTAGACACTACAAGATACACACACAACAACACAAACACACCATTACAATATACATAGGTACGCTGCGATAGTGCTGCGTAGAAGGTACGATACCGAATATATACGCCACGTTGACGCGGCTTTACCGCAGAGTTTTAAAGACACGATGCCCACAACGGATCAACGCTGATGACCCAACGACGTTTTACTTTAATAAATCAACGCAGCCTACCGCAGTCTACAGACAGACATAGCCCTCTTCTAAACTGTACCAGAACATTGAACTGATCCTCCATCTTTCGCATCTAATTTCTTCCGCAAGACTTTAATATATAATGGAATTCACTTATCAAGTTCACATATGTAGATACCATAAGTCTACAATACAATTTAATAATAATAATAATGCTTTTAACATTGCTCGCAGAACAGACGCAGCGTTGGAAGGCCTCCAACAAGGTGGACTGATGACCTGGTGAAGGTTGCTGGAAACCGATGGATGAGAGACGCACAGGATCGTTCGTTGTGGCGACACATATCGGCTGAAATGATGATAAATTAAATAATAAAGTCCCTTACATTTTAATTAAAAAACAAAAACTCACATATAACTTTCTACACATTGGTACAATCCTATTTATTCATCAACAGCAATCAGCCAGGTAACAGATATAACGTGTGATCCCTTGTTCGGCCTTTTTGACGCCACCCCAATCACAAAGACTGTTACGTCATCATTCTGGCGGCGAACACAAATAGAATCGATGATAATGTATCATTTTGTAATTCATACAAACATTATGAACTAAGAACAACAAAGGCTTCGTTTTTTTATTGGCTCACTAATTGTCTTTTAGAAACGTGGATTTACTTACTATGGGCTCTTAAATTGTGAACCCTGAAAAATGTATAGGTACTGTAGTTTTGAAACCAAATGAAACATTGACAATGATTTTTTCATTCAAAGTGGTAATACTTTTTTTTTACATTATTTATGACATAGCCATTAATACTAAAATAAGTATGTTTTTCATCAGCAAACTAGAACAATCCAGGGTCGGTCTTCACGACCGATTCTCCGCGATTAGTCCAGTGATGGAACAGGCTGGGCAACATTAAACTGTGCAGTTCTGGTGCACACTCCGTGTCCAGGTGGCTGAATATAGTTAGACAGAGTCAGATCGACACGAGAAGAAAGAAAAACTCCCTGACTTATTGAAATGTACTTCTGCCCCTTTTCTTTTTTTAAAGGCGATAATAATTGACTGATATTATTTTGTACATATTTATAAAGTTACACCTTTGTTCATATTGTAGTTAAAATCATGAAAGTTTATAAAAATACGTTTTCAATTCAATGGACAGATGGTGCTTTACATTGCGAGCTTTCAATAAAACAATACAGCCGGTCTAAAAGTTCCATGGCGAATCATTTGATATCTGCGCCTGCGCAGAGGTAGGTAATAAAAAGGGCGCGGGGTCGGCAGACAAGGCGGCGGGGAGAGCAGACGGGGAGGCACCGGCTCAGCTGGGTCCCCGTAACAACTACCAGGAGTTACACACATTCGACAAAAACATATTATTTGAATTAGTAAGTAACTCCTTTTTAAGCTACTAGAAATTAGTGTAAAAATTCTGCAGCCGTCGAATCTTTTTCTATTATAATAAGTTATGTGAGACCGTCGTTACATATATCTCTAACATAAAGACTCCAGTTTGCCTTTTACGATGTCCATAACTATGAGAACAGACTGCCGCTAAATGTCCTGTTACAGTAGATTAACAGCAGCAACCTAACTGTCATACAGACTCATACAAGCAGCTTCAATCCTACAAACATAAACAAAGCCGGTATAAGCAAATTAGAAAACTCACTTAACACCTTACTGTTCAGTTCTCATTAACTTGACGAACCAAAAATAAACAAGCGGAGGAAAAGCAATAGCTGACCGTAATAGCTTCGCTTACAAATATCGATCACGAAATAGCCCGCTTTCATCTCATAAGGTTTTTCGCGTCTTTTTGGCCCCGAATCCATCAATTCTCGTGATGGATGGACCATTGGACCCGACTCGGGCAATCGAAATTCAAATTCGCTAAATCTTCCCACACGGCATCGAAAACAGGTCGGGTCGTTAACAGTGTACGCACGCCGCGCGCCGAACTAAACCTTGTGTTTCTGTTTTTTTCTGTTTGCTCTGGAGATATTCGCCCCGGGGCGGAGCGGGGTGCGAGCTGAGAGGGGCGCGCGGGGGGCGGCCGGTCGGCGCAGACGCACGGGCAACAGAGGCGTGATTACAGGGCTGTGCGCGGCTAATCACTCCAGCAACACGGCCCGAACGATACGAGAACTTGCATGGCTGATAGAAAGTTACCACTTGATATCAGTCCTGGAAAAACTAAAGCAAATGCATTGGCAATATAGAATCGCTAGAATTTCTGTTCAAATTCAAAACCAACCAAAAGCTATTTTGAAACTATTTAAATATTTTTCACTTCAATTCACTAAATCATCCTTTAATTAAGTCGTCAATCCGTGACACTAACTGTCTGTCTATACCTCAAAATACATCTTCATCAAAAAATGATCCCGTACTTTCTTACAGCCATGCACGTCCATCCAGCTCATTGTTGTTAGTAACAAACAAGACAAAAGTCCGCTAACTGCACACGTTTCTCCACATCGCGCATTTTTACCGACGCGGCTCGATAACGCAGGAAAATATGATGCCCTGTCCCTTCCGACCAGACACGAAGATTGCTTAAACAGTTTCAAACTGCCTATCGAACTTGTTTATGCCTTTGTAGACTTGCCCTTTTGTTACTTTTGTATGGAAGTCGCATATTTGTTGTGGGTGAGAGGTATAATAAGGAATGTATAGTCTTGTATGATGATGGTGTAAAGTATAAAATGAGCTTTTGTTTAATGAGCTTGTTTCACGTGCCGACAAACGTAATTGTAAGTAGTGCTGTCTATGGCCTACGGCTGCGGACCTGTAAGATCCGAAGCCCATCAACTCATGACGTCATCCACTAGGGCTATGTTAAATTTCTGGAAAAAAAACGGTGGTCCTAGAACGCAAAGGACCCCGCGCTCCAACCTAGAGTGAGAAAAGTCATTGGATGATTTCTAAAAACTACAGTAACGTCTCAAAATTCCTGTGTGAGAAAGAGACGGAGCAACATGAATAGCACCGGAGTTATGATGATGTCTTGGTAAGCTTGGCTGCCGGTTGGAGCCAGAGAGTTGTGTATCAGACTTTTACTGACTAAAACTCACCAAGGATCTTTAAGTTGCTCTTAGCGTTCCAGGTCCTAGTAAGTCTATCGAACAATCCTGGAACCTAATGGTAGGGAGAGCTGAAGAATAATACAATTTTATGACGTAAGGTTTTATGTCTGGCAATGGAGGTCGAAAAGCCGAAAGGTTCTGGAATGGCGACCACGTATAGGAAGACGCAGCACTGGAAAACTCCCACATGGTGGACTGGTGACCTGAAGAGAGCTACGGTAAACCACCAGGCCCATATCCAACAGTGGACATATGTTGGCTGCAATGTGGAGAAATGGGAGTACTTACCTTGAAAATGCCTGATTGGTGAACACCGAACACTAAAAGATTCCCAAAACCAGTAAACCTGATGCCCTTCACCGTCCACTTCTCAGGATTAAAAGTATATTTGTTTTATTACACAAGCCTTCACGACGACGTCTGTATAATTATGTATATCAGCTACCTATTTACATAACCCCCAAATTAATATTTATTGCCGCCTCTAAATTATAAAGCACATTAATTTTAAATCGAGTTAGACATAAATAGATTGACATTTAATTCGTTATTCTGATGAAATGATACTTGAACTTATCGGTTCACGTCGATGTATCATAGCAGAGGTAACAGGTAACCTATATCATATGTCAAAATCGTGCACCGATTGTCGATCTACGAGTACCTCGTTCGATAAGACCATGTTTATAATATTTATAATGCTCGTAAGTAACGCACATATTAAAGTCTACACTTTCACGCGATTTCTCAGTGTTTAACATTTATTAAAGGTCTGTTTTGAAACAAAATGTTCCGCTGTTAGTTCAGTGTTTCTTCTCAGACTTCAGCAACCTGCTTCTGTGCTTTGTTCATCGTCATATAAGAAAATATTGGTTGTACTAGTTTGGATGCTAGTGTGATGAAAGGTTGCTCTTTTTGAGGTGATTTTAAGGTACGGTTTTACTGACGTGAAAGACTACGCGCCGTCGACGACTGGGGTCGGTCCGGACGGTTACTGGATGACTGGACAACGAGCTACACATTGCTCGTCGCTTGCATACTTACGCCGATTTAAGGACTTCAACCACACCTGTGTTCTTCAGTTTCTCTTTCCGTTCGAGGACCACAGGTTTCGTTTTCAGAAATACCACGCGGCCCTGGCGGGCATCAGTCGTGCTCAGCCCCTACACCCTCACACACACTACTCCCACACAAACTACAAAACCACCTGGACGGAATTGGATGATTGGCACATACGTAGGTCATGTCCTAGAATAGGACAAAGAATACTTTTAATTCCGGGAATATGCTCCTCTAGGATAATTTTCATATTTTCACGCCGGTAAGTCTGTGGTCTAACATAAATGTATTTTTCAACTCTAATATCTCAAACCCAATAAAAGTGCACGAACACGGTCACTTGGATATGAACACTAAGCAAATACCTACACTATTTAATAAAAATAGGTACAAACCTATTATGCACACTATAATTTATGGTTTCTAAGTACGTGACTGTTAACTCAATGTAAAGGAAAAACAAACCATTGTGCAACTAATAAACAAACAGAAAAATACATCTATTATAGATACGTAGGTATATAAAGATTGTATTCTTTACGAGGAGACTAAGCTAAACACTCCAATGTTAGATTGTGCTACCGGAGCTGCCTCTAATTTACATAGAAAAGACAAAAACTTGATTCCCCACCTTAATAATACTCGTCTTATAATCTAACTAAAACATAATCTCTTGTAATTTGAATACCAGTTTTTGTTGTGCAAAATTTACCGCGAATTTATGCAATTAGATGTTGTTCGTCTGTCCCAAGCGCGATCTCTTAATTTAATTTTGTTTAATGTCGGACAGAATTTATGTTAAATGATTGAAAAAATTAAACAAAAACTGTGTTTATATATTATAAGCGTCATAAATAAGTGCGCTGACATCGACACAACGGCATTTTAAACAAAACACTTTGTTAATGTAATCAAGAAACTGGCATAAACAAATAAAAGATAATATGCTCGTGATCTGCTTATAATTTATATGTTTAACGAAAAATGTTCGAAATTTGAAAGTGTCTGTTTTGTTATTTAGATTTAATTAAAACTACTTTTTAGCGTTATGTAAACTGTAATAAATCTCATTCTACTCCCATATTCGTACGTAATAAATGCACATTCTAATTTGATCAACAATCATTACCAATGCATTTGGTGCGTTGTCGGCGCTTGAGGCCGGCGCGGGCCCGTCACCGGTGACAGGCGTCACCGCGTCAGCAACGCTTGTCAAAAGTCAACATTTTAAAGCCACAACATTGAAGCAATTTTAATTCAATCGCGCGACATTCTGTTCGCATTGAGGCACCGCACTCCTACTCATTACGACTTCATTTTGTTATAACAACAATGAAAGCCCGCGCTTTGCGTTTTATTCATCCGCCGAGCTTGACAGCGCCTTTGTGTGGGAATCAATCTTACGTCGCTTGTAATGATGCAAAATCGGTTCCACTGAATGACAAAGAAAGAAGCTGCCGCTAATGTTGTTTATTCGTTTTTTTACCCACAGAGTTGCTTATTGAATAAAAAATTTACGGTGTTCTATACAATTTTCTTTAAGTTAAACATGCATAATGCGCTTGATTGCCATTAAAAGCACTAAATTATATAGTAGACCGTCGTATTTTACGAAAAAGTTGATGCTTGAGCTTTGACTTGTTCACACTAATTATTCTGCATTGTATATTAATTTATAATGTTCCTATGGTGTCTGCTATGAGAGGATAATCTCAATAATAACTGTGATCAATGATCGGAGTCATCTCTCATTAAAATGTATTAACTCAACGATAAGTAATTGAAGTAATCACTGGACAAGACGCAAATAATCCCAAGTGCTCAGATAAATTGTTGTGGAGACATATTTACTGTAATATATCAGATTAGATGCTATTATTAAAACTTCAACGACAGCCTCGCATATTCTTGATTTATTAACGGGTTATTCTTGTTAGTTCGTTAAAGGATTAAGAATTTTAGATCAATGACTGATTAAGTTATTGGGAATATGAGGAGTTCAACTGATATATTACTAAGAAAAAATCCACACAGTGACTATTTTTTTTTTTCTCCTTAGTATAAAACAAAATCGCTTTCTACGTCTGCCTGTCCGCAAACTTCTTCTAAAAGCGAAAGATTTAGATGCGGATTTGACTAATAGAAAGAGCGGGCTGGATCGTAAAAGAACTTCTTTCTTTTGGGTAAATATGGTAAGATAACTTGAAGCATTCTGCTATGAACAAAGTGTTCATTGAATTTCCATGCTTTGAAATGTGTTTCAACTTTCTGATTGTCTGAGTGCTTTATCTTTTAAAAGTACCTGGAAGTCGTTTAATAAATACAAATCGTATCAGTTTCAGTTACATTGTATAAAAAGAGGTATGGGTGCCTTCTAACCGAAGCAAGCAACCGAACTTTAACATGACGAATTCAAAAAAAATATATTATTAATTTGACGCACAAAACTTTATCACGACAGCATATTCAGAGAATAAATGATAATTTTCACTATTAGAACAAAGACCTTTACCTACATAATAAGTCGTGAGAATATGACAACGATAGGATGATATTTTTTAATAAAATTTAAATGAAATACAGTCGTTGCAGTGAGGATACTCTGTCTGTGGGACCTTTGTCTCTGAATGAACACGAACGAACGGTACCTATTCTAGGTTGCCTGGCTAGTCCTCACCACAGTTCCAGATTACGCCAGCATAGGGCTTGAAACAAATGCTACCAAGGGACCCCTAAATCTTTATAATAAATGATTATAAATTAAAACTTCTTCAACTTATTTTTCTATCCGAGCTCGGGGCTCTTATGTAGTGATAAGTTCAATAGGCTTTGTCTCCATTGAAAATGCAAAATTAGTTAGATTTCATAACGCACAGACCGGTATCTTGACTTGTTTTTGTACCACCAAGCGGGGCTCACCCCAATGCGCAGGGCCGGTAGCATTTACTACTCTTGCTAACGTGGCTAATCTGACTCTGCCTAACCAAGCCACCTAAAACCTGTATGTCACATAATTACACGTCACTTTTGCCCCTTAGCTCAGAATAAACACCTTAGCTGCATGTCGGTAGAAAATTACCATAAAATTAAAAGTACATGGTAATAGAAAGTCTAAATGTGTGGCGGCTCCTGCGGTAATGCTCGCAATCATCAGTGATTACTTAGAAACTAATTTGTGGAGGCGGCGCGAGGTGCGCGGGCGCCGCTGAAGGCTTAATGCGCAAATAAAGACAGGGTGCGAGCCTAGTCTGACGCGCGCTGTTTGTCAACCGGTCTCAATCTGTTTGTCAATATTTGTTAGAGGTACCCCGTGTATACAGGGGGATTACATGTTTTGTGTCAATATGTAAACAGATTGTTAGCTTTACGGGATTATTTACCTTTTTAGTTTGTTTGTCTCCTACTTATCGCTGGCTACATAAATCCCTATACTATGGGTATATGTTGAAGCGTTGATGGTTTGTATTGTAGGTGTGGTAGAAATTATGTTGTACTACGTAATGATGTCAAAGATCAATGTTGTTTGTCATAAATAAGAGAAACAAATATCTACTAGTTAGACAGCTAGAAAGTTTGTGAATGGGTTTGTTTGCTACTCCTTCATGCTGAAACCGCTGAAGGGATTTAGATGAAGTTTTGCACGCAGATACACCTTGTCCTGGAAGAGCACTTAAAATATTTTTTACACATAGAGTCCTTTTAGGATAATTTTCTATTAAAAGGCGGACGAAGCCGCTAGCAGCAGTTATACATAAGTCGGGTTTAAAGTAAGACTTTCATCGTGATGCAGAGGGTATAGAAAACTTATATAGGTCACCGGAAATTGCAGACTCCGACTGCAGACTAACTAATAAATCTTTACTAGATTATAATTATGAAAAAAAAAAACTCGATTTGTATACGATAAATCACATGCAAATTAATTAATTTCTAACATAAATGTGTCTTATTTAGATAAAATATTTTATAATTTCGCGTGATATTTTCTGGTGACATAGATACCTATCTGTCATAGAATAACACATACCCTACAAGTTAGGAACTATTACAAATTCCGCACATTTAGGGGACGGAAGAGGGTCGACGATGTGTGACATTGTGACAAGACGTCTGAGGAGTCATACGTTTTATGACGTCACGTTTCATTTATATTAAGGAATTGAAACATGAATTTTAATAGTTTACAAAAACTACCGGTTATATTTTATGGAATGTGCGGTGGAATCAAGTTGATTCCGACAAGCCAGATCTATCATCATACGGCGTTGCATTACATGGTGGACATTCCACCTCTACGATCAAAACGTTTTGGGCACATTCATTGTACGTATAGCTAAGAAGTGGAATTCCCTCCTGGTGTCTGACAGCTACAAACTTGAGGTTTTAACGTCTAGAGTGAATTAGTTATTTCTGAGCTAGCACTCCATCCAAGTGTTAGTTGCGAGCCTAGCAATAATTAAAAAAAACACACTTCCAACTCTATTTTCATGACCGTAAGATTTAAATTGTATTTTTGACAAGTTAGAAAAGTTACTTTGGACCGTGTGTTTTAAATAAATAATTTCTAGATATAAAATTTCAAAATATATGGTGTCACCCAAGACCCTACTCTTGTAGTCTTACAAATGTGACAAGTTGTAACAAGATAAAGGGGAAGGGTTTTTTTTTGTCGACGGGGAAAATCATCATTGACAAAACCCGCTCTTGGGTGGAGCGGGAGATAGTGTCAGACTCTTACTGACTAAAAACCCCGCGCCGTTCCTTCTAGCCTTCATACCGGGGCTCTAGTTTCCTTTCGGATAACCCCGACCCCGGTAGGCTTCGACCCAGATGAGCCCCTCCTGTTGCTGACAACTCCTTGAGGCGCGCGGGAACAGTGCGCGCCGTCGACGCCTTGGCTCGGTCCGGTCAGTTACCGGACGATCGGACAGCGAGCTACCCATGGCTCGCTGTCCACGACCCCGCGTCTACGGTGGCTGGAAATCGGGGCTGGAACCCCGGCGGCGGCGGTGGCGAGGGCGCCTGGAGCGGTCGGCCTCCTCCTTTGCTAGCATTACTGCTTCGCAGAGGCGACCGCCTGCCACTCCTCCTCGCTCCGGACCATGGCCTGAACCAAGACCCGGCGCGAGAGGTCTCCGCCGCCGATCACCCCCACGAGGGCACGGCGGTGCTCCGCCCAAGCAGGGCACACCTCGACTGTGTGCTCCACCGTGTCCTCCGGGCGTTCCGCACAGTGGCGGCACCCGGGCGTCTCTTCCGCTTGAATCCGATGCAGGAACCTCCCGAACTTTTATGGTTGTCCGGTAAGGACCTGCCCTCTCACGCACGGACGCACACACGACCTTACGGCGCCCTTACCTTCCCTTCACGCGGAAGGTACCGGCGCCGTAAGGTCTTTCCAGGCACGCCTCAAAGAGGGGACTTACCGCCATAATTGTGGCGTGCCCAGCACTGGATTGCGGTAGTCGCTGACGCCATTTCACCGTGAGATCCCGCCGGAGCTCTGTCCGCCATACCTCGACCTGTCGCGGTAGTGGACTTTCACCCCGGCGTATCATCTCCACGCGCATATCGTGCATGTGTGTAAGGACTGTTGCCTCCAGATCCCACGGTGGTAGGCCAGCCAGAAGGCTCGCCGCTTCGCGGGAGATCATGCGGTAACCCCGCACCATCCGTATTGCCATGACCCTCTGGCAGGCATTCAGTATGGCCGCCGGTCGCGTCTGCAGCGACGGCGCCCACACCGGCGCCCGGCAGAAGGCGTCTGGACCCACAAGGTTGGGCAGGAGCCGCTTGAGAGCAGCCCCGGATGAAGGGGAAGGGTAGAAGGTCATGGAGTAATAATTTATATATTACCTCTTATTAATCTGTGTATATAAAAGCTTAGTGCTAAAAGGTTCTGGAGTGACAACAGTGCACCGGAAGACGCAGTATTGGAAGTGGGTGGGTAGACCAATGATCTGGAGAGAGTTGCGGGAATCTGATGGATGCGAGACGCACAGGACCGTTCGTTGTACAGTGGACGTCTTTCGGCTGAAATGATGATGATGATGATGATGATAACAGCTAAGTGAAGGCTTTATTTTAATTATTGATGTATATGCTGTACTGATTCCCTCACTTATTTGCCACGGTTGTAGTTTCTTACGTGGCAACCCTTGTAATAGAGAAAGTATCATAACTAAAATTTTCATCAGTTTGATGCGTGAACTTTTATTGTAAAAACCAAATTAATACTTTCAATGTTTTAGTAATAAATGTTTTAAAATATTTTTTTAAGTACAAAAAATACAATAATAAAATATGCATCTCATAAAAACGGGCATAAAACTTGCCATACAAATACTCAGTACAAAAGACATAAACGAGATTTTTAATTATACATATTTAGTTTTTAAATTCATCCTGTACACAGCGATACTTTTTGTCATTTAACTCTATCCTTAACATCAGGACACGTGAGATAACCGTTGAATTATATTCTACTTTAAACAAATCGTCATCTGCTGTCGTCGTATCGTAGACGTATAATCAAACTGCCATAAGTAGACGAGCTCATATATTTAGGATCGCATCCTTTCGCTTTTTTACATCCTTTTTTGTTGTTTCAGAGCTAAGCGGTGTCTATGAGGTTATTTTCACACCAAATTAACCAAACTCGTAATGCAAAACCAGTGTCAGTTTGGTAACACGTCATTATGGCATCAGTCGGCACTTCTAAGCAAGCCGACTCCATCACGAGATTGCAGCTTACGCGAGGAAATAACAGCTAATAACTCTGTTTTTACAACAACAACAAAAAACAGCTGTATATGTAAGGAAATCACGTAAATGATAGCAAGATGTCTGACTAATGGATCCTTCGATTAATCCAGTAGTTATCAAAATAAAAAGCAATCAACATCTCCGAGTTCGCTAATTATAAAAAGCAGAAACGGTAGTTAACATATTTAGTTATTGAACTTTTATAGATCCGTTAATTAATTGCAATAAAACTAATAAAATCTACACTTTATCACTGTTGTAGAAACGAAAAATAACTTACACAATTACACGCAATTTAGTAATGATAAGCACTTAAATTTATGCAAATGTTTCTTTCAACTAATTGATAGACACCATTTATTAGTTCGCGTGCAAACATTAAATAAATCGCTACCCAGTGACTAACATAAAGTTACCAACCATTTGTCTAATGGATATCGATACCCACTTCCTTACATGCGGCCATTACCGGCTGAGAATTTTAATCACGAAACAATTATAAACAATCGTTGAAGAAACAATGTCGGAACGAGAGAAACTACACAACATTGTGCATGAGGCATTTCTACCGAGCAATTAAAATATCAAACACGTAAGTTACAAAATATCGTGCTAAAACAAAAACTAGACACAAAAAACGAAATCCTGTACCACTCGTTCAACGGAAATCAAACAAGATGAGACTACACGGGGCAGAGCGGCGTCTTCCGTCATAAAGTGGCTTATTACAAGGTAGGAATGCAACAATAACAAACAGGAATGAATTAACAATAGTTACCTACGTGTCAAGTCCCACACACTCGGCATTACAAACATGCCACAAAAAAGAGGTCGCATCCTAAACGCACGCCACAAAAACTACGACGGACAAAACGGTACCGGCGGCGAGTTCAAACGCACCGGCCGACCACTCATTTCACACCATAAGACGGCCGACGGCAAGCCATCTCCTACCCTGCCATACGTGACCTAATGACAACTTGACCACGGTAAACCACGCAAACATCGTACACTATGCACGACAATATAGACTCTACACACTTCGACGTAAAGACGAAAGCGCTATCACAACAACTTACAGTTACGCCGTGCTTTTCAGTTTTCCAGATAATGGAGCAGACACAAAGCCGGATTTGTGCAAAAAGAGTTTTAGCAAACAATTAGCCGTTAATGGTTTAAGGACATTCTATCTAGAACAACGGTTACTCATTGACTTCATCAGCTGTATTTTAAGTTTCTGTACTTGTAAACCTAGATGACGCAAAAAATCTTGTTTTTTCCTTAATTACGCCCATATACACAATTATTTCTTCAAAAACCGCAATCCAATAGGTATTTTTCTCGTATTGTACTAGGGATAGGAAAATGTGATTACAATATCAAAGTGCAAGTGGAAAATTTTTCCTGAAACAATATCCTTTTTTACCTGCACCTACAATGCATAGTTTTAATATAATATCTAACTAATCGGTGGTCGCTGCCAATGGTTCTATGGTATAAGTGTACAGGATCTACAAATTACTTCAAAACCACGTACCATTGGACACGAACACCGGACGTATTTGAAGGGCTTCCAAAAAGAATTGATTTTTCGTAGGAAGTTATTACAAAGTACCAACTTCTAAACAGATAATTAGGTAATAAAATAATGTATTATATACCGTAAAGTTGAATCGTCAAGCGTGAGATGTCAGTGACAGTGTTGACGGAAGCGAGCGCGGAGGAATAACGCATGACTGAGCCGAACCATTGTGGTTTCGTCACAACCAACCATTTAACAAGACAAGCTTACCGAATTTCACAAACTTTAATGTTTATTATAAGTAATTAATTAGAAATCTTAGGCTACTAAATAAGGTTTTTGCAACTAAATTTATTTGTATGCAATAATGACCCTGTTTATCTTTTTCTGTCTCAATAAGTTTTTGCGTTTATTTACCTGTTAAAATTGCACAATTGTCGTCATTGCGACAAACATTTTTGCGAATTGTTTCCATATTCGTTATTTCGGTGCCTAGAAAATTAATACGAGTATTGTTGTTTACAAACATTTTGTGAATCACTAAGTTGAACTGAAAAGTAGGCAACAACAATAAGGTGAAGTGTAATAACATACAATTTATTATTTATGAATGAATTGTCATTCGATTTCCAAGTACATGTGTGATAGATTGTATCATCATGTTTTTGTGGGTGCAACTAATTTTATTAGTAACATTATAAGGCACCTAAAGCACAACACAATTTCACCGTCTGTGTGGTTACGCGATATTGCTTCCACCTAATTTGGTATTTAAAGCCTTGAAGACATAATTTCAGCTCTATGCAACCAGATCAGCAGCTAAGTCGCTAAATCACGAATAATAAAGCTGAAGAGTGGAGACAACAAAAACTGCTCAAGAAAAGGAGTCGAAGACAACACACAATCAAAACAAGGACAAATTATAAATAGTAATATATAAATCAGGTTTCGGCTAAGAGTTGTAGGGTTGGGGGCGTGCTCTCGATACAATCGCCGGAACCACACGACGGGACGCCGCGCCATGACGCCGACATTCACCGACATTCGCCGACACTCGCCCATTCACCGACACACACCGACATCGGTGACAATACGCCGACACCCTGATCACCATGACGACATTGTTCTTTCTCTATTGGGCGACTGATGCGGAGAGATGCGACACATCTGTTGATATTATACTGATAAGCGGATAACCATGAATAAAGAGCTGGAACTTGTTTCTGTTCAAACTTATAACTACAACTAAAAACACACACACAATTAAAAATTACAACTTAAAGCATTTCTTCTAATCGCTTTTTATCTACACATTTTCAAATCTTTAAAGTCTATCTTGCAAATAAAGTGGAAGAAGTTTTTGACGCGTTTGAAGTCCTTTAATGAAACTCATGGAAAATGTTTGAGCATAAACGCCTTACCTACACGATACTCTAACACATATTACTAAGCAATCAACGGCCACTCAAAAGTGTTTATTATTAAAATAGTGATTAAAGCAAAAACATAAATTAAAGTAGGAACCAAGAATAGGGGATACAAAGATCAGGATTCATATTAAATTATTCAAACGAATAGCTTCTATGATTAAATAAAGTAAATTAGCATTAATATAAAAGAAATAAATAACATAAATTATGAAGATTTGATTAAAACAAAAGTTTGTTATTAAATAATAAATTCAGTGATCATGCAACTCGACCTCTCTTCTCTGACAGCTTATAAACTGCACAAGTAAATGGAAGAAGCTGTGTCTACTTAGAATTCAGCCAACGTGCTTATTGTCCGAATTCGAAGCGAATATCGTTAGGTACAGGACCAAAAATTCCGTAGCGAATTCACATTTAACCCAGATTGCTGATTAAAACCTTTTTGGGAGGCTGAAGTTGAACCCTACATCAACGAACTAAAGTCCAGATTGATTCGCTGATAAATTCGGGAAAGACTCGAGGCGATGCCGCGCCAGATATAATTAGCAGTTACGGTGTCGGGAAAGCTATAAAAACGGCAAATCGAGGGACGGACGGATAGGCACAATGTGTTAGATATTAATTTCGAAATTATAGGCTAGCGTTGCATGCAAAGGTGTTCGCAGCAAAAACATCAACAGAAGTGCTAAGAGAGGACGATTATTATTTTAGGTTCGTGTAATAAGCCGACCCAAACAGCTGCCTCTACAAATATTTATTGTTTGATATGTGATTTAGATTGTTTGTAAAAACTTTGTAAGTAAACACCTCACACTCAGACGAGGAAAAAACAGACTGAGTAAAACTAATATTGGCAGGTCTGACCCTTGTTATGATTTGAGGCTGTTGCTTGTTCGTCTTCACTAGAAAATTATTTTGTAATGACAAGACTTCAAACTTAAACTACGCAGATGTTTGATTTCAATTTATTTATGCGCTTTTTAAACAATTATCCCAACGCCTTGTTGACATTTCGCGTGACCCAAAGGCTGGCTTTTACCTTGGTCAAAGATTAAGCATTGCCATATAACGTGGCAATGCTGCCAGTCTTTTACTTCCAGTCGGAATTTTTTGACGCCATATTTTAGGTAAGAGTTATTGTGTATATAGTTTTAATTTCATGTCCTTACACTTATAAAAACAAACAAATTTAACTTGGTTTATTTATTTATTAAAACTTCATGCAACACACAGGTGCAAAGATGAACTTAGTGTCTCAGGCATTCTCTACCGGTCAACCAAAGGAGGTGAAGAGAAAACCTGGAGGCGCATAAAAAAAGAATAGATTAATAAGAAAACAAGGGAACAAATATATATAAATAATAAACATACATATACAGGGTTATTTATAAAACATTAGTAATCTTGCAGGATTGTATTACTAACATCATAAACAACAACTTTTGTTCTATGACTTTTTACAAAACATACATTTACCAAAAACAAACCTTCAACATTTCGTTGTTCTATCTAACATATTTCAACTCTGTATTTTGCTGTATTTACCTACGCCTCCTGTACACTGTTCTCGTAGTAATAGGAAGCAGGCTTCCGAAACATTGTCATCACAACTAAATGGTGCAAACGCTTGCTAGCATTCGCACCATTTTCGTGTACTCATCACACCAGAAAACTGATACGCCAGCATAGGCTTCGTAACTTTTGGAACGTTCAATTAAAATATTTTTATTTTTGTATAAAAATCTGATGAACTAAAATAATATGATATTCTTTTAAAAGTCATAGAACTAGAGTTTTTGTTTATGATGTTGGTACCATAATCCTGAGAGGTTGCTAGTGTTTTACAAATAACTCTATTCAATATAATATAAACCTACATAAATATATCTTATTTATAAGGAAAATGAAAGGATTTTTGAGGCTACTCCGCTATTTGTGTAGAAAATAAAGCCGCAACTTCCGCTTAAATGCATACTGACAGGAGGCCGTCCTGATATCAAAAGAAAACGAATTCCACAGAAGTATGGACTGTATAAATGAAAGAAAGAATGAACAAAATCAGAAATATGAGAAGGATAAAACAGTAGAAGATTATTGGAAGAACGCAGATTCTTAGCATGGGAAGAACATAGATATTAAAAGTTTAATATAAGGTAAGAAGGAGGGGACGGAGAGTTCAGCAGATAGAAAAGTGTATTCAATGCACGCAAACTTCTTCTCTGGTGAATGGGCATCCATTTGATCTCAGTTCTGTAACTGTATGGTCACCTTTTCTTAGGTTAAATATGAACCGGATGCAGTCGTTGAGGAGCTGGTCTAGCAACACCGCATTCAGGTCAAGCCTTTTTTAAAGTGCTGCTCAGCTGCCTTCAGATATTAATAATCCAATTTCATCTAACTTGCGGCTTCTCTGTTTCAAGTTGATTCCAGCAATAATTACATCGAAATCTTTAAGAGATCTAAAAAACACTTACTGCCGCACACAGAGACGTCATTTTACTTTAATGTCAATTATAGCAAAACCTAAGGTACTTAACATCATAAAGATCATCATCTTCCTGCCCTTATCCCGTTTTATTTGGGGTCGGCGCAACACGTTTTTTTCTTCCATTCTGTCCTGTCGCTCGTCACGCTATCAATAACTCCCTTTTCATTCATATCACTTCTCACACAATCCATCCATCTTTTCTTTGGCCTCCCTCTCCCTCTCCATTCATCCACATGTAAATTAATAATTTTTGTAGCAACATGCGTTTCATCTCTCCTTTTTACATGACCATACCAAGACAAACGATTCCTTTTCAACTCTTCAGTCACCGGCGCCACTTTCAAACTTCCCCTAATATACTCATTTCTCACTTTATCCATTCTCGTCACACCACACATCCATCTTAACATTCTCATCTCCGCTACATGCAATCTTTTTTCATCCGTCTTTTTCACAGCCCAACATTCTGATCCATATAGTACAACAGGCCTTACCACGGACTTGTAGATTTTACCCTTCAACTTGAGGGGCATCCGTGGATCACAAGTTGTTCCCGTGACCTGTCGCCATTTCATCCATCCTACGTTGATCCGATGTGTTACGTCCCGGTCTACCTCACCGTCCCCTTGGACAACATCATAAAGATATAGACTATTATTCAATGACAAAATTAGTAAATCAGAGATTAGCGTTAATGGGCGCCTCTGAGTGCGGCAGTAAGAGCGATTTTCGACATAGCACATTATGTTAATAACAAATATAATAGGTCTTTACCTATGAAATTGCCGTTCTGCAGTACTGGCCATTTCAAATCAAAATAATTTCTGTTTGGCTAAGAATTCTAATTGCAAATTAATTTTATTTTAAAACATGGATTTTTTTTCCAAAAGTTGTCATTTGTTTATTGATTAGTGTTACATTTTCATCGCATTTCAATCTTTTTCGTCATCATGGATACGTTAAAAATTCGAGTAATTATGGAATATGAGTACCGTATGAGTCGTGGCAGCAACGCGGTACAAGCGGCACGCAACATCAACGACGTTTACGGAGCTAACACTACAAACCAACGCACCACCTGTTATTGGTTTTCTCGCTTCCGTTCTGGAAATTTCGACCTGAAATATTAGTCAGAAACAAGGCTAGTCGTTAATTAGCAGAATAAAAAAAATAATATCATTCATTTAATCCATGTCCATACGGATTCTTCTTTGGATCTCCTCTTTTGAGTTGTTGGTATGTAACCATCCCAACAAGGCGGGTTGGTTTTGGATGTGTGTGTAGATTCACGTACTCACTTCTTTTTGAGTGCACCCTTTTAGGGATCACAGAAAACTGCTTACGCATACAGAAACAATGCGCCGTCCACACACTTATTTATACCCAACTCACCTTTATTGCAGGAATTAGAGACCGAGGTCCTAGAACAGAAAAGGCAACGGAAGCACACAAGTGGAATTTTAGTCAATAAAAGTCTGACACGTTCTTTTGTTCCATTCTGAAGTAATTTGATAATTTCCCTCCATAAAAAACAGCTTCGTGAATAATAATATGTAATAATTTATATATCGTCTTTCCACAAATTACAGAGAAATTAATTGAACGGACTACAATCAAAATATTAAAATTAATTCGTGGAAGACTGGTGCCTGAACTTAGCTTTTTACAAAACCCATCTGTCAGGTCACTAGACCCCCAAAAACAAAGTTTGAGATTATTCATAGTTATATTTAATGAAGACGATTTGATTTACGTAAATGTATTAAAATAATTACATTAATAATAATAAGTTAATTACATTACTTAATTACATTAATATGCATATATATTGCATATCTGATAATAGTATATTTATTATGACTACTTTTTGAATTAGTTGTGCTCTTTAGGTCGCCACAGTAATAGCATATCAGGTTTTTATATACGGCATGCCGTTCACGTCCAAGGTGCCGTATTTCTTGAGACCGACAGCCTATTTCTCACAGTAAATCTTTAGTCAGTCTTATCACAGCTGTGGTGGTTCGAAATTGGTCTGCATGCATTTAAATACCTCGAAAAATGATAATAATGTAACTACAGATCTTTAGGATGAATGAAAACGCTAACTAGAAAATTAATTATGCCTAGTTTCCTAACTATGTTAAGGTCAATTTCCTGTGTAACCGAATGCAGCTGAACCAATACATTACATGGACCTACTGTCTATATGTACTCCATAACCTAATGATACTTCTTCTTTTCGTGTCGATGTACTCAAATTAATCTGACCAGTGTTTGCCAACCTGTATAGCACTGTTATTGACCTCGTATAAATCCTGAAAAGTGCAGATACACATGCGTCACCGTTATGCTGTTCATCCTGCACAACTTAGTGATTGGGTGACACGATGATAACCCTTGGCAAGACTAATACCAGATTTACTATCTTCTGATCATTCGCAGCAACTGTCAATGCTCTAAAAATAAAAGCGATGATCAACGGCTCAACTGAGCAACTCTGACTAATCTGGATATGCTGACATGATTTACAAACTCATCTACAAAGCTGGCTCGGCACGCGTTGTTAATCTTGGAGATCTTCTAGTGCGTGTGTAATAGAGAAATAAATGATTTAAAAGTTGAAAAGATGTCCATTTGGACATAGGCCTCCTCCCAAGTGCGCCACGCATCTATCGGACTGCGTCCATCGGATCACAGTCTAAAACAGCATTTTGACGAGAGAAACAGAATATTATAACAAATTGGTAAGTCTCGATTGCTCCCAATTCTGATAATGTTTTCATTGCTAATAATCTATTTATTTAAACTTCATGTCCATTAGTGGTACATCATCATCATCATATCAGCCGAAAGACGTCCACTGCTGGACATAGGCCTCCCCCAAGCGTCGCCACAACGACCGGTCCTGTGCGTCACGCATGATGGATGAGTGGTACATAGGTGGACTTAATACAACAGGGCATCTTCTACCAGTCAACCTTTGGGTTAAAAAAGACAACACTGTGGTAGGTTTGCACAATAAACAAATAACAGATACTTCAAACGGAAAAATATAAAATAAGTTCTATTAATCTATATTTATTGATACATTGGTTAGTCACAATTTTTTTTGTGCTTTTTCCTATTGATTCCTTGTGCCTGGGTATGTCCGTTATAGACTTTAATTCATCTTATTTTAAAGTCTTTCAAAAAGACAATAATGCGAAGATGATTTTAGGCTGTTTTTCACGATATTAAAAACACCTTTAGATCATTTTATCAATTCATTAAAAATGCTTCATCATAAATATATTTGGGATGGAAACGTTACGGGGATAGCATAAAGAAACACCTTTTTTATCAGCTTTTTAAAATTCTGTATTGATACCAACTTTCACCTGTGTTTTCATCATAGCCAAAAAATATATTTAAGTTTTTTTTTAATCTATGCCGCTTGAATTCATTCGGACACATATCAACATTATCAATTAAACTTATTTCATTATGAAGTAGATAAGTATATGTTTCGCCCACATTATATAGCTCCGAGAGTTCAGATGAGGTTGTCAAATGGATCGCCTTAAGAGAGCTTGTGGTATGTGGCCACTGTTCATTATAATAAAGCTCGTGCGGGGAGTAGTGCACGACCCGGGCGTGCTGCGGCACCTGAAGCTGTGCGTGCCAGACCGGTAAGTACGTGTGGCGGCGGCGGCGACCGCTATTGCTGGCCGTGCCTGCTGCCAGAACCAACCTGCTGTCAAAAGCACCCCTCACCCGCACAATACGCATACTGAACGAAGTGCATGAGAGGATTGACCTATTTTCAAGCCACGAGACCGAATTCGCAATAGTTTTATTAAAGTTTTTTTGTAGTAGTTAATGTTGATTTTATTTACCTACATGTATGTTAAGGTTATATTATTATTTTGTATTTATAGTTGTTTAAGATTTTTATAGTTTATGATGAGTGTTAGAGATAAGATAATTTATGTTGTTCCTTTTTAAAACCACTGTTGCATTGGGTCCGTTGTGTGTTTTTAATAAATAAATAAATCTATCTATACTTATAATAAATCTGTAGAGAGGTCAATTCTGTACATGAAATATATTTCCAAAATAACTATCAGGGGGTGATTAGTGATCGATACTGATGCTAAAAATGCAAACAGTAAAATTTTTGTCTGTCTGTCTGTCTGTCTGTCTGTCTGTCTGTCTGTCTGTCTGTCTGTCTGTCTGTCTGTCTGTCTGTATGTTCTTTATAGAAACAAAAACTACTCGATGGATTTTAACGAAACTTGGTACAATCATTCTTCATACTCCTAGGCAGGTTATAGTATACTTTTCATCACGCTACGATCAATAGGAGCAGAGCAGTGAAGGGAAATGTTGGGGAAACGGGAGAAATCACTCCATTTTTTAAGCTTCCGTCGCGTTTGCAGCCTTAATGGTTAAAGCTACACAGAAAACATGTATGACGGAAATGTTCTCCTCAAAATTATATAAAAAATGTCCTACGACAGCATACGTCTATCTTTTATGGTTAACTCACAATAACACGTGTAACTCCCGATAGCTTAGCAGTTCTGAGCTTTCTGTTTTTTGTCTACTCTTACGTTTATAACACTGAATGTCGCTGGCATAAGCAACAGGATCCGCGTACGAAGTCGCTGGCAGAAGCTAGTCTATATATATAAAAATGACCCCCGTTTTCCGTTGTCACGACTTGGCATGAAAACGGCTTGACCGATTTGGCTGATTTTTTTTTTGTTGTGATTGTTATTGTGAGGAGAAGGTTCTTATGGAAAAAAAATAGGGTAGTGTAGGGTAGAGTAGGGTAGTGTAGGGTAGAGTAGGGTAGTGTAGGGTAGAGTAGGGGAGAGTAGGGTAGAGTAGGGTAGAGTAAGGTAGGGTAGGGTAGAGTAGTAGGGTAGAGTAGGGTAGAGTAGGGTAGAATAGGGTTGAGTAGGGTAGAGTAGGGTTGAGTAGGGTAGAGTAGGGTTGAGTAGGGTAGAGTAGGGTAGAGTAGGGTAGAGTAGGGTAGAGTAGGGTAGAGTAGGGTAGAGTATGGTAGAGTAGGGTAGAGTAGGGTAGAGTAGGGTAGAGTAGGGTAGAGTAGGGTAGAGTAGGGTAGAGTTGGGTAGAGTAGGGTAGAGTAGGGTAGAGTAGGGTAGAGTAGGGTAGAGTAGGGTAGAGTAGGGTAGAGTAGGGTAGAGTAGGGTAGAGTAGGGTAGAGTAGGGTAGAGTAGGGTAGAGTAGGGTAGAGTAGGGTAGAGTAGGGTAGAGTAGGGTAGAGTAGGGTAGAGTAGGGTAGAGTAGGGTAGAGTTGGGTATAGTAGGGTGGAGTAGGGAAGAGCGGGAGCGAAGCCGCGCGGGCAAAGCTAGTAGTTGAATATAGTTTTGTGTATAACAGTAGGTACCTACTTATGACATCATATTCAGTAACATATGAGGTCAGGATTAGTTGTTGTTATAAACTTTATACCTAATGAACCCTTATAAGTCTATAGGTAAACCAATTTTATGTTTCCTCGTTTTTATTTATTTATTTAACAACGACGACGACGATGTGGCGTCTTGTCGCCACCGTCGTTTAGTACCCTTAAATTTAATTTTATGTATAATCTGTGTTACTTTTTGGTGTACAATAGGGTTTATTCTATTCTATTCTAAATAGCTGAACCGGTGAGCTTCGTACCGCCTGATATAGTCAACCGATTGCGATGAAACAAAGCGTAATATATCAAGTTACACACAATTTTAATGTATAAAAGTTATCTACAGATTTATTATATGTATATATACATTCATATAACAAAAGACAAGTCGTAGCCGCCGTAGTTTTCCTAATATTTGAATAGGTATGTTACCGGAAATTTTTATAATTCAGGTTTTCTATACAATACCTAGGCAATTTGTAGAATATTTAGGGCGATTGTACAGACCACCTGCTGGTCCACCGGCAATGTGTAAAATAAACAGATTTTGGTCTACATTTACCAATATTAACCGTCCTATGTATAAAATGATGAGCAAATGAAATAAAAATCAATATGTGGAAAAGATGTTGATTTACAGGGTACCCTGACATAAACAGGTTGGGTTAGAAGGCTAAGGCGGGAGCTCCGCTACGCTCCAGCGACTTCGCGGTTATTTTTTACCGACTTCCCAAAAAGGAGGAGGTACTACGTTCGGCTGTTTGTATGTTTTTTTTTTTTTTTTTGTATGTTTGTTCGTCGAATACTCCCCCAAATGTGGACGGATTTTCAAAATTCTTTTTTTGTTCGAAAGTAGATAGTTCTGAGATGGTCCCATTATCACCAAATTACGATCTGATGATGAGATCTTGGAGAAATCGAGGGCAACCTTCAAATTTTATAGGCTCACTTATTGATTTTCGCATATTTTATGAAGTATCTTGTGTATTTGCGTATGGTCGTCACCATCTCAGGTAGCTGGGCTGATGATGGAAGGTACAACTCCTTAACAGTAACAAGTTACTCGAACAGGCAAGGACTGTTTTAGTAAATTGTTTTGATGTTTGATAGGGCATTTGCCATATTTGGTGATCATCAAGTCATGACCTGATGCTGCAGTCAGGATAGTCTGCAGAGTACCTAAGTCCTCGACAACAAACAGCAGATATATCGAGTTTAGGCTCATTGAAAACGGCTCGATGTGTGGATAAACGTACTGCTAATAAAGAACACCGAAGTACATAGAGACCTGATGCTGAAGCCAGGAGCATCAGGAAAAGTACAAACCTTGAAATTACAGCACCGTAGTCGTGTTTGGGCTCATTTTAAACAGGACTAAATTTTAAGTTCATTGCAATGTTGACATAAATCTGGCCTGATGCTACAGCCGGGATTATCAGCATCTAGTCTAATGACTGATTGCAAGATTTACCTTTCGGCTTCATCATCAGATCAGTTCGATATATCCTTTCCCTCTCCAGCATCTAGTCTAATGACTGTTTGAAAGAAGAGGGGGAGAGGATATATCGAACTGATCTGATGATGAAGCCGAAAGGTAAATTAATGTAATCTAACCGTGTTTGGGATTATTAGAACCGTTATGAGATGCGCTCTGACTATAAGGTATTTAAGTTTGACTGAGGGGTACTTTTTAGTGGTGGTACCATAACTAAAAAGTGTAAAATAAAAAAAACTTTTTACAAAAAAAATATAACCGACTTCAATGATAAAAAACACTGAAAAGTATCAAATAACTTTAATTTTGGAAGTCGGTGTTAAATAACGAAGATACTAAACTATTATAGAAACACCGACTTCCAAAATTAAAGTTATTTGATACTTTTCAGTGTTTTTTATCATTGAAGTCGGTTATATTTTTTTTGTAAAAAGTTTTTTTTTTCATAACCTCTCGGAAATATAAGCTTCACTTTAAACCCTGCGAGCAGAAATAGGACCTGAGTACTTACCGGTAAGTCCCCTCTTTTAGGAGTGGCTAGAAAGACCTCACGGCGTCCTCACCTTCCGCATGACGCGTGATGGTCTCGGTAGAACACACGGTAGGGGTGTGCCCGCTTGAGTAGAGCATCGCCGTGTCCTGTTGGGGCGATCGGCGGCGGTGATCTCTGGCGCCGGGCCTTAGTCCAGGCCATGGTCAGGAGCGTGGAGGAGTGGCACGCCCCAGCTGCCTGATCTTGTTTTCCAACCACCGTAGGCGCGGGCTTGCAGACGGCGAGCAATGGGTATTGGGTAGGTCGCTGACCGACCCTCAGGTAACCGTCTGGACCAAGCTCAATTCGTCGACGGTGCGTACTGTTCCCGTGCACCTCAAGGACTTGTCAGCAACCGTAGGGACCAAGCAGGGCCGAAGCCTACTGAGGCCTAGGATCTGCTTCTGAAAAGCTCGGCCCCGGTATGAAAGACAACGAAGGAACGGGATGAGTTTTTTAGTCAGTTAAAGTCTGACACCATCTCCCGCACCGCCCAAGGGCTGTCATTAGATGATTTTTACCCACCGAAAAACAAAAAAACCCTGGGTACTTATACATAATAAAATTAACGTGAAATTAAATACTTTTAGGTAAAACAGTGTCATTTACTTACCTTTCCGTTTCAGGGAGCCCTAAAATTACGCACCTTGATCACTGCTTTTATCTTTTACATACATTACCGACTGTGCATTCGATATTTCATAGATTACCTAGGCAAAATATAAAATAAATAACATTTCATACATTACCAACACGTTTTAGGTATTATATACAAACACATGTAATAGATACAAAAAAAAATATATAAAAGAAGACCATCCTGTATTGGGAACAGAGTTGATGTCGGTGGATAGGGCACCAGCGCGAACACCTCCTAAAAATATAATATGAACCATACCGTAAAAATAAACTAGTGCGTCTCACCATCAACGATTGCATCATAGTTTACCAGAAGGTGGAATCGTAGTCATGTACTAGTTTATAATAAGTTTAAAAAAAGTCCTCGGATATAGGACTCCTCCAACTGTCGCCACAACGGCCGGTCCTGTGCGTCTCATATCCATCGGATTCCCTAGACCTTCACCAGGTATTAATGCATTAGACTATGATTTTTATGAATAACCTCAAAACCCACAACTCCTGACAAATAAACGAGTTAATCAAAACATGAAATAATAATAGAATACAGTTAAACCTACAGTTAGTCACGAACCTATTTTATTTGTATATATATTTACATAAGTATGCCTGACATCACCTCATGTATACCCATGTACACGTGTCGCACAGGTATATAGGTAATATACCTGTGTGACACATGGCGTCATTTCCTTCCTTGCTAACTCAAGCAAAGATAACCTCTGGGTTATCTTTATTAAAATTATTAAAAAAAAATCTTAGTGAGGGAACAGTAGGTACCCCTAGCCAATCTGCAATAGTTAACGCTAATAGAAAGCTTCAAATGTACGATAACGACGTCGTCTCAACGCTCAGTCACGTGGTCAGGCAAGGTCAACTCGAAGCGTTCGACGCAAGCGAAACGGTTGTAACTAGGCTAGAGGGGCTGATTTCCTCACGCCCCATCAGCCGGAATCCCGAATCCGATTTCCACCGTAGGTAGGGGAAGAAGTGGGTCATCTTTGCAATTAAAATATGTTCATCTGGATCACTAAAATATTCCGGAACACTTATACGTATCATTTTGCCGATGTTCATAAATGATCATTTTTGAACATCGGCTCAAAAGATACAGACCCAAACACTGACTGTTATGAATCGTAATAACAGATTACGATTCATAACAGTCAATGTCATATACACTAACAGTTAGATTTCATTGAATTTTATTTAGATATTTTTAGTTCAGTCATCATTCATTATATTTACACTATAAACTGTTTAATTTGAAATTTAAAAACACAGCAGGTCACTTAAGGTCTTTCAGTGTTTCAAATTGTTCTAAATGCATCATATTTAAAAGATTACTGCTGTTCCAATCAGACCACTACAATATTTCGAAACAATGCATAAGTTTAGTAAACAGTTACACACGCCTAACCGTAGGCGTGGGCTTGCGGACGGCGAGCAACGAGTAGCTCGACGTCCAGCCGTACGGTAACCGCCCGGACCGAGCCCGAGTCGTCGCGTAGTGTTCCACGCGTACCTCAAGGGGCGCAGCATAGTCGAAGCCTACTGGAGCCATGAGTTCGCTTCTGAAAGGAAAACCCGGGGTCTTGGAGCACAAAACAAAGGTCCTCCTTTACCTTGCGTTCCTACTTACTGAGTAAAGCTCACTCCCATGTCCCTACATAGGAGCGAACTCAAAAGTCTAACTAGAGCGGGAAAAGTCATTAGACGATTTTGGGAATAGAGAGACGGATATATTTGTGTAAAACTTTAGTTTTTCTAATTTACTTTTCTGCCAATTTTGATATTGTTTTCACAATAAGTATTCTATTTTTGTACCTACATTTATCGACAAACTTGTCAGACAACAAATATTTTTTTCTTTCCCGATGATTTAATATTACTTTTCTTATTAAGTTACTATTATATGTATCGTACATTAAAAATACATTATTAAGTGTACAAATTATATGTACGTTCAATTATTATTATCAGCGACTCACTCCAAAAAATAATTTTGTAGTTACCTCATACCTATGTAAACAACAAATATTGACATATTTGGTTTGAACCTTTTTTGCATGTAGAAGGAAAATATTTCAATTAGGTACATACACACAACATTTTTATTCATTAAAAAAAAATACCGTATGATTATTTAGTTATTTTTATAGAGTTTAGAATGATATCATTAAATTTTTGCTACTTTTACTTGTCAAGCTAACTTTTACATGTATTTACTTCATACTAACCCATACACATATAAGCTGAAAGCTCTATCATTATGATAATGACAAGTTTAACTTTTCAAACACTGAACTTTTAATAATATCACAGATGAGACAATGCGACAACACTGTGCTGTCTGCTGTCAATCATTTTTTTTATGAAACAACGTGTTCGCATCGTTGTTGCATTGCATTGAGTTGCACCTGTCTCTGGGTGCCTTTGAAATCGATTTGCAGGATTATGAGATGTGAGTTTTTCAAGTTTATTTACGAAATTTATTTATTCGAATTTCATAAAAAGTATTGGTACCATCGCGGTTATTTCTGCCTTATAACTAATAAAATTTTGCTTGAGTTCTGCGGCGCGGCGCCAAACCAAACCCTTTGAAGTTTTCGTTTCGAGTGCAAGCAAAAGTAAACTTAGCAGTGGTCAGGTGGAGGTGTCTTTGATGGTACATAGGCGGACTTAATCCAACGAAGTATTCTCTACCTGACAGTGACTGTCAACCTTTAGAATAAAAAAGAGAAGAAAAAAAGAAAAGAGTGTGTGTCTAAATAAATGTATAGGTAGATATATAGAATGTATAGATATTTGAAATAGAATGAAGTATCATTTTTTAGTTTATTTCAGTACATTATAACTAATAGATAACTAACAGTCCACATTAAAATAAAGACTTTCAATATTAGTGTTTGTGTTATCCTGTAGAATTTTAGCGTATTTGAATTTTCTAACTGTTCATGCAAATGGTAAATATGAAACTGTAATTACTATGTTTTTATCTTAGAATATCGAAATTTATTGACATTACAACAATGATATGAAAATAACGATAACGTTGTTACGATATTTTACAAATTTTTAAATAAATTCATCAACCTAGACATTTACTTGTAAGTAGCTAACCCAACAAACTGTTCTGTCCAACTTCATATGTGTAACCTACATATATTTTGCATAAAATGGCCTAAAGTTGTTCTACAATTTTTATGATTAGAATCTAATTTTTAGCTAACTGACGAGAAGCAAATTTTCTTTTGTTTTGTGGATTCATACAAAAATGTCATGGCAAAAATACTGTTCTCTTGTTATACAATTATATTATTTTTTGAGTACCTTTACTTCCTTATAATCATTATTAAACTCAAATGAATAATTCGATCATTTTTTATCCAAATCAAGTCAGTCAAAAAATATGTAAGCACAGCTAAAAACATTTAACTATCATTAAGGCATATAACAGTAGATAATATATTTATAACTAATAATAAAATAATTATTGGTATTGGTATCAATATAATTAAACTTATGCTAACTTACGGTGACTAAGTGTTACTTCACAGAATAGGATTTTCCCTGAATAGATATAAATAGTATGTCATAAATCAGTTGTCAACGCCTGGTTATGTGTCGGGATAAGGCTTTAAATTGCGTGTATTTGGCTAATAATATATGATCAAATTACTGATCAAATTATAATTCTCACGCTCTGATAATAGTGAGCGGGAGCATCAGACTTACTGACAAAAATCCACTTTCGTTCTTACAGTTGCCCTCTGTGTTAAAATTCACGGTAACTGGTAGCTCAACTCTTTGGAGGTGTTCTCGTAGAGGCAATCGGCGGCAGCAACCTTTCGCACCGTGCCCTTATTTGGGCTATGGTCTGGAGCGACGAGCAATGGCAGACGGTCGCCTCCTTCTGCGAAGCAGTAATGTTAGCGAAGGAGGAGGTCGCACGCGTGAGGGAACGAACGACCTCACACCCCAGTCATCGAGATTCCGACTCCGATTACCAGCCACGGCAGGCGCGGGCTTGCGAACGTCGAACAATGGGCAGCTCACCGTCCGGCCGTTCGGTATTTAACCGGATCGAGCCCAGTCGTCAACGGCGTATAATGATCCACGCGCTCCTCAAAGTTATGACAGCAAACTGTAGGGGCTCAGAACAGCCGAAGCCCGCTACCTAGGACCCGGGGGGATTTCTAAAAAGGAAAGCCGAAGTCCTAGAACACGAAAGGCAACTGGAAGACATAGGTGTAGTTTTTGTCAGTAATAGTCTGACACACCCTTCCACTCCACCCAGAGCGCGAGAAGTCATTTGATGATTACCACCCTTAAAAAACTGGTAACTCTTTCGAACAATCCCACATGCCAGGTACATATTATGTTCGGACAATCTATAAATTTCTAATTTGAGAGTGCAGAGAGTGAGCTTTATTTTTAGTAGTTAAGTAATACACATATATACCTATGTTGCGATAAGAGGTATAATGTGTGAATCCAAAAATATCTGAAGAAATAGTGACGTGTGAGGAGCTTTAAGTGCACATACACGTTTTTAAAATTTCTGGATGAATTTCATGTAGTTTTCCTCATTATACCGACCAATTACATTCAATAATTAAATCGCATTTAAAAAGTTCAATGGAATATTAGTTATAGGACAATTACGCACTTAACCAAGAACATGCTGGGCTAGACCCCTTGAAAGGCAACAAGGAAAATGGGCAAAATAAAGAAATGTACACATAATGATTATTAGCAACAATCGAAATGTTGATTTGTGGAACTTATTGTTTTCGTATCTTTTATTCTATTTTGGTTACAATGGATTATACTCGGTTTTTCACATTAATTATCATATCTATTTATTTATTTATTTAATCTTCATGCAACACGAAAGTACATAGGCGGACTTAATACCTTAGGCATTCTCTACCAGTCAACCTAGGGAGGTGAAGAGACGATATGGTAGAATAGTCATATCGTCTGGAAGGTTGAAACACAAACATTGATATTTACGATACACTTAACACCTACTCTCTACACTTAAATAGATATTTATTTATAACTTTATGCAATACAAAGACGGACTTAATGCCTTAGGCATTCTCAGCCAGTCAACCAAGACTGGTATAGTAACAATATGGCAGGTGCATAAAAGAAAAGAAAATATTATTAAGAAAACAAAAGGACGTAGTAAAGATAAACATACTTAAATAATTATAATAATATATGTATATTATTTAACATCCATATGACGCACGGGTCGTTTGTAATTCTTACCTACATAGTTTAAAATGTGTATCTCATTTATAATTAGCACTTTTTTTTTACGGTGGGCAAAAATCATCCAATGACAACCTCCGCTCTTGGGTGGAGCGGGAGATAGTGTCTGACTCTTACTGACTAAAAACTCACCCGTTCGTTCTAGCCTCTTCATACCAGGGCTCGAATTTCCTTTCGGATAACTCTGGCCCCAGTAGGCTTTGAACCTGCTGGGCTCGTTCCTGTTGCATATACTTAGCACTTCGTCATTTTGATTGCATTAACTCAGTTCTGTTACCAACGTCTCTACATTCGATTTTTTCCTTCATTTGGTTTAGGTAGTTAATTTTTATCGGTCTTCCTTTTTTTTCTACACGGCTCAAAACCCACAATTTACCTTAGCCTAACTTGTGAGGTGCAATACTGCTAATTAATCTGGACGAAAAAAATAGTATTTCTAAAAATAGTAAATTATCCTTCAAACGTACAATTCGGAACTACTACTTGAAGTCCTCTCAACCTTGGTTCAATCTTCATCAGAATTGTTATTAAGTTAAATTTTAATGATTTGATTTGTTTCATAGTATTTATTAGTTTTTTTTATTTTAGCATATTTATGTATTTTATTATTATAAATAACTTATTTTATATTTTTCCGTTTAAAGTATCTGTTATTTGTTTATTGTGCAAACCTACCACAGTGTTGTTTTTTTAACCTAAAGGTTGACTGGTAGAGAATGCGTTGTTGCATTAAGTCTGCCTATGTACCACTACTGTACATGAAGTTTAAATAAATAAATTTCTTAAAATGGTACATTTTAAGAAATTTACGGAATTTTAATTTAGCAGGTTACACTGTGACAGTGTAACCTGCTTAAATTAAAATTCCGTAAATGGATACGTATGATAGCCGCCAATCATAATATTTTGACCAATTTTGCAGGCTACCCTGAAGTGTTCACCTTTAAATGTATTTGCGTTTGACCACTATCTCACCTTAAGCCCAATCACGAGCTGTCAACGAGATGCAATTGACGACCTAAACTGAACTATTAACGTATTTAAGAGGTGTAGCTATAAGGCGCCTCCATCCGTCTTTGTCGCTCTCACGCTTGACTTTTAATATGTCACGGAAAGGGCCCTGAACTACGAATTGCAATTTTACTAACAAATCATCATTTTCTTGCCCTTATATCGTTTTATTTAATTCGGTGCAACACGTTTTTTTCTTCCAGTCTGTCCTGTCACCCGTCACGCTATCTAACACTCCTTTTTTATTCATATCACTTCTCACACAATCCATCCATCTTTTCTTTGGCCTCCATCCATCCACATGTATACTCATAATTTCATAACTCTTTTAACAACATGCGTTTCATTTCAATTTTGCTAACAAGTCTGGATTTAAAAAGTAATAGTTTTTAAGGTGAAAACGCCATGTTAGCCCACGAAACTCAAATTCCGCAAATAAATAATGTTCATATTACGGCTGTTACTCATATTTTAGCCAATATACAACTTAACTCTTTGACTAGCTGTTTGATCTAGTGCTCATAATTAACTCCCTCGCTATGCTGGGAAGTTAATTATGTAGATCTCTCACTATCATTCGGGATTAAACTTAGCAACCTTCGTTTCATTCGGAATTTAACGTACCGGCCGCGAATTAAAGACACTGCATTATCCCCTAGTCACATAATCTACTTTTGTCAGTTGTCTAGCACTCATAGCACCAGCTCTACTCAATTAGGACTTTGTGTAAAAGTTATGGAATATTATTATTATTCTAGCATGCAAAATGCAATGATGAGTTTTCGTTTGACCATTATCTCACCTGGCGCTAAGCGATCATAATGCCGAAGCACGCTCGTTTATAAGTATCCTAGTAGGTACCAACCTATTTACTTTTGACACAGAGATCAGATCTCCTCCTTCAGTCCTACTCCCAACGCCGTCTTCGAGAAATAAATAAACGTAGGTCATCTTCATATAAATATTTATGTGAAGTAGGTCAGCATGTTTAACATATACCAATAGTGATCTTAAATTCATCATCTTTCTGCCCTTTTCGTTTATTATTTGTGGTCACCGCAACAGGTTTTTTTTTTCTATTTTGTCCTGTCACCCGTCACGCTATCACTAACTTCCTTTTCTATCAAATCATTCCTCACAAAATCCGTACATGTTTTCTTAGGCATCCCTCTTCTTCTCCATCCATCCACATATTTCATCCGTACTGACGCCTTTTTCAAACATCCTCTAATATATGAGTTATCATTTCTCACTTTAATCATTCCGATAGTGCTCATATGCACTATCGGAATATGAGTCTTATGTTATAACTAACTAAATACTTCCCTCATGTTTCTATAGCTTGCAGAGAAACTAAAGGCGAAAATTAACGCCAACTTGACTATATGAGAAATAGGACAAGGTTGCAAAAGAAAATGCATCATTTATTAACTGCGTTAATGCCTTAATTCTATACCTAACCGAGTAATTTCTAGTTAATAGAAATTACTTTATTTGTCTATAGACTCGAGGCAGTCAGATACTAGGAGCAAGAATTGTTAAAAATTCAAAATATTTAGGATCGGCCGCAAGACATTTCAACAGCATGGCCAATCCCATTATTGAACTTTTTGACATTCATTATGACTGATAGATTACTTTGTCTGGCTCCGCTTTTGTAACGTAGATGACAAAAAATCTCGATTATTTGTTGATTCTATCAAAAGAATAATCCGCCGAAATACTTCTTATTTCACAAAGTTCCTTGTTTTTAGAAAACTGAGACGACAGTTGACGATAAAACTTTTTCTACAGTAGTTACATTTGAGGCTACAAAAAATCAGATGGTATGTTTCCTCGTTTCAGGTAACAAGAAATTTAGTACTAGTAAGAATATATCGGCTTTTATTACTAGCTTTTACGTCCAGAACTAGCTTTAATAACCAAACAAGGCCCTTTGTTTTGATTTCCTCCAAACGATTCGTAAAATTATTTTAAACTATATAACATGTAACACCAAGAACGCTTCAAAAACAACCTCACGTTTTATTGCCCTATTTTTCCTGAATCCTAATTTCCTAAATTGATCCCACAAAAAGTAGAAGAATGGAACCGTTCTATTGTGTCCTCCTTCATTAGATTAAAGGTTTTTCACTGTGAAAGAGGGCCAAAATGTTGAACAAGCCTATAATGCGCGTTACGGTGTGTAACGAGCCGGCGGGTGAGTCAGCAGGGCAGGCCAATATCAGGATCTATTAGCTCACAAGCGAGCCCGACGCGCCACGTTACACCGTGAAACAGACCACCACGAATACCCTTTTTTTTAAATTTTCTACCAATTTTTTTCTTCACCCCACACGAAGAATATCTGACCTACTAAATTGTATATTATTAACCCAACTTAATCCATGTTATAAACATTCAATATCATTAACAACACATTTGATTAAAAAGTGTCTAAATATCAAATTAAAATACCTCTTTGCGAAATGGAAAAGTGTATTTAAATAAAACCAAGAAATAGATTGAATTTCATTTAATATTCCTACTCAATACTTATAACAATTTAACCAATATTTACACAAATAATTTGATCTACACTATGAACAGGAAAGAATATTCAGTTCTCATCACTAAATAAATAACAATCTTATTCTACGCTAGCTATCATAAAACAATAGATATGCTTTTTACATTTATTGCTACTGACAATAAGTACTACCTACAATTTATTCCTAATAGAAAAGAAAGAACGAATCTGTGTCTAATTAAATTAAACGCGGACATAGTTTGCATTTACCAAATATTTGTAACACTTTCTGCCGTCGTAGTCATTTACTTGCTCTCTGAATTCGCTATATATTATATTTACACTATTTTTTCACAATGAAACCATTATATTAAACAGTTTTTCACATATTTCGTCTATCTAATCTTTAATAGTTACATAAACCTTAAAGTGAGATCTCTTATAACACGATGATCATGATCCGTTCCGACGTTAGATGAATCATCTGCGGAATGTTCAACAGTAGGCCAATCGCTCTTAGCCTCAATGTTACTCGCATTAACGTAATAAATAGTTATTATAATACTAAATGCGTTGTAGGTATGTCATCACTATTGCCTACCTAGTATTCTACTCAGAAACCAGAACAGCAGCACATGGTAATGACACCAGGAACTGGAATTTACCCGTTCTGTTTACAAGTACTGAATTCAAAACTTTAACAATTTAATACTACAAAACGTTTCTTCAACATAAAAATTTAAACACTATACAAAAAGATGAATACTAGTGGTGTACTTACAATCTAACATTGCACGAAACATTGTCGCAGCCGATGTGCGCCCGCGGCGGAGGTCACGCGACGGGCAGCAGCGGCGGCGGCAGGTAGCAGGGGCGCAGCGCGTGCGCCGCCGCCAGCAGCTCGGCGTGGTAGCGCGCCACGTACGCTGGCATCGGCATCAGCACTGGCTGCGGCTGCGGAGGTGACGGCGACAGGCGCGGCGCGTCCGGCTGCAGCAGCGCCTCGATCGTGAACGCTCTTCGTGGTCTCTCACGCGGTAACATGGTAATAGTGGCGGTTTCTGCCATTTCTGCCGATTCTGGACTTAGTTGTGGACCCAGTGGTGGACTGTATAAACTGGCATTAGGCATAGGTGGTGGTGGTGGTGGCGCACTTGCTTGTCTCGCCAAAAATGCTCTATTGAAACTTGCCAGTGCCGCTAACTCCGCATGCAAGCTCTCTTTGTCGTCTTTCAACAGCTTGAACCTCTTGCGCCTGCGGAGCAGCGAGCCGTTCTCGAACATGTCGAAGGCCTGCGGGTGCAGCGTCCAGTAGGCGCCCTTGCCGGGCCGGTCCGGGCGGCGCGGCACCTTCACGAAGCAGTCGTTGAAGGAGAGGTTGTGCCGCAGCGAGTTCTGCCAGCGCTGCGTGTTGCGCCGGTAGTACGGGAAGCGGTCCGTGATGAACCGGTAGATCTCCGACAGCGGCAGCATGCGCTCCGGGGAGCTCCAGATCGCCATCGCCGTCAGGGAGATGTACGAGTACGGGGGCTTCTGGTCGCCGTACGATTCACGCGAGGGCCGCGGCATTGTCACTTCCCTCAAAGTCCAGGGAGAACAAGTCAATGTTATTAAAATCAAAAGCAACTACACACGGATGTATGAGCACGTCAACCCGACGCGAAGTGTGGAGAGGAACTGAGGCGCGGATGGGCCGGTCCGCTCGCTGCGGCGGCCGCGGCGGCCGCGGCGCGCGCTCCTGATTGGCGCGCACGTCCTCCAATGGGGCTCCGCCACTTTCAGGTATGATGTCGGCTTTCGCTCCACTAACAAGGAATTTAAATTGATATTATGTTTATATTGCCTCCAAAATCTTTTGTGATGACACCGCTTTTTATTTAGCATATGTAAATTACGATGATACAGAAAAAGAGATTTGAATTATACACAGATTTAATTGAATGAGTATTATTAAAATCCATCGCATTGTAATTTTATAAGTGAGATTAACCATATACATATAACATAACATGACTAGTCTTTTGTCTGAATCTAAGCGTTCCATTTACCTTCCATTTTATGATATTACATGCAACATAAAAAATCATCAGGTAGGTAATTATCATGAATACTAACGTAATCTGACAACTAGATATGGTTTTTTTTTTTAAACCAAGCAAAATTTCGAGCACAGTTGACACACATCACTTACATCGTCACGATGGAGGCATACCTATAGCGCGTCGCCAAATCGATAACCCCTAATAACGTACGAGGCCAAGGACTGAGTCGTGAAACGGTCTCCAAATCACGAGGACAATAAAATAACCATATTGTTATACCTCCAGTGTTACATTTACTGCCTAGTTTCAGTATTCCTAATGCCAAATGGCTTAACAGCCCCAACTAGCCTAAATTATGATGTATATTAAAACTACTTTCTACCTTTTACCTTGAGATTCGTAGAACTAGGCTTGTTGTTATTTAGCTAGTAATTATATCTACGTAAGGAAATCATTAGTATTATTATTTTAGTCAGTAAATGTCTGTCACTCCCAAATCTCCACCCAGGGCGGCAGAAGGCAATCGATGAAATCCAATCCTAAAGAAAAAAATAAGATAGTGTTGTGAACTTTGCATCATTTGTAATACTCTTCAATCTAAAGGTAGGTTTACGCTAGAGGAGTTGAGCGCGGGCAGAGCACAAGCCGAGCTGAAAGTCGTGTATAGAACCGACACTAGAGAATACGAGCACGAGCGGCACTACACGAATTTGAGCTGGACTTGTGCTCCGCCCATGCTCGACTCCTCAAGCGTAAACCCCATCTCCAACATATTCAAAATTTTAATATAGGTCTGTTTGCTGATATTAACATTTTAGATTAAGATGTTACTAAGTCTATTCAGTTTCCAATTGTCCCTTTGTCTCTTTCTAAAACAATTTCATAAAATACTTCGTTGTAGTTAGTTCTAATGTGTGTAGTACACAGTAAAACTAACAATACCGTTCTATCTATTTACTGGATATACATCCTACAACCACTAGGTACAGGCAGCTACATCAATTAGTGGCTCTCACATTAAAATACCTTAGAAAAAGGGGTAATCTGGGTGTGATCGATCGTCGACCACATTGTCGCTTTCTATCAAGTTAGACAGGGATGAAGCGCGACCCTATCAATAATTTACAAATAACAGTTTATGATGCTGTCCGTACCTACTTACAATTACGATATCCATTTTGCGGGAAAGTGTTATTTAATTTACCTATTGTCAAGAATCAAAACGAAACGAATGTGTGTCGCTAGCTACATGTTAACTTAACTTAGATGGAGCCATGCACCCATTCTGTAAACATCGGAAGTATAATTTCTTAAAGAAATCTTATTGAAAAAGATGAGATTACGAAGAATTTGTAGCATATCGTAACAGATAATCTCCAAATATTGGCATAATCCCGTAATTTCTACCGACGATACAGTTTCCCAGCATCATTAAAATATTACCATAATCGCACTTAAGTTAAGAAGCTGAGCAACCATAAAGTGCTAATAGAATATTTAATTGAATAGATATTCTAATTGGTTGCGTGGCTGGTGTTACTTGGCATGCTAATCTAACCTACATCGTCCAATCCAGCGATTGGATGCAGTATTGACTTTTAGAAAGCAAAAACGTTAATAGACGCATCGATCACGAAATATCGTTTTTTTTTTTTTATTGTTATACCGTTTCCTAAATTCGTGAATGGTTGAGAGGTGAACGCTCGGCTACAAAAACATGGCGGTGACATCCGTTTGCTTGCGCGAGCGCAACTCGGTCATGCTTAGGTACTAGGTACTTTTTATGATAGCTGTGGCCTGGTGAGAGCTAGCCTCTCATTTTTAGAGATGCACGATAAGAAGCAGATAAAAAGCTAAATCATATTATATTGCCCAACTATAAAGCCTTTTACAACCAAAAACAAGGTAATGCGGTTAATTTTAAGCTATTATTTTTTCCTCATATAAGATTTATAGCCATGTTTGCAAGTCATTTGGCAATACGATGTAGGTGTGTCAATAATTTTATGTCTACTTCAATCTACTTAGATTGCACTTGAATAGACATCTTACGTACAACAACTTCACATTCGCCAACCAAAAGAAATTCTTACTCTAAATTCCTTAATCACGCTTGTTCACCTTTCCTGTTGGTTTTCTTTACTTACACCTTTTTATCATCTATATCTCCATCCGAACAACGAAATTTATTGTATGCACTTATATTTCCAAAGTCTTCGAAATTTCCCCTTCTGAGAAATTTCTCAACTCTAAAATCGCTTATAATCGTACCAGATTAGTTGCGGACCTCCTCTGCTCTAATTTCTTTTATATAATTCCAAATCGATTTTATAAAATCATAATTCTGCTTTGTTGTCATCGAAATTGCAATTATTTGAAATTTTCCAACTGCGAAAAATAAAAACCGTGACGTTACATTATACTAAAGGATAAAAACTACGTAACACTAAACTTCCTCAAAATTGAAGCCGATAAGCCGTCGAGATAATATTATAATTGGAATTAAATACGAAACGAATATCTCGGACGGTTTCCCTTAAATGGGAATTAACCAACTTAAGCATGACATGTTCACCTCAAAAATACATCTTGCCACTTGATTTTTAAGATATATTTTTGGTTGTTGATAGTGTATTATTAGTCGTTTTAATAACGTGTTTACGCGGGCATACGAGCATCGTAGGTCCGAAGGCTGGTCGCTGGAATGGTGCGAATTCGTCACGGATGCTTATCGAGAAGGCACTCGATAAAGGCGGCATGTCGATGTTTTATTATTACAGGGGCCCGTGAGTCCGTGGTAATCACGAGCCCACGCTCTGCTTTCGACGAGACCCGAGTGGGACTCATTAAACTGTTCGCCGGCGCTTTTACAACAGAAACGGTCTCGAAATATAGGTTTAGTTTCGTTAATGTTCTCCGAATTCGATGGTAATCGATGGAAAAACATCAAATAACGATGAATGCTTTATACTTTTGTTGGCTGAAGAGCTCGTGGCCAAATCATAGCCCTACGGATCGTTCTGTGTTAAGTTCCTGGGTAACCGGTCATCCAGGGCTGCGCAATGACGCCTGAAAGTCTGGCAGTTGATCTAACTATAGATTAACAGTAGATTTTACCAAAAAGAAGGTATGTAAAACATAGCTGAAACAATTATTGGTACTTTAATAACTGAACAATATACTAAGCCTTTCGTTTTTCCTCCGAAATTGTAATTTTCATAATATCGCTTTTAAAAATGATATATTTAAACCACAAATAGATTTTGTTATCTCAAGGGGAAAACGAAATAATTGGATCTTTAATAGTGTATTAGATGATATTTATATGATTTTCCTTAAGCGGATTAATCCACATACTTTACAACACTACTGCTCCGCTTACGTGGATCGTAACATGTGGGTTTTTGTGGGCCTATACTTACACTATTTGTCATGAACCGGGCTATCCCATACAGAAAGATTTTTTCCAATCCAATCGTTGTACTGACATATAAATTATCAAAGAAAAAATGGGGTTGGGGTGAGAAGGTTAAAAAATAGTTTACGACCTATTCTCAGACCGAGCAAATATACACAAAAAAATCATAAAATCTGTTAAGCCGTTTCGGAGGAGTTCGTAAACAAACACTGTGACATGAGAATTTTATGTATTAGACATACAGCATAGTTTTTTTTTTTTTAAATAACCCTAAGCATCGGACAAGTGTTGGCACTTGACGGCAAATATTTTAGAGACGCTGCCATTGAGCGGACTCCACACAATCAATTCTAAGCAAGTCCGCCGCAACTCACAAAAGCTCTCAGGGTGCTTTCGTCATTACTTGCATATTTTTTGTTCCAAGTAGATCGAATTTTTTCGCGCGCCCTCGCGATTTAGCCACAGGGTGATTTATGATAAAAGTTATAAGCGGCACTTTTAATATCAACGAGCCTTTTAAGCTTTTGCCCTTTGTAGATGCCGACGGGAAGATAACCTAATTAACAAACGTTATATATCATTGGGAGAGCGAGCGCAAATATGAGATTTTATTTATTAACAGGTCTTGGAAAAGTGGTAATGTATGTGGGGGATGTGCGACGGGTCGTATATTCATCGAGTCTTAATTGCTTCTTATCTTACATCTGCAAGTCGGTGAGATCACAATTTGTATGTATAACGTGGTACGCATCGATGGGTCCGCCTACACCGCGCGCTGCGGAACCCGACCCGGGGACACTCCCCCTAGGCACAGCTTGCGGTTTTATATTGACCAACATATCGATAACTAGGTATATACCTAAACAAAGTGGAGTCATTTTCGAAACCTATTGTAATTTAAAATTAGACAGTGACTCAATTGGAATATCCGCTACAATATGTACCTATCATATATGTATGTAGGTAGTTAAACGTATCGAGTCATTTAAATTCAATTTATCATCGTTAATAGCTTTGTTCGATTTAGGCAATGAAATTAACGAAACAAATCAAAAACATGTATAAAAACAAAAAGGTCTCTGTTTTGTTATTTGATACTCGCTTTATATACAACACTATTTTTAGTAAGTATATGCCAAACTTCAATATAGTTTATTCAGATTCAGTACCTAACTGAATCGATTCCAATCATTGTTACACCATGTTATATTTTTTTCGTAAAAATATTTTAAAAAGGTTACAAGTTGGACATCACTGACCCTAAGTAAAAGTAGAGCAAAGGTCACGGCGGGTCATAGCGGGCATTAGGAGCCAGCACACTGCTAGGTGCAGAAGCAAAACAACCCCTCAGTCGACCGGAAGGTCCGGTGACCATGTATTGGTGCAGACAATTAGGTAACATAACAAGCTCATAACTTTGTGATTGTTCATTTTACAGTTATGAAATGTTGTACATAGATTCTTTACATAATTATACTATACACGTGTTTCAGGTTTCGCTTATAATGAAACTAATGTTGTATAGACGTAGTACATATAATAAAATCAAAGAAATGTGGACGGATGTTTTCCATTGGCCTAAAACAACTAAACCAATCCTGTTCTCTTATTTATATGATCCCTAGGCCAATATTTAAGCTATAAATTGCCTACTTGCTATGGGGGCTGAGCAAAAATTATAAAGGGTTATTTGTAAAACACTGGCAACCTCTCAGGACTATGTTACTAACATCATAAACAACAACTTTTGTTCTATGACTTTGAAAAATTTATCATATTTTTGTTCATCAAATTTTTATACAAAAATAAAAATAATTAAATTAATGTTCAAAATCAAAATCAAAAAATCAAAATCATTTTATTCACATTTAAATAGAGTAATTACAATTGATGGTTTGTCATGTTACATTATAATATTCTTAAATTCTATTTAGCCTGTGGCATGGCATGTGAACTTTATTTTATACATTTATATATTATTGAAATAGAATCATCATCAGTCACAATATTGCTAAAAAATTTATCATGTCCAATGTCAATTATATTAATAATAATACCTGGTGAAATTCATTCTAATACCAATAAAGACCAAATTACAATGTCACACTTTTACATACAAAAAATATATAAATATTATTCCTGTAACCATTCATTAATCGAATAAACCATTTTGTTTAGAAGTTGCTCTTTAAGAACTTTCTTAAACTTTGGTAGAGTAAGATCTTGGATGGTTGTTTGTAATTTATTATAAATCTTAACACACGTAGCTGAACAATTTTTATTAAACATCGCAGTCTTTGGCACAAATTCCAATACCAGTCGCTGTCCATGTCTTGCACTACGAGGATGTAGATTATCACGTATATACATATCACGAGCCCTCACAAATAGATTAGGATTAGACTTTACAAAAATGTTCTAAATATTATGAATTATATGCAAAGCAAGCGATAATACAATAGCAGATGAGAGGGGGTTTGGTCGGCAGGGTGTTTGATGCGCTAGCGTTGCATCAAGCACCCCCGCCAAATAGAACCAGAAAATATTGAAGGATTATTTTTGGTAAACATATTATGTTTTGAAAAAAATCATAAAATAAAAAAAAATATTTATGATGTTAGTAATACAGTCCTGCAAGGTTGTTAGTGTTTTACAAATAACCCTGTATAATAAATAGAATACATAACATAGTACAGTAAGACAATGGAACCAACATAAAGTATGGAGTAACTCATATTACAACTCGGTATACGTAAGCTCAACCAAATCATCCAATAACCGAAGAGATCTCTCATCACTTCACCATAAAAGCCAATAAACTTTCAAGAAAAACTGAACCTTGCCCTTCAAGAAATGAAGTTGAAAATTGTCTGTTTCAAAACTGACTTAGTAACTTTCGCTGGAAGACCAGTGCCGCATGTCAACGTTAAAGAGAATCCGATTATTGTTATTGAATTACTTATCTAGAGATTGCGTGTATCGGGACACAGTATAAAAAGCTCAATTACTCAACTCCACAAGTAATTAATAGGTTATCAAATTAGTTAAATGATTTATTGTCGCTTGCTGTCCAATTGTGTTTCTAAACGTATTATTAAAACGACTATTAGTGTTACTATTTAGCAACTTTTTTGTCCGTAACTGCCTATGAGTGAATCTCAATCTCTCTTACACAGTAAGCACATCTAAATTCTGTCTTACCAAAATCCAAGATTACTTTGCACAATGTTTTTTCTTATTCTGAGTTGCAAGTGGAACGTTAACCAGACATTAGATACCGCCTACCGTACGTGCAGGCTTGCGGATGGTGACTAATAGGTAGCTTGTCGTCCGCCCTCGTTAGACCTGGGTCGACGGTGAGTCGTATTCCACGTGTGCCTCAAAGATATGTGTGAAAGGAAATAGAGAAGATTTACTGTGGCCTTGGAACGCAAAAGACAACTGGAACAGGTACCTACACAGTGGGTTTTAGTCTAGCTCGCCGTCCGACCGTCCAGTAACCGTCTGGACCGAGTCGTTGACGGCGCATACCGTTCCCCACGCGCCTCAAGAAGATGTCAGCAACCGTAGGGGCCCAGCTAGGCCGAAAACCTTACTGGGGTCATAGATGAAGCTGAAGACCAAGAAACGATGACAAAGAAGGAACAGGAGTGGGTTTTAGTCAGTAAAAGTCTGACACGCCCTCACGCTCCGCCCAAAAGCGGGGAAAATCATTAGATGAGATTTTCCCACCTAAAAAAAAGATGGGTTTTAGTCAGTTAAATTCTGACATTCCCTCGCGTTCCTCTACGGATTTATTAGAATTTACAAAAAAAAATCAAGGCATTGCTTTCAGCACAGAATCATGTTAAAATGTATCTTTTAAATAACACCTCAGTTGCGTAAAAAGTAAGATTGCTAATTCACTTCGCTCAGCACCCGTCGCCGCCTGTTTCAGCCAGTCGCTCAATTGCACGAGCATCATGCAACGCCTCGCAAGCGTGGGATATGTAATTTTGTAATGGAACCTAATGATGCTCATTATCATTCTGTTTAGACAATTTGTTATTGCCTCAGGTAATTTAGAATTTACTTTATAAATTAGTAGAATTATTGTGCGCTTAAAATCTAAACTAATTCAATTGGCCTAAATACGAATTGAAAGGTTGTAGTTTAACTTAATTAGTTTATTGAACAGTATGAATAGCGAAGGTTGATGTTATTTTAAACTAATAATAGAAATAAATTAAACTGATTGAGTTGTATTTTTATTGGCGTGACAAATATAATTTTGTTGGTTTTGCTAAAACTGTTGCAAACCTCTTTTGTATTTATTTTTTGTTCTTTAAAAAAAAGTCGCCTTACAGTAGAAATTAATCCCGTGTTGTGGGTGCGTGTACAAAAATGTACACTCATAGGACACCCAGATCCGGATCCTACATCTGTAGGCCAAAAAAATTTTTATTTCGTGCGGGCATCGAACCCGTGGCACGTAGCACAACAGCCAAACGCTCAATGACTGCAAATATCGTTTTGTTGGTGCATTTTCTTTGTTACTCTTACGATGAAACAAGCTAATGGTATTGGAACTATCTACATAATAATTTACGCACCTAACCATTTTCTTTAATGCGCAAAATCAATTTATTAATTTCACACTTATAACGGTGAAAAATTATATGAAAGTGACGATTTGTTTGTTAGTCCTTTACGCTCAAATTGTTAAACAGGTTTGCATGAAATTTTACCCAGTGGGACTAGGGTTGTAACGGAGGTGGAGGTGGAGGTGAAATTAGATATGGAAAAAAAACTAGTTTATCCTATAAACTATAGTTACCATAGCTATAATTATAGCTCGGTATATAGTTTATTAATACATATTATAAGACAAAGTACCCCGCCGCGTCTGTCTGTCTGTCTGTTCGCGATAAACTCAAAAACTACTGCACCTATTTGAAGGAGAACCGTGTTACCCCGAATTTAACGCGAGCGATGCCGCGCGCAAAAGCTAGTTGTGAATATAAACTATAAATTACTCTTTTTTCCACATCTAATTTCACCTCCGCTTCCGCCTCCGTTACAACCCCAGGCTATACCATGTCCAGAAATAGTTCACAAAATATATTTTTATCTTGAGAGATATAAGCCCTGTTAGGCGATGTGGAATTGACTAGGAAACTATCAAAATAGTACAAATATTTATTTTCCACAAACAGACGAACTTACTGAACAAGAAACCCCTTATGATAGTAGATTAGTTTCTTGCAGTAGCTTCGCACACGATCATAATCTATACACAGGGCCTACTGGGACCAACGGTCTGCGCTGGTATGAAAGGCAACGAAGGAACAAGAGTGGGTTTTTAATCAATAAAAGTCTGGCTCACCCTCTTGCTCCGCCCAAGAGCGAGAGATGTCATTAGATGATTTTCCCACCTGCAAAAAAAAGTCATTTCCAACTTTACTGTTGAACCACTGTTAGTCTGTCCTCTGTGTCATCGGAGCGTGGGTAGACGAGCCTCGTGTCAGTTCCACCTGCAGCGTTAGAGCCCCGACAGACGGGCCTTATTTATGTATGGCGACCTTTATCGCCCCACGAAAGTTATCGGTTATGAAACTCGTTAATAAATATGTAATACTGGCACAACCGTGGTCTAAAAGTAGATATCATGAAAACAGGTGCGCGCTGTTTTCAGCCCAGGTGGTCAGCCAGACGAGGGTTTTATTGGAACTGTGTTTCTAAAAATAGTATCGGTGAAAATCAAATTAATAAATTTAAAGGTACAGGTTTGTCTGTATCTATGCTGAGTAGGTATACAAATTTTTGTTTCTCTGTTTGTCTATCACCATGCTTCCTGTTACTAAACACCCTATACAAGAAGTGGGGTTTTTATAATACAGGATATCCTAGTACAAGAATCAGAGCACAACAGATGATTGTTTTTCTAGTGTTTTCAACAAATTATTATTGAATAATTAAATGATTATAGAATGGATGTGGATATTTATCTTATGGGTGCACCATGCCCTGAAAAAAGATGTAGGATACTTTTTATCTAAATTGTTACTTTTATATCACACAAGCGAAGCCACTAGCAGCAGCTTACACATGTTAACTGATCAGGATAGTAAAAGGAGATCTAATTATACTCCTATGTCGGGTAGTTAGGTAGATGGTAGAGAATTGAAATTCAGTAGATACCAAGTTAAACACAAGACTCGTTAAAAATTAAAAGGCCCATTTTGACATTTGAGAAAGACTCTAGAATGTAACTTGGAACGAAACTGAAAGAAGCAATACAATAATAATTAGGGGTCCGGTGTAGTAGTAGCTGAATTAGTATCTAGTAGCTACACTACACCAGACAAGCCGCTAGGTAGTAAAAATAAAAATGTCAAAACTTTATATTTTTTGACAACTTTATGTAGAGAAATACAAGAAATGACGTAAAAGAAGGTAGTAATCAGAAATTTCGTTAGTACAAAATAAATCAACTTCTACTCACGCATTCAAAAGCCTTATTAAACCATTCACCATCAGAAACAATAAAAACAGAACTGTTGCTAGGTAGTATTAAAAAAACATGAAAAAAAACTAAACAGTAGAAGTTTATGTTAGTTTTGCTCAAAGCAGGCTGAGCAAACGGAATCGCCGTCACGTCAAGTCGATGTTATCACGAACTGTGCCTACACACCACCACGAACCAGCTAGAAAACATTGACTTACGACACTGTGATCAATAAGACATTTTACATTGCTGTACTAACACATGTAAGCACAACTATAATTCGAAGTAAAGCAGCAATGTATATCGAATAGGTCGCTATCGTTGATCAAACCTATGTTATGGTACAGGAGAACGGAAACGGAAGCGCCAGGTTGTGCTGGTAATGAATTTGCGGGGTGGGCGCCGCCCTAAAAATAAATTGCCGCGTAGTTTCCTTGTTTTGTTTCAGAACCTCCGGCTGAGCCGACTCGAATGAATAACGGGCCAGTGTGTGTTCTCCAAAGCTTATTTTGAACACCAGATTGCAATCCTAACCTCATTATTATTTCAAATAGAATCTTTTTACAGCTAAACCGCTAAAAATTGAGTTTCACCCAAAAACATAGATTTCTTATCGCTTTGTGCAATCAGAACTGCAATAACCAAAACTGTATTAACTTGTGAATGAAGCTCATGACCGTTAAACGAAATAAATCCGCAATATATTATTATATTACATTTTATAATTTTTTGCTACGGATATCAGATTTATGTTATCGTGGATTAAGACTTAGTCTTTTTGTGGCGTTATAAATTTAATTTGCTCGTTGAAAAAACGTATTGAATTACTCTTTATTAAGCTAAACAAAAAGTGACTCACGTGATGGCTGTATAAAAAGATAACAAAGCGGACCGTTACACGGCAATTGTACGAAATTCAATTTGTGAACACCGCTACGCACCGCTCAGCTCCGCACAGCTCCGCGCCGCGCCGCAAACACTAGCGCCGTGAATAACAATTATTGTGTTGATTACCGCACCGCGGCGCGTCTAATAATTCACTCTATAGCCTAAACTCTGTAATTACGCGGATGGAAACGTCGGCTCACCGTTTGAGATAAAAATCGTAGCAGGCCAGTCTGCGCCGCTCGCCGCTCCGTTCCTGCCGCCGCCCTCGGTAATTGCGGCCTTTCGTACAAACAACATAAACATTTATTTTGTTATGATCAAGCAAACGTTTTGTTCCACACAGATACGTACGATATTATTGTGTTATCTTGACTCATGTTTGTGCACTCCCCACTTGGAGAACGTTTACCAGAACGCTCTGTAACTGCAGTTTAATTTTCTGCCTTTTTATTACGATTATTAAACGGTGCTTCGATTTTATCATTTCTAAGACATGAAGTTTTTATTTGAAGCTATCTAAGTATCTGACATTAATCCTTTGAATTGGTAATAGAAGGAGATTTTTTGACTAGCACCTTTGTATTCCATTTTTTTTAATTATTATTATTGATAGGCTTGCGTTCGACCACCATCTCACCTGATGGTAAGCGACGATGTGACCGACGATGGAACACGCTAGCCTAGAAGTAAACCATTCACTCTTGACTTAAAGACCCCTAAGTTGTAGCTATCAGGAAACACCATTTTCGAAAATGATTCAAAAAGCGGCAAGGACGGTCTCTGAGGTCTACGGCTAACAGCAATATTATGCTAAGTCGTTCTAAGAACTATGCTGTAGTGTTTGCACATCGACGCTGCTTACTGCAGTTACGTCGGGCGTAAAGAGTTACCATTGGCCTGGGCCAGACAGAGCAACTGAAGGAACCGATTGATTTTATTTGATGATGTTTTAAGCTATTGCATAGCTTCTATCGCGGGCCTTGAGCGTGGAGACCGAATCCAGAAATTCCGTAACGAAAAAACCTAACACCCCCACTAAATGGTTGTCATGGCAACTTGTCAGCTTCAATCACAAATAATGATCACCTAATAAAGAATTAAAAGTTGATGAAAAATGCTATGCAAAAGCTTTACGGCGGCAGTCTCCGAGTGCCACACGTCTTTTTTTTTAATAAGAGTCTGATGCTCCCCTTCACCGTTTTGAGAGCAGGGGTGATGAAATAAATTACACCAAGTAATGCGCCTGGCTGGGTTTGAACCGCGACCTACAACTCGTAAGTCGGGGCCTCTACCACTCGGCCACGACGGCTCTATACTCGTACTCAGTATAAAGCAATATACGTATCCATTAGGAATCAATTTGCGAATAGTCAACACGTTCAGTACGGAACAAGATCTAATACACCTCGTGTGTGTTTTTCTTGTGATATTTATTTAGCAAATAGGTTTTTAAAAACACTTTTACACGTCAATTTTCCGTTAATATAAACTAGATGAGGCCGGTATTTCCTAGCTGACTACGCTGAGAAGAAACACCGAAACAAACTCAGGGGTCAAAGTCTCTTTTAAAGTCCATACAGCAAACATGGAATGGTCAAATCATATGAGAACCATGCAGATTGAAGTGTGTGCGTGCGATATGTTAAAACAGGCAACTGCACTGCCAAAACCCCCACAAAAACTCCCGAAATTAGCCTTATCAACCACGATAAGTAAACGTCACACTACACCGTCATAAAATAACCACTTAGTTTCCTATTCATTCAGTCCTGAGAATTAATTAATTAAAATAATCAATTATAATAATTCAAGCGAATTTAATTAGTAAGATATTTTAGTTTTCCTTGTCTGAATTTAATATCCTTGTATAGGAATTGTATTAATAATCACTATGCAAATATTTATCAACTAATGACTTTAAGTATGCACAGGGAAAGACCTCCGGATGACGTCAATGACCTGCCTGACTAACGTTCATGTTTAGCCTGTCCACAAAATTTAAAGCAGTGAATAACAGCGTTGCCAGATGTTGCGATTTTGGCAGGACGTCCTGATTTTTAACTCAAAATTAAATATCCCGCGCGGGACAGGCTCAGTCCCGCTTTTCGGGAATAACTCGACCGTGCGTGCAGCGTACTGAGAAAGCGCGGGCGGGTGCCACAGACAATTTGATTTAAAATATCATATTTTTATTAAAATACAAATTCTACAGATATTTTTACTATCTATTGTCACTTAAACGTAATTTGAACTCAAATAAAAAGATAAATATTCAAAAACTTTTGATTATATACGTTTTTTTACTACCTATTCTTTCGACGAAAGTATCCCGACTTTTTCACTCAAAAAGTTCTTAAATCCCGACTTAGCAAAAAAAATTAGGCAACGCTGATTAATAATCTGTGAAATCGATACAAATATGTTATAAGAGTCTATAACATATTTATTATAACAAAACCGAGTGCTTTTGCCTGCAGCTTCACTCCCGTCAACTGACTGCCTACCCTGCCCTATGTTACGTTACCTACGAGCCTACCCTATACCTACCATAGCTGGTCAAAAAACAGAAAAAGTATTACTTATACATTTAATCGGTCCAGCCATTTTCGAGTTTTAGCGAGACTAACGAAAAGCTATTACACTAAATTATTTATTTTTATATACCTAATATATATTTTTTTGTTTGCATTATTTTTAGTTTATGCGAAACCTGAATATAGTTGGTTCAGAATCAGTAATTGAATGTATCAATTATTGTTATAATAAATTATAATGTGTTTTTTCCAAAAATATTTAAAAAGGTCACAAGTTAGTCACCACCGACACTAAATACAGCACAGGTCACAGTAATTCATAACGGGCATTAGGCGCCAGCGCACAGTTAGGTGCAAGTGCAAAACAACGGCTCAGACGTCTGAATGGCTCGCTATGTATTTTTGCTAACATAACAAGCTTACTTATAACTTTGTGATTTTTCATGATACAGTTATGAAATGTACATAAGTAGATTCTTTACATAAAAATACTAAACACGTGTTTCGGGTTTCTCATATATTGAAACTAATGTTGAACATAATATGTACCTAGATGGTAAAGCAACTCTGTCTGTCTGTTGACGCTTTCACGATTAAACTACTGAACCGATTATGATGATTTTATTTCGTAAGGCCATAGCCTACTTTTATCTAGTTTTGACATTCTTGTTCGCGTTCGCTATAACCAAGATTCTCACAGGTGACGTCATGAACAAAAGCTAGTTGACAAAATCGTGTTATCAGTTTCAGGAAAACTTATAAGTACCGTTGACAGCGAGAAATATGACGTGGAGTAGGTTTTTTTTCCTGTTGGCTTTGCACGGTTTGATCATTTAGCCAGTGTTAAAGTTAGAAAGTATTTAGTTTTTGATACAAAATACAGTCACTTTGTTCTCTATTATAATGCGAGTAATGTTTTTACAGTATTTGGTAGCAAATGTATTAAGTATCAATCCTTCTCTGAAAGCTAGTAACCTCAGCGAGAGATAATGTCCGACTATTACTGATTAAAAACCCACCCCGTTCCTTCAAGCCTTCATACCGCGGCTCGAGCTATCTTTCAAAACTTACCCTGGCCCCAGTAGGCTTCGACCCAGCTGTGCCCCTGCTGTTGCTGACAACTCCTTGAGGCGCGCGTGAACAGTGCGCGCAGTCGACGACTTGGGCTCGGTCCGGACAGTTAAAAGACGATCGGACGCGAGCTACCCATAGCTCGCCGTCCGCAAGCCCAGGGTCATGCGTTGTGCGAAAGAGAACCCCCGGGCCTTGGAATGAAGGCGAAGAAAGAACATAGGAGTAGGTTTTAGTTAGTATTTTTGACACGACCTCCTACTCCGCCTAAGAGCGAGAGAAGTCACTGGATGTTTCCCACCTAAAAAAAAAATGTATGTCACTTGGCATAATATGTATGTTTATTGACGATAAAGCCTATTGCCGAAGGCTCGACTTACAGTCACCCATAATCAGCAGGCGCCCACGCTTAGTACCTATTGTAGGTTGACATTACAGTGGGATATCACATTGGGAAAATGGGGTCTGGGGCGACGCCGTATTCAGGCATGCCACTTTCCTGAAGTTCACGGCATCTTCAAGCCCTGTACTTCGTTTACCAATGATAGGGTTAAAATTCTTACTAGGACCACAGACAGGTACGCCTAAGCTTATACTATAAGTTTGGTGAAATAATTAGCATGAAGTATAGTAATCAAAGTTCACATAAGTACTAAACAAATCTCCAATTTAACAGAATAACATTAACTGCGCTACTTTACTGTCAAACAAACACATTAATGCATGTTTTGTTTACGTATCAAAGCTTATAAGTAGTAGATATCGTGAAGCGTATCGTAGTTCCATAACCATATAGTTAGTTTCTGAGAAGGTTGGTTTGCGGCGCAGCGCGGCGTCCAAATTACAGGGGCCAAGCACGCTCTGGCCCGAATCTACGCTGCCCAAACAATCGAATTAGCTGTAATGACTCTCATGCACCTAGTAGTTTAGACCCCTTTCGGTGCCGACGACTTTCACTTGTAGTAATAAGATATTGTTACAATAAGCAATACGTATTGTTATTGGTGTCAAGAACTGTCGAAAGATTTGTTAACTTAATTCGATTGTGCTGCAAGAAAGTTCTCAGCCACCGCACTCAAGGATGTTTCGACGCACACGTGTTTCTACACAACATACCTTCTATTTAAGTTGAATTTACATTAATTTAGTTCATACAGCGATACCCATGATTAATGTTCACGAAGCGGCATTAAGTAAAAGATAAATTAACGTCATTTTAATACCTACTCCCATACAGGCGCTGGATCCATACAAAAAAATCCTATTAGCCGGCAGAGTTCATCCAAACATTAGACAAAAAGCCGGCATCGACTACATAAATACATAATATGGATGAGCCGCTACCAATAATTACCGTTTATTACAAAGGGTGAAATAAAGCGCATTCCAAACAGGTACATGGTACATTCGGTAGTACGTGTCACAGGTCATGTCTAAACTCATCAATCTTAGCTCCATTTAATGTTGGAATAGAATACGAGCGAGTGAGTGAATGTGTGAGTGAGTGAAAAGCTCCGACGACGAAACAAAACTGGCTCGCGTGCACAATGAACGAGTGAACAAGAACGATGCCGCGCAAATGGAATACGGCCGGCGACGCCATTGTCGATGCACAAAAGAAAGGCAATCATTCGACATGAATAAATATCTTTGAATAATGGGCCCTCGCTGCCTATAACGAAATGTTTTATGTATTGGAATTATCGCGTATAAATCGCTTTTATATGACGGTACACTTCCTTGTTAATGTTTGATTCGCGGTTTCGTTATCATATTTAGGTTAATCCGCGTAGTGGTTCATTAAACAGTTTACGGTTCCGAATAATACACTTAATCAAAACAAAGAATACTTACATGCTGAAGATTAGGTATCTTCAGCCTGTAAGTAAACTATGTTTTTTACCATTGTAGAGAGAAGAGAAAGAAACGGTGAACGAAAACATCTTGAGGAAACCGACATGTCCTAAAACCAAACATTTAAAGACATGTAACCTTCACCAACCCACACTAGGCTCGCGTTTTGGATTACGACCCATTCCCTCTCCAAGGAGGCCTGAGTCCCAACAGTGGGAACATTAAAAAGGCTGAGGATGTTGTTGAGAAGGTAGAGTGAATATTTTCTTAATAAACTAGTGTACTTCATCACCAGCGACTGCATCACTGCTTACCATCAGGTAAGATCGCAGTCAAGCTCTAGTTCATATCATTTAAATAAAAATATATTGGTAAGCATGTGATGAGGAAGAATGGAACACATGTTACTAAAAGAATTATGAGTTTACTTGTGGATAGATGGACAAGGAGCCCTCTCCTTGCTCCATCCATCTCATCTTGCTTTGATCCATCTTTTCTCTGTAGGGACAGAGAAAAGATGGATCAAAGCAAGATGGATTGAGGAATAATATGAAAAAAAGGATGTTAGTGATAGCGTGACGGTGGACAGGAGAGAATGGAAAAAAAACGTTGCTCCAACTGCAAATAACACGGGGACAAGGGTAGGAAAATGATGATGATGATGAGACTCACGCTTGAACACTATCTTACCTGATAGAAAGCGACGAGGTAGTCGACGATGGAGCACGCTTGTCTAAAAGTAACCTATTCAATCTTAATTTAATGACCTAATTAAATTTCAGAAAGCTCGTAACATTATATACCTACACAGGTAATAATTCTTCATCATTATCATCATCGACAGCCAGAATTCACCCACTCCTGAGCCAATCTCCATGTTTCTGAGTCAATCTTATGAAGATTTTAAATGTCAACCATTTTTTCGATAGGTGGAGTAGTGGCGAACACGGCACTATTCCACCTATCGTCATTATGCTGCCTTTCCAGGAATCCTGCTCAGCACCATTTAAGTTCCATTTATTTGTTTTTCTATGTCGAAAACCCTCGTAAGTTTTCGATTGTCGACGTTAGTAACTGTATGCCCAGCATGGATTGCTCCACAGCTCTTTGTGCCACTCTGAGCCTACACACAGCCTCCTACGTAAGCGTCCAATAATCTTTACTTATTATACCTCAAGTAAACGTAATATTATTTCTATTTTAAGTATTGTCGATCCAGCCAAAGCCTCTTCGCCTCCTTCTGCGAAACAGTAATGCTAGCAAAAAAAGAGGCCGACCGCATCAGGCAACGGCGCTCTCGCCACCGCCGGGATTCCGATCCCGATTTCCGGCCACCGTAGACACGGGCTTGCGGACGGCCAGCTATGGGTAGCTCGCTGTCTGACTGTCCGATAACTGTCCGGACCGAGCCCAAGACGTTGACGGCGCGCACTGTTACCGCGCGCCTCAAGAAGTTGCCAGCTGGGTCGAAGCCTACTGGGGCCAGGGTTAGTCCGAAAGGTAGCTCGAGCCCCCTTATGAAGGCATGAAGGAACGGGGTGAGTTTTTAGCCAGTAAGAGTCTGACACTATCTTCCGCTCTGCCCAACAGCGATTGTTGTCATTGGATGATTTTCCCCAAAACAAAAAAAAAGCCTCAGCCTCTAATATATCTTGCATGGCTATGAAAGAATTATTTGAGGGGCTCCTCAAACCATTCTTTTCAATACTTCAAACGATTACAGTCAAAGTTTACGTAAAAAAGTGCACATAAATAGAAACCCAAGTTCCCAAATTACATCACAATACTATCGTATAATAACATGGCAATTAATTAGATCCATTAGAACACATATCTAATTAGCTTTATGAGCCTATTACTGCAAACAATACATAATTAACTGTTCTCAGTAAACAATAGTCATAAAAAATCTAATTTTTCATTTCAATCCCAACATTGTTCTTAAAAAGGTATCACTGAGCTTTCGTAAAATACAAGGAAACAGTTGCCATTCCTGCTTCAGTAGTGGTTCGGTCATACGGTAGATTTCTACCCAACCCACTCATAAGCGGAAAACTAAATATAATAAATGTGGTTCCATTCTAGATTACTCCTGTATTATAAATTCGTTTGAAAACCTTTAAACTCGGTAATAGCCCAAGCCGGAAAATCGAACGAGGAATCGAACCAACGAGATGCAGAACTGCCGCCAATCGCTCGACCTCTGTGCCGACTGTGTCTTGATATACCTGTAAATAAATTAAGTTCCACTAGTCGTGTCACCAAGAGACAGGCGCAAACGTTCGGGCCTCAACTTACGAGTGTTGAAGATTTGGACCGACGCAAGCACTTTGTGTGATTGTTTCATCACCACTCACCACTGCTCTCAAAACGGTAGAAGAAAAACTTATTGAGGAAACCTAAAATAAGTCCTAGAGCCACAAATTCCAAGACGTGTGACATCGTCCATCCCGCGCTGTGCACAGGGCGCGCAGAGCGCGGGTCCCAGCCGTGGGAACATTATAGATAGCTTCTCTTGCAGCTCTTTATATCACCTAACTTAATAAGAGCAGCAACGGTAATACGCATGAGAGGCTTTCAGATATGAATTGATTTCTATTCAGTCGATCTTCTACTTTGATATTTAGATCAGATCTGATCAGACAGATAGATCTCCAGCTGAAGACCAAGAGCCAAGTTAATTTGTTATAGGTTTTTATGAGGTGGAAAATCATACAATCATTTCTCTTGGTCTAGGGTCGAGAGAGACGGATGTCAGACTTTTACTGACTAAAACCTACCCATTCCTTCAGTTATTCAACAGGATCATAATATCTCTTTCAAAAATTCCGTAAACCTTCGTTCTGATAAATGTAGTAGTTTTTCATACCTATATAGTTGATTTTACATAATTTGTGGAATTAGAAAAGAAAAAAACTCAATAGCGATTAAAGTTTAAATTAACTCAAATTGTTTCATCATCTGCTACCGAATCAATACACCTTCAACTTGTTAACCTATAACGCTACGTCAGATATATCCGACCAATACGCATACCCACGACCAAATACTCCATCTCATCATACCACGGACACCCAGCCGTCAGATAGAGTACCCAGTCACAAAGACACGACACTTGCGAATGGGACCCAACAACACTCTTCTGACCAATCAGATGCAAGCGGATAAAGGGTTAAACACAAAATACCATTGCTTCATTGCTCTTTAATCAAATCACGAAGCATCTCATCGTTCGGTCAGCGTCCATCAGTTAATTTTTCCGGTGTGTTTCCGAATCTAATGGCATTAATTAAGGCTGCGCAGGAGTGCGACGCGGGCGGAACGAAGCGGTGCTCGTAGAGAGGAGGAGGACTCGGCTCACGCTCTTCCACCAATAAATCAATTTAATCTAATTTAATTTGAGCCAGGCTTCCTCCGGACGAACGAACCGACGGTTTTCGTACAGTCACGCAATCTCTATAAGTTTTTTTTTTTTTCAAGCTATCGCTTTTAGGGGATAAGCACTCAACATTTACCTATTTATATAATTGTTTTACATTGATGTAAGATTTAAAATTTGTTAATAGACACGTCGTGAATTTCTAAAATTTTTTGCGTCATTAGTTTTGAATAATGATGACGGAGCCGTTATCATTAAATCTAATATAACCTTATAGTGCACACATATTTTATCAGTTAAGTCGTATGTAATGGTTAGATGGTGTGCTCATTGACATCATCTGGGCATCAATCCTGACTCCGGGTTGTTACTGAGGATTCCCACTTCCAAATCGAATTCATGAAGAATCTCATGGTGAGGTGTGAGCTTGCAACAGCTAAACCAAACGAAACTAAAAGACGTATCCTATAAAATAACTTAGGTGACTTTGTTTTACGCTATAATACCTACTCGTAAAGAACCGCGTAGCGGCGTAGCAACTCGTAGCACGTAGCAGTGTAATTAATTATATCACCAGTTCACGTAAGTACAAGTATAATAGCTATCCTGATACTGTTGCTACGAAAATAACAATCGATTCCAAAAATAATATGTATTTTTTTCTAAACAAATGTAATGTATTTATAGATAGTTCTTAGGTATCTTAGAGATTGCAATCTTGTAAAAATATTTTATTCCCGATATTTGAGCGACTGACAATTCTGAATCCACGAGTTCTACGTATTTACGGGATCCTACATGGTGCAAACAAATCAATTAAAAATTATTAATAATGTGAAAGACAACTAATAAACCAAAATTAAAATATTTGTTGTTTTGAGAGTAAACGGCTTTTGTTTTTACATATTACGAGTACATGTCAGAAAATGTTTATACTATTTACACACGTGGCCATTGAGCAGCACATAATATGTATTATGAATTTCGCTTTTCGTCAATCCCGCGAATCCCGTTCAATTTACAACCGAGGTTAGTTCCGCACATCGCAACCGGGATCGCGGTATGGCATACCCTCGTTTACTCGATCACATCTTAATAATCTGAGATAAATACTAAAAAAGCTACAACATGGGAAAGTTCCATTCAAGGACAGTTAATTGTAAAAAGCTAGCGCAGACAAGAATTACCTTTTGTTTATTTTGTAAGATATAATTAGTATTATTGCTTTCTTCTAACTGTTCTGTCTTAGTAAACCTAGTTTCGGCATCAATTTGGGTTTCGACAGAAAATCTGCCGAACCTTTAGCCAAATCGAACCACTGCATTCGTGAATTATTATCGCATGTGGTTTAGCTGACTTCGGGTGAGTTCGTGTCTCGTGTGTCACCCGCCATCATCAGCAGAGCTCGCCACTAACCACTCAAACAACTGTGTGTCAGACACAGTTAAATCATTCATTATTTATTTTTAGATACTTGATTTTAACTGTGAGAAAATACAAATAGCGTGTGCGCTTTAAGTAGTCAGCTCGCCCTCTCTCCCGCTTACCAACCGAGGTACCTAGTCAATTCGATCGGGTAATACAGGTTGGCGGCCAATTTATAATTTCAAAATCGATTAAAAACGAAACTCCCATGAATATTCATTTAATTCTAACTGCGTTTTAATTTAATCGCTAGTAGTGCGAATTTAATTATGCGCCGTTATTTTGTCCAAAATTCATATTAGAAGTACGCAGCAAAGTAATTAGTTTGTTAAACTCACGTTGATAATTTTTTTATTACTTTCTTTCTTTTGTCTTTCTTTTCTTTCTTTGTTGAGACCAATTATGATATTGAATTGCTAGTTATTAATTAGATAATGACACATTACTAACTGCAATTAGGAGATCTCGAAAAAGTTAAATGTCTTTAGGATGTTGTGATTGCAAACGCAATTAAAATACGTTTACTTAATTAACTAGGTCCTTCCTAAATATAAATTTTGATTATTGTAGTTGTTAAATTAATTTTCATAATTTTTGTTATATTGCAGGAAAAAAAACACTTACATACAAATGTTTTTATTTCATTTTAATTGACTTCATATGTGTAAAAATTAAGCTAGGTATGATTAAAATATTTCAGGAATTAATAGATTTTCAACGCGTTTAAAAAGTGTCGGTTTCGACCAAAACTCAGATTGTTCGGATTCGGTTTCCGTTTCACTAGAAAGTCCCGTTTTGGTCAGACACTAATACACATTAAAACTAAAATTCCTTGACTCCCATAGATATTCTCATATGTCAAAACTTCGTAGCACCTAAGACGCGAATAACTAGATTCTAATAAGACTTTAAAACAAGATAGATGAAAAACTACTATTAAGTTTATATCTCCAATTCCGATCAGCAAATATCGGACGTTTACAGGCTACTGCGTATGCGGCTAAGAAGCAAGTCACGTTGGATGAGATCATGACCAACACACACAAAAAACTTTAAACAGTAGCACAATCAACAACGCGTTCCCACATGAATCAATACATTTAGATACATGCTACCAAATAAATTACTCTCAAAACGAATTAGTCCGAGCCACCGGTCGCGTACACCATCATTTTGCGCTTGATTATAACTTAACAGTACCCCAACAATAATAAGACACACATCAATGGCTAATTCAATTTCTTCTCAACAAATTGAATTTGTTCTACGGTGTGAGCGTACATTCTTGTTCGTACAATGAGTATACCAACAAAGAAAGGCCGAATACCAACAGCGGCTCACAACGAGCTAGCCAGCTACCAGCTAGCAGGCGGACAGCGACCACACAGCTCGCCGTCACGTTTCCAATGAGATCGGTGCCGCGATGACACCCTTGAAATGTTTTTAATAGCGTGATTTATAGAGCAAATTAAACATTTGACTTGGCGTGAATTTGACGCTGAGTGGATCGGTCACGCACGGACACTGAGCCCGCGTCTCCGTCTCTGCTGGTACAGGCGAGCACAACCTGCTTATTGAGGAAATTTGTTTTACTAGCTGACCCGGCGATCTTCGCACCGCCCAATGAATGTAGTATATCTTTCGATATAGTCAACCGATTGCGATGAAACAAAGCCTAAGAAATATATCAAGTTACAATTTTATTGTATAAAAGTTATCTACATCTGTTTTGTACATTTTATTTAATACGCTAAACTACAAACTTCCATTCCGATTTATTATATGTATAGATTGTATCCATCGCAGACCAGTAGCTTATTTCTGAGTTCAGTTTCAAACCTAGCTATGTATTTTAAATGGCACCGTTCAACTTGCCGCCGGAATTGTGTTATTACACACTTATAGAAAAAACATAATCGGGATTTTTTTATTATATATCGTTACCTAAGTCATATTTTTTTTTGTTATTGGTAGGCTTGCGTTTGACCACCATCTCACCTGAATTGAATCATATTTTTAATTGATTATATATTAAACTAGTGCGCCTCTTCATCAAGGATTGCCTCACTGTTTACCATCAGCTGAGATCGCAGTCAAGCACTAGCTTATATTATTAATAAAAAAAATGCGGTGGAGTTATATGACGCCATATTTTAGCTAGAAGTTGTCTTTAGTGTGTATATAGTTTTAATTAGTTAGCTGTTTTTATTTTTCTTGTTTTAATACAATATATAATTGTACTAAAACAAGAAAAATAAAAACCTATACCTACTAAAAATAAATACACATTTCCCCAATTAAAAAAAAAATTAGGTAAGTAGTTAGACAGGATTTAGTAGGTTTTTTTTAAAACCTAGGTATTTCCCATATCGGTGTCACAGGTTTTAGGTGAATCATCCAATTGCTTGTCCTGCAGAAGTGTAGACTACAGCCTAAAACCACTTGCGTAATTCAATTCCCCTTTGAGTTTTGGATCTCAGTTTCCTTATCAGAAATTCCCCGTGGCTCTAGCATTGGTGTAACGGTCATTAGACTTCGGTAATAACTGATATAGCAACAGCTAATTAAATAAATTCCATACATGATTTAATTTAATTACTTTAATATTAGAAAACAAAACTTTGGTCACATGCGTAGGTAATAACGAGTAACTATTGTGATTTCCTGTTGCTATTCTATAATGCTTACATATAAGGTATAAATATACCTACACTGTACAATATTGTATCATAGCTTAGGAAAACGAATTACCTGAAACACACTGAATAATTTGTAAGCACCTACTCTTCAGGTTCAGTTATAGGCTTAGCAACCAATGGGTTTGGTGTCATCACAGTTATTTTTCCCTTTGCAGGAAAAAAATCAATTAATCAATAAAATATATATAATAATGTCAAATTGTACTATTCGAATACCTAAACGTCTATACGATTACATAAATGTAAATATTTTTTAATATGTCGTTGGTGTTCCTAATAATTTTGGCGTAAATCTCACTAAAGCTCAAAAACTATTTCACTGATTTGGATCACCCTTTTAGTTTTTGGTCGCTCAATACAAGGGTAGTTTAAAAGTAAAAAAATAGAGGAAACCCATAAAAACGGTTACACGAGGACTGAGCCGTAGGCGGCAGCTAATAGATAAGATTATATCCTTAATGCAAAAAGTTAAACATCTCCAGCATTGTCCACAGTTCTGGGCGCGACTGTACCCAGGTATCCGCGCGCGACAGCCTCAAGTCCGGTGGTCGAGCTGATTAATACGCGCGCTACCGACTTCCACGGCAGGTTTTTTACCTCGATGACACCGTGCGTGCGCGTGAGAACCGATTTCCTCCGCCGTTTTCAGCATCAGCTAACGGTACAGCATCACTGTAAAGAGCCCACTGTGAAAGTATTAAAGTACCAAAAACTTGTCCAAATCACGTAGGTCAAACCAACCGTGAAAATACGTTTGCAGTTCTGTGGGTATCGGCGTGGTTTTGTTAACTTATACCAGTTGTTTTCAACCTGCGGCCCGCGGCCTGCATGTTACCCACCAAACATTTCTGAATGGCCCTGCAGCCTAAACAATATTGGTGACATATAATCTACTATAAAAGCGAAATACCATTCACTGATTGATCACAAAGTCTCAGAAACTATAACGCCTACAAACTTAAAATTAGGCAGGTTGGTTCCTTATAGGGTGGAAATTCTACCCCTAAGGGGATTTTTTTTTTTGTCGACGGGGAAAATCATCTTTGACGAAACCCGCTCTTGGGTGGAGCGGGAGACAGTGTCAGACTCTTACTGACTAAAAACCCCGCGCCGTTCCTTCTAGCCTTCATACCGGGGCACGAGTTCCCTTTCGGAGAACCCTGTCCCCAGTAGGCTTCGACCCAGCTGGGCCCCTCCTGCTGCTGACAACTCCTTGAGGCGCGCGGGAACAGTGCGCGCCGTCGACGTCTTGAACTCGGTCCATTACCGGACGATCGGACAGCGAGCTACCCATGGCTTGCCGTCCGCGAGCCCGCGTCTACGGTGGCCGGAAATCGGGATCGGAATCCCGGCGACGGCGACGAGGGCGCCGTTGCCTGATGCGGTCGGCCTCCTCCTTTGCAAGCATTACTGCTTCGCGGAAGGAGGCGACCGCCTGCCATTCCTCCTCGCTCCGGACCATGGCCTCGACCAGGGCCCGGCGCGAGAGGTCTCCGCCGCCAATCGCCCCCACGAGGGCACGGCGATGCTTGCCCAGGCAGGGCACACCTCGACGGTGTGCTCCACCGTGTCCTCCGGGCGTTGCGCACAGTGGCGACACCCGGGCGTCTCTTCCGCTTGAATCCGATGCAGGAACCTCCCGAACTTGCCATGTCCGGTGAGGACCTGCGTCATGCGGAAACCCCTAAGGGGATGACACGAGGTCCAAAGTTTGTATGGAAAAACCTACTTTTACGAGGACGAAGCCGCTGGCAGAAGCTATTTTATATAAATTCCGTGCCTCAGTAGCAGTTTTACTGTACAGAAGTCTGCTTCTTCACTCCTTGGAGATGCATAGATGCATCGAACAGATGATCATTGGACCATAGCAAAAATAGGACTATGTGGCATGTAGCAGTTTTATAGAAAACAGTCTATTTGACAAAAAAAAAAAACAAGATTGTAGAAAATATTAAATGTAGACTTTTATTTCACTAAAGCCCACCTTTTCCATTATGCCCATTATGATAATAGTAGAAACACTATGTGGCCCGAGAAGAAAAAAGGTTGAATACGACTGACTTATACCATGTTCTTGTGACAGCCTGTTGGTATTGCATGCGGCAGCTGTCAGCGACCAAGCTTTTATAGGAAACGATTTTTAAATACAAAACAACGAAAATGTTGTTGATGTGAATCATGCTGTTTATTAAGCTATGAGTATTTTTTTATGGACACTGTTGTGACTGGTATTCTCGATATTACACAGTAACAAAAACATATTTAGAGGTAATTGTTGACTTATGTATAATATAGATAGGTACCTATAAAAATAAGAAATGTTATGAGAAAGAAAGAAATCACGTTTATTCCACCTAAACAGACGCACAAAACTTTACAAAAATACGAAAACAAATTTCCCTGTTAGGCCATGTGTGTATCGGGCTTAGGTGTATTACGCCTTACAACCATAGACAACGGAGTTGACTAAGTTGTCTTGACCACTATAATCTGTGTTTTTAACACCGATATTTTATACATGTATTCACAAATTATTCATTACGTAATTGTAATCTTTTTATGCATATATGTATTTATTTAATAAAATTAAATTATCATCTGAAATGTTAGATAACTTATCTATGGAAATAAAGATGCCATAATGTTATTAATGACAAGCATACAGACCCAAACCGCGACATCGGTTTGTCCATACACTTAATATTTTAAATGTGACGCTTTCACGGATAAACGATTGAACGGATTTTGATGAAAGGCATGGGGTAAACTTGAGCTTCAAGGAAGGACATAATTATGTACTTGTTATCTATCTTATTTTTTATTTATTTTCAATACACTTGCTCATAAAGTGACTCTTATTGCACTGCACTGAGGTATATAATGGAACTGTTACTAAACTGTGACATTGTTGATGGGCACAGGTCGTCCCCCACGAGGAAAAGGGAAAATAATGGGCGCCCATAATATGAAAATAGATTTTTACCGCCACAACAGTTTACTAGTTTTACAATTATTTTATTCACAAGTGTATTGAAAAACGTCGTATGATACACGTGAGTAATTAATGATTACCGTTCTCGGCTCTCTTAAGACCCTCACCATGGCTCGGGTCTAAATACCGCCTCAACGGTAATCACTAACATTACACACTTCATATCATAATGTATTATTATCGGCACACCAACAGCATTACACACAGGATTACTTATCTTTGACTTCGACATCGCGTTCGTAATAACCGACATTCAAGCGGACGAATCCGCTGGCAAAAACTAGTATGTACTATTGACAGATATTAAAAATGTAGATAATGGTTGAACAAAACAAAAAATTCAGCACACTATACTATGCATACTACATATGGGGCTGTTCGTTACGTAAGCAGTTTTTTTGCAAATATTAACCCCCCACCCCCGTTAGTAACAGTAAGCAAATGTCTCATCCCCCCCCCCCCATGTAGCGGTTACTAATACTTGAATGGTCCTAAACACATTATTGAGTTACAAATTTTCCAGACCATACCTACTTTACAAGTTTCTCATAGCTCACAAGTACTAAACACTAATTTAAAAGTGGTTTCAATACCGGCGAGCCCGTAAAGCAGGCCGTAAAGTATGCGTTGTAAAGGAGTTCAATCAGCTGCTTGTCGTCCAATATTTGTTATAGGTTGCGCGGCCGCAAGTGCCCATTGTGACACTGTGCGAACCAGCAATGAGCAGTCGAACACCCACTCGTTATGCTCCCAGACTCTGATTTTAGCTACAGGGTGGACTGTATGGAATAATTCTTAATCAGCGTTCGCCAATTTACCTCAAATTACGTAACTAACAATAAATAGCCCAAAGATAAGAATAAACAGTTTTCAATTAAGTTAAAATAAGAGAATCTTTGTGGTATTAATTTAACTAAATTAGAAAAAAACATAATTAATTAACAACATTTCTTTCAACTCAAAGAAAGAAAGGAATATAAAAGACGAGAAAAGAAAAGAAAAGAAAAGAAAAGAAAAGAAAAGAAAAGAAAAGAAAAGAAAAGAAAAGAAACACACATTCATCATCGCCGTGTCTATATATAAGATATAGACACGGCGATCAGTAGCAAGTTGTAGGAATTTGGGTTGCTGTGCGAATACCTGGGTCACGTCAGATTCACAAGCTTTAAAATAGAGTTACTATTTAAATAATATACATATAATACGTGGAAACGTAGTGAATTGTACAATAGCCTATTTTAACATGTATCTAGACGTAAGACAAATTATACAATTCTTTGTTTTCACAAATAAAAAAAAATATATATAAAAAATATAATAATATTAATTTGACTAATAGGTTTAAAACCTATTAGTCACTTTAACACGTAAATTTTTCTTCAGTTTAAAATAGATGAGGCCGGTGTTTCCTAACTGAATACCCTGAGAAGAAAGAGCGAAACAAACTCATTGGTCACAGTCTCTTTTAAAGTCTATAGGTACAGCAAATATTACCTAATGGTCAAATCATATGAGAACCGTGCTGAGTGTCTGAGATGGTCTAATGTGCAAAATCCATACAGATTTGAGTGAAGGAATTATAAGTAAAAATTATTTAAACATATTAACAACTTTTTAACAGACTTATAAAAAAGGAGAAGGTTCTCATTTCGAATATAAGTATTTTTTTTATGTTTGTTCGCGCATAACTTCGTCGCTTGCCATCCGATTTGAAAAAAAATTTTTGGAAAGGTTCTTCCCAAATGGTCCCACAGTCACCAAGTTGGGATCTGATCATGGAATCTTGGCGAAATCGAGGGAACTCCTCAAATTCAATTCAATTTTTTAGTGAAGACAGTTATTCTTTTTTTATAAAAAGGTTTTAGTAACATATATGCGTTTTACAAACCTGCTGTATGTTACCAGGGAAAAGTAAAAACTGCTCTCATATCGGACCTGTCCAAAGTGCGAAGTTAATCTACCTACTAGTAATAGCTCATTCCCTCCACAAGTCCACAACCCGCAAATGTGTCTCAAACATAAACTATTTTACTGACTATGTTCAAGAATGTCCTGCAGAAAGTTGTATTATCTTGAGGATAACATAAAAGTACCTCTAATCTAACCACAACTGAATAATTATTACTTCCAGATTAAATTATTGAATGTGACGTCAAATCCGGTTCTAGTAGTTTCCCTTAGATAACACAAAATTATAAATTATGTGGCAATACCGTTATTTCAGGGAAAATGTTTGTGGAACTTTACCTAGTTACACAATAATTGTTATAATTACTAATTACAGTTACTGTAAATACGAAATATGAATATAGGTAATTCCTTCAGTCCAAAATTAATATGAAGTTCTAGTTAATGTACTTTTATCGAAATATATTGTATTCCTGGACACAGGTTCCTAGGGAAAAAGTTTATTTAATTAATTAGGTACCTCATTTTTATTAAGGAAGTTGTAGAATCTACCTAACCATTATAAAAAAATATGTTTTTGCCATCTAGTTTTCACTGATTTAGTTAGTTTAAATCCAATTTTTTTAGGTACATTCAAAATTACGTTTAGAATTTTTTCTAAACGTAATTTTTAATATTTTAATGGCTCCTACAACATTCGTAAAAAAAACCTTTATTTCAATACTAGCAGCTTTATTCATTACAACTAATGTTTTTTTTAAAGCGGGAAGTCATCTGCTTACTTATCCCGCTCCAGGGCAAAGCGTGACGGCGTGTCAGACTTTTACTGACTAAAACAACACCTAAGTTCCTTCAGTTGCCCGGACCATGGCTCGAACCAAGAACCGGTGCGAGAAGTCACCACCGCCAATCGCGCCCCCAAGAGGACACGCTGATGCTCCAAGCGGGGCAAACCTCCACTGTGTGCTCCACCGAATCCACCAGGTGGTCTGCATAATGGTGACACACGGACGTTTCTTACACCTGGATCAGGTTAAGGAACCTCCCGAACTTACCATGTCCGGTGAAGACCTGTGTGTGCGTAAGGGGAGGACGTTGTGACGCTTCTCTGGCCACTCCTCAAAGAAGAGCCTCACCACCATGATTATGGCTTGCTATAAGGTTATAAGGTTTTGTTTCAATTGTTATAAGGGGATGCGATATCTTCAACATACGTCATTGTTTTTTTTTTATAATATAAACTAGTGCTTTAATTGCAGTCAAGATGATGGATCCCACCTGATGGTAAGCAGTGATGCAATCGTTGATGGTGAGGCGCACTAGTTTATTAAAAGCTTATTCACTCTAGCTTTGAAGACACCTAAATTATAATCGGACGGGAAGACTGCAGCAAGCAAATTGTTCCAGTCCTTCGATGTACTTACGCGGTATATTAGTTAACACTATGTTACTTACATACATACGTACGTGGCGTTGGAAGCCCTACTACAAGGTGGGCCGATGAACTGGTAAGGGTTGGGAGGATTCGATGGATGCGAGACGCACAGGACCGTTTACTGTGGCGACACTTGGGGATGATGTAATTTACATTGACATGCGTCCGGATAGTGCCGGACAGGGTCAGTTCCGTGTCCGGCCAAATTAGACGGAGACAGGCCCGTCCGGCTTTTGCTAGGCTTTTTAAAGTCAATTTTGTTTAGAATTGACATTTGATTTCTGTCTTACCTGGTCTCGCTAGCACAAGCAGAGTGGACATTCAATTAGCTTTAAGCAATTAATATCACTTAATTGTATTGTTTTTTCATGAGTTTTTATTTTTATTTTCTTGTCATATTAAACTTTAAAAAAAATGTCGGCTTTTTGACCAAATGTCCGGCTAAAGAGGATAGTCTGTCCGGCTTTTCGCTTTCAAGACCTAGCAACCCTATCTACATAGGTATACTAAATAGGTACCTAGTATCTACTTATCTGAAAAGCCTAAAAAAGACAGTAGACAGAAAGCGCGGCAATCAATCAGTTTGTTCACAAACCAGGACCACGATACCTGAGCGTCATGTAACGGTGACATCGCTGTTAATTCCTCGGCGCAGACACAAAAGGTGTTCAGTGGCGGGCAGCGGGAGCGCCCGGGGGTAAACGGCACTCAATTTACCCATTTCTCTATATTAATTACCAAAACAGCCCCCGGCCGTTGCGCCGAGCATAAATAACAAAAAATGACGCGTACGTCACGCCGCCCGACTCCACCGATTACATTAACATCCCCCTTCGAATTAAACGAGTTTAAGGGAGGCGATTTATCACACGTTTAAAACGTAACCTCGCGTATAAATTGTGTAAAATCCATAAAAGTGGTTCATAGACAACACCTGTCTTTTGGATTTTTTTCTTCGTTTTTCCTTCGGTTTTCTTATTATCTATCTACAAGCAAATAGAGCATGAGTGTAAATATTTATCCTTGCATGTTGTCCTATGATTTTTATGAACCATTAACTTCAAATGCGATGGATAGGTATGTGTTTAATTTGCTTAACCCTTCAGATACCGTCCATTAGAGACACAATAGTAAGACAATAGATGCGCGGCCACCGGTGGTCGCTTGGGGATTCATGAATTAAAGAATATTGAAAAAAATATACCAATTTGATTTTTAAATAAAATATAGATTTATTATACTACATTTTTAATTATTTGACACTTTTAACAAAATATCTAAAGCTGATGACAAATAAACAATATGGTATAGAAATCAGAATGCATAAAAAAAATCCAAATGAAGTATAACATCTTAAAACTTTAATTTCTAATTTTCTAACACACCGTAGACATTTCAATATATTTACATGAATATTATTTCTTAATTTAATGTTATACTTATAAGTAGGTTTTATAAAATAACAGTTCAAATAAAAATAACCAAGCGAAATAAAGTTAAGATACGCGTTTCCTTGTTTAAACATAGTCTGATACACCGTGACGTTACTGTACACCTGGTCATCCACTACTCATTGCACCTTTATGTTGTACTTATGTAGTACAATTATGTACCTGTTTAACCCCTAGAAAGAAGCTTACAGTATTGATAATCTTGTCAAACAATAGGTATTTTACCTAATTCTAATGTTTAAAATTCTCAAACTAGAGTTGCTAGATTGTTTGAAAAATAACGTAGCCCTGAAAAGTAAAGTGTAACTGAAAGAACACAAGTGGGCTTTGGTCAGTAAAAGTCTTCTCTCAATCCACCCAGAGCGGGAGAACTTACCCATTTGATGATTTAACCGAAAAAAAAAAATCTTTGAAAATTCTCAACTGCTATTTGCGATTCATATACCGGGGGGGTTTGTCTCGAATATATTTTAAATATAATGTGAAATTTTATGAGGTAAAAAATATGTCTGTCCATGCAATAGAATGATAGGAGTTTAAATTCAAATGAAAATAATACTGCATTCATTGAAATTCAGAGGTGTTTCATTAATGCCCTACTAATAGTTTAATTTTTGTAACCTCATACGTTGTTTTTTTTTTATTATTTAATAGTTTATTGGCTCACGTTTCACCACTATCTCACCTGAATACGTCCAGTTGTGGACAAGGTTTTCCTGTCACAGTAATACATAAATAGTCTGTGTGTCGGTATGTTTGTTACTTTTCACGCTGGAACGACTCAACGGATTCGTATGGAATTTGGCACACTGATTGACTATATCCTGGTGCCTATATAGCACATTATATAATACTTTTTATCTCGGAATATTTTTTCAAATTCACGCTGGTGAAGCCGTTGGTTTTAGCTACTTTTATTTATATTTATTTTCAATATTTTCCCGTGCCAAGGAAAATATTGATAATAAAAAATATCAAATCCTTGGCACACGACATCTAGTGAACTGGTGGCCCTGCATGACATTACAAATTTATATTATCTTCTGTTCTTAAGGTGCTCCAGGATAGCCCATGAAATTCAAATTTTCGTTTTTTTTTTTTAGAATTTCCAGGTCCGATTTAGACAGTAAGTAAGAGTTTTATATTGAAATATCATAATTTATCTCTTCTTTAATTTCTAGACAAATTGTTGCCCCGCATTAGGACTTGCTGCTGTATCGTGGGCGCGTGCACAAACATAAACTCATATAAACAAAACATTTATCCTGCGCGGAAACCAAACCCGTGATACGCAGTGCAGCTGTCAATCGGTCAACCACTGCGCCAACCGTGCCGGCTAGGCAGGAGACGGTTACAATATGTCGACTGCGCTTAGTAAGACACCTATGCTACTACAATGCATTAGGTTGGAAAAAAAATCTTGTATCGACCTCGGTCTTTTGTGTTCAATGTCACTCAAAAGAACAATAACAAAATATCTACCTCATAAATATATATTTATATAATACGTAGCTACCAATTTAGTTTTACACTGACATCACATTAAACTATAATGAATGTAAAGGATGTTGCAGATAAAAATGTAGATTATCAACAATGTTCTGAAAGTTAAGTCTTAACTGAAGATGTTCAAGCGGTGACGGCGGCACGAAGGGGGGCCACATCGCCGCGCCCAGCGCCGCCAGGTCTGGCCGGAGCGGCGCCGGCGCGGGCGCAACACTCGCACCCACTACACTAGCCTTGTCCACTCCACTGCTCAACAAACTATCGATAGAAAACGACTTCCTCCAATTGTCCTTACTATCAGTCACTGTACATGAATTAACAACCACTGGCGACTCAAACACTTGTTGCAAAGGAGGAACCCTCATATTTAACTGACCAGCCAGAAACTGCTGATTGAAGTTCGCCAACGCAGTCAGCTCCGACTTGAAGCTGTCCTTCTGGTCCGTGTGCAGCTTGAACCTCTTGCGCCTGCGGAGCAGCGAGCCGTTCTCAAACATGTCGAAGGCCTGCGGGTGCAGCGTCCAGTAGGCGCCCTTGCCGGGCCGGTCCGGGCGGCGCGGCACCTTCACGAAGCAGTCGTTGAAGGAGAGGTTGTGCCGCAGCGAGTTCTGCCAGCGCTGCGTGTTGCGCCGGTAGTACGGGAAGCGGTCCGTGATGAACCGGTAGATCTCCGACAGCGGCAGCATGCGCTCCGGGGAGCTCCAGATCGCCATCGCCGTCAGGGAGATGTACGAGTACGGGGGCTTCTGGTCGCCGTACGATTCACGCGAGGGCCGCGGCATGTTCGATAGTGCTAAATGCTAATGACATGTGTCGGGGCGGCGCGGGCCGGGCGTGGCGCGAGAGGCGGGGCGCGTCAGGCCCCGCCCGCCGCCCGCGCGCCTCATATATGATAACGAGAATGCCACTCGCCGAGCAAACCACATCTCCCCCTGGGACTATCATTACTGACATGATTGACTGTGCACTTACCTCCTGTTGGTTTAAACCTGCATAACGCTAAATAGACGTTTTCTACGCGTAGCCTTCAGCATAAATACCCAGCTTTCAATAAAAATGTAGTTAGGTAGGAACCTACCTAGTTAAATAAAATAGCCATCAAGTATTACAAATAAGTAGAATTAAATACTTATATTACAACTTCCTAAGATTTTATCTACTTATCTTACTTTAGATCAGATACCAAAAAAAACCTTGGTATGAAGAAAAGCTCGTAACTTTTAAATATAGATCTAATAAAACAAAATATTACTATGCTACTGTTGGTAGGACAAGATACCGATAATATAATGTAACAGATGCAATATACCTAGTGAAAATTTTGTTTTCAGTAAAATTAATTCGACGATAAATACGGTATGACAGCGCCATCTGTTGTCGAGTAGCAAAACTGATCGTCCTTTACAAAATGTATGGAATTTAAAAAAAGAATATTATTTATCAATGACTGTTTTAAAAATTGTTACACAGCTCTATAATTTTTTTTATGATTTGTTTCGATGTGTCAATCATATAAAATACATGATTTTGAAAGAGTTGTTACATGAACGTCGCGCCGCGATTAAATGGTTAACGAAATCATAACTTTTCTTTTCAAAGGTCATTTTATTTTTATATTGCGTTTATGTAGTTAAATCAATGATGTAGAATTTCTTACTGTATTGCCTCAGGTATAATGTAACAGATTAGTTCGGTTTCTATTGTAAAAGGTTTTGTGTACGCATATGTACCAAAATAAAAAATGGGCTTATAAAATTTTTATTACATATGTGTCGTTCTACTTGGCCTTCTATTCTGTTTTTTGTGAATTTTAAGTCAGACGCCAGAAAATCTGACCATTAGGCTATCCAAAGAGTATAGTGTCACCCAGTAACTGGGTTGTGAAGGTCTAAATAGGCAGTCGCTCCATGTAAAACACGAGTATTCAGCCGCATCCTGTTAGACTGAAAGCTGACCCCAAACTAGTATCCTTACTAGCTTGGAGTCGGCTTTCCAGTAGGTTCTACCTACTGGGGCCAAGGGTCTGCTTCTGAAAGGAGGATTCGGCCCCGGTACGAAAGGCAGTTGGATAGAGCTAATTTCGAGAAAGAGGTCAACCGTCGAATCCGACTCGGCTGAGCGACATTCGGGAAGCTGCGCGGTATCTTCTCGTCCAATATACCGCAACGTCTCACGACGAGTCTATGGACCAGTGCGTATTGCCAGTGATGACATATATTATGGTGCTGAAACGTGGTCGCTCACAATGAGCCTCATCAGAAGGCTCAAAGTCACCCAAAGGGCAATGAAAAGGGCTATGTTCGAGTTTCCTTGCGTGATCGAATCAGAAATGAAGATATACGCAGGAGAACCAAGGTTGCCGACATAGCACGAAGAATCGCCAAACTTAAGTGGGCAAGGCACATTGCTCGCAGAACAGATGGCAGTTGGGGCTGAAAGATTCTGTGAGTGGCGACCGCGTACTGGAAGACGCAGCGTCGGAACGAGCTACGAGGGCTACGAGGTGGACCGATGACCTGGTGAAGGTTGCGGGAATCCAATGGATGCGGGACGCATGGGATCGATCATTGTGGCAACGCTTGGGGAAGGCCTATGTCCAACAGTGGACGTCTGTCGGCTGAAATGATGGTCATAACGAAAGGCATCTAAGGAACAGGAGTGGGTTTTTAGTCGGTAAAAGTCTGACACTATCTCTCTCCGCCCAAGGGCATGGAGGTGTCATTGGATGATTTTCCCACCTACAAAAAAAATAAAAAAGCTAGTAAGGAAAAGGCCTTTCGCCTTCCAGTCTAGCCAGATGCTGCATATGTGGTGTTCCACAAAGTTGTATCACACTGTATTAATATAAATATTAGTAGTAGTATAAATACAGTAACATGATTATACAATATTGTGTGGGACCCACCATTTCAAATAGACATTATATAGTGATGATCAAAGATTTTCTCTATGGTATTTTTTCTCTTTGACACTTCAAAGAGAAAAAATACCATTGAGAAAATCTAAGTAAAAGTAGTGACTTTTGGCGGTTGACGAATACAATTTGCTCAACAATACACGACTGTTATTCCCAGTTTGCTAGTAAAATTAGACGGCGCTTAGTGCCAAACATACATAAGTTGCTAAATAAAATCCAAACATTATTGTAACAATCTTTATTTTACATACATTTCGCTTACACATGATAAATTACGCTGATCAACAATAAAATTTCAAATCTCGAGGAAGGGTTATAAAAGTCGTATAAGAATAAAATTTTTCATCTAAAAAGGTTACACTATATACTTCATTCTCTCTATGTCGTTGTTCAATTTGTAAATGTTCACAACTTGGATGTGAGCTCAGGAACAGCCTTGAATAAGTCTGCGACGAGACCGTGGTCGCTTACCTAGGAAATAGGAAAAAAATATTAAAATAATTATTTAAAAAAAAATAGTCTTGAAAAAATGTTGAGGCAGCACGTGTGTCACATGATGCGAGTGGTTGTACAGTGCGTTTCACTTAAGAAGTTACATTGCTGTCATGTTGGTAGTATTGAAAATAATGTTGCCATATTTTTAGCAATTAAATTACTTGATATGAGGGAGATTAACTGATACTTCGTTACTTTAACAATTGCCTTTTTTTATTGTTACTATTTTTGTATAAAGTACAGGGCGCTGGGCTCCATTCCGATTGTCTTACAATTCTTTCAAATAACGAAAACGCCACGCCACAGTATCGTTCCTCTCTATTAACAACTTCCTTTGAGACCTACTTTTTTAAAATAAAATCCCATACCTCTCATAATTTTCCAAAAAGTTTTGCAACTACAGTTAAAATCGATTTCGTTTCACATTTCAGGGAACAATTTTGGTAGAGTAGGCAACTCTTTCCTTTTTTCCTTTCTTTTTGTGTAGACAGACAGAGGAGCCAACATTACCGCCGATGTAACTTCTTAAGTGAAACGCACTGTAGATACTTCATCCAATTCATTCATATTCATACGAATAGGTCGTAGGCTATTTTTTATACCCCTCAGTGATCAGTCATTTTTCTATAGTATTTTTTTTTCTAGAGATTGTATTACATTTCTACTATACTGTAAGAAAGAAAGAAAAACATTTTTTTTAAGGATTTAGCCTATAATAAAATTCCTAATAACCCCATAGTATATTTAATACATTTTTACGTTCATTATTTTTAAATTTTACTTTTAGTACACAAGCTTGTTTTAAAAATTACGACAAGAGCAACATTCTTCCTAAGCTAAATTAATAATTACAAATTTCTTTTTGTGGAATGTCGTGGAATATATAGACTTGGCTGTCATTGTACCGATTATTTATCGTTTCTGCCAATGGCCTGATGACCAAATGCCTCGACGTCCATCTGTCGAAGTTTTTGTTGTGCGGTTGGATTAAGAGCCCGATACAGTAGGTTATACTCCTTAATACGGACACATTGTGAGGAGGTTCCTGTTTCTGGAGCCCTAACCACCGGTAGCTTAGACTCTACTTCCGATACCAGCGGACTAGATGCTTTTTAATTTTTTTTAATTTTTTTTAATTTTTTTTATTGTTTTTGATATGCTTTCCTACAGAGAAAATTTTAAAAATATAATTTGTATGTGTTTTTAAAGTAGATTATGTAATAATTACTTTTATCAATATCGATCTGCGCTCGTTTGTTACGAGTAAAGTAGTCAAGAAGATAACGCGCTGATAAAAAATATAGCCTTGACTTGTTGACATTTGGGTAACTAACGGCAGATTATGGCATGATACGAAGATTTCATTATGTTGAAAATAGATCATTTGCAGCAGGCTTAACATTTTACTTGGTATGTATGTATGTGTGTTGTGTACCAACTCTGATGCATTTTTGATTTTAACCTTTCCAATACCGTAATTAGAGACACAATAGAAAGTCAGTGAGAGAATGTTCGCTTGGGGTTTAATGAATTAAAAGTAATTAATTCTTTTTTTTTCACTAAAAATGTTAGAATAACGATTTTATACAGTTTAAATTAAAAAATAAGTAAAGATTTTGTATTAATTAGGAATATTACGACAAAAACTTCCTCTATTGGGGAGTCCAGAATCATGTACTGGATCTATGGTATTCATTTGTGCGTCGTTGTCGGTGACACGGTGTATAAATGTAACAGTATATTATTAATTATGTACGTGTTCACATAGAACACACAGCCGCATCCATGTCACAGTCATGCCCCATTTTTTTTAATGTTAGTAGTTATCAAATGACTTCTCTCTCTCTGAGTGATGTGAGAGGGAGTGTCAGACTTTTACTGACTAAAACCCACCAGTATTTTTTTTATGAGGGCCATGGTAACTCTTTCACACAATGCTGCTGCGTGGGTCTGACAACAGATCACAGTCATACCCCCGTGCTTCAGGTCCTGTGTTTCACATACTTTACTTTATATTTGAAGCAAGTCATGTTACCTGAAAGATAGGTGCCTCAGGGTCCTTGTTGATGGCGACAATGGTCTTAGAGTCCTTCATACCAGCCAGATGCTGGATAGCACCGCTGATGCCTACTGCGATGTATAGGTCCTGTGGGGAAACATTATGTTACAGATTTGGAATGTTAGCTGTTCAATTTCAAATAATGAAAAAATCGTTTAGTTAAAACTTGCTAAATATATTATGAATATATAGTAAACTTTTAAATGTTGCCAAGTTGCCTTAATTGCTTAGGGGAAGGCCTATTATCGATGCGTATTCGTATTCGCTTGGTGCACGCCTCACTCAGGCGAAGCTTACATACAAAACTGTGTCGATGAAGCGGCAGCTTCGTGACGTTGCCCAATAAAATTTATGACATTGATAAGATTTTCATTGGCTTTTAAAACCTTTAGTCCGCCTTTGTACTTTATGTTGCATGAAGATTAAATAAATAAATTGATTTAAAGGCTGCCCAATACTAGAGCGCCTTCAAATTAGCCGCCAAGTACCTCGCCGCTCGTGTAAATAACAAAAGTAGCGTGCCACGCGACTGCAACTTGGCTGGAGCGCAGCAGTCGCGCATTTTTTATTTATATGAATTAACAGCGCTGCCGCCTCGTTGCCGTCGCACGGCACTTTGCGGCAAATTTGAATTCGTCCTTACTCATATTTAAGTATTTAGGTAACTCACGGGGGCAACAATCTTGCCGGTCTGGCCGATCTGCAGGTCGTTGGCAACAAAGCCGGCGTCGACGGCCGCTCTGGAGGCGCCCACGGCGGCGTTGAGCTTGTCGGCGAGGTCGTACAACAGCTTGAAGTTCTCGCCTGACTTTAGACCACGACCTGCACGAATGTTTATGTTTTTAATTAAATTCAAACAAACCAAAAAATACATGTTCTACTACAAAGACAATACACTACTTTACAAGTAACTGTCGCTCGTTTTTGGGTTAATTAAGTAAAAACAATAGGCAATATGCATGACCAAATATGTTTTATGTCTATATTTACACTATATTAAGCTAAATTACTATACTACTACATACTATTTATTTATTAATATTAATTAGTGTAGTAAATAAAAAAATGCAATAGAGAAGTCCGGTCCTCTTTCTCATTAGCAGCTATATATCATAGTACCTTGATGACTATATTCCAAAATATCTTTCATATTTGTTTACTAAAGTAAGTGCCAAATAAACAGGAAATTATGGTCATTGGCCCTCCTATGTTTATTAACATTTTTAATTAAAATGGAAATAAAGACAAAACGGTCTTGCTTGATTGGACATCTATCTCGGTAATTTACATTTTCTAGTTCATTGTTGTTGTATCTAGTTCATTGTCACAGTTTGTTGTTGGTTTTTCGGGTAGCTATGAAGAGATATTAGGAAAAGGTCAATGTACTTTATTTCAAGTTTATCTGGTGCCTTGAATTGAAGTAAATAATAGAATTGTGGAATTGTTAGAAAAAGTTATAGCAACCCTGGAAATGTTAATATTCCGAAAGTTAACAAAATTCTAAATTTCTTCATAAAATTTAATTTGGTTACTAACAAGATATCCTGTTGGATGTATTGGCTCGAAGTTTTTTGAAAAATATTTGTACCGGTGGGAATTGAAAACTATCATGACATGCAACACAGTGCCCACCGTGCTGGCTAGGCATGAGACAGTTACAATATATCGACTATGCCCAATAAGGTACCTAAGCTACGTCTCTAGATTAATATCTAAAAGCATATAAGAGAGATGGATTATACTCAGTGAGTGAAACAAGGTTACCAATGATGATGAGTTAATAAACAACAGAGATATTTTCAATTATTTCAATGTTTTCTTACCACCAGCAACAATATTCTTAGCACTAGTAAGTTCAGGCCGGTCAGACTTGGCGAGCTCCTGCGACACAAACTGGACAAGGTCACTCTTGTAATCACCCTCAGGTGCCTTGTCGACTGATGCGGAGCCACCCTCTAGAGGTTCGGGAGGGAATGCAGTGCTTCGGACTGTGATCACCTTGATACCATCTTTAGCTTCCAATGTAAGGACAGCATTACCTGAAAAAGATGACGAAAGTTTTTTTGAGCATGTATGTTCCAATTTTCATTTATAAACTGATTGCTTGCTTTAATACTACACTACTGTGCACTAGCTTCTGACGTTTTATAAGTGCCAATGTAGGCCTATGCGAATTAAAAACTTTTGACTTGACTTTTTTTACTTTTAATATCTTTAAAATATCGATTAATTCATAAAACCTCAAGCAAATGCCGAAGAGCACTTTCTATTCACTATCTTTCAAATGTCTTTAATTACAGTATTCTAAAGATTAATTGAAAATTGTTTAAACTGTACTTATTACAAAAAATGCTAGCAAAAACACAGTACTAAAGAGACATTAGTATTCAATGATTAATTTTCAACTATTAGACCAGTGCTGAAGCCGTTGTTAATGATAAAAAGTGAAATAAAATCATAGTAGGATGAAACCTATTGGAAAAGGAAGAGAATACAACAAAAACGAAAAGAAAAATAAATTACGGGCGATCTGAGATCGGGAAAAGGATGGGTGTGCGTTTTTAAGGGTAAAAACAGTTTATCTCGATTTCCGACAAAACTACAAGTCCTATGAAAAAAAAAAGGTGCAAAGTTAATAAAAAGATCTACAACTTTTGTATTTACACTTTTTTCACATAACCTCAAAATGTATGTGAAAAATTCAAATAACTAAGTTTTTGTTTTTTTATTTTTATCTTTTACAAAAATTATTTTTTTTCCACGAAATTAAATGGAAACTTACCTTTTTATGGCCCAGACACACTGTATTTTTTTTTTAATTTAAAATGTTTGTTTTTTCACCTTCATTTTGACCCGGTCGTTGTGGCGACGCTTGGTGGAGGCCTATGTCCAGCAGTGGACGACCTTCGGCTGATATGATGATGATGATATCGAAAAAGAACCCTAATTTTCAATCGAAAATTCTCACGTCAAAATATCTCCTTTTTTAATAATTTCGCTAGGTTTTTTGTTCGTTAAAATCTCTAGTTTCTGATGGTGTAAAAGAAAAGTATCATTATTATGGTAAATTTCTCAGAAAAAGCCAAAAAACTCGAATCCAAAAATTCTTTTTCATAATCATTACCTACATACAATTTTGAATTTTTTTATAAAATTTACATTTTAATTAATCGTAAAACATTAATTTGTATGTTACGTTCATAAAAAAAAATCTGAACCCAAATATACTACTATAATCAACAATCAAATCAGTTAATAATATAATGTATATAGGTAATGATTATGAAAAAGAATTTTTGTATTCGAGATTTTTGTTTTTTTCTGAGAAATTTACCATAATAATGATACTTTTCTTTTACACCATCAGAAACTAGAGATTTTAACGAACAAAAAACCTAGCGAAATTATTAAAAAAGGAGATATTTTGACGTGAGAGTTTTCGATTGAAAATTAGGGTTCTTTTTCGATATTAAGACAAAATGAAGATGAAAAACAAACATTTTAAATCAAAAAAAATTACAGTGTGTCTGGGACATAAAACGGTAAGTTTCCATTTAATTTCGTGGAAAAAGAATATTTTTTGTAAAAGATAAAAATGAAAAACCAAAAACTTAGTTATTTGAATTTTTCACATACATTTTGAGGTTATGTGAAAAAAGTGTAAATGCAAAAGTTGTAGATCTTTTTATTATCTACTAACTTTCCGCCCGCGGCTTCGCCCGCGTGGACTACAGTTTATATCGCGCGGGCAGAGACCCGTGCTCAGCAGTGGAATTATAGGTAGCCTATGTGTTATTCCAGTGTCTCTTCTACCTACCTACCAAATTTGATCTAAATCCGTTCAGTAGTTTTTGCGTGAAAGCGTAACAGACAGACAGACAGACAGACAGACAGACAGACAGTTACTTTCGCATTTATAATATTAGTAGGGATAGGGATTAGTAGGGATTGATATTTTCCTCGCTAGAGAGCTCCGATAAACGTGTGCGATCGCTGCAAATCATGAAGTGCTATAGGACGAAGCGCGTTTTTTTTTTTATGAGTGTCAACCTATGAGGTTGTCGTCTGCTTAACCGATCTTGCCTGTGGCGGCCCTGAATAAAATTTTGTTGAACTTTTCAAGGTGGACAATACTGTAGTACATTATTTTGGTCTATCTCGTAGGGTACAGCCAGCGTTTGCAATATAAGCGCAAAAAAAACGTGCTTATTTACGACATTACATAAGAAACCTCTAAATTTATCAGTGTTTGTCTACTATATTATGCATGTATTATACATATAAACCTTCCTTAACCCTTCAGATACCGTCAATTAGAGACACAATAGTAAGACAATAGATGTGCGGCCACCGGTGGTCGCTTGGGGATTCATGAATTAAGAATCACTCTATCTATTAAAAAAAACCGCATCAAAATCCGTTGCGTAGTTTTAAAGATCTAAGCATACGTAGGGACAGACAGACGGCGGATAGCGACTTTGTTTTATACTATGTAGTGACAACTTTGCAATTTAACTTTTTTACATAGAACTTGTAGTTTTGTCGGAAATCGAGATAAACTGTTTTTACCCTTAAAAACGCACACCCATCCTTTTCCCGACCTCAGATCGCCCGTAATTTATTTTTCCTTTAATTTTTGTTATATTCTCTTTCGTTTCCAGTGGGTTTCATACTACTATGATTTTATTTCGTTTTTTTTAATTATCCACCCTGGTCTATATGTTCATTTAAATTCTTACATTTGTAATAACATAGCTAATAAAATAACATTGGTTTACATCACTAGTCATTTGTACCTGCATAAATAGTTCTGATGAACGTATTGGCATCTTTGACTCCAATGATGTCAGTGATTGGTGAAACGTCAAGCTTGGCAGCTACACGAGGCAAGATAGCCTTGCCGAAGGCAGTGGCCGGGGCCAGGATGTGCGTGAACTTGAACTGCTTTTGAGAGGCAATGATGAGGGGTGCTAGACTCTCAGCTGTGAAACCCTTGAACGCATCACTTTCAGCAACCAGGACTTTAGAAATACCCTTAGCCTTGGCAACTGCCTGGGCAGCCTGGAATATAGAAATTTGGGTTTTGATTTATAACACAAACTAGAGAATGAATGTAGAAATACTTAGGTCAGGTGCATACAATATTGTATGATAGGTGGATTTTTTGTTCAAGCCTTTTGCTTACTCTCAAATTAATTAGAGTGATAAAGAGATTTTATTCTTAGCTTCTTTTCGGAGTAGCAAAACTTTTATCTTATTTATGTACCAGAAAAAGGAGCATTTTATAAAAACCTGTCAACTTACAGGGCCACACTTCGTACCAGCCACTAGCACAGTTACATCTCCTCCAATCTTCTTGGCGGCACTCAAAGTGTTCTGTGTGGCTGGTGTGAGGACTTCATTGTTGTGCTCTGCTACCACTAAAGTGCTCTGTAGGCGCCTCAGCTGAGAACCACAATTTGAAAAACTTTACATCAATATAGTACTTATGCTAGTAGGCTGACTTAAACCTGTAATGGCAATTCATTTCGACAGAAAGAAAGAAAAAGAAGAAGGAAGAATAATGCATTTCAGTGTAAAAATCGACATAACTTCAAAATGATGAAAGAAAATTTAACCAACCAGAACCACTAATGATTGACCACCATAATATATTGACAGCACGATTACACAAGTTTTACAAGCAAATGAAGTAAATAAACGGATAGTTGTAACTATACGAAGAATTAAAATAGATAATTTGATAATAATCAAACTTTAGACTATCCGCCCCTAAGACGACCCACTGACCAATGTTTTCTAACATTTTGATCGCAGTACAAGGTTATCAAAGTATATTTTGTGGAACTATTTTGAGAACTTTTTTTAACCAAATTATAAAGATTATGTAGCTATAAGAAAACATGAGACTAATGGGAAAATTGGTTACCTAGCTGAGTAGATATGAGGGTTAATCAAAGAAATGTAACTAACCTGCGTTGAATAAAGCAATCGTCTGCTGCACGGAGAGAACATATTGTAGGATTTTATGTACTGCTAATACGTACACTAAATAAAATTATCACTATTTACAAAATTATTTTTCAAAAAGGTTACAAAGTCCAAATCACTGTACTTTACTTCTATGCATAGACATAGAAGTCTATAGATAGAGAACGTCTTACGTCAGTGTCAAACGCTTCGAGAGGTAGACTTACTCTGCGTTCCGAATTGCGTCAAAAGCGATAATATCGTGAATCCGAACGACGCGGACGCGCAACTTCGCAGTTTCAATAGCCCTTTTCATCACGAATATCATCATAATTTCAGCCACTATACTGTCTACTGTTGGACATAGGTCTCCCTCCCCCATGTATCGCCACAATAAACGATCCTGTGCGTTTCGCATCCATCGGTTTCCCGAGACCTTTACTCTTTTATTTTGTATTTTTGGTCGGATGCGCGATATAAAAAGACGTGTGGCACTCGGAGACTGCCGCGGTGCTTTACCGCGGCAGTCTCCATCTTTTATCATCTCTAGCATTTTTTATCAACTTATGCAATTTTAGGAAATAGCTAACTTTCTCTTTTTAGCAGTTTTTATTTTTTTAATAATGAAAGACACAACAATTAAAAGGTTTTATGCTATATTTTCATGTGGGTCCAGCTTCGGCCAATCGCTATGTGTAGCCATTGTATAAACTGGAAAACCCTGTTAGCACAAAGGTGATTGGGTCAGGCTGGGCCCAAATGTAAACGTAGCATTACGTTTATGATGTGATTGCATGCTCCTCTATATACTTATTATATTTATAGAACTGCTTCTTTTATAGATGAGTTAATTGATTTAATTTCTACGATTCTTCTAATTAGTATAACAATTAAAAGACTAGAATTAGTTTGTGATTATAATGTTACAACGTGGTTACAACTTACAGAACAATTCAAGTTGGCACAGGCTATTAATAGTAAACATATAAACCAAAACTCTTGTGACACTGACGGATATTAACTTTTAATTTTTATGTATTACAACCTTTTACTTTTCAAATAACAAAATGTTTCAACCCTAAAAATGACACCATTGACAGCTCGTGTACTCGTCTCGATAAAATAGAGATGTTCAAATGTTCTTCGTATCGATATGCTTAATTATCGAAAAATGTGGAGCAATAAATATAGATATTTAGAGAAATCGATATTTCTCTTGCGTGGATACGAAAAAGTAATGTCAAAATATTTAAAAGTGAAAAGAAATAAACAGCCGATTTTATTAGTTTTGAATATATAACAATTATTATTTATATATTTTTGAATAGGTATATTATAACAATTATCTATACTAATATTATAAAGAGGTAAAATTTGTAAGTTTTTAAGTTTGTATGTAGGGGGTAATCTCTGGAACTCATAATCCAATTCTAAAAGTTTTATTACTGGCAGAAAGCTACATTATTCCTGAGTGCTATAGGCTATAAATTGTTTCTATAGCATGTATATTAACCGAGCTATCACAACTTTTGTCTAGCAAGTCGGAAAAAAATACCTCATAAAACAGAATTATTGGCGTGCGCTGCCTAAACAGTTGCTTAAAATTAAAAACAATGTATGACTACCTGGTTCGTCTTAATTATTTCTACAAAAAAGTCCGCGATACCATATCTCTATCTTTTATATTTTATCTTTTATACTTCTTTTATTGCATTAAAAATATTTTGTTTCGGCATACTTACGTTTGGTTGATTATTTGAGCAACAAAATATTAATTCGTATGACAATAAATTATTTCAGTACCACAAGAACATCATACAGATAAGATTTGCCATTTACAGTATATCAATTGGTCATACAGTTTCGGAGATAATATAAAATTACTAAAACGCAAAATGCCCCTAGCATAACTTTCATTGTGCAGACGTGCAGACGTTTTAGCTATTTTTTTTTTATATGTTGGGCAAAAATCACCTTATGACAACCCCCGCCCTTGTGTGGAGCGGGAGATAGTGTCAGACTCTTACTGACTAAAAACCCACCCCGTTCCTTCTAGCCTTCAAACCAGGGCACGAGTTCCCTTTCGGATAACCCTGCACCCAGTAGGCTTCGACCCAGCTGGGCCTCTGCTGTAGCTAATATAATATAATATAATATCCCACAACTATGACACAACGCCGTCTAATCCCAAGCTAAGCAGAGCTTGTGTTATGGGTACTAGACAACTGATAAACATACTTATATATTTCTAAATACATACATATTATAAATAAATGACACCCAGAAACAGAACAAATGATCATGCTCATCACATAAACATTTGTCCTGGGTGGGAATCGAACCCACGACCTCCGGCATAGCAGTCAGGGCCACTAACTACTAGACCAACAGGCCAGTCAAAGCTGACAACTCCTTGAGGCGCGCGGGAACAGTGCGCGCCGTCGACGTCTTGGGCTCGGTCCACTACCGGACGATCGGACAGTGAGCTACCCATAGCTCGCCGTCCGCGAGCCCGCGTCTACGGTGGCCGGAAATCGGGATCGGAATCCCGGCGGCTGCCGCGGGGGCGCCGTTGCCTGATGCGGTCTGCCTCCTCCTTTGCTAGCATTACTGCTTCGCAGAAGGAGGCGACCGCCTGCCATTTCTCCTCGCTCCGGACCATGACCTCAACCAGGGCCCGGCGCGAGAGGTCTCCGCCGCAGATCGCCCCCACGAGGGCACGGTGATGCTCTGCCCAGGCAGGGCACACTTCGATTGTGTGCTACACCGTGTCCTCCGGGCGTTCCGCACAGTGACGATACCCGGGCGTCTCTTCCGCTTTAATTCGGTGCAGGAACCTCCCGAACTTGCCATGTCCGGTGAGGACCTGTGTCATGCAGAAGGTAAGGACGCCGTGAGGCCTTTCCAGCCACGACTCAAAGAGGGGACTTACCGCCATAATTGTGGTGTGCCCAACGTTTTACCTATTTGCCCATAGATGGCGTTCTGCAGTTACGTAATTTTTCTGAATCGCGGTTTTAAGACTTTCTGTGGATTGATGACCTCTCGAATTATTAGGCCCACGTTGTCGTTAGTTGGAGTTCTTCTGTCAGTTCAAGTTGCTTATTGGTTTCGGTTGTTTCGTTCGTATGGTTGTTGTTGTTCATAGATACCTCATAATCGAAAATATCGTAATTTCGTTGTACGTTTGTTTTGTATGTTCGTAGTTTCGTACTTCGTTCTATCGTAATAATCGATACAAGTTATTCGATATTACGATTGTTTTGTTTTGTAAAGGCGGACGGTGTTCGAGTCGCTCTCCCTTTGTTCAAAATTGTTTTCAAGTCTGTGCGTAGTTTGTTGAGAGCATGTCTAAAAGGAAATCTCAACTGTCCCGGCAGACATCACAGACAAGAGCCGCTCGAGTACGCCGTACGGAAAAATCTGCCCCTGAAAATGAGCAGCGCCTCTCGAGAAATAGAGAATATATTTCGCAAGCACGCGCTAGAGAATCTAGCTCCGAGCGCTCACAGCACCTCGCTAGCCAAAATGTGAGGACGTCGCGGGCCCGTGCTCGAGAAACTAGCGCTGAACGTGCGCACCGTCTATCTGAGTTAAGGCAGCATGTCTTTGAGACAAGGGATAGGGAGACTATCGCTGAGCGCTCGCAGCGGCTTGGTAGGCAAAATGTCATAACATCGCAGGCCCGTGCTCAGGAATCTAGCGCTGAACGTGAGCAGTGTCTAATCGAGTGTAATCTTATTTTAAAACAAGAAATTTTCCGCGGACGAAGTCGCGGGCAGAAGCTAGTTATTTATATATTTTTGAATATATAACAATTATTATTTATATATATTTGCAGCACATAAACCGTTGTGTAAATAAAAAAAATACGTGTTTTTACTGTTATTTTGGGCTGAAAATTTTAGTTATTTTAATCACCAGTTGACGTGACTGTCAATAGGTTCAGTCTATGTGCGCTATATATAGCTTGTTAAGTTTTTTTAATTTTCGGAGGCCGGTGATTGGATATTTTAAGATTTATAATATATCATAAATCTACACTACTTTATTATAGAGTTAAACTTTGTTTTTATGATTTTTTGTTTGTAGGAGGTAATCTGTGAAAGTACTGGTCCGATTGCTAAAATTTTTCACCGATAGAAAACTGCTTTATTCCTGTGACATAGGCTATATTTTATGCACGCGGGCGAATTCGCTGGCAAAAGCTAGTCGTAAATAAATGATTTATTTCTCCAGAAATATGGTACAATGGGTGTTAATTCATGAATCCCCAAGCGACACCCGGTGGCCGCGCATCTATTGTCTTACTATTGTGTCTCTAATTGACGGTATCTGAAGGGTTAAAAGAACAAAGTGCTATATACATCTTACCTAATAGACGGCATGCGAAAATTTACTGTTAGTTACAGAAAAATATAGTACAATAGTTTACAAATACAATAAAAAAGTTAACAAATACAATACAAATAAATCATATTACAATTTTACAGAGAAGTTTAGTTTTCGAAAATATCAATTATTTTTTTTAAATGTCGATATTTTGATATATCGATGTTTTTTCCCAAGCCTACGATAAAAGCAAACTTTTTTAAACGAGCGTTCACATTGTTCTGTTCTTCATTTCTTTCGTAAATTAAATTTAAACACAAATTATACCTTAGTCAACTATTTGTAATTAACCACTTTGCCAATATTCCGGCTGTTACTACAAGTAGATGTAAAGTTTGTTTTAAATTCAATTAGATTATTCAACTAAGAAATAATGACACCAACACCGCTACCGATAGTTTCTATAACTAGGCGTGAAACCTTTAGTTCTTGCCACCGATTGCACAGGTAAGTAAGCGTAATTTCATAAAAATGCATAACTTTCAATAGTAGGTAACGTAAAAGGTGTAGTATTTATTCAATGCGATTTGAGATGGTTGTACGATTTACTTAGAGATGCAACAAGTTCGACATGAATTCCGTATGGCTCCTACTTAAATTGGCGACGCATAGTTACTCAATGGCAAGGATGGGGATTGAGGTCCCTGAGGTTATTAATTCCTTAATTTCATTCAAAATATTTTTATTAAGTGAATATTTTCTGCAGCATTAAGATTTTAATTTGTTTCAGTCCATTTTTGTCTGATGAAGAAAACCAAAAACTATACGGAAAATGCAACAACCCAAATGGACATGGTCACAATTATGTTGGTAAGTACACACAATTAAAAAGATATGAGGTTACAGTTGATACAAGTTGTCCCCTTGAACAATGAATACTAGACTGCCCCCACTCCGCCCAGGTCATATGTTCATAACATGATGGTTTTGTCCATCTGGAACAAAATATATTTTAAACGTTAAAAAAATGCTACAGATATTGCCTTCCTCAAATACACAATATTTGTACAATGCTGTCCCCGTTAGTAAAAAAGACGCATCTAACATTTTATCCAGAGTTTAATTAAATACATTGCCGGAATCAGGACATAATGGCGCATCTGCCTGTATTTTTTATATTTGGCTAACTTTCTCCAGTGCGGTTTTAACACAATGACAAAAGGCCCGATTTCCCGTTTCATTCATAAATATTTTTTTTTATCCGTTTTCGTTTTTGTTAGATACATCATTTTAACTATCAGGGGCAGAATGGTGGAACAAAGTTATAATATCAGCTGATGTCCAAAAATTTTGATGGTGCAAATGGGTATTTGAATAAAATAAATATAAGTTGTAGTAGTGCAAATTGTATTATGCTGGTTGGTTCATTAAACGACGGTATCTGAAGTATAGTTGTATTCATATGACTTTATAAGGCTGGTGACTATCACTAAGTCTGCACCCAAAACTCTAAAACCGTAAATTAAAAAAAACTCTCACTGTTTATGTCATACATAATATTTCTTTTAGTTCTGGTGACAGTTAAAGGACCTGTGGACCCCACCACTGGCATGGTCATGAACGTGCATGAGCTCAAACAATACATGCAGGTTGCCATCATGGATCCATTAGATCATAAAAACTTGGACCACGATGTACCATACTTCAAAGCTCAGGTAATTTATCTTCATTAACTAGTTTTTAAAATATTGTGCAACTAGAAATTATGATTCACTCCAAATAACGTATTTTTAATTTGTATTCTCTAGAGTTGTGTAAGAGCAATAGGGTCAATTATTATCTAAGTAATTATCTTGAGTCTCTAAACAATCTGTCTACTTTTAGTAATAATTGAGTTTTTATTTCAACCTTTGAACTCTTTACAATTGATTGAGATTGATTTCCTGTATCCATGGGCATGTGAATTACCTCTTCATTTTCTTTTAGGTCAGCACTACAGAGAATGTGGCAATATACATTTGGGAACAACTCCAGAATGTGATGGAGAGGCCACAGCTGCTCCATGAAGTAAAGATATTAGAGACTGAGAAGAACCATGTGGTGTACCGCGGTGGCAGCACATATCCCAGGAAGAAGTTTGACACTGCTAGTCTACATCCCAATCAACATCATAATGTATCCTCTGACTCAGATTAATTTATGTTACGAAATTACGACATATATTTTACATACAAAATATTGCAATGTTTATGACTTGTTTATACTATTTTAATGTTGAAATAAAACATTCCAGCTTTAATTTTTCGACTATTATTTTAAAACAGAAAAAGTAGGTACCTGTTTGTTTTACATACAGTAGGAATGAGTAAAAAAAAATCAGTCACCAAAATATTTAAGTAGGTTTTTTTATTAAAATATAATTACCAAATAAAATATATTCTTTAAGCTTTTACTTTCACTACCTACACGAGGAACCCGCAATAATTCACCAATGATGACTACATGTAGTACTGATTCTTTAAAATTCCACATACTGAATTTATTAAACAACTCGCTGTGCCCGCGACTTCGTTCCCGTGGAAGACGAAACTTATGTGTGTGTTTTTTGTGTTGTTGTGTGTTTTTTGTGTAAAGTGCTATTTGTCTAGAACTTTATCTACCTATCTAATATCTATACGAATGACTAATCCTACCTAACAATATTATAAAATAACCTACGGTCACTACGTACACTATCAAATATACTAGGTACCTATACTTTAAAATTAAAGTCTATACCTACGACTTATAAAAATAAACCTAAATAACTACCTTAAACTGTACGCACTGAAAAGCACGGTTTAGAATTGCAAGTACCAGTTAAAACATACAATTTATAGAATGCTTTTTTCTTTTGGGTTAAGATCAGGGGATCGTGCTAGCCATGGAATTACTTGAATATCAGTATGCTGGACAATTATCTTGAACAAAATGAAATTCACTAATGTCTTCAGAGGGATAAACATTCCGCACAGTAGGTAGCATGATGTCGCTTAAAACGTCGACGTAATTATGGCTATTGGCACGCGTAGGGATGAATTCCAACTCGCCCGGCCCTTGAGCACTAATCCCGCCCACATATTCACACTTATTCTACCCGATTCAGTTGTCGGAATAACCAGACCAGCGAGTATTATCTCTTCGCCATAAATGAAGTCTTCCTTTTTGGCAAGATTTGAAAGTCTTCTCGTCAGAAAATATAGTGGTCCCCCAGTTGAAATCTAAATATTCACGAGCAAAACGTAGTCTTTCTTCCTTGTGTTTTTGTGTCAGAAATGATTTTTTAGCTGGTTTCCGATGATGTAAACCTTCAGCATGGAGTACACGCCGAACAGTTCGCAATAACGTATCAAATTGATTTGCAAACACTTTAGTTGGAATGAAACCATTTGTTTCATATTCTTCCACCATGAAAAGTCGCTAAGTCGAGTTAATAAGCGGTGGACTTCCACTTCTCGCACGACTCTTTAGACTACCTTCTTCCTCAAATCGCTTTACCCAACGGCTCACAGTATTTCTCTGAAAAAACAAAATATATTTTTTTACACACTTGCAACTAGCGATTTATTTATTTAATACTAGCTTTCCGCCCGCGGCTTCGCCCGCGTAGACTACTTATAGTTTATATCGCGCGGGCAGAGACCCGTGCTCAGCAGTGGAATTATAGGTAGCCTATGTGTCTTTTCTATCTACCTACCAAATTTGATCTAAATCCGTTCAGTAGTTTTTGCGTGAAAGCGTAACAGACAGAGTTACTTTCGCATTTATAATATTAGTAGGGACTAAGAAAATCATATACGACAACATACTAACTTCATACCTAATTATTATTATAGTTAGCCCATGTTGTCCCACTGCTGGGCAAAGGCCTTCCTCCATCCCTTCTAACGAAAGCGAGGAACCATCATACCTAACATTATCTTTTTAAAATAACTCACACTTATGCCGGTTTCAGACGAAATTTGAGAAATATTAAGCCCATTTCTATGCAAAGTGACAATATTTGCCTGGGCATCAATAGGAATATTTGTTTGCATCTCGAATCAGATAGTCAAACAACATATTAATCGTAATAATAACACAAGTACTGTTAACGAAGTTCGCCAACCAACAACATCGTCATTACTTATTCAATTCAGTAAGTTTATTTTATTTCACATTCACCTTCATCTTTTTTCTTTTTTACAAATAACAAGTTCAACTAATAGTTATGGAAATATCTTATTGAGTCAAACTTACCGTAGATAATGTTATACTTAGGATTCGATATTAAAACACAATAAGAGTGCTGAAGCTGGGGTTCGAAAGCTGTCTTCAACGTTTAAGATATCTTACCCAATGTGTTAACAGCTAAGCCAGAGAGACAGACATAGTTGAAATTAAATATCTTAATAAACCGCCTTCGTTAATACCTCTGTTATTTAAATTAACTATTCAAACATAAAAGCAACATGAATGAAAAACAATAATGCTTAAGATAGGTAAAGATTGATTCAATATAAGTAGCGTCGACTGGTTTTTGCTTTATTAGAACGGTTCAGTTTTATTCTTCTACCCTTACATTTGAATACCAGTTTTATGATGAATACGCATTTTTGTCGTAACTACCCGCTTATTACAAGTCAGGCGAAATTATTACAAATGTGTTTGAAGAATATTTAGTTACCTAGTTGATTAGAAGTGACCGCGCACTGGAAGACGTAGCGTTGGAAGGCCTCATACAAGGTGGACCGATGACCTGGTGAAGGTTGCGGGAGTCCGATGGATGCAAGACCCGCAGGATCGTTCATTGTGGCGACACTTGAGGAAGGCCTATGTCCGCTGTAATGATAATGATTTTAATTTTGAACTATGACTATTTACTTACTTTATCTCTCTTTAGTAAATACCTATGTCTATTTTACATAGTGAAAAAATAAACATTTTATTTACTTGCAATAGTTTGTTTCACTTTTATACAAACTATTTCCCAACTTTGTTCGTTAAAGAAAAGTGAAAAAGATAACTAAAACAAAAAAAAAATGGAAAACAAAAAGATAGATTTCTAAAATGAGATTTGAACCAGCTGCGCCTGCTTGTCAAGTCGCTATTGTTACCATTGGACCAAATGGATTTTAACATGTTGTATTGAAATTTAACGTTACTTGTAATACTAGACGCAATATTATGGCCCATTTACAAGCAATTGAGACTCACGATTTTATCTAAGTTAACTTGTGTCACTGATGAGCCATACTTTTTATCAATCTACCCTCACACTAGGATAGCAAGATTTATCCTATCCTAATTATAGAATACCGGCACAAAGTGTTTTAAGATATTATATAAAAAGTACCCAGCGTGGTGCCCATGATATTAAAGAATAATTATACCAAGTTTTTGCGTGATGCGTGAACAAACAGACAGACAAATTTATTATTAAGTATAAATTAAAGCTCTTAATGGCTCATAATACTCAATTGAGATTCATTTTCAAGTCACACAGAACTAATTAAAATAGATACTTTCGTCATAATAAACCCACAATTCAAATTTGGCATAATTATTATATCTTCTATACTAATACATATTATAAAGAAAAAAGATTTGTACGTTTGTTTGTAATGAACTGGAAAAACTACTGGACCGATTTTAACAATTTCATCAGTAGAATGCACACCACAAATTTGTGGTAATAGTAATCGGGATTATATATTCAAATTGTATTCGAACACCAAATGTCCAAATGTAGTAAATGATCACCAAATCTTTGCGAGCAAATTAATGCGCTATTTCTGCCTAAATAAACCGCTGTGATTGCCATAAAATGTAGGTACGCTTAGGTATTACCAAATAGAGTATTATAATGCCATATTATGTCTCCGGCTTGCATTCCCCTCCCCTCATTTTGCTCATTTAAGCAAAATGACTCCAAATAAATAATTTAAACATTTCGCCAAAACATAAAGTTTAAACATCTCGCTATCCTAAATAGGATAGCGAGATAAACTTTGGCTATAATTTTACATTAAAATGCGAGTTTAATTTTGGTGATCATTTACTATTTTTGTCTGTTATATGATATAATATCTGGTGGTAAGTTAAACAAGCCATAGTAAACTTGATATACCCTGCGTTCCGAATTGCGTCAAAAGCGATAATATCGCGAATCCGACCAACGCTGCAACGCGCAAGCAACGTCAGAATGATTAAATTATTATTGCCCTTATATTTTGCATACTATTAAATTTGGTCGGATTCGCGATGTACCTAATCGTTTTTGACGCAATTGGGAATGCAGGAACAATGTACGTACTCTTCATACTAGACCAAATTAAAATTGCAGAGCAACCATTGATATACAAAAAACCCAGAGCAACCCATGCTTTAGGGGTTTTCCAAATGCTAAAAATCAACTTAAAATACAGAAGAAAAAGGTGGATACTAGAGTTGATGGTGATGGATTCAAATTATTCTAAACTAGCTGTGCCCGCGACTTCGTTCGCGTGGATGACAAAACTTTAATGAGTTTTTTGTGTGAAGTGCAATTTGTGTAGAACATTATCTATCTAATATCTATACGAATGACTAATACTACCGAACAGTATTATAAAATAACCTATGGTCACTACGTACACTATCAAATATACTACCTAAGTATACTTTAAAATTAAAATCTATATCTACGACTTATAAAAATAAACCTAAATAACTATACCTACCATAAACTGTACTTTGTAAAAACTAAAAGGAATAAAAAGGTCGCACTGAAAAGCACGGTTTAGCCCACTTGTTACTGAATAGACTTTTTGTATCCGATTGCAATGAAATTCAAATATATGTATCCTTGTATAATCAGATGATTAGGAAAAATGCAAAAAAAAATTAAAACCTGTTGGGAAACCGGGAAATCGGTGTCCTTTTAAAAGGACATTAGTAATATGTACTACTTGTTCAAGTAAATCAAAAGAAAATACGAAGTGTCTTTAGTGTCGTTTATTTACTACATAACATCATGAAAAAAGTAAAGATAATGAAAAATAATAATAATAATTTAGACTTGAAAAAAAAAACATTATTTCGTATGATACGTTTCAAAACAGTGTTTTGGATGTAATGTAACTTCACACGTTTTACACGAGAAATTGGCTTTTTTGTGGCAAATCACGCACCTCAACTGCGTTTCGTTATATTTTACAAGGTGCTTGTTATTATCAAACCGAGAATTTTGGTGATAGTTTTGTGAACTGCGACCTGATTTTCTGTTTTCCGTTCTACGGTATGTTTCTAGAAGGGAAGTTGCAATATTTCTACGAAATTGCAAATGATCACAATCTCCGCCATCGATGTGGTATAGTTGCCAAGCATTTTGAACTGCCATGTCTAGTGCGTGACATATCAATGAGAAATACCATTTTTTTCCTCGTATCGATGTTCGGTATAAACCAATATTTTGGTCTGACCTGTCTACACCTCCCATGTTTTCATTATACACCTTTATCAAGGCTGGCTGGTCGACTTGTACATATCTTTTCTCATGTTGTGAAAAGCGTTTTACTTTGCTCAGTGGTAAAACTTTAGCAGCATTTGAAGCTACTGTTACAACACTGTTATCATTCCACTTACACACAATAATTTCTTCAGCTCTTGTGGCTTTGTATTTCAGAGAACCACGATCAGTTTTCTTGAATTCTTTGTTTGTTGGAAGCGGACATTTCGATACGCGATTTTCTCTGATTGTTCCGGTGGCCTTCAATCCCCTTTCACGTAGTTCATCTAGTAATGGAATCGATGTGAAGAAATTATCAAAAAATAGGTGGAAAGGTGCATTTGCATCGATTGTACGAAGAACATCTGCGAAACGTAAAATAACACTTGCTCCAAGTCCCAATTTTTTATAATCATTGAAGTCGTCTCCTGTTTGTCCTTGATACGGATCAAACCATAATATGTACCCAAGACGTGTCGATCCCACCCAAAATTTGTAACCCCATCTGATAGGTTTACCTCTTATAAATTGTTTACAAGGGTGACCACCATAATACGGAATCATCGCTTCATCAATGCTGTAGTTTTCTTCGAATGGGGCATAGTTTAGGAAGTTCTCATTCAACGCGTCAAAGAGTGGTCTCAACTTTGCATATTTGTCATTAGATGGCAAATTTGTATTATCACAGCAATGAATATGAGACATTATAAAAGTAAACCTATCTCTCGACAAAGCATTATAAACTATTGGGTTCCCACAGTCTGCAGCATTTTCCCAATACATGTATCTTCTGGGTAGAAGTATTACGCACATACCCACTGAATAGAAGTATTCCGATAAAACATTTCATTTCTTCACACGTTATATTTCCAATTTTATTTTTTTGATTTATGTAATTATTGGTGTAATTTGTCAGCAAAACTGTAATTTTGTCGCTAAAAAGTTGCTCAAAATAATAAAATGCATTTTGCTGTCTTGCAACTTGCTGCATTCCGGCCCATGGTCTAAATATTGGACGTATATCTCTGGAAATCCAGTTATACTGTTTAGTTTTTGGAATTGTTATGCTTGTGGAAGTTGAGGGTGTTGGTTCGTCGTCAGGTAACTGATTTTCAATCGGAGGATTGGAAATTCTGATACGCATTCTTTTCGATACTTGAGCTAGACTTATTTCGTCTTCACTGTCACTACTGTCTGTCAAATTCATATAATGAACTTGCGCTTGAGTCCTTAGTTGACTGCCAGGTAAATTTAGAATGCGGACTTGATTTTCGTCACCAGAATCTTCGTCGGTGACATCAGCATTACAATTTTCTGGTGGAAAAAATGTGATGCTGTCAGGAATAGGAGCCTCCTCATCAAATTCCAATTCTTCCATGATTTCATGAAGTTGCGACTCCCATCCTCTTCCAAAAACTCTCCTGACAAAAAAAAAAACATTTTTTTGTATCAAGTAGTAGTAGATATTACTATTGGGCTTTATAAAGAACACCAAATGTTGCACCAAAAAAAAGTATCAAAAATGACAGTTGGTACTTATATTTAATTTGATTCACTTAGAAGAGATGTCAAAGTTTTATTATTCATTGGCAAAAAAAACGATTTTTTAATAATAATAAAATAACTCACCTCATATCAGTCATGATAAATTTACCGTAAAACAAAAGCTCCAAAACTGATTAATAATAATGCGTTATACCACTCACAATACTTATATTGTACTGCCACACAATCCAACTTTCAAATGTCACCAACAATATTTGTTTACTTTACCCTCATTAATCATAAGATTTTTGTTTATGCGCCGTCCTTTTAAAAGGACGATAGTAATAAGTGGGTTAGAATTGCAAGTAGAGTTTGGCCAGCGAAAGATGACACAACCAAAAGGAGGCCGAATTAAAAAACTTGTGTAACTGTTCACCCTGACTCTACGCTGCTTAAACATAGTCGATACTTTTGATACAAATTATTTATGAAAATAATATACATGTTTAATTTACAATTCATGAATAAAGAATATTATATTAGTAAGTTTATTTATGAAAAAATAAACCTTTAAATTTAAATAAAACAAATTATGAGTGAGATTGCATCGAAAATTTTTATTCCTTTTAAAGACATATCAGTGCCACATCGTCATCATCATAAAAAAAAAACGAAGGATTTAAAGATCCAAAAAAAAAAACACTGAAAAGTACCAAATAACTTTAATTTTGGAAGTCGGTGTTTCTATAATGTTTAGTCTCTTCGTTATTTAACACCGACTTCCAAAATTAAAGTTATTTGGTACTTTTCAGTGTTTTTTTAACATTGAAGTCGGTTATATTTTTTTTGTAAAAAGTTTTTTTTATTTAACACTTTTTAGTTATGGTACCACCACTAAAAAGTACCCCTCAGTCAAACTTAAATACCTTATAGTCAGAGCGCATCTCATAACGGTTCTAATAATCCCAATCATGGTTAGATCCAGTTCGATATATCCTCTTCTTTCAATCAGTCATTAGACTAGATGCTGATAATCCCGGCTGCAGCATCAGGCCAGACTTATGTCAACATTGCATTGAACTTAAAATTTAGTCCTCTTTAAAATGAGCCCAAACACGACTACGGTGCTGTAATTTCAAGGTTTGTACTTTTTCTGATGCTCCTGGCTTCAGCATCAGGTCTCTATGTACTTCGGTGTTCTTTATAAGTAGTACGTTTATCCACACATCGAGCCCTTTTCAATGAGCCTAAACTCGATATATCTGCTGTTAATTGTCGAGGACTTAGGTACTCTGCAGACTATCCTGACTGCAGCATCAGGTCATGACTTGATCATCAAAACAATTTACTAAAACAGTATCAAACATCAAAACAATTTACTAAAACAGTCCTTGCCTGTTCGACTAACTTCTTACTGTTAAGGAGTTGTACCTTCCATCATCAGCCCAGCTACCTGAGATGGTAACGACCATACGCAAATACACAAGATGTAGCGACATCTATGACGCCACATAAGAAAATACGAAATCCTGTATCGCGCAATCAAAGTTCTCCGCGCGATTTGAACATATACGACAGCCCGACATCAACTATCGGGCAGTCGCCCACCAGACCATAACACCCTGTCTGGTCGGAGGATCCTCCCTTTTCAAAGGAGGTATGTGGGACTTTACACTCTGTTCCGCTTACCACCACACAAAAACACTACAACAAAAACAAACTTCATAAAATATGCGAAAATCAATAAGCAAGCCTATAAAATTTGAGGGTTGCCCTCAATTTCTCCAAGATTCCATCATCAGATCCTAATTTGTTGACAATGGGACCACCTCAGAACTATCTACTTTCGAACAAAAAAAGAATTTTGAAAATCAGTTCATATTTGGCGGAGTAATCGACGAACAAACATACAAAAAAAAAAAACATACAAACAGCCGAACGTAGTACCTCCTCCTTTTTGGGAAGTCGGTAAAAAGTGAGATCAATCAGAAATCTGCAGAGAAAATGCGACGGGTAGGTACAATAATTTCATTAATAGATATTTAGAAAATCGTTAAAATGTCCACCATGGTTTTGCTGGACAGTGCGCATCCGAAATGTCAAATTTTCCATGGCTTTGGCGCGTCGGGCCGTTCACGACTTTGGTCTTAGCGGCGAGCGGCGCGGCAGGCGGCGCGGCGGCGGCAAGCGGTGCGTTTTACACGCCACGTACACTCAGAAGCGGCGAGCGGTAGCGGCTGAGGTGGACGTATTTAGGTAGTCGGGACGTGCTTAAAATTATGGCGTTATCAAAATAATCCCTACTGTGTACAGACAATATAATTATGGTAGCTGATACTACGTTATTATGTTATCTATTTAAACTTACCATCATATTCCGGAAAATAAATCCGAATGAATCTAAAATAAAATCAATTGTTCTTAGAAAACAAAAACAAATCGCGTTATGAACGATGTTGTGTGAAAGGTAAAAGCGTGAATGGTTGGAGGGAGACTGACACAAGTGAACCTAAAAGTGTAGAAACTAATAAATAAGCTTTTAATGAAAATAATTTTTTCATAGGAAGCTTTTATAACTAGGTATACCTATTTAATTAATACTCGTTAGGACGATTCATACGAGCAAACATTGTTTAATTTCTTCCCACAACCTTTTTATAACGTTTTTATGTTTATGTTGGGGATGTTTTGACATCCATATAGGGGGTCGATTTAAAATTTCAGTAATAAGCGCCTCGGTATCTATTACCGCCACAAAATCGTCAAAATTTTTTTGTATATTAGTTCGCCGCCGAGTCCGTCACTCCTACACCGCTATCCGTGCCGCCAAACGCGCCGCTCTGTTTCGTGGCGTCGCGCTTATTCATTTGTACTTTTGATCTCGCCGCTTCCCGCACCGCGCGCCGCTGCAGTTATTCGTTCCGACAAAACCGCGCGCATTTTCGCTATGAGCGGCGACTCGTGGCGTGCTTCAAACATTTTCATACATTTGTTCTTAACGCTCGCCGCCCCGCACGCCACTGCCGCTCGCCGCGCTAAGGTCGTGAATGGGCCGTTAATCAGGCTAATGCGTAAATGTTGATATCATCCCAATTAGGCCTTAAGTTGGTAATCATAGAGTTATAAAGCCCGATTACGAACATGCATATGTCAGCACCACTTACCTAACTCTACCATTTTGAACTGCGCGTGTGTTGGATCATTTGGTTCCCAATGATCCAACCAACAGACGCGCCACTACCAGTGATTTCAAACTAACAATTTGTACGCCCTAGTGGTAGTGGAGCTAGACCAGCAGTCAAGCATTTTTATCTTCAATATAATCCCCCAACTTATATGTCAACTGAACTGAACTTGTATGTTGCTTGCCTGCATAATGTGCGTTTAACCTTTCTAATACTGTAAATAGAGACACATAAGAAAGACAATGAGAGAGAACAGGTTCCCTATCCATTTGCATAAATTTTTTAGACCTAATATAACTTTGCATACTTTTGTTTGGCTTAATTATATTTTCGCATAATTTATTTACGCATAATTTTTTTAAGCATATTTTTTCTAACCATAATAATGATTAAGCATAACTTTCTAAAGCATAAATTTACTAAGCATATTATTCTAAAGCATAACTTTAGGATATACCAATTTATTTCGACGATTGGAAAAAACCATATCTCCTGAAGCAGGTCATTGCCTCGCCTTAGGGTCAATTCCCACTGAAAAAGCAGCAGCCGGCAGCGTCTTTTTGAGGCAAAATATTACAAACTATTTTGAATCTTATCTACGTGATTAAAAAGTTCATAGTCATTTGAAGGCAAAGGAGGGGTAGCGTGGCGTCGCGAGGCTGCACGAGCCTTCTACCGACTAGTCAAAAGAGGCGCCGCGCGGCTGATCGCGGCGCAGCTAGCTGACGTGCGGCCGACCGCGGTGCAGCGGACAGACTCGCGGCTGCGCGCGAGCGACCATTTCCATTTCCTTGAGTGAAGTAGATCGCACACTAGTTTTCAAAGCTACCACGCGAAGGCTCATTGCGGCGCCTCGGGATGCCGCGCTGCCTCTCGCGGCGCCGCACTGCCCCGCGCGGCGCCACACTGCCCCTTGCGGCGGGCGCCGCGCTCAGTCACTTGCTCTTACGGCCGCTGCGCGCCGCTGCTCTTTTAGTGGGGATTGACCCTTACTGCCAAGCTGCTAGCCATTGCAGTTCACCATCTGTAGATGTTAATGCCCGTTGATACTAACTACTTCTGTACCACGGGCGGGGAAGAAGTAACGTCAGGGCGACATATCCAGCCCATGGCTATGCTACCTCTTCTAAGCTGTAAATATAACAAAGCATTAATACTATACTCATGACCATCATGTATGATCAGGTCATACATTCCCAACTCTAGGCAGTTGCTCAGGTCCAGACCCTCTTGGTCAACCCTCACACTCTTCTGCCTCTCTAACTCTAGGCGGTTGCTCAGGTCAGACCTTCTCTCAGTCGACCCTTGCACTCTTCCGCCTCTTTCTTTATGGCAAGTACGTTAGCCCACTCTTATATCAGTATGGCGGGAAAATCGTCGCCCCTACTGATCTAGTATAGGTGTATTACCCTGTGACTGCCATCACCCGTAATACACCTCTCTAGGGAACCATCATTAGGTTATATGATCTAGGGAAATGAGTAAGCCCATGCATGCTCCAGGTATAAGCTAATCTCGCGTCGCACCCACGTGCTCACCTCGTGGCCACGTAACCGGCTCGGCGCATACTCTATCATTATAGCGTCATATCTACGAGCACCAGCTAACTACTAACGCTATGCAATATTACTTTACATTAGCAACTATAGCTACTTAGATTCTTCTTCTACATAAATCTTAGCATTTTCTACTTAGCTTTGATAAAATCGTTCCGCTCATCGCCAGGACGCCAACCAAAATGGCCGACAAAGAGAATGTAAAATGGCCGACTTTAAAACGTTTCATTCAGGAGTAAACTTACCGTAGACAAACATTCTATCTTCATCATAGAGTAGATCGATTTCTCGTTGTGATGATCAATTCTTGGTTCAATCGAGTTGGTATTGCCATGTCATTTCTATTATTTACAATTATTTTATTTACATTCGCGTGACGACGCGACAGGCGTGTTGAACACTTTCTTGCAACTTATGTGCTCCTATTTTTCGATCGTTATTATTTCCCCGATTTTTAACCCTTCAGATACCGTCAATTAGAGACACAATAGTAAGACAATAGATGCGCGGCCACCGGGTGTCGCTTGGGGATTCATGAATTAAATGAAATAATTTAATAAATATGACTATTATGGTGACTCGCATGTCTGCTCGTGTTCGAGGTCCGGGGGGAAGGGAATATTAAAGAATAATTATACCAAGTTTCATCGTAATCGATCTGGTAGTTTTTGGGTGATGCCTGAACAAACAAACAGGCAGACAGCTAAAAATTGTTTTAATCACATTTTTAGGTTCGGTGTCGGTCCAGTAACACCTCCTGCCATTTATTTTTTTGATATTTTCAATTAACAGAATTTTCACTTCTACAGATTTATAAGTATAGATTCAAGTACAATAAAAGATATTATAAATAAAATTATTGTCCCCCGCGGTCTCACCCATGACTTGGGTTACTGCATCGCTAGCCGGTTCCTGAAATTAGCGTGTTCAAAGTGTTTTTGACTTGAAGTGTTTTAAGCCATCTCTACGTATAAATAGGTAATTTTTTTACCATTAGAATATGGTTATACTCATTCTAATGTTTTGTACTTAAGTAGTATTTGGCAACAAATGTTTCAAGTCAACCTTTGACGCTGAAGTAGTCAACACTACAATACAATTCTCAGTTACATTTTACCGAGAGTTCGCCTGCCTCAATGATTCCACATATTGTCCAGTTGTGCAGACACTGGAGATACAAAACTACAATATAGTTTTCTTTGTATACAATTTTACATCGCGATATCCACCAGGAATCAATATGCGAATAAGCAAAATAGCCACTGAACTTCAGTCGAAGATATCCCGCCAAAATCCAAAAATTCATCAACTTTATAATATTTACCTATAGGTAAATTAAAGATAGATCAAATAAAAATCAGCTCAAATACTAATATACATAATAAGTATGTGTTTTTCGACACACTTGCTCAGAAAGTGACTAGGTATAATTGCACTACACTTAAGTATACAAGGTGATTGACAGATGGGTGCAAAGCTTTGAGGCGAATGCAGTACAGACAATTTAGAACACCTTCAGCCATGGTTGTCTTAGACAAAGTCTTACCAATTTTTTTAACCTAATTTTTAAATTTTATTTCGGAAATTTTCAAAAATTCATGTAAACTGCTTATTTATGGCCAAATGAAATGATAGATGAATTCATTTTTATTTTATTTTAATAAAGTAATGTGTAAGCAATTCAGAAAAACATGTTTTAGGCAACTATGTCCTTAGACATTTTTTTTACAGACATTTAAAGTTCAGAAAAAATTTAAAGTTTATAGGGGCGTGTTGAACAGAAACGACGTAAGTAGGTACATACTTATTTAATATTTTATATCAGCAACTGAACAAAAACGACGTAAGTAGGTAGGTACGGAAAGATAGGCCTCCGACGCCCATGGTTCGGAGCACGTGCGCGCGCGCGATCGAGGTGGTGGCTTACAGCGGACTGGCGCTAGCGCTCCGCGCATTACAACAGCGCGCGAGCAGGCGCGCCGACCGGCGAGGTGGCGTGATTTGAGGGGCGGGCGAGGTGCGAGGGGTGGCACGAGCTGGCAACGTAGCCCTTTTATTATGGCGCGCTATAACCTCCCCCTCCAAGTCACAAGAACGACCCGGCTGTGACTTGGCTGGTCTGCCACGACGGCGCTGATGAACGATGACCGAGGTCGAACCCAAATAAGGTGTCAGAGAGTTGGCATGGTATCTCCCTTTGTTCATCCCCTCACTATCAACAATTACGAATGACGTTGGACTAATAACTTGTGAGACACGATACGGGCCTTCCCGTCTCGGTGCAAACTTGCTCGTGAAGCCTTTGGCTGCACTACTCATCAAGTGGGTCTCCACAAGAACCAGATCTCCCTCCTTATAAGGAAGAACGTCCCTTCGAGACTGATCACCCGTTGACTTCCTGATATCCTGCTGTTCTTCTACTCGGTGCTTCACATCCTGAAGAACGCGTGCGAAATCCTTCAAATACGGCGTGATTTGGGGCACATAATTCTGCTGCGAGACAATTCCTCGGAGATCCGTCTGTACGGTCAGAGGAGAACGCAATTCTCGAGCATACGTAAGGTAAGCGGCGGTGTGTCCTGTACCTTGGTTGTGTGCAGTATTGAGCGCGAATCGCACCATCGGTAAAGCGAACGGCCAGCGGCGATGCTCGGATCCAAGTAGAATAGCTAGATGTTTCTTAAGCTCGCGATTTTTACGCTCTGCCGGATTCGCCTCCGGGTGGTACACAGGAATTAATGATTGCTTCACTCCTAGTACAAACATCGCCTTTTGCATAACTGATGCGACGAACTGACTGCCGTTGTCGGAAATTACGCGACGAGGCACCCCATACCGGAGGAATACCTCCTCGATGAGGGTTTTCGCACATGCCTCGGCAGTTGCATCACAAAGGGCAAAAAGCTCCACCCATCGACTAGCTGTGTCCTCTATTAGAAAAATCCATTTTTCACCCTTTTCCCCTTCGGGTAATGGTCCAAATAGGTCCATCGCAAGAACCTCAAATCTTTGCTGGAGCACTGGGGTCTGTAACAGACCTGCAGGTTTTAGATTAGTAGCTTTATATTTCTGACAAAGGTCACATGACTTTAGGTATTGGGCCACATAGGTCTTCATGTTCTTAAAATAATATCTTTCTTTGATCTTCCTCAAGGTCCGCTCCAAACCCAAGTGTCCAGCAGTAGGCGCATCATGAAATTCTTTAAGAAGTTCCGCCTGTAAAGACTGTGGAACCACTAACTGAGGTTCTTCGGAATCTACATCCGGATCACAGCGGTATAAGACACCTTGCGAAAGATAATACCCTCTATCAGTCCAGCGCATGGCTGCTTCTGGATTATTTGTATCTTCAAAGTCTTTTATTATTTTACTGACGTCAGAATCGTTCAATTGGGCTTCACGAATATCTTCAGCTTTTCGATGAGGTAAATCAACGACTACCGGACAAAGACTGCAAGGACTTGATTCAAGATCCTCGGGTTCGGTGGTCACGGGGCGACTGAGCGTATCGGCAATGACATTAACCTTACCCGGTGTATATTCGATGACCAAATTATACGACTGGATTTTCATTGCCCAGCGGGCTAATCTGCCACTAGGAGTCTTTAAGGATAAGAGCCATTTCAAAGGTTGGTGATCCGTAGCAACACGAACCTCGGCTCCCTCAATATATCCTCGAAATTTCTCCAAGGCCCAAACAACAGCCAGAGCTTCCCGCTCAGTTGTATGATAGTTACGCTCGGCAGGGGTCAGTAACCTGCTAGCATACTCTATCGGTCTCTCTTCATTGTGTGTCGCACCTTGCATCAATACTGCTCCAAGCGCATAGGCGCTAGCATCCGTGCGCAATACATATGGTTCTTCAAAGTTGGGCTGACGAAGAATAGGGCCACTTGCAAGACGTGACTTGAGCTCTTCAAACGCTCCTTGCTCACTCTCGCCCCATTGCCAGCGTCGGTCCTTTTTGGTCAGATTTGTGAGAGGACGCGCAACATCTGAAAATTTTGGAATAAATTTTCTAAACCAGGAACTGGTTTGTAAAAATGTTTTGAGTTCTTTTAGGTTCGTTGGTGGCTTCATATTTATAACCGATTCGACCTTGGTGGGGTCCGGTTCAATACCCCGAGGTGAAACAACGTGTCCCAGGTACGTAACTCTATCTCTAGCGAAGACACACTTATCCCGGTTTGCCCTCAAGTTAAACAGGCGAAGGCGCTCGAAAACCAGGTTAAGATCCTTCAGGTGCTGATCTAGATTGGAAGAAATTACGAGAAGATCATCAAGGTATCCAAGGACGCAGACGTCTTTCAGGCCAGATCTCATGCGATCCATCAGACGCTGGAAGGTGGCTGGGGCGTTCTTCAGACCGAACGGCATGCGTCGGAACTGAAAAGTACCGAATGGAGTCGTAAAAGCAGTCTTGTGTCGATCTTCTGGTGCTACCATCGTCTGCCAGTAGCCGGCCTTCAAATCAATAGTAGACATAACACAATCAGGCTTTGTACTCTGCAGCAGCTCGTCGATCACCGGTAACGGATACTTATCAGTCCGAGTGACGCTATTAAGCTTGCGGTAATCTACGCAGAACCTGGTCTCACCATTCTTCTTCGGTATCAGCACTACAGGTGAGGCCCATTCCGACTCAGCCTCCTCTATTATACCATCTTCAAGCATTTTGTCAATCTCTTTTCTAATTATTTCCTTCTTAACGGGAGAAACCCTATAGGGTGGACTTGCAATCGGTGCGGCATCTCCAGTATCAATGCGGTGGACGGCGAACTGGGTAGGTTCTCCCCCTGGAGCAAAAATGTCCTGGTGAACATTCAGGAGGTCGGATAGTCGCTCTCGTTCCGTCGAAACTAGATGGGATCCCTCGTCCTCACGAAGACCCACTGACGAACAAGCAAGTGAGTTCAATGACCTCGCTTCGAAAACAATTGGTTGAGGCGTCTTATCATGTCCCACAAACCATACCCCACGGTCAAAGTCCAACACCATGCCAACGTCCTGAATGAAATTCATCCCTAATAAGCTCTCAGTTGCATTCGGCAACATAATAAAACTAACAACTAGTGCCCTCCCTCGCACAGTTACGTTAACGTGCGCCATTTCAACAATTTGCGCACAAACGCGGCCATCAGCATATTTTAAATTAGTGAAGACATTATCGAAAGAATGACCATTATTAACTAAATGAGATCTTAACGATACACTACCAATACAATGTTTGGCACCTGTGTCTAACAACAAGCTACCTGTTGCACCATAAATGCCTACATTAATTACAGGACGCACACGCGAATCGACTTTATCATCACTCGCGGACACTGATTGAAACGCGTTAGACACTGCACTTTTCTTCTCTTTACACGTCGGACAATTGGAGCGAATTACCCCGGGCGCTCCACACCCGAAGCACGTGACCGCAGACGCCAGCGGCTCTGCTCCCTTCGAGTTGTCCTTTGCGGTCTTTTGTTTTGCGAGGCGCTCACAGGCCTCTTTTAGGTGACCATATTGTTTACAATAATTGCAACGGGGCCGCGATTTATTCACACTAGGCGCAGTCGGTGACTGCGTAATCGGCGCAGTAGAAGACGTCGACGGTTTGACATCAGCCGTGGTCCGTGGACGACTCTCATCCAGGATCTCCTCGACACGGCGCGCATGAGTCAAAAGGTCCGTGAAGGTGGCGAAAGTGGAGCGCGGTACCTTCTCACGGATACGTCGATGTAATAACCCATAAGTCATATCTAACTGAACTGCCTCCGTAAGAGAAAAAGGCGGGAGCTGCGCGATTATCGCTCTAATGTGACATACAAATAAATCAGTAGGTTCATCAACTCGTTGCTCTCGTTCGAATATCTTCCTATATATTTGAGGCGGTGGTAATCTTGGTCCAAAAGTCTGCCTCAGCGACTCCACAGCGGCTTGCCAGGTCATGGTACTATCCTTTACACCCTGCCACCACGTGGCAGCAAGCCCCGTCAAAAGCATAGGTAATCCACGAAGCGCATTATTATCGTCGACTCGAACACATTCCTTGTACGTTTCTATGGCGTCAATAAAAGCCAGGACGTTACTTGACTTTTCACCGTCAAATCGAGCCGTACACTTGGCAAAGTGGCCAGAAAAAGATGGTACTGGTGTACTTACAGGATCGCTGCGACTCAACCTGTTTATCAGCAACATTAGCTGGTCAGTCGACATGGTGACCGAAGCAGGCGAGACACCAACAGCAGGTTGTGGTTCCACCACAGCCGCGGGGGCAACGGTGTCGGCGCCACACAAAGCGGCATCCGGCTCGGGCGCGGGCGCCTGATTTGGCGCCAAGTCTGCAGACGGAGCGCTGAGAGAAACCGGACTCTCAGCACGCGATCTTGTTCGCACCATCGTAAAATTGTCCACAATTCGCGACAACGATAACAAACAGCGTTGTTAGGTAGTTAGGTATCCTACGCTAGGTTTTACCTAAACACTAAAAATGTCCATCGTATCACACAATCACGCGGGAACGAACAGTCTACTTTACGTACGTACGCGATCAAAATCATCACTTTAATTGTTACGTAATGATACCTACTTTTGTCTTTAAATCGCGGGAAAAAAACCGTCACAGTCACAAAAAATTTGCACTTATTTATATAGTTCTGCACCACGTTAGGCTGCCAGTTATAGGGGCGTGTTGAACAGAAACGACGTAAGTAGGTACATACTTATTTAATATTTTATATCAGCAACTGAACAAAAACGACGTAAGTAGGTAGGTACGGAAAGATAGGCCTCCGACGCCCATGGTTCGGAGCACGTGCGCGCGCGCGATCGAGGTGGTGGCTTACAGCGGACTGGCGCTAGCGCTCCGCGCATTACAACAGCGCGCGAGCAGGCGCGCCGACCGGCGAGGTGGCGTGATTTGAGGGGCGGGCGAGGTGCGAGGGGTGGCACGAGCTGGCAACGTAGCCCTTTTATTATGGCGCGCTATAAGTTTTTATCAATACTTTTTCAAAACTTTATTTAAAAAAAAACTGAGGGTGTTTTTTTTATTCAAACCATTTTGGAAATATGCCTGATAATCGTTCTTTCTTTTGAGATATCATTTACGTGGATATCTTACAAATTATTGAAGTTAGGACTTACAAACCAATTTGAGGAAGAAATTTTAAATTTTAGGCAATCTACTAAAAACTGATTTTTTGTATAAAAGAATATTTTATGTGTTCGAAATGATAACATAGTTCAATCCTAAGAATTTTTTGCACATGCAGGAGCCACTATGCGCGGTGCGACGGCGTTTCCAGGAAGAACGCTCAGTGAATAGAGCAAAGCGATAAGAGTTGGTTTTTACAGCAAAATGATGGGATACACCGTGTGGAACCTGGAGTCAACCCAGGCAGACACAAAACTGCCATCGAAGAAGACATTTTGGCAGCATTTCAAGCGGATCCTACTGGTAGTAGGATCTACCAGAGCAGTAGCTCGAAATCTAAACATTTCACAATGAAAGGTGTGGCATACAATGCACCAAAATGATAAGTATCCCTTTCATGGCAGGAGTGTGCAGGGTCTAGAAGAGCAAGATCTCCAAAGAACAATTCAGTTTTGCCGTTTCCTCACCAACAGTGACATCGAAGATGAATGGTTCCTGAAATCAATCTTGTGGACGGATGAAAGCAAATTTTCAAGGGAGGGTACTACAAACTTTCACAACATCCATAAATGGCCTGACAAAGACAACAATCCACATTTTAAGAAGCAGAAGTCGTTTCAGAGAAAATTCTCTGTCAACGTATGGGCTGGAATAATTGGTTGAACGTTGATTGGACCCCACTTTTTACCGAATCCTTTAAATGGCGAAAATGATTTACAATTTCTGCAAATTGATTTACCACTGCTGATTGAGGAATCAGATGTCACTATCTTCGAAAGAGAACGAACAGTAATTTTTCAACTAGACGGCTGTTCAGCGCAGTTAACGTTAAATGTAAGGGAACCCCTTAATAATTACTTTCCTGACAGCTGGATTGGTAGGGATGAACCCATCCCTTGGCCGGCTCGCTCACCAGATCTGACCCCGTTAGAATTTTTGGTGTGGAGCCGGGCCAAGGAACTGGTGTACACACATGAAGAAATAAATACTAGGGAAGAATTGATACAGAGAATAAATTCAGCGTTTGAAATAATGAAACAGAAGATGATGTTGAAAATAACAACTACAGAAGTTAGAAGACGGAGTTGAGCTTGTATTAGGAATCACGGCCGTCATTTTGAACATGAAAAATAAGTAATTTTGATTCAAATGTTTGTTTTAATTAGTCTGCCTAAAATTTAAAATTGCTCCCTCAAATTGGTTTGTAAGTCCTAACTTCAATAATTTGTAAGATATCCACGTAAATGATACCTCAAAAGAAAGAACAATTATCAGGCATATTTTCAAAATGGTTTGACTAAAATAAGCACCCTCAGTTTTTTTTTAAATAAAGTTTTGAAAAAGTATTGATAAAAACTTTAATCTTTTTCTGAACTTTAAATGTCTGTAAAAAAAATGTCTAAGGACATAATTGCCTAAAACATGTTTTGATGAATTTCTTGCACATTACTCTGTTAAAGTAAAATAAAAATGAATTCATTTATCATTCAATTTGGCCATAAATAAGCAGTTTACATGAAATTTTGGGAATTTCCGAAATACAACTTAAAAAATAGGTTAAAAAAAAATGGTAAGACTTCGTCTAAGACAACCATGGCTGAAGAGGTTCTAAATTATCTGTACTATATTCGCCTCAAAGCTTTGCACCCATCTTCCAATCACCTTGTATAATGTTGCTTGTAACCAAACCGTGACTTTTTGATTACCATTATGCACTAGTGTGATAGTGTAGTGAATAGGGAATGCAAATCTCGCGAGATTGGGGCACGAGCGAGATCTCGCGAGATTATGAATATCAATACCGCGAGATCTCGCTAATTTTGAGATCTCGCGAGATTGGCAGTTTTGTGTGTATTTTTGCAAATATTCACAATATTTGAATAAATTAGGAAAAAAGTTATAAAAATTATAAGTATTATAAGATAACCGTAGGGTATAGGGCTTGCGGACGGCGAGCAATGGGTAGTTTGGTGTCGAACCGTCCGGTAACTTTCCGGACCGAGCCCAAGTCGTCGATGGCGCGTACTGGGTCGAAGCCTACTGGGGCCAGGGTTAGTTCCGAAACGTAGCGCAGCCCCGGTATGAAAGGCACGAAGGCAGTAATAGTCTGACACTATCTCCCGCTCCGCCCAAGGGCAGGAGATATCATTTGGATGATTTTTGCCCAACAAAAAAAAAGTATTATAAGATAAACATTTATTTTCACGAATTTTTTCAATACATTTTTTGCATCAAACATTGTTTGACGTGTCTGTCTATAATTTTTTAACGTCCGTGTCAATTCGCGCTTCGAATGAGACGTTTTTATGCTCGAGTGCAATCTCGTTAATCTGGCGAGATCTCGCCCTTTTTTCGTCCGAAATCAATCTCGCTAAAAAAGGCCGAGATCTCGCGAGATCGAGATTGCATTCCCTAGTAGTGAACCTTTTTGTTAAACCTCTGTTCTCAATCAAACTTTGAATTCGAAAAAAAAAACACATTAGGTATTTCATTCAATAGTAGGTACAAATTAGTATCTTACTTGCATCTTTTATGCTAATTTGTGTTTAAATAAACTATTTAAACTTTTACATGTTTAATTAATAAAACCTTTCATTAAATAAAAATATTTTTCTGTTTTTATATAAGCAACCTCATTCTTATTTTTATTCAAACAGTCCAGCTAGAGTAGCTAGTCTATGGCCGCCATTTTGAATGCGCGCGCATAAGACAAAAACAAAAATTTTTGCCGCCTTTCTACAAAAAAAATACAGTTTTGCTGATAAAGCAATAATTAATTAATTTTTAAAAATGTCTACATCTACTGTTTATGAGGAAAATGATTTATGCTGTACACCTCCCGATATAAGATGTGAAGCCCATAAGGTCATGGAAAGTTTACCTACTACCAGAAAACTCAAAGGAAAAATATCTGTTGGCGTGCCAAAATTTCATACAATGGAAAATCAACAAAAATACCCAGTCTTTTTCAGAAAACGTACTTTAAAGAATTATCGTCCAGGTACAAACCTACCTCTCTATGGTGTATTTACTCAATGTTAAAAAGTACAGTTCGAACAAAAAATGGAGTGGACTTAAAAACATACTCTAATTTAACAGTTTATCTAAAGAGACTGTCTGATGGATTTCGAAGTAAAAAATCAAAGGTTTTAACATTTGATGACATTGAGAAATTCATAAAGAATGCTCCAGATAACCAATATTTGGCTACTAAGGTTAGTTAAATTAGTTTTCAGTATACTCTGTGTTAAGTACGCGACTCCAGCCTATGTTGTGTGATAAAAACTTGATGATTGTTCCTTCTTTTCAGGTTGCTTTAATATTTGGTGTCACTGGTGCATGTAGAAGACAAGAATTAACAAATATATCTGTAAAGGACATAGAGAATCACGGCCTGATGTTTTTAGTAAACATACATAACAGAAAAAATAAAATACCCAGATCATTCACCATACATGGTCAATTCTATCCAATTGTTAAGAAATATGAAAGTTTACGTTCTCCGAAAGCAAAAACTGCCCGTTTCTTCCTAAATTACCAAAATGGAAAATGTACCTGTCAGCCTATAGGTGTAAATAAGTTTGGTTCTATGCCTAAAGAAATTGCTAAGTTTTTAGGTCTAGCAGAAGCTGAGACTTACACTGGACATAGTTTTAGAAGAACTTCAGCCACATTGCTGGCTGATTCAGGAGCTGATATATTCACTTTAAAGCGTCACGGTGGGTGGCGATCTAGTAGGTAATGTAGCGGAATCATACGACGAAGATTCCATTCAAAACAAGAACGACATTTGTGCCAAAATTACAAAAAGAATACGAATAGAGTCTCCTAGTACCGAAGCACCAAGTACATCCAATGATTGGGTTTCACCCACCTACACGGTTAATGAACTATCACAAATAATAGAAAATGAAAGTATTCCAGAAGAAAATGTATCTCATGGGACCGCTATATCGACAAAAATATTTAATTATAATTTCACTAACTGCACATTTACTAATTGTTTCTCTAAATAAATTTTTATATACTAAATAAAACTGATTTTTCGTTTACTTTTCTTCTCAAGTGTGTCGAAAAACGTCGTATGACACACGTGAATATTGGCGATTTCCGTCCTCGGCTCTCTTAAGATCCTCGCCTTCGGCTCGGATCTAAATACCGCTTCAGCGGTAATCACCAACATTATACACTTGTATCATAATGTACTATTGTAAATATTATGTCAAATCTCTACATCAATAATTACATTTTAATCGTAAACTACATTTATGAAAAAAAAAATTGGAATACGATGTATTTGTTTATTTAAATAATAATACCTAAATGTATATACCTATATATTTATAAAATTGTTCCATAAGCTTTATGGCTCATCTTGATTAATTTATAGCAGACACCTTCATCTCTGTATGTAGGTAGGTACTAATCATTTGAAACTTGCTCGCGCATATTTATTTTCATGTTAGACATTAAACTGTATGTCAAATTAGAAATATTTTAAACAATATTTTGATATATTCCATCACATCAATACTTATCACTTTTTCTTTGTACTACCCACTGTTTCTAATTTACAATCTATAGTATACCAATAATGGCTACACACTTAAACTATCCTACTATTAATATCTCAGATATATTTGACATCACATCTTTTTCCATATAAATATTTTACATATGTTCCTGCTTTGAAAGCCGTCTTAAAGTAAGCTAAAGAACTTTATTCAGCTTTAGATACTGAACTGGCACAATTATTTATTCTATAGTTTAAAAAAAACAGCGTAATACAATCACAGTAAACAGCAAAGTAGGTCAATATTCTAAGATCCTACAAATACAGACTTTTAAAATGACTAAAATATTCATGTGACCTAGTCTTATTAATGGGCCAATTTTGCATTCAACTTACCAATATTGTCATATAAACGGATATATGACAATATTACAAAGTTGGTAAAACCAAAAATGTTGGTATATTTTTTTTAACGGTAAAAATATACCAACATTTTGGCGTAATTAAAATGAAAACACAATATGTTATGTTTCTTTTGTGCAATGGCAACACAAAAACTTAAACTTAAACTGTTAGTTATACAATAATTAAAATAAAACTACCATTTTAAATTAGGTCAAAACAAAGTTGACAAAATACTTTTTCCAAAAACAATATAACCGATTTCAATGTTAAAAAAACTACAAAATAACTTTAACTTTGGGAGTCGGTGTTTCTATAATAATTTAGTCTCTTCGTTATTTAACACCGACATTTCAGTGTTTTTTTAACATTGAAGTCGGTTTTTTTTTGTTAAAAGTTTTTTATTTTACACTTTTTACTATAGGTGGCCAAATTATTAGGGACACTCCTCATAGATATGTAATTTCTGATTGAAACACATTTTTTAAGCAAACATTTATATAAGGTTTTTTTTATTTGGTATTGCTAGTGATGTCATTATTATTATATTTGATATGTGACAACACTGTGAGATCGCGCAATTTTTTGTAAAGTGGCATTACTTCTAACTTTGTTGAATTTTTTCAATGTTTGGTGAAAATCGAGTTCTTTTTTGTCGGTGAAAAAAAAAATTGATTTTACTAGTTTTTCTTCTACTAAATAAGTAAGTGATGTTTCTTATTGCACTGCTTTTTTAAAGTTGTATACATGATATTTTAATTGTGGCAACGATAAATGGTGATATTCTAAAAATGCTTCTTTTTAGTATGGACAAGGCTTCAGATAAGTCTCCAAGAAGATGTATACCAATTATTTTTGCACTCCAAAGATTCCTAGAGAGATATAGCAGCTATTAAAAGTGTTTCAAAAGTCTTTTGTTTACAGTATTAAAAGAAAAACTAATCAAGATCTTTTAGAATCACACCGTTTTAAAAAATGTAGCAGGAAAAGGATCACCACTCTTCGTAAAAATCTTAAAATCAGGTATATGTCGTAAAAAGACTGTTGCCCATCTTGCTATGATTACAAACAACGAAAGCCTATAAGTTTTTGATAGGAAAATTCATCGAGGGTTCGCAAAAGCGGAGTTGATAGGTCGTCGACCTACCAAAAAACTATGTCTCACCGAGGTCATGAAGAAGAGATTACTGCACAGGGCAAAACAAAACCAAAATATGACTGTTGCAGACTGAAGTCGGGTAAAAATAAAACTTTAAATAGTACAGTACGTTATTAATAAACTTTTATCATTATGTGATGGAATGATATAATTTTTCAGACATGCTTCTCCGATGAACCGACGTTTCAGATTTTGTTTGACAAAAACTGCTTTGCTCCTTCACAAAATGCTCCTTTCCGACGACTCCCTGGAGAATAGTTCCATGCAAATTGATGTTTAGAGTGAGCTAAACACCCAATTAGTATAATGGTGTGGTCTTTAATCTCAGCCTAGGATATAGGAGGCCTACATACCGTGGAAGGGACCGTGAGGCAAGACCAGTACAAGCGTGAACTAAAAACTGAACTGCTGCCGCAGCTCGAAGAATGGTTCCCTACTGACAAAGAGACCATTTTTATGCACAGATTCATTGTACTACAAAACAAGGAGTGTTACTGTATGCCTGGCTAAATACATTAATGTTTTACCCTAGCCAAGTAATTCGCCAGACATGAAAACTATTGAAAACATGTGGGAGCTCACCAAGCAGGAGATTGCTTAGCAAGTGATCACCACCAAGCTAATAAATTATTTATTATTATTCTTATATAAGCACTAACTCTCATTAAAAAATTGCAGCTCTCATTAAAAAGTGATGTAACAACAGAATCCTGTAACAGAATGCCAGAATTGGCATAGTGAGCATATCACGATGAATGGAAACTATCACAAAATTCTGGTAATTTTCGTCCAACTTATTACGAATCTTTTTTTTTTTCAAAAATATATAAAAGATTGGGATTAAATATAATGACCACCAAAAAATGCTTTGATACCCTTAGTTCTTTTACCAAAAAAAGAAACTTAACACCAGAAAAATAAAGTCTAAAATTACAATAGTATAAGCTATTTTAGTCACAACTGCACTTCAAATTGTATTCATACACCAAATATACACTTCTGGACACATCTATTGGCCCACCTTGTATTTTCAGTTTCGTTTGGTCCTAGCTAAAATTTTATATTAGGTCGAGCAAAAAGCTTTTATGCAGTTTTGAACCTGGCACATTCACAATTTCATTCAATAGTCTTTTTTTGAATTTCGAACACATAATTTAAAGAAACAAAAGACAATTTGGAGCCTGTTTGTTGATATCAAACAATCGAATACTAAGAAAACTTGGTTTTATTGGTTAACTTGGATTTAATTCTTGAAAAAGTGATTGAAATCTTTGGTTTTGCAACAAACATTACTTATTCTTAACATTAAGGCGAGGTTCTATCAATAATCTATGGATACTTCACCTGAAGTCGCCGCCCAAGCTGTGGCACTTATTCAGGCCGGACACAGCCAAAGACACGTGAGTGCTCAACTTAATTTAAGTCGATCTGCGGTACGAAATATTTATCGGCGATACCTAGAGACTGGCGGCTTTGTTCGTCGCCAAGGAAGGCCACGATCTCGGGTCACAACTGAAAGGCAGGATCGATTCATCGTGACGACCAGCTTGAGAAATCGTCACCTTACCCCCATTGAGATACAAAACCAACTTCGCGACTTCCACGGAGTATCTGTGAGCGCTCGAACTGTTCGGAGAAGGTTAAAAGAACGCGATATGGTACCACACAAGCCAGCTAATGGGCCCAAACTAACGCGAGCCCACCGAACAGCGCGCCTTCATTTCGCACGCAGTCATTTAAATTGGACACAGCAAGATTGGAGCCGTGTACTCTTTTCTGATGGGTCTAAAATTGTGTTACATAGCAATGATGGAAGGAAGAAGGTCTACCGACGTAAGGGAGAGCATTTCGCACAATGCTGCTTTGAAGAGATGGTTGCTTATGGCGGTGGCTCTTGGACTGTCTGGGGCGGTATATCCGCGAGCGGCAAAACTCAACTTGAGGTTGTTACAGGACCACGGCTGCCAACATTAGATGCTGAAAGGTACATTCGTGAGTGCTTAGAACCTCACGTGATACCATACGCGGACTATGTGGGCCCAAATTTCCTTTTTATGCATGATAATGCAAGAGCCCATGCGGCCGGTATCGTCAGGGAATATCTTAGGGATGTGAACATCACAGTTATGGACTGGCCAGCCAGAAGCCCAGACATGAACCCCATTGAGCACATGTGGGACGAGCTAAAAAGACGTGTTAGGGCTCGTCAGCCAGTTGCCCAGACGATGCAGGAGTTGAAAACTGCCATAGAAGAGGACTGAGCGATGATCCCTCAAAATTTCATAGAGCGGTTGATAAACTTTATGCCTAATCGTATGAGAGCTGTGGTAGATGCCCATGGAGGCAACACGCGTTATTAAATTAAACCTTTATTTGATAAAACATGTTTTTTATTCAAATATCAATTGCCTTTAACAAGGCGCATATCCGACTTGTTAGGCGTAGCTCCATGTCGTATGGTATTCTGAATTCAAATTTAAAACACTACGATCGTAAAAGATGGTAAAATGTATCAGGTTTAAAACTGCATCAACAGTTTTTGTTCAATCTAGCAATCATATTTCGGTAGGGGCCATCGAAACCTAAACTCTAAGGTGGGCCAATAGATGTGTCCAGAAGTGTGGTAAATGATCACCAAATCTTAGCGAGCCAATTAATGCATTATTTCTGCCTAAATAAACCACAGTGATTGCCATAAAATATAGGCTTATTACATACAGGTGATCATTTACTAATTTTGGTGATCATTTACTATTTTTGGGTTGACAAGGATTTATTTGGAGTCATTTTACTTAAATAAGATATCGAGATGTTAATATTTTGGTTGTAATTTTACATTAAAATGCGGGTTTAATTTTGGTGATCATTTACTATTTTTGTCTGTTATACATATGTTACTATAAAGTCAATTAAACATAAGCCTAAAAGATTTTGCTTTAAATTTTGTTGTTTTTATTATCTCAATCAATAAAGTCTATAAATAAAAAATATCAGCCGGACCTACAACCAACTATTTGCTTGCAATATTCAGTTAAAGTAGATAACATAAAAATGTTGGTGCTGTCCCTAATAGAATGGCCACCTACTGTAGTTATGGTACCACCACTAAAAAGTAGCCTTCAATCAAACTTAAATACCTTATAGTCAAAGCGCATCTCATAACAGTTCTAATAATCCCAAACATTACATAAATTTTCCTTTCTGCGTCATCATCAGATCAGTTCGATATATCCCCTCCTCCTCTTCTTTCAATCAGTCATTAGACTAGATGCTGATCATCCTGGCTGCAGCATCAGGCCAGACTTATGTCAACATTGCATTGAACTTAAAATTTAGTCCTGTTTAAAATGAGCCCAAATACGACTACGGTAAAGTCTACAGACTATCCTGACTGCAGCATCAGGTTATGACTTGATGATCATGAGACCAAATGTGGCAAATACCCTATCAAACATCAAAACAATTTACTAAAACAGTCCTTGCCTTACACAAGATACTTCATAAAATATGCGAAAAACAATAAGTGAGCCTGTAAAATTTGAGGGTTGCCCTCGATTTCTCTAAGATCCCATAATCAGATCCTAACTTGGTGATAGTCGGAGCACCTCAGAACTATCTACTTTCGAACAAAAAAAAAAGTTTCAAAACTTTTTTTTTAATCCGTTCACAATTGGCGGAGTATTCGATGAACAAACATACAAACATCCGAACATAGTACCTCTTCCTTTTTGTGAAGTCGGTAAAAATAATAAGCCTTCTAAAAACTGCGGCTAACGTAGTAGGGTCGGACGGTGAAACTTAAAAAGCTAGATGGCTAGATTTTTGTCCGCTTTATACGGATGTTTCATAGTTATGTATGGGATTCCTAATTCGAATTCATTTACTGGCCAGTACTTTAGCTGCGGTTTCTGTTCGGGGCTCTCTTCTGTGACGTTAAAGTAGGCCAAGAGTACGAGAGCAGTGTAGCTAGCGATGAAGATGAGCACGTGCCACACGCCATGCATGTAGGGGAAGTCGATGGACAACCACGCATCGCAGAACATACGGTCCATGATCCAGCAGAAGATTGCTAGGAAAGTAATCGCCACGCAGCGCAGACCCAGACGATACACGCGCGAACACTTCACTCTGGAATAAAGTAAATCAGTCTGCGATTAATATACTAATGCAAAATAATTAAAAATAAGTCGCCTAGAATGACTCGGTAGATTATTATTTACTAGCTTTTGCCCACGGCTTCGCATTAATATAATAAATATAGCCTGTCGCAATAGAAAGCAGCTACCTATTGGTGAAAAATTTTTGCAATCGGACCAGCGGTGCTATTCTCTAAGAAAACAGCCTTGAGCGCAGCTCTGGCCGCAGCGACAAGTCGAGAGCACAATACATAAAATTAACAACCTAATGTGTAGGTTCATTGCATTGCTAATCCAATATACCTATTTGGATTTTGTCGCTGCGGCCAGCGCTGCGCTCAAGGCTGTTTTCTTTAGAGAATAGCACACCAGTACATTCAGAGATTACCTCCTACAAACAAAAAAAAACAAACGTTCCTTCTTTATAATATTACAAGCGCGACAGCTGAACATGGGATAAGGATCTACGACTCGATTTTTAGGTCGTATAATGAGATTTTCCATCAAGGATTTCTCTGTATCAGCCTGAAGTCATGATTTAACGGCCTCGGTAATAAATATGAGCCTCCTATGAAGGCACAAAAGACTTATGTCAATATGTGAATGGACCATTGCCCTTTGAAAAGTGCAGCTGCCAGTAATCAAAAAAGATTCGAAATTTTTATAAGTACCTGGACAGCTCTCCCCACAGAAATCCTAAAGTCGGCAGAGTGATCGTCATCAAGGCAAAGGCGTTAGCCGCCGGGTGCATCACGAGGAAGCCAGTGGAGAAGAACGTCAGTACGATCGTGCACATAGCGAGGCGACGTCTAAAAACAAAGGATTCTCTATAACAATGCTATTCAACAGCGATTACCCTAGTAAAACGTTTTCGCACAATCAGAGTGAATGATTCACGCTGTTATCGCTCCCGGCAAACGAGTTACGATGGTAGGTTCAGGTTCTACTTGCTTTCTCCGAAAAACGAAGTTTCGATTGAAATTTCGCGTGTTTCCTACCACGGTTCCTTTCGTTTCCGAAATTTGGCACTAACGAAAATTGTTTGACGTACCGAATCTCTAAACCTACTCTAATTAGTTATGTTTCGAAAAAAAAATACAATTATGACAGAGGATTGTTTGCAATTTTAACGTCAAATGAATATCGTTCGTTTACGAAAGTTTCGTTTCGAAGAAAGCGAGTAGATCCCCAGATGTCAAAAGGGTTTCATACTAAATACACAAAAGACCGATTGGCAGTTAAATAAAAAACTTTTTACAAAAAAAATTAAACAGACTTCAAAAAGTACAAAATAACTTTAATTTCGGAAGTCGGTGTTTCTATAATAGATACCTAATCTTGTCTCTTCGTTATTTAACACCGACTTCCGAAATTAAAGTTATTTTGTACTTTTTGAAGTCGGTTTAATTTTTTTTGTAAAAAGTTTTTTATTTTTCACTTTTTAGTTATGGTAGCACCACTAAAAAGTACCTACCCTTCAGCTAAACATAAATTACCTTATAGCCAGAGTGCATCTCATAACTATTCTTATAATCCCAAATACGGTTATATTACATGAATTTAACCCCTCCCCCTTTTCTTTCAGTCAGTCATCGACTACACGTATAAACAAAGTAATTTTACTTGTTACGACAATTCTGCTATGATTCTATGAGGAGTTCTGTTCCATATCTTCGAAGTTCATGATCAGATCATAACAATATTTCTATGGGACCAACTTGGAAGCATAAGCTTTCAATCAAAAAAAATTTTTTTCAATATCGGTCCACAATTGATCGAAATATCGGTGAACAAACATACGAAAAAAAAAAAAAAAAAAACATACATTCAGCAGAACATAGAACCTCCTCCTTTTCGAAGTCGGTTAAAAATAGATAACGTTTTACGAAACTATGTCCGGTGACCTAATAACTAATCGATTTTTTTTAAACTCATTTATTGCAATTATAAAATACAAAAATATTTTTCTTTTGTAGGTAGTACTTTGTTCTTTTTCACTTATTATGGAATCTAATTTATTCTATATATTCGTTTGTATGTATTCGTTTTTTTTTAATGTCGTATTACGTAATTACTGTCAATTTTTAAACTGTTTGACACAAATGTAAATTTGTTGATGAAATAAATAAATAATCAGAATGCCTTAAATTGTTACCTTTAACGTAAGGCGACAAGTCAACATGTTTTTGAAATACTAATTTCAATCTTATATTGAAGTTAATACACCTAGTAGATTTGTAGTAAATAACAAAAAACTTCATTTTTTAAATTATTTTTATTGATAGGTTTGTGCTTGACCGCTATCTGTAGTTTTGAGCATATATGCGAGTTTGCCAGTTTTTGCGTTTCAGTTCTTTATTTCACACACTCAAAAGTTTGTTGCGCCACGTCTAACTAATGTATTTTATCAATAATTATTTGTTATGACATACCGTGATACACAAATGGTATTTTTATTAAAACTACTATAATCAAATGTAATGTATGAAGGAGAGGCGGATGATTCTGCAGTCTCCAGACGATGCGTGCACATATCAGCACCTCAATAAACTGATCTCTAAGTCCTTGAAACGCAATTTCCGTCACTTTATTACCGGAAAAAATAGACGCGATTGAGCAAAACAAGGGCTCCAAGGTGTTAGCGAGAGATCTGTCTATTGGGCAGAGCCAGCTCACAAAACTGAAGATCGAAGATGGCAGGGTCATATCTGCCAAATTGGAGCTCCTGGGAGCGATTGAGGCTTTCTAAGGACAGTAACGTTGTACTAACGTTGTGGCAAACGACCCAAGAGCTAGATAGAACCAACACTATATCTAGAAGATATCTCGGACGTCAGCCTGTAGGAGATTAGGATGGCTCTGAAGTTGCTTAATCTTTTCGCCGTCAACTCAATTAGAACTATAAGGAATGGGGTACATCTCTATTTGTTTCATGATCTCATTCTTTAACTTCATATCTAGTTATTGGCACTGAGGGCACGTTGAATTCGATTCTGATCAGGGATGGGGTCTATGGTCTTTCTTTCTTCTATTTTTGTTTATTCCTGTTTTTTTAATAACTTCAGTCAACGTTTTTTACCGTAGGTATCTAAGTGGCAGAATTTTTAATTGTTTTTAAAGTGTTTTTCTAACTACATAATTTCACTAAGAAATAGCGACACAGTTTGCTAGGTAATTTCCCTTTCCGTATAATAATATGACCAAGTAGATATAAGCACAGAATAGGTACATAAATCATAATATCTACAATATAACGTTACGTTTCATCCATTTAGATGATTTATAAACGAATTGCAATTAGGTTTCCTTTTTTTTCTTTGAAAAGAATTTCTAAAAAAGTTAAAATTACAGTGCTTTCATACACTGTATTTACCATAATAGTGTATAGAGTACAAAAACAGTACCTAAATCTACTGTAATTACAGTGCATCTGGAGATACTGGGCTCACCAAACATTTTACATACTTATTGAATTCCTACTCTTTGATGAATAAACATTATTATTAGGTATCCTCCAGTTAGACATACCTCAGAATTATCTTCTGGTTCAATGTTCTCCACAAAATACTCAGAGTCCGATTCCACACCTTGCAAAATTTTAAGAAGTTCATCCGAATCAAGTTCTTCACTCATTATTCTATTTGTTATCAAGTGAAAGAAAGAAAGATGCGTGCGCGCGAATCCGATTTTGTGCTGCACTATGCCAAAGTGACCTTGACAGCCGCACGCCTATGACGTCACTGACCAACTTCTATAGTAGTTCGTGGCGCTCGGTGGCACACAGGGACATAGACGACCAATTGTTTTGTAGAGATGGGAAAATAACTATCGACAAGAATTGGTAACAACTTTATAATTACGTATCGGCATCTATCTGAAGGTCGAAATTCATCTACTATTCTTTGTAATGAAGTAGACAACTAAGTTCATATTTTATTGACCTCAAATTGTTTTCGATATTCGTAACTTTCTGTATTTATAAATATTTCAATGGTGAAGTCAACCTTTCACAGCACATCACTGGCCAACTTGATATGAAGTGATTGGCGTTCTGAGGAAAGTAACAAAATTCGGAGTTTCTGTTTTTGCCGATTTTAGGACAAACTAGGGCTTATTTTGTGTAGAAAAATAAAAAACATGGTAGTAGACAGTGCTATCTTAAATAATAAAACGAAACAAAGCTTTTAATCACAGTAAATTTATTTTAATAAGATAGTTAAAATGAACAACTTCTATAGAAGTTGTGCCGCTGGTGGCACGAAAATCCCAAACTTCTATAGAAGTGCTTGGCGGTGAAAAGGTTAAGCATTGGAAGGTTTTTGTTTTCAATTACAAGATGTGTTTTGTTCTTTCTAGTACATGGAGTTAAAGGCCAAAACCAAAGCAAAACTACAGTCTCGCAGGAAGAATGCAGCCACAACCGATTGAGGGCCTAACAAGCTTATTCCTCTGAATGAGTTAAAGAACAAAGTGCTGGCAATTATTAGGTCCAGCCGTAGAGGAGCAGTGAAGAGATTGCCTGGAGTGCGCCTACTGAATAATGTTAGTTCCATAATTGTTCATTATTACATTATTTTATGAGTGTAATTAACAATTAAATTTTAATGACAAAATTCTTACACATGGAGGTATAATATCAAACCAAGACTACTTTTGGTGTGTGGTGTGGTATTCAGGATCATTTTTAATGTTACAGGTATCATCAATAAATGAGATTACAGCCCCTGTTGATTCCGAAAATGCAGCACTAAATCCTCTAGTACATCAACACTCGTCCCTCAGTCCTCTGCTCCTGTATTCGTATCTTTAGAGCGATCAACCATTCAGTCGATAAACAATGGTGGAACAATTCAGTGGTTTAACAATGATAATTTGATCATTCAGCATAGGTATAAAATTTATAGAAATACGAGTATATGTAACAATATAATTCAAAATTTAAAAACAAGTCATGAAAGAAAACTTGTGGAAAACGCAAGTGGAGATAGTAAGAAAACGTGGACGGCTAGTCTATGACATTAAAAACAAAAGCCAGTGTGGCTTGGAACTAATTAACACTTCCCCGGATCCCACAGAGTCACTCAATACCGTTAATCGGTACTTCACTGAAAGAAAGAAAAAACGTTTATTTTTACCTCACACATACATTTTAACTTACAAAGTTGAGTTAGAATACATAAAAAAATAAATTACATATTCACTGGGGTAGGTAAGACACTTGCTGATAAGACACTGATCCGTATTAAAAAGACTGAAGCAGAACTTGCCGCCCTGATACATTTTCAGGACACAATCCCATCTAGCATGGGCACGCCACGATTATGGCGGTAAGTCCCCTCTTTGAGGCGTGGCTGGAAAGACCTCACGGCGTCCTTACCTTCCGCATGACGCAGGTCCTCACCGGACATGGCAAGTTCGGGAGGTTCCTGCATCGGATTCAAGCGGAAGAGACGCCCGGGTGTCGCCACTGTGCGCAACGCCCGGAGGACACGGTGGAGCACACCGTCGAGGTGTGCCCTGCCTGGGCGGAGCATCGCCGTGCCCTCGTGGGGGCGATCGGCGGCGGAGACCTCTCGCGCCGGGCCCTGGTCGAGGTCATGGTCCGGAGCGAGGAGGAATGGCAGGCGGTCGCCTCCTTCTGCGAAGCAGTAATGCTTGCAAAGGAGGAGGCCGACCGCATCAGGCAACGGCGCCCTCGCCGCCGTCGCCGGGATTCCGATCCCGATTTCCGGCCACCGTAGACGCGGGCTCGCGGACGGCGAGCTATGGGTGGCTCGCTGTCCGATCGTCCGGTAATGGACCGAGTCTAGGACGTCGACGGCGCGCACTGTTCCCGCGCGCCTCAAGGAGTTGTCAGCAGCAGGAGAGGCCCAGCTGGGTCGAAGCCTACTGGGGACAGGGTTGTCCGAAAGGGAGCTCGTGCCCCGGTATGAAGGCTAGAAGGAACGGCGCGGGGTTTTTAGTCAGTAAGAGTCTGACACTGTCTCCCGCTCCACCCAAGAGCGGGTTTCGTCAAAGATGATTTTCCCCGTCGAGAAAAAAAAAAATCCCATCTAGCAAATCCTTTTTTGTTATGCCAATTGACGAAGTCGAGGTTAAAATATTACAAACCTTAAAGACAATTCAGCACCTGGATGGGATGGAATTACCAAAAAAAACGCTTAAGCTAAGCAAAAATCAACTAGCTGCGCCAATAACATTCTTGCGCAACTTAAGTATCTCGACTGAGAAGGTACGGCCGGCTAAAGATCTAAAAGAGCTAAAAGATAAAACTACGAATGTTTTCCCCATCTTTAAGGTGCATCATGACTCACATTTTCACTGTTTTTCATACAAACGCTGACCGCTCATAACTGATTATGACGCTATTACACATTTTTCATTAGATATTTTGGAAACACAGTATCGTGTGGATATTATCTAGGTTTCTATAGAAACCAATTTTTAAATTTGTGTAAAACTAATCCAGTAAAAACCCTTCATAATTTGCCTAAAAAGTAAAAAAAAGTAAAAAAAGTAGACCTTGCAAATTTTATTAAGATTTTAAATAACGACAACTTTATCCAAAAACTTTTAAGGGTTTAAAAAAAACAGCTGTTTCCTGGAGCAAGTTTTGTAAAATATTCGAGTAAATCTCGGAATTACCGAATACTAAAAGAGTTTTCAGGCGTATCTCTCTTTTTTTGCGTTGCCTTTTCGTCAAACATTGCGTTGGATTGCATTAAATAAAGTAACAAGTTTTTAAACCATTTTCGATGTTAACGATAGGCTAGTGGAAAAGGACCCTCTTAAGTCTGGTGACAAAACAGTTCCTTCGAATTATCGGCCGATATCGTTACTCACATCGCTATCTAAAATCCTGGAGAAGATTATGAATACCAAACTCCTTAATTATCTGGAACGAAACGGGTACTTATCAGAAAACCAATATGGCTTTCGCAAGCACAGGTCTACGGCGGACGCAGTTACTAATCTAGTTGATTTTGTAGTTAATAAACTAGATAAAGGCTATAAATGTACTGGTGACTTCCTGGACCTGGCTAAAGCCTTTGATACTGTATCCAGACGTATCCTACTTAAATAGATGGAACTGATAGGTATCCGAGGACTGGCTCTTGAGTGGTTTCACTCTTATCTATCAGATCGCACCCAAAGGGTTCGTTTGGGTGACAAATCTAGTAGCTTTACTAGCCTAAACTACGGTGTTCCTCAGGGTAGTGTGCTGGGGCCGACGCTCGTTATTCTATACATAAACAAACTCTACACTTTAGATTTAGACCAAGCTAAAATATTTGCCTACGCTGATGACACTGCCCTGATCTTTTATGGTAAGACTTGGGAGGAGGCTCGGGAGGAAGCTAATGAGGATGTGTGTCAGGTCTCACATTGGTTAACCTTCTAACCCTGAATGCGAATAAGACCAAAGTGGTGAATGTTAGCGTTAATACACTTACATCCTGTCCAAGTCATCTGGCAGTCAAAGTGCACACTTGTGATAGTAATTGCAGAAGTCGTACATGTCCAAGCTTAGAGCGAGTGGAGCACATAAGGTACCCTGGCGTCCAAATCGACCAACACCTAAACTGGACGAAACAAATAGAGCATGTAAGCGGCGGAGTCAGAAAACTATTACACATTTTTTTTTTAAATGGGCCACCTAGCTAACAACTACATTCTGAAAATGCTTTATTTTACACTCTGCCAATCGATCCTCAACTATTGTATAATTGCATGGGGTATAGAGCACATATCACACCTAATTAAAGCAGAACGCGCACAAAGGACTCTTCCAATGGTGTCTTTCAAGAAACCAATCGTCTACTCGACTGACACTCTGTTCCAGGAGACTGGGGTTTTGCGTGTGCGTCAGCTTTACATAATGGCTGTGGTACTAAGGTACCACAAAAAAGCATACAACTGCGAAACATACTCCAATCTACGGTCTCTTAGGAGTACAAATAAGCCGAAATGGAATAAACCCAAATGTAGACTTTTATTTGGCCGTAGAAGCTTCAGCTACATGGGACCATTTATCTACGGTAAGTTCTACATTGACATAAATCTTTTACTTATGAGTAGAAGAAGAAAAAAACGGAGCTATCAAAATTTCTTGCATTAAGGGACTATGAAAGCACGGAGAAGTTTCTAAATTCATGAGCATTAATAACACAAATACACAGAAATTGATTTGGACCAGAATGAACTATGCTTGTGTTTTTACTTTTCGGTATTCGCCTGGTCTAAACTCAACTAGATTCACTCACTCATTACACTACACACATACACTATACAGCTACTCACATTTTAATAATAATGTAAAAACTATGATATTTCGCTGGCGCTGACGCTTTTCCTGGTATACATTAATCGACTCTGTGATCTCCCAGACCATCAAGCCGAAATAACCATGTTTGCTGATGACACTGTCCTCCTTTTCCACCACACATCATGGGAGAGCCTGGCACAGGTCAGCCAACGACGGATTGCTAGTGTAACAGCATGGCTCGAAGACAGCCTTCTATCCATTAACACAAGTAAAACTAAATATCTATGCTTTAGTATGTCAAGGTCATATAGCCCTAACTCAGACTTTGAGGTGCCCATCCACACGTTCCCGTGTAATAGAGGCTCATGTATTCACGCTATGTGTGCTAGCCCTAGGCTTGAAAGAGTGAATAACATAAAATACCTCGGTGTTATCATCGATGAAAACTTAAAGTGGAGTCAACATATCTCAGTCACAGCAAAAAAACACGCAAACTAATCTTCATTTTCAAAACCCTGAGACATGTCGCCAACAAGAAACTCTTAATACAAACATATAAAGCACTGTGTCACTGCGTCTTGGGCTATGGTATTTGTACGTGGGGTGGCGCCGGCAAATCTCATATGATAGAAATAGAGCGATCGCAGCGTGCAGTTCTGAAGGTCTTACTGTCACTTAACTTCAGAACTCCTACCAATTTAGTGTATGAGCAAGCACGAGTGCTAAGCGTAAGAAAAATGTTTATTTACGAGTGTCTAAGGAGATATCATCGCCTTACGGTCCCCTGCTTGACTACTCATAATAAAAGATCAGACAGATATCCTGTTCCACGAGTAATGAGCCAATTTGCCCGAAAGCACTATATCAGCTTAGCGCCTCGCCTGTACTTCAAAATTAGCCAGTACAAGCCATTCAAGCATGTGAGCAATTTCCAGTTGAAAAAGGAAATATTACTTTGGCTGCAAAATTATAGCTTCGATGACACTGAAAACCTGATCAGTAATCTAACCTAGTGACTGACACGACTATTACCTACATATGCACACCAACATACCTACATCTCATTAAACACACACACAAACACACTACCGCTATTCCTTACTAGTTAATTTAAAAACATTTAATAATAATAATAACAAAAAAACCTTCAAAGAAAACGATAGACTTTAAGAAATATAATCTTTTAGAAAATTAAAATACCAGATTACAATATGACATCTGTCAAGAGCGATGTTAAAATGACACCAGATAAATTCATATTTAAGAGAAAACGGGATGAAATAAATATATGACAACAATGTTGTCACAAGAACAGCTGCACGCCGCGCACGCCATTCACCCCCGGGCTCGTCGCTCAGCTCCGCCTCGCCGCCGCCGGACCTCGGATCACCAGTGTCACCGGCGGCTGCAGTTGCGTCGAGCTCGAGCGACGAGTTTTTCTCCCCGCCGACGTCGCCGACACCTGTACGCCGGCCAGGAAGAGGCCGGCCACCGAACGGCTTAGGATCCAGGGGCCAACCGGCCCCGAGCCGGGTCCCCGCTGCCGGTGGTTGTGTGCAGCGCATGAAATGGACTCAATCTATCAATGAGAACGTCATGCGCGCATATTACGGGGCTACAGAGGGCGGAACTAACCTCACTGCGTACCGTGTTAGGATGCTGTCTCTTTTTCAGGATCTTGAACCATCCGTCAACGTCACGACCCAACGATTGTCGGATCAGGTGTGGGTTATCCAACGGAATCACAGATTGGACGACGCCGCACTTGATAGGCTGCGCTCAGAAGTACTGAGCAACCGTATCATCTCGACTCCAACACAGCCACTGACTGCGGCACCACGGACTACAGATGCAATCACGCCGCGGTCCAATCATGGTGATAATGAAGCAGATGATAAGGTTGTCGCAGCAAAGAAGCCAGTGCAACGATCGGCTGAGGAGCGCACTGGAGGATGCACTCAGCGAGTACAGATCGACTCCAATCGCTCTTAGACCTCGTTTACCCCGGTTACCTATGCACAAAAAAAAATAGGGCGCTAGTGTGTGCTCTGGACTCGCTGCTTGAGAATGTATTCGAGAGCAGTGTAAACCTCGTTGATACGCACTCGATCCTCTATTGCGGGGCTATTGCGGCATGTCGTTTAGCCAACGTAAAACTACCAAGTTGTGACGGAGCTACTCGACCAACGCCTGCCGCCCCAGCCTGGCAATGTAGGATTGAGAGGCGTATTGATGGGGCCAGAGCACTCATTGGTAAACTATACTGCTTCAAGGAGGGCAATACACGACCACGTGTGATGCGCTACGTGAGGCGAGCGTTCTCGGGGACTGGAATTAGCCCTCGAGAATACTTATCTCACGTCACGGAGCGCATCGACTTCCTGAAGCAGAAAGTTTGTGCATGGGCTAGCCGTATTCGACGTTATAAGCGGCGAGTCGACCGGTACTCGCAGAATCGCATGTTCCAGAGCGATGAGAGATGGGTATATAGAGCTTGGGAGCGACCTGAGCAAAATGTGACTGACGTGCTCCGCCCGGATGATGCCGCCACGAATATATTCTGGCGCAGCATTTGGTCGGTGCCCGTCTGAGGGCCCGGCACTGAGGGTGGCTGGATGCGTGATGTCGAGCGCGTGTGCGAAGCTATACCAGAAATGGAAAAAGTAACCATCACCTCAATAGATGTAGCCAGAGCAGTCCGTTCGCTACCGAATTGGAAGTCTCCAGGACCGGACGGACTGCAAAACTTCTGGTTAAAATGGTATAGCAGCTCACACGCGCTCCTAGCATCTCAATTCCAGTCATCTTTAGAGTCTGGGTCGCTACCTCAGTTTCTAACAACTGGCGTTACCCATCTGCTCCATAATAGGTAGGCAGTACTGCGGATCCCAAGAATTATAGACCGATAACATGCTTGTCAACGGTCTATAAACTTCTTACATCCGTTCTGAGAACAAAAATGTGCAAACACATTGAAAACAATTCAATTATGTCTGCCTCTCAGAATGGATGTAGGAACGGGTCACGCGGTACTAAGGAGCTACTCCTCATTGACATGGCCATAAGCCAACAGGTTCGTCGATCCCGCAAGGATTTGTCGACATGCTTGATAGATTATAAGAAGGCCTATGACTCTGTTCCACATACATGGCTCATGAGGGTGTTGGAGTTGTATAAAATATAAATAATTCAATATAAAAATGCAACGCTACGCACCTTCCTTGAGTCATGTATGGGGGAATGGAACACAGTCCTTCGCTATCCAGGGTGTCAACCGATCCAGGGGGACGATGAGCCTATATGGATTAAACGGGGAATATTCCAGGGCGACAGTCTGAGTCCACTTTGGTTCTGCTTAGCCCTAAATCCTCTAAGCACATTGCTGGAGGAATCAGGGTTGGGCTATCGGTTGAGAAGAGGTGGTCAGGTTTTATCTCACCTTCTTTACATGGATGATCTGAAACTCATTGCCCCCAACAAGTTACGACTAATGGAACTACTGAAGGTAACTGAAACTTTCAGTAGTGCCATCAGGATGGAATTTGGTGTGGATAAATGTGCAGTCATGCATGTAAAGCGAGGGGAGATTATGGAATCTGAGGGGGTTCAACTTTCGGATTCCATACACCTTAGATCCCTCTCCTCGACCGAAACCTATAAGTATTTGGGTATGTCGGAAGCGTTAGGCATTAACGTTACTGACATGAAGCAATCGTTGAAGGAGCGTTTCTTTGGCCGCCTGAAGAAGGTATTAAACAGCCTTCTGTCAGGCGGAAATAAAGTGCGCGCCTTCAACGGTTGGGTCATGCCGGTGTTAATGTACTCTTTCGGCATACTCAAATGGACTCAGACCGAGTTAGACGCTCTGGATAGGCGGGTCCGTACATTGCTGACCGCAAATCGGATGCATCACCCACGATCTTCGGTGATGAGACTGTACATCCCGCGGAAGTGTGGAGGTCGTGGCTTTTTGAACGCAAAGACTCTACACAACCGCGAGGTGTGCAGCCTCAGAGAATACTTTCTCAAAACCGATGTGGGTATGCACCGCGATGTGGTCGCAGTGGACAAGGGACTCACCCCGTTGTCCATGGCTAAAGAGAACTGGCGCAAACCTGTGGTACTAACTACTGATGACCGCAAGGAAGTATGGAAAGGCAAGGAGCTCCACGGGCGCTTCTTTCGGGCTCTTCATGAGCCTGATGTAGATTTTTTGGCGTCTGTTGCCTGGTTACGATTCAGCAACCTCTTCGGAGAAACTGAAGGTTTTGTCTGTGCGATTATGGACGAAGTTATTTTGACGAACAACTACCGGAGACATATTATGAAGGACGGGACGGTTGACGTGTGTCGGGCATGTCATCTTCCGGGTGAGTCTATCAGACATATTATCTCTGGTTGTTCTCGTCTGGCTAACGGCGAGTACTTGCACAGGCATAACCAAGTAGCCAGGATTCTTCACCAGCAACTTGCTTTAAAATACAACCTAGTGGATTCTGAGGTACCGTACTACAAGTATGTGCCCGACCCAGTTCTTGAAAATGACCATGTCACGTTGTACTGGGATCGGTCTATCATTACTGACCGGACTATTGTAGCCAATAAGCCGGACATAGTGGTGATAGACCGATTAGCGCGCCGCGCAATGATAATCGATGTCACCATCCCGCATGACGAGAATCTCGTGAAAGCTGAGAAAGAGAAACAAATAAAATATCTCGACTTAGCACACGAGGTTGTCGACATGTGGAATGTGGACTCAGCTATCATTGTGCCGATTGTCGTGACCGCCAATGGCCTTATAGCCAAAAGCTTCGACGACCATCTGTCGAAACTATCGTTGCGCGGTTGGATCAAGGGCCTGATACAGAAAGCAGTACTCCTCGATACGGCACGCATTGTGAGGAGGTTCCTGTCTCTGGAGCCCTAACCACCGATAGCTTGGACCCTGCTCTCGACACCGGCGGAAACTACAGTTTTATATTTTTAAATGTTTTTTTTTTTAATATGATTTTGTTAAAAAATATTTATAAATGTAATTTTATATGTGTAAAAAATAAATAAAGAGATAATAATAATAATAATCTTTATTTATATAAAAAACAGATTGTAGTACATCTTACATTTTTCACAAAGTGGAATTCGTATAAACTAGTGCTTGACTGCGATCCCACCTGATGGTAAGCAGTGATGCAATCTCTGATGGTGAGGCGCACTAGTTTATTAAAAGCCTATTCACTCTAGCCTTAATATTTCAGACAATCAATTGGGTGTCGTACTGTTCTCCTTGCTAGGCTATAAGATAGCCTGTATTAAGAAGTAACAGTGCCTATCCCCTTGAGTTGTATTACTACAATTTTATTTTAACAACTTAAATTTAAGAAATTTGTTTAACAATATTAGTACGTGAGCGCAGTTGTGTGATTATATGTGTGTGGGTGTGCGTGAGTTGGGTATGTCGTGTAAGGGTCTGTGAATGTGTGTGAGTGTGTAAACGTGTGTTCAAGTCAGTGGATTTGATTAGTGTGTGTATGTTTTGGGGTGTGGTACAAGTTACAAACTTATCATATCTTAATTAAATTAAATATTTTTCTGTTTCGTCATAGGTTTTATTTTGGAGGAATGTGCGGAGAGTCTTTTTACAATTATAATAGGACAGTCTATAAATTGGACATTTTTTGTTAATTACATTGTAAAGGGATGGACCTAAATAATAAAAGAATCTCTTGGTGAAAGTCAAGCGGGTTTTTGGGGTGGTGCATATTAAATCTTTTCGGCGTTTGGTAATTTCAATACAGGGGGTCATACAGTGTTGCAATAGAATTGTTTGTAAAATAAAGTGTTGCCGCACGTTGAGAACATTGCAATTTGTGTATAATTGATTAGTTCGATAGATTAGTGGACGGAAGGTAGCCACTTTCAATATGGCCCGGTGCGCTACTTCCAGTGGTTTTAAGATAGTTTTTGCAGCACCACCCCAACAGGGAATACAATATGTAATAATAGATAGGCATAAGGCAAAATAGACATTACGTATAATAGTAGGATTAGCAATACTTCTAAGGGTTTTAAATATATATATAAGTTTACGAACTCTGCCAGTAAGGACATTAATATGAGATCTAAATTTAAGATTCTTATCTATGATTACACCTAGGTATTTAATTTCGTCCGTAGAAGATATGGGTGTACATTGGCATGATACTCGAGTTTGCAAATTACAGGTGTGAGCTCTTAGTAATATAGTTTGGTTTGGTTGAGTAGTAGAACTGACCGAATAGGTAATAAACTTTGTTTTGGTGGTATTAAGTGTAAGCGTGTGAAGGTTAAGCCAGTTCAGTGCTGCATTAAAGCCATTCTATGCTTTGTCTTCGAGTTCAGACCATGTATTAGCAAAGAAAGTTATAGCAGTGTCATCTGCATATGATGTCATCTTAGCATTTGGGATATCTTAATTGCATAAGTCGTTTATAAAGACTAGAAACAAGGTGGGCCCTAATATGCTTCCTTGTGGAACGCCCCAGTAAATGGGGAGTTCATTGCTACTATGCTGATGAATTTTGACTATTTGGGAGCGATTTGTGAGGTAACTTTGAAAGAGATCAAGTTGCAATCCCCTGACACCCATCTTTTCAAGTTTGAGTAAGAGAGAACGAATGGGTGTCGAACGCCTTTGCAAGGTCTAAGAATATTGTCATTACTTTTTTATTAGTGTTTAGGTTTTTTACAATATGGTTGGTTAATTCCTGAACTGCGTCAAAAGTTGACTTGTTTTTACGGAATCCAAATTGTTGTGGTGATATTAGTTTGTGATGTTCTAGATAGTTTACAAGTCTTTTATTAATAAGACGTTCTAGTACCTTGGATAAGGCAGTTAGAACTGCTATAGGTCGGTATTATTCGGCAAGTTCCCGTCGCCTCCCTTGAAGACTGGGTGAATGATTGCCTTTTTAAAAGAAGAGGGAAAGACTGCAGTCTTGAAACAGAGGTTAAAAATATGGCATAATATGGGTGCCAGGCAGGCTGAGTATCTCTTTAGGATGTAGGGTGATATGCCGTCCCAGCCGGTTGCAGCATCAGAGCGCAATGAATGAATAACTGTTGTAATTTCGTCTAGATCAACAGGTTCAAGGACGAGTGACGAACTTAACGAGATGTTAAAAGTGGGTTGAGTGACTGTCAAAGGCTGCGTAGTACTACAGTGAATATTATTTGCAAGCTTCTCGCCAATGTTAACAAAGAATGAGTTTACAGAGTTACAAGATTCAATAGGTGTAGGTGACAAGGTAAGTAATTGTTCAGATGTATTTTTAGTTTTAGTAGTGTTAGTTACTCGTTTAATAGTATCCCATAGTGTTTTAGGGTTTTTACTAGCTTTTTCTAGTTCTTCTCTATCATAAATTCTTTTAGCCTTTTTTAAAATACGTATACAATAGTTTCTGTATCGAAGGTAAGTAATTTTTAGAACTTCATTTCCTGGGAATTTTTTAAGTTTCTTATGTAGCGCGTCCCTGTTTCTTATGCACCGTAACAGACCAGGTGTGATCCAAGGTTTTAAGATTCTCTTTTTTGATGAAACTTTTTTACCTATGGTATTTTCAGATATAGATACCTTCACTAAGTTCAGTAGTTTATCCGTAGCCATATTTGGGTCTTTTGTGTTAAAAATAGGGGAGAAATCCAGTTGTGACATTGTTTTGTCAAGGCCATTATAGTAAATTTTTGTTACAAAGTGGTTTGCGACCAATCGTATAGATTTATTATGGATACAAAGTAAGGAAGCGGAGTGGTCAGTTATTGTGGAACTTAAAACAAAGGTATGGGTGGGGGAAGTTGATTTGAGAAACATATGATCCAAACAATTCCCATCCCTGGTCGGAAGGGTGTGAGCAGGGAGATAACCGTTTAAAAACATACTTTTTATGATATTGAAGTAGCTAGGTAAAGAATGATGAGTATGAACGCATACCGATGTAAGGAGTATATGTGATGACATAGTGAAGTTGTTATATGTAAGTGTTGAGTAAGTCATGTATGTTGAGAGTATGTTGTGTTGATGAAGTAAGTTGTACGTGTGAGTATAGTTAGTGTTTGTATTTAGTATTTTAGTATAGCAATTCGAAGAAATCATAAAAGTAATCAAATGATACGTGAAAAATAGCAGGGTATACTTAAATGTTAGTAGTCATGCTTTGATGATTGCCACCAGCTGCTTCAACTGTTCTTCGCTTCTCACCACGATAGTCTGGCTATCAGGATTCTTTTTAAGCATAACTTTTCCGTTCGACGTCCAACAATAGTTATACTGGTGTGTCTTAGTGTGGTTTCGAGTAAGGTAAAATAACCTTTTAGTATTGGCTGTCAAAAGCTCTGTGATATATAAATAGGTGTTTCCGGTGCAGATTTCAAGTTTAGGTGGGTTGATTTTATCTTGTCCGTGGGATTAAGTTTATTGTAGTCTTTAACAGCAGCAAGAAATTTTGTTTTCATCATGGTGTTACAGAACTCAACTGATAAACTTGATGTTACGTTTTCCTTTTTTGAGGGTAGTCTTGCAATATCGCGGATACTAGGGGATTCCGCATCAAGTCCCAGATGTCTCGAGAGGTGCGACATTGTATCATACAGCATTATCTTGGTCTCATTCTGCCTTTTGGGTACATTACGTAATTCTATAGAGGTTTTGATGAGATTGTGGTTGAGAACTTACAACTTGTTTTCTAACTTAGCTTACTGGATTGTGTAGCGTTAAAAAAAAAGAAAATCACCACTTGTACACGTATAATTTTGCATTTAAAAAAACCAACATAGAAAAATTATAAAAGGAAATAAAAAATCGGCGACTTTATATATAAAAAAATAGCGTTTAAGTAAGGTGGCGAGATGGATATATAAAAAATATAAAAATTGATAATTTGGAAGTTGTGCCTATAGGTACGGGATTGCAATCACGGGACCTCAGACGCGGACTCGTAAGCTATCAAAGAAATCGGTTCATTCCGCAACCTTTTTACACGAATTGCTGTGATTATACATATAAAACAGATGGCGTAAAAAAAACTACTCAAATATTACTTGCTACTACTGCTATAGAATAAGGAAAAATAGGGATCATGAAAACTTCACGTGGAGTGACGTCACGATGTCCACCGGGGTTTTCTCTAGTATCGTCATGCGCTAGTTGGCGCACGCATTTATGAATTGCAGTGGGCTGTACTGTCCACTTCTGTGAATTTCTATCTCTATATCCAGAATGCTCCAAGAATACTCCGAGAATACTCGAAGAACCGATTGATAAATAATCGGTTCTTTATATTCACAAACACAAATCGGTTTTTTATTTACTACCGAGTTTCGCAAACATTTCGCAGTTAGATCATTACTTATAATCACATTTGCTTTTTAATTCGTGTTCATCAAGCACTTTTTCTCAGAAAATTTCGTCGCCGAATGACAAATAAAATTTTTCCTTGTCAAACCTCCAAATTTTCCTATTCTAAGTTCAAATCAAAAAAAAATAATATTAGAAAAAGGTAAACTAACGCGAACGAAAAAGTTTTTATTTAGCTAAACGAATTAAGCAACATGATAATGCTGCAATTGCCATAGAGCCACGTTGATTTTCTAGTCCCGCAATTTTATTTTCAAGGGACTGTAATTGATCGGAGACCACTGTCATTGCCTTTTCGAGATCAGCATTTGTGATCTTAATTTCCTTAATGACCTTCCAATTTATCCAAACGAATGTTCTGGGCACAAATCATTTCATTGAATATCTTCCTGATGTCGTTTTTAAACATATCCAGGTCATCACCACTGACTTCAACTGAAAGGCATCTGCGTTTTGCTTTCTGGGTGATGTTTCCCTCTGGGTCTTGGTCTGCATGCAGCTTTCGGATATCAGACTCCGAACGCGATGAGTATTGATTTGGAGGCATTTTGGATTGCTTTGAAGGCGTTTTGGTTTGATTTGGTGGTGTTTTATACATGTTATCTTAGCTTGTTAGTTTGTCTAAATCGATTAAAAATCAAGACAAAGCAAAGTAAACGTAAATAAATTACTCGCTAATCGCTATCGCTCGTAAGTTGGGCAGCCTTGTGGATGACACATGCACAGCGTAAGCGCAGCGGGGCTCCGCGTGCTATCTCTGTCTTTACTCTTGCCGGCTCGTTTCTTCGAGTACTCTGCTTGTGATTCGCGTTCTCTTCAAACTTTATGCGCGCCTAGTAATTTTGCAAATTATATTTATTATTTAATTTCGAAATAACTATTAATTTTAAATAAAAACTTGTACGGATTGCACGTCCGAACGCTTTCGCGGTCCAAGGAGATTTTATTGACATTTTTTTTTTGTAAGTCTTCGGAAAGCTCCGCTATTTTGTTATTTTTATTTTTTTTTATTTTTTTCCCCTTACTATTTTTATTATTATTATTTTTCCATAATTAGTTTTTTATTATTAATTTTGCTTCTTAATTATTTTTTATTATAATTTTTTATTTTTCCCCTAATTATTTTTAGGTAAGTATTGTTTTTCTGTAATAATTTTTATTTATTTTTTTCTTCTGTAAATTACTATCTTTGAAGCACAGTTTACATGTCGGATCGCTGTAATCGGGGATACCTCAACCCCTGTCATACAGGCTGTCCTAGTTCAGGGGTTGAGACCACATTGATGTAATGTTTTTAAAAAAATTTGGAAATAAACTTATTATTATTATCTTTTTATTAATCTCAGGACCCTGAGGTCCTGGGCCTTTGAGAGGCGTACAAGGGGCCGAAGCCAACTCGCAGAGGCCCTTTTGGTTACTATAATGGAACGTGATACCAACCGACGATTATCCCTGTACGCGCTATACTAGTGCACCCAAGGACAACCCACGGTTTGAGAAACTATTGCGACATAATATGTAAAACAAAAAAAAATAGGGCTATGATTTTTGGAGTCTTAAGTGGACTGGTAATATGGAGATATGTTAAGACTATGGCCCCTGCCTGAACAATGTTATTAATATCCATCGATAAAAGGCAGGGGGTGACTTGCGCACTCAATAAATGGGCCCCCAAAAACGGCCGCTAGCACGAAGTGACGTAGCAACAAGAGGGCAACATATCCTGAGGCGCTTGAGGAGTGGAGAGGCATATCACGGCTATCAGGACAATCCCGGAAGTACGGTCAAGATCCCTACCAGCACCTTACTGGATTATGCATCCATCTCCCGAGCATGTTTGCTCTTGCGACTCTCCACTCAAGCCAGCCAATAAAGGCAAGAGAGAGGTGGGAGCTCTGTTCCTCGTCAGTGTTCACTACGGCCGGCCAATAAAGGCTAGCCGGAGATGAAGAACAGGAGTTCTCCCGGGAGATCGGGTCCGTGGGGTCGCTAATACCCAACAGTTCGCCACAAAACTGCCCTGCGGGTTGTATCTCTCTTAGTCTGGCCCCTCACCCTAGGTATGTTACGGTAAAGAAAATTCTACCGATACAGACCCAGGGCATGTTGGAGCACACAAGCCCCACCACGACGTCAACGTATTATTATTATTTTCATCTGTTTATTAATCTCAGGACCCTGAGGTCCTGGGCCTTTGAGAGGCGTACAAGGGGCCGAAGCCAACTCGCAGAGGCCCTTTTGGTTACTATAATGGAACGTGATACTAACCGACGATTATCCCTGTGCGCGCTATACTAGTGCACCCAAGGACAACCCCCGGTTTGAAAAACTATTGCGACATAATATGAAAAACAAAATAATAGGGCTATGATTTTTGGAGTCTTAAGTGGACTGGTAATATGGAGCTATGTTAAGACTATGGCCCCTGCCTGAACAATGCCATTAATAACCATCGATAAAAGGCAGGGGGTGACTTGCACACTCAATAAATGGGCCCCCTAAAACGGCCGCTAGCACGAAGTGACGTAGCAACAAGAGGGCAACATATCCTGAGGCGCTTGAGGAGTGGAGAGGCATACCACGGCTATCAGGACAATCCCGAAAGTACGGTCAAGATCCCTACCAGCACCTTACTGGATTATGCATCCATCTCCCGAGCATGTTTGCTCTTGCGACTCTTCACTCAAGCCAGCCAATAAAGCCAAGAGAGAGGTGGGAGCTCTGTTCCTCGTCAGTGTTCACTACGACCGGCCAATAAAGGCAAGCCGGAGATGAAGAACAGGAATTCTCCCGGGAGATCGGGTCCGTGGGGTCGCTAATACCCAATAGTTCGCCACAAAACTGCCCTGCGGATTGTATCTCTCTTAGTGCCGCACTCAGAGACGTCATTTAACTTTAATGTCAATTATAGCAAAACCTAAGGTACTTAACGTCATAAAGATATAGACTATTATTCAATGACAAAATTAGTAAATCAGAGATTAGCGTTAATGGGCGTCTCTGAGTGCGGCAGTTAGTCTGGCCCCTCACCCTAGGTATGTTACGGTAAAGGAAATTCTACCGATACAGACCTAGGGCATGTTGGAGCACACAAGCCCCACCACGACGTCAACGTAGAAATACGACGATGGGGTTATTATTATTATTATTATATTAAGATGTTATTAGTATTGTCACCTTCCTAATATTTACTACATACTGCTCACTTTTGTAAGACGAAGGAGACTAGTCTCCTCGACACAGGGTATCCTAGTGTGGAGACTAGGGCCATATAAATTAGTGTACCAAAGTTTTTCTGAACAATAAATATTAAAACAGTTAGTAGTAGTAGTAGTAGTAGTAGGTAGTAGGTAGTAGTAGTATTATTATATTATTTGATATAATTTCGTTCTATACACGACTATAAGTCAACTTATAAGAACAGGTGTACTATAAACCCAAACGAACTAAACTCCGTATAACCCGTTATAAGCTTGGTGGAAAAACCTGGAACCACTAAGGGAATGGTACTAGTGCTGTGAGCCTATAAACTGTGCGCTACAGGAGAACTTTGTTACTTAGGTGCCTAGTCTACTCCAGTTCAGAACCTTGAAGACATCCTCCATTGCGGCCGTGAACAGTTTCGGAGAAATGACGTCTCCCTGCCTCACACCCCGCTGCAGGAGAATAGGTTTCGAGGTCTGGTCCTGAAGTCGGACTGACATAGTGGCGTTTTTGTACAAACACTTCAGCACCTCGATGTACCGATAGTCTATCTGGCACCGTTGAAGAGACTGCAGCACAGCCTATGTCTCGATCGAATCAAAGGCTTTCTCGTAGTTCACAAACGCTAAACAGAGAGGCAGATTATACTCCTCGGTCTTCTGTATAACCTGCCGTAGCGTATGTATGTGGTCTATGGTGCTGAAGCCTTTTCGGAATCCGGCTTGTTCGGGAGGCTGGAAGTCATCGAACCTGCGCGCGAGACATTTCGTGATGAGTCTGAAAACCGCTTGTAGACATGGCTCAGAAGTGACATGGGCCTATAATTCTTGAGCAGGGTCTTGTCGCCCTTCTTAGAGAAAAGTCAAAGACTAAATATTTTATTTCACATAGGCCTACATGGGCACTTCAATAACGTCAGAAGCTAGTGCATTAAACTTGTATTTACATATGGTAAAAGATTCTGTGATAACCCAGCCTTGTCTTTATTTCTAATTTTCTATGTCCTTACTACTACTCGATGACGTCGTACAAGCCGCACTTGCAGTAGGTACCAATATCGTAACCATGCGGTGCAAGCATGCGACATTTCTTATTCAAAGCAATAATTACAATCCCTAAGCTATTATTAATTTTTTTGATATTTTCAATGTACAGAATTTTCACTTCTACAGATTTATTATTAAGTACCTATAGATTGTTAGGTTTTTTATGCAAGAATAAATAAAAATTACACAAATTAGTTGCCAGCTAATTTATGAAAACGCAAGGTTTTAAAATTTCCATTACGCGGCGTAATGAATGATGCATCCCTTTATAACAACATGTGTAAATTTGCGTTAATTCATGCTAAGAGATATAGATAGGCAAGCTGGTATGTTTTTTAAGAACAAGGAAATAACACTCTGTCGTAAGCAACAACAAAAAATAAAGGGCCTCTTATTTTTGCGTGCAATTCATAGGTAGTTTTATTATGTAGGTTCTTTTTACAATTTACCTACATTTGTATGGCAAAGGTAAGTAAGTATCATATGTATAAAATATGATACAGTACAGATAATATACAACTATAATAATGCAATGTAATTTTCCATTAGTAAGAGTACAAACATAGAAACAGTGGAATGGTTGATATCAAAATATTGTTCATTCAGACTACTATTGTAACATAACAGAGTATTTATAATTTTCCATTAAATATTTTGTTTCCCACTAGCTGACCCATGCGGTTTCATCTGTAAGTACAACCCGTGCGCATTAACTTGGCACCTGATGAATGACGTTTGAAATATTGAATGCATTGAATTTTATTTTAGTTTTTTGAATATCAACATTTATTTTGCGCTGAGTAGTTTCTCATTGCGACATACTACTTACTTTACGAATTTACGATACTTCAAACGTGACAATACAAACTACCGAGTATTCAATGTGGCATCTGTTTTCAAGCCAGGTGCCATGTTAACGCGCACGGGTTGTACGTTTGATTATTGTTCCACTCCTTTTGGTAGTAACGGTAGTAACGTGATGGTATAGTTATTACGTATTAACGTGTTGTTATGTTATTATAACGTTATTTTATATTGCTTTTTTAATTTAAGAATATATTCCATCACAAGGTTGTCTAAAAAATATCGCTCTCATCGATAAGACCGCCATTGTACCTACCTAGTTATAAAAGTTTCTGTGAAATTGTTACTATTTTGGTGTACAATAAGTTTTATTCTATATCTATAGCCTCCTTGATAAATGGTGTACACTTTTGTACAAACAAACTCTTCAGCTTTATAATATAATTACAGATTTTCTATTTCATAATGATTTATAGCTACGGACCAATGTAGTATACATTCTGCTTACCTGTTTCCATGTAAAAAAGTTGGGAAATGTCTCTTTGGCAAGAACATTGCGAATGCTGCCACACACACCCATAGGATAGCCAACTCATCCAAAAGCTGCCCTGAAAATGCAAACATGTTTAAGAAACCTATTTCTTAGAAATCTTGTTGTATGTTTTGTCTCAGATTAGATAAACATTGGAAAAATATAATTATGTATATACTTTATTGTAGGTGTGGAAATATTATAATATAGAGCCTGCTGTGTTTAAACTAGTGGGTATTCTATCTATTATATTAATAAAAATTATAAGAAAACAAAGAAGTACTTATGCTTGATACTTCATAATATTTTTACAATTAAACACAGTTATCTGCAATAATTAAAAAACAAAATAGACAATCTAGATATTCTACCTACACTCCAAGCCAGATTATAATAGTTAAAATGCATATTCAAACTATACTAAGTATATACTTTTTTATAAGTGAAACATGTAAAAATGTATTCACATTTATTGAGTAATAAAATAATATTTGCAATCCAGTTAAAGTACCATTACTGTTGCCTTCTTATGACTGGATAACATAATAATAAAACAAAGTTGTAATTGCTTAATATCTTACCTACTAAACTCAAGGTGGCATGGAAGTAAGCAGAGCTTAAACCAACCACCATCAGCAGTACCCAGAGGACATTGATTGCTGGGTTGAAAAACTTTGAATACTCTTGGAAAAGATGAATGAGCACTGGTGGGAACAGGAAGAACAACACATTGCTAATCTAAAAAGAAATAAAAACAAGTATAAGCACACGCTTCATTAGGTTGAATAAATTGAGAGGGCCAGGTTCATTGACCATTTTGAACCAGGTATGAATGACTAAGACAAGCCAGTGATTTTTATAGCTAGTTATAATCGTTTGTTCCCACTAGTTCTACTGTGTCCATTTCGACCGTGTGGCGAAAAATACGCCAAGATTATGTAGAAATTTGTGAAAGTTGATTCCCAAAACCATAAATTAGTCAAGGATATGGTTAAGAAGTTATAAGGGTTTAGATGTGGCCGCGCCTTTGAAACGCGGAGAACCATGCGGCCATGGAGATCTTTAAAACTAAGTGTTGCAGAGACCTGAAATTTTGGTAAATAATGATTAAATTTCTAAAAATATAGAACAATTTCCTAGGTTTAAGTATATTTTAGAAGCAATGAAGCGAAAACACCATGGCCGATATTGATACTGTGACAAACATATTATCATTGATATCTCGCTGAAAAATCATCAAAGAGGTCCGATTTTTTTTGTAAAACATAGATTTGAATTTTTCAGTGAAATATCAACGATAATAGGTATATTAGTCAACGTTTCAACGGCACAGCCATGGGGTTTTTGCTTTATAGCTCCTAAAATATAAATCTAGACCTTTTTGTTGTATTTTTACAAGTTTTGACAAATTCAAATCTATGTTTTACAAAAAAGGTCTGGTAGTGCTAGTGAGAAAAACTCCCATTAGTGGAACTGTTCAGTAGAATAAGTGGGAATAGAGAATCAAAATAGGTCTACTATTTTGTTATACCTAATATCGTAGTACAAGTGAGAAAAAAAATCCCATTAGTTCTACTGTAGAACTATTCAGTAGAACTAGTGGGAACAAACGGTTATAATATATAGCTAGTTATGTCATTTAAACTTCTTAATAATGTTTCAAGGCTAAACAACCACTATTTGTGTACAAAATAACTATGCCAAGAAAGAAAATCCTTTGTCTTTGCTCGGAAACTAAAAATAGAAAATGCGAAAAATACTTACTGTATTAACAAATTCTGCTATTAGTGGTGAAATAGAATAGTTAGATTCACACCAGTCTACCGGTGAACTTCCACGTTGTAAATGCGACCACATTGTTGAAGTCAAATAGATTCTTTGTTTACAATCTTTAAATTAAAAAGATTCACAAATAAATGTAAAATATTCGAATTAAATGATGTGAGACGAAAGCAAACGAAGATCACAATTTAAATATATAAAGTTGTGTATGTTAAACTTAATTTTAAAGTACATTTTTTAAAATTTGCGTTTTTATTACGACAATATTTTATTTACGTACAGCGAAATTTAAGCTTGTTCCACAATCAGTGTCCTAACACCACTCTTAACTTGACACCCTGCTGTCACTGACAGACTGACTGACAGTTTGACACTTGAAAAGTGAAGTAAAGATTTTATATTTTGGAAGTGAATGAATGAAGTGAACGACTAAAGAATTAATAATGAAGCAAAGATTTGTTCTCAATCCCTGCGTTCCGAATGCGTCTATCAAAAGCGATTATATAGCGAATCCAAGCGCGAATCCCACTTTATAGTCACAAAATCTAAGGGCTATTGTATTATTGTAGTGTATTATTTGTGACGTTGCTGTTGTTGCAACGCATTGCGTGTTGGTTGGATTCGCAATATTATCGCTTTTGACGCAATTCGGAACGCAGGGAAAGATAGCAGGACCAAAGATTTTATATAATTATCCTACAAGCAAAGAGATTTAAAGAGATACAAATGTTTAATGTCTTTGCCTACAAGACAGTAAAGCGACGTACGCACCATCCATCTTGACGTACGTACAGTGCGTTTCACTTAAGAAGTTCCTTTGGTTGGCGTAATGTTGGCTTCCCTGTCTGTCTACACAAAAAAGACGGAAAAAAGGAAAAGTTGCCTGCTCTACCAAAATTGTTCCCCAAAATGCGAAACGAAATCAATTTTAACGGTAGTTGCAACACTTTTTGGAGAATTATGAGGGAAATGGGATTTTATTTAAAAAAGCAGGTCTAAAAGAAAGTTGTTAACCTTTTCACCGCCAAGCACTTCTATAGAAGTTCGGGATTTTCGTGCCACCAGCGCCACAACTTCTATAGAAGTTGTTCATTTTAACTATCTTATTAAAATAAATTTACTGTGATTAAAATCTTTGTTTCATTTTATTATTTAAGATAACACTGTCTACTACCCTGTTTTTTTTTTATTTTTCTACACAAAATAAGCCCTAGTTTGTCCTAAAATCGGCAAAAACATAAACTCCGAATTTTGTTACTTTCCTCAGAACGCCAATCACTTCATATCAAGTTGGCCAGTAATGTGACGTGAAAGGTTGGTTTCACCATTGAAATATTTATATATACAGAAAGTTACGAATATCGAAAACAATTTTAGGTCAATAAAATATGAACTTAATTATCTACTTCATTACAAAGGATAGTAGATGAATTTCGACCTTCAGGTAGATGACGATGCGTAATTATAAAGTTGTTATTAATTCTTGTCGATAGTTATTTTCCCATCTCTACAAAACAATTGGTCGTCTATGCCACTGTGCGCCACCGAGTGCCAAGAACTACTATAGAAGTTTTTCAGTGACGTCATAGGCGTGCGGCTGTCAAGGTCACTTTGGCATAGTGCAGCACGCATCTTTCTTTCTTTCACTTGATAACAAATAGAAAAATGAGTGAAGAACTTGATTCGGACGAACTTCTTAAAATTTTGCAAGGTGTGGAATCGGACTCGGGAGTATTTTGTGGAGAACATTGAACCAGAAGATAATTCTGAGGTATGTCTAACTGGATGATAATAATAATGTTTATTCCTCAAAGAGTAGGAATTCAATAAGTATGTAAAATGTTCGGTGAGCCCAGTATACACTTCATAATTTTTAGGCAAATTATGAAGTGTCAAAGTTCATACAAAATAGGACATTTTCAGATGTTTTTACTGGATTAGTTTTACAAGAAACCAATTTCTAAATTTGTGTAAAAAAAGTAAAAAAAGTAATCCTCTAGAGACCTTGCAAATTTTATTAAGATTCTAAATGATAACAACTTTTTCAAAAACATTTAAGGGTTTAAAAAAAACAGCTATTTCCTGGAGCAAGTTTTGTGAAATTTTCGAGTAAATCTCGGAATTACCGAATATTAACAGAGTTTCCAGGCGTTATCTCTCTTTTTTTGCGTTGCTTTTTCGTCAAACATCGCGTTGGATTGCATTAAATGAAGTAACAAGCTTTTAAACCATTTTCGATGTTTACGATAAGCGAGTGGAGAAGGACCCTCTTAAGGTGGTGCATCACGACTCACATTTCACTGTTTTTCATACAACCGCTCATAACTGATTATGACGTTATTACACACTTTTCATTAGATATTTTGGAAACACAGTATCTTGTGGATATTATCTAGGTTTCTAAAGAAACCAATTTCTAAATTTTTGTAAAACTAATCCAGTAAAAACCTCTGAAAATGTCCTATTTTGTATGAACTTTGACACTTCACAATTTGCCTAAAAATTAAAAAAGTCAAAAAAGTAATCCTCTAGAGACCTTGCAAATTTTATTAAGATTCTAAATGATGACAAATTTTTCAAAAAACTTTTAAGGGTTTAAAAAAAACAGGTATTTCCTGGAGCAAGTTTTGTGAAATTTTCGAGTAAATCTCGGAATTACCGAATACTAACAGAGTTTCCAGGCGTTATCTCTCTTTTTTTGCGTTGCCTTATCGTCAAACATCGCGTTGGATTGCATTAAATGAAGTAACAAGCTTTTAAACCATTTTCGATGTTTACGATAAACGAGTGGAGAAGGACCCTCTTAAGCACGTTCTCTCAGAATAATGGTTCTTTTTTGCACTTGGCAGCCCTGATTTATCGTTGATTTAATCTGTATGGCCTTGGCGCAAAATGGATGGTGCGTACTACATTACATTCTCTTTGGTGCGTACGGCGCTTTAATTGTTCGTTTAGTAGTCAAAGCAAAGGAGATCGGACAATTTTCTATGGGCTCTGGCCCAAGTGGCGTCGGAGCATGACACTTATATTGTTTGGAAGTTCATTAACTAAGCTTACTTTTTTTGTACGAGTTCTAAAAATCTATCCTGGGAAAAAGAAGTTATTGTAGATATATTTATATACTCATGTATTTTTAACTATTTAGTAATTAAATCCATTATGGTATTTTTGATGCCTTCATACCAGGGCTCGAGCTCTCTTTCGGATTACCCTGACCCCAGTTGGCTTCGACCAAGCTGGGCCCCTGCTGTTGCTGACAACTTCTTGAGGCGCGCGGGAACAGCGCGCGCCGTCGACGTCTTGGGCTTGATCCGGACAGTTACCGGACGGTCGGACAGCAAGCTACCCATGGCTCGTCGTTCGCAAGCCCGCGTCTGTGTGGTCGGAAATCGGGATCGGAATCCTGGCGGCGGCGGCAAGAGTGCCGTTGCCTGATGCGGTCGGCCTCCTCCTTTGCTAGCATTACTGCTTCGCAGAAGGAGGCGACCGCCTGCTACTCCTCCTCGCTCTGACCCAAGGCCTGGCGCGAGAGGTCTCCGCCGCCGATCACCCCCACGAGGGCACGGCGATGCACCTAAGCAGGGCACACCTCGCCTGTGTGCTCCACCGTGGTCACCGGGCGTTCCGCACAGTGGTGACACCCGGGCGTCTCTTACGCACGAATCCGGTGCAGGAACCTCCCGAACGTGCCATGTCTGGTGAGGACCTGCGTCATGCAGAAGGTTAGGTCGCGTGAGGCCTTTCTAGCCACGCCTCAAAGAGGGGACTTACCGCCATAATTGTGGCGTGCCCAGCACTGGGTTTGCTTACTTTCACCCCGGCGTTGCATCTCCATTCTCCACGCGCATATCGTGCATATGTGCAAGGACTGTTGCCTTCAGATCCCGCGATGGTAGGCCAGTAAGAAGACTCACCGCTGCGCGGGAGATCGTGCGGTATCCCCGCACCATCCGTATCTCCATGACCCTCTGGCAGGCGTTCAGCATGGTCGCCAGTCGCTTTTGCAGCAACGGCGCCCACACCAGCGTCCCGTAAATGGCCATGGGCTGAACGGTCCCCGCGTATAGCCTCCAGTAGGAGGCGTCTGGACTCCCAAGGTTGGGCAGGAGCCGCTTGAAAGTAGCCCCAATCAGGTTCAGTTTAGGAGCCAAACGTCGGATATGCTCTCCAAAATTCCACCGGCTGTCGAGGACGAGTTCCGGCCAGGTACTTCATCGAACCCAAACCCTGCTAGGATACATTGTTTTATAATGAAGTTTACGTGTCCACCTTCCACCTTCCAGCTCCATCATCATTTCGTACCTTATAGTCAAAGTGCATCTCATGACTATTCTAGTAAGCCTATACACGGCTAGGATACATTGATTAATTACGGAGTTCCGGTGCCTATCTTCCGGTTCCATCATCATCAGATCACTTCGATGATAACATTTTCAACATAACTATTCAGATCCAAAGAGATTTAAAGAGATAAATGTTTAATGTCTTTGTTCAGATCTATTCATTTATTTGTACTGTCATAGTCGCTGATGTAGCGACATCTATGACGCAACATAAGAACTACGAATAAAATACGAAATCCTGCATCGCGCAATCCAAATTCTCCGCGCGATTTGAATATATACGACAATCCGAAATCAACTATCGGCAGTCGCCCACCAGACTATAACACCTGTCTAGTCGGAGGATCCTCCATTTTCAACGTAGGTACGAGTACGAGACGAGGTTACGAGAGGTATGTGTGGCTTTACTCTCTGTTCTGCGTACCTCCAAAATGGTATTGATAGTGGTAATGATAGTATGAAGTTCCATCGGCCATTTCTAATCTTCTTCACCAGTTCCACTTCATCAAATGTAACTTTTTGACTGTAAGTGCTAAAAGTGCAAGGCAAAGCAAGTACCAAAATAACTATATGGTTGCTTACAAAGAGAATAAAACAAATAAAGGTTGTATAGTCATTGGTTGGTTATAATATTTTAGGAGTTCCCTCGATTCCTCATAGATCCCATCATTAGAACTGAATTTATTATTTTTAAGATTATTTTATGTATAGTGTATATGGGCCATAGTAGCCTGAAATAAAGAATAATTATAATTATTATTATCTTTATTCACTATACTAGCTTCTGCCAGCGACTTCGTACGCGAATCCTCTTGCTTATGCCAGCGACGTTCAGTGTTATAAACGTAAGAGTAGACAAAAATAAACAGAAAGCTCAGAACTGCTAAGCTATCGGGAGTTACACGTGTTATTGTGAGTTAACCATAAAAGATAGACGTATGCTGTCGTGGGACATTTTTTATATAATTTTGAGGAGAACATTTCCGTCATACATGTTTTCTGTGTAGCTTTAACCATTAAGGCTGCGCGACGGAAGCTTAAAAAATGGAGTAATTTCTCCCGTTTCCCCAACATTTTCCTTTACTGCTCTGCTCCTATTGATCGTAGCGTGATGAAAAGTATACTATAACCTGCCCAGGAGTATGAAGAATGATTGTACCAAGTTTCGTTAAAATCCATCGAGTAGTTTTTGTTTCTATAAAGAACATACAGACAGACAGACAGACAGACAGACAGACAGACAGACAGACAGACAGACAAAAATTTTACTGTTTGCATTTTTAGCATCAGTATCGATCACTAATCACCCCCTGATAGTTATTTTGAAAATATATTTCATGTACAGAATTGACCTCTCTACAGATTTATTATAAGTATAGATAAACATATAAATTATATTTTTAAATATTTAAATAAAAAATAAAAAACATTTAAAAATATAATAAATAGTGTCCCACCGGTTTCGGGAACAGGGTCCAAGCTACCGGCGGTCAGGGCTCCAGAGAAAGGAACCTCCTGACTATACGAGCCGTGTCCAGGAGTACCGCTTTCTGAATCAAGCCCTTGATCCAGCCGCCTAACGAGAGCCTCCTAAGGTGTTGGTCGAGGCTCTTGGCAATTAAGCCATTACCCGACACGACTATCGGTACAATGATCGCAGTGTCCACATCCCACATGTCGACAACCTCGCGAGCCAAGTCAATATACTTAATTTGTTTATCTTTCTCGGCTTTCACGAGGTTCTCGTCATGTGGAATGGAAACATCAACAATACTGCACGCCTCTCACTTCGGTCCACCACCACTATATCAGGCTTATTAGCTAAAATAGTCCTGTCAGTGATGATGGACCGGTCCCAGTACAAAGTGATATGACCATTATCAAGAACTGGGTCGGGCTCATACCTGTAGTATGGCACTTCTGATTCTACAAGAGAGTACTTCAGAGCAAGTTGCTGATGTATAATCCTGGCTACTAGGTTGTGCCTATGCAAGTATTCTCCGTTAGCAAGACGAGAACAACCAGAGATAATGTGACGAATTGATTCTCCCGGACGGTGACATGCCCGACAGATGTCAACCGTGCCGTTCTTCACAATAAATCTCCGGTAGTTATTCGTCATGATAACTTCGTCCATAATTGCACAGACAAAGCCTTCGGTTTCCCCAAAGAGGTCACCGAAACGCAGCCAGGCTACGGACGCCAATTGGTCTACATCGGGCCTATGAAGGGCCCGGAAAAAGCGTCCGTGAAGCTCTTTGCTCTGCCATACTTCCCTGCGATCGTTAGTGTCAAGCACTATAGGTTTGCGCCAGTTCTCGTTAGCCAGGGCGAGCGGGGTGAGTCCCTTGTCCACTGCCACTACATCTCGATGCATACCCACGTCGGCAGCTAGGAAATATTCCCTGAGACTGCATACCTCGCGGTTGTGTAAGGTCTTAGCATTTATTATTATTATTATTAAGTATATCAAGTAAGGGGAAAAAATTGGAAATAAGTTCATAAACGACGGAGTTCTGAGGTAACAAACATAAAAAAATAAACATTAAAATAGAAAAAAATACAGCCGAATTGAGAACCTCCTCCTTTTTTTGGAAGTCGGTTAATAAATAGATTTAATTGAATAAATACTTGAAAATAGCTCTATAAATGCGTATTTCTTTAAATACACTCTAACTTTTTTCCCTCAGGATAGGTAGATTTTTTTGCACCCGTACAGAAAAAGTAAGGTAACATTCAAATAAAATAAACGACATGCTCCAACGCCATTTGGGCCACACTCGCCCGATCTCCTTTTAATTTTCAGGTTGTCCTGTGTATTATTATTTTGTCGTGCTTTCTAAAAAGCAAACTAAGACAGCTGACTGTTGTAAGAGTTTCCCTAAGGAATAGGATCCCATTTTGTACGATGCTATGAACTGAGATCCTGTTCCTTAGGGATCCTTATTGCAAAAGTAAGATTTTTCAAAATATACCTACAATGTAGAATGTTTTCATCCACGCACGCCCCCGGCCACTTTCCCTAGCTATTTATTAATTCATCATTGTAAGGAGCAAGAGGGAATATAGGAAAATTGCTTAAAGGGGTGACCGGACAGTTGCAAACTAGCGTTCCAACCAAGGTGAGTTTGGTTTAAGGGTTTGATTTGTGTCACGCACGGGCGTTGCGGCTACATGGATATAAACTGTTGGGAAAACTCGCCTCCCTATCAAGGGCATTGAAGGTCATGGATTACAACTGCTCTGTACCTACTCGGATTGAAACTAGCAAGGACACCTTGGTTGGGACGTTGGTTAGCAACCATCTGGTTACCCATTTAGATAAACTGTTCTGTAGAACAATACCTACTATTTTTAAATATATCAAATTGCTCTAGGCGCCGCACGTATGTATTGTGTAGGTAAACCAAAGAACACATTCCTCTCAGAAATAAATCCTAGATCCCCTCTTGTAAACCCCTGGCTTTCTGATCAACAATAAGTTTTACAAAAAAACTACAGTGGCAATAGATCACTTTCATAGCTGTATAGATCTTATAAAAACGCCTTAGGATGGTGACATTTATCTGCATTATCAGTTTCATTCAAAATTGACTGTCAGTGAATATTTATTTATTGCATAATGAACTTGCGCAGGTTATTTTAATGAGTAGCTTCAAAATTAAAGAATTTTCAATTAGTACGAACCAAATCTCACATCTAATTGCAATGGATTGTAATAATGGTTCACATAAAAACTCAGGTAAGGAGTTGGAATCTATAACTAGCGCGCTGCAATGAGTAGGAGTAGATGTCGTCCATTAGGAACGTTTAGTGATGAATATCTGAACCTAAAATAATGTATATTTTATTGTGCAAGTGTTAAAAATAACCTTAGTTCGATTTGATTGTGATGTAACGACCGCTGTAATTACGCAAACTGGTTTCCACTGAATAACAACGGTTATTTAGTGGAAATCAGTCACTGAATCATCATCGCAATGATATTGCCGGCATCCCCTGCAAGCTCCGCTTACAGCCATCCCAAACCTAAGGACTTAAGTGACAACTCATCCGCAAAATATTTCATCCGCGGATGAAACGTTGCCCTTTTAAAATTGTAAGGGGGACGAATCATCCGTAAGTTCGGATGTGTTGTCACGTAGGTAATATTAATGTGGTCATATCAGCCAAATAAGACACACAGAAAGGCTGACAGCGGGGGAGGGGGTAATATATAATTCATTTACGGCATATCGTGGTGAAATCGAACAAAAATACTTTTATGTGTTGTAGGTACCTACGAATCGTTTTTTTTTATTAAGAACATATTTTATTTATACTGGAAAATCAGAATAATGAGGATATTTGTCTTGGTTAAGTAAAAATAAAATATCTGACGTCAAGGAAGTTCTGAGCACGCCACAATTAATTCATGAATCCCCAAGCGACCACCGGTGGCCGCGCATCTATTGTCTTACTATTGTGTCTCTAATTGACGGTATCTGAAGGGTTAAGAGTAAGTCCTCTCTTCGAGGCGTAGCTGGAAAGACGTCACGGCGTCCTCGCCTTCCGCATGATGCAGGTTTTGACCGGACATTTTTTTTTTTTCGGTGTGCAAAAATCATCCTATGACAACCCCCGCTGACCGGACATGGTAATTTCGGGAGGTACCTGCACCGGATTCGTGCGGAAGTAACGCCCGGGTGTCGCTACTGTATGGACCGCTCGGAGGACATGGTGGAGCACACGGTAAAGGCGTGTCCCGCTTGGGCAGAACATCGCCGTGTCCTTGTGGGGGCAATCGGCGGCGATCTCTTGCACCGGGTCTTGGTACAGGCCATGGTCCAGAGCGAGGAGGAGCGGCAGGTGGTTTCCTCCTTCTGTGAAGCCGTAATGCTAGCCAAGGAGGACGCCGACCGCATAAGGCAACGGCGGGTGCTCACACCCCAGCCACCACCAGGATTCCGATCCCGATTTCCGGCCACCTAGGCGCAGGCTTGCGGATAGCAAGCAATGATTACCTCGCTGTCCAACCGTCCGGTAACTGTCTAGACCGAGCCAAAGTCGTCGACGGCGTGCACTGTTTCCGCGCGCCTCCAGGAGTTGTCAGCAACCGTAGGGGCCCAGCAGATTCGAAGCCTACTGGGGCCAAGAGTCTGCTTCTGAAAAGAAGGCTCTGCCAAGGTATGAAAGGCACGAGGAGAAAGAAACGGGGTGGGTTTTTTAGTCAGTAAAAGTTTGACACTATCTCCCGATCCGCCCAAGGGCGGGGTATGTCATCTAGATGATATTTACTCACCGAAAAAAAAACCTCGAGGCAGCTCAATCACCCGCAATACAATTTGAAAAAGTTTATGCGAATAAACTTGCATGCATGGAATATGAAAACTTTATGGAATTTCTCCAGTATAAAAAATTATGTTCTCAATAAAAAAATGTTTCGTGTACATACAAATAAATTTATTATTATTACAAGTATTTCTGTTCGATTTAACCACGAACACAGTAAATGAAGTATTTTTCACCCTCTTCCCCGCTGTCAGCCTGTCACTCCTTCCGCCGCTTTTAAATATATACGCAACTTCTCCTCTAAGTGTCTAATTTGGCTGATGTGACCACATTAATATTACCTACGCGACAACTCATCCGAACTTACGGATGATTCGTCGCCTTATAATTTTAAAAGGGTAACGTTTCATCCACGGATGAAATATTTTGCGGATGAGTTGTCACCTAAGTCAACCTGAGTAGGTACCTGGTCTGATTTAGTATCATTTCTAAATCTGATCGCTGTTAAAACATTAAGTACTCACACACGTCGAGAACATTGGAAAGCAATATAAACTGAATAGCTGTTCAATCTGAATATATGCACACATTTTATGCACTGGGAAATAACAAATTCGTTCTATAATGCTAGCTTAGTCCTCAGGCCTAAGGGGCGCAAAGTGCGCGCGCTGTCCGCCACTCGCGCTATCCATCGCATCCGACGACAAGGTGCAAACGGAAGGCCGAGAATACTCGCTTCAGCCTACATATTAGGCCTGTGTGTAATGGACTTGTTGAAGTTCGTCGTCCAAGTACTTACCTACTTTGGCCCGGTCGGCCGTGGAAACACCACGTGACATCAATTTGGCTTCTTACCAAACAAAAAGGCTAAGGCTCCTATCTTATATCTATGCTTCTCACTCTTTTGTGAACGTACCTACGCCTGCCATAAAGTATCGTTCTACTGGGAAACCGAGGAGAGTCGCTGCGCAGAGATAAAATGTGACGGTGGGGGCTAGCAGTGAGGTTCTGTGATGCGAAAAGTATGTACATTCACAAACAACACTAATTAAGTCTTAATCTAACTACCTATTAGCACCACCGATAAGACTTTTTTACCGGTAGTGTTGCCATTCCAAAATAGTTCCATCAGTCTTAACTTCCAGATAACGAAGTTATTCTAGCAACAACTGAACTTGAATGTGAAACAAAGCATGCGTATATCGATTTTATTGACGATGAGAATGTGTCCGTTCAAAATGAAATTTGCCGTGGCAACAAACTCCGTAATGAAAAACCAAGACGTAATGAAACAACCGTACTCAATGTTGCTTCTTTGGGACCTGTAAAGCATCATCGTGTAAGGTGCTGTAACCTTCTCATTTTAGGTATGCGAGGATTTCTGGTCAAAGCCGAAGTCTAATAGTCTGTCTAAAAAGTCAAACAACTTGGGTAGATAATTAGTAGGGCAAAATGAAATCTGATGTAGTCAACACTGGTTCAATAATATCAAGGTTGATTAAGAGATCTTGATCATAGTTTACTAATAGAAGAACCTTATAAAAAGTATCGAATATAAGTATTTTTTAAATGATTAAATATTGTTACGTACGTAGGTAATTAAATGCCGATTTACCAATAAAGAACTTTATTCACCACAAACAATCAGTAATTAGTCCAGTCAACAACAATCCAAATCACAGTTAGCACTAGAGTTCCGTTATACTATCGCCCCTGTCGTTAGATAAAATCACTTCGCACACTTAGGTAGATCGCTCTCGTTCGCAGTCGAAATCAAAACTGACTCACTTCCGTTCGGGGGCTCGTATTTATACGCGGAGCAAAGAAAATTCTAGATACCGACGTCTCAGGATAGTTCCAGAACAATAGAGTCGCATCGCGGGGCCATAAATCAATTTTATTATTTTGTCCTTCGCGAGTCACTCACGCGAATTTCGACTCTATTGTTAATGGCGGAAAGTACCATTTCCCTTATCCACCTACAGATACCTACAGATTACATACCTACTAAATAGTAGGTACAACAAGTACTTATGAAGGAATGTTCCAGATCTTGCCAGGCTAGGTAGGTACTTTGGTTTTAGAGCTTTCGAACAGCAATGCGTTTTAATTATTCGTTGCCATTCTTTATTTTGTCGGAGATATGACGTGTTGAAGTTTAACGGCGTAACAATATTAAACAAAATTCCTAAGTCGTTTGACTTTTTAGACAGACTAAGTATAACTTTAGTCTAAGTAGGTATCCGTTCAAGAATGGCTGAAAATATATACTTAAAACAATATTCTTTTTATAATTGACTAGCTTTTGCCCGTGGCTTCGCCCGCATACATAAAATATAGCCTTTGTGATTCAGGAATAAAACAGCTTTCATTTGATGAAAAAATTTTAGCTATTGGATCAGTCTCCTACCTATCACCTACCTCCTACAAACAAAACAATAAACTAGCTCTTTAAAATATTAGTGTAGATTGTACCTAGTACATAGACAACTTTAGGAAACGGAACGCTTTGGAAGGTGGTAGGCCTTTGGTGTGGGATGCAATGCAAGTACCTATACAACAAGCTTTGACACCGTGCACCGTCCTGGCTGGCATAGCTTTGCGGCTCGGGTGGGTACTATACAACGTGTAACGTTAAATGCGCAAAACCTCAGACACCCCAAATGATTTTTAATTCAAATGATCTAATTATGTAAGAAAAAAAAACGTTAAAAAAATCAAAAGTTTTAAGAGCAGTTTTAGTTTGTTTAAAATCATATCTGCATTGAAAAAAGAATTATTATCCCGTATATGAGAAAATTTGATTGGATTACAAGTTGTGTTTGTTTACCTATTTCAGCGGGTTTGTGCACGTGATGGCTTGACCTATGCATAAATAGACAGATCGAAGTTATTAACGAAGATTTTTTAGAAAATTTTAACCTACTTATATTTAAAAGTGGTTTAAAATTGATTCTGCTCTTTATTCTGATGAAACTAATTTCTGGTTTTGCGCATTTACCGTTACACCTCGTATATAACGAACAATGTGAAATTGAGTTGATATCATTAACTGTGTTTTCAAAAATATAACAAATAATATGAAGGCAAAAATTTTACTGTCGGTTTAAAATTGTTTGAAGTTAACTTATAGGTCAGTAACTATATCATTATTTCCAATGCAGGAAAGGCCACTTCGAACCTACCAATAGCAATAAAAGGCCAAATACTCTTAAATGTCCTTGTGCAGGACCAAACTCTGTTGCAAGTACTTATATGAAGATGTGCAGCAGAATTTCAAGAACAAATCTTGTACAAACGAAGGCCAAAAAAGGCAAACGATGTCCGTTGAGGATAGCTGAACTGGCAGTGCCGAGCAAACGACAATGTATTGGAACATGGAGGGAAAAATCTGATGTATTACCTGGAACCATGGTAAGTATTAAAATGTTCTAATAAGACTTCCACCATCAATTCAGCCGAAAGACTTCCTCTGATGGACATCGCGTCCTCCAGGTTCCCGCTGCCTTCAATAGGTCATTGGGTTCAATTTGTGAGAGGCCTGCTGATGCTGCAGTTACCGGTACACGGGCTAAACTCCAAAACCTTTTGGCCCCATCGATCACCATTTCTGCGAGCAATGTCCCGTGCCCATTTGGCGATTCTTCGGGTTATTCGATTGAAGTTCTCCTGAGAATATATTCACGATGCAGTGAAACGTCATAAACAACCTCTCTACCCTTTTTCCCTTTTGCAGAGTACACAGTGCAACCATGCAAAAATCTTTATTCCCATTTTGATGTTCCAGGTAGTAAGATTGAAACAGCAAGTTTTGGACCAAATACCGATTGCCAAAATACCAGAAGCAATATATTGTTTCCAAAATGAAAAACGTGTGACGTCAAAAAAGTAATACCTAGTTCGCAGTTATTTATATAATTATAATATTAGATACTAGCTTTTGCCCACGGCTTCGCTCGCGTGAAAATCGGATTAACACGGTTCCCTTTCGGCTTATTTTTTCCAGCCATCTTCAATAAATATCGATTACGTAAACTTAACAAATTATATTACAATTTGTTTAAATATGTTATACTAAAACGTTTCTCGAGAATCACGCTATCCAGTGGTGAAAACCGCTTGTAAAACGGTGCAGTAATTTTTGAGTTTATCGCAAATAGACAGACGGACAGACGCGGCGGGGGACTTTTTTTTATAATATGTACTAGCTTTTGCCCGCGCGGCTTCGCTCCCGCTCTTCCCTACTGCACCCTACTATAATCAACTCTACCCTACTCTACACTACTCTACCCTACCCTATTCTACCCTACTCTACCCTACCCTATTCTACCCAACTCTACACTACTCTACCCTGCCCATTGCCACTTAAGTTTGGCGATTCTTCGGGCTATGTCGGCAACCTTGGTTCTCCTGCGAATATCTTCATTTCTGATTCAATCCCGCAAGGAAACTCCGAGCATAGCCCTTTCCATTGCCCTCTGGGTGACTTTGAGCCTTCTGATGAGGCCCATGTGATTGTTATTGTGAGGAAAAGGTTATTATGGAAAAAAAATAAAATTAGGGTAGTGTAGAGTAGGGTATAGTAGGGAAGAGTAAGGTAGACTAGGGTAGAGTAGGGTATAGTAGGGTGGAGTAGGAAGAGCGGGAGCGGAGCCGCGCGGGCAAAAGCTAGTTTTATATAATTATTTATTACGGTGTCCGGACACCGTTCCGGAACTAGGAGTTTGACAAGTCCGACTCGCTCGGTGGCTAGCTTACAACTGAGGGCCGACTCTCCCACCACCTAGCGACCAATCTACGCATTATACGTCACGTGTATACTGTACACCACACAACGTGAAATACCCCATTACCCACTTATCTCTGCTTGCAGTTCCACTTTCAATTGGCTCGCATGTAAACCAATAAAATATGAAGCCCAGAAGCCTAGTCGCCAGATGGACGAAAGGATGTTATGCATATTATTCGCACATAAAGTTGGTCAAAGACTAGCCAGACCGTTAAAACTAACGTTAAAGGCGGAGTAAGTTTTGGAACCTATTCCAATAGTTATCAGGAAGAGGGAGGTATTGTTGTTAGCAAGTCAGATGACCATTTTGTTAGCCCAAAGCCCTCTTTTAGCTACTAGCACCTTACTACGTTTACGATGTCATTTGATGCACAGAAGTTGGACGTTAGCACAGAACAGAAAATATAAGTAGAAGTGCCCCTAACGTGGCTAAGCACGGAAACCAGTGTCGCCAAACTCACACATTTGCGTATCAAATTGTACATTACACGCATAAAAAACAGTAATATGATTGGCTACGAAGCTACGAATTACAAACATAACTTTTATAAATCATATTCTTATTGCTTTCATAAATTAGGTCTTATTACAACGTAAGAAAGTTGTTATTATTTGACATGACACAAACAATAAAGAAGTTTGCTGTAACCAATTTAGTCTATTCAGAACGCTAGTACCTTTGAAATAAATGCCATATTCACCTGCACATGTAATCTGTGAATGTAGCTTGATGTTGACACGCGCGCAATATCTAAGGGGCACTTCCTCTACTTTTCTTTATTCCGTGGACGTTAGGTATTTTTTTTGCTAACTTTATTATAGCCTGACCACACATGGGCCACGCGTGACAGCCACAAATGCCACCACCTGAAGCTAGAAGCGAACTTGTGGTCGGTTGGTGGCAGATACTTGCAGTTGGTGGCCGCGACGTGCTGCGTCGCGAATGTTAATCCCACTGCTGCTTGTAAGACGCTGCCGCTTCGTCCACAAGAAGCGAACAGCGGCGATTTGTAGCGTGTGACGACTAATGGCGTCATCGTGTGCGGCAAGTCCATATAAAATGTATTAAAACTAAAGGAAAAAGATCGGTAGTGGCGTTTTTTGGTTGTGCTCAGTAGCCCTTGTGCGGCCAGACTTAAGTGTCTGTTAGTGACTGATAGATATATGATTAATTGGAATAAAATTATTTGCGAGACCGCATAAAATAAGTAGGAACTACAACTTTTGTCTCTTTTAGTTTAGAAAAGTTAACCAAAGTAGTATCCAATGATATTGCGAAAATAATGTACGAATGCCCGGGTAGATTAGATGAGAAAGATGAAGTTATACTTACAGACATAACGAATAAGGTGAGTATAATTTGGTATTTTATTTAAAATAACACACATTTAGATGTAATGTCCTTTCTGAGCACCTAAAAATTTTTCAAATGTCACGAATTATTATCGGGGGAACTTACCAGCCGTAATATAATATCTGAAAGAGTAAAAGATCTTCGCTTTGAAATATGCAATAAGCATTATTTTTCTATGCTTTTGATATCATTATTTGTATTATGCTTTTGATTTTGAATGACCGTAGCCGCGCAGGTATTGAAAATCTCCAGAAATTTTAATTTGACCTTATGTAAGAACATTAGATCCACTTAGATATATGTAGGTATACAATTTAATATAAGAATTTGATTTCATCACCACCGACTCAATTTGAGTATCTACCTAGACCCTTAAAATTTTGGCGAGCAATGTAAATAATTTGAATTTTCAGTTGTGCAGCGCAGCGTAGATTTTCCTGTTTTAAAATTGAATTTAACAATTAAATTACCTCGGACTTTGAATTCGAATAACTTAATCCCTAACACTATTTTGAGGTCGTGTCAAAAATTCTAATAATAAAATAGGTTTTTCAACACTTGCTCAGAAATTATTTATCTTCACAAGTGTGTTGAAAAACGTCGTATGAATATTGGTGATAACCGTCTTCGGCTTCAGCGGTAATCACCAACATTACACACTTGTACGAGGGATGCCTTTTAAGTTTTGTCGTTAGAAAAAAAATACAACTAGAACCATAAAGTATTATTTATTGTTTTTCAAAGTATTCATCTCGAAGTTTAATACATTTTTCCATTCGATCGAACCAGTTATTAACACTTATTCTACTCCAATGTCGGTATGTCCAAAATGGCCGACTTGAAAGCGTTGACTGCTTCTTCACTGGACTGGAACCTTTGCCCACGAAGAGTTTTCTTAATCTTGGGAAATGTAAAGAAATCGTTAGGGCTTGAGTCAAGACTGCATGTGGGATAGTCAAGAATTTCTACGTTTTCCTGCTTCAAATAATCAATTGTTTTACCAGCGGTAGGCATCTTGCGTTGTCATGGTGTAGGATTATGCGTCGCTTTGGGTGAGATTTCCGGACTTTAGCGATGACTTGTGGTAAACAAAGTGTGGTATACCACTCTGCATTAGCCGTTCTACGATCTTCAAGCGCAATTCTTGCAACGTGGCCGGTTTTCGCCACGAACGTAGCCAACATCTTCTTCGAAGTGCTTCGAGAGCGAAAAATTTTAGTCGGCTTTTGCTCATCTCGGAAGACCTTGGTTGTAGATTGCTTTTTGGAATCAGGGTCGTAGGCATAAATCCAAGATTCCTCACCACTGATAATGTCGTAGACATGATTTGACTCGCCTCGCTTGATCCTTTGGAAAGATTTCTTACACCATCTGACGCGAGTCGCATTATAATTATCGGAAACCAAATCCGGAATCCAACGGAAAACTAGCTTTCTCACACCAAGCTCTTCATGCAAGATTTTTTGAATGGTTGTCCCTGAAATGCCTATTAACGCCTCTATCTCCCGATATGTCACATGCCGATCTTCGAGTATCAGTTGTCTCACAGCAACGATGTTTTGTAAAGGCGGATTTTGGACATCCTTCACGAGATTTGTCACTAAGACTAGTATTTCCACGCTGGAATTCTAAATACCAGCGTTTGACAGTCCGTAGACAAGGAACTCATACAATACAGAACTTAACTCCTCAAAACATTGAATTCGAGTTAGGCCTCTTCAAAAGTTGTAAAAAATTATCGCACGAACTTTTTCCTTAGAGAGATTCATTTTTATACGCGACTTGATAGATTCAAAACAACGCTGTGACTAAATAGTTGCATCAATTCTAATTATTTCAATTGTTTTGCCATTCTAAATTCAAACAAATTTGAAAATTGACCAATTCAAAATTAGCGGGAAATATTTAAACGACAGAACTTAAAAGGCATGCCTAGTATCATAATGCAGTTACCTCATAGAGTTATCTACTATTAAATTAACGGGCTCTTTGCAGGTTACATTTTGGATAACAAATATACTTGAAGATTCATATTTTAAGACGCTTGAAGACGATTTGAGAGGTATTTATAGATTTATGTTTCTAGAAAGATTTTGTTTAAATATTGTAACTTATACACGATTGATGAATCGATAATCTCTGTTACTGAATTGAACACATGGGTCTAACTGTTACTCTGTACCCGATCTGGCGTGATATTCTCTAAGAATACAGCCTTGAGCGCAGTGCTAGCGTGCTATTCTCTAAGAAAACAGCCTGGTGCATAGGATTAACAATCTAATATACCTATACATTGGATTGTTAATTCAATGTACTGCGCTCTCGACTTGTCGCTGCGGCCAGCGCTGTGATCATGGCTGTTTTCTTAGAGAATATCACGCCAGATCGAATATCGACCATTGAATTTGAGCTCTATTATGTATTGTGCGACACCTAAGGTCTCGAACCATACTTATCTATATTCTCTTCAGAGTGTTCATTACCTATGGTAAATTGTGCTAACAAAATAAAAATCTCCATCGAGAGAGATTTCGTTGTTTTTATTTATTTTTTAATTATCTTTACTTTGTAGCCAAAAACAGAACTGAAGCTGTTACACAAACAGAGTTTTCTAAGCCATTAGCCACGATTCCGGAAACAATCATAGAGCTGGAAAATGTTATGAAATCGCAAGGTCTTTATTTCTTTTTTTTTGTTGTTAAGTACACTTTAAAATAATTCTTACCTACCTTACCTACAGAATACTTTTTAATTATTTTTTTCCTATATATGTAGTCTACCTTTGAATAAAGCACAGGTTTCGATTTCGATAAAGTAAGCAAAAATAAATTATATTTCAAAATCTTCTCAGATTTGGAAGAGGAAGAAGGCCCGGTATTGGACTTTATTGATGACTTAGTAGATAATGTTATGGTGAGTGAATATGTAGAATATAGTAAGAGTATCACCAGTATCACTAATAACATCGCGGAAAAAATCAATTGATTGGTTAGTTCCGCAGCAGTGGAGTGAGCAGGGGTGAAGGAAGACACCAAAAATAGCTTGCATACAATTTTTTTTTTTTTTTTATTGATTCAATAAATTAGTAAAAATGTATCAAGTAGTAAGGAAGCTATATTGAGCTTTAACAGTAGTGTAGGTAGGCGTGGGCGAATTGGGCCCTCACCCATTTCCTCGCATCCAAAGGGGCCTTGTAGAAGCGAGAGCTCTTAAGAACGAGGGATTTTTTATTATTGCTAGTTTAAAAGCTGAAAAAAAGAGGAAGTATGACATTTTTAAGAAGGAAGCGAAGAAAGCCGTGGCAATAGCGAAATCAAAAGCCCAGGATAAATTATATGACACACTGGACAGTCCTGCAGGGTAAAAAGAACTATACCGGCTTACTAGAATAAGAGAAAGAAAGACTAGAGATGTTTGCCAGGTTAAATGTATAAGAGATAAAACTGGAATGGTTATATCGGATGATGAGAAAATCAAAAAGAGGTGGAAGGACTATTTTGAAAAACTGATGAATGAGGAAAATAATTGGAGTAGTATGTTAGAGAATAAACCAGTGAATGTGGGATTAGTGAGAATGGTTAGTATGGATGAAGTTAGGATAGCAGTAAATGGAATGAAGAATGGTAAAGCCATTGGTCCAGACGGAATACCAGTTGAAGTGTGGAAGTTATTGCGAGTGGATGGATGTGGTTAGCTTTATTCTTCAATAAGTTGTTGCAGGAAGAAGCCATACCTGATGAGTGGTGTAACAGTTCCTTGGTGCCCATTTTTAAAAACAAAGGTGATGTGCTTGAGTGCAACAATTATAGAGGAATAAAGCTAATGTCACATACTATGAAAGCTTGGGAGAAAGTTATTGAAAGGCGTCTGAGAGAAGAGAGTGAAATTTCACAGAACCAATTCGGTTTTATGCCGGGTCGGGGTACAACGGATGCCATTTTTGCTATACGCCAGCTGTGCGAAAAATACAGAGGTGCGCATAAAAACTTGCACATGGTATTCGTTGACCTCGAAAAGGCATACGATCGGGTACCTCGTGAGGTTCTGTGGTGGGCCCTTAAGGAGAAAGGAGTGCCTGGGAAGTATGTGCAGTTGATCCGAGCTATGTACAGTCGATGCAGTACCCAAGTCCGGTCTACAGTGGGCACTACTGACAGCTTCAATGTGGCTGTCGGCTTACACCAAGGGTCGGCCCTCAGCCCTTACCTCTTCCTGATGATAATGGATGCTCTGACGTCGGACATTCAGGAAGAGGCTCCCTGGTGTATGTTGTTTGCCGATGACATTGTGCTGATTGCCGAGAGTGGCCCAGAGGTCCAGAATAGATTGGAGGTGTGGTGGCACAGACTGGAAAGTGTTGGCCTGAAATTGAGCAGAACCAAAACGGAGTACTTGTTCTGCGATTTCGGCGGTCTCTCCACTCCAGTGCCTTTAGCTCTCGCCGGAACGCCCATACCGATCTGTTCCGACTTTCGGTACCTCGGGTCGCTTGTCCAAGGGGATGGTGAGGTAGACCGGGACGTAACTCATCGGATCAACGCAGGATTGATGAAATGGTGACAGGTGCCCCTCAAGTTGAAGGGTAAAATCTACAAGTCCGTGATAAGGCCTGTTGTATTGTATGGATCAGAATGTTGGGCTGTGAAAAAGACGGATGAAAAAAGATTGCATGTAGCGGAGATGAGAATGTTAAGATGGATGTGTGGTGTGACGAGAATGGATAAAGTGAGAAATGAGTATATTAGGGGAAGTTTGAAAGTGGCGCCGGTGACTGAAAAGTTGAAAGGGAATCGTTTGTCTTGGTATGGTCATGTAAAAAGGAGAGATGAAACGCATATTGCTAAAAGAGTTATGAATTTACATGTGGATGGATGGCGAGGGAGAGGGAGGCCAAGAGAAAAGATGGATGGATTGTGTGAGAAGTGATATGAATGAAAAGGGAGTTAGTGATAGCGTGACGAGCGACAGGACAGAATAGAAGAAAAAAACGTGTTGCGCCGACCCCAAATAAAACGGGATAAGGGCAGGAAGATGAAGATGATGGTAGGCTCACTTTTGAACACTATTTCACCTGACGGTAAGCGACGATGTGGTCGAACACTGAATTGCGACAGTCGCTGTCTTGTTTTCGAATTTATGAATGAAAAAGGCCTCTGATGTGCCTTCGCCCACGTCTAAATTAGTTAACGCTACCCCTCTGGGATTTAATTACAATTACCTACTTGATGACTTCATAAATAATTATAAGTATTAAAGAGAATTAAAAATATAAAACATATTTAATGAGTTACGGTCACCTCTACAGAATATCTGCGTGCCGCAACTTTTACACATTATTGAATCTGACTCATCCTGTTCGCCCGACTCTAATCAACACATAGTTTCGCCAGAAGAATCAGAGAAATCGCTTGATAATTGGGACAACGATATGGAGAAATTCCATAAAGAAGACACAGAAGATTTAACTGCAGAAGCTGATGATGCTCTCATAGACAGCAACAAAGATTTCTCAGATTCAGAATATTTCCGAAACGAAATCAGTAAAATAATAAATAATATTACCGAAGAATCTGGAGATAATTTAAATAACCATTTCGGGAATGACATAGAAGAAGGTTTATCGGATAACAAAGAAAATGAGGACATAAAACGCGATATAAATGATGGGAATAAGGTGGAAGTCCCACCCACAGAAGAAATGGAACATGACATAGACAAACGAACTAGTAACACGGGAATTTCACTAGATGGAGAAAAAGAACACGATATAAATGACGGAAGTAATGAAGAAGTTCCACTTGTGGAAGAAATAGAACATGATATAGATATACGAATGAATACCACTGGAACAGAACACGGTACAAATGACGAGAACTTAGATAAAATAACTGAAAGTTTGCCAAATGTAGTCGCTAGCGATAATGTCGATGAAACTCATTCAAACGTGAGTGAACGTTTCAAAATAATTAACGATGATTCTATAACAGACTTAGGTAATTTTATTTTTGTTTCTTGTACTTGATTTTATTTTGTTATATTATTAATATGCTTTGCCATAGAGCTTGGCTATATTACTACGGCGCCTGACATTGTCATGTTGCCGTATAGAGCAGATCTATGTGCCGAGCCATGTCGAACGGTACGGGACCATTAACACGTCGTAGAAATACACGGCAAGCCAACACAAAACCTTTTGGTTGAACTGACTGATCGAGAAATTTTTCAGCGCTTGTAGAACACTGTCGCATTATCGCATGTCGTGATACGACGAGACACCGTATCGGGCATTGTGTACCTGCCTGCAAGACGCGGCTATTTACCGCAGTCAGGCTGCATGTGGAAGCAAAACCTCTAACACGTATTATTTAAGTTTAGTTAGAAGAATTTTATTCATCTGTAAATATTTAAACAATTTAAAATTTGAGAAAAATTGAATTAAATTGTTTATTGCATTTCAGTGAACGCAGATAACCCTGTCGAAAATGTCAAAACCAGGTAGGTACAATAGGTACAACAACTGATAATTAACTTATTATGCTCTCATAGCTAGATGTTCCCAATTTTACTGTAATTTTATGCCAACATGTTTATTTCAGCACTACGGAGGAACTTAATAAAAATAGACAAGCACGATGGAATTCCTACACTAAATCTAACATTTTTTTCGCCGAGCCCAATCAAGATCTCCTTAGTAAGTAAAAAAGTAATTGTGGACTTTTATTGTGGCCATTAAAAGTGGCACTAGTTCCCTCTATTTTTTTTTTCAAGGCTGTAGGAAAAAAGTATACTGTACAGTCAACAAAATTGAAATCTGATCCACTATAAATTAATTTTTAGACAGATATTTCTAATTTTAATTTTGGTCGAATTTTGCTTGAACATACTTTTTTTTTGTCGACGGGGAAAATCGTCTTATGACAAGACCCGCTCTTGGGTGGAGCGAGAGATAGTGTCAGACTCTTACTGACTAAAAACCCGGCGCCGTTCCTTCTAGCGTTCATACCGGGGCACGAGCTCCCTTTCGGACAACCCTGTCCCCAGTAGGTTTCGACCCAGCTGGGCCCCTCCTGCTGCTGACAACTCCTTGAGGCGCGCGGGAACAGTGCGCGCCGTCGACGTCTTGGACTCGGTCCATTAACGGACGGTCGCTCAGCGAGCTACCCATGGCACGCCGTCCGCGAGCCCGCGTCTACGGTGTGCGGAAATCGGGATCGGAATCCCGGCGACGGCGGCGAGGGCGCCGTTGCCTGATGCGGTCGGCCTCCTCCTTTGCAAGCATTACTGCTTCGCAGAAGGAGGCGACCGCCTGCCATTCCTCCTCGCTCCGGCCCATGGCCTCGACCAGGGCCCGGCGCGAGTGGTCTCCGCCGCCAATCGCCCCCACGAGGGCACGGCGATGCTCCGCCCAGGTAGGGCACACCTCGACGGTGTGCTCCACCGTGTCCTCCGGGCGTTGCGCACAGTGGCGACACCCGGCCGTCACTTCCGCTTGAATCCGATGCAGGAACCTCCCGAACTTGCCATGTCCGTGAGGAGCTGCGTCATGCGGAAGGTAAGGACGCCGTGAGGTCTTTCTAGCCACGCCTCAAAGAGGGGACTTACCGCCATAATCGTGGCGTGCCCATGCTTGAACATACTTATATTACAAACAACAAACTTGTTAACTCCACTTCATTTGCCATCTATGTCATTACCAGTTTGACCCTTAGACATGAAACCATTTTATTATTGTTTTTTTTTAGTTTCATTAAAATTTCAAAATTATACAGCAAGCTCTCTGACACGGAGGATTTCATTGTTTTTTTTATTCTTAAAGAAAACAACCTTTGCCCCAGGAATTCTCCTATATTGGGGGTCTGTTGTTATATTTATTTTTTGATCTTCAATACATAAGACACAGATCCTGAAAGTTATAGAAGCGGTTAAGCGGTACGTCGAATTGAACTTGGGGCTCGCAACGTAGCGGCCAATCATTCAACCACTGCGATAACCGTGCCTTAATAGGGATTATTGGGACATGATCGATCTATTTTTTTTTTTGTTCACTGACAGCGCCTCTACCGCTCCAGCTAGGCATACTAGGCTTGCTGCGTTATACTCATATATACTCTTTTTAATAATTTACACACTTTTCAGCAGTTTTGAAAAAAAATGCTTATGTTCTTTCAAAATCCAGTTTCTGCTTTATCAAAAAAATATTTTTATTACAATTAAAAATCTACTGCATTTATCATAATGACCCATACCTATATTGACGCGTTTTCATTACTCAAATTTTCACAAGCACGATAGGTACTAAGAAAACTTACTTTTATGAAAGGATCAGCTTTTAATTTTGTTGATAGAACATAATAACAATATCTATTTAGTTTTCATAAAAAATTCTAATATGCAAAGTATTAAAGGCTAAGAGAATTGTAAAGAAAGCGTCAGTGCCTATTGTTAAGTCAAACGAAGCTTCTGGTATAATCACGACACTTGAAGCCATGCTGCACACAATAGAAATAATAATTTGCACCAAGCCGTAGCTTTTCACAGCTTTTGTTTTTTAACGGACTTAAAGGAGGTTATTCACTCATTTTATTCTGATCCAAGAGTATCTAAACCCAGGTGATGCAGACGAATCTTGGCCTGCCGATTTTGGTGACAGACCAATGTTGAAAGTCAGTGACAGTGCAAGCAAATCAATTTCATCTTTGGGAATAATTAATGAACACTATGAAAACATAATGCTGGCACAAAACGAAGAAGATGAAAACAGTATTTTCAGTAAAGAAACGGTCGATACAAATGAATTTAATAAAGTATTGGACGACATGTTTCCTACCGGAACACATGACACAGCAAGCCAATGGAGGGACCCATTAACAAAAAGGTCCACAGATATCAGTACGACGGATGCCTCCGTGAAGCAACTCAGTTCAAAAATCCTAGATGAAGAAGACATGCGCAGTCATATTACTTTTACGAAAACAAATCAAGAGAAACGTATCGAAGAGTCTTCTAAGTTAGAAAGTCGTCAAATGGACAGCGAGGAAAGTGAGCCAGAGAAGAGTATAGCTGATACAAACGAAGATGATAAAATACGATCAAAAATAAATCTAGACTGGAGTGAGTATTCAATTTTTGTAATAAAAATAGATACAGACTTTTTAATAGGTGGCTTATGCAGCAGCTGACATTGTATAATCAAAGCAGCAGCTATAGTTGAATTCAGAAGTGGAAAAAATAAATGGTACAATCAACTTTATGTCCAGCAAGACAACGATCAAAATCCAATTCATATCACTAAAAAATCTAAATAATATACACAACTATACAACTCTACTCTATGAACTCAACCTCTACTCTACTCTTATAAATAGTAATCTCAACTTTACTCTATAAATTTCTAATGTTATTTTGAACATAGTTTAAGTTCAAAATAATAGTAAGTACTTAGAGAAAAGACGATAATTTCTTTTCTATTTCTCTCTCTCATTATTTTGAAATAAATACTTTAAGATTGGCAGGTTGTATTATATATTGATATACAATCAATCATTGGTAGGTACAAATTGCGAGTTTCACGAGTTAGTTTTGCGAGACCTTTGGTATTGAAAGCTGCAGTCACCCATTGTACTGACGAACACCTTTACCACCCTAATAAGTACCTTGAAATACTTTTTCATGATGCGTTTGACGCCTGAGTTAATACCCAACATTTTGTAATTAGATTTTTCTTTGAATATAATTAAACATCCTGCAGAGGTCCAGATGCAGACAGCACCTTCATGGGTCCATGCGTGGGGCCAGGGACGCGGTGAACCCAGTGAGGTCTCTATACGTCTTCAAAGTATGTAATTTGTAATCGTATATAGATATTTTTTTCGTTTTTCGTAATTAAGTAAGTACCTATCTTTTTTGCAAGTTTCCCACATACCATTCTCATTATCGTCTGGGAAGAACGGGAGGGTTACGTTGGACTCTTATCGCCTAGAGCCTATATTTATCTACAATGTGCATATGTATATATTTTAATTTAATTGAAGCGACAAGATATAACTCAAGGATTTTAAAGAGTGTCCACAGAGTTTCGTGGAGAAGAACGAGCAACGTTGTTGAGACCTGCGCTTTGGAACGTGCAATTTAGATTCACTTTTATTAACTGACTGACATATTGACAATGCAAAAGTATCTGTAAATGATCTATTTGAAATTAACGTTCCGGATTTTTGATTAACTTATCAATTAGTTGCGTATATTATAGGGACTTAGCGACGAGCAACAGTGACAAGTGACAGGACAGAATGTCTCCAAATAACACAGGACAAGGGTAATGAAATAAAGGAAGATGATGATGAATTAAGATTTACCTATAAACAACGTGTTTCAACACACTTTCAAGTAAATTAAAAAGTGTGTTGAATAACGTTAATTGATAATTCTATATCATAATGATGTCTTACTTGAATAATAATAATATAATATTGCACAACTATCACACAACGCTGTCTAGTCCCAAGCTAAGCAGAGCTTGTGTTATGGGTGAATGCAAGCGCATTAAGCGCAGCAATGGTTGTTTGTTTTCAGAAAGGCCTACTAAAGTGACAGAAAGCGAACTCCGCACATGGTGCAAGGATTTGGAAAAAGCTTTTATAAATTTAGAAATTTGGAGTGATTGGATCAGTGCCACATGCAAAGAAAGTCTCTTCATATTGAAACAAAAAAGTAATATTGATTTATTTCTATTAGTAACGAGGTATTAGAAAGGACCTGCATGTTCTGTATACATAATTTCAGAATTGACTTGTCCTTGTTGGGCTACAAAAGGCGCACTGAATTGGAGTACGCTCAAGAAAAATGTTCATAAAGACGCGCTTCTTTGGACCAAATTGTACCAACGTACTGATAAAAATTTTACGATCTTGAAAAAGAAATACAACAACGTAGAGGTGAGCAGTACTATAGAGTTTAATGAAAAAAAGAAAGTTATACTGTATTTTTTAATTTTTTTTTTAGTATTCTAAACCTACACCAATAGTAAATAGCATAATTTTTGAAAAGATGCGTGAGTTTGATGAACTCCGAGTGAAGGTACATGAAATGGTAGGTATGCATGCAGATGTCATTCTTTGAATTTTTTTATAACGGAAGAAAATTGTAACTAACGACGTATCTCTGTTTTTTTTTATTATTTCAGATTGTGGCAGCTGAATATTCTGGAAGGTGCACTTGTGATAAAACCAAAACAACGAGTAATTTGAATAAGGAATGCCGAGGTTACAGTACAAAACGGAGAGATATGTTATACTACATGTCTAAAAAATAATAACAATAATTAATAAAACTAACATAACAAGTGTCTAATAGAAAGGTATATTAAATCTTATATTTAATTATTCTTAATACATAAGTTGCTTGAGGCGTTTACTTAAAGTGGACATTGATTTGATTAAAATCATATTTCCGCACGTTCGAATCTCGACATCCAGCGAATACCCACTTGCCATTAAACGCGAGGTCTCTGATACCATCGCAGTCGGATCCTGTTAACTGTACTCGAAGCTTGGAACATCCTTCATCCAGTGACAACACCGTGCAAGTCCCGTCTTGTCTCCCGACCACGAACATTTGGTTTGTCAGGCCTACCATACTGAGCACAGGGCTGGCAGATTCATGCCATTCTTTTAGAACTGAACCATCTTGGAGATTTAATTTTGTGATCTGTAATAAAAATAATTTATTCTAATAAATTATTCTGTAATAATAATATAATATTTTATTTTTCTTTTGGAACTTTCTCACATAAAATACAGCAGGAACGGAGTATTTGCTTGATTGACAATCATATGATTTTGAGATCATAAAGCGAAATGAATGGTTTTTTTTTAATACTCTAGTCTTGTACACATATCGGCACGGATCTTGAGTGCTTAAAGGCTTATTACACTATCAAATTTTTAGGAACAGTTCGGAAGCAAAGTTGTTAGCTAGTGATCACACTACATGACTACAGTGCGTTTCATTTAACACTTTCATTACCACTACGATTTTCACGATGTTTTCTGGGATGCCGCCTACATTTTACGTTGGACTCGCTAGGCGAGTTGCCGGCGCTGCAACACGAATTGAATCGACTCGCCACGTGAGTTCAGTGGCATTGCGTTAGCGTAAAAACAATTTTTTGTTATTTTTGTGGCCGTGATAATGTACGTTACGTGTTTAACGCAAAAAATAGCAAACACATTGAACTCGCCGGGCGAGTCTAAGGCGCTTGAATAAAATTTACGTGGTCTCTCCGGGCGAGTCGGTGGTACTGAACGTGTTAAGAAGTTCCTTTGGCGTAATGTTGGCAATACGGAAAAACAGTGTCGCAATATTTTTAGCAATTAAATTACTTAATATTAGGGAGATTAACTTATATTTCGTTACTTTTGACAATTGCGTTTTTTTGTTTTTTCTTTTTAACTATTTTTTATAAAGTATAGGGCGCTGGGCTCCATTTAGATTGTCCTGCAATTCTTTCAAATACCGAAAACGCCACGCCACAATACCGTTCCTCTCTATAACAACGTCCTTTTAGACCTGCTTTTTTAAATAAAATCCCATTCCTCTCATAATTTTCCAAAAAGTGCTACAACTACCCTTAAAATCGATTTCGTTGCGCATTTCGGGGAACAATTTTGGTAGAGTAGGTAACTCTTTCCTTTTTTCCTTTCTTTTTTGTGTAGACAGACAGGGGAGCCAACATTACGCCGAAGAAACGTCTTAAGTGAAACGCACTGTACACTAAATTAAATTCTAAAACGTACAGACGACGCATTCGTGAACAAGGATCGAACTGGAAACACGTTTCGAATTTTGGAACAATGGCGCCATATTTACCAAAACAACAAAAGATTGGGCTTGCTTTAGCCGTAATAACGGTGGGAACAATGGACTTAAAAAAGGAAAAATTAAAATTGGGGGTAAAACGATATTTGTTATTAAAAAAAGCAGTTCAATATGGAACTAGTGCAGGTTTAGAAACTTGAGACTTGATTCCAAGCAATTCAATGACTCGATATATTCGCATTAGCGAAAAACTCTTTAAATAAAGAAAAAAAAAATAGTATTCAAATATATTTAAAAAGAAGACATATATACCTATCGTTCTACATCGTAGCGTCGTGATTACACTACTGTCCTAAATAGTAAACAATTTAGGAAGTAGAGCTGTCGGGACTACCAATTTACACTAAATTGGATCTTAGCTATTCCAACTGCGATTACACCTTCCGATTATCTAAACCGATACACACAGGCGGATTTTTTAAAATTCCTGGCCAAAACCCCAATGTACGAAGTCGGTCATAATAGTCACGTGACGTAATTTTTTGAATCTTAATGATTCCTTGCATCCAATGACAGCTCGCATAATATTTTAAACGAACGTTTTCATGACTACCCACTATTGCAACGTATAGACTTCTAAACAAAAACTGAATGTTGCTTAAAATTGAGTTTATTGAAAAAATATATTGTCGTATTTCGAACGTGTTAAGTGTAACTTTTACCATGGATTGTGAAGCTGGAGGTATGTATCTAAGTATTCAAATTAAATGCACTATTGTTTTTAGTTTGTTTTTTTACAAAAATAATTAAAGTAATTTGCAATATAAATTTTATCGATCAAAACGCAGAAAAACTGAAGACTTAAGTACGGAAAGATCTAGTACTGACGTAAGTCTTCAGTTTTTCTAAAATCTGTTAAATCATCCTCAACACCTAAAAACTTTTACTTTATATACAAGATTTTTAAATTTTTCATTATTATCTTTCAAATTGCAGTTCCTATAATATTCAACTAATTGTTGACGACATATGACGACATTCTGAGAAGATGAACCTAAAAATAAAGAAGAAATAAAATAAAACATTTTTCGTGTTTCTTACTTCACATTGCTAATAATTGTCCAACGAAAAGCAGAGTAGCACATATTAGCAACTAAAATTAACACCGATAGCCAGCTAAGATGTATATCTTTATTATAATCTTTACAAGATAGTCTGATTCTAATGAATTGCAACTTTAGAGCATACCAAAAGCAATCATTACGTAAAATTTATATTGCAAATTACTTTAATTATTTTTGTAAACAAACAAACTAAAAACAATAGTGAATTTAATTTGAATACTTAGATACATACCTCCAGCTTCACAATCCATGGTAAAAGTTACACTTAACAAGTTCGAAATACGACAATATATTTTTTCAATAAACTCAATTTTAAGCAACATTCAGTTTTTGTTTAGAAGGCTATACTTTGCAATAGTGGGTAGTCATGAAAACGTTCGTTTAAAATATTATGCGAGCTGTCATTGGATGCAAGGAATCATTAAGATTCAAAAAATTACGTCACGTGACTATTATGACCGACTTCGTACATTGGGGTTTTGGCCAGGAATTTTAAAAAATCCGCCTGTGTGCGATATCCTAAAAATTGGATAGCGTAATAAAACTTTTAGTTCCACTTGCGTAGAAGTGAAATATCGGCTATCGTTATTGGTATAAAGTGAGATTCCGGGAACGGAAGTGCAATCCCTGTACAGTTTTTTGGATTGGCTAGCCGATGTGTACAATATGGAAAACGATCCCCGATCTTTCGCCGAGGGCTTAAGATTCATGCCAGTATCTTTAATAACGATACGATACATCGAAGGACAACAAATTAGATTTATTGGGTCATCTAAACGTTATTACTCATAATGACCAACATAAATGATATTACCTTTCCATTGCTACAGCCTGCAAGAACTGTCTGGTCAAGAACAATAATGGCGTCACATGCAGAGTCGAGCTGCTTGGTGTAGAGCTGTGCTCTCTTGGCCACGTGAGCACACACTACCAGACCACTCTCACATCCAACTACTAACAGCTTGTTATGAGTGCCAACCTGGAATCGGTAATAAAGACCATTTTGAACAGTGCTCTAGTTTTCTTATTCTGATAATTTTAAAATAAACAACATTGGAAGATATTATGTAGGTATATGCTGCTTAGACAATTCAATTTTTTTTTATGCTCAAAAAGTGTCAAAATTAGGGGACAAAATTTCCCCTAACATGACGCGCAACGATCAATCTACTTGACGCTGCAACGTCATGCCCAGTGTCCCGCGACTTGCTCCCCAAGATTTTTTAACGGCCCGTTCACGATCTTGCCACTGTGAGCGGTAGCTAAGCGTGGGGCGGCGAGCGAAAAGAACAAAAGTATGAAAATGTTTGAAGCACGCCACGAGACGCCGCCGCCGCTCATAGCACCGCGCGCCCGCTTGACGATGTCGCTCCGGACGTCGCGCCGCTCGCCCGCTAAGACCGAAATCGTGAACAGGGCCGTAACGCATTCACGGACGCGGGACGTATTGTTAGACTATCTGGTCAGGTTGAGGGACATTTTGTCCCCTAGTGTATCCGAAGATTTATAAATGATCTACATTTTAAGTCTCCTTAACGGTACGCTAACGTAATGCATTATCGTTAATTGTGCTAAGCAATGAAATCTACGCGCCAATACAAATAATGCGGTTCTTTGCGATTACAGATAGAATAACTCAAGCTGCGGTAACAAAATGCACTAATCTACACCTACCTACTAATCACAATTTTAAAATAATAAGCCTGGGTCAGCCGAATTGGCGATGTCGAACTGTACCTACAGTGCGTTTCACTTAAGAGGTTTCTTTGCCGTAATGTTGGCAATACGGAAAAACAGTGTTGCAATATTTTTAGCAATTAAATTCCTTAATATTAGGGAGATTAACTTCGTTACTTTTAACAAAATATCTACTTTTTGTTTTTATTTTTTTAAACTATTTTTGTATAAAGTTTAGGACGCTGGGTTTCATTCCGATTGTCCTGCAATTCTTTTAAATACCGAAAACGCTACACTACAATATAGTACCTCTCTATTAACGGCTTCAATTTAGACCTGCTTTTTTTTGATAAAATCCCATTCCCCTCATAATTCTCCAAAAAGTGTTGCAACTACTATTAAAATCGATTTCGTTTCGAACAATTTTGGTAGATTAGGCAACTTTTTCCTTTTTTTCCTTCTTTTTTGTGTAGACAGACAGGGGAGCCAACATTACGCCAAAGGAACTTCTTAAGTGAAACGCACTGTACACTTGAATTTTTTTATTGAGAGTTTAATAGATTTGGCCTTTTTGTTTGGCTTAACATAGAAAAATAATGATAATTTGACTGACCATTTTCAATTCAAATGTATTAGGTTAGGTAGGTCTACTTTAACATTCTTTGGTTCTTATTTTTATGCCGACCACGGACCAATGATGTTAGCCCAGTTAGTATGATACTGAATGGAGGCTGACTACCACATTGACTGTTAATAGATAAGTTGTACATAATTGCTGTATTTAACCAAGCTATATTCACCTCTCGCTCATTTTCAACTTTTACTTCCTCACTGGTGGTTCCGATGGCACAGCAGTTGATCTGCCCATGACCTTCAATTACATTATCAAGGCAATTTGATTCACCAACATCCCATAGTTTTGCTGAACCATCCCTGTGAATTAAATAAATCAAATATTTTAATTGATTGATTTTTTTAGTTATTTGTGGCTTGGCAATTGAATGGTCTTGGAAGGGGATACACAGATGACTAATAGAGTCTGAAACCCGGTACCATTTGTACCAACCATAAGTATATCAAGAAAGGCACAGGAGGGTTTTTTAATCCTTTTTTGAGGTGGGAAGACTTCACCCTCTTTAGGGTGGTGCGGGAAGGCGTGTCAGACTTTTACTGACAATAACTACATCTGTGTCTTTCAGTTGCCCTTTGTGATCTAGAACCACGGATTTTCTTTTCTGAAATTCCCCATAGCCCCACTGGGCTAGTGGTGAGGAGAGTGAAGTTGGGTTATTAGAATAGTTTACTTTTCAAATAAGTTAAGTATATTAAGTACATAATATAAGAGTGAATAGGTTACTTTTGGGCAAAATTGACCCAACCTAGATCAACAAAACACATAATTTTTTTAAACAAAACACATACATACTTGCTGACTGAAACAACATTTCTTCCTTTATCAATAATATTAATATCACATATAGCCATTGTGTGCCCCTTGAGGGTGACGGGATTTATTCCAGACTCGGCAGACCAGATTCTGCAGGAACCATCAGCACCAGCAGACAAGACCACAATGCCTGATGGGAAGAATCTGCACCTGTATACTGGGCCACCATGGCCTTTCAGTTCCAGGCTTACTTCACCTAGTAAAAACGAATGTATAATCAGAATTTACCCTTACCCAAACTAATAATATAACTGTTGTCTTTTACTACTCCTTTTCGCTCAAATGGCTGAACGAATTTTGATGAAATTTGGCATAGAGATAAACCATGTCCTGGAATACCATATAGAATAATTAAAAAAATATTTTATTTGCGATTTTTTTTCTCTTGCACAAGCAGAGACGCTGTCAGCAGTTAGTAAGTGATGTTATTCAAAATTTTAAAAATTAATATGGGTTCCATCTATTTAGTTACCTGACAAATAATATCATATTTATCTGTTATATTTTGACTCTTGGACAGTGTAAAATTAGTTTGACTGTTATGGCCTTAAACATGTAGGTATCTATGACAAGTTATTTTATTTTTTAAGTACCTATTTTTATATCTCAAGATCTGCATGCTTTAGGGTATTTAGCTAGAGGTTACGAACTTTTACTGCTCATACTCTTAATTAGTTCATTAGTTTGTGGATGGAAAAGTAATAACTTACTTGTCCTGCTATCCCAAACTAACAGTTTATCATCTTCACAAGACGATACAGCTACTGCATTTTCAGAAACGGCTACAGACAAAACTCCTTTACTATGTACTTTGTGAGCTTTTGTGGGTGCCACAAATGCTACTTTTAGGTCAGATGGTACATGCTTTACTACCAAACTCAATGGTCCATGAGAAATGTACTGATAGTTATCAGAGAAATTAATTTTCACTTTTCCATCAGTTGAAGTTGTTGTGAGTTGGTCATGGATACTTGTTTCATTCAATTTTTTTGAGGATATCCAAGCATTTCCTTTGGGTAATCTGTAATCATCATCACAACATAATTATACACAAAAAATTGTACAATGAAACTATAAACATAATATATTGATGTTAAGTTATGCAAATGTTGCTGAAAATGAAGATCAGTAAAAAGTACTATGTAGATAATTAGAGAGTAGGAGTCGTATGTAAAAATAACATTATGCAAATAATGGCAATATGTATATGTTCTTTAACCTTTCGAATACCGTAATTAGAGATAGTAGAAAGGCGATGAGAGAGAGATTGGCTGGCATGCACTTGGGGTTCAGTGAACTAATTTTAGTGGACCTAATTTTTTTTTATGTGGGTAATTATCAAAGAAGTTTAGCGGCTCTGGGTGGAGTAGGATTTTCGTATTTTAACTGAATAATGGGCCTAACATATGCACAAGTTTCAGTTTCGTGTAGGTCGGTTCATACAGGCAAAACTGTGGTGAAACTTTTGTGGTAGGCTCAAAAAATCCGCTTACCGGATTCTGTTTTTTTTTTTAAATAATATGTAGCTGCACTATCCCTAAGCGTCATAGGCTGTATAATTTCTTATTTTAGATGGGAGAAGTTTAGCAATTATTAATTTACCTTATAACATCGTTCCAATCACATTGAATTGTGATAACCGGCAAAAGATTCGACATTTTATTCTAATGGTTTTTGTCTCTCCTTGTTTACGGCAGCTTTTGGACTCGATTACCCCAATATTAAAGATTTCTTGCAGCACAAGATAACTGGTAATTAAAATCTACAAAAATAAGTATTCCAGATTCGTAAAATAATGATTTGCTAAAATTACAAAACCAAAATAATACTCTTACAGCTGTATTTGACAGTCGACAATCGGAAACAGTGTTGCCAGTATGATTTCCCAAAAAAGGACGAATGGCTTTCTGAAAAGGGACGGTTTTTAACTCCTAGGTACGGTTGGGTCGGGATACTTCTGCAAGAACTAGATCAGTTTTTTTTCCTTCGAGTTGGCTGTCTGCGACCATAGGTTGGAGAAAAAGCGATAGGGAATCGTACATAAATATACCTCATTTCAGTATTCAAAGTTCTCGACAGGCGCTAGAGTTGTCTTTTGGAATTATTTTGAATTTGAAAATATTTTTAACATCAATAGAGCATTTAAACATTTTTACAAAAACAGAGAAATTGTAAATGTTTGAAGAAGGTACAAATCGTTTTCCTAAAACTCAAGTAAATATATAAATTAGCAACGAAAATTGTATGAATTTACTAAAATTATTTATGGAGATTGATAATCTGTTTGAATATGTTCCAATTAGGAATCATTATAATTTAAAATTTTGAACTCATTTTTGAGTAAGGCGTGTATTAACACGCCTTACTCCATTTAATAATCGACATTATTAATTATTGGATCGAGTGAGGCTTGAATTAATAAGTTTCAAAATTTAAATATAAACTGAGCTTGAGCTTGAGCCAAGGGCGCGGGCTTGCGGACGGCGAGTCATGGGTAGCTCGCTGTCCAACCATCCGGTAACTGTCCGGACCTAGCCCAAGACGTCGATGGCGCGCACTGTTTCTGCGCGCCTCAAGGAGTTGTCAGCAACAGGAGGGGCCCAGCTGGGTCAAAGCCTACTGGGGCCAGGGTTATCCGAAAGAAAGCTCGAGCCCCGGTATGAAGAGGCTAGAAGGAACGGGGTGGGTTTTTAGTCAGTAAGAGTCTGACACTATCTCCCGCTCCACCCAAGAGCGGGGGTTATGACAAGATGATTTTTGCCCATCGTAAAAAAAAATTTTAGATCAAATTAGCTCTGAAACTTTGGATCTAAATTAGATCTTAATAATAGGATTTTTTTACATTTAATTAGATCCTTTTAGATATTTTTCAATTTTACTAAATTTACTCAGATCTAAGTGAATTGTAGTCAATTGTAAATCTCAGTTTATCTGAATAGATTGAGATTTATTTCAACAAATGTAGATTTTTCCAAAAAAAAATCATTTCATTTACAAAGTCTTTTTAGATCTAAAACATCAAATTACATCTAAAATGCTTCAGAAGAAGGCGATTTTTTTGTGTTTTTTACCCTTTGTAGTTTGTAGTGAAAAACAAATCACTACAGTATAAAAAAGGTACGAAAAAGGTACGGTCTACACTGAAGTACGGTTGTGTGATTAATAGTACGAAAACCGTACTTTTTGGTACGGTCTAGTAACGCTGATCGGAAATGGTATTGCGAGAATTCTCGATGTGTTCACAGATTTCATAAGTTATTTTTCTACGGCTAAAATCATTGTGAGATGATTAAAATAAATAGGCTAGATTATTTTATTTAATCACATTGCAAAATGAAATGCAATGCCCAGTGCATTGAAAATTGTAATGTGATTATTTAAGTTTTGAAATACAATCCAGTAAAACTGCAACAGAATAAAAATTAAAGTTAAATAGTATGTTGTACTTTATTAATACAGAAATAAAAAATTCAAAATCCGTTTGAAAAACTCAAATTACTAAGATGTTTAATTTTTTCTTCTAGCCTTGCCAGACCTTTCCAGGCCAACTCGGGCTGTTGGACATCGAGAAAGTGCTGCCTGTTTTAATTGAGTACCTTGAGCTGGCTTTTGCGAAAATAAAACATCGTGTTAAACATTTTTATTTAATGTTTAAAAGTTTGGTTTGTTTCTTGGGAAATTTGTCATTATTGCTGAGACTTGATGAGAACAATTTATTTGCCTAAAAATCGAGAATCGTTTTAAATGGTATCGATAGCTGTCAAACTGATTTCCTAAAATTGCCAGTCTCTAATTGCTGTGGAATGGGAAAGTCTGTGTTATCAAGAAAGAAACAAATTAAAAAGTGGGCGATTTCTGCAAATTTGAAGAAATAATTGAATAATCTCAAGTATTTTAGTATCAGTAAATATTTTCAGAAATATTATGCATTCTGTGCAATAGTGAAAATGCATTTTTCTATTCCTGATTCGCAACAATTTCATGATGACAATGGGATCTCTTATACGGTAATTTTATTTTATTCAATGTTTATTTCTTTCTTTAGAATAAGTATTGAAATTTATAATTTATTATCTTTTTTATGCATAATAAACGTCGAGTCTAAAGATGTATAATTGTGTCAAATGTTAAGTACTTTCTTACAACACAACAATAGATATAAAAGTTTGTTATTGTTGTTTTATAACTATGAGTATTGTCAATAAGATCGTTTATAATTACTTTTTATACAGTTTTAAGGTAGTGGCTATATTAATGTTACGTATGTGTATAAAATGTAATGAATGTTTATTTGTGACTTCCTATTTTTGCACTTAGGGCTACAATATCCACATCGACGGTGTCTTCCATTGCACGGCGAGGTATAAACAACTGCTCAGTCTCCATGAGCAGCTGCAGGCACTAAATCCTTATGTTAAATTACCACAATTTCCACCGAAAAAGCTGTTCCTCACTAGCTCTCAACTGGAGGAAAGAAGAATCTTATTGGAAAAATACATGCAACTTGGTGATTATTTAACAATATTAATCTATCAAGCTATGATTGGGTCAAAAGTAGTTCGGACCATTATCTGTTGTAACATGAACTCTAAAAGACATACTAGACTCTTTACTAGTGTTACATTTAAAATAAAATCACTTTCTACATTTGTTTATTTATCCACTGACTCCTCTTGACTTACGCAATGGATATTGATACAATTTTTAAAATAAAGGAACAATAAACAAGGAAGTGATATATTTATAATTTACAACCATGCAGAGCCAAGGTGTGTTACTAGTTTTAAATAACAAAATGAATGTAGACTGCTATTAGTAAGTTGCACAATATTTTCAATAAAACTGTATCATTTTGCAATAAAATTACATACAAATAATTCTAGAGATGCATTGAGCGAAAAGTGCATATTAATACATGTAATCTCTTTTTCAGTTGGCCAGAATCCCTTGTTTACAACATCGGACCTTTTGGTAACATTCCTGTTTTCGGCTCAACAAGAAACGCATTGTGTTAAAATGCATGAAGTAGAAATTGAAATATCACTCATGAATGGTTATAGAATACCACTGTCTGTGTCGTCTACTGATTCATCAAACACAATATTAGAAATTGCATGCACCTACATAAACCTGCCAAAGGAGTTGGTGAAGTATTATTCCTTATATCTTTTTAATTGGAGCTGTGCGAAAGATGGACAGCCAGCACTGAAAAAGTTGGAAGAATATGAATCTCCGTATATATCTCAAAAATATGTTAGGCCAGAAGATAAAATTGTATTGAGGAAGAGGTAAATATTATTAACAAATACCTGTAATTAAAGTACTTGTATGGATTTCTTTATGATTTGTATTTTGTTACAGCTATTGGGACCCATGTTTTGATGTTAATTTGATGGTAGACAGGGTGTCTCTGGATCTATTGTATCTACAAACTATAGAAGACTTGGATTTGGGATGGCTAACAGCTGATCCAGAAACTAAAGAAATGCTTTCTGCATACGCTGAGATGAAACAAAAGAAAGAGGTAGGTGAGCCATAAATATAACTTTAATCTAAATTTTTCAATTTATCAAGATTTGGCTTCCTTAGGACAATGCCTACACTTGCAATGGTAATGTTCCACTAAACATTCACTATTCTCTGTCTCCGACTAGTTGTTTCATGTGGCATCACTTTACGATTACTTATCTTGTGTAAAAGTACTTTTAAAACGTAGTAAAGTAATATTTATTATATCAAATCATTACTTACATAGATTAATGTTTACAAACTTGTAAATGAACAAACAAAATAATTGAACTTTAGATGTGTGTCTTATCTATCATTTGTATGTCAATATGATTATCAATATATCTGTCAAAATACACAACTCATCAATTTGTTAAGATTTTTTTTATTTTTGTCTCCAATGAACGATATAAATTCAATTTATATGGATAGGTAAACATCAAGTAGTTAAAAGAGCATGATCTGTGTCCACACTGTCACAGACTCGCAGGCATACTACGGTGTGGAGATACAATAAACATCTTTATCTGCAAAGAATGTTGGGTCAATTGAGTGTTCAGTTTTGTACCTATACATAATAATACAGAATAAGGCAGGGCGCAAACGTGTGTCTTGTATCAGATACAATCTATTGATGAATATTTGATTTATATAGAACCAGTATGAAATGATTCACTCCCTGCGCATATGTAAACATTTTTGTTGCGTCCATTTGCTTCCACTTAACACATAATATACTCCTGACGATCAAAAAACGTTGGGTGTCGGAAACTGGAACAAAAAGTGTCTCCGTTTGTGCAGTGTCATAATATGTTTATCAAGTTACTAGCTTTTGCCCGCGCGGCTTCGCCCCGCTGTTCTTTACTCCACCCTACTATACCCAACTCTACCCTACTATACCCTACCCTATTCTACCCTACTCTACACTACTCTACCCTACTCTACACTATCCTATTTTTTTTTCACAAGAACCTTTTCCTCACAATAACAATCACAACAAAAAAAGAATTGGCCAAATTGGTCCAGGCGTTGTTGAGTTATGCGCTTACCAACACATTTTGCGATTCATTTTTATATTATAGATACTAGAGAATGATGTGGCGACAAGAGTGCACTTATGAAATCGAGACTTGTGTCCTTTTCCAAGTTTGTCGTTCTTCTTTATGATGGAGAAGTTTCCATTATTTTAAATGAAAAATTTAAGTAATATATAGCATAAAATTTATAAGAATCATTAAAATATATCAAGCAATGGAAAAGTTATGAAATTTAAAAGTTGCGCTGTCAAGTATAATTTTGTATCAAGCAGCGCTCCAGTTTGTGACCATTGTGATGAAATAAAAAAAACCGGTCATGTGTGAGCCAGACTTACTTAACTGTGTCTGTGTCCGTACAAGTGATCGTCGATAGCGACCACTTGTACGGACCTTGCATCAACGACTCCTACGCTCAAGTGGCTAGTAATGCTGGTGACGCTCAATGGTCGGTGCTTAAGGCAACATTGTCCTTGCTGCACATCAATGACCTGCTTAAGCCTGGTGCAACATGTCCTTGCAGGTAGTCTCTGAATAGGGAGATGCCAATTTAGTTAGCTTAAATACTGCGAAAACCCAGGCGTACGTAAAGGAGTCCGCCTCGCGACCCGACTATCTTGTTCTTCTTGGTATTACGCTATGATCTCTTCTCAATTTTCGGTCAGCGACGACAGGCTCAGGCTTAAAAAAAAGTAGGGAATCCTAGCAAAGGTGAGACAGTACTTCACGCATGAACAAGCTGCGCAAACTTTATCAAGTGCAAGTTCGATCGTGTATGGAGCACTGCTCTGGTTTTTCGGACGAATCTGCCAGATACCAACTTGATGCACTTGAATCAATTATTTAGAAACGATCCAAGGGGATCATTGGTAAATGATGCACTCGTCGAGTCCAAAGCTTTAGTCTTGAGCATCGACGCCGAGTTGCTACTCAGTTGGTTTTCTACCGGTTGCATTTCGGGTTGCGTCGGAATTTCATAGCTTTATTCCGCCAAGCTCGTCATTTTACCACCAGACATACGGCGATGCGTCATCATTAGCAGGGTGGACATCCCAGCCGTACGCACAAAACGTTTAGGGAAAACATTCATCATGTACGGCTAAGTAGTAGAATGCCCCACTAGTATCTCTGTTTCCTGATAGCTATAACCTAAGTGTTTTCAAAAGTCAATAGGTTACTTCTAGCCAAGAGGGCTCAATCGATCATATCACCGGATACCATCAGATGAAATAATACTCAAGCGCGAGCCAGTCAATAATATAAAAAATGAAACGTAGATAATATATATTACACAAAAACATTACAAATATTTCCAGAATAATTTTCTTGACGGTAAAACTGCGATATACAGACAAAAATGAAAAACGACTCTATTTTTACCCGACTATGACGAATCCCAAAGGATAATCATGATATTAATCTAGATATGAACGTCATTTTTCCCCCTTTACCTATTGAAATGATTGCTCATTTAGTTTATCATGTAATTTCTAGAACTGTTGAAATATATTGTAACAGTCTCTTAGTTCGTTTACAAAAATATTGGAAAATACTGTTTATCACGATTACTACATATCATTTTTCATTTATACAAGCTGCAGACACTGCAGATTAGTCAGTAATAAAAGTGTAGATTATGTCATCAATACAACATAATGATATCAGTCACAAAGTTGACTAAATGATTCGAAGCTCATCAATTACATGACCGTCTTTTACACAGAATCTATTGAATCAACTGTACTTAAGTCATTGGTTCCAATAACTTTAACAAAGTGTGTTTTTCCTATCCTGACTTATGCAAATTCTATTTGAGACTTGTAAATTAGGTCATTATAATGCAGCGTAAATTCTGAGTGTGATTTATAGTAATAGTACTATTGTTTGAATAAACATCATCAGTGTCAAGGATAACTTCTCTGTATTGATTGTACACTTTTAGCTGAAGTTTATTTATATTTTGCCTGCAGCAATTTTTTCCTTTTGTTTTCTAAGCATGCAAATCAGGTCCCAATATTATTTTATACCCAAACACATATTATCCCCAACAATACATAACAATTTATGGATGAAAAGGTTATGGATTTCGATAACGCGAATTAAGTATTGCCTACAAATTGGACGTGGACGAAAATGATGCAATGGTAACTTAATAGGTGGTAGGTTTTAGGATAAGTTTTAACCTTTTTTAAAACAGTCTAGAAAGAAGGCTGTCTTTTTACGATTTAGATACAGTTTTTTGGCTCAATAAATCACCATTTGCACGGCATCGTCGGTGACATACTGTAGGTCGCATTGGCCTCTGCGTGTTGACTGCAGCGTAATTACGTAACACACAAACACAATTACTGGCCAACAAAGCAATACCTTCATTTTGGGAACCCAACAGTAGGTGAAAGTCGAGTTCTTTACATTGTCGAATTTAACAATTTTTAAACATGAAGCAATGGATCGGGAAGTTTCTTCGGTAGTAATAGTGTAACACACTTAGTGTTACGCAATTAAGGTCATCATCATCTTCCTGCCCTTATCCCGTTTTATTTGGGGTCGGCGCAACACGTTTTTTTCTTCCATTCTGTCCTGTCACTCGTCACGCTATCACTAACTCCCTTTTCATTCATATCACTTCTCACACCATCCATCCATCTTTTCTTCCAACCACCAACAAAAGCATTCCCAAGAAGGGTTGGTGTCAGGCTGGCGGCCGACTTTAAAAAACTAGCCAAATCTCTATGCAACATGTTGGGTGTTACGCAATTAAGGTGCTGGACTTAAATTGGCAAAACAAAAACCGCGCACAATAGATGGGATTGCTGTATTCAGCGAGTACTGTAGGTACTCCGATAATTTCCATCCTATTGTATCGACTCAAGGTAACTTTGTCTTAGCACTAACTGACATGATACATAAAAACTTTCAGTATATAGAGCTAGCGAAATCGTTGCGGCATTACGGGAGGATACCGGCAGGAGAGGCGGTGACGGAGACTAGCAACGTGACAGAGGACGCGTCCGAGGGCACGTGCCGGGTGCGCGTGTCACTTGCGTCCAAGGAACTCACGCTCTTGAGCCTGTCACCGCCCACACGCGAGCAGCGCTACAAGGTCACCCGGATGCGCTGCTGGAGAATCACTACGTTGCACACTGTGAGTATTATGCAATGATTTAGGCCAGAATCACATTTATCATCATCTGCCCACTTATATTTTGTAAACTGATAGCTATTCTGTGTGAAGATATGTACATGCAGCATAATCATAATTAGCCTAATATTGTTCCAATCCCGCTGTTGGGACTCAAGCCTCTTCTGTAGTAGAAGGAATGGGCACCACACCAGGCAGGCCCAGTGCTCTCAAAACGGTAAAGGAAAATATCGTAAGGAAACATCAAACGTCTACCAAAGCACATAGTTATGCAAGGAAAACTAATCAGTGTGATTAAAAAGTGATTCTAGCTTTCACATTTATTTTTCACAAGTTTGTATTCTCAGGGACGAGTCACAAGATTTTTTTTTCCCTTTTTTAGTTAGATATGTGACATCATTTCGATGTTAAAATCCTTTCATATCAATTATTATTATGATATCATTTTCCTTATGTGTTTAAAAGGTTAGGTTAACATAGAGCTGAGGATGCAGGGCTTTTTATGATCAACAATTCATTAGACTATGTATAACCATACTTTGTTTATAGGTATGATTCACGGAGTTTTAAGTAGGTTGTGTACTTGTGTCAGACAGGTGGACGGTGGAAAATCAAAAAATAATTTAAGAAACCCATCTGACTCAAAGTAACAAAGATTGGATTGTAATAGTACATTGTGATATAAGTGTGTAATGTTAGTGATTATCGTCGAGGTGGTATTTAGACCCGAGCCATGGCGAGGGTCTTAAGAAAGCCGAGAACGGTAATCATTAATTACTCACGTGTATCGTACGACGTTTTTCAATACACTTGTGAATAAAATAACTGAAAAACCAGTAAACTTTTGTGGCGGTAAAAATCTGTTTTCATATGCGCGCCCATTTTTTTTCCCACGTGGTGGACGACGCACGCCCATTCTGTTACGATTTATGTAATAAAATTATGGCGGAGGAGAGGTTGAACAAATAGGTTTTAACTACGTATAATGTGGCACTGCGTAATGGTAATCAAAATGTCACAATTTGGTAACAAGTGCCATTATATACCTAAGTGCAGTGCAATATGAGTCACTTTATGAGCAAGTGTATTGAAAAATAATGTAAACTCAAAAGAATTCATTTCTCAGAACAAAGTGAACTTTGTTGTTTATAAGAAATAAATTCATTTTAATTTTTAATTTATAGAATGATAGGCAATTTGATTTACCTATCACCGAAATATTTTTTTTACACCACCTGCTCGATAATGTCGGTATACAAACCTTCCAAGGGAGATAATGCAGTATGGCCGATCCCTAGGGAATAATGAGATTTGAATTTGGAACATCAAAAATTGTCAACATTGTGAATTAAAATATACGTACATCGAACAAGTTAACTCGTAATTCAAACTGGCCACTAACAAAAAAAAAAATAGAATAAAACGTGCTTACTGACGGGAGCGTCAGAAAATTTAAACTATAGAATCTTGGAATAGTAAATTTGGTTTCTTTGATAATGTGTAAATATTTCTCTGATATATGATTTGGTCGACCAAATTGTCTTTTAATTACTTCACAGATGGTGTAAAAAGTAGAGTATGCAACACAGGGATAAAGCTGTCTTTGTCTTGGGCGGCTTGAATTCCTCACCTTACTCAGGTTTCTTTATTATAAACTTCCTCGCAATGCTCGGGGTCGGGAGTTAATTATATAATTCCCTCACTGACGTTCGGGATTAAAATCAACAAACTTCGTTTCGTTCGGAATTCAACATGTCGCCCGCGACTTAAAGACACTGCTTTATCTACCACATAATCTACTATTTTATAAGCGTAGGTCTTCTTCACGTCGGGCAGATTTTCAAAGTCAATGTCGTCGTTTTTGTGTAGTTATAAGGCTTTATTCATTAGATTTTCAGTACAATAGCAGCTTACTGTCCAATTCTCTCCCTCGTGACATCTGACGGATTAAGGTATTACGTGCGTGTGTATCACACGCCTCTACCACAAAATAGATACGTACAGAAGACAATATCATGTATGTACTTTACTTTTTAAACCTACGCTCGGTGGACGCACACTAATGAGCGTTTAAACCGGAACTGTTCGACGAGTGGTCTGAGACCAAAGAGAATAAAACCACTTGAGAGCTGATAGACCGATTTTGTCTAGGCCCACGATTCACCATTGCGGGTCGGGGGACGGGGGAAAATATAGCGGCTGTGATTGGCTGATGCAACAAAGTCACTAAACATAGTGATGGACAAGTAAATTTTGCAACAATAATATCGATATCGATAAAATCGCCGTCGATTAAATCTGCTTTTTTTTAAAAAAAGCAGAATTGATCACTGCTAATCAAACACTGGTGTTCTAGACGATTTTCCACACCATTTTATCGAACAGGTACAAATTTTTAGGGTTCAGTAGTCAACTAAGAACCCTTATAGTTTCGCCACGGCTGTCTGTCTGTCCGTCCGTCCGCAGATAATCTCAGTGACTGCTAGCACTAGAAAGTTGAAATTTGGTAGATACCAATATGTATATCAATCACGCCGACCAAGTGGTAAAATAAAAAGTGAACAAAAAAAAATTGTTTTATTAGGGTACACATAAAGTGGGGAGTGATTTTTTTTCCTGTCAATCCTAACGTGTGATATATTGTTGGATAGGTATTTAAAAATTCATAGAGGTTTACTAAAATTATGTTTTGATAAAGTTAATATTTTCGGAAATAATCGCTCCAAAAGTAAAAAAAAAGTGTCCCTCTAATTTTTGAACCATAACTTTAGTAAATATAAAAAAAATCTCTAAAGTAGAACTTTATACTTTCTTGGAAAATCATTTTGAACTTGATGGGTTGAACAGTTTTTGAAAAATTGTTCAAAATAATTTCTAACTTGTAATTTAACCGTATATGCAAGCATTTGTTTAACTTAGTTTACATATTTTACTATCCTAAACGTGTCTTCTTTCAAATCCAAAATTACCACCGAAAACCCAACATACATAACCCGTCTAGTTTGTATAAATTAGTAACCCAATTTCCCAAGAGATAGCTTTATACTTTGGACTACTTCACCCTGTTAAGATTTTTCCTGAGTTGATGTGGTCGGGACGGGTATGAGCTATTATATTGTCGAATTGTTCGATTGGTCTCTGGTGGTTTGTTTATGTATTTATTCTTGCTCGTTGTTTGTCGTTCATTGTTTTATCTCTTAAGGCTTCCGTCTTTTAATAATTCACCCGCGGCAAATTATTAGCGCATCTTTGTATGCTTTTTTTGAACAAAATAATGAAACAACTTGAAATATTATTATAGCACATATTTAACCATAGTATGAGTAGCAGCCAGTTGTTTTTTTTAAGTCAATTTGGGTGTATTATGTTTGGTAAATCAAGCGTTAAACATAGCTCTTTCGTGCCAATATCATTTCGACTTATGTTTGTGAGCTTCGTTAATGGCATAATATAACGAATTTACAAATCTTACGAATGGAAACTAAGCGCAACATTATCATCTTTGAAATGCATTCATGGCTAGTTCTAATTATGTTTCATTTTCTTATTTCAGAAGTCACAATTTCATCAAAATTCTCAACATTTGGCTCTTATTAAATGTTTTTTTTTTCACAATAACTAAGCATCGTAGTTACATCATAATTAGATTATTTTGATGATAAAACTTCAATAAAGCAAATGATAAAAAAGTTAAAATCCAAATCACCATAATTTATCAAAAATATTGATTTTAAAAGATGTCCAAAAAATGTGTATAAATTATTAGTATTTGTACACATTTTTTTGGACACTTATTGTGATAGATGGGAAACTACGGAACCCTACACTGAGCGTAGCCCGACACGCTCTTGGCCAATTTTCACATAAGTGTCATGAGCATGAGTCTAGCAGTCAAGAGTCATTGGTTTAGTCAGTAAAACTCTGGTTTGCATGGTATGTTCTTATGGTTTGGGTGGAGCCTTTGGCTCCATCCAGAGCGCGAGAAGTTATTCTACGATTTCCCACTCCCAAAAAAAAAAGAAAAATTCTGAGGCTTGTCAAACTCAAACTCTCGCCTCATCAATATTAATGTTCCTCTACAAGTAACAACAAGAAATCTAAAATGTTAACATTAAAAGGTAACTTATTTTTTTATTCACCATTGAGAACAAAGAGAATAAAACCACTTGAGAGCTGATAGACCGATTTTGTCTAGGCGCACGATTCACCATTGCGGGTCGGGGGACGGGGGAAAATATAGCGGCTGTGATTGGCTGATGCAACAAAGTCACTAAACATAGTGATGGACAAGTAAATTTTCAACAATAATATCGATATCGATAAAATCGGCGTCGATTAAATCTGCTTTTTTTTTAAAAAAAAGCAGAACTGATCACTGCAAATCAAACACTGATGTTCTAGACGATTTTCCACACCATTTTATCGAACAGGTACTAATTTTTAGGGTTCAATAGTCAACTAAGAACCCTTATAGTTTCGCCACGGCTGTCTGTCTGTCTGTCCGTCCGTCCGCAGATAATCTCAGTGACTGCTAGCACTAGAAAGTTGAAATTTGGTAGATACCAATATATATATCAATTACGCCGACCAAGTGGTAAAATAAAAAGTGAACAAAAAGAAATGTTTTATTAGGGTACACATAAAGTGGGGAGTGATTTATTTTTTCCTGTCAACTCTAACGTGTGATATATTGTTGGATAGGTATTTAAAAATTCGTAGAGGTTTACTAAAATTATGTTTTGATAAAGTCAATATTTTCGGAAATAAACGCTCCAAAAGTAATAAAAAAAAGTGTCCCTCTAATTTTTGAACCATAAGTTTAGTAAATATAAAAAAAATCTCAAAAGTAGAATTTTATACTTTCTTAGAAAATCATTTTGAACTTGATGGGTTGAACAGTTTTTGAAAAGTAGTTCGAAATAATTTCTAACTTGTAATTTAACCGTATATGCAAGCATTTGTTTAACTTAGTTTACATATTTTACTATCCTAAACGTGTCTTTTTTTAAATAAAAAAAGATTTATTATATTAGGTTCACGCAATCCAAAACTACCACCTAAAACCCAACATACATAACCCGTCTAGTTTGTATAAATTAGTAACCCAATTTCCCAAGAGATAGCTCTATACTTTGGACTACTTCGCCCTGTTAAGATTTTTCCTGAGTTGATGGGGTCGGGACGGGTATGAGCTATTATATTGTCGAATTTTTCGATTGGTCTCTGGTGGTTTGTTTATGTATTTATTCTTGCTCGTTGTTTGTCGTTCATTGTTTTAACTCTTAACTGGGGACACTTATTGTGACGGACGGGAAACTACGAAACCCTACACTGAGCGTAGCCCGACACGCTCTTGGCCAATTTTCACATAAGTGTCGTGAGCATGAGTCTAGCAGTCAAGTGATTGTATAGTCAGTAAAAGTCTGGCTTGCATGGCATGTTCTTATGGTTTGACCAAAGGATTTGGCTCTGGGTGGAGCCTTTGGCTCCACCCAGAGCGCGAGACGGTATTCTACGATTACCCACTAACAAAAAAAAAAAGAAAAATTCTGAGGTTTTACAAACTCAATCTCTCGCCTCATCAATATTAATGTTCCTCTACAAGTAACAACAAGAAATCTAAAATGTTAACATTAAAAGGTAACATTTTTTATTCACCATTGAGAATCATCGATAAAATAATATTTTACAAATATGTTTTGAAGTTGGCACATCACTTCATCACTCAGTAGAAAGTACTTATGGATAGAAAGGGATAGACTTATCTAATATTCTAGTGAAAGTAAAGGACTTTTTCAAAAGACATCAACGCGGTATCACTTTTTTCGTAACCAACCAGTTTAGCTTGACCTCTCTAATTACCAATTAATGTAAATAAATATAAACATATTTTACCTACCGATGAAAACTTATGCCATCTTTTTTATAACTAGATGTTCTAGATGATTTCCCGCAACATTTAATTGCACAAGAACTCATTTTTGCTTCGGTTTTAGGCAATAAATGTTTTTTATGGTACCAAAATTACGAAATGTGCACAGATCCAACAACTGGTCAGTACTAAGAAATGCACTGATATCGGCATCAAATATAAGTGCAAAATCATTTATGTGTCGTGAGCTGGAGTCACCCGTATGAGCGGTCAAGTGGTTGTATAGTCATTGATTGAGAATCATCGATAAAATAATATTTCTCAACTATGTTTTGAAGTTGTCGCATCACTTCATCACTCAGTAGAAAGTACTTATGGATAGAAAGGGATAGACTTATCTAATATTCTAGTGAAAGTAAAGGACTTTTTCAAAAGACATCAACGCGGTATCACTTTTTTCGTAACCAACCAGTTTAGCTTGCCCTCTCTAATTACCAATAATGTAAATAAATATAAACATATTTTACCTACCGGTGAAAACTTATGCCATCTTTTTTATAACTAGATGTTCTAGATGATTTCCCGAATATTTAATATTTAATTGCACAAGAACTCATTTTTGCTTCGGTTTTAGGCAATAAATGTTTTTTAAGGTATCAAAATTTCAGAATGTGCACTAATCCAACAATTGGTCAGTACTAAAAAATGCACTGATATCGGCATCTAATATATGTGCAAAATCATTTATGTATCGTGAGTTGAAGTCACCCGTATGAGCGGTCAAGTGGTTGTACAGTCATTGTCTGAGACGCTACTAAAATATCGTATTGTGTAATCGTAAATATCCGTGAGCGGTGTCTATGTGTGCGTTGCTCGAGCGCGCTTTGTATGTAGATTGACTTCTGTACCTATATATCTTGTGCCTCTACCTACCTATGTATGTGTTGCAGACGTGTTAATTAAAAGCTATAATGAATATGAGTAAATTTTTTTGATGTGTACTGGAAATTACTGATTACTGGGTTAAATGGGTGTTGAGCACATGTATCACCTATAGTATGTATAGTATAGTAGCCAATACATAGAACAAAAAAAGCGATGTTTAATATTAATTAAATCAACCGAGCTAAGACTCAATTAAATTAATGTTGTCGGTGGTTCAGTTCTCGAAGCAATAACTTCATTTTAATGTTGACTTAGGTCAGTATGCCCTTCACTTAACTGAATGATCTTGTATCAAAGCAACAATGCATTGTTATTTTTTTGTTGAGCAATTACCTACTTACTATTTTTTTGTGTGCCATTTACGAATCTTTATAATTGGTTGCATCTTGAAAAAGCACAAACACAAAACGTGCTTTTCACGTTACAGTCAAATCAATCTTTGTCGTCATCAAAGCAACAATAAATTGTTATTTTCGGTTGAATTTGAGAACTCATGTTTTATCTGTCACTAGCGACCCGCCCCGGCTTCGCTCGAGTGCTATATTATATATATAAACCTTCCTCTTGAATCACTCTATTAAAAAAAAACCGCATCAAAATCCGTTGCGTAGTTTTAAAGATTTAAGCGCACATAGGGATATAGGGACAGAAAAAGCGACTTTGTTTTATACTATGTAGTGATTTACAAATTTTTATATTGTTACAGCTTGAAAAGCCACAAACTCAAAATGGTCACGGTTCCCTTCTAGACGACTCTAACAGGAATTTCGAGTTGTCGTTTGAATATCTCATCAGCAAGGACAACTTGAAATGGATAACCTTGAGAACGGAACATGCAACATTTATTAGCGTTTGTTTGCAGGTAAACATGATTAATTAAACTTATTAAAAACTGCAAAAGGTCAAGATTTTACCTGTTTGGTTTGAACTTTATATATTTTAATCCAATGATCCATTGACCGCCATGGCCGCCGAGCTGATTTAAACATATTAGTACATTTGTATAAAAATACCAATTTAATGCAAATTAGGAGTCATATAGAGTCTATAAATTACGTCACATGTGTTTCATGATTTTTTGCCCTCTCCCCGTCCTTGTCACAGCTGGTCACATTTGTGAGACCCCCAATTACCTACAACAAATTAGAAATTATTTAATGAAAACCGTGGTTCCGAAATCAGTTTTATTTCCATTTAAATTACTTTTTAAATAAAATTAACATCAAACCAAACAATTAACAAAACAAGAAACGAATCATATTTATACAGATAAACTATATCTGTATAAATATTCGTTTCTTGTCTTGTATATGTTTTTAAGGTTTTCGTAAAGTAATAGTTTAAACTTAGTGTTTTAACACTTAGATTATAATAGATTTTGAAATGTGACGTCACGAAATTTAGATCAACTCCCAACCCTTGTCACACTTCGCCGACCACTTCCCTCCCCCATAACCTGTGATGTAATTTGTGGATGGCCCCTTATTTACATCATTTGACATGAATTATGATAGTCCTCTTCAATACGGATATGTGAAGCACCTGTGGTCCGGGGGGTATTATTGGTTTTGCTGCTGTACATAGACAGCAATGACCACTTATTCCGTCTGCTAGACACAAAAATATCTTCAACAAATTCGTTAGCAAAAGACTGTCTATATTTAAATCTTTTCCTTAATAATCTTCTATTTCTGTTTTCCAGTCGATAGTGGACGAGCTGATGCGTCAGAAGGCGGGCGCGGGCCCTGCGTCCCCGCGATGCACTAAACGCGGTAGTCTGACGTACCTACGTCGTGACGGCTCCAGCCAGGTCATCACACCGTCTTCTTCAAGCGATACGCTCAGCTCGACTGTGAGTACCTGTAGTCATAATCATCGTCCACCTACCCTTGTCTCAAATAATTTGGAATTGGTCACGGAGTCAGTATAGAAGAGGAGATGTTGTAATTAGATTTCCCTAAGAAAAAAAGCGTGACATTTTGCGGGGTGAGGGGGTGATAGACTCCGCCCATTTTTTTATTTGCCATCTGCCGGTCAATAGCAAAACTGCTTGCTTATTCATTTGATTTTATTTTGTAGTTACGTAACTATCTCGCACTAGATGTCATTAAGTGCAGGTCGCAACAGGGTCGTACTCAGAATTACCAGGGATATCTGTTTTAAATTAATTGTGCAAACCATCCGATACGTATATTTTTCATTGAAATAGTGATACTATTTTTAGATGAATGACGAATGAAGATCATTCGAAATTCATCAAAATCCTTTTTATTGTAACATTTTTTTTATTCTATTTTTATGAGCTTTTACTTTTTTAAAGGCTTATTTTGATAGAAAGAATTATAAAGATTGATTACTAACCTAGTCCTTTTTTAAAAAAAAAAACGCGTTTACATCCGAAACCATTCAATAATAGTAGATTATGTGACTAGGGGATAAAGCAGTATCTTTAATTCGCGGGCGGCATGTTAAATTCGGAACGAAACGAAGGTTGCTGATTTTAATCCCGAACGTCAGTGAGGGATTTATATAATTAACTCCCGAGCGAAGTGAGGAATTCAAGCCGCCCGAGACAAAGACAGCTTTATCTCCGTGTTGCATACTCTACTATTTACACCAAATATGAGGTAATTAAAAAACCATTTGATCAACCAAATCATATATTAGAGAAATATAAGTATTATATTTACAAGGTCATCAGCCGTGGGATATTCGGTAAAATAATTGGCTTCTAATTACTGCCCTGTATTTTTGCTATTTGACGATAGATGGCGACCTATTTACAAAATTATATAAAAAATACAAAAATAATATTATGGCGATTAAAGAACCTTTAGGAATTAATGTTGATCAAATTTCAGTAGGTATGATTATTAAAATATGTTAATACTGAGCTCTACGTACCTAAATATATTTAGTTCCCATGACACAAAGTGTCGCCATCTAATGTCGAGTAGAATCATATCTGAAAATGGTGACGTAAAGAGATTTTTCTAGAAGTATTTCAATAAATTATGCATAAAATAACTTACAAATGAAATGTGATGGCATCCATAGCATCAGAACGTCTATCCGAGTAGTTGTTACAAGATAAATTACAACACTTATTTTTTTTGGTTTTCTATCGCGAATATGATGCCAAATGAGTGGGTTTACGAAGTTGTGCACAGGACGAACGCCAACAATACACTGATTTAGGCCACGCCCACCGTGATGACGTCAGGACTCAGTTGAGAGTCACAGTGCACAGTTGTTTAGGCCACCTCCTCTTCTATACTAACTCCGTGGAATTGGTGAAGCGTATTTTTTTTTATGTTTCTTTTTTATATTTTATTTTCAACACAATGTTCCATTTTTATGAAATAAATGACTTATTTATGAATTTTTCCTTTAGAATTGGCCTGTACTGTATGAGGCAACAGTATCTGTAGGTACTGTGACCTGAGCCTAGAATGACGTCATACAAAAATTTAGTACATAATGTTTTCCGGTTCCAGTTCCCTTTTTCCGCATTCAATTTTTATCTAATTTCAGTTGTTAAATAAAATTAACGATCTTTTCAGAACGGAGATTCATATAACTCCGGTAGTTCGAGAGAAATATTTTCTGTTCAGAAGTTGACAGAAAAGTTTGCGACTGTCTCCTTTAAGCCCGGCAGAGAATGCGTGGAGAACAACGCTTTCGAAGCCATCGGGGACGAAGAACTATAAGGACTTCCTCTACACTCGAATTTAAATACAATAAATGGTTTTCCAAAGAAAATTAACACTCGGAAACAAAGTTGCCAATAATGTATAAAAAATAAAACTGTAAAAATTGTATACATATTTGCATTTTTCGTATTTGTACAGAATATTTTTTTATCTAATTGTCTTTATAGATAGTTATACATTTTACCTACTATTATAAGTACTTGGCTATGAATACTGTTTATATCAAATTGTACGTCATATCATTATTATTGAACAGTCTACTTGCCATACTATGTAAGTGTAAGTTCTAGTTACTAAGTAACAATTTTCTTCTTGTAAAATTGCTCATGAATTATTTTTATAATCATTGTATTTTTCTTATTATTAGGTAAAGAACAATTTTATTGATTCGTCATTGTTACATGTTCAGTATCGGTTTTGAGATTATATTATGTAGTATTAGAGTATGTTCTGGCAGATACCGAAGTTATGATTATGAATGAAATTGAAACCAACCGCAAAGGCAGTCCGTCCCACCCAGGTGACTCACACAAAATATGATATCATAAAAGTTTATCACCATACAAAATTAACATTAATTATTTAGAATAAACAAGTTACATTTCTTCTTTACTAAACTCTAACTTACCTTCGATATTGCCGTAAAGTTCCATAGTATCTTTTCTGTATCTTGGTTCAAACAATCCGTGGCTTGAAGAATGTTTTGTATGCTGGGATACAGCCTCTTCTCTTGACAGGGAGTGAGCATTAATCCACCATGGTCCGAACAATATATGTAAGACATTATTTTTATTATATGTATAGTGTACCTAGTCGTAGGTCTGTACTGTTTTTTGTATACATAATCATGTTTTGTTTATAATGTATTTTGTGCATTTATGTCACAATTTTTTTCTCTGGTATCATCTGATATCATATCCAGGGATATTCCATTTTCCGACGGACGTCTGCACAAAATCCGCCCTTACTGTCATTCAATAAAGTTGGTGTTAATGTTCAGTTACCTATACGAATGCATTGAGTATATTGCGTTTGATCAATTTCACCTTTGTAAATTTATGGTATAAAGGTGAAAAGTAGATCTCGCCTATATATTATTTAAAATAAAAACTTTTTATCAGATCTGAATCAATTTACCACACTTTTTTAATCATAGTATAGTTTTAAGATAAGCGTTTTAGTGGTACAATAAGTATCTGAGTTGTCAAAATAACTATTCAAAGTAATCTTACGCCTGCAAGTAATTCGAGAAAATACGGTCAATAATATTAGCCCTAATAGAGTGTTTGACAATAATTGCTTTTAATAATATTTAGCATGTATTTTTCATGATTCTAATCATATAGTAAAATTCCTCTATTGAAACTTCGCAGAAGCTCAACGTTGATCGTTGTCAAACACACTATTTAGCAGTCCGAACATTTACGACAAGTCGGTCGGTAGTTTCTTCTTTTGTAGTTGACTGTACAGTAGTCTTCCATGAAATATACTACTTTATGAGGGTTTGTCGATACAAACCAGCAATAGTGTCTTCCTCAGGGCTTTGTCTCTACCCAAAATAAAAATGTTGCTGACATTTTTAGGCAGGGGGTAGTACTTTGACTTGTCAATACCATCATGATTCTGTTGTGAAAAAGGTGAAGTACTATTCGTCTGTATAGCTTTGTCTCTCTCTCTCAAACACACCAGAACTATGAGCAAAGAATATGGGCCTGTAATAGCATATTCAAATGAACACATACTCTCTCGCTGTATAGTTCATATTTCGATGAGTTATTGCAGCCTCAGTACTGAAGTTGAAGGCGAAATGGCTGCTATGCGTTTTATATAAAGACATTTTTTTTGTTTCCGTTTTTCCATTTATGTTTACATTTTTCCATGTGTTATAGTATATAGGTGATAAGTAATAATGCTGCGTCTAAGACGATCAACGTGACCGCGAAGTCATGTGGCGCACATGGAACAAACAATTAATGCCATGCAATTAATGGCCTACGTGACCAGACGCACGTAGGTGAGGTGCGGCCACGAGCGAAGCGAAGCGGTCTCAATTAGTTGGTTTGATATTTTCGCGCGAACTCTGGCAGTGTTTCGCTACGCGCAAATTGAGGACACAGTCACCGCATCGTTTTGCTTCGCAGTCGCGTTGTATCGCCCAATAGAACGCCGCGTTATTGATTAATGAATAAGTACCAAAATCAGTCTTGAAATTATGTACTGGTTATTTCTTCAAAGTTTAACCAGGCAAGTGAGTGGAAACGTCGGGATATGAAACCTTAAGATACTGCCTAACAGGGATGCCATGGCGGCGTATACAAGTAGACAGGTCATGCATGACGTTAAAAAATATGGTTGACTCATGATCGAGGTACAACCATAGAGGTGCGTGCAATTTCTTGGCAGCGCGAACTGGCTGCACCGCCGGGGCGTTCCTGTGAGGCACAGGGCTTAGAATGACATACACTGACATTTTTATTGATATCTTCGGAAGGGTCAGTTGCATGGTAATCTCGACCGGCGCCGCGTGCATGTATGAGCGTTTAAAGTACCGAAAAGAAGGTTCGCAGGTTTATTTGTTAGTTGTAGTTTCTACTTTGCGTTCTTCTTTCAAGAAGCCGTGAGTTTATGTATGTCTTCAAAGAAATGTGATAAGTTGTATAATAATTCTATTTAAAACTATGATTTTGTTCATCAAAATCTGCGTTTCATTAAAATATTTTAGTCTCAAATAAGGAACAAACTGGAATATGAAGCTAAAAATCTCATTCTGGTCAAAAGCTAGTACCTACCATAATTTTTTATACTAATAACTATACTTTTACCTACTTATCATTTTAATTATAATAGAAAAAATATATGAGCAAAACACTATCTTTACATACCTACTTTGCTCAAGGATAGGAAGACGCGAATATTACTAGAATAATCAAAATTTTATGATTAATTTTCTTAAGTTAACCACCCGTATATGCCAATTGTTAACTTGAAAACTATGAATTTATTTGTTGTTATTAAAATTCGCGTTATTTTTAAAGGGACCACATATTTATGTAATATATTGTAATTTGAAAAAATCTTTCCTAGTGGCCATAATATATCTGTTGCCATACTTTTTGTTTATAATTCTCCTTTTTATTACATTTTTCGAATACTATATTTAATTATTATTTTTTACTTTGTAAATTTAATAAAATCGTTTATAAAATTAAGTGTTATTATTTTATTTTGAAGTAAGGGCCCGTCCCCATCACTGCGGCGCCCAGCGTTGGGCGGTTGGATGGGAGGGAGATTTTTGAGATGACTGGACGTGTGCCTCCATAAAGAAACAAAGAAGTCTGTATCGATATTTTCCACCATTTTGTTTAACACACATGCAATAAAAAACTTTTTACAAAAAAAAAAAACCGACTTCAAAAAGTACAAAATAACTTTAATTTCGGAAGTCGGTGTTTCTATAATAGATACCTAATCTTGTCTCTTCGTTATTTAACCTCTAGGAAGCGTTTTAGAATAAAATTTTAACTATCAGCGCGTTGTGGTCGTTGTGGCGACGCTTGGGGGAGGCTTATGTCCAGCAATGGACGTCTTTCGGCTGCTATGATGATGATATCAGCGTGTGCATTGCCCAGCGCTGAAAGTTAATGCTTTCTAAGCAAATATTTTCAACAAAGTACACCTCGTATACCTCAATACGAGGTCAATGATTTCAGACATGATTCCTAGTTGGTCTACATTCATACAGAATCAGCCAAAATCAGCTCATGAAAACAATAATTATGAACAAAATTAAATTAAAAAAGTCATTTAGGGAAACATTATTTACAATTTAAACATTGCTAAGTTTATTTAAATAATAATACACCATACATTAGATAACAGAAACTATTCAATAAATCTTCTCCCAGTTCTCACGTTCTTCTCTCTCTTTCTTGACTTGTTCTACGATGGGTGTAAGGTAGAGTTTGTCTTCCTCATATTTGGTCCACTCTTCTTTGGGAAGGATGGTCTTCGTGAGAGACAGTTGCATGGCGCGCACCATGCGGAAATTGCGCTCATCGACTACGTTTTGGGGGAGGCGGCGAAGTGCTTCTGTGACATCTTCTGTCTCATGGAGGCAGTCGTCGCGAAGGAGACCTGTAACAGATTATTTAATTTATCAAATGTCCGTAGGGAAAACATAGCCCAAGTGAACGCCGGCGTCCGCTCTCTCATTGTCTTTCTATTGTGTCTCTAATTACGGTGTTCAACGAATTAATGCGTCCGTTGCGATTTAATTAAATAATTAAATGTGTTATAGACAAGTTGGAAAGTCGAAATATTGAAAACTGGGAATGAATTGGGAGGAACCTTGAATGCTGGTTAGCCATTGTTTATCTTAGAGTATTCATACTATCTTGATTTTAGAATCCTGGCCTGAATATGGATGAAAACTGTTAACAAATCACCATCCATTGCCATAACTATCAAACGCATTCATCAGTGCGTTCATAACAACCGATTAGTAATCATATTCGTAGCTATTGTTCACTTTTTAATATATATTTTTATTGGAATTATGATTAATTAAAAAAAAATTTTTTCATAATTGTGTAGATTTCATCTACCACAAACAAGACCAATACAGTTTTCTGAGTGAGTGAGTTTACTAAGCTTGTTTGCTTTAGAGTTCAAGGTGTTCACCCTTGGTTCAGTTTGTCATTTTTAGATGTTTGACAGTCATAACATCTTACCAGAAGTCAAGAAATCTAACAACTAGACTAACTATATTATGTTACCCAGTTACTGAGATGTAGCTCAGAACAGTGATAGGCCAGATAGTGTTTAGTAAAATATTAGTATCCACTGCATCGGGTTAGTCTTGAAATCAGCCCCAAATTGTTTGTAAAAGATGATTTGATTCAAATAGATCTAGTAATATTATACAGATGCAGTTATTTAAGTAATAGCTAAAAGCAATACATAATGTCTCAAGATCTATCTTATACAGGTTATCTTTCATAATGTGCACCTTTTCATACTGCTTTTACAACTGTTAATACTTGACTAAAAACCATTACTTAACCCTTTTGTTGTATGACCTGCCTAGGTTAAAAAAAAAAAAAACAATGTTCAAACCGTCAAACCAACCCAACACCGTAGGTACAAACTATCTTGTTATTTACTTGTATTTTGTTTATGGAGATAGGTGCTTGAGGAAACCAAATTAGTTTTATAATCACATTCAATTTGTTTACATCTTATTTGTCTTGTTATTACAATAAGCTGCCATGTCTTTGGAAAACCATGATGAATGTTTGGGCATGTCTTAAACATTTTAACCTTAGGATATTAGACATCACATTAGTACAAAAAAAAAAACATGAAAGTAAAGGGTCAAACGTACCGTATTTGTTAAATCCAGACAAGTTGTAGGCCCATTTCTTCATGTTGTCTGAAAATAAATAAGTTACATAACAATAGTGTAACTACTGAAATCGTAGTAGTATATGGGTAATGTTATTAAATACATTTTTAGCACAAATGTAGGTCTTATACTCACTGAGAGCAACGGCAGTAGTTCTGAAAGCCATGATTTTCAAAGCTGTGATATCTGTCTTCGAAAATATCTCAATTCGATCAAAGAACGATCGCGTTTTCTGCGTGCAAATTCCGTCACTAAAATGACAATTGACAGATCACTCAGATGACACTGACAAATTGACTTGGGTTGCTAGATAATATGACTGCTTGTTTGCCATATAAAAATAAGTAAATCCTACTAAAAACTACTATTATGCGGAGTACAGACCAAGCGAAAATAGGTCAATAGGTGATCGATAAAATCACCCCATTTTCGATCGGTTTCACCGACCATTTTCTCTTTGCTTTTGGGTCAAAAATGCGTTACACGATCGCCCGTGTTGTTCCATACAAAAATGCTCTGTTGGCGATCGTCGCGGGTAGCCACCCGTTTTACTACATAATACATTAAAGTTCTTCATCGACACGAATACATGCACACCGTTCAAGTTGAATTGGTGACACTGCGCAACTAATAATCCGGTTTAATTGAAAGCGATATTACAATAGCTGAACATGAACTTGACCTATTTACGGGTTTTACAAATATAACCCTTTATACAAAATTTAAATTATATTCGTACAAAACTGTGTGAAACCAATAAAATCGATTTCGCAATTAATTACGCATTTCTAAGTTATCAACATTTTTAATTCATTCGATTTAAACAATTTTCACCTTTGAACCACCTGCGTCGGAACGTCGGCTAGATCCCATTACTAGCCTATCACGACCAAATACTCTACTTCGTCAGCTCTTCTGCCACTTATGAGGATTATAAAGCTAAACGAGATGGAGTCGCAAACACACGAGCCTTGTGAATAGAACACGAAAACACTCGTCAGACCCATCTGACGCAAGGGGTAAGGATTAATGTTTAGAATTGCACAAATAACGCAGTAACCCGTGTCGTATTTTACGGTGCTGCCTACTCATTTTGCTTCAATTCTACCATTAATGTGAATATTATGAGGGATCGATTTCACCAGTATCGATATTTTACGAAAATTTAGTTTACGACGAAGATTTTATATATACTACTAGACTAGACTAGTAGTACTAGGATATATAAAATCTTTGGTTTACGAATAATATTCAAACTGGCGATTATGTTCTAAAAAGAATTTTTATGGTCAGATAGAATACTTGACTCCATTTTATAACAAACTAGCTGCTCCCAGTGGTTTCGCCCGCGTGATAGCAGAAAATTATCCAAGGGAACATACTTCCGGGATAAAAAGATACTTTTAATCCCGGAAGCATTCCAGGACATGGTCTATCCGTGTACCAAGTTTCATCAAAATCGGTTTTGCCATTTAGGCGTGAAGACGTAACAAACAAACAAACTCACTTTGGCTTTTATAATATTAGTAAGGAAGTAAGGATGTAACGTTTGAGATTGTTATTAGGTCAAGTTTAAACAAAAAATTGGATCTAGGCAGCAATTTAGATTACAGTAAAAAAAATAGTCTCGATAAATATCGAGGGCATGATTGTCTACGTTTTTTGCTGCCTATAGGTAGATTTACATGTAGCATTTTGGCAGTTGCAACGAACTATACTCTATCTGTTTAGGTAGTTATCTAAATGTAAACAATCTTAACATGTCTTTTATCGTAAAAAATGTACGTTAAAATGTTTTCAATTAGGTATTTACCTAAACTGATATTATTACTTTATGCGGTGCTGGTTGTTTGGGTGGCCGCAGGACAATCGTATACATGATTACACTATGGCAGGCAAAATACTTTTTAATGGTGTTGTTGACTGTTACTGTTTGCTTATTTGTACTCAGTACCATTATTGTCGAAAGTCTAGAACTTACTTCAGTGCTTTTGAAGAATTTATACTTTTATACAATGGATTCACATATTTTTAAGGATTGTTTACATTTGTATCTCAGTTGCAAACTTGCAATTAATTAAAACTACTTCCAATTTCCTCAGAATTAATCAGTTGTTAAAATGGTTTTCTAGTTTCCACCGACGATAGTTTTATTTTAGGTATGGTAGGTAGGCAGGAAAATGCAAAACTACTTTTAATTCATGAATCCCCAAGCGACCACCGGTGGCCGCGCATCTATTGTCTTACTATTGTGTCTCTAATTGACGGTATCTGAAGGGTTAAATTATATTCCACTGAATTTATCCATTGCACTTATTTTTACCGTAGATACCGTAAAACTACGTTTCTTTTTTCCTTTTTGACAGCTGTTTTTGGCATTTTAGGTGGTGCTGGCTGTGCTTTTGCCTAATGTTATGTCATTGTCAGTGTCAGTTAGTTATCATTTGTGGTCAAGGGTGAAAATTCACCAAACAATGAAATGATCATTTTTTAGACGTAATTTCTGAAGAGAAGAATGGCTTATAAACTCACAGTATACATGACAGTCAACACTCAATGCTTGTCAATTTAATTGGAAAATACAAGTAATTGTAAAATGAAATGGTATGTACGTTATAAAATGTTTTACAATAATTGTGGTTAGAAGTTACACACTACTTATCTGTTAAAATATTAAATGTTCAAGACAACTGTGATAAGGTTGCGTGCGCGTGGCTACTTCGTGCTTCTTATCAAGTTGTTTGTTTTCTTGTCTTGGACTGAACTTCGAATGACCTCGCTCGACCTCCTAGTTCCCCAGTACGCTTATCATTATCAGCACGAATAAAATGAGACGGCGGAAGGTATTTAATTTAATTCATCAGATATCGTGGCGCGATCACATACTGTTCTCGGTTCTTACTCGACAATCGTGTTATTGTCGATATTGATACATTGTCGTTGTGTAGTACGCGTATAACTCTGCTATCATATTGAATCCTTTCGGGTTTCGGTTTCGTGCGTAATTGTGTAGTGGTTTTTTTGTTAATCCTGCATTCAAGAAGAGGAATGCCAAGTGACTGTCGAGACTGTTTGGGAATTCGTTATCGAATTAATACCCTGCACCAAACGTGGAAGTGGCTGCATCAAACAATTGCCCTTCACGAATATCTGATCTCCCTCTCTTCGGCTGATACTGACGCCTGCGGCTGTTCTAAGCACTAGGTTATAATATTTTAGAGACTATTTGAACTGTTATTAGTCAATTTATTTAGATAACATAACATTAAATAATTAACGTTTAACGAACTGTGGTTATAAAGTTCATACAGAAAAGTGTCCGTTTGACAATTGTTTTTTTATAATATAATATTTAAAGATGGCTCAGACAATGATGAAGAAGATAGTCGCAAGCAGTGCCTGCCTTGTGGTGGGTTTAACAAGAAGAACCAGCTCTCGTAGCTTGGTCACTGCAAGCAAGAACTTGAATGCTAAGAAAGAACGCGACTTGCCATCTGAGGGGGAGATCACCAAGTCTGTCTTCATGTCGCAATCAACTGACATCTATACCAACTTGGCTATGGAAGACTGGATGTACCGGAACATGGATTTCACTAATCATCATGTGATGATGGTTTGGCGTAATGAACCATGTGTAGTAATTGGAAGACACCAAAATCCATGGTTGGAAGCTAATGTCCCACTTTTGAATGAGAGGGAGATTGCTCTAGCAAGACGCAATAGTGGTGGTGGTACCGTGTACCATGACCGTGGAAATCTCAACGTCACATTCTTCACTCCTCGTGAGAGGTACGACAGGAAATACAACTTGGAGCTGATCAAGAGAGCTCTCTTCAGAGGGTTTGGAGTCAAGTCCATCATCAATGAACGCCAAGATATGATTGTTCGAGACAAATACAAAGTATCCTTTTTAAATCAAAGTTAATAATATTCTTTCAGATTTTATACATTTTTAAATTCTCTATTCATTTAAGAGCAATGTTTAGGAGATTTGCTACAGTTGTTTCAACACTGTAAATGAAATACAAGATTTACGTTTAGAAATATGGATGTTGCTTACAAGTAGATATTTCTTACTTATTTTGTAGTTCTTGGAATTGTTAACAATGGTATACAAAAACTAGTTTCCTTAGCGACAAATCTATTAGGTATCTGGAACAGCTGCTAAGCTCGGCCGTCTGACCGCATACCACCACTGCACACTTCTAGTCAATGCCAACAAGGCAGATCTCAGCAGGGCCCTTGCTAAACGTGAGGTGAGTAAAACTGACTTCCGAACAAGACCGGAACATTCTTTTTTTATTTGAATTTTACTTGTGACAGTTGCTGTATGAATAATTTTGATAATGTAATGTAGGTTAATGGTTAATTGAATCTCTAATCTAATTCTAGTTAGTAGATAATTTTTTTTATATGATTCTTCTTCTTATTGTTAATAATTAAAATATGTTTGTGTCCTAGTTAGTCACAAGTATCATTCTAGAACTATTTCTCTTATTTTCTTCTTTTTCTCTTGATTTCTTTAAACTTTCTTCAAAATAACCTTTATTGCTTGTTTAGTTTAATTTTAAACCTAGTTGAATAGTTTTAACCTCCTTGACCTATAGTATTTTTATCTTGATCTCTAATTTTTACTTACGATATTTCTACTGACTTTTTTAACTAAAATTCCATATACAAACAAAATTTAAAATGCAAACATAGTCAAATTATAGCTATGTATTCAGTATGCTGGTACCAAGCAGAGGGCTAGTATGCTTTTTGAATATTCAGTAATGTCAGGGGTCGCACATGTTGCATTTCATTGTTTACGTGTGATTCATCACTTTATGTTGGGGCAACAAAGCGTCAACACTGATTTGCACACGACCAACAATATTCTAGATTACACAATGTTTTAAAAACAATTGTATTCATAAAATTCATTGTTTTATTAACCTTTTTGTTGCTTGTTTTTCACTAACGACCTTGACTTGACGGACCCCTTCAGTTTTTAAGATAAGGACCTTTTAATTCTATTTAGCATGGCATACAGACTCAGGCGACTGCGTCGACGCGCTCTGAGGTGGCCAACCTGGCGGAGGTGGACAACCGCGTCACCGTGGACAGCCTGCAGACCGCTGTGGGATACGAGTACCTACGCACGCCAGCTCTGAGCCTCCAAGATGGCGGTCACAACCAGATATCGAAGCAAAGAGGCTTCCAATTCATCAACCCTACTAATGACTGGTTCCCAGGTATGTTATCGACTTACAAAAGCTATTCTGTTTCAACATTTGTCCCACTATTTTCACCATTTATAAAATTTTGACAATTACTTAATCGTAGTGTTTTCTCCAGGTCTAGCGGACTTAAGAAACGAGCTTCAGTCTTGGGACTGGTGCTTCGGCAGAACACCCGTGTTCACAGTGAGTCGCTCCTTCCCTGTGCCGGCGGAGCTGCTCGCTCCGTCCAAGGTTTACTCTGCGACACAAGAGCTGGTCATCACCATGTCGGTTGAGAAAGGTCTCATCGATGACGTCACTCTCAACATCCCACCGGGGCTGGTTGAGTCTGGGTTCCACGGAGAGGCGTCGGTTATTACTCACCTTAAAGGCAAGAGGTTCACCTCGGAAGCTCTCTCCGCGTTGCAAGACGCCATGTTGACGCGTCACTTGAGCAGTGACGTCAGAAAGTTGGACGAAAAGGAACAGTTTGTCGCCAAGTGCTTCGACCAAGTGGTCAACACAGTGTAGTACGTCACTGTCTCAGATTGCCAATGTACATTTAGCTTTGTAGTGCTATGAGTACTGTATGTTAGAATAAGTATCATTCAAGAAAATATTGTGGAGTCTATGAAGTAGACTACATTGTTTAATATTTTCGTGTTGATTATAATTGTATAGTGCATCTTTAATTGTCAACATGAAGGAATTGTAATAATGTAAATAGTCTGTAAATTGTAATTATATTTTTTATACAATTGGATGTGTTAATGTAACTAACGATATGCTTGTTAGCTTCCTGTCTCTTCTAATAACGCCTCAATGCTTGTTAATATGATTTTTTTCTTTGTTATTAACTTCCAATCTGCTTTGTTACATTACTTATGTGTTTTTTTTAGTTTAGTGTTATATTTATAAATATCTAGACTGTTAGCGTAATATTGTCGGTGCATTTTGAAGGATTGTGAATCTCCTAGCACAGTTATACGAAGGCCTGTCCATGATCGCCACAATATTACGCCGGCGCGCTAGAGTTTGTTCACGCGAGTCGCACCCTGTGCCGAACGCTACAAGAATGCATCATATCATTTGTTTTAATTAATTAAATTATAATTTTGTTACAGAATTAACGTACCCACGTAATGTTACTTATCAAACATTTTGTGTAGCATGTATTATTTACTGTATTGTAATCATTGTGTCTTTTTGACTAATTTAACCATTTCATAATCCACGCAACCTTGTTTTCGTAACACCACTCCGGAACGGGGACTTTTTTGTATGAAATGGACTTAGAATAATTTAATATAATTTATTTTATAAGTAGCTCCTAAGTTTTGTATAATTCTGTCCAGAAGGTTGCTTTTTAATAATAACAACATACCTAGTTTAATACGCCAAGCGACGAGTTTCGTGACTCGTCAGAATTATTTAGTTATAAAATAATGGCTTAAGAAATTGGACGCAGATTTATGTTATTATTATTATTAATGGGAGATTGGGTTTGAAAGTTAACTCATTGAAATAAAAAAGTATGATAAAAACTTCGTCATTTTTTTCAAAACATTAATTCCTAGTAGGAATTAATGTTTGGGAGGAAACTTACACTCACTTTCGATCTAAGTTGGTTAAAATTAACGATGAAGTTAGATATTACACGCACATTACATTACCCTGACAATTAGATAACGCTGATGAAAACATATCTACTTATAGACGGATGGACGTGACAGCAAAAGTGCAAAAACGCGCTAATATACGCCAAGGCCGGTCAGATAACCTAATCAAAGATCGCTGCATCGCTGCAAACTCAAATCGACCCAAAACATTATCAAACCGACGGATTTGCCGCGGAAGTGACATAACAAATGTCTTCCACATAATCCACATAATAGATTACCACCATCATTAATCAATTATTCTAATTGGCTGGAAATAAATGAGGGACGTCGCGTTAACAAGCTATAGCAGATCGCCGGTCTAGGCGCACTATGCATACAAATCAATGCTATACTAATGGAAACGTGCACTTGTCCTCGCACAACTAAAACTCGCTTGGAGCCTGGGCTCTTCCTCTCGCTTTCTGAAGAACCGCGGTGGTGGTCGGCGCCGGCGCAGGCGCAGCCAGTCTGCGTTCGTTCACAGAGGCGCGCGCGCATTCGCCGCCATATTGTATTTACACACGTTACCATGACGACCGTGTAAACACTCGTGCAGTATAAGTTTTGATTAAAGTTTACCGGTCTAAGTTTGGTTCTCTTATCGGTTGTACTAACAGACTGAAAGTGTTGTGAGTCAGTTATTGTATGATTGCAGAGTTTACCTGTAGATTTTTAAAGAATAAAAGTAAGTATTAAGTTATCAGTTACCCTGCTTTTTTACCGACTTCCCAAAAAGGAGGAGGTACTACGTTCGGCTGTTTGTATGTTTTTTTTTTTTTTTTTTTTTTTTTTTTTGTATGTTTGTTCGGCGAATACTCCCCCAAATGTGGACGGATTTTCAAAATTCTTTTTTTGTTCGAAAGTAGATAGTTCTGAGGTGGTCCCATTATCACCAAATTAGGATCTGATGATGGGATCTTGGAGAAATCGAGGGCAACCTTCAAATTTTATAGGCTCACTTATTGATTTTCGCATATTTTATGAAGTATCTTGTGTATTTGCGTACGGTCGTCACCATCTCAGGTAGCTGGGCTGATGATGGAAGGTACAACTCCTTAACAGTAAGAAGTTACTCGAACAGGCAAGGACTGTTTTAGTAAATTGTTTTGATGTTTTATAGGGCATTTGCCACATTTGGTCTCATGATCATCAAGTCATGACCTGATGCTGCAGTCAGGATAGTCTGCAGAGTACCTAAGTCCTCGACAACAAACAGCAGATATATCGAGTTTAGGCTCATTGAAAACGGCTCGATGTGTGGATAAACGTACTGCTAATAAAGAACACCGAAGTACATAGAGACCTGATGCTGAAGCCAGGAGCATCAGGAAAAGTACAAACCTTGAAATTACAGCACCGTAGTCGTGTTTGGGCTCATTTTAAACAGGACTAAATTTTAAGTTCATTGCAATGTTGACATAAATCTGGCCTGATGCTACAGCCGGGATTATCAGCATCTAGTCTAATGACTGATTGAAAGATTTACCTTTCGGCTTCATCATCAGATCAGTTCGATATATCCTTTCCCTCTCCAGCATCTAGTCTAATGACTGTTTGAAAGAAGAGGGGGAGAGGATATATCGAACTGATCTGATGATGAAGCCGAAAGGTAAATTAATGTAATCTAACCGTGTTTGGGATTATTAGAACCGTTATGAGATGCGCTCTGACTATAAGGTATTTAAGTTTGACTGAGGGGTACTTTTTAGTGGTGGTACCATAACTAAAAAGTGTAAAATAAAAAAAACTTTTTACAAAAAAAATATAACCGACTTCAATGATAAAAAACACTGAAAAGTATCAAATAACTTTAATTTTGGAAGTCGGTGTTAAATAACGAAGAGACTAAACTATTCTAGAAACACCGACTTCCAAAATTAAAGTTATTTGATACTTTTCAGTGTTTTTTATCATTGAAGTCGGTTATATTTTTTTTGTAAAAAGTTTTTTTTTTATTTAACAGGTATTTAGCTATCTACATAGATATCTAGGTACTACATAAATTCGCACGTAAACCTCTTAAATATATTGATGACTATTACCTGTTATATGAATATTTTACTCGGTAGTCCACAAAACTAAAATAATTCTGTCTGCAAGATTAATCTGAGAAAAAGATATTGTAGGTAACTATGTACTAGTCAACACCTTTTTTCTTTCCAATTATAACGCTCGTATAAAACCACTTTTCACCCCCTTATTAAAACCTTTCTCATTAATCAACCTGTCTATTGGTGAAAACCGCATGAAAATCTGTTGAGTTATTTTTGAGTTTATCGCAAACAGATAGACGCGGTGTTTTGGACGGGACGTTGTTTTATACTATGTAAGGATGATTCGAAGGATTAAAATATATTCAAATATTTGGTAATACTCGCACCAAGTGTTGGTTTTTATCGCATTATTTATTTAATTTGAGGTGAAGGTTAATTCATGTTTGATGTTAATTATAATCTTTTTAGCTTCTAGCAGAAAAACCTTGCCCACGTTTATTGTTCCTTTATTTCGCTAAATATTAATAAACAATGATATAAGTTAACTAGGTTAGAAATATTAATTAAACTTAACACAAGGACTTACTTGTCTAAAATAGGTACCTAAATATACTTGATGTTACCTATGCATAAAAAACTCCGTTGATATAATATTATCAATGAAAGGAGTTTGTAGTGTATAGGTATTCGTTAACATAAATATGGATCTGTTATTAGCATTATAACTAAAAATATAACATGAAGAAGTTCTCAACCGTGCATCGAACCTTTAACTTCCGTGTGAAACAACTGCGCATGCGATGATATTATCAAAAATCTTAGAGAAAGCTGTTGGAACAAAAATATGGTTCCCGAAAAGGTGGCTTACCTACCAGGTTGGTAGATAGATTGTCAAAAACCACCATTTATAGATGTGAGATATAATTAGATATCTAGTTTTTTTTATGGCATTTAAGCCGGTTTCAACAATTCTGTCCGTGTCACGTTGGGCCATGGCAGCCCAGTGAGAACCACCGTCGAACTTTGTGCTTCGTGGTAGATGTTAGTGTAGCTCGTAGATTCGCTACGGGGGCGGTACCGCCCCCTACTGGGCGCTGGAGCATTTCTTGGGGGCAGTAGCGGATCCAAAGGTAAATGTAGGGCGTTATGTCTGTTAAAGTATGTATTAATTAATAATTACGACCCTCCACTACGACCACGAGTAGGTAGGACAATTACATAGAGAGAGAGAGAGAGAGAGATAATGAATTCTTAATTGACAGATTAGACAGACATAATATGTAAAGGGGGGCGTTGGAATTTTATTTTCTTGTAAAGGGGGCAGTAGTTCATAAAAAGTTGGGAAACTATGGTGTAGCTGAAAGGATCATACATATATACAAAAATATACAACACTACTATAGAACTACATACAGAATATAATCATATATTACGGACCAACTAAAATTATACATTGTTTTCTGTTAAAAAGGTAGCTAAAAAGTTTATTATTTTAGGAAAGAAGTGAGATAGAGATATACAGTTTTAATGATTGTCAGAAGTGAGATGGAAAAGATATAATATAGTTTGTATTAACAATAAAAAAAAAAAAATACCTTGAAGAATCTGCCATAAAATGTTCAGTCGATGGCTTGATTGTTGACATATAGGCGCAACTTTGATGTTTGTACCAACTTGATATCTAGCTTTTTCAGAGACTTCTTTTTTATTAAAAAATATCGTAGAGCGAGATATCTGACTTTTACTGACTAAAACCCACCTGCGTTCCTTCAGTTGCCCTTTGTTTTCCAGGGTCATGGTCACTCTTTTGAACAATCCCGCTCTGGACTAAATTGATTGATTGAATGATGGATGGATGACTTATCCTAAAGTAAAGTAAGCTAGGTATCTACGCTCTTGTTATCATGTATTGTATAAATAAATTACGGACTAACAACTTGACTGACATCAATTAGTTCCAAAAATCCTAATGAGCCATTTATTGTGAAGGTGATGGCTGAATGGCGTTGCCTTCACTTAAAACCATGAATTGATTGTAAGGGGTCTAATGATTATAGTCTGTCTAAAAAGTCAAATGACTTGGGAATTTTGTTTAATATTTAATTATTTAAAAAATACTTATATTCGATACCTTTTATAAGGTTCTTCTATTAGTAAACTATGATCAAGATCTCTTAATCAACTTTGATTATTGAATCAGTGTCGACTACATCAGATTTGATTTTGGCCTAATAATTATCTAAGTTGTTCGACTTTTTAGACAGACTCTACTAAGTTAGGTGGCTAGTGCCGTTGAATCTAATGTCCTTGATTAAATGATGAATTAGCTAGTTTTCCGCTTAGAAAACGGGCTGCATCCTTTTCATTCCGGCGAAACGTTATCACGCACTGAATGTTTTCATAGGGATTGCAAAACACGGCGTCGTTATTAATTTCATATTAATAGATACTAAACCGATAAAATAATTGGAATTGGTTAATTGAGCTATAATTAGGTACTCATGATAACGGCAGTTTCCTACTCTGTAAATAATCAATACCCACAAATTAGAATTTTCCGGTATCTATAAAAGAGGCATTTTTCTCAGGTGACCGAGAATCTCTGAGCTTCCGAAGCGAGATTTAAAATATATAATATAGCTTATGTCACTCATAAATAAAGCAGCTATCTATCGGGGAAAAAAAATTCGCAATATGACCAGTACTTTCAGAGATTACCTCCTACAAACAAAAAAACAAACTACCTCTTTATAATATTAAGTGAAGATTAATTTGATTGCCCTATTGATTAACGCTCTAGTAGATCAATTTGTAATATTTTGTTCCAGAATAAATATATTGTCTGTGGCTACACCATAATCTACTTTTTCATTACTCATACTCTGAAAGTAGGTCTGAAGTTGCCTGAGGAGCGGGCTGAAAAGTATCACACTTTTCATCCCTAGGGAGTTTTACTTTCAACTAACAGCTGTCAAATTATAAAAAAAAAAATTAGATCTATCTTCTTGTATTCGTAATGAAAAGCACAGTGCTTACCTCGGGGTTAAAGTTACTTATTTAGTCCCTCGAATTAGTGACCTCGCTACGCTCGGCCGCCAACTCCTTCTCGGGAAGAAAAAAGTTATTTTCACCCCTAGTGTAACAATGTACTATTTTACACCACCTGCTCGATAATGTAGTTTTATAAGTCATTATTCTCTAGGGAAATAATGCAGTATGGCCAATCCCTAGGGAATAATGAGATTTCAATTTGGAACATCAAAAATCGTCAACATTGTGAATTAAAATGTACGTGCATCGAAGAAGTGACTCGAAATTCAAACTGGCCACTAACAAAAAGAAAATAGAATAAAGCCTGCTTACTGACTGCGAACTGGGAGCGTTTTAGAAAATTTAAACTATAGAATCTTGGAGTAGTGAATTTTGTTTGTTTGATGAACTTGTAAATATAATACTTATACATATATCTCTGATATATGATTTGATCGACCAAATTGTCTTTTAATTTTCTCACAGATTATGAAAAAATAGACTATGCAACACGGGGATAAAACTGTCTTTGTCTTGGGCGGCTTGAATTCCTCACTTCACTCAGGTTTTTTTATTAACTTCCTCGCAATGCTCGGGAGTTAATTATATTAATTCCTCACTGACGTTCGGGATTAAAATCAGCAATCAGCAAATAAAAAAAAAACCTTCGTTTCATTCGGAATTCAACATGCCGCCTGCGACTTAAAGACAATGCTTTATCCCCTAGTCACATAAACTACTATTAGGTATGTACCTACGTAGGCGAAGCCGCGGCCAAAAGTTAGTATTAGATAAATTATTGCTTTTGTGGAAATGCGAGACCGTTTTAAATGTTATAGTTATAAAGTATATACAAAACTTTGGGAATACCCAGCTAGTAGTACAGCTTAGCTGTGGAATTTCTGAATGTTTGAACAATACATAAGTTGTATGAGTTTGTATCCTGCTTATTTTCATATTTAAGTGGTTTCATCCTCATCATCCAACAAATCAACATAGAGTTGGGAAGGCATTTTTCCAAAGACGCCACGTATTTTCAAACGACTAATAGAAAGAGCAATGAACGAGGAAGCATTATGTATATAATTTGCACCCGATTGAAACGGAGGCGGATAATTTGTTATAAAGTAAAATAGGAAACCGGACACAATGTGTGTTTAATACATGGTGGACGTCCCATCCATACACACGAAACGTTTTGGGAACACATTCATTGTGCGTACAGCTATGGAGTGGAATTCCCTGCCGAAGTCTGTGTTTCCTGATAGCTATACCCTGGGGTAATTCAATAATGAATAGGTTACTTGTGCAAGCATGCTCCATGTCCATCGTGACCACATTATCGCTTTTCTATAAGTTAGATAGTGGTAAAGCGCGAGCCTGTCAACAGTGAAAATAGCTACTTACCAAAGTATGTTGTAACTACTAAACGTCAGTATATTAGTAACATCGTTAGTACCTACGTATTCGAGCATTACATATTTATATAGATCACAAGATTAGCTGTCGGCAAGCGTTAGCAACACACAGGGTCCATCGGTATGCGTTGCACAATAATTGTCGGTAACATCGCATTACGTAAGGCTGGACTTGGCGGATTCTTAGAGCGAACGGCTGCAGATGTGTCTAAGTAGGTAGTACTTAGGTAATGGCAACTGTGGACATTTTGGATACAATGCCTATCTCATTATTTGTTGTTTTGGTTGACATAATGATCTCATGTATACTGGATTTATTGAGATTGCGGTTAAAGATTAGGGGATTTTTGCAATGTGGGGGCGTACCTTACAACATTATATGTTTATGAATTCAAAGTTTATACGAATTTGTCGTAATCGTAACAGTAGTGGTCGGTCGCAAAATAAGTCAACGAAACAAACTTACGAAAGACTCGTTACTAAATATGTAGTGTGCTGTTAGACTCCTATTAGAAATATTCTTTAGGTATTGTAAGTAGGTACCTATACAATTTAAAACAAGCATTATTTTCAATTTTAAGAAGTATCTCATTAAAAGCGATAAATCTTAGGTATAGGTACCTACGTAAGATCGTAAGCAAAGCTACGTGATACCCAGAGCTGCAGGATTGTTCGAAGTGGTTACCAAAGCTCTGGAATGCAATGCACAACTAAAGGATCACAGGAAGGTTTTAGACAGTAAAAGAGCGGAAGAAATCATTTGATGAATTCCTACCAAAAAAAATATCCGACACTACCTCTTGCCCACCCAGAGCGGTAGAAATCATTTGATAATTTTTACCAAAAAAGGAAATAAAATTTGTAAAGAATATTCATGAAGTTATAGGATATTCCTACTTTGAAGCATTGTTATGGATATGAAAATTCGGGTCTGGATACGGATAATTATAGGAATAATATCATACCGGTTTCGGTTATTACGAGTACGGAGGTATTATCCGCTGGTTCCGGATAGTTTCGATTACGGATATTAGAATTTTAAAATTATAATAGTAAAGTACACAGATCTAAATTAATTTGTTTGGTCACGCAAGCCAAAAAATGAAAACATCTGTTGTAGTAACCTGTTAGTTGAAGTTATCTTTTTTTTAATTGAAATAAATCAGTGTTACCGACTGCGATCCCTCCTGATGGTAAGCAGTAATGCAATCGGTGACGCGCATAAGTTTTATTAAGAGCCTTGAAGAATAAATTTTTTTTTGTGACGTTACAATCAATTTTCAGCTTTCAGATTTATTCTTATACTTGTGTTATAAGACCCTGCTTTATGCAAAATTTCTGGAATCTTGGTTAACTAGAATTAACCTAGAATTTTGGTTCCCCTAAGTGTCGAAATGTACATTCCGACATAAACAGCCGTATCTTTTTTTGCCGTTGACTTAGAAGTTTGATTTTTTCCGAGCTTCAAGGGACAATAGACCTAAGTATATGGTTTTAATTCATGAACTCGATACCTTCACGCGTTCCTGAGATAAAGTGTCTTGACAGACAGACAGAAAGACAGACAGACGGACGGACTACAAAGTGATCCGAATAGGTTTCCGTTTTTTTCCTTTTGAGGTAGGGAACCCTACAAACAACAGACTTCAATATCCGCATCCTAATTGTGAACTAAAGTTGAAGGTACATTCTCTATGGAAGGTAAGTACATCAGACAATAATTGAAGTCGTTAGAAACTTGCAGGAAGAACGTGCAGCGTGCACAATCTACTTTCACCGTGCAACATCTTCATACTGTGCTTAAGTGTCGTTATAGTAGCCATTTTCCTTTTAACTTATTATGTATTCAGTTTACTTATATTATGTGCTCATCTTTGCTGTGTTTTTGCAATGAGAGATAAAAGGTTTACTTTGACATTAGTTAGACCCTTCAACATAGGCTTTATGTGGGGGAAGGGGCTGTATAGTAATTGTAGGCGCTCAGCAGGGCCGATACCCGCTAGGGCGGCGGGGATTTTCTGAAAAATAAATATGTAGTCTTAGAACGCAAAGGGCAACTGAAGGACACAAGTGTATTTTTAGTCAGTAAAACTTTGACCTCCAGCTCCATCCGGAGCGGGACTAACTTCTCAATCATTGGATGCTTTTCCACCTTAAAAAAATCAGCGTCTAGACTTTTCCTAATTATGTTGGTGCTGACTGCCATTCTAACAGGTTGCTGATCACCTGCCAGTATCTTGCATGGAGCGATACGATACCCCTTGACAAGACCGGTGTCAGATTTCCTGGTTTCTGACTATCCGTACCGACTGTCAAAGGACTGCAAATGACAGCAGTGAAAAACAACTAATGTGCATTCTGAGATACGGAGAAATAGACGAAGTAGACCAATGACCTGGTGATAAGAATCCAATGGATACGAGATGCACAGGACCAGTCGGTCTTTCAGTCTATCGGCTTAAATAATAATGATGATGATTATGAGAGAGACTCCAAATGCACCAATTTATGGAACCAGAAAATCGTTCACTCGGCACTGTTCTTACTATATTATGTACTAGCTTTTGCCCGCGGCTTCACCCACCAACATAACTATACCCTAGGTTACTCAGGAATAAAGCAGCTTTCTATGGGTGAAACATTTTTTGTAATTGGATTAGTACTTTCAGAGATTGCCTGCCTGATCCTACAAACACAAAAACAGAAAAACCATTTTTACCTCTTTAAAAATTTTCATTATCATCATCATCAGCCTTTTTAAGGTTCCCACTGCTGGGACTCAGGCCTCCTCTCTAGGAGAGGGAATGGGTCGTAATCCAACACGCGGGCCCAGTGCGTGTTGGTGGATGTCACATGTCTTTGAATTTTTGGTTCTAGGACATGCCGGTTTCCTCACGATGTTTTCCTTTACCGTTTTGAGAGCAGTGGTGATGAAATAAATTACACAAAATAATGCGCCTGGCTGGGTTCGAACCTGCGACCTACAACTCGTAATTCGGGGCCATTGCCACTCGGCCACCACTGCTCTTAGATTTTGTTTTTGTGTAGATTTAATACTATTACACATTACGCAAATTGTAATAAGCCGTACGGGGCATCCAGCCGACCCCAACATACGAAAGTAAGTTGGGGAAAGGTTAAGTAGATGATGACTAAGTTTTTCACTGACTATCACTTCCCTAATTTCGTCACCGACTCTAATTCTGACTATATCTTTGTGGTCAGCGCAAAAAAAAATAACTGCGCTCTTCAGCCTTAGCTGTTGCAAAACGCCTGCACTTGATTTTGTTTCGAAGTCCCTCCAAGAACTTGTGTACTCGTTAACGCCATTTTTAAATAATCACTCAATCCTCTACATCAAGTCGCGTCTTATGTTGCATTTGGCATGCCTACTGTTCGGGGTGATAACGTACAAGCAGCTGATCTACCTGTACAATAAAGAGAGTAGTCGCTAGTAGAACGTAATGCGTCAGTAGGTACTGCTTACAGCCACTGTCCACTGAATATCACAAGACAGCTCTCTTCAAAGGCAGTATTCGGTACGCAGCATACTAATGCTGCCACTCTTGGACACTGCTGGCAAAAATGAAGCATTTTTACGATTGTGATCATTTTCGTTGTTTTTGTGTAAGTACTTATTATTTACACTGGAACTAGCTTTTGCCATCAGTTTCGCCCGCGCTTATATAGTAAACTAGCTTTTGCCCGCACGGCTTCGCCCCCGCTCTTCCCTACTCTACCATACTATACCTACTCTACTCTATTCTACCCTACTCTACCCTACTCTACCCTACTCTAACCTACTCTACCATACTCTATCCTACTCTACCATACTCTACCCTACTCTACCCTACTCTACCCTACTCTACCCTACTCTACCCTACTCTACCCTACTCTACCCTACTCTACCCTACTCTACCCTACTCTACCCTACTCTACCCTACTCTACCCTACTCTACCCTACTCTACCCTACTCTACACTACTCTACCCTACCAAACTTCACATAAACCATCTACTAAATACTCCGAACAATACCTAAAAATTTGGTTTTGATAGGTGAGCCCGTTTTTGAGTTATAAATTAACAACGAAAAGTGGCATTGATTTTTATATATATAGATATATACCACTCAGCCAGTGATGAAATACCGTTCTACCGGTGAAATAATTATGAAAATTAGTCCAGTAGACTTTAAGTTTATTCGTTACAAACAATAATACAATTCTTTTCTCTTTATAATATTAGTAGGTATAGATTGTGCTTTTATTGTATAAATCTAATTTATGTTGTATCAAATTAATGGTTATCTCTCAATCAATGATTTTGGCCCGGTCACGCGCATAGGCTACGTCTGTACGCATAAGTAAGTTATATTAATGAGCAGTGAAGAAATCGCCCAGTAAATATCAGTTGCTTCGTTACCGTTTTATATAAGTTGAACTCGGATTAATTACTTTCTACAGCCGTCGTTGAAATATCGTGGGAAGCCACGTTTTGGTCCTGATCTGTCTAAAATAAGCATATTGTTAAAGTGGGCACTAGGTATGTTAAATCCTACTATGTACGTAGGTACTGTGTCTTGTATTGAGCAATAGTGGAGCATAGGCAGCCAATAAACATCTGCAAAGCGCAGACTCAAAGAGTGCCACAAAATTCTATTATAAGACGAGATATCAACGACGCGCTTCAAGTCGTGTATGAGAGGCTACGATGACATAGCATGAACATGATCTCTATAAGTTTTGTTTTATTATTATTGATTAGCTCGCGTTTGACCACCATCTCTCCTGATGGTAAGCGATGATGTGGCCGACGATGGTGCACGCTTGCCTAGAAGTAATCACTCTGAACTTAAAGATGCTGGAGTCTGTGTTTCCTGATAACTACTACTCCCTTAAAACTCCAGAAGGGAATTGCACTCCTTAGCTGTACGCACAATAAATGAATTTCTAAAATACTGTATATTTGTACGTGTTGGTGGGATATCTACCACGTATCAGTGGCGCAACGCGCCGTACTTCTAGTGCTCCGATGATGGAACGGACTTGGCGGAATTAGATTGTGCAATTCCAGTGCACACTTACCGAAATGTAAACGATAAAAAACTGACAAGCTAGCATAACTCGGCGTCAATACCCAAGGCTTTGGAGCTTCGAATCTTCGAATTGCCGATGAAACTCTTGGCTCGCCTCTCAATCCTCTCGAATGCATCAAACTGGTATTTCCAGACCTATCCCAAAGATGAGAACAGTACTTACTCCATACATAATAGTCTCTCGGATGGATCGATCCCTCAAGAAGTCTGTGATCCAATCGCACAGATCAGTGGGTAACAGAAACGGCTTTCGTGCCAGACACTTTCGGAATTTTTGAGATATCAAGGGCGACGGCAAGCGCTTCCCCATGCTTCTCCTCGATGGCCTCGCATTGTTGCAGACAGATGCATTGTTTTGAGCAGGGAAATCATCATAACTCTTCCAGCTCTGGGTGAAGTGAGAGGGAGGGCTAAAATTTTACTCTCTAAAGTTCGCTTTAGTGCCATGGTAACTTTACAAAGAATTCGGTAAGTCTAGGAGATGCATGCGGCGTCTATATTATATTTATAATCTGTGCATGCATCTAACTAATGTCTATTCTGGACGAACAGACATTCTCTTACTTATCTTAATGGTTTGCCTGTTGACTACGAATTACTTCACTTTTACTACTGCAGAGTTATTCAGTTTTATAAGCATTTTTATTTATGCTTATGAGAAAGTGCTTTTGAAACGATTTGTTGCTTCAGTAGTTTGGTAGGCATGTAGAAATAAACGTAAAATTATACGTAATGCAGTTGTGTCAAAATGTTAGGTTATAAAATTGAAAGTGTTTGTTTCTACCATTCTTAACATAAGATACGCGTATAATATTTAAATTGCGTTCATACAGCGCAGTGTTTCCCAACCTTTTTATGCCCGAGGACCACTTTGGATTTTTTTCAGGAAGCAGCAGTTAAGAAAGTTGAACTTTGTTAATCTAAAAAGGAACTTATATCATTAATTCTAAAGTGGTAGCACACCTATGTATTCTTTAAAAGTTTCGAACATTGTCAAGAAAACACAATATTCCTGATAGAAACTTAAAACTCAGTTCAAATTAATGTTTCCTTTTAGTCGAAATGTTAGACTTTAAACCTTTCGTTCAAGTTTTAATTTGGGTATTTGCCTATGCTTATTTTTGTACAATATTTTATACTAAATAACAAAAAAAAACAAAATCTTTTTCTGAAAACATTATCAAAATTGGTTACTAAATGAAGCAAAAATTTACATTTCAAGCATTGGTTTGAGAAAAAGTGGCGGTAGGTATTGTGGGAACATTTCACCATCTCTTTTGAGCACATATAAGCTAATGGCGGTGACGTTACATTTCAGTATGAGCATCCTTATACTGTTATTTGACAGTGGCCCTTCCACCAGATTTGAAAGATTTCTAACTTGATTAATTTAATTATTTTGTTTAATTTTTACATTTTAGGAAAGCTTATAGACTAATAACAACATAATGACAGTAGTAATAATTAAATTGCTAATTACAAACTTCTACATTACAGAAAAAAAAACAAAGTTGGTCCCACAAAAGGAAAACTTTGATGAACTTGTAAATATAATACTTATACATATATCTCTGATATATGATTTGATCGACCAAATTGTCTTTTAATTTTCTCACAGATTATGAAAAAATAGACTATGCAACACGGGGATAAAACTGTCTTTGTCTTGGGCGGCTTGAATTCCTCACTTCACTCAGGTTTTTTTATTAACTTCCTCGCAATGCTCGGGAGTTAATTATATTAATTCCTCACTGACGTTCGGGATTAAAATCAGCAATCAGCAAATAAAAAAAAAACCTTCGTTTCATTCGGAATTCAACATGCCGCCTGCGACTTAAAGACAATGCTTTATCCCCTAGTCACATAAACTACTATTAGGTATGTACCTACGTAGGCGAAGCCGCGGCCAAAAGTTAGTATTAGATAAATTATTGCTTTTGTGGAAATGCGAGACCGTTTTAAATGTTATAGTTATAAAGTATATACAAAACTTTGGGAATACCCAGCTAGTAGTACAGCTTAGCTGTGGAATTTCTGAATGTTTGAACAATACATAAGTTGTATGAGTTTGTATCCTGCTTATTTTCATATTTAAGTGGTTTCATCCTCATCATCCAACAAATCAACATAGAGTTGGGAAGGCATTTTTCCAAAGACGCCACGTATTTTCAAACGACTAATAGAAAGAGCAATGAACGAGGAAGCATTATGTATATAATTTGCACCCGATTGAAACGGAGGCGGATAATTTGTTATAAAGTAAAATAGGAAACCGGACACAATGTGTGTTTAATACATGGTGGACGTCCCATCCATACACACGAAACGTTTTGGGAACACATTCATTGTGCGTACAGCTATGGAGTGGAATTCCCTGCCGAAGTCTGTGTTTCCTGATAGCTATACCCTGGGGTAATTCAATAATGAATAGGTTACTTGTGCAAGCATGCTCCATGTCCATCGTGACCACATTATCGCTTTTCTATAAGTTAGATAGTGGTAAAGCGCGAGCCTGTCAACAGTGAAAATAGCTACTTACCAAAGTATGTTGTAACTACTAAACGTCAGTATATTAGTAACATCGTTAGTACCTACGTATTCGAGCATTACATATTTATATAGATCACAAGATTAGCTGTCGGCAAGCGTTAGCAACACACAGGGTCCATCGGTATGCGTTGCACAATAATTGTCGGTAACATCGCATTACGTAAGGCTGGACTTGGCGGATTCTTAGAGCGAACGGCTGCAGATGTGTCTAAGTAGGTAGTACTTAGGTAATGGCAACTGTGGACATTTTGGATACAATGCCTATCTCATTATTTGTTGTTTTGGTTGACATAATGATCTCATGTATACTGGATTTATTGAGATTGCGGTTAAAGATTAGGGGATTTTTGCAATGTGGGGGCGTACCTTACAACATTATATGTTTATGAATTCAAAGTTTATACGAATTTGTCGTAATCGTAACAGTAGTGGTCGGTCGCAAAATAAGTCAACGAAACAAACTTACGAAAGACTCGTTACTAAATATGTAGTGTGCTGTTAGACTCCTATTAGAAATATTCTTTAGGTATTGTAAGTAGGTACCTATACAATTTAAAACAAGCATTATTTTCAATTTTAAGAAGTATCTCATTAAAAGCGATAAATCTTAGGTATAGGTACCTACGTAAGATCGTAAGCAAAGCTACGTGATACCCAGAGCTGCAGGATTGTTCGAAGTGGTTACCAAAGCTCTGGAATGCAATGCACAACTAAAGGATCACAGGAAGGTTTTAGACAGTAAAAGAGCGGAAGAAATCATTTGATGAATTCCTACCAAAAAAAATATCCGACACTACCTCTTGCCCACCCAGAGCGGTAGAAATCATTTGATAATTTTTACCAAAAAAGGAAATAAAATTTGTAAAGAATATTCATGAAGTTATAGGATATTCCTACTTTGAAGCATTGTTATGGATATGAAAATTCGGGTCTGGATACGGATAATTATAGGAATAATATCATACCGGTTTCGGTTATTACGAGTACGGAGGTATTATCCGCTGGTTCCGGATAGTTTCGATTACGGATATTAGAATTTTAAAATTATAATAGTAAAGTACACAGATCTAAATTAATTTGTTTGGTCACGCAAGCCAAAAAATGAAAACATCTGTTGTAGTAACCTGTTAGTTGAAGTTATCTTTTTTTTAATTGAAATAAATCAGTGTTACCGACTGCGATCCCTCCTGATGGTAAGCAGTAATGCAATCGGTGACGCGCATAAGTTTTATTAAGAGCCTTGAAGAATAAATTTTTTTTTGTGACGTTACAATCAATTTTCAGCTTTCAGATTTATTCTTATACTTGTGTTATAAGACCCTGCTTTATGCAAAATTTCTGGAATCTTGGTTAACTAGAATTAACCTAGAATTTTGGTTCCCCTAAGTGTCGAAATGTACATTCCGACATAAACAGCCGTATCTTTTTTTGCCGTTGACTTAGAAGTTTGATTTTTTCCGAGCTTCAAGGGACAATAGACCTAAGTATATGGTTTTAATTCATGAACTCGATACCTTCACGCGTTCCTGAGATAAAGTGTCTTGACAGACAGACAGAAAGACAGACAGACGGACGGACTACAAAGTGATCCGAATAGGTTTCCGTTTTTTTCCTTTTGAGGTAGGGAACCCTACAAACAACAGACTTCAATATCCGCATCCTAATTGTGAACTAAAGTTGAAGGTACATTCTCTATGGAAGGTAAGTACATCAGACAATAATTGAAGTCGTTAGAAACTTGCAGGAAGAACGTGCAGCGTGCACAATCTACTTTCACCGTGCAACATCTTCATACTGTGCTTAAGTGTCGTTATAGTAGCCATTTTCCTTTTAACTTATTATGTATTCAGTTTACTTATATTATGTGCTCATCTTTGCTGTGTTTTTGCAATGAGAGATAAAAGGTTTACTTTGACATTAGTTAGACCCTTCAACATAGGCTTTATGTGGGGGAAGGGGCTGTATAGTAATTGTAGGCGCTCAGCAGGGCCGATACCCGCTAGGGCGGCGGGGATTTTCTGAAAAATAAATATGTAGTCTTAGAACGCAAAGGGCAACTGAAGGACACAAGTGTATTTTTAGTCAGTAAAACTTTGACCTCCAGCTCCATCCGGAGCGGGACTAACTTCTCAATCATTGGATGCTTTTCCACCTTAAAAAAATCAGCGTCTAGACTTTTCCTAATTATGTTGGTGCTGACTGCCATTCTAACAGGTTGCTGATCACCTGCCAGTATCTTGCATGGAGCGATACGATACCCCTTGACAAGACCGGTGTCAGATTTCCTGGTTTCTGACTATCCGTACCGACTGTCAAAGGACTGCAAATGACAGCAGTGAAAAACAACTAATGTGCATTCTGAGATACGGAGAAATAGACGAAGTAGACCAATGACCTGGTGATAAGAATCCAATGGATACGAGATGCACAGGACCAGTCGGTCTTTCAGTCTATCGGCTTAAATAATAATGATGATGATTATGAGAGAGACTCCAAATGCACCAATTTATGGAACCAGAAAATCGTTCACTCGGCACTGTTCTTACTATATTATGTACTAGCTTTTGCCCGCGGCTTCACCCACCAACATAACTATACCCTAGGTTACTCAGGAATAAAGCAGCTTTCTATGGGTGAAACATTTTTTGTAATTGGATTAGTACTTTCAGAGATTGCCTGCCTGATCCTACAAACACAAAAACAGAAAAACCATTTTTACCTCTTTAAAAATTTTCATTATCATCATCATCAGCCTTTTTAAGGTTCCCACTGCTGGGACTCAGGCCTCCTCTCTAGGAGAGGGAATGGGTCGTAATCCAACACGCGGGCCCAGTGCGTGTTGGTGGATGTCACATGTCTTTGAATTTTTGGTTCTAGGACATGCCGGTTTCCTCACGATGTTTTCCTTTACCGTTTTGAGAGCAGTGGTGATGAAATAAATTACACAAAATAATGCGCCTGGCTGGGTTCGAACCTGCGACCTACAACTCGTAATTCGGGGCCATTGCCACTCGGCCACCACTGCTCTTAGATTTTGTTTTTGTGTAGATTTAATACTATTACACATTACGCAAATTGTAATAAGCCGTACGGGGCATCCAGCCGACCCCAACATACGAAAGTAAGTTGGGGAAAGGTTAAGTAGATGATGACTAAGTTTTTCACTGACTATCACTTCCCTAATTTCGTCACCGACTCTAATTCTGACTATATCTTTGTGGTCAGCGCAAAAAAAAATAACTGCGCTCTTCAGCCTTAGCTGTTGCAAAACGCCTGCACTTGATTTTGTTTCGAAGTCCCTCCAAGAACTTGTGTACTCGTTAACGCCATTTTTAAATAATCACTCAATCCTCTACATCAAGTCGCGTCTTATGTTGCATTTGGCATGCCTACTGTTCGGGGTGATAACGTACAAGCAGCTGATCTACCTGTACAATAAAGAGAGTAGTCGCTAGTAGAACGTAATGCGTCAGTAGGTACTGCTTACAGCCACTGTCCACTGAATATCACAAGACAGCTCTCTTCAAAGGCAGTATTCGGTACGCAGCATACTAATGCTGCCACTCTTGGACACTGCTGGCAAAAATGAAGCATTTTTACGATTGTGATCATTTTCGTTGTTTTTGTGTAAGTACTTATTATTTACACTGGAACTAGCTTTTGCCATCAGTTTCGCCCGCGCTTATATAGTAAACTAGCTTTTGCCCGCACGGCTTCGCCCCCGCTCTTCCCTACTCTACCATACTATACCTACTCTACTCTATTCTACCCTACTCTACCCTACTCTACCCTACTCTAACCTACTCTACCATACTCTATCCTACTCTACCATACTCTACCCTACTCTACCCTACTCTACCCTACTCTACCCTACTCTACCCTACTCTACCCTACTCTACCCTACTCTACCCTACTCTACCCTACTCTACCCTACTCTACCCTACTCTACCCTACTCTACCCTACTCTACCCTACTCTACCCTACTCTACCCTACTCTACACTACTCTACCCTACCAAACTTCACATAAACCATCTACTAAATACTCCGAACAATACCTAAAAATTTGGTTTTGATAGGTGAGCCCGTTTTTGAGTTATAAATTAACAACGAAAAGTGGCATTGATTTTTATATATATAGATATATACCACTCAGCCAGTGATGAAATACCGTTCTACCGGTGAAATAATTATGAAAATTAGTCCAGTAGACTTTAAGTTTATTCGTTACAAACAATAATACAATTCTTTTCTCTTTATAATATTAGTAGGTATAGATTGTGCTTTTATTGTATAAATCTAATTTATGTTGTATCAAATTAATGGTTATCTCTCAATCAATGATTTTGGCCCGGTCACGCGCATAGGCTACGTCTGTACGCATAAGTAAGTTATATTAATGAGCAGTGAAGAAATCGCCCAGTAAATATCAGTTGCTTCGTTACCGTTTTATATAAGTTGAACTCGGATTAATTACTTTCTACAGCCGTCGTTGAAATATCGTGGGAAGCCACGTTTTGGTCCTGATCTGTCTAAAATAAGCATATTGTTAAAGTGGGCACTAGGTATGTTAAATCCTACTATGTACGTAGGTACTGTGTCTTGTATTGAGCAATAGTGGAGCATAGGCAGCCAATAAACATCTGCAAAGCGCAGACTCAAAGAGTGCCACAAAATTCTATTATAAGACGAGATATCAACGACGCGCTTCAAGTCGTGTATGAGAGGCTACGATGACATAGCATGAACATGATCTCTATAAGTTTTGTTTTATTATTATTGATTAGCTCGCGTTTGACCACCATCTCTCCTGATGGTAAGCGATGATGTGGCCGACGATGGTGCACGCTTGCCTAGAAGTAATCACTCTGAACTTAAAGATGCTGGAGTCTGTGTTTCCTGATAACTACTACTCCCTTAAAACTCCAGAAGGGAATTGCACTCCTTAGCTGTACGCACAATAAATGAATTTCTAAAATACTGTATATTTGTACGTGTTGGTGGGATATCTACCACGTATCAGTGGCGCAACGCGCCGTACTTCTAGTGCTCCGATGATGGAACGGACTTGGCGGAATTAGATTGTGCAATTCCAGTGCACACTTACCGAAATGTAAACGATAAAAAACTGACAAGCTAGCATAACTCGGCGTCAATACCCAAGGCTTTGGAGCTTCGAATCTTCGAATTGCCGATGAAACTCTTGGCTCGCCTCTCAATCCTCTCGAATGCATCAAACTGGTATTTCCAGACCTATCCCAAAGATGAGAACAGTACTTACTCCATACATAATAGTCTCTCGGATGGATCGATCCCTCAAGAAGTCTGTGATCCAATCGCACAGATCAGTGGGTAACAGAAACGGCTTTCGTGCCAGACACTTTCGGAATTTTTGAGATATCAAGGGCGACGGCAAGCGCTTCCCCATGCTTCTCCTCGATGGCCTCGCATTGTTGCAGACAGATGCATTGTTTTGAGCAGGGAAATCATCATAACTCTTCCAGCTCTGGGTGAAGTGAGAGGGAGGGCTAAAATTTTACTCTCTAAAGTTCGCTTTAGTGCCATGGTAACTTTACAAAGAATTCGGTAAGTCTAGGAGATGCATGCGGCGTCTATATTATATTTATAATCTGTGCATGCATCTAACTAATGTCTATTCTGGACGAACAGACATTCTCTTACTTATCTTAATGGTTTGCCTGTTGACTACGAATTACTTCACTTTTACTACTGCAGAGTTATTCAGTTTTATAAGCATTTTTATTTATGCTTATGAGAAAGTGCTTTTGAAACGATTTGTTGCTTCAGTAGTTTGGTAGGCATGTAGAAATAAACGTAAAATTATACGTAATGCAGTTGTGTCAAAATGTTAGGTTATAAAATTGAAAGTGTTTGTTTCTACCATTCTTAACATAAGATACGCGTATAATATTTAAATTGCGTTCATACAGCGCAGTGTTTCCCAACCTTTTTATGCCCGAGGACCACTTTGGATTTTTTTCAGGAAGCAGCAGTTAAGAAAGTTGAACTTTGTTAATCTAAAAAGGAACTTATATCATTAATTCTAAAGTGGTAGCACACCTATGTATTCTTTAAAAGTTTCGAACATTGTCAAGAAAACACAATATTCCTGATAGAAACTTAAAACTCAGTTCAAATTAATGTTTCCTTTTAGTCGAAATGTTAGACTTTAAACCTTTCGTTCAAGTTTTAATTTGGGTATTTGCCTATGCTTATTTTTGTACAATATTTTATACTAAATAACAAAAAAAAACAAAATCTTTTTCTGAAAACATTATCAAAATTGGTTACTAAATGAAGCAAAAATTTACATTTCAAGCATTGGTTTGAGAAAAAGTGGCGGTAGGTATTGTGGGAACATTTCACCATCTCTTTTGAGCACATATAAGCTAATGGCGGTGACGTTACATTTCAGTATGAGCATCCTTATACTGTTATTTGACAGTGGCCCTTCCACCAGATTTGAAAGATTTCTAACTTGATTAATTTAATTATTTTGTTTAATTTTTACATTTTAGGAAAGCTTATAGACTAATAACAACATAATGACAGTAGTAATAATTAAATTGCTAATTACAAACTTCTACATTACAGAAAAAAAAACAAAGTTGGTCCCACAAAAGGAAAAAAAACAACAAATACACCTATTTATGTAACGAATTTGATAATTTCTTTCAATTCAAGTTCCTACTCAATACTTGCGGACCACCAGTGGTCCGCAGACAGTTTGGAAACCACTGATCAAGCATATAAAATGTTGTATTTTTAACGAAGCTCCGGTCAAAGTTCAATGTTACTTACATTCGAATCAATCTGTACAGCTAAACGAGTCTTGTTAATACGTAGTCGTGATGTTACGGCCATCCGCAACTAACTATGACGATACACAAGCAAGTATGGTCGTGCGCAATCATATATTTTTATGGAGGTTCATTAATAGCTATAAAAAGCCGTGAAACGTTATTAAGTGATTAGCTGTTACGTGAGCTTATGGTTTTAATTTGAATGAAAAGCTTTTAATGGAGCACTAGGATGTGGTATGGCTTTTTGTTTGTAGATTACGATTAGTTAGTTCTGGGTCTTTGATGCTTATTCCTTTCCATTGTTGAGTAATAGTACTCCTAGATTATACCAGAAATGGCCTTGAAAGAGAAATTGTGATACCTAGATCGTAAGACCGCCATTTTACCAATAGATTTAAGTTAATGTACAAGTTATGTTAGTTTTTTTAGTGTACAATAAAGTTTATTCTATTCTATTCTATCGCTAAGGGCAACTGAAGGTGGTCTAACACGGTGGTCCATCTTTGAGCGGGAGAAGTCATTGGATGATTTCTCACCACAATAAAAAACTTTATACAAAAAAAATTAAACCGACTTCAATGTAAAAAACACTGAAAAGTACAAAATAATTTTAATTTCGGAAGTTTAGCTTTTATATTATTAGTATCTATAGATTATCTTATAAGAACCTAATATAGATTATAACAAAACGTTTTCGGAGCCTTGCGAAGGGAATGTCTAATATTACGTCCGGTGATCAGTGGAAAGAGTTGAGCTGAATATCACCCAACCTCACGGGGGGAAGAATGACTATCTTATCAAGTGTAATGTAATTTTTTTTGCAAGATACGATTGCAAATTGAACTGATACAGTATATTTGGAACTGGACACTGGACACCTTATGTTTATTCATTTATTTTACACTTCATGTAGGTACAGTAGTGGTACATAAGCGGACTTAATGCAACAAGGCATTCTCTACCAGTGTGTGTGTATTAGTACCTACATGATCAGTACAGATATATGTATAATATATCGTAATCAGATCTTTGAAGTGATTACTTCATGATATTTTTTATTTTTTTATGGTAGGGAAAACCATCCAATGACAGGCGAACAAAAATTGGCCAGATCGTTTTTTTATACGTTTGATGATATGTGAATCCACGTTTGGCCATATCATTCATGAAGTATTACTGTGCTTCAAAAAACTTATTCTTCACTAAAAAACTTATTGTACACCAAAAATTAATGAACTTTTTTAAATTGTTGAAGGACGTGGGGCATTCCGACTCGGACAGGTTAGGTTAGAAGGGTTATTAAGAGTTACACTTAGTGGTTACTTTTTAAAATCATCTAAAAGAGCATATTTTAGAGCACAATCAATATTTTTGATGGAACAAAACCATAATATTTTGTAGTAGAAAGTAGAAAACAAGAAAATATTGAGGAACTACTGTTCCTAAATAATGTAAACAGCAACGATATCATCAGCCATGTTTGGCCATATCATGAAATAATCATGCGTTTGCTGAAATAGCACCATTTCGAGTCATATATTTTGTTTACAGGATATTCGTGATTATTATCTATTTATACAATGCAGTGTTGAAGTTATCTTATGTAATTAAAAGACTATAATAATTGGGGAGTCAGCTGTCCACATGGATTAATTAGGTATCAGTCCAGTCAAGATTTGTTTGAGATATCTAGCCCAATTAAATTATGCATCCGTTGATGTTTATCTACGAGTACCTATCGGTTCTTACTAAGCAATCATGTAGTTTTTTGTGGTGTGTCGTGACAAATATTAAATTGGTTGGTGACATTTCAGCAAACATTTTTTGTAATAAATTAGGAATTAATTGATCATTATGCAGCAACGAATACAAAACATAACGAATTATTTTAAGTCAATGACTATAAAGCTTATTTATTTTTAAGTACCTACTTAAATTTGTTTTCTTGCTTGTTACAGAACTGCAGAATCTAGCCTAAGGAAATAAGATGGAAATGGAGAAGGACAAAATTGTGTTTAAGGTAAGTTTATATTTAGCCAATTTAAAAACTTGTTGCATTTTTTGTTCTAATTTCAAGAAGCTATAAGTTTGTTTTTATGTCGTGCCATCGTTGTGAAGAAAACGCGTGAAACCGGTAAACATCCGTGTCAGGAAGTTTTTTTCATTTTGGTCTGAGACACATTGAATCAGTCAGTGCACGGATTTCCTGGGACGAGCTGACCACACCGCTGTTTTTATAAATGTTTTGATATTGTTATGTCTTGGAGCAACTTTTTGCTAAAGTAAAACTAGCAATGTTTGTAATGACTAAACAAACGGTGCTTAACGGGTCATCCGCATTTATATTCCATTTAGGAAAACACTTTTAATCGGTGTCAGAAAATATCACAAATCCTTTTAATATAATTGTAACTTAAAGGTCTTGGTCTTGAAAAAGGACCACTTTATTCTGCGACCCATAAACAAGGGCTAATACAATGTTATTAAAAGCAGCAACTAATAGCAGCGTCATTTATCATATCAAAACCACTTAAAAGGCACTTGTATGAACTTAATAAACAATAGAGCAGTTTGTATGTAAATTAGATTGCGCACATTATTTCTAAGGCAATTCAGACATGTTGGCATGCGTTTTCGTGCTCGCAATTTTTATCTCACAGTTACTTGTTAAGTTTATTTATGGAAATTGTGTAAATTTACGTACACCTGTGGTCAGCAATCACAGGTTGTTTTGCAATAATAGATCGTCTGTACGCCAAGCCTGCGTGCGACCGGCGTCGCGACGGTTGTGGAGGCCGATTCTATTAGCGGACCAATGATGAAAACTTTTCGACAGTTTTTGACAATTAATTCACACTTTCAACCAATCGTGGAATTCCTAACCTTAACTTCCTAAAGGATTGTGGTTCTGGTGTTTGTTCAGCCAACCACCAGCAGTCTGTAGCGGTGTGTCATAGTAGGGCATGTCGTGCGCCTCTGACATTCCACTCATGCCATACTACTCAACACTCATTAGTCGTCACCAAGGCTTCCCGTTCACTATTGTCGTTCCTACCAGTTCCTGTGCTCGCCTTCATGCGTATTTGCCCTAATGTTATTAACCTTCGCGAATTAAAGCAGCCATGCATCGTTTGGGTTCGACGGGCTGGTTGTTACTTATGTAATCGGTATTGTGTTGGTATGCAATCATCGTCGACGTTTAATCTGCAATCATCAATAGTGTCGTGTCGTGGGGTGGTGGTGGATTAATTGGTTTCTCACATTCTTGTTGTTTCATAAACTAGTTGCCGCGATGATTGGTGGGAAAGGTATTTGTCCCCGTTCGTTTTTGCTAGCTTCGAACTGAACGTCACGTTGTGCGGTAGGTTGTACTGCAGTGTTAGTGACGTCATCTTGATGATCGGCTCGACATGTAGAGAGATCGGAAACAGGTTCGATGTCACGGCTGTCGCCGTGGGTCAAGGTGTTCGTAATCAGGCGCCGATCCCGAATACAAGTTTTGGAGGAAAGAAGGTCGCGTGGTCGATGGAGAAAATTACTGATATGTAACGTGGGTGCATAAACACGTAAACCCACGTAAACCATAGATATAAGAATATTTCTATGCTCAAACCCGAAACACCTATTTGCAGACCATAAAAATATTTCTTCCGTGCGGGAATCGAACCCGCGACACGCAGCGTAGCAGTCAATCGCTCAACCATTGCGGCAACCGTGTCTTTAAATTGTAGCTAAGATGCACTCAACACGCTTTTTTGTTACTTTTGAGGTGTGAAAACATCAAATAACGTGTTCCGTTCTCTAGAGGGAATGTAAGACTTACTGACTGACTAAACTGTGTACCTTCAGTTGCCCTTGGCTTTCCAAGGCCGCGGTAACTCTTTCGAACCCGCAGCCATATCTTCAAAATCACTTCACTGGTCATTGTGATATTCCGAAATTATATGAATTAATTATCACGGCTTTAATATTTATGAAGTTCAATTTTAGGCTATGATTTCTCATCGTTAGCTGTCGACATTAACGGTAGTTTTTTTTTGAGAAACTACACCTTCTAAGCAGATAATGTAATGTAGCAATGCATGTAATCTTTAATCACGTACTATAAATCAGTGAGCGCGCAAAAAGTGGGCGGAATGTTAAAATATACAAGAGCGTATGATTAATTGGATCGGTTAGTTCCGACAGGACGTTTTTGTTGGTTACTTGTAACGTAGTAATATAAGGTGTGGTAAGGCAAATGGTACGAGCGTGATGGTCGGTAGCTCGTCATCCGGCAGGAGGCGGATCGATCACGAGTTCGTGATTGTAGGGCTACCATCAGCTCTTAAGAGACGCGAGTCCTTAGAAACACCAAAAAAGGTATTTACAGATTTCAAAATTTAAAAAAATACGCCGCTCTGAAATACACAAAAAAATAATAATGAAGAACCTAAATAGATGTGCCAATAGTTTCACCGAGATATTAACAAACTTATCCTTAATTTCGAAAAATAAAAATGATTTTGGTAGGTAAATACTGCAAATAGAAAAGGTCGCGATTTAGCGGCTTTGGAGAGATATGAACAATTTTTTTTTTCCTAGAAATTAAGGATAGGTTTGCAAATATCTCGCGGTGAAATTGTTGGTACATCTATTTAGGTTCTCCATTTTTTTTTATGTAACACAGTGCGGTCTATTTGTAGAAATTTTGAAAACCGTAAGAGGTGTTTGGTGGATTCTCCTCGTAACGCAATCCAGTTTACGACCTAAACAAATATCATTTAAGCTATATAGGGTGTATTATAGCTCCATCCCTCTATCACGCTCGCACGACTAATATTTTAACACATTATGTTAATACCCCTCTTTCGTGGCCCGATGTAACCGCGGCGGGCGCCAAGCACTGACACTACTCACATTGAAGATGACATGACGTGGTAATCGCAGCTACCAAGGCTGATATTACGGTCTTCTGAAGAGCTGTTAGTGTCATGTCAAGTTATTTGTACTTAGGATGATAGTTACTTAATGTTGCCTCATTTAAAAAGGTAAATGAGGCAACTTAACTCATGTAGAGTTGAAAACCATCGATCATGGAGCTGCTAATCTAAGTACAAGTGTTACGTAGAATTTCATTTCATTACGAAATTGACGTGATCTTTTCGATACACCCTTCGTATTTTTTTTACGTTTTAGAAATACTTGAGGTCTTAGCAAAAGGGTAGAGCAAGGAGACTGCGTGACCCTGTGCTTATCCATACTAGTGACTAATAGTCTGTACTTTTATATAATTTTAATATCGAAAGCTGAAGAGTTTGTTAATTTGTTTGTAATCTTAGGAGCTACTGGTTTAATTGAAACATTGTTTCAGTTTTGTATAGCCCATTTATCGAGCAAGGCTATATGTGTCCCAAAGATGCAGTTGACACCACGGGAGACAGCTAGATAGATACAATAAAACTGTTTATTTGAACGCGCTAATCGCAGGAACTAGGTACTTGCTCGGATTGAGATATTCTTTCAGTTAGTGTTGGATAGGCCGTATATTGAGGAAGGCCTGTTATTTATATTTCTATGAGGAAGACTATAGGCTGTAGTCTGCGGAGCGGTAAACAAGATGCGGGTGAAACCACGGGGAACCGCTAGTAGTCAAATATAATTGCCGTACCAGTCTCTTCGACAGGTTTCGGCACAGTCATATGTATAGGTTCCAATACACTCGCATATTAATTACTTGTAAGGTGTATAGGTCTATTGTATTCTAATTTATCTAGCTTGTTCGTGGCACGAAGGCTGCTTTCGTCACGACTGTGTCCTGGTGACAAAGCAAGATAAACTCGGATCAGCTACTAATGCAAGTGCCGAATGATGAATGTATCTGATACGAATTTGCACGTATTATTCAATCTTTTATTAGGTGTTAATACTGCTAATAATAGCTTCCGCCAATGAATTACCGATCACGTTACCTACCTAATTAGACAAATTACAAAACTGTTTATTTATTACGTAGGTACTTAAGAGTCTTAATAAGGCTAGTGGAGCTACAAATCTGAATTATGAAGTCTGGTGGTTGGGTGAGTTATGTAAATTAATAGATAATATTATTTTAGCGGATGTTATTCTTCCTGCCAGTTCGAGTGGTAATAGTGACATTTATATCTCAAGTGGATGATACACGACACTAGAATATCCTTTCACTTTCATTGGGTTAACCGCGGTCGGCATTGGTTTTAAATACGTGTCTCTTACTTGATGGACAAAATTGAATAAATTAGTAGGTACATACCTAAATAAATACAGATATACCTACAGCCTGATTTTTTATCGACACCCAATTTTTTCCAGACATTCGTTATCAGATATATACTAATCAGATAAGAACACGACGTAGGTATACAAAAACCAATCAACTGTTAAAAATAAAACAACAGTTGATGTGATGTACTGACATCACATTTTGTCAATTTATTCACACAAAAAGGTTTAGAATAGCTTTTTTCTGTACGGTGGTAAAAAAATAAATGCAGAGTGTATTTTATTATTCTTATACTTTTTTTTTCTTTATTGATTACGGATTTACAACCATTGTCAGCGTCATCATATCCTTAGCTACTGCTACTGCTTGTTGCTTATTATATTTTGATCACGAGAAGAGTTATGTGATGATTTCCCACAGAAAAAAATTACTTAGAAAGAAGTCTTGAGCATCGATGCCAAGTTGAAAGCCTGACGGTTTTCTACGGTATTGCTCAACTTAATTCCATCCAACTCGTTCCATCGTTAGGTTAAAGATACGAAACGGTTTGGGAACATATTCATTGTGCGTTCAGCTAAGGAGTGGAATTCTCTGTCGGACTAATTACTTTCCTGATAGTGACAGGGGGGGACTTTAAGTCAAGAGTTAATAGTTTACTTCTAAGCAGGCGTACTCCATCCTCGACCACATCTTCGCTTTACATCAGCCCCCCTAACCAAGTTACAAACCGTTACTATTCTTTTCTCTTGTGTCGAACGCCTCGATTTGGCCACGCTTCCGATTCCTTTGTTTTGACCACGTGACTGAGCGTTGAGATGACGTCAGAACAAAGGAATCAGAGGCGTGGCCTACTCGAGGCGTTCGACACAAGACAATAGAAAAGAAACGGATATAATTTGGTTAGGGGGGCAGGTGAGATAGTGGTCAAGCGCGAGTCTATTAATTTCGAGTAATTATATTCACAGTCGTTGATTAATAAATGATTGTTTCCATATAAGCACAACTAAAGGCGAGATTAATTTCAATGTCTGACAAATCTAAATCTGTTTATGAATCGGGACAAGTCACGATTCTGTTATTATTTATATGATTCAATGTCAGAACCTCCGAACATAATAGATCAGTGAATTCAGTTTATATTGAATGACGGATTCCTTGCGACTTCACAATGGGATCTTTATCAGTGACCCTGACATTTTAGCGGCGTTTAGGTATTTTTTCGGTTCAGCAATCACTGAGAATTACGTGCCCTTTTTTATAGAGATGCATAATATGAAGTAGGTAGGTAATATGATTGTAAGAAATCTCGTCATAAAGCGATTGATGAGCTCTAAGAAAAAAATAGAATACACCAAACCACATCACGTAGCAGTAGTAGCTTAGTGGTACCTCACGGTCTCGGTGTAGGTACGAGTTATACGTCGAGGGAAAAAACCCGGGCGAAGAAAAACTTCGTGAGAAAACCGGCATGTCCTAGAACCAAAAATTCGAGGACTTGTGACATTCACCAACCGCATTGAGCCTGCGTGGTGTATTACGGCCTATTCTTTCTCCAAGAGAGGAGGCCTGAGTCCCAACTGTGGGAACATTAAAAAGGCTGAGGATGATGGAGGACTTGGGAATCGGATCCTAATGCTCATTAGTAGCGTTCACGCCCAAAATTAGCGAGATAGATTCTACACGAAATACAGTGTTAATTTATTCAAAACTTTTACCCAAATGTAGTGTTATTTAATTTCCTTTGATTTCCTGTAATCATTTTGCAGTAACATTTCTTTTTGACACAACATCCATAAATAAGTTAGCTTACATCTCTCGGATCTATCTAATGAGAGATCGACATTTTCCGTTCCTTTGTTGCAAATTCTTGCGATAACTACGCCAGTACGTAGTTATAATTAGCTTGTAATAGATAGTGCATTCATTACTGACGATTTCCTACTTCAATCCGGAGATAACCTTCATAAATAAAACATAAAACACGCCCATACATCTTTATTTGTTTCTTGTACCAGGAACCGAACAATATTATGTAGAATTGTTGATAGGTAAATAATAGTTCGGTATATTTGCAAATCATCTCGATTTTAATCTTTGTTTTGTTACGTTTTTTTATATGTTAGCTGACGTGGAGTAGAAACTTGTTATTGTATTTAAATTACCCGTTTGATTCTAAAGTCTAAACTGTTATCTTTGTAAGAGTGGAAAATATTTCTGCAAAACGTCTGTAGATGATGTGTTTGATTAAGTAATATAATAAGCTAATTATTTTTGTATACGACATGGTAGTGTGCAGTGGTAGGATTCTGTGAATTAAATAATTGTACTGGTTGTTTATATATGTTTTATTATAAGGTAATATATATCTATCTATAATATGTGTGTATTTAGAAATATATAAGTATGTTTATCAGTTGTCTAGTACCCATAACACAAGCTCTGTGGAATATTATATTATATTATATTATATTATATTATATTATATTATATTATATTATATTATATTATATTATATTATATTATATTATATTATATTATATTATATTATATTATATTATATTATATTATATTATATTATATTATATTATATTATATTATATTATATTAGATTATATTATATTATCCAGCTAATAAGATATGTTTTATTTTAGCCCTACCTCTGTAATAAATGTATATGAATGATATTCACAAACCTTCCTTGTGTTGTACTAGTCTTTCTATTGTAAAAAAGCATCAAAATGCGTTTCGTGGCTTAGAAAGAGTTAAGCGGATAAATAAACAGACACGGGGAGGGGGCTTTGTTTTATATTTATGGATTTAAAATGTCTATGTCGCTACAGAGAAACTCAAAACTTCGAAACCTGTATCATGGTGTCAGAGTTCTCCACGTGATTAAAACATATAAAACACCTGAAATCTTCTGGCTGCACCAGCAACAACACCTGTCTAGTCAGAAGATCATCTCTTTTCAGTGTAGGGGGCTTTAGACCCTGATCCGTACCTCTAAAAGCACCTTTGATTCATGAATTCTGTCTACTTAGCATAGTGCTTAAATCCTGAGCAGACGCGTCTACACAAACAAAACATATCCATCTAACTATTATATACTTGTTAAAGTCTACGAAGATAAGGCCTGTCATCATAAAACACGAATGGAAAGTCTTAGGGCTCAATGTCTGTAACTAGTTCGTTTCTCTGTGTTTCGATCACATGTCCGGTATCAGACGGCCTACTTGCAGGAGACGGCCTTATCAGATACGAACCGTTTGTAACTTTATACCGATTTGTAGACCGAGTCAACACACAAACATTACGTTCTACAAACCGAGTATTTATACATATTGATTCTTTTAATTAACCTAAATGCTTTATCGTCGTTGATTTTAGATTCAGTGTGGCAGAACGAGGGATTAATTTGATATTTTTGTTTCTTTTAGTTTTAGTATTTATCGTTGATTTTTACCTACCTGTTGTTGATATGTTTTGTTTTAATAGGTCCAAAGAGCATAATATTATCATTTACATCTACACTATTGAACACATAAATAATAATGAAGCATATAACAAAAATGCAATTTTTAATCTGTTTATCTTTCTGACTGTTTGTTCCGGCTAATCTTTGAAACCGCTACTCTAGGCTACGCTACGCTAGGTACTTTAATTTTAGAAAAAGAATTAGGGTTCCGCACAAAACCATCTTGAAATTGAGACCAAGTGGTATTGTGCTAGTTTTTCGAGTTTGACACACACAAAGTCGCAGGCTCCAGCTAGTTTAGCTTATAAATCTTAAACTTGCCGCCCTACACCACTTGAATCTTGTTAGGTAAATTTATGAGTGTCATAAAATGACGCCTCTTCTTTTGCATTACATTCAAAAAGTAATATATTACTTCTGGTTCTATTGTTACAACTTTTATGCACTTTTTTGGTTCGAATTTCATCATTAAACCATATGTTAAAAGCTTGTGTGTATGTGTGACAAGCACCTGGCCATGTTCCGTTAAAATTTATGGTGTTACTAACAGGAACAACGTTTGGACAGTGTTGTACAATGGGCGGATTGCGAAACGTTCCTGTTGGTAACGGCCCATTAGTACTGTGTCATATCACTTATATTAACCAGCTGACAACGTATTTAACCCAATAACATTTTGATTTAATGACCGTCCTTCGTTTAATGGGATTTTAATAATGTGCAGTTGATATTTTCGAAGGGCGTGTTTTGCACTTTCAAATACAGTTCCCATATAATTAACGCGCTGGGGGAAATGAATGGCACTTACAGATAATAAACTACATACATGTTTAAGGTAGACATAATTATATTACATTAGTTTTAAATTTGATTGGTAGATAAAACATCAAGTCTTTTAACAAACACACAGAAGGGGTTTGGGTCTACTAAGGTAAAATATTCCAAATTTTTGCTTAGCTTTTTAAGTGGACGGACAAAATGGTGAAGGAAAGCATCGTAAGGAAAACCGGCATGCCCTAGACCCAAAAAATCGAAGACATGTGAATGTCAAATCCACCAATCCATACTGGGCCCGCGTGATGGATTATCATCCCCATTCCCTTTACAAGAGGAGGCCTAAGTCCCAGCAGTGGGAACATGACCTGGCTAATTATGCTATGTTATTTATATGCGGACGTAATCCCAAATCGCATTTAAAGTCCTATTTGAGAATAAACCTAATTATACACTTTTTATTGTTTTTGATAGGCTCGCAATTGACCACTATCTCATTTGATCGTAATTAATTATGTGGTCTACGGTGGAGGGCGCTTACCTAGAAATAACCAATGCTGGAGTTCGCGCACCTCTACGTCGCATTACAAATGATTATAACACAATTTTCTCTGACATAGACCTATTTGCATGGACTTCTAACAAATTTCGAAAAACTCTAATAAAGAAATTAACAAATTAAACTTACCTATAACTTTGATCTGAATAAATAATTATTATTAATATTATTACTAATCTGAATACCTAAGTTCTGAAATGTAATGTAAATTCAAAATTCACTCGCATGCCTAGTTAGTTCTTGTATAAAAAATAATATAGGTAATATGTGGATAACGTTGTGGGTTACACATAGACTACTAAACTTACATACTAAGGATTTATTATTAAAACTTTGTGTAGCTGTTTGTTTTCCCAAAGAAATAAATAAATAAATAACCTATTCACTCTTGACTTAGAGAACCCCAGGTTATAATTATGGTTTCAACTCTCATATGACTCAAGACCTGTGAGTTACCTAACGTTTTCCAGGCGCCTGACATATGATAAGTCACAGAACTCGTAAAACTTTCTTCAAGATCTTACCACACGCTTGATTGACAAGTCTACTGACTGGTGACTACTAGCTACTGGCCAGTCAGCTGTCCGACCACTTTTCCTGCACCACAACATGTACCAGGAATTTTATAATGTCTCTATTACATCTGTCATCGCTTACCACGAACAACTAATCAGATTAACTATCAATTACTCGATCGGAGCAGCTACTTACTTCCACTATTTTGGTGAATCAGTTTCTTTTTTTTTGAGAAGAGAAATCATCCAATGTCTTCTTTCGCTTTAGGGTGGAGGGAGAGAGCGTGTCATACTTTTACTAGCTAAAACCACACCTGTATCTCTCAGTGCCCTTTGCGTTTCTGGACCACGGGTTTCCACGAAATTTGGTGATGAGGTAGAAGATTGTTTTGTTGTTGGTGGGAAATCATCAAGTGACTCTTCCCGCTTCGACTGGAACGAGAGGGGAGTGTTAGATTTTTTATTTATTTAATTAGTATGGAAGACTTAGGTACAGCTGAAATAATAAGTAAGTTAAACTGACAAATAATAAGAAGATGACACTTAAAAATTCCTACAGACTCATACAGAACAATAGATACTACATATATTTTATGGGCACTACGTACCTACAGTAACACATTGGAACTTTACCAGGCTAGAGCCAGCTGTGTTCCTTACTTCCTTTAGTTGCCCTTTGCGCTCAAGAGCCGTAATTACTGTTAGGTACATGTACCTCACGTTCATAAAACAAAACAACTATGTACTATAATATTATATAAACATTGCATCGAAAGTATTTGTCAATCCCTAATTGGCTGTAAAATGTTGTTGGAAATGGATATTTCTTTTTGAACACGTTGCTCCGGCCCAATAAACTTAACGAAGTAAGTAAGTACGCTAACTTAAGTTATAACATGACAGGATTCGGTAACTTTTTATTGAAACTTATTATTATTGCTAATTAAAGAGCAAAGGTCTTCTCTGAAAACGATGATTGAATAATGACCGCAGGGGTTTTTTACGAGCTCGCTTATACGTACTTATTGGTAATTAATAATGGTGTCTTATATTACTGTATTATAACTGTTTTATGAAAAGGTTGTTTCAAAAATCGACCACCGAGGAAAACCAACAAAATAAGGTCTATTTCTAATAGTGCAGGAAAACAAGAGTGTAGAGAGAAGTTATTTAATGATTGACCACTCAAAAACAAAATGAAAGAAGGATGTAAAGTCCCGCAAACCTCCACTTCCTCCCGGCAATTGTCCACTTCGAGTAAATTATGGACTCTTGTAAAAAATTTAATCACAATGACATGGTGAATTTTTACTATAACCTTACGCTATCTTGTATCTCAAAATCAATAACGGTACTCAAACTAAACAAGCTTTTAATGAACATATTTTTTTCATAACAAGCTTTTAAAGCTCGGTATACCTATATAATGAATACTTGTCAAGACGAATCATACGAGCCCAAACTCTATGGGGTTGTGTCGTTAAACTACCAAGTTCCTATAGCCACCTTCCAGTTCCATTATCAGATCAGCTCCTTGTCATAATTATTTTGCATTGTCATTTGATTTTTACATGCATGCAAAATTGCAGCTCAATCGGTAACCGGGAAATAGGTCAAATTTAATTTACAAGATTTGATTACAGACAAACATCGGGACAGGTGAAACTAAATAAAAGCTTGTAAAAGAATATAAAACGCACGAAATAGTACCAAAAATTTGAATAACATATTTTCTTGGTCATCTGTTCAAAACGGTTTATTTAGTTATTAGCTTCTGCCCGCGACTTCGTACGCGGATCCTGTTGCTTATGTCAGCGTCGTCAAAATCAAAGAGAAACGTCAAATGTCGAATTCTAAGAGCCCGGGGACTGGAAAACGTGATGCGCGAGACGATTCGAGACGTTCCAGATCTCTCCCTTGCACTTACACGCGTGACAGTGTGTACACACCTTAGACATGGTGCCAATGTCTCCGTGTTCGATGTAATTAATAAATGGTTTATAAGGAAACGCGTTCCTTTTTTATTCCCAAAAAGTGTTCCCATAGCGTGATCTAACTCGACGCCAACGCTATTTACGAAACGTTTAGAAAACGGAAACTACATATTATTTACCCAAATATTATAGTATCTTAGCCATGTGCAGAGCCCCTTAGTGAACTCCACAGCGGGTGACGTAACCTACGACCAACTTATTATTTGCGGTTGGTACAGTAATCGGGTCTAGGGATCGAACCGCAAAATTAAGTTTTTACATTCTTCTTTACAAAATCTCGCACTAGTGTCATACACAAAGCTATTACTCTAAATGATTTTAATTACATTCCTCTCAATTTAAATAATCAAAATATACCAGACTCTATAAACACAGACCCACAAAGCCAAAAAATTGAAAAGTGGAAAATGAAAGTACTCCATGGCAAGCACCCTCATGAATTAGATCAACCTCATGTTCACAAAGTAGCTTCAAACAAATGGCTTCACATAGGTAATTTATTCCCTGAAATTGAAGGATTTATGATTGCGATACAAGATCAAATAATAAATACTAAGAACTATAGGAAGTATATAATCAGAGATCCCTCAGTTTCAAACGATAGATGTCGAAGGTGTCATACGCAGCCAGAAACGATTCAGCACATCACTGGAGCCTGTTCAACTCTTACCCAAACAGACTACACCCACAGACATAATCAAGTGGTAAACGTAGTTCATCAAAAATTAGCAATTAAATATGCACTCATACAGGACACAACCACACCTTATTATAATTACACACCACAAACTATTCTAGAAAATGACACACATAAACTGTATTATGACAGAGCTATTCTCACCGACAGGACAATCCACTATAATAGGCCGGATATCATTCTACAGGATAAAATAAATAAAATCACCTACCTAATAGATATTGCTGTTCCTAACACACATAACATACAGAAGACGAAAATAAACAGAAATTTCCGAACTGCTAAGCTATCGGGAGTTACACGTGTTATTGTGAGTCTACCATAAAAGATAGACGTATGCTGTCGTGGGTCATTTTTTATATAATTTTAAGGAGAACATTTCCGTTATACATGATTTCTGTGTAGGTTTAACCATTTAGGCTGCAAACGCGACGGAAACTTAAAAAATGGAGTAATTTGTCCCGTTTCCCCAACATTTCCCTTCACTGCTCTGCTCCTATTGATCGTAGCGTGATGAAAAGTTTACTATAACCTGCCCAGAAGTATGAAGAATGATTGTACCAAGTTTCGTTAAAATCCATTGAGTAGTTTTTGTTTCTATAAAGAACATACAGACAGACAGACAGACAGACAGACAGACAGACAGACAGACAGACAGACAGACAGACAGAAAAAAACTTTTACTGTTTGCATTTTTGGCATCAGTATCGATCACTAATCACCCCCTGATAGTTATTTTGAAAATATATTTCATGTACAGAATTGACCTCTCTACAGATTTAGATATAGATAGATAATTAGGTACTGTTCAGATATCCTAGGATCAATGCAACAACAACATAGATAATTAAATAATTATGTAACCAAACAAGTTCTGTACTTTTGTTTTTATTATTATAACTAGCTTCTGCCAGCGACTTCGTACGCGGATCCTGTTGCTTATACCAGCGACAACGGAGTCGTCAAAATCAAAGATCTGAAACGTCTGGTGTCGAATTCTAAGAGCCTGGAAAACAACGTGACGATTCGAGACGTTCCAGATCTCTCCCTTCCACTTACGCGCGTGACAGTGTGCACACACCTTGGTGCCATAGACAAAAATAAACAGAAAGGTCCGAACTGCAAAGCTATCGGGAGTTACATGTGTTATTGTGAGTCAACCATAAAGGATAGACATATAATGTCTTGGGATATTTTTTATATAATTTTAAGGAGAACATTTCCGTTATACATGATTTCTGTGTAGCTTTAACCATTAAGGCTGCAAACACGACGGAAGCTTAAAAAATGGAGTAATTTTTCTCGTTTCCCCAACATTTCCCTTCACTGCTCTGCTCCCATTGACCGTAGCGTGATGAAAAGTATATTATAACCTGCCCAGGAGTATGAAGAATGATTGTACCAAGTTTCGTTAAAATCCATCGCGTAGTTTTTGTTTCTATAAAGAACATACAGACAGACAGACAGACAGACAGACAGACAGACAGACAGACAAAAATTTTACTGTTTGCATTTTTGGCATCAGTATCGATCACTAATCACCCCCTGATAGTTATTTTGGAAATATATTTCATGTACAGAATTGACCTCTCTACAGATTTATTATAAGTATAGATAATATACCTACAAGTATTATTGAACAATTTTGTTGGTGAGCTGATGTTATCATCTTGCTTTTGCGCATTACATTTTTGTTTAACTTCTTATCTATGTTAATTACTTGCTACTGTATAGCTAATGAAGACATAATTATGTTTTTTAAATAAACGTTATTAGGCGACAACGATGTATAGGCGAGTTTTCATAGACTAGTTTCACTACCTCATATTAAATCATCAAGCAGCTCAGTTAGTGCAGTAGAACCTAGTGTTAGCTTTTCAGTAACCTCATCAATCCATCATCCGGTTTCCGGCATCATATCTACTGAGATAAGTAACGTCACATATGTATTTCGCTGAACATATTTCAAGTTGGAAATGGCGAAATTTTTTGTATAATATACGTTTCAACGTCATCGTTCGCTCTGTCATTATTTGTGTCTCTAATTGACGGTATTCGAAATGGTTAAATGGATCACTGACGAGAAATGTCTTTATCTTCCTTGTTTTTTAGTGGGAATTCATGAAAGTATCCCTTCTGCAGTAGGCGAGAGGGAGTGTCAGACTTTTACTGACTAAAACCCACATGTTTTATTTCAGTTGCTCTTTGCGTTCCAGAGCCACCTGAGTCTTTCTGTATTGAGTTTACTTTGTTATCTTTCATCCTCAACTTGTCTTTTTCAAAGTGGAATTTGCAATGTACAGATTGCTGCTGCTCATTATCTGGTGTGTCCCTGAGTCTCTCCCTCACCTCTTACGGTAACCACGGCTTTATTTGCAGATTATTACTTCCATAGGTCTCAAGTCAAAGGGTAGTCCAGTGAGATAAAATATAAACTGCAACAATGTTGCAGTGGAAATCTAAGCATCAATTAAGATAATTAAGTCTATAAAACGCTGTCATAGTGCATTCTAGAGATTAATTAGTTCATCGGCTAAGCAGTATTTTATTATCACACGACTTAGAAACGGTGGAATCGTGTAATACTTTTTCTAAGAGCTATGTCTCCATATCGTATTAACAGATAATAAGTCAAGACCCGGCCTCCCGACCAGGGTTATCAGGCCTGATACAAGTGCCCCCGATGTGCGCCGTCAGTGGTTCAGACACCCGGACCACATAACTACGTTGGTATCTTATTATAATATGAGATACTATACGCTGCCTACAGTTATTTTAAGAATAAATTACCTTCTCAATTAAGCATCTCGGTCAAAGGTTCATGGTGCTTACCTAGTACGGTACTAGAAGGGATATCCGAAGTGGATTACTTTATGGTAAGCGATGATCTAGTCGACGATAGAGCACGCTTGCCTAGAATTATCTTATTTACTTGCAACTTAAAGACGGCCCAGGTTTTAGCTTTAAGGAAACACAGCAAGGAATTTCACTCTTTAGCTGTAAGTACGCACAATGAATCTTAAACGTTAGTGCATTTGGGTAGAATGTCCACCTAGTACCGGTGGCGCATCAGCGTACGTCAGAGGTCCGATGATGAAACGAGCTTGGCGGAATCGACGCACACTCCCCGAAATCCAACCGGTAGAAATCCGACAGATTAGTAACTCGGTGTATCAACAAGATTTCGAGCTCAAGATTTTGAAGCTTTGACTTAAAGAGTTTATTATTACCAAGGATCCTCTTGGCTAATGGTTTTAAACCTTTATCAAAGGCAAAGCTAAAACCTTTACAAAACCTTTAACCTTTGTAAAACGTTTATTAGTACTTATGTTAATTCATGTATTCGTTTTCTCTTTCTCATTTATTGCACCTACCACTATTTTTCTCTGCATCACCCAAAGGTTGACTGGCAGAAAATGCCTAAGGCATTAAGTCCGCCTCTGTACTTTGTGTGCATAAAGCATTAAATAAATAAATAATAAAGCTACCGTGCCTGCCAGGATTGCGGGACGGTTCAAAATAGTTACCGCAGCCCTGGAATGCAGAGGGCAAATGAATCAAATGGGTCGATTTTAATTAATGAAAGTCTTACTCTCCCTCTTACTCAACCCAGAGCTGGAGTAGTTATTTGTTCATTTCCCACTCTCAAAAAAAAGCGAAGCGTGTATTGGCAAACTGCTATAGGAACAAGTCAGTAGATAGAAAGGTATCCATTGGGAAAACGGCATCTTTACCCCAATTTAATGGATTGGGGAAAATCTAAACAATCACAGATTTCATGGTACACCTGTCAAGTTCCCATGGCTAACCTGAGAGATGAATGGAGACACTTCCCCTTCCAACCTTTTACCTAAGAGTTGCGTGACATTTGTCGCGTGGTCATGCATTACCAACACGGTCTAATGTTATCGTATAATCGGAGGTGCAGATAACACTAGTAACATTTTTATGTAACGTCTTGTACAATGCCTACCTCTCCGTGAGACGACACACTTTATTGTTTTTTTCTCTACACGATTGCGTTGGAATGCTCTTCATCTCATAATTGATAATTGGGGTTTATAAATCACCAGTTAGATCCACGTTAGGTTGAGACATGGCCCGGGGCAATGTTGTAAAGCTATATAATCTTCATTAAGCAATGAGACGGGTCATCACTCAAAAAAATGTTCATGTCAACAGCATCCAATACATTGTACTGTTACTAGATACCATAATCTATAATAATAAGCAATTTTATTCTCGAACTAATTTCAACACGAGTAGGTATAATGACAAGGGACAAGTAGCGATTATTATAGGAAAATTGATTAATTACTAATAATGTGTGAAGGGGTCTGATAAGGTGGCAGCTAAGTAGTTTCCGATTGACATTATGTAGAGAAAATGACGTAGACAGGATTGTGTTTTTTTTTTTGTATCATTCAACGACCCATGCACGACAAGCATGGGTCGTTTCATGTAGCTGTAACCAAGCAATGATAAAACTGATGCAATTGATCGTTAAGATTTTGAAACCGTTCTCTAGTACCTAGTCTTTACAGCATCGTGTAATTAGATTTATTACTAACAATGATTCTATTGGCGCAAATGATTTGGGAAGCAAAAAGTAGTGCTTAATTGATGAGCAATGGGCCAGGTCACGTAACGTTCGCGGTTCTTGCCAAACGACTTGCACAACGATAGCGGTTACCAGCATGCGTTGACCGGTGATCACTGAACTCACTGGTGAAATGTCATGACGGACTAGTACTAGTCTGTCATGACATTTGACCAGTGGGCTAGCCCAAGGAGGTTCTTTGGGATAGCTTTCGAGTGAATTTTATTGGCTGTTTTAATTATTCACAAAATTGGTGTAGATTTATATCCCAACTTCTTAAGTGTCTATAAGTAAGCGGAATTATTGAAACAAGCGCGGCATCGGTATAATGGAGCTAAGATTTTTTTTGTATTGAGTACTTTATGTCGTGAAGGCGATTCGATACATTTGCTGGCAAATACTGCAAAAACATTACTTAGTATCCAACTGACAATTTTCTGTATTAAAAAGTAAATATTTTTAAACTTGACACTGGCTAAATGGACTAGCAGTGCGACGACGAATAAAAAAAATTTACTAAGGCACAAGAAACTACGTATCTCCTCTTTAGTTTAAAAGTTTCCTGAAGTCGGTCAGGACGAGATTTCCTTAGAATTACTTTGTCGCATTTTTTATATTGTTAGCCTAACGACTTTTTTTCTTATGGCATGGCGTTGACAAAACTGAAAGCTGAAAAATGGCAAAGTTTTTTTTAATGACGTGACGGTTGCTAATACTATTTAGTACGAGCTAACCTATGGCCATTTCACTAACCGTCTTTTAATATACGAATTCATATAGGTACATTTAAAAATAACGTAACGTTCTAAGGATCAAATAGTTTTCAAGATTGGATCAGTAGTTCCAGATATTACTACTTATAAACAAACCCACAAAATGTACGAACAAACTTTCCCTATTTACTTATATTTATGAGTGGAAACACCCACTCTGTCTGGATTCCATTTGCAACAACGACTATACCACTGTTGCGTGGAGTTCTACGATAACATTGCATAGACATAGCCTGTTCTTTCGGTTGTACGAGTATGCGCATATAATGAATCATGGAATCATGCATACGACGAATGAGATGATGACGAACGAAAATGTAAAGTAATGAAATTAGATTACGGTCTACATGCTAATTACAGAAGGAAGACTCAAATAATCAAAATTTCCAGACGGAATCGCAACAAGATAATCACTATCAACCCACCTCGGTTGCTATCAGTCACTATCTTCTCGCGTGCACACTATTTTGAGAAAACAATATATTTTGTTGATTCTTTATCTTCAGACGGACTATACTTAGCGAATATCGAACGTAGATGGCAGATAACAAATAAGTAATTAGTTCACTACTCTTTGTTAGTAGTGAATTAGCCCATCAACCCACACTGAGACCGCGTGGTGGAATTAAAAGATTCGGGCAGCGTAAACCAGAATTCATTCAGCATGCATTTAGCGCAAAACAGGGTGCACAAACTTTGTGCACCCTGTTAAAGCTTACTTCGGTGTAAGACAGGACAGACGCAAATACCTGGAAGCCAAAGGCTTTATGATATTGTAGCTATGTTATAGGCTCTATGTTATCTCGCTCGCGAGATTATTGTTATAAAAATGGTTATGGACAATATCATAAAGGCTATTGGTTTTCAGGTATTTGCGTCTGTCCTCCAGGCTAAAACGCTTGTACCTGCTCAGCAATTGGGTATGTAGCTCGGAGGAACTTGAAAAACAAGGCTGATTATACTACTCTTTGGGTTTATTTACACTTGCGTATTTCGTATTCCTGTCAAATAAGTTTTACCACCTTTATCTGTGTTAAATATTATAAAGATCTACCAATACAGTTTGTCCAAACAATACAGTTTCGGTGAGATTTGGTTTATCAGAGAGCACCAATTTCTCGTTGCTAAAATGTTTACATTTTAGCAACGAGAAATTAAATCTGCTGCAAATATTGCTTTATTTCCCAAGGGCAAAGGTACCTGTGGAGTAGGTACCTTTGCCCTTGGACGGGAGAAGTCAATTGCATATTTGCCACCACTAAATAAAAAAACCAATTGATCTTGAAGGACTGCAAAGAGAGTTGATACTGGTTGATATCGCCATTTTTGCCAAGGCATAACCCAATTACTGGGTTCTGATCAGTTCAGATAGGCAGTTGTTCAATATGAAACTGTATAGGTACCCCAGATTTGTTATCATTCGTTTTTTGAGTTGCTTCCCACTATGTAAGCAATTTTAGAACGTATTCACGCCAAAAGAACTTTGCCCGGTGTGGTAAATAGGTACATTAAATTATTTGTCCAAGCGAACGAGCGATCTTACACGTAGTTCGAAGCACAATCAGTAGATAAGTACGTAGAGTAGGTTGAATAAACTCCTAGAAATAATTTCATTAAGAATTAACGTGTTAAATCGCACATAAGTAACTCGAATTACACGGAAAAGACATTCTAATAGACGAAATGATTGCTTACATGATTAGGTATGAAGATGCCTATCAATAAACATGATTATTTGCAATAGCGATAAAACCGGAATCAGCTGGAATGTATGACCTTCGAGACGCCTCCACGAATCGTAAAAATCCTTTAGTAATAATGTCATTATCTACAGTTACTATGCGGTAATCAAAAAAGTCTTGTTTTGCTCAAATATCTACTTCAGTCACGTGCTTAGTTGTTTCAAGATAAAAATATCGCTCACTCTGATATGCCTCTTAATAAGGGTCAAAGTTGATCAGAATTAAAACACTAGAACGAAGTATTTTAAGCGTATCAACTGTTTGTTTGGCTGACATTCAGTTATCTAAATGTATAAAAGGAGAAACTGACGAACTGACATATCAACGCACAGCTAAAATTACTGGGACTTGGAAAGTGAAATTTTTCACAAAGGTTTCGTTAGTGACGTAGACGAGCGCTAAAACGGGGTTTTTAGAAAATCAATCTTAAAGGGGGTGAAGAGGGGATATTTTCGTTTGTTAAGTATGTAAAATCTCATTCCGTGTGCCCAATATACCTACGTGGTAGATTTGCGTAATAGTAACCTACGTTTGTACCTACTCCCAATGGTACAATTTAGGGGGTTTTAAAGATTGTATGGAGAATTCTCATTTCGTGGATAAACTTAGCACAAATTCAAAATTCATTATTAGTTTTCGAAGAAGTCGCTGGCAAAGAGCTATTTTTGAATATAAAACGGTACGAAAAAAAAAACTACTTTGAGTTTTATTATGTTTATACTGTGAAATGTTGATGTAATAATAGTTCACAAGACGACAAAAGACACCATCGAATGGCGGTAAGCCTTGGAATACTAGACATCACATTTAAAAAGGAATTAAATGCCGCTTGCATTTTTGAAAATTGCTTCAACCAACGTGCATGTTTAGAGTCTACATGTTTGTTTAATAATTCTTTAGTATTTACGACATTCTTGGTGCGTGTTGTAAGATGCAGGAGATCTGTCTGCTGGGCGTGGCTGGCTGCGCCGGCGCACTGAACTTTACCTGACCTCTAGTTACTAGTTTGCTCTTCGGCTAGATCTTTGAAACACTCAATTAGCTCTTATTTACTGCGCTTGATATACAATTATAGGAACCAGGGCTTGGTAATTAGACTACAGTCTATCTGTTTGTAATTAGAGAAATCGTGGCGGGTGATATAATAATTACAACGGTACATTTTATTGTAAAGTATCACGCTAGTCTAGTTTTTTACCCTTCAACACTCGTAATCTCAGTGTTTGTTTGTTAAAACTCTTATATATAAAAATGAAAAGGGTGGTTAAATTCAAATTAACATTTATTACTAAATGCATCTGAAATTATATTCGATACTTATAGTAAATTATTTTTTTTTTTCTGTTTTGGCTAATCTTCGAAACGGCTAGACCGATTTTGACTGGGTTTTCACTTGCAGAGAGCTGATGTTGTAAGAAGTAACTTTGGCTACTTTGGTTTTATAAAAAAACTATTAGGGTGCCACAGATCTTTTTTTAGTATTTTGGTGTTTTACGAATCTGACACGAACAAAGTCGTGAGCACCAGCTAGTGATTCTACAAACGCAGATGCAATAGAAAATATTCACATAATTACAAGACAGAGGTGAACTCGTGTGAGTGTTGACAAGGTCTCAAAACCTTGACATGTTACGCATCTAACGCGTCTGGGAGACCTTCAGGGAGCTTCTTTCGATACCATTTCTGATTTGCATACTGAATTTTACGATGACTTACATGTATAAATGGTAAGTTGTTTTTATAGCTTGTTAATGAGGCCGTGTTGCGCCACAAGCGTGACCCGGGCGACAGCACCCTGTGTAATGGCTTTCGCGATTCGCCACGGAGCTGGAGGATTAAACGACAGTGTCATATGTCACAAGCTCGCCACCGTTTGCGAAACTCCCAAATGTTGCCTAGCTTTGAAACGCCCAAATGTTGAGGCTTGTACAATTATAAATGATTGTCTTCCGAACGTAAATGTCAATAGAATGGCGTTTATGTCCACACCTGTGGACCGGTAGCGTCAATCGAATGGCGCTCTCTTTTGTAATAGTTAATAGTAACTATTACAAAAGAGAGATCCATTCATTCACTTGGTTTTTTGCTTGGTTTTTGCTTGTAACTGGGAAATCATCACATAACTATGCCTTCCTCTTACCTTCCACTTTGAACGGAGTGAGGAGTGTCAGACTTTTACTGACTGAAGCTCGCCCGTGTTCTTTAAGTGGTCCATTGCGTTCCAGGGTAAGTCTTTCGACTTGTAACAGGGTAAGCCTTTCGAATCTCGCTCTCTTTTTAACCGACTTCGAAAAGGAGGAGGTTCTATTTTCGGCTGAATGTATGTTTTTTTTTTTGTATGTATGTTCACCGATATTTCGATCAATTGTGGACCAAATTTGAATTATTTTTTTTTGATTGAAAGGTTATGCTTCCAAGTTGGTCCCATAGAAATATTGTTATGATCTGAACATGAACTTCGAAGATATGGAACAGCACTCCTCATAGAATCATAGCAGAATTGTCGTAACAAGTAAAATTGCTTTCTTTATACATGTAGTCGATGACTGACTGAAAGAAAAGGGGGAGGGGATGTAGCGAATTGATCTGGTGATAAAGCCGGAAAGTAAATTCATGTAATATAACCGTATTTGGAATTATTAGAATCGTTATGAGATGCACTCTGGCTATAAGGTAATTTATGTTTAGCTGAAGGGTAGGTACTTTTTAGTGGTGCTACCATAACAAAAAAGTGAAAAATAAAAAACTTTTTACAAAAAAAATAATTAAACTGACTTCAAAAAGTACAAAATAATTTTAATTTTGGAAGTCGGTGTTACATAACGAAGAGACAAAATTAGGTATCTATTATAGAAACACCGACTTCCGAAATTAAAATTATTTTGTACTTTTTGAAGTCGGTTTAATTTGTTTTTGTAAAAAGTTTTTTATTTTTCATATAATACCTAACAGTAACTATTACAAAAGAGAGATCCATTCATTCAATTGTTTTTTTTTTACCAGGGAAATCTTCAAATAACAGTGAATCGAGAGGGAATGTCAGACTTTTATTGACTAAAACCAACCCGTGTTTCTTCAATTGCTCTTTGCGTTCTAGGGTAACTCTTTGAACATTCTTGCATTCCTTCACTTGGTTGTGGTTACTAGTGGTCATTTTTTGTAAGACAAGGAAAAAATACTTGTCTCGTATTTAAATAAATGAATGATGGTATGCAGCCTTACTTTAACTGAACGTTTTGCAAGCAAAAACTTGGCATTAAAGTAATTATATCAGTTCCCGTAATATACGCGTTTACCATTAGGAAGTAGTTAGAGAACATATCAGTTTGTTATGTTTACATCAGTGGCTCCCAAACTTTTCGATCGGGAACCGTTTTGTTTTGATTAACTCGCTTTTATTAGCTTCAACTGTATTTTTACCTGGTGGTTATATTTGGTTATAACCACCGGCTTTGAGCTCGATTTTGCCCAATTTTGGGCCATCAGATTTTCTTTAAACTTTGCACACCCATCAAAGACTTGCTCGATTTACAAAAAATATGGCACAAAGCGCCCCACGCTTACGCTACCTATATTGAAAATTATTTTACACTTTTTAGTTTGATATGCTATGAAAGCGTATTTTCAGTTTTTTAAACTATATTTTTTATTTTAGATAGCAGAGACCAGAAGTCCAGAAGAAAACTTAACTAACTACCTTAGTAAATAAATCCAAAATTGATATAGAAAACACAACATTTGTGATAACAACTTAAAATCAGTTTGCTTCAATATGACTTTTCATTTGCAAAGTTTTTTTTTTGCCTTTTGAGATCTGAGTGTTCCGGTGACCACAGATTGAAAATCACTGGTTCACATAAACAACGTCTAGTGTTATAATTGCGATTATCCAATGGTCGAAAGCTGTTGCACAAGTTACGAGGCTGAAATGAGCCCACATAAATCACATCTTCTCGTTGAACACATAACTATAACGCACGGTAATCGCATGATATGGATCCTTGAAGATAGCATCTTAAATAAAATGTCAGATGATAAATGATAAGTAGTCGACAAAAACCTGTACCGAAATTGTACATTGCATATGTTTTTTTAGCTTTTAAAATACCCACTCAGCCTCAGTCTTTAAATTGCGTAAACATAAAATCTACATACCGATATTAATCGTGAGAACTTAATCATATTGCTTGCACAAATAATTTATTTGAGTTAAATTAGAATTTTTTGAATTATGTGCAGTGGTTCAGAATTGATTTTCTGGCTACGTGGTCTGTCAGCCAGTATTCTTACAAATAGGTCTTTTCATCATATTTGACGTTTCAGCGCGACGCCATGATGATTTTGTGACGTCACTCAATGTAGATAAGGACGCCCGTCATTTGTCTCTATGTTTGATTGTTAGGGCTATCGGGAAAACGTTAGACCTTTAGAATTTTCCGCACTTGCACTGCACTTGTCTCTTGATAGGAAATGGCATGTTACGTTGTTGTCTATGGACTGTATTTTTTTTTTATTGTGTCAAGGAAATACAAATATACCCTAAAACCCCAAAGTAAGGTTTCCCGTGCCATGGGATCTAGTCTTTTTATATTGAAAACATGATTGAAACTTAAGAATAAATAATAAAGAAATAAAGATGAACAACCGTTAAAACTAAACAAAAAATAATAATCCAAAAAAATTAAACAGAAAAATATAAAAAAGTTAAGTGAATTAAACAAAAAGAATTTTATTTGAAAACATGCGACATTCACTAATCCGCACTGGGGCCGCGTGTTGGATTACGGCCCATTTCCTCTCCTAGAGAGGAAGCCTGAGTCCCAGCAGTGGGAACATTAAAAAGGCTGATGATGATGATGAAACAAAAAGAAAAACGTCTTTGTATGTGGGAGTGTATGTGTGTGTGTTGCGTATCTGTTATTAATGTTATAGTAAGTGCTATAACATTACCTACGTCAGCAGAAAGATATTCTTCCTACGTAGGTAGTAGTTTTACTGATCCGCTTTCTATTAAATTAATTGATTAGCTATAGGGTTATCATATCACGTTAAGAATAAACGTTTATTTGTAAGATGTGAGTGAGTACGTACGAACGTACTCACTACTTAGGCACTTAAAGACGTAGTTATGTAAATTGGCTACTAACAGTACAATAAGCTACCCATCCCTAAAAAGTGCTGAAGGATTTATTGAAAGAGTTGCCGCAGCGACTGATGGAACACATGCTTTATAATTCACAAACGCAAAATACTGAACTATTTTAACTCTAATTTAGAATTAAATTTCTGAATTAAAATTCTATCGATTCAGTCTTCTAGGTCATAAATGATAAAATACCGGTAAGAGACAACCATAGCTTCATTGAAACTGATCGGTAGTTGTACAATTAATTTTATAACAACGAAAAGTTTATTTCACTAAAACTCAAAGAAAAAGTCTGATACTTCCTCTCGCTCCACCCAAAGCAGGATATAAGTTTTAGGAGTTACGTGATGATTAACCAAATCTTCACGTGACTCCTACCACAGAAAATCCATATGAAAACCAAAACACTTATTCACATATGCCCTCTTAAAGCAATACCTATAAAATTGCTAATGGGGAATTAGAAGTAAACATAATGCTATACGTAACAATTGTACATATACGTTAATTTCATACAAAGTACATAGTAGGCTGACATTATAGTTCAAACAGTGTATCGAAACGGGGGCACCTCTATTCGGCTTCTTACATAACTAGATCGATCTTCTGCTTGGACGTGAATTACTACGAGACATTAGTATTCCATTGGAAATGTCATTGTTCTCCAAAGTTCCGGGGCACTGGCTATCTTTGCAAATATCTGTAGCACATGTGAAAGTGTATACAGAACAATGGGATCGAGCAGAGATCGAGAAATTAATCGTCGCCCATCTGTCTAAACGAATATGCATGATATAGATCACAATGATGGATTGTAGGCATCGGTTTACACCAGTACGGTACGCAATTAATTATGAAACCTGCCAGTTTCGGTTGCATAAGAATCAGCTCATGTAAATACTTTTTAATTGCAATGTATAATTTAATTGAGCTTTTCCATTAGTCGTGTTGTCAATTTCTAACAGCTTTTTCATAAGAATCTTGGGTAAGTTAATTTGTTCAGAAGACCTGTAGGCCTATGCAGCATAAAATTGGTTACCAGTTACTAAATTATCTATTAGGACATTAAATTTGTGTTTCTACCTGTAGCTGGGCAGCCGCGCCTACTTTCAGCAGGTGCAATAACCAGAGACCAGAACGCATTTGCGTTAGAATTATTACTTAAGTATGCAATTAATCATTTCGTCCGCGGGAGCGTCTCCAATTGATTGTGTTCGGCTGGTTTTGTTCAAGGCACTTCGATTGTTTAGCTTTATTAGCACGTCTTGAAAGAGCGTAATTATCCGTTAATGTTATGCTACGATATTATCATCAATTTTGTTTGGGACAACCATGAAAAGGTTGGTTTTGGAGTTCATCAATCAGTTTTGTGGTAAACAAATGGAGATTTCGGTATGTGCTCTTTGTTTAGTAACAATTACAAAGTGTAAGGATAAATCAAGCGGTATCGCCCTTGTATCATGAATGTCATGACATTTGTGTTTATACCAGAACGTGGCCCAACCAGCGCTCGCGCAGATTCCAACCTCTATCGTAGAGCATTGTCGGGAAACAAATGAAGAATAGTATTGAACGCGGCTCATTATCATAGTGATTGACGTGCAGGGTCCCTGTCGACCTGAATTTGGTAGCCATATAAACATGCATTCGGAATTACAGACGCAAATTCTGAATGGCTGCGCTTGTATCAGTAATTCAGTACGTTACAACTATCATTATACTATTATATGTTATTACGTGAAATGTCAGGAACGTATAGCGTTTGGATTACGGATATCCAGTGAATTAGAGGAGCCAATGTATCTGAGAGATAAGGCGGTGTGTATAGCATCGTACCAGTCTACGTAAATATTATATACATGGTTATCTAAACATTGGGACACGTTTGCGAAATGTGTTAATTGACGTTTGTTTATATTATTAGTCAAAGGGGGTTAAGAATGGAAAGCTACAGAGATATAGATAGTGATAAATATTAATTATTTTGTTATCTTAATTTGTATTAATCATAGGCACGCGGCGGGTGCGTGAGCGCCGGATTGATGCGTTGGTATTGCCGTCATATTTACTAAATATATTGAGAACTAGTGCACATTTGCGTCATTTCTGGAATCGTATCGTGGTGTTATGGTAGGTATCTCATATATGAAGAGTAAACAGACAGATTGACGCAGCATAGATATCATTTAATTAGGCACTTGATACATAGACACAAAACGAAGAAAGAATCAAAGGAGACGTTTCGAGACTTCACCCCTAATCAAAGAAATCTCAGGTTGTTACCTACCAGGAACAGGTCAGATCAGGTTATTGAACTATCTGTAGATAGCTAGTTTGCATAAATTATATTATTAAACCGACCACGTACCGGAAGACGCAGCGTTGGAAGGCCTCCAACAAGGTGGGCCGATGGCCTGGTCAAGATCGCGGGGATCCGATGGATGCGTGACGCACAGGACCGGTCGTTGTGGCGACGCTTGGTGGAGGCCTATGTCCAGCAGTGGACGTCTTTCGGCTGATATGATGATGATGATGTTTATGATGATATTATTAAAAATTTATGAACAATATCTTATATGTCGGACAAAGTCCATCTTTGGTTAGTTAAACACGAAGTCAAAGTCGATGCCAGTTAAAAGTTACCTATGTACTTCCTTGGGGTTCAAGCTAACTGCGTACCATATTTCATCAAAATCGGTTCAACAGTTTAACCGTGAAAGCGTAACAGACAGAGTTACTTTCACATTAATAATGTTACGGCTTGGATTAATTCATATTACCTATAGTAATTACGATACAGTAATTCAATTTAAATGTGTGGAATAACCCAATATTGTCTCTATTTCTTGTAGTAATATCAATCATCTACTACGATTATACCTATATCTTGAAGTAGAGTGATCCATCCATCCAGTCTACCTACTAAAGGTAGAACCATACTCTATTGGTTTGGCGGTCGCAAAGTGCGATTGCAGAGCGCGAGGACTTGGATTCGATACCTGAATTGGACAAAGTACATATTATTGGGTTTTTCTATTAGGAATTTTTCAGTAGCAGCCCGTTATTTGAAAGTCGGTGGTATGACATCTCCGTGACTCGGAAAGATAAACGTTGGTTCTGTTCCTGATCTCCCCGTGTTGGAATGCCGTCTCTTCGGACTCTGAGAGTAAAGGAACAGAGAGTATACATCTATGTTTGCGCACACACTTCCTCGTCACATCTTCTGCTTACTTGGTCAATCATTGTTGTTAGGTTGGCCACCATGGTTGAAATTCGGTAGGGAGGATTATTACAATCTAAGTTTCAGAACTTGTTGCGAAGTTGTGATTTAGTTCTTGTAATATTAGTTGTTATTTAAAGCGTCATTTAATTAAAAAAATGGTTATTATTGGAAACGCCAATTCTACTTTGCCCAATTGATTGCAGGATATCAACCTGATCAGATGCGCTTGCGCCAGCCGCCAGTCAGTTTCTTGACACATAAATGTTACAATAACTTTTCATTTTAACATCATAATTCGACCAATAATTCAATTTGCAGACGACAAGAAACACTTTAATTATTTTCATGAAATCATTTGATTTCATGCAGACATTGCGATACTAAAATTATTTTCAAAGAAGTAAAAAAAAATATGCAATGTACACGTAGAAATATTTCTTAATTTTAACCAATCAAAATTTGCTATACGACCTAAGTTTTGACTATACAAACAATGATGCAAGCATGTTGCAAGGTTCATGAGTTTCCAGCTTTACTTGAGCTTTAAAAAAAGCAAAGTAATTTTAAACTCAATTTCCTTAGTTACAGAGTTGAATTTAGAGAAATAAGATGGTGTTTATTATAAGAGATGAAGATGCTATGACATGCATTATGTTGATACGGATTGCTGTTATGTAAGTAGTTGCACCATGCGTTAGGTACAACGTATCGTTAACCTGTAGCACGGCGCGCCTGAAATAACATAACATTATTCTAATGTCTGTTATATTCGCCACAAACCTTGCCATTAGTACAGTTTATGGTGCTCATAAACATTATTTTCTACGCTAATGCCGTTAGCGATTGATTATTTTAAGAGATTTAGGTGATGTGATGTAATGATATTGCCCTTGTTTAAAGTAGGTATTGTAACTATGTATTAAATAATGGTACCGAAACGAATCACCGTGGCTTAGTTTTTAAGTACTTTGCTGTCTCCTAGATTGCATGAAAAACGATTGTTAGAAGAATTGTGCAAACGATTAGGATTTGAATTTTTTGGATATGAAAATAATTATATTGATTTATTTGTCAGTTTTTGATATACCATGTTGTAACAGGAGTGCCAAAATTAAGTATATCCAGATGTAAACAATATATCTGAAGTTTCTTTTCAAAGGTACACATCAGATCCCAGAAACCTTCACCTGTCTGAGGTCTATACCTCAGACAGGTGAAGGACTCAGGGGCTATCCCCTGAGTCTTTAGTACCTACTGTCGATAAATATACAAACACTAATTTGAGTTTAGAAAATATAAGATTTTCAAATGAGATTACATCTTTTTTTATCTCTATTAAAATAGAGCTAGACTGCGATCCTACCTGATGGTAAGCAGTGATGCAATCATTGATGGTGAGGCGCACTAGTTTATTAAGAGCCTATTATATTTATTTGTATCTTAAAGGAAAAAACTTAATCTTTCGTTCATTTTCCGTTCGCTACCTACTTATAGGATCTATAGAGAGTATGATGCAAATGCATGCCTTTGCAAGCAATCAGCTGAATAGTAATGTCTGAAAACCAGTAGAGCTAAGAACATTCGGTGGCATCAAAGCAGTGATGTTTGTTGCTCTTAATCAGGTCAAACTGGCGTAGCTAACGAGACAGTTAAGTCAGCAGCGTGAGAACCGAAATAACAGCATTGAATAACTACACTGTTGTCATTGATTAAAGTTAAAAAAAAAAAACAATCTAATCACATCATTAAAGCGCACGTTCACCACAGCTTCCACATCTGCTTAGCAAATCCGGCGACGGTGCTAACGATCATTGCTGTATGGCATGCTATGACTAAAACAACGCATTGCTAGCAGTTGTCCATGACCGCCACCGTTGCATCACCATGACGGTTATCGGCTCCCAACAGATAGCGTACGGGTAAAGGTCCTAAAATTCCCACGATACAGCATCATCACTAACTAACTTGACTTTACAACCCCAAACATGCCTATCTAACGCTAATCGTGAACATTGCTCCGCTTCTAACACTTTCGAAGATGCTATCTGCAGTTCTTAAATATTAGTGCCCGAAGTAATTGCGTAGTCTACGACCGTATCGAATGAACTCTGCAATTCTGGTCGTAACCTTGTCATTACGCGGTTAAATAATCACACATTAATAACGCGGAAGACGAAACTTTATAGACGTATTGAAGACCATCTTGTTGATATAACTGTTCGTTTATATGGTTTTGTGAAACGATTAATTACCTACTTTCAACGAAATTCAATGTCGATCTATTGTACCTATGACACAACAGTACATTAACTTTTGGAAGGTTTGAGCGTCAATTGTTATCCTCACACAATGTATGACTTTGAATGTAAATATTCACGGAATGTTAGGTGAGGTAGACTAATGTTTTCCATTTATAACTCCAATAATTAAGCAGATAATCAATTAAGTGTGAGCACGGAGCATGTAGGTGGTATGTCAAGGTTATTTATTTATTTAATAAACGTAATATTATCTAAGACGAGCCTGTGTCGGGTTTGCATGTTAAGGCCGCCTGCGTCACTCGTCGGAGATGCGACCCGCTTTACACCGTTTTATTTCACACCTGCGACTGTGTGTGAAACTTAACTAATTAAATAGTGTAGTTACGCGTTTAACGATCTTGTCAAGGCATCATCCATTACGCGGTTTATGCTACAGTGATATTTTCGCGTTAAATTCGGAACGTCTTAATTATGCTCTTTATAGAGTTGTCGTTCAAGATTTTAGTAGTGCGTTGACCTGTTTGTGAATTGAAGTAGTTGGTGTAGTGCACTATGACTGTATAAACCTAATCTGTGTTAATTAAAGGGCCTTAGATTGAAAGACACTGATTTGCATGGAAAAATGGCATTACAATATTGAATTAATCTTATCTCATTGTCTAGGTTTGCAACGTAACGATGCAGTTGACTTGTGACGTGACCGTTATCTGTCAATGATCTGAGGGCTCAGGGACGATGGACGCGTATCAGAAGACATGGCGACTGCACGCCGGTGTCCATCGCACCCGGACCCAGAGAACGTTGAACTACTAGATATAAACTGTAAAGTACCGACTACTTACCGAATTATTTTGGTCCCATTCATTACGTGAATGCGTGATTCTCAGCGTTTTGCAATCTGTAAACAAAGATTGTCTTCGTGGCCTCGACAATGCTTCTAGATAACAATTCTATTCGATCAGATTGTTTGCCACGCTATCTGGAACTGATTTCTTTCTTAGGGATTCCCTGTTGCAAAATAACAATCACAGCTGAAGTCTATTTTTGCTGTAATTTTTTTGGGTCTTCCAAACTTACCGCATTACAAGAAAAATTATCTGATTATATTCTATTCCACAAGTAATGTGTACCGAAAGGTTCTAGAGTGGCGACCACGTACCAATGCAGCGTTGGAAGGCCTCCCACATGGTGGCCCGATGACCTGGTGAGAGTCGTGGGAATCCGATGGATGCGACACGCACAGGACCGGTTATTATGGCGACAGTTGGGAGGCCTATGCCCAACAGTGGACTTCTTTCGGCTGAAATGATGATGATATTTCATACCTACATGGTTTGTTCTGTAACCTTCTAGAATTTGCATATCCGGCTGCTCATAAAGCCGGATTTAGGTACAACTGATAGCTCCTCCAATAATTGGCACAAGCAATGATGGGATTATTATTTTAATCCCCAAATTAACGTAGATAAGTCCTGATACCCCGCAAAGGATCTTCGGATTCTTTTGTGAGATATATTTAGTAAGACCTTTGTACCTTTCAGACCTTTGCACTTTGCAAAGTGTGTCTGTTCAAAATCCGGATTAACATTACGCAAATCGATACACTTCTTCTCGATGCTATCTATCTGGAACGCTCTACCTTAATCTGATTACTTTGCACAGCATTAACATAAAACAAAGCATGACATTTGTTCCCATTCACTGGCAACAGGTATTATGTACATACTTGAGTACAATACGTGTTAAAACATTTGCCATTTGAATGTCTACTAAACATGATATGTTCTTACATGTGGACCGGCGCAGGCGCATAGGGTGTTATTGCGAAATGATCTATTGTGCGCAGGCGCCACTGGTATACGTCAGCTGGCCCCGCCCCCCAACCACTGTCAGGCTCTTTGAAATTCGAACACAGAAGCCTTGACATGTCCATCATTCAGCGATGAATGATGTTATTGTCACTTTCCTATCCATGTTGATTACTAGTCCTGAGAACTGAGTGCTCAATGAGGTCTTACATGCATTCTCAGCACCTGACTCATTTTGTAGTTTCGTTCCGATAAACATGCCAAGTGCGTGTGCAATGGTTATAAAACTCAAAATGAAGTGGTTTTAGGTCATTCTTGTTCAATGCGTATTTAAACGCTTGGGAGAATATGTACAGTATTAGTGCTAGCACTTTAATGTGTTAAATCAAGGGCTAATATAATTCTAGATTAAATTATCAGTTTACGAAAATTACTAGATTAACAAGTGCACCAGTTCAGAGACTGCTGAGCAGAACACTCGTAACGAAATGATTACAGTTTATATTTATGACTGTTTTATTTCTTCTTGATGATGTTACGATAAAAGCCGAATAAAATGATACTTAGATGATAATATAGTCGTCACGGTGGCTGTGGACTCACGACAGTGTGACGAACGAGAATTTTATGGCTAAAGATGGAGATTTGATGAAAAGCATGAAGCGATAGCGTAAAAGCGAAAACACACATGTTACGTGAGCACTTTGGATGTAGACAGATGAGATGTTATAGTACAATACATTCTATGTGGGGATTGTGTGGAAATCGTTTGTGTTTCTAATATAGAAAGATTGAAAGAAAGAAAACATTTATTTGAGACTCGCACAAACAACCATATTATAATAAAAAGTAACTACTAAATCTATAAATACTTGAAATAAAAAATAAATAATATAAAGGGTATGAAGGGTTATTTATCAGAATCATCTATTGTTTTGCTCCTAAACACGTTGTACTGATGATATTTGTCTTCATTTGTCAAGTTAACTTCACATAAAACTACACTTGTGACAGTAAATGCGGCCACAGCCCAAACAAGGATTTGCGTTGTAATTTTACCTACGAACTAAGTTAGCCTGTTGACCCCTTTTTCTAATCTTCTTAAAAAAATAAGGAGGATCTCAATTCGGTTACTATTTAATTATCCCTAAGATTTTTTTTATTATTATTATTACTGATAGGTTTGCGCTTGACCGCTTTCTCACCTGATGGAAAGCGACGATGCGGTCGACGATGGAACGCACTTAACTAGAATAAACCTATTCACACTCGACTTAAAGATAAAGGTTGTAGCTATCAGGAAACACAGACTCCGGCAAGGAATTCCATTCCTTAGCTGCAAGCACAATGAATGTGTTTCCAAAACGTTTTGTGCGTGTAGGCGGGATGTCCACCATTTACTGGTGGCGCATCGCCGTATGTCTGGTAGTCCGATGATGGAACGGGCTAGGCGGAATCAGGTTATGCAATTCCGACGCACACTTCTCGAAATGCAACCGGTAGAAAACCGACAGGCTAGCAACTCGGCGTCGATGCTCAAGACTTTGAAGCTTCGAATCGACAAGTGTATCATCGCCAATTATCCTTCTGGCTCGCCTCTCAATCGCCTCAAGTGCATCAAGCTGGTATCGGGCAGATCCGTCCCAAAGATGAGAGCAATACTCGATACACGATCGAACTTGCGCTTGATAAAGTTTGAGCAGCTGTTCCGGCGTGAAGTACTTCTGACCTTTGCGATTATTCCCAGCTTTTTTGCAGCCAGTTGAGCCTTTGCTTCGATGTATGGCCCAAAGTTGAGTGTTGATGTCAGCGTAACACCAAGAAGGTCAAGATGGTCGGTTATAGGCACGGTTACACCCCGGAAAGTTGGAGCGGGGCTGAATTGGCTCCTTTTAGCGGAAAATAGGCACGCCTGGGTTTTTGCGGCATTGAACCTGACCAAATTGGCATCGCCCCAATTGGAGACTGCCTCCAAGGATAAGTTCAAACGCTCAACCATAGACTCTCGGAGAGACTGGATCTGTGACCCATTAGCTCGTGCACTGGATATGTAACTCTCAGCAGCAGTGCTGTCGTCTGCATACCCGAAGGTACCAGGCTTAAGCAAATCGTTTATGTGCAGCAAGAATAATGTTGCCGAGAGTACTGACCCCTGAGGGACCCCGGCATTAATGGCCATTTGACTAGACGAGCAGCCATCGATAACCACTCGGATGGACCGGTCCCTCAGGAAGTCTGCGATCCAAGAACACAAGCCAGCGGATAAACTGAAGGATGGAAACTTACTAATAAGACTTTCGTGCCAAACCCTATCGAAAGCCTTCGAGATATCAAGGGATACGGCAAGCGCTTCCCCATGCTTCTCGATGGCCTCACTCCAGATGTGGATGGCATACGCTAGAAGATCTCCAGTTGACCGATTTCGGCGAAAGCCGTATTGACGGTCACTTAAGATATCATTAGCTTCTAGGTATGCCAGGAGCTTAGTGTTAATTACACGTTCCATAGTCTTAATATATAATATAGTCTAAGACTATATATTATATAGTCTTAGAATAGCTACAGTGTGTTCACATTTAGGTTTTAAGACACATTTGCTGCTTCATTGTGCATTCGGAGTCTTGCAAGCTGCACTCTCAGACGCGTGTCAAATTCAATTTGCATATAATGATGACGAATTAAGTTCAATTAAAACTGGTCCATGTAATTCTCGAGAAATGTGCAACCACCCGAAAACATATATAATCCAAGACAGACATGTATGTATGACTCAAAGCGCCTTTTTTTAAGGTTAACAAATAACCATCAGCATCGCATCAGGACTGTAGGTGAACCAAAGCTACCTAACGATATAGCTCGAAGAATCGCCAAAGTAGAGATGGTAGATGGGGACGAAAGGTACAGCCGATCACCACGACCACGCACCGGAACCGCACCGTTTTGATCGCGTTAACATAAAAACAACTCGCACTTGGCGCTCTGTATTGAATATAAATAGAAATCACATAATACTAACTATCAAAGTAGGTTCATGGCAACATGATAAATACAAATAATGTACTCACAAATATTTACATCTTTGAGTGGATTAATAAATATGATATGTACTGGGGACGAAATATGTTGGTGCCTAAAATATATTTTTATTGTTTTAAGATAAGTTTGTTATTCACTCGTATTTCTTTGGCTGGGGGTCTTTATCGGGTAATAATGTTCGCTGGGGCTGTTGTCACTTAAATGGCGAGTTCATAATTTTCTAACTGCCCGCATCAGACTCGTAAAACATTACAATGCCATTAGGACATTAAATTTGATGAAGTTGGTTTGTGCGCGGATTCCTAATTCATTTTCTAAAATATCAGTACATAGCCTAAGTAACTTACTCCTCGTGTACCAGTGAAAGTCCCATCGTAATCAGTCCATCTGTTTCGGAACAAACAGACAGACGAACAGGCGAAAAAAAAAAAAACTTCTCTTATAAGTATCGAAGACGCTTTAATATAGTTAGTAAAAAAAGTGTTGTTTTGATATTACAAACAGAGACTTCAAATATATTTTTATATTCGTGCAGATATTATCTACCCATGTCTGACTCAACATTAAAATTAACTGCCCACAGAGAGACAGGAATAATACTAACAGAAAAATTAAATTCTTTTCACGATCTGAAGACTGAAGAGTCGTAAGATGCATAATTTATACGATAACAAGTGGCATAAAAGTCGTATAATGAATTACAGACATTCAGAGATAGTTGTTTTTTAGTAATCTGCATAATAATGCTGTTATTTGCTTCACAGATATCTATTATACGGTATTTGACTAAACTTACATGAAACTGGAAAGGAATGGTTGATTTTCTAAGAATTAAATGAACGGGAACAGCAAGGGGCAGAAATATACATTCAGTCAAAAAAGTATCGGGAATGGATGATTTGTTTATGGTTCCAAATTCAAATTTTTGTTTTTTTGTAGTTGTTTGATTGGCACAACTGTTTTCCATTTTGGCGCGGAGTTTGAGTTGCATCTGTTATTTATATTAAATACAGTACTGGTTTTAGTAATATCATAAATAGTGTGTATTGCGAATTTCATAATGGACAAAAATATCGAACAAAGAGTTTGTCTTAAATTTTGCATCGCCAATGGAATTTCGTGTTCGGAGTCACTGAAAATGTTACAGAAGGCTTACGGTGAATCGACTTTATCAAAAACTCGTGCTTATGAGTGGTTCAAAGCGTTCAAAAGCGGTCGAGATGTGATGGAAGATTTGCCTCGCTCTGGTAGGCCGTCAACGTCTGCAACTGAAGTTTTTTTATTTTTTTTTTTATTCTTGTATAAATTTAGGGACTTTTGGTCACAGAAAGACCACGCCAGCCCCATCGTAACCTAATACAAGTTAAGCTACATTGATTCTTATTTACTACTAGGGCTCTAAAACCTTACTGACTAATTTATAAACAGCGATAGCTGCGTTAGAGAGGGGTTTGGACAATATACACTGAATATAACCAATATTAATTAAATTAATTTTGAAAGTATTCATCAGCACCTTTCTAACATCGCAAAAGTGAAGGAAATAGTGACTGAAAATCCCCATTTAACTCTGAGAGAGATAGCCGCCGAACTTTCTGTATCTCACGAGTCGATCCGTACCATTTTAACTAATCATTTGGGTATAAAACATGCTCGGCTAGTCCCAAAAGATCTGAATTTTCTCCAAAAACTCAATCGCATGAAAGTCGCTGAGGACATGCTAGAACGAGTCAGTTCGGACCAAACATTCATGAAACGCATTGTTACTGGTGACGAGGCGTTGGTTTACGAGTTTGACATGCAAACTAGTCAACAAGCTTCGGAGTGGCGCCTTCCAACTGATCCGAAACCGAAAAAACCACGCCAAAGTCGATCAAAAGTCAAAGTCATGTTGACTGTTTTCTTTGACTATCGCGGTGTTGTGCATTCTAAATTCTTACCGGAAGGTCTAACGGTAAATAAAGAATATTATTTGAGCGTTATGCGGCGTTTAAGAGAGCAAATTCGACGAAAAAGGCCAGATTTGTGGAAAGAAAATTCTTGGATTTTGCACCACGACAATGCGCCTTCGCACAAGGCTATCATTGTGAACGTATTTTTGACCAAACACTCAACAAATACCATCCAGCAACCACCATATTCACCAGATATGGCTCCTGCTGACTTTTTTCTTTTTCCTAAACTCAAATTACCACTTCGTGGCACCCGTTTTCAATCGATAGAAGACATAAAGGAGAATTCGCGGCGAGAACTGAACTTAATTCAGGAAGCAGCGTTTAAAAAATGTTTTGATGAATGGATTATTCGTTGGCGCAAGTGTATCGTTTCTAAAGGAGCATACTTTGAAGGTGATAAAATAAATTTGGATGAATAACAGACATTTTGTGTATTATTGATCTTTTCCCGGTACTTTCTTGACAGAGTAGTATCTATTGGCAGTTATATTTTAGACCAGTTGTTGTGTTTTTTTTTAAGGACACCATCCAATGACTTCTCCCACTCTAAGTGCGGCGGGAGGGCGTGTCAGACTTTTACTAACTAAAACCACACCTGTGCCTTCAGTTACTTTTTGCGTTCGGTTTCCTTTCCAGAAAATTAAAAAAAGAACTTAAAAAACTTAAAAAGATTAAAGAAAGACCATATACCGAAAAAATATCGGTTATAACGGTTAACGGTATGACGTATATACATACCTTTTTATTTCGATACCTCAAAATAACGGTACCGTTATTTTTCACTACCGAAAAATTACGATACCAAAATTTTCCTCTACCGAAAAATAACGGTACCGTTATTTTTTACGCTACCTAAACCTTTAATATTAAGGTACCCATTGAAACCCCCACCACCGCGCTCTTTTGTCGTACTGCGGCTGGCTGCCCGTTGCCAGTTTTCACTCGTTACGCCGATTGCGTGCGTTTGTCTTTTTACCCGACAACGGCAAAGCCAAAGGAGAGTTATGATTTTGACAGGCTTAAGGCAAAGTTCTACTCATTTTGAACTTTTTTAAACCTCTGTAAATCCACAAATATGAATGGTCCAATTTTTTTTTTAAATCCAGTTCTGATGATGGGATCCCTGAGGAATCGAGGGAACTTCTCAAATATTACAGGCAACATTTTAAATGTGGCCCTGAATGACCGAGCGTGGATACAAGCCACGCTACCCATCCGTTTTGGTGGGCTCGGCATTCGCAAAATTTCTAGTATAAGTCTACCGGCGTTCCTGTCGGTTCACAGCACTCAACAGTTAACCAAAAAAATCTTAACTCCATCATTGGTTAACTATGAGGTGCCGTGCTTGACCGACGCCGTGGACGCCTGGAAAGTGGCTTGCCCGGATAAGGCGTTGCCCGAGAGTCCATTTTCCCAGAGACGAGCCGCTCTGCAGGTTGGTACGGAATAATCTCATAAATACGTCCACCAATACTGCTGAGCGTGCCCGCCTACTGGCTGTGGGTGAATGGGAGTCGGGTCTCTGGCTACAGGCTCTACCTTCACCTAACATAGGTACTATGTTGAGTGACACCACCTTCCGGATCGCTACATGCCTACGTCTGGGTGCTCCTAGTGGAGCGAAGCAGTCGACCGCCTCGGACACCATGGCCTACCCTGCAGTAGAAGCGCCGGTCGGATAGCACGACATGCCAGTATTAATGACATCATCCGTCGAGCTCTTGTCGCCGCCGGGTTGCCAGCTGTTTTAGAACCCAATGGCTTGGCACGCGACGATGGGAAGAGGCCAGACGGGATGACCATAATGCCTTGGAAGTTGGGTAGGCCTTTGGTGTGGGATGCAACATGTGTCGACACCCTTGCGCCATCCCATCTTCTTAGTACCGCGGGCTGTGCTGGTGCGGCTGCTGCAGGTGCAGAAAACCTCAAACGGCGTAAATATAATAACCTCATCGGAAGTTATATGTTTGAGCCGTTTGGGGTTGAAACACTAGGGCCATGGGGTCCGAGCGCTCATCGAGTTGTTCGAGATATTAGCAAACAGTTGGTCGACTCTTCGCGTGACCAGAGGGCTGGGCTTTTCTTCGGTCAACGAATCAGCATTGCCATCCAGCGTGGCAATGCTGCCAGCGTTCTGGGCACATTTCCCATTGACATCGATGTGGACGAATTTTTTGATGCCCTATAAGTTCCTTTTGTTTTTTACTCGTTTGTATATATTTTTTCTTTAAGTTTGTATATATACCTATTAGTTTATAATATTTAATAATTAAGATGTATATATGTACAGGCAACTATATAGTTATTTTGGTATTTTCATCAGGACTTATGCATTTACAGTCAAAAAGTAACATTTGATGAATTAGTGTAATGTTGAAAATAGTATCATCAAAGTGATATCAGATCACTGATGATGAAGCTGTAAGGTAGGCATTGGAACTCCGTAGCTAATCAATGTATTCTAGCCGTGTTTGGGCTTATTAGAATTGTCATGAGATGCACTTTGGCTATAAGGTACTATCAAACTGAAGATGATGGAGCCGGAAGGTGTAGGGCGGACACGGGAACTTCATAATAAAACAATGTAATCCAAGCGGGTTTGGGTTAATTGGAATTGTCAAACACCTACTTCGGAAATTAAAGTTATTTTGATCGTTTTAGTGTAGTTTTTTTGTGCAGTCGGTTATTTTCTTTTCTATTTTTTTTTTAATTTTCTTTAAGTAGTTGTAGTTATTTTGAAATACTTTATTTAGTAGTTATAGGTTAGTTACATTGTTAGTCTTATAGAAGTTAGTCTGTTAGGTATTATAATTTGTTTAATTTATAAAAATGAGTAATAAAAAAAAATCATATAGGTAAAAAATTAAAACCTAAAGCTCGAACAATGTTATTCGAAAACTGGTATACGTACTATCTATGTATTTCTTATTATTATTCTATTTCAATGTGTGTAAATTACTGTAGGTAATTTGCACACATTATTTCAACAGTTCGGATTAACCAACGAATCAACAATTCGGTTTATAAAACGCTAGGCTAACACACGAGACCTTTGTGGTGACACTTGGGGGAGGCCTATGTCAAACAGTGGACGTCTTTTGGCTAAAATGATGATTATAATGAGGCTAATTTTCCCCGTGCTAGGCTAATGCACAAGACCATTGTGGCGACACTTGGGGGAGGCATATGTCAAACAGTGGTCGTCTTTTGGCTGAAATAATGATGATAATGAGACTAACTTTCCCCGCACTAGGCTAATGCACGAGATCATTGTGGCGACACTTGGGGGAGGCCTATGTCAAACAGTAGACGTCTTTTGGCCGAAATGATGATAATGAAGCTAACTTTCCCCGCACTAGGCTAACGCACGAGTCCATTCTGGCGACACTTGGGGGAGGCCTATGTCAAACAGTGGACGTCTTTTAGCTGAAATGATGATAATGAAGCTAACTTTCCCCGCACTAGGCTAACGCACGAGTCCATTCTGGCGACACTTGGGGGAGGCCTATGTCAAACAGTGGACGTCTTTTGGTTGAAATGATGATAATGAAGCTAACTTTCCCCGCACTAGGCTAACGCACGAGTCCATTCTGGCGACACTTGGGGGAGGCCTATGTCAAACAGTGGACGTCTTTTGGCCGAAATGATGATGATAATGAGGCTAACTTTCCCCGCGCCAAGCTAACGCACGAGATCATTGTGGCGACACTTGGGGGAGGCCTACGTCAAACAGTGGTCGTCTTTTGGCTGAAATAATGATGGTAATGAGACTAACTTTCCCCGCACTAGGCTAATGCACGAGATCATTGTGGCGACACTTGGGGAGGCCTATGTCAAACAGTGGACGTCTTTTGGCTGAAATGATGATAATGAAGCTAACTTCCCCGCGCTAGGCTAACGCATGTGACCATTGTGGCGACACTTGGGGAGGCCTATGTCAAACAGTGGACGTCTTTTGGCTGAAATGATGATGATAATGAGTCTAGCTTCCCCGCGCTAGGATAACGCATGGGACCATTGTGGCGACACTGGGGGGAGGTCTGTGTCAAACTGGACGTTTAGTACTTACCTTACAATAATCAAATTCCAAATTCATACCTTCATTCAGTACTACAACCCCGTCGAAACTTGTCTTATTTCAAACAATGTCATTCGTTGTATCAAGTCAGTCTTTTACCTACTGCAGAACGGCACGGCGGCAGTAATATAACGGGCGGCGCGGCGCACTCTACGCCGATCGCAATACACTTGTCGCGAGAGCTGGCAACGTCGCAGGTCATAGGTACACTCACAAGAAATAATTCCGGTACCGAAATTATTTCGGTTGAATAAAGGTTAAATAAAGGTATAACGGTACCTAAAAAAATAGCGGTATCGTTATTTTATACCGGTAGCCGCAAATCTTAACCGGTTTCGGTGTACCTTTAAAATAAAGCGGTACCGGTATGTAATACCGGTAGCGTAACCTTATACCGTAACCGAAAACGGTCCCTGGTTGAAGCGCGCGACACCTTGTGTCCAGAGAAGTTTAAAGCGTTTTTTTGTGGCGGCACCGCCGCACACGAGTCAAAAAAAAGGCTGCCTCAAAAAGAAGCTTGAAGCGGCATTTTTGTGGCCCGAGTGTGGGGACAGTTAGGCTTACTATGATAAAGCATGGCAATGCCGCCAGTTTATTAACACATTAACGTCATATTGTTAATTTATTATAATTAGAAGGGCTTTCTTTTTTTGTTTGTGTTTGAGTATATAATTACAGTTAGTAAGTGGTTTTTTTTAATATGTAAATATAAAGTAGTTTAATTAAAATATGTAAGTAGTTTCACTATCAAATTTTGCATTATGACACTACTTTGAATTAGTTATTTAAATGAAAAAAAGAAAAAAATAATAATTTAACAATCTTTAGGTATATATTTTAGTCAGGCAGTTTATCATAGAAGTGACCCACCTCTTATTGTTTACTTCAGTATCTCTTATCACTGCTCGGAAATTTCCAGCACTCTTAAAGTTTGGAGTTAATTATAATTATTGACAATAATTTAGTCAATAAAAGAGAGCGTATAATGACAACATCTAGACGGTAATAAAAATAAAAGTTATATTCGTTACAATCAACTCAGTAATTAGTATGCTTATTATACATTGAATTATACTATAGGTATGTGTTCATTGTTTATTTTACGTATAAATAAACAATGAACACATAAAAAAAAACACCTCCCACAAGGTGGAATGCGATAGATGCGAGACGCACAGAAGTGTTCGTTGAGGCGACACTTGGGGGAGGCCTATGTCGAACAATGGATGTTCTTCGGCTGAAATGATGGTAATGATGATAATTAAGACAGTTTAGTTGCATTGATTGTGTTTGAAAGTAATATTTTTCGTAGGTGTAAGAAACCAGTGTAATTAAGGTTCTGTCACACAAGTTCACTTTTTGTCCTCTGTCACTTGGTTATCACAGACTTTTTTCCAATCCTCATTTATGAGTACTTACTTACAAATTTATCAAAAACTACTTCTGCCAGCATCTAGGCCCGCTTGAAAGTAAAAAAATGTTCCAGGAAAACATATACTCCCGGGATAAAAACTATCCTATGTGCTATTTCAGGACATGGTTTACTAGTCTTTTTTTTCTTATAAACCATTTACATTTATTTAGTGAATTTTAAAATGTCTGTCGAAAAAAAAAGAAAACACTTCCCAAAGCATAGATGCGCTCTGGCAGTTAAAATAAATCGCTCACCCCAAAGCGTAGATGACTATAGAGAAGATCGTCCAAGAAACGCCATGAAACGAACATTTAAATAAAAAATAATAACAAAAATTCTGGTTACATATTTCTTGTCGCTTCTATTCTGTGAGCACAATGTAAATAATTATATTATGAAATAATAATAGTTTAAAAAACTAAAAAACACGCTTTAGTGCGTAATAAAAGCGTGTTTTTTAGTTTTTTATTTTTATTTTATACTTTTTAGTCTTCTTATTTTTCGTATCCCATTCAGCAAACCCTTTCATTTAATACCCATATCATGGGGGTGCATTTCAAATAGCCTGTCCGCCATCTTGGACGTACGCAATGTTGGATTTGAGTCACGTACCTATTTTCTCGTATTCCTGACAGCAATCCCTTTCATTTGATACCCATATCATGGAAATGCATTTCAAATAGCCAGTTCACCTTATTGGCCGCCATATTGGATTTGTAATGACGTTTCTTAGCTATTCATGTATTGTCATCAGATCTCAGAGCGTGTGCAAAATTTCATCCTGATCAAAGACCAGAAAGTGGGTCAAATTAAGATTCCAAGATTTTCTTACATAGTTACAAGTGAAGCTAATAAAAGCGTGTTACAAAAGTAATTCAAACTTATTTGAGCGTAAAGAGTAACAAACACACACAAAGATCTAAATCATACTAACTTTCGCCTTAGGTTAATCTATACTTATAATAAATCTGTAGAGAGGTCAATTCTGTACATGAAATATATTTCCAAAATAACTATCAGGGGGTGATTAGTGATCGATAATGATGCCAAAAATGCCAACACTAAAATTTTTGTCTGTCTGTCTGTCTGTCTGTCTGTCTGTCTGTTCGGACTTTCTGTTTATTTTTGTCTACTCTTGCGTTTATAAGACTCTCACTCATCCCTAATTAAAAAAAACCTAACATTATTATCTATTCAATAAAAAAAGAATCATAGAAATCGGTATAGAAACACCAAAGTTATACATGAAATACGCTAATAAACCATCGCGCGAGAATACTGAATCATGCTATAGGGATTATTTTTGCGTAACGGAGATAGATAGACGTTCAGAGTGTTCGACCTTATTGACAGACAATAATTGATTTTAACAAACCGTGCTTATCAGCGCGACTTTTAGTCTACTCTTACGTTTAATAATTTATTTATAGATTTTTTTGGTTGTTATTTTATAAAATAGGTATTAGTTATTTTGGTAGTGTTTAAATATTCCTTAGTATTAGCTTAATTATAAATTAAACTATTTTTTAAATTTATTTATTTGTAGGTATCAAATAGGTTATTTCATTCTATTAGACGTAGTATAGGTACCTATTTATACTTATAATAAATCTGCAGAAGTGAAATTTCTGTACATTGAAAATATGTATAAAAAAATAAACGGCAGGGGGTGTTACTAGACCGACACCGAACCCAAAAATGTGATAATTTTTTTTTTTTGTCTGTCTGTCTGTTTGTTCAGGCATCACGCAAAAACTGCTGGTCCGATTTTCCTATAACCCATTTATTAATTACATCGAACACGGAGACATTGGCACCATATCTAAGGTGTGTGCACACTGTCACGCGCGTAAGTGGAAGGGAGAAATCTGGAACGTCTCGAATCGTCTCGCGCATCACGTTGTTTTCCAGTCTTCGGGCTCTTAGAATTCGACATCAGACGTTTCAAGCAACTGGATCCGCGTACGAAGTCGCTGGCAGAAGCTAGTAAGAGAATATTTTTCGAGTCGAAAGGATCTTATTTTCACGAGCTCATCACGCGATAGGGTTGCAAGTCCAAATATTAAATTTTTCCGGAATCTACAAACAGTGTTAAATATGAAATCAAATGTTTATATGTTTTTAGGTCATCGCCATTAACAATAACGTTTAGATAGTAATCATATTATCGGAACCGGAATTAGTCACCAGTCATTCTTCATTATAAAGGTTATCTCAAAGCGTCAAAGTAGTTGGAAAGTAGAAATGTGTGAAGATATTTCTCTGCATGCAAATTGTTACCAGAAATGGAAGATTTTTATGGTAAAGTTCAGCAATTTATGATTACCAAAGGTACCTAATTACCAATAAATTACTTACGATGCCAGGATTGTGCGGGCGCTGCTACTGCTACTACACAGTGGGCTGCTTGACGGTCTCAGTAAACATCTACTGAGACCCTCAAGCAGCGCACTGTACCTAACCTAATTAGTAATAACGTTTTAAAATGGGGTCATGAGTCTGGTGCTCGTCATCTTTTTAAAGATTGCTAGCTTGTATATATCGATAAGCAAGCAAGAAATATCTTTGCATACTCAGATCACCGCATAAGTAAAGAAATTGTGAATCTCTCATTTCTTCCTTTTTAAGGATTGGTAGGTATATATGTCGGCAAAAACAAAACCTATACAGGACCTCTTTGTTGTCCATCTGTCAAGACTTTTTGTTTCAGGAATACGTGAATGTATCAAATACACAGGTCTGCTACCCCTTGAAGCAGTGAAGAAATCATCATCTAAATCAACGCAATCTAAAGATAAGGCAGTTTATAGTGTGTACATTTTGACATTCGCAAAGAAATCAAATCTTTTATGGTACTTTCCATAGGTAGGCATCTTGAAAGTTACTACTTTTATTAGTTTACTAGAATCTTGAAAGGCAAGAAGCAAAGTCTCATAGCACAAGCACCTAAAGGGAAAATTCTGAAAACTGTTTTGTAGTTACTCGCATAATAATTATTTGTTTGCGATTCGGATAATTCTTGATATTGGATTCTGGAATCGAACTATTTACGTTAGTTCATTTTGTTTGGTTGTGTACGGAACCCTCGGTGTGTGAGCCGCTCCGACTCGAACTTGCCCGGTTTTTTTACATTAGTTATTACCGTGAAGTACCTATACCAATTGAAAAGTTCAATAACATGTTTTGTTTTTGAATTAAAATAACTACTTATTATGTATGACACACTTACTAAAGTTAGTACAGATATTCTACTGTGTTTAAAATTTTCCGCAACGTTTTAATCTTTATACACTGTAGGTATATTACTCATTTGATTTCACTCAATATTAAGTTATCTTATAATTGGTATGATTTCGTAGGTTCTAGATTAATGTTCTGAGATACAATGTGGTTCTGATTGCTATGATCACTGCAAATTATCTATTATTATCGAGGCGATAAGAATGATTTTCAAATAAATTGGTTAAAACGGAACGTTGCATCTGCTAATGTGTCGATGATTGCCTCTTAAATAAGCTTACAGCACATTTCCTAATAGAAACATGAATACTAAATGTTTACGAGGCACGGCTGGCATTCTAACTTCTGGTATTCCATAAGATCATGCACCTCCTGGCCCGATTAAACTCCGCTCTCCGTTCCCTTCAATTTACTTTTCTTTATACAAAAATATCATAAAGAAAATTTTCAATCATTGTTATTTAGCGTGATACCTAAAGTCGAATATAAATATATCACAACCCTGAACTTTTGAACGCCAATATCGCTTGGTTTTAAACACAGCACGCTCCTACGGTGCGTTGGTAGAATTAATCGAAATTTAATTAATGAGACGTAAAAATATTCATTCACACGTCTTCAAGGAGCATCACACTAATGCGACTAATGCTTGTTTATTTAGTAGTATCGGTAATTAGTTGGTCGCGACTGGGGGACCGTGCCAAGGTGAGAGCATTAATCTCGCTCGACACGATGCCACCGCTCCACACTTGCGCCGACACACTGACTCATCCCGCGACTTGGGCCGTGGGCTTCACAATAACACCTATTGTCTTGTAGTTTTGACAGGTGCACTTCATTATCCACTTCCACCCACAGGATTATATTCACCAGATATGCAATGGCGAAACTTTAAGCGCCGAAAATGTGCACAAACGTAACATATGGTATGTGGTACTATTTTAAGAATAATATTCCTTAAATGGACAGGATTAAGTACACGAAAAGAGAAACCTTGAAGAAATACTAAAGAACGACAATTCGGACAATGTTCTTTTTTTGCTTTTACAAGTCTATTACACTCGTAATTATTTCTATACCTATTCAGAATTCTACCACTTTCTTGCATCTATTTCTATGAGAAAATTTTACAATCGGGACATTGCAGTAGCATTGCAAGATCTTACATTTCTCGTGGATGGTAATATGTTCATAATTCAGTCTTTTAATGTACCCACTACTAGGGGCTTAGGCCTCCTTTGAAATTGGGATGTAATCCATTACGCGGGTCTAGTACTGGTTGGTTGATGTAATCATGTAACATGTCTTCGAATTTTTTGATTCTAAGACTTGCCCAATATACTCAATAATTTATTACATTCCATATTGTGTACATAGGTGGTATAAAATATTTTCAAGATCAATATGGACCCCGAAGTTTGGACCAAGAAGTTTTCCTCCACCGTTTCGAGAGGAGTGGTAACTGGCGATAAAATAAATAATACAAAGTAAACCGCTTGTATGCGTTTGAATCCATGACCTACAACTCATAAGTCGGGGCCATTACCTCTGGATCACACTACACGGAACAATAAGCTCGCCCACACAGAACTAAACACTTCCAATAGTAAAATTTAGAAGTACATTTCTACGCTTAATATACGAACATAATCATCCGTGAACTGACCGACTTCCGATCTAACGCAACCGTGCTGAATTCTAAACTGTACGAGTACATATATTCAGGGGTACATTCCAATGTTTACATTTTGTGTAAAATTATCTAGGGTCATATGACCCCAGCATGCGGCACGACGAGCCCACTGGACTATCACTATGTTTGAGGATTGAGCATGCAGCGATGAGATGCCGCCGAGATATCATACCACTTAGTTGTGGACATGATGATAACGATTTTGTTTTTAGTATAATATGAACTCGACGTAGTAATAGTTATCGCTCAAAACTTTGTGGAATATTGTCATAAGTTTTCAAGATAGTTCATCATCCTACTGTAGCATGTAGGTACGTCTCTGATTTTCTTTGTATTCGATATGGTTTGTCCTGTTTTTCCACACATCCATTAGGACAGTGGTCAAACGCAAGCCTATCGACATTTAAAAAAAACTCTATTTGACTTCATCTCAATAGTCACCTACTTACAAGAGAATATATGTATATTTAATAATGATAAATGTTCTATTAGCGCAAGAGTTAAATTTAGAATATAATAAGGTTTAATTTATAATACCTTATGGTGGTACATCTCAATATAGCAAATTATCTAAAAACAGTAACTATTTTGATGAACCCAGGCTGGCTCAAACTAGGGCTACCTGCCCTGCCCCTCTAGCCAAGTTACAACCGTATCGCTTGCGTCGAACGCTTCGACATGACCTTTTTTTTTTTTGTCGACGGGGAAAATCATCTTTGACGAAACCCGCTCTTGGGTGGAGCGGGAGACAGTGTCAGACTCTTACTGACTAAAAACCCCGCGCCGTTCCTTCTAGCCTTCATACCGGGGCACGAGCTCCCTTTCGGACAACCCTGTCCCCAGTAGGCTTCGACCCAGCTGGGCCCCTCCTGCTGCTGACAACTCCTTGAGGCGCGCGGGAACAGTGCGCGCCGTCGACGTCTTGGACTCGGTCCATTACCGGACAATCGGACAGCGAGCTACCCATGGCTCGCCGTCCGCGATCCCGCGTCTACGGTGGCCGGAAATCGGGATCGGAATCCCGGCGACGGCGGCGAGGGCGCCGTTGCCTGATGCGGTCGGCCTCCTCCTTTGCAAGCATTACTGCTTCGCAGAAGGAGGCGACCGCCTGCCACTCCTCCTCGCTCTGGACCATGGCCTCGACCAGGGCCCGGCGCGAGTGGTCTCCGCCGCCGATCGCCCCCACGAGGGCACGGCGATGCTCCGCCCAGGCAGGGCACACCTCGACGGTGTGCTCCACCGTGTCCTCCGGGCGTTGCACACAGTGGCGACACCCGGGCGTCTCTTCCGCTTGAATCCGATGCAGGAACCTCCCGAACTTGCCGTGTCCGGTGAGGACCTGCGTCATGCGGAAGGTAAGGACGCCGTGAGGTCTTTCCAGCCACGCCTCAAAGAGGGGACTTACCGCCATAATCGTGGCGTGCCCCTTCGACATGACCTTGCCGCCAATTCTTTTGTTCTGACCACGTGACTGAGCGTTGAGGCGACGTCGTTCCCATACATTTGAAGCTTTCTACTAGCGTTAAATATTGCAGATTAGCAACTTGGCTAGGGGGACTGTATAGACAGTTTTCGGCTCATTTTGCTATGCTTCGTAATTTATGAGTCGAACGGTGTAGTCTTTACAAAACTTTACAATTAAGGATTCTTAACTAAAATGAACAAAAAAATATAATTTTAAAGTAAAATAAAATTAATAACAATCATAAAATTGTAATATTTGGGCGATACTAATCGCCCAAATATTGTACACCCAAACGTGTTTTTTTTTAATAAAAATAAACGAAGTTTTCCACAGCGTACATTTTTTTAACATTTTCGCTTGGCGTACTTATTTATACGAATGTATTTAAATGAATTCGTCAATAGTATTTGACCAATCTTTAAAATATAATCAAGATTTCGGCGGAGAGTCGGAGGACAATTATTGGTGTCTTCCGTTTCTCTTATAGCGGTTGATTTTCATTGATTATGTCTTTTATAAAACAGTACTTGCAAGTATTATACCTGTATTATACACTATAGTTTCTTGATCACCATCAGAAGACTGTGATTAACTAACTCATTCTGTGTAATTACATGTAGATTCTATCAATCTTCCTTATTCACCCTGAAGTGGTCAGCCTTCCCATCTTTGCATAACCGGTCAACTACATAAACAAGAGCAAGACCAGTTCTTCTATTTCTGTGTATGCTAATGTCTGATGTACTCGGTTCATCTATGGACTGATGTCAGGTTTATAAACTAGCTCTTGTGAGTAGCCTCAAACGTATTTAAGCGGACAATTATCCCACGGTAACTAACTACCGAAACAAAAGCATCATGTGTCTTGATTATGAATAGGCCAAGTTGTTACAGATCCCGTTGATATGTGATTGATTAACAGAGATCAACAGCATTCAGAATTGTCGTACACAATATCCTTAATAATATTATAAAAGCGAAAGTGAGTTTGTTTGTTTGTTACGCCTTCACGCCTAAATGGCAAAACCGATTTTGATGAATTTTGGTAAAGAGATAGTTGGGACCGTTTTTTAAAAAAAAGTGTTAAAAGGGGAAGAAAGAGGGAAGAAAAGGGGAGAGGAATTTAAGTATATTAATAAACGCGGGCGAAGCTACGGGTAAAAGCTAGTTATAAATAAATATCCAAATGCAGACATTTATTTCATGTAACCAATAGCACCCATACAGCAATCATATGTACAGAACACACAAAATAAAACATATACTATCGAAGACGGGCAGGAACACGTCCGCTACAGCAATATCCGATATAAGGGCAAACAAGTCCTCCGGCAATCATCGCGATAACAGAATAGGAGCTGTGCCGCACCGCTTGCGTGTGGTGGTGTGGAAACAGTCGGTGCGCGTTTCCACAAACATGCCTGAGGCACAGCAGAAGCGGGGCAGCCTCACCAAGTCACCGCTGCCCTGAACGAGTTGCCGTTATTAGTGACCACACGGGCCTCAAAAAAACGCCGCTTCAAGCTTCTTTTTGAGGCGGCCTTTTTTTGTGGCTCGTGTGCGGCAGTGCCGCCAAAATAAAAACGCTGGAAGCCGCTTCAAGCTTCTTTGGCCACAAGCTGTTTTATTAGTTGTTTTTTGCGGCGGCTTCCAGCTGTGACCCCTTCTAGCGTTTTTTTGTGGTGGCGTTTTTTTGAGGCCCGTGTTCGTGTTGACAGTAAGGTATGATCTATAAGATTAGTCATATCAGGACTAGTAGGACGAACTACTTATAAATCCTTCACAGATTGGTAATGAGCGATGCAATTACAAGTCTGACAGCCAACTATCGACCCTTGAACCCGTGTTAGCGACGTAAATTGGCAAAAACTATACGACAGGTTTGTATAGTTGTTCAATGGCAGAACTCACGCATTCGCAATTACACGACGAGCAACACCTCTGGGCCATTAAGAATATCGACTATTAAGAGTATTCGCATACCGGCACGGATGACTACCACGTTAATTCAACTTAATACCAACTATTACGACTATATGGATGCCTCGTTAAAGAACTGTGTGAGAAAATATACGAAGGTGTTTTCCTTAACTTTTTAACTTTAGGGTGGGAAAAGATGAAATAACTTGTATCGGTCTGAATAGAGTGAGAAGGAGTATCAGACTTTGACTGCCTAAATAAAACCCACCCGTGTTCCTTCAGTTGTCCTTTGACTTAAAGATTCCTGGGTTGTAGCTATCAAGGAACACAGATTCCGGCAAGGAATTCCACCCCTTAGCTGTACGTACAATTTATGTGTTCCCAAAACGTTTTGGTATAGGCCAAGTGTCGCTAAAATGACCGCATTTCTCGGTTTTCCTTGATCCTCACCAGGTCGTCGGTCCACCTTGTGGAAGACCTTCTAACGCTGCGTCTTCCGATATGTGGCCCCATCCACCATTTCTTTTATCTCTAATCCAATCCAATCAAAATACATAACTAAAATATATATATATATATAATAATTTTAATTTAATTGTATTTTTTTTTGTTTCATTTGTATAATTTCTAATCATTGTAATTGTAATTGTAATGTATATGGACTATGTTTGAAATAAAGATATTAAATTGAATATTGAATTGATAACTGCCTAAACCTGTAATAGGTCAACGTTTTACCAGTTGTGTTCTCCTCTAAAATGTACATAAATAAACCAGCTCAATCGTTGGAACGTAGGTGTGGATGTTTTCGGCATTTGCATTAAGTGTAAAATGACTAGCAAGCCCATTGAGCTACACAATAATTCATAACCCCGGGGCTCTATTGAACTACACTTTAGTCTACGCAGTACTAAGTTACACGTTGTGTTCACAATCGGAGTTAAGCCGTCATGTCAGTACACCATTTACCTAGTACTCAAATATCTGATGCTAAAAATTGATAAGCTCAATTTCAGAGTAGATTTTGCTCTAAGATTTATACCTAATGCTTTACGTTTTCCGTTTTCGTTTCAAAATTTACGTACAAACTGACCAGCATATAATTTAATTTTATCTAATCTTATAACCCCACATGTGTGCTCAAAATTGAACATGCATGTTATTGCAGACAGAATAATTTACTTAAGCGATTCTGTGTTTATATTGTGAAGTAGGTCAATATTATTTAACCTGAACTGTTCCTTTTGATCTATATATGTCTTATCCGCAGCGAAAGTCTCGCTCGTCATGAACAAAGATGTGCTGTTTAAAGTAGGTCAAACTGTTTGTTGTGTTACATTATATAATGAGTATTACATTCTGATTATGTTTAGTAACTAGGCTTAATAGTGTGTTGTTGAACTTTCAGTAGCAAATAGCGATATTGCATGACTGCATGCAATACCACAATTAGGATCCAAACACCTAGTGCCAAGTATTCTTGTTAAGCTCACTGATATATTATTCAACAAGTACGTCAAATTCGGGCCAAGTGGCTTTACAGCGTTTGTAAAGAGCTATCCAAACATCTAACCGCCTGCAGCACAATCGACGTCAAACAGAACATGAAGTTACTCGTAACAAGCCCGTGATACAGCACATACTCAAGGATTTCGCCTTGTTTGGATTGTTTAATAGCAGACAAAAGAATCGACACAAATGAAGTTAAGCTTTAATATTCATACGATTTAACTCAGTTTCAATAGACATTGAATAGGGATTGTAATGAGGTGTACCCTGTGACCTGAGGGTCGCGTCGGCTCGTGTGCGCCGGACGATAACTGTTGAAGGTTCGTAGAATACTGTATAGGGCGAGGAATATGCACATACGATAAATTAATATCGTCGGTATACATGCACGGCCACGCGCGTGGATTAATGTGATCGTGTACGAGATGTCTTGTGTCTCATAGTTAGTTATTAATGATGCAGAATTTCTAGTATACTACCACTCCAAGCATTCTGGAGGTGCCTCAGTGCACATAACTCATGAATGGCAATTTACATGTGAATGCGTATTGTTGTGGTTTCACAAGCTGAAGAAACAAACACTTCGATCAGTGCGAATAATTTATTTTACAAGTTAACAAAATTGCGTTAAGGTACAACCGCTCATAACTGATTATGACGTTATTACACACTTTTCATTAGATATTTTGGAAACACAGTATCTTGTGGATATTATCTAGGTTTCTAAAGAAACCAATTTCTAAATTTGTGTAAAACTAATCCAGTAAAAATCTCTGAAAATGTCCTATTTTGTATGAACTTTAACACTTCATAATTTGCCTAAAAAAGTAAAAAAAGTAATCCTCTAGAGACCTTGCAAATTTTATTAAGATTCTAAATGACGACCACTTTTTCCAAAAACTTTTAAGGGTTTAAAACAAACAGCTATTTCCTGGAGCAAGTTTTGTGAAATTTTCGAGTAAATCGTGATGCACCACCTTAAGTTCTATTTTTAGATATAGTGAAATTCAACAACCTCTGTAGCTACTGCATATGTCCTGGTATACCAGAATGTGAGGTGGTCGAACTACCTTCTGCAGCATGAAATGTAGGAACTTATTGGTTTATTTACATTAAGGTTATCGAAATTTCGATAAAGGCGCGGCTGTCAACAATTAAAACCAATGTCATGAATATTAAGTAAAATAAGTAACGTCCAGAAGCTTTTATGTTCTTGTTTATGTGACTTATTAACAGTTGTTGTTGCAGTTGTCATGTTTGTACATCTTTTTTGGCTGTTCATATAGGCACGTAGTCTCGGCTGTGGGATCACCTGCGCCGTGTCATGGCCTGAACATTTGCGCAACTTCGCAGAGATGCCGCAAACTGCGCTGGAACGTAAAAACGTCAACGATGTTATTTTATAATTGATTGTGTAACACGGTGTAAGGGATTAAAATACAAGTATAAACGTTTAACTTAAGTTGTTCGGTCTGATTTCATGCTACTGATAAAGCTGTTTGTGCTTCACGCATATTATATCAGTTTTATTCATTTTGTCGCGTCTTTTGAGTGGACGCATTTTAGGTGTACTTATATATTTTCAGTTGTTTGAAGTTTACAGCTTTCTTATACGAAGAATATGTGTTTTATAAAATTATAACATGGATTAAACCAATTGGTGTTTTGATAGATCGAAATACTCTTGATCTACACGGTGCTCATGATTTGATTTGAACATTATCTACATGTTTGTTTACTGTATGGACTTTGAAAGACACTCTGACCTCCGAGTTTGTTTCGGTGTTTCTTCCCAGGCTAGTAAACACCGGCCTTATCTAGTTTAAACTGACAAAAAAATCGACGTATAAAAGGGTTTTTAAAATCTATTTTCCAAATAAATATAGTTTATCATTGTCTTGAGAATTTCGTAGACATATAAGACGGTTTACAGGTTTTGTAGGCATTGTAAACGCAAGTCTTTATAATATTTGGTTCCATCTGATAAAGATAGTCTCGCACCTGTCATGATATGGTGCAGAACATACGGATTCAAATATGGACCATTGATAAACCATGCATTCGAACATCTGCCGTACCTGCGCTGTCATTTTATAAGTATCTTGTAATTATTTAATAGCAAGACTACACACAGCGTAATTACCCATTCGATTTGATGATGATTGTTTTAGCTAGATTTTGCAATTCTAAGTAATTCTATACATTAAACAATTAGCATCAAAATACCGAAGGTCCTCCTCAACAATGATATAATTAGTCCTTATTTTATATTTGTACAAAACAATCCCTTGTGTTTAAGGATTTATGTTTTGTAATATTAATACATTGAAATAACAATTGTTGTCGCGTGGCATCATGCATATGGCAGTCAGTGCCAGCTATTATGCTGTCATCTAAAATATTGGCAGTTATGGGCACGTGAAGGTTAATCCACTGATTGTCGAAGCCTCGAATGCCAGCGTGAATAATACGAAGTAGGTACTATGCAATTGCAAAAATTGTATGAGATTATGTTATGGTGCGTGTCGCCTCTTTTTGTTCATCCCACAATCAAAGCGCCTTGAAATAATTGTATAAGTTATTACGTGGAACTTTGAAAGATTGGCGATACTTGAAGGATACTAGCATTGAATAATATTACGAATAAGTTATATAACTTTACTTCTATTGTCATTAATTAAAGTCTATTGGAAGTGGGTAAAGGATTGCCCACGTAAGGATTGTATGTTAACGATGTTTGTAATAAGAACAATTACCTCATCGAGGAATTTGTATAAGGTCACATGAGTTCATTTAATACTTTAATTATTTATTACGGATAATAAAATCAATACTTTCGCGAAATAATACAGTTTAGCCTTCTTCGTAGGTCAGGATTTTTAATTATTTTTTTACGACTGACGTAATCCTTGCTTGTCAGAATTAATACCGGCTGTTAATGTAGGGTTCATAAATGCCTCTTATTTATGTATATTGGTCGTATGGCCTGTGTCGGTGCTAGCCGGATGTTATAAGAAGTTGACCTCCCGTGCCATCATGTTTTGCTCTCGTTTATATTGTAAATCACGACTCTTTGTCCATTCCATTCATGCAAATGGGATCTGTTTATCGTGACTAAATATAAAAAACAGAGTGTTAGGTACTAGCCCCCGTTATTAGTCAGTTGCTGCTGATATTACATAATTGATAAGCTCATAAGTGCTTTCTGACATAACATGATTTTTTTATTGCATATCCACGCAGTATGAAAATCTCACAGATAAAAAGTGCATCGGTTTAATAAATCACAAAAAAAATTGTTTACATCAGATTTGATCGAAATTCTAAAACTAGGTTATTTAATAAAAAAAAAGAATGATTGTATCATATTAGATAACAAAAACAACTTAATTATTTGCTGGTCATATTTGAACAGAGGTCAATTCTTGTTCCCGCCTGGTAAAGATTATTGACCAAGAAATGAGTTTAGTTAGTGCATCAACCGTAGCGTGACTGAGGAAATCAAACGCTAGACTACAATCGTCAACAAAACTAAATAGACAAAGAGTACAAGTGATATACCAGTGCTTTTAGGATTCCTTACCTCAAAAAGAAAAACGAAACCCTTATAGGATCACTTTGTTGCCCGTTACTTTATCTCGGGAACGCGTGGAGGTATTGAGTTGAAACTAAAAGTATATAAGTACTCAAGTTCCTTGAAGCTGTGAAAAAATCAAACTTCTAAGTTAACGAAAAAAAAAGATACGCTACAAAAAAAGTATATTTCGACATCCAAAGTCATAGGGTACTTGTTGACCAAGAATCTTGAAATTACACATAAAGCATTGTCTTATAGGAATAATTCTGAAAACTAAATTTCTTGTTACATCACAAAAAAAAACACTTTTGTTCGATTCGGAGTAATCTTTGAGACTCTGGGAATCGAACAATTTATATAAGTAAGTTTGTACGGAACCGTCAGTGCGCGAGTCCAACTCGTACTTGCCCAGCTTTTTCGAAATAGAATGCTCAACTATGAGAATTTCGTGTCATATTTTGTGCGACTCACATTTGAATGGATGCAACACTTCTAGGTAATTTAATGTCAATGTGAGTTTTGTAATTGACATTAACTACCATCGGGATAGTAAAACTGATAGCAATGTTGTGGCATGAATAATGATTGCGACAAACTAGTGGGTTTGAAGTAATTACTATGATTTATTCTTTGTATTCTGTGAGGCTGCGGGTAGTCAAGCGGGAACTACATTAGACTAGACTGAGTACTGACGCACACGTTGGCCTGATTTGTACGTAGATTCGCGTCGTGTGGCGTGGATCTAATGTAGCTCTACAAGTCTAGTTGCCATATAAAACTGCATGGAGACCGACACGTTCAGATTGACGTACGTGGCCCACGTGTACCCCATGTAGTTCTACCTTCATTATTTGAATAAGTTACTGTGACCCAGGAACGCAAAGGGTAACTGAAGGAACATCATTGGGAGGCACAATTAAGAGGGAGTGTTAGACTTTTTTTTGCTAAAGCCGACCCTTGTTCTTTCAGTTGCCTTTTGGGTTTCGCAATGACTCTTCTAAACAATATCTACCACAACGTTTCCAGTCAATGCTACAAGACAAGATCAATCAGGTGTTTACTTTTTTAACCGTTGAATACGCGAAAAACCTTGAATAAAGAACAATAAAATACCCAGAACCATAATAGTAGTAAATACAAATCCTCTATGTTCCGAGTCTATACTTTGTAATAATTACTTCACTTCTCTACTGCGGTAAGTCGTGGCCGAAACAAATAGTGTCTGCCGATGAGACTTGCAATGACTTTAATTTCGATTTCACTTTCAGGTTACAGGAAGTTATTATGTAACTGTAGTAATTATGAAAATACTTTGTTGTATTTCTTTAGGAGCAGTGGTGGCCGAGTGGTAATGGCCCCAACGAGTTGTAGGTCGCAGGTTCGATCCCAGCCAGGCGCATTACTTTTCGTAATTTATTTCATCACCACTGCTTTCAAAACGGTGAAAGAAAACATCGTGAGGAAACCGGCATGACCTAGAGCCAAAAATTCGAAGACATGTGACATTCACCCATTCAAAATTCTAACTTCTAAGTTAACGAAAAAAGAAAAGATATGGTCGTTTATGTCGCTAAAATTTTCGAAACTCCATTTGAGACTCCTGAATGTCTATGGGGACTCCTATTTACTACTAGGTAAGTTTGTGCAGAACCCTTAGATGCTCTGCCCTTTTCCAGCACAAAGCAGTAATATTGTCCAGGAAAATGAAACAAGCCCATTGGTAAATTTACCTCACATATCATTGTGGAAATTACTCGAAGATTTGTACATTTGAGGTCTACCATTATGCACGAAATAAATCTCTAAAATAGTCGGTAACATAAACCCGATAATTCAGATATTCATCGATACCGTATGTCAGGAATCGACTCCCCAACAATGCGGACAGCGTTCGTATTTTCGTCAGGTACACAAAGTTCAAGCTTAACTAAAGAATTCGTGTGTAGCACAAATGCCAGGCAAAGGTCGCGGGATGATCGGGTGCCATTGTCGTGAACCGTGGTACAGGTTCTAGGAACTCGTGACTTGTCGACGAACAATCGAGATGGAGCGATTAAACCCTCATTTATTCAGTTATTGATAATCGTAATTGATGTTTGATGTCTCAAAATGGCGCATGCGCAGTTTAATAAATTGGGTTTCAAAGTCAAAGTCATCATGTAAAAGTTGTTAAACCATTTATCAAAGTTTTATGGTTTCGTCGTCCTCTCTGCGAAGAATGTGACCTTAAGTAATATTTAGTTATTTATTTGCGCACAGTGATTTTTCTATGGCATGTGACTTGCCCGTTTTGACAACGGGTTGATCAAAGATCTAAAGTAGTTTGTTTATACATTAATTGCGTAATTTTTCTTATAAACTAGAATTATCTGTCGCCGATGGCTACTCAGATGATTTACGTGGCTACTTAATTAATCACAATATTCAAGGTGAATACCTTGAATATTGTGATTAATGCGAAGTGAGCTAACTTTGATAGGCATCAATGAAGCGCGCCAAATTTATTTTCTAGAAATGCACCATTTTGGTGCGCTAACAAAACCAAGCTACTTATTAACATATTATTCCTCGGAACGCACCAAGTGGTCAATCTGTGGGACTAACGCCAAATATGGATAGCAAATAAAACGTGTTTTTTTTAAAGTCAGTAAAATTATAAATATGCTTGCCATGCTTTCAAAAGAAGATTTTTATTTCTATGCCTCTGCCATAATATTTCTACATCACATTAAGCCCGCCTTTGTAACTTTGTGTTGTATATGTTGTATGTTGACCAAATAAATTAATAATAAGAAAACCTAAAATATTACCTCTCTATAAGTACCCAAAACAACTAGAGAAGCGCTATATTGATGATGATGAGTTATATTCTTACACCTAATATTTAACTTCTTGTAAAACACAATATGCAAATCACTGAAGAAAAAAAAAGCAATTTATCTTAAGATTTATAGAAAACATTGTATTTATTATACATGCATCGTTCGTGGTTATGACATCGTGACGATAATTAACGACTATAGACATTCATGGCTTTCCGCATTAGAGAATGTCTCTCAATTACTACTTTACTACGATATTTACATGTTTACACACAGGTACCATAGTTCACACCTTGTGACAAACGTCTAAGGCATGTAGCTTCGCAATAAGGTAGTTGCAGCTGCAGAAATAACAGGCAACGCCTACACCTGTTCCTAGTCTCAGCCAAATAAAAGGTTAAGGCAATGATTCGGTATAATTTAATAAACAAAAGTCAAAACAATCATTCTTCCGCTTATAAATATGCATAAAATCACGCACACATAATCATAGGTGATGACAAAAATTACAATATGATTAGCATGACATTTTGAGTCGTAGATTCTTAGTATCTACCTAATATAATAATCGCGTGTTTGTAGTGAAAACCTCCGGCGACTCCCGCGCAGCTTCCGATTACATAAACTTCTTAACAACAACATTCTAGTCCGCTACGGTAATGAATATTTGACTTTTGACATTGTCGTCTATTTTATGCTCTCTAGATTTTCTATTCCGTGTCATCGGTTGATTGCGATACAGAAACAGTTGCGACATACTGACATATGAACTGTTATATCCAGAAGATTTAAGTAGACAATAATTTGAACTTTAATGTTAAAATGCCATGCTTGCATTTCAATTTACTGAGATGATGATAGGTATTATCTGGCTCAATCATTAATTTTGTTTATTTATATATATTTCTTCACGCATCACAAACGTACAAAGGCAGATTTAATACCTAAAGAATTCTTACCAGTCCACTAAGGGTGGTGGAGCAACAATATGGCAGGTACATAAAAAATAAAATATTATTTATAAAATGGAAAGGTGTTATAAGCTGATTAGTGTAGAAAATAATTCTGTAACTTCTTTTTGAATACATAGAGACTAGTAGCAGGCTTTCTTAATTTTGAGAGAAAGTGTATTCCAAAGAAGGATGGACTTTATATGAGAGGACAAAAAATCAAAAGTACGAAAAGAGTAGGATATTTTCAGAAGAACGGATACTCTTAGCGTGCATGAACAAAGATGTTAAAAGTGAAAAGTTAGGTAAGAAGGAGGGATGAGAGTCTAGAGTTCAGTAGAGTGAAAATAGAGTGGAAATAGAAAACAGTAGTCAGAGCGTGCTAACTTCTTCTCTGATGAAAGAGTATCAATTTGAGCTCTAATCTGAAAACCGTCACAAATGGTCATATTTCTTTATTCTATTCAGTTTAGTAATGACTCTTAAGATACATACAATCCACAGTCACACAATCCCCCTTTTACAAATAGCGCCATGTTGATTTGGCATGATAACAAGGTCAAAGTAAAAGCTTATTTAAAGATCATAACAATTAAATGAATATATTAAATCACATCATTATTTTAAGTGCTACTTTTTAATACTTTTTCCAAAACAATTTAAGATCAATAATCATGAAATCACACATCGGAGTGAGAACGCAAAGTTTTCGGTGGAGAGTTTAATTTTAAAAGTTTATTTTAAAAGGTGTGATCGCGTATGATAACGCGAAGTAGATGGTGGTCATAATGACCTACTGAAAGTTAAAATGGCGCCGTTTAAGAGGATAAAGGCCAACTCAGACATCAGTTGTTTTAATTTTCCTCAAGTTTTAAATTAAAGTTTTAGTAGTTATTTTTTTCACTTACTTGAAAGAAAGAAAAAAATAAAATAAAAAGCATTTATTTAACAATAATCACGAATGAATAAGAATAGTCAAGAATATAGTAGTTAAGAATAGTCTTTTGCACGTAAACTTCACGTGAGATGGATGGTAAAGACAAACACGGAGACATTTTTTTAAGATCGACATTATAATAAGCGACTTTAAACGAAATATAACTACACGGAAATGATAATTTTCACATCAATAAATAAATACATAAATAATTTCCGTCAGAAAGCGTGGTTTCTTAAAAAATCCAATGTTTTATGTTTGGTTTCGGGCGGTGATGAAAAACACCTTGATCCCTCAGTCTCTAGAACTAAAAAAGGCGACGATATTTGACATCTGATGATCAGCAATGGGCTCACTTGGTGGAGCATATTATAGCTCACCCCTTTGATCAGAGAGTGAGTATCACGTTATCTGACCGTCCGGAAACCGTCCGGACCCAACCTGAGTCGTCGACGGCGCGTAGTGTTCCACGTGCGCCTCAAGGATATGTTAACAAAACTGTACGGGCCATGCAGGGCTCAAGCTTATGGGTATGGGGCTATGTGTTGTCTTCTGAAAAGGAAACCCGGGGTCCTGGAACGTAAAGTGCAAAGAGGGAACATAGGTGCCGTTTTAGTCAGTAGAAGTCTGACACACTCGGGCTCCACCCTAGAGTGAGATGGCCACTTGATGTTTATTTTCTTTAAAAAAAAAAAATTCAACAAGATCTTATTTGTGCTGCAGGATTATTCCAAGAGTCACCGAGGTCCTAGAACATAAAAGACAAAACACCGGTGAGCTTTAGTCTGTAAAAGTCTGACACACCCCCTCACTCTACCCACACGTTTTAGCTAAGCTACGCGCGGGTGGGATATCTTGTCTCTTGGCTAAAGACCAGTGATATATGAACGAGACAAGATTAATAGCTTCCGAACTTATTACTAAGTTAATTCACACATTTATACCTCATCATTTGAATCTCCTAATCAATTATTTTCGTTTACGTAAGAGCGCCGGCTGTTCCGCTTATTTATCTGTTTTCATTATAATTAAGTAGGAAAACAAATTATTTTGTGATTGGTGGTTTGATGTCATAATATTGGTTTATGTGATTTTCGAGCGCTTGTTTCTATTTTCTTCTATTTATGTTATGAAAGTGTGAATTGAAAACGCAAACATTTACCTTAATCAGGTTTTTGGATTTTACAACTCAACAACTCTTCCGACTAAGAGAGTAAAGGACCAGACAGTGCATCTGAGTTTGCGCACACACTTAAGTGTTGCAATATTTCCAGCGTCCTTGGCTTATCTTTTGTTGAGATTAATCATCGTGATCGAAATTCGGTCGGGAGACCTATTTTATTGTCTAAAAAATTTCGAAAATGCCACGTCAAAAAAAACGAAACCTTTTCATGTTACGCGAGTGAAAACTAGTTAATAGTAAGTGTTACATACATCGCATTAGCAATTGATGGCGGCGGTCGGGTTCCGTATAGTGCATCATATATAATGCTGTGAAATATTGAAGCTGCTTTTTTTGTAGGAACCGGTAGAATAAGCGGTAAGTAGCTGCTACTGTTGACGCGGATATTGATTTACTTTTGTAACGTGAATAAATTATGGCAAATTAAATAACAAGATTACCACATGAATAGATTTAGTTTTGATATTAGTATTCAGTTTTTTTTTTACTGTAAAAGTAACGTGGTCGCTTACAATGTGCCTTATAAGAAGACTCAAAGTCACCCAAAGGGCGATGGAAAGGGCTATGCTCGGAGTTTCCCTGCGTGATCGCATCAGAAATGAATATATCCGCAGGAGAACCAAGGTTGCCGACGTAGCTCGAAGAGTCGCCAAACTTAAGTGGCAATGGGCAGGGCACATTGCACGCAGAACAGATGGTCGATGGGGACGAAAGGTTCTGGAGTGGCGACCACGTACCGGAAGACGCAGCGTTGGAAGGCCTCCAACAAGGTGGACCGACGACCTGGTCAGGGTCGCGGGAATCCGATGGATGCGTGATTCACAGGACCGGTCGTTGTGGCGACGCTTGGAGGAGGCCTATGTCAAGCAGAAGACGTCTTTCGGCTGATATGATGAAAAGTAATGTAAAAATTTCTCAAAATGTTACTCTTCGTTTTCATTTTCAGTACTCTATACGTCTTTTAAGCTAAAGCTCATTAAAAGATTGGGTGTTCACCTCAAGTCGGGGTCACCAGTTTATAGGTATATAGAATAGAGTTTAAACTCCCGCAAACCTCCATTAAAAAGAGAAGATTCTTCAACCAGGTCGATGTCATACCTGCTCCGGGCCAATAAAAAAAGAATATCAAAATATTTTCTTTTCACATAGGCCTATATGGACACTTATAAAAGTTCAGAAGCTAATGCACGATTCTAATTGGTTGTTTGCTATGGAGAAGAACCGGAGAAACTCCATGGTCCAAAAGTTGAATTCGGGCTGTTGTATCCTACTTAATATTATAAATGCGAAAGTAACTCTGTCTGTCTGTCTGTCTGTTTGTTACGCTTTCAAGCAAAAACTACTGAACGGATTTAGATAGGTAGAAGAGACACTGGAATAACACATAGGCTATCTATAATTCCACTGCCGAGCACGGGTCTCTGCCCGCGCGATATACACTGTAGTCCACGCGGGCGAAGCCGCGGGCGGAAAGCTAGTATTATTATAATCTGATCGCATAAAAACGTGATGTAGCGTATCAATTTTAGTTCCTATGTGGTATCATAGATGTCACTACAATAGCAAGTAATGCACGAATTTAGAAAAAAAGAAAAACGTTTATTTGTATCTCACACATACATTTAAAAACAGTAGAATTAGGAAAAAAGATAACTTTAAAATCGGTGTAAGTTCAAAAAGGCGCCTAACTCAGTATGTACTGCGATATATATAGAGATAAATAACTTAGCGTATTTATGTACTACTAAATTATGTGAGTATTTTTCATTCTGTGTCTTTAAAGAGTGTGATTTCCTGTCTGAGTTTGTTTTTCTCGATAGCTACAAGCATTATCGATTACCGCCATATAATATGCAAAAGCATGCCAATAAATAAAAAATAAAGGAAAAATAAAACATACCTTCTAAGGAAAAAACGTACAGTCATTCTGTTCTTCCTGGGCATATCATCAAGATAATAAAAATATAAAAACTATTAAAATGTGCGATGTGTATGTGATCATTATTTGATCTTCAAACAATAATTTATTATAGCCAAAGTTGCACACAAATAAATTAATCATTTAGAAAAAAATGACTTGGGTTTTTCAAATGTGTAAAACATAATTAAAATAGCAATTATTTGCTTCAGATCAGATAGCATTATTCACAATTTTGTGTGAGAGATATAGACAATAGATTTAGCGGTAGATATATTTCTTTCAAAATGATTGCAGTACGTTGAGTAAGGGTCGTAAACTTAGCTATGAGAAATATGCAGGTCAGTTAGTATAGGCATGGGTGTAGTTGCAACAGGGTTTACTATCTATGGTCGGGATCGTTCAAAAGAGTTAAACCACAAATGGGAAGAAGCATGATGGCCTAATGGTGACTATCTCGACTTATGGGTTTATTTATTTATTTATTATGATTTTACTTTAACAAAAACGGCTATCCGCCAATTACAGTAGGTATATTAATATACAAAATAATAATAATAATTATTATTATTCACACACTCATCTGACAAAACTCCAGACATACTGACATGATCGCCTTGCCCGCGAACACGTCACAGTCAGGGTACGTGTCCAAAAGAGCGTTGAGCGCAGAAAGAGTGCGAGGGACAGGAGACTGAGCTCGCGCAACAGTGTGACTCGCAGGCACAGCGAACAAGCTATGCATCCTGATGCGGCTGAACTTAACTGGGGCACAAAGTTGAGCTCGGCATGCAACTCTGGGTTGTGGGTCGTTGGTTAAAACCCAGCCAGGTTAATGCACCTGGCTTGTGTAAAGTAAAGTAAACTTTGTGTAAAGTTTCATCACCACTGCTCTCGAAACGGTGAAGGAAAACATCGCAAGGAAACCGGCGTCCTAATCGAAGATTTGTGACATCCATTAATCTGCACCGGGCCCGCGTGTTGGATTATGAAACATTCCCCTCCTGGAGTGGACGTGTGAGTCCCAGCAGTGGGAACATTATACGGGTGATTATGCTATACTACAAAAGGGAACTGAAGGGATGCGATACTTCTAGGTAATTTAGGTAATTTAATGTCAATGTAAGGTTTTTTAATTGACATTAACCACCATTGGGGTGGTAAAACTGATAGCAATGTTGTGGTGTGAGTAGTGATTGCGACAAAGTAGCGGGTAGTGAAATAATTACTACGATTTATTCTTTGTATTATATTATTAGTTTGCCGGTAGTCGTTGTTCTAAAGAGTTACTGCGGCCCTGGAACGCGAACGGGAAACTGAAAGAACACGGGTGGGTTTTAATCAGCCAAAATCTGTTACTCTCTGTCACTCCACCAAGAGCAGGAGGAGTTATTTGATGATTTCCCACCCAAGAAAAACCTGGATAAATGTGGAATGGGTGCCTGATTATTGCCAATTTTTATATCCAGTTACAAACATACTAGCTAAGAGAAAATTTCCTAATATTTTTGTTAGGAAATTCTCTTTGACTTTGGAGTCCATTCTAATTTCTCGTCTAAAATCCTAGGATTACATCTAAGTGACGAAAGTTGACATGCTTTTCACAGAAATATAATAAAAAGCTCAGCTGACATTTGCTGCAAGTCTCATCCTTTCATCACGTATTATGGCTTCATTCAGTGGAGGTTTTTTCGATCCATAGCCAGTCGCTAGTTGCAATAGTAAATACCGGCTACAGCATAACAATATTATCAACTGAATAACGAAATAGGTTTACAAATGAAGAGGACAAAACACTTGTCGTAGCTTCGTAGCAAATGGTGGCGCAACGCGTTGATGTCTTTTGTTCGGTGACACGACGAGTGCAGCAATTTCTAAGCACATTACTTTGCATGCATGAATCTTAAATGTTTGTTGAAATCACTCGTCAAATAGTATTGTAATATGCGCTTTATTGATTGGTGTAAGTCTTTATGTATTAGAAGTCAGACCACTAGACGTACGGTGTTACGCCATCGATACATGGTGAACATCCCACCTACACGTACAAAGCATTTTGGGAACACATTCATTGTGTGTACAGCTAAGGAGTGGAATTCCCTCGGAGTCTGTGTTTCCTGATAGCTGTAACCTAGAGGTCTTTAAGTCAAGTATGTATGTAAGCGTGCTCCTTGGTCGACCACATCATCGCTTATCCTCAAGTGAGATAGTGGTCAAACGCGAGCCTTTATAAAAAAGCCATATGCTTTAAGGTGAGTATAGACTACAACATTTTCTGGAGCATTTCTGTGTAATGTAACGTTCTTACGAATGGTACAATACAGGGAAAAACTCAGTTTCCAAAGCAGAGTTGCATTTACCAACATTTCGTTGTACCTTGCGTTCATTTTTTTTTTTTTAAATATCACCCCGCAACCGCGCATCGCCCGCACTCGTGCCTCGACGAAATGTTACACCAATACGCTCGACGAAATGTTACACCAATATGTTCGGTGGTTTGTAACAAAGAGGCGAGCGTGCTCGACGTTTCGTTCGTAAAAGAATGATACACTAGAACATATCATAGAGCGGCTCGTTGTACCGTTACAAGTAAATGTTGTAGTTTATACTCACCTTTACGTTTTCTGAATAGTTTTTGACTAGCAATATTACACCATTGGATTTGTATTACAGAATTGCATTTCATTGTTACAAATAGTTGCAAATGTATGTATGATGCATGCTTTTGATGATTTAGACAACTTTGGAAATATTTAAATTTTTGGGTAGCTAATTAAATTTTCCTCTTTCTAGGTTTATAACTAATTAAGACTATGGTCAAATAATTATGTGAAATTAGCTTTTTGTTTGATTTATTTAGAAATAATAGACGATCAACTTAAATACAACTGACTGTCACTAGTGTCCACAAACACGAACCACAAAAAAAATCCGCCATAAAAAACGCCGCTACAAAAAAAGGCTAGAATAGGCCACAAAAAAAAGCTAAAGCGCGCGACAGCTTGTGGCCATGCGTGAAGTATGAAGTAATGGTCTCTGACGAAGAAACATTAAATACGCGAATGGTATGGCATTTTGACCACCACAAAAGAAAATAGAAGCGGCTTCAAGCGTTTTTTTGTGGCGGTGATACCGCACACGAGCCACAAAAAAATGCTGCCTCAAAAGAGAAGCTTGAATGCGGTTTTTTTTTGTGGCTTGTGTGCGGGGACACTTAGATCTTCTTTCCGTGTATTATTCGTAAATATTAGACTTGCGAAAACTGGTATGTGTATTTAATATCCAAAACATTATTTGAACACCTCAACAAAATATGATGAAATATGGAAATCTGGTTTGGAAGTTCTAGTGGGATAATTTTCGACCTTCAAGCAGGCAAAGCCGCTGGCAACCGCTATGTAGTTTGAAATAAAATTGGTGTAGCGCATTAATTCATGAATCCCCAAGCGACCACCGGTGGCCGCGCATCTATTGTCTTACTATTGTGTCTCTAATTGACGGTATCTGAAGGGTTAATAATAATAATAATAATTTATTTTGTGAACAGACAACACAGATCTATGAGGTTAGTAACAAATATTCTTATCCTATGTGCTACGTGCATTAAGCTTTTTGTCTGTGTGTATGGTTGCACAAGTGTTGTTTTATTCAACTGTTATGGAGCGCGCGCGCCAGGTCTGCGCGTGCGACTGTTCACTTACACGCGTTTCCACTCCACGTTATACTTTTAACATTAGTACATAAATAGCTAAGATCATATTGAATACTTCATTGGTCTAGTTGGCCTAGGTTCGATTCTAGACTCGAGCTGGATTGGATTTTTCCACCTGGAAAACCTCAGCAACAGCTCAGCGTCTAGAATCTGGTTTTGTGGGATATTTCATTTTTTTATTTTAGTGGTAATGTATATGTTTTCCTTTTTGTTTTTCTTAGTTTCTGTACAACGCATTAGTTTAGACTGTAATGTAGTACAAGTAAATAGTAAATAAATAAATAAATATAGGCTTATCCTATTGGTACTTGTGGCCTACATGTAGAGGATTCGGTTCTGGGTGTTTTGTGTTTGTGAGTTTAATACAAGCTGTTTAATACAAGAGTAATACCTCGTATGAGACGAGCTTTTCATCAGGTATAAAAACATAATAGGTACAACGTGGGACATCTATGAGTCATTTCGGTATAAATGTTTGGGGTTTATATACTGGCACGATGTTTTGTTATATTCATGCAAAAATAATAATAATAATAATAAATTAAGAATTTGTAAAAATTTAATTATATCTTTCTACTTAAAATTGCAAGAATTAAAATAATACATATTTTTACTTTTACATCGCCAATATATATATTTTTTGCTACCAAATAGAGTGCGTTTTGTAGGTAAATAAAAAGTGAATTAATCTTGATCACCATCATGATCATATTACTGTCATCACGTTACCACAACATGCACTTTCAAAACCATTCCTAAACAATGCATTAAAAGTCATTCCACTGCGAATGCTTGGTATGTCACCAGTACAGACATTAGTTTCAAAATGAAATCATAATTCACCACTACGAATGCAGATTGTTGAAACATTCACGATTTTCCGTTCACCACTCAACTTGCACTCTGACGAATATGTCAGTTATTTGTTTTTGTCATTGTTTGCCAATTTGAGAACGTCCGCGAGAACTGTGTGACGTGTATAACAAGACTTAGTAGCCAAGAATGTTGCCATAAAAACAATGCAAAGTGACAGTAATATATAAAGCGATGTTGTATAAATTCTCGTTTGTGAATAAATGCCATGTTTTTGCCGCATGAAATGCTCTTTCGTAGATTGTTCGAACGGAACCTGGTGTGCAATGGACACAGTTCGCTCTCCATGGGAACTGGCACATATCTTCTGGGAATTGGCGTCTTTTGAATTGTTTAGAACAGTTTTTGCGTTGTAATTATTGTTGTAACATAATGTAGTGTTATGTTCTGCATTTGAAAGATGAATTAGTGTGCATGATGAACTGAATGTATTTTAGTGAGATTGTTTTGCTGACCCGGAAAGCTCAGTCAATCTTTTGTGATTGTACGGTTTTTTTTTTGCAAACAGCAGACTTAATATTTGCTATAAGGAACATTTTTCTTTTCTATTGACAATCGATCAGTTCAAAAAATAATGCTGGAGAGTTTCTAATTATCTAATTAAAAACCCTTGAATACGACACATTTGAATTATGTGCATTATTTTCATGTATTTAGCAAGTATTAAATGAATTCAAATTCTTGATCTAGTTGTCAATTTTAAAGTTAATTTAAGAATTTAACGTTCTTTTATGAGTCTTCCCATTTTTATTTGATTGATGTGGGAGATCATAAAATAACTCCTCTGAAGAAGTGGCAGGCTTTTACTGACTAAAACCCACCTGTGTTCCTTCAGCCCTTTCTGATCAAGCTAAATGAGCCCTCTCTATGAGGAACATTATTTAGCAGTAGAAATTAATGCTTCAAATAATCTAGAGTATTCTACAAACGATCTCAGCTGCAGTACATTTAACCAGACACATCAACTAAGATGGGAACTGGAGGCGACCTGCAGTTCCCATCTTATTTACTGAACATTAAAACACTCAAACGAAAACTATTGTTGTGTTGCCATTTAATCCGCGCACTGAGCAATAGTAATCACGTTCAAAACTAATCTAGTATCTTCTGTATATAATAGATTGCGTAAATGTGTAGTTAGCGGGTTTCCACGGTTGTGTTGACAATGCGAGGTGGTGCAACGGTGGTGGTGATGTGGCTGAGCGGCTCAGTCGCACGCGCAGCCTTGCACTGACAACTGCACATGCCAATAAACCTACGTACATAGTGAACAGGGTACAGTACACCCGATCCGTATCAATACTTGGGTGCAGTATACCTAATACGCGTTACGTAACAGGCGAAAAAAGTGCACGTGTATTTGTTTTTCCCAGTGTTGTGTTATCGAGTGTTGGGTAACCAGATGTTATAGAATGCTGGTTGTTTGTTTTTGCGTTCTTATGTGATTAAATGTTGAACAACGAAAGGATTAATGTTGGATTTGGTTTATGTGCCTTTTATAGAACACTAGCTGACCCGGCCAATGTTGTTTTGCCCATATAAATTATAAAGAAAAAAAATGCGGATGGGGGTAGGAGGGTAAAAAATAGCTTACGACTTATTCTCAGATCAGAAGATAGCAGGCACTGTGACACGAGACTTTTAAATATAAGATTTAATATTATGTGATACCAACTAGGTACTATTCAGTTTCATCTGACCGGCTTCTCGCATACACGATGGGCGGGCGCTTTTAGGGCGGGCGTTTATAGCTTATGTGACGTGAACTTGTACTCTTGGGCTATTGAGAAAGTGAGGTTGACAAAAATGAAAATCAAAAGTAAACGTTTGAAGTTTATTATCGCTAATTCTGTAGAATGTTTGAGACAAATCAAAGCATGTTCATCCTGCGCTGATTGGACTGACATTGACCAATATCATGCATGATACGATATTGCAGTTGAACTGAATTACTTTCGATTTCTTTTTTCATGTGCGTTCACAAACATGTAAACACACATGACACAAGACTCCCAAACCCGGAACAACTTGATCTGTAGATCATACAAATATTTTTTCCATACGAGATTCGAACCCTCGACACGCAGCGTAGCAGCGAATCGCTCAACCACTGCGCCATCCATACTATCTTACAATTACTTTCAATAACGATTCAACATAGATTAGTTTATAAATAAACTTATTCACTGTTTATAAACAATACCTCTACTAATCATAGCTGTATTGGATTTCCCCAGTTTACGTAAAAATAGTAATCCAACTAATATTATAAATGTGTAAGTTTGTTTATATCTGTTTTTTACTCTTTCACACATGAACTACTGAAAGGGTTTCGATGTAACTTGGTACACGAGTAGGCCATGGCTTGAAATAGCACATGGACTATTTTTTATCCCTAGAGTGTGTTCCCTTGGGATAAGTTTCTACTAGAACGCAGGTGAAGTCGCCGGCAGTAGCTAATAAATAAATATTTGCCCACAAGTCGTTGACCGTGAGTCGATTTCTCCTGAAACGCTACTATTAATGTACGATTAGTGTTAACGGTCAAGCGTAAGCGGCATGCTAATTGAACGTGTCACAGTTCAATGCTCTAATAACTCAGTGAATACCAATCAGTGCGCAGTAATGATACACTACTCCGTATGTCACCAACGTTGGCGCCAACATTGCGTAACGTCACTATGATGTATGCCCATAACGGTTACTTATTGACTTTATTGGTTTTTTTTATGAGTGGGCTCTGGCAGGTCAACCTATGAGGTTTTCGTCAGCTTAACCGGACAAGCATGTGGGTACTTTAATAAATTAGAGCCCGCCAGGACTTATTAAGCTTCAAATTAGGCGACTACACGCTAAGGTGTAACAGGGAGTGTGTTCGATACGGAGCTAGGTTTAGGGCGTTACTGAAGGACAGCAGTGGACGGTCTGAATCGAATAGTTTATATTATCCACATTGGCTTTTATTGAAAATTAGGGTGGAGTGTTGCTTATCTACAAAAATCCTCCAATTATTGATATTTTAACAGCTGGTCAAGCGCTTCCAACATACTAGCTCCTATTAGCAGCTTCGCTCTCAAAAAAGGAACAAACTCGAATAAGCATCTTTTAATTGTTTGTAGATATTCATTGTATTATGATTTACGTTTGTTAGTATTTGCGGAGGTATACAAAAGCTTTGTTTTCAACCTTGTAGAACTGAAACCTACCGTAACATTGTCATGCTAACTGGGGCGAGGAAGATCATTTATTTTTTGTAAATATATTGGAAAATAGAGCTACAAAACAACTACCTTTTTCTAAGTTTTGCCCATATAAAGGTTGAAATCTAAAATTAAATCAAGAGAACTTAATATCGGGTTAAAGAGGTATGGCCCATTCCAGATCATGATCTGCCCGTGTGCTCATCATGCGGATTTGTAACCTAATTGACAAACAAACATACAAACGTTGGAAGAAGACCTTGCACTGTAGCGCACTTAATCACTTACCAAATATGCAATAAGTAGCATTAAAAATCGCTGTTAATAAATCCATTCAAGTCAATTAACAAGTCTATTTATTCCGGTAAAGACACACGTTGTTTAATTTCTAATTAGGCGCATTGTTCACAGTGATAATGCATTGTTAGGCGTAGCACACACGACCGCGGTGTGCGCTCGCTCGTGACGACTTTACAGTACGGATACCGCTACGCATTATGGGCTATTTGACGCCTAGCGTACTCTTCGGATCAGCCCGTTAAAGACAATAAACCTGTCATTACTGATTCTTGCTACACAATTTAACATTTGTTTTGCAATAAGCTTTGATAGCGAGTGTGTGCTTGAGTGTGGGTTGATTGGCACATTCTTTTGTATTTATTTTCGCAGCCTCTTTGATTTCAACTCATGTTAAATTCGTGAGTTGAAATCAAAGACAAAACAACTAAATTCTGAATATTTTTATTTCATTGAAAAGGAACAACTAAGAACTACATTATAAAACTAGCCTTAACTTAAAACGCTTCGAAACTGTTTTAATGGAGCATGTAAATATATGAGTATGTAATTCATTAATATATAATATTGCCATACACCGAATCAGTGAACGTTAGCCAGTATTAGATCAGGTACCTGTCGCAAATAGTGCTGCAATACCTAAATAATTTTACAAAATTTAAAAAATATAATTAATAAAACAAAAATAGATATTTTAATATAATAACACTGAGAAATGCAATCCAAAAAGCATTACTGTCCTACGATTAACTTCTTACGTGCTGTTTTATGATTCAGAACTACTTAGCTTGAAAAGGTTTATTGTGTGCTAAGTAAAGTCTTAAAGTCTAAAATACAAGTTGTACACAACAGGTTTGAAAGATTGCGCTGCCACACTTAACTACCTAAGCTTTTTACAACTACACTTAAACTTTGGCCATTCATTAGTTTCTTTGGCACTTAAAATGCACTGTGTCACTGTATAACACCAAAAACATTTTGTTGGCAAACTCGTAAAATGTGTGAATACGCCTCTGGAAAACTTCATTGCAGCTAAATTCATTTATACTGTATGTATACATATGAATAAAATTGAAGGGTCTGTTTATGTCAAAATAACATTATTTTTTGTAAAATAATCATTTTGGTCAGCCTGTTTGTTTTAGTTTATCTCTCAAACGGCTAGATCAATTTTGATTAGATTTTCACTGATAGGTAGCTGATGTTATAAGGATTAACTTAGGTAACTTCTTATAATCCCGCGGGAACAAATACTCAAATTACGAAATACGTCTTCGAAACAGATGAATAAAATTTGACGGGATTTTCACTGGGATATAGCTAATGTTATAGTGCGTAACTTGAGTTACTTTTTGTTTTCTTCTTGAACTTATCACGCTGTCAAAAAAGATCTCCTATCGATCCTATACGTATCTTCTTGACTGACTTTACTTAACTCACATTACAGTAATGATATGTGATAATTAATATTATTATTTAAGTTAAAAAAAAAACACTTTTACACGTCAATTTTGTTTTCACTCAGTTTAAAATACATGAGGTATGTGTTCCCTAGCGGATTTTCCTGAGAAGAAACACCGAAACAAACTCAAGGGGCAAAGTCACTTTTGAAGTTCATACAGTAAACATGTCAAATCATATTGTTCTGTGTCTGGGTTTTATTTATCTATAATATGTATGTATTTAGAAATATATAAGTATGTTTATCAGTTGTCTAGTACCCGTAACACAAGCTCTGCTTAGCTTGCTTGGGACTAGACGGCGTTGTGTAATAGTTGTGGAATATATATTAATATATGTTAATAATAATATGAGAACCATGCAGATTAGTGTCTCCGATGGTCTTTTGAAGAACCACACAGATTTGAGTGGACCTGTCCAATTAGTGCAAACATTTGTCAGTATTCGTGTAGCTCCAACTTAGGAATACTAAGGAGCTCAACGACTTGACGAACAATACCAAAGAAAGGACATTTGGGTAGGCCGCATCAAATACTCAAAACTGCCAGACATCACGCCTAAACAGCTAAACCTATTTTGATAAAACTTGGTACACGGATAGACCATGTCCTGGAATAGGACATAGGATACTTTTTATCCCGGAAGTATGTTCCCTTGGGATAATTTTCTGCTATCACGCGGGCGAAGCCGCTGGGAGCAGCTAATTGTAAATAAAGTTTTAAACAAAAATCATCGAAGTCGAAATGCAAAATAAAAATTATCATTAATGTCAAATTCGACAAATAAAAAGGATATATATACATATAATAATAATTATAAGTTTTTCAGATAATACAATATCCATTATTGTTAGTAAAGACATAAACAACTTATAAACTAGTGCTAGTACATTTATACATCTGTCAACTAATAAATAAATCCAATAAGCATGTCAATAATAATAATTAAATCACATAATCAAATAAAATTAACAAACACACCACACACATTGCCCTACTTCTGGGCACGGTTTGAGGATAACACTTGCGTCCTCGTCCATATAAAACACTAATATAGACAGGACTGAAGCAGATCAATCCCAAGCCATTTTGTCTTCAAGATACTCTTTTACAGTTTATAAAGCATTCTGACAAAGTTTCCGCTTACAAACGATCATAAACTTATCTAGATTGTGGGAACGCAAATGGTCACTGAACGATTATGGGTGAAGTTTTAGTCACTAAAAATTAGTTCAATAGGAAGTATTCATCAAAACCTATAGAGTACCTACTTCCCGTGTGCGGGATCTTTAGATTGCATTGATAGAAATTTGATTTTTCACTGATGCTTTGGGTAGCAAATCTGAGTATTTAATATTGTTTTTAGTTTCATGTCTCCACGCGCTCCTGAGAAAAAATGTCTAGACAGACAAACAGAGGGGAACAAAGGAAACCTACAAGAGTTCCGTTTTTGCCGACTTAGGCAAAATCCCTAAAAACTTGTTCCGTCAAGCGGTTAGGGTAAGGGGCCTTACCCTTTATTTCGATATTTAATGTTGGTCTGTTAGCATTTTCTTGTTATCATGAATCTATACATTTACTACAGAGGTTTAATAACAAAAGCTGTACGTTGCTCAATGTTTAGTTAGAAGGTACTACTTGCTCGTACAGCGATAATGTAATGGTTTTCATTAAACACAATGTTCCTAATTGAATTTAATAAATAATTAATAGAATTGAATGTGGCGTCTTACAGTCATCTTCTGATTCAACTCTGCCACCTCGATGAGTTAATCCTAAACAGCAAGTTTAGAAAACAAACCGCTGCGGCATTGAGACTCAATGGAATTCTATTGTTTTTTTTTATCTCTACAGTCATGGGCATGAAATATTTATATTATGCTGTTATGATTGCTTTTGCAAACGGTACAAATTTTTCTTTTTCCATCCACAATCTTCTTAGGTCATCAGGTAAATCAGATCTTCACCTCGACCTTTAAGGAAATTCGTACTCCATCTAATAACTAATCACAGTTTTTTCTCAAACTCGTGTTACCAAATCACAGTTCAAAATAACAGTCGAATGCGAACAAAGGAATGAACTTTATGATATTGGAATTCTCAATAGTGTGTAGGGTTAGGTCACAGATACCAAGATAAAATATCATGAGACGATCCGGCGAACTTCAAGTTGGGTTTATATTATAGTAATAATAGCTTACGAAATCTGCCTACACATAGATCAAGGACTAGGTTCGTCATTACTGATGTTACATTGCGAACGATTATATGAATGATAGGGTCTTGTCGTCCATAATTATTATAAGTGCTAATGGAATTTCCATTCTTCAAGAAAAAAGAAGAAGAAGAATTTCATTTCGATTAATATTTTATTTGCTTGATTTGCTCTCACTACTGATCACTGATGGAAATTTTAACTGAGATATCAATCTAGATATCATATTTAATCAATTTGTAGCTGGTACTTATCGGACATTTCGTAAGTATACGATGTGAAACGTGAATCAATGCGCACTGACTTTAATGCCTTGTCCGATGTGCTGTAAAGGATTGTTTGTGTAGTTTAGTAATCTTTAAGTCTGTCATTCGTTTCCTTTGCAAGTCGTTAAACAAAGCAACTTGCATTTAAACGCTAGAAATATTTTCGCGTGTAATTAATCTTTTTACGCCATTGCAATTGGTAACTCGAGTGTGGGAGCTGTATCATAGCGAGCATTTTTTGTCTACTATACTTGCTTTGGTAACAGTACAGTCAGTTGAATTCAAATGTAACTGCTGAATGTTATCTTATTTTTCGCAAAATGGTTGGAGCTGTGCGTAGATTTAAGTGCACGTGAGATAGCCGCTACTAACCTGAAGATGATAGATTGCGTAGGAGATGTAGCAACAAGCTTCACAAGTTCACAAATGCAGTTAGCCTCCATTTCACTTTATATAACATTTTCTAATGAAGAGAAGAAACTATTTCTCTGGTATGCATCAGGAAACTAGTCTTGTAATAGATGAACCGAGTTATCAGTGCATCTATGCCATTAACGGCACATCAGTTGCATAAAGTACTGGCGCAGTTGCACAATCGCAGCAATTCACTCTCGTTGCGTGTCTGTGGCCGCCATTGTCGCGCACGCGCTTTACTGAGAACGTTCCCGCGTAAAGGGAGCAAAAAGCGCGGGAATTGCGCCCAAACAATAATGGCCGACATAACGCTACGAATGTTATCTGTCGGAATGTACTTACTTGACGTTTACAACATAGCGAATGTTCTCATTGCTCGTTTCAATGCAGCAGCTCATTACTACGTAATGTAGGTGTCCGCTAAATAAAGCAGTTTATAAAATAGAATTGCCGAAACTGATTTGGATCAGTGAACACGGACTCACGTAAAAACTTAAACACGAAGATCACAACCAAAATATTTGTATAAAACACGATATTGATTCACTTGTTTCAGTTGACAAACAATAAGTAACAGAATACTCTTCGTCCGGCCATTATCTGAAATTCTGTATAATTGATGCATATTTTACAGCTAAAGAATTCCACTGTTACACCAAACACAACAAACAAACAATCAGCATTAGTAATAAGTGACTTCATTCAAGCTCAGTGGTATCAGTGTCATCGTCAGCTTAACACATTTTGTTGCGAACAACTCAGGTGCAGACGGCGCAGTGTTATATAGTAAGGCTATTTATTCACTAGTCCATTTACCGTAAAGTTTATAATTTTTCAAGTGGAGTAATCATGATTGTTCGAAGTGAAAAACAACCATTATAAGTTCCAATAAACAGTGATGAACTATTGTTAAAAATGGTAAACGGGAACTACGTGCTGTACGGAGACCGGCCCTCCTCTGAGTCAGAGATAGTCGACGACCATGTTCATTCGCGATCGCACGACCGCAAAAACAAGCGCAAAACGAACAGAACAGCCAATGAACTGCAGCATTCATTGAACTTGGCTCAGCTGGACAACGAGACCGATTCAGTGAAATATGAAAAGAAAATAAACGAGCCAAGGTTGCTGCGCTACGTGCCCACTTCGGAAGTGAAAGAAAACTTTGTTACTGAAAAGTTTGAAACGTACGATTTGAAACCGACCGAAGAACGACCGAGACGATACGCGTTTACGAAGAAACCGAAGAACCCGGCGGACGGGTCTGTGAACTACGCGTACTCCCGCTCCAGCAGCAGCTGCAGCTCGCCCAACGGCAACCTGCCCACCATCTCCGAGCACGGCGAGCAGCACGGCACGTACCGCGTGCGCGGCCTGCCCAACATGCCCAACTTGGCCAACATGCCCAACCCGACCGTCAACGATCTCATCCCCGGCTACGACACCAAGTTGGACAAATATTTCGCCAAACCCAGAGATGTGAAGCCATTCTCTGCCAAGGTAGGGTACAACGTAAGTCTTATTGAGTGCTTATTAAAAATAACTTTTTAATTTATTAAAAATGCTTTAATATTTATTTAATTTTATAGTGATTAACATTAATAATGTAAAAGTTAATTTATGTACTGTGAAATTCTTTCATGCCGTTAATATAAATGCTAATAACAAATTTATCTTTTATCAGTGGTTAAGAATGCGTGATTATCTAATAGAATCATTATGTAAATGTGTTCAATCTCGATTATTTATTAAAGGTAACTTTATATTTTCAGTTCTTGTCATGTGCTGATCACGAACTAATAATAAAATAATCGATATCAATCTCTAGTGACATTAATATTTATATCCGTGTATTACATTCTTCTAAACATGACTTAATAAATAAATTTAAATTATATTCGTTAAAAATAAATAATTAAAAGTGAAATGTGTATAAATACCAGCTGATCTGCTAATAAAATGATAATCTCTAGAGATTATCTGGAAAACAGAATATTTTTAGCAAAGTTCCTAATGCAGATTTAAGTCTATCATGATTTCTATATTTTTAATTGGATTGCTGTGGTTATGTTAAAAATGTTTGATTAAGCCACAAATTACACTCGCGCTTGTTATGATTTTTGCAGAAAGCTACTATTATAGACTAACAAGAAAGTTAAAATTATTACGTAGGTGGGGAAAACAACATATATATATATAAACATCTAGCTACAAATTGCATTAAATAAGAGTATTAACATAATTATAGTAAGTATAAATAATAAACTATTTAGTTGTTAAGAATTGTTTTGTTCTGGCTGGGTCTAGTAGACCCTGACTGCTATGCCGGAGGTCGTGGGTTATCGAACCCACGATCCACACACAATCGTCCCACACAGGACATTATGTTTGTGTGATGAGCAGGATCAGTTGTTCTGTGTCTGGGTGTAATTTATATATAATATGTATGTATTTAGAAATATATAAGTATGTTTATCTGTTGTCTAGTACTCATAACACAAGCTCTGCTTAGCTTGATACTAGATGGCGTTGTGTGATAGTTGTGGAATATTATATTATTATATTATATTATTATTATTCACTCTGAGTCTCCAGCTAATATGATGTTATTATCTCCAAAAAAATATGTGATACTAGCTGTCTCCCGTGGTTTCACCTGTGTCTTTGGTCCGCGTCCCTCCTACTGATCGTAGCGTAATATTATATTATAATATCGAAAAGAAATCTCTGTCTCTATCTCCTTTCTCGATAAATGGACATTATCAACACTAAAATAATTTTTCAATTCGAGCCAGAGTTCATGAGATTAGTGCTGTCAAAAAACAAATAGTCTTCAGCTTTATAATAACAAAAACTAGCGACCTACCCCAACTTCACGGCTTTTTTCTACTATAATATGCATACACTATACACCTGAACCTTTCTTGTGAATCACTCTATCTATTGATAAAAACTTCGTAATTCGCTCAGTAGTTTTTGAGTATATCGTGGACACACAGACAGGCAGACAGACGTGGTGGGTTATTTTGTCTTATAATATGTTAGGATAAGTAAATAAGTATATAAATTATATCAATAGAACCCTAGAAAAATATTCACACATTTTTATACCAAGAGTTTTTCAAATATATTTTTTTACGCATTTCAACACTTTTCTTACGCATTTTATTTGAGATCCACCAACACACCACATCACACTTCTACCATCGGACCACCCGACGTACGACGAATATCCACCCTTACGTTGTTGAAACCTCTACAGTCGTTTATACCGCGTACGTCGAAGGACTGGAACAGTTTGCCTGCTGCGGTCTTCCCGTCCAATTATAATTTGGGTATCTTTAAGACTAAAGTGAATAGGCTCTTAATAAACTAGTGCGCCTCACCATCATAGATTGCATCACTGCTTACCATCAGGTGGGATTGCAGTCAAGCACTAGTTTATATCATTAAAAGAAAAAAAAGATGGGTCTACTGTTTTTGGAGACCCAGCTCAAATACCTATCATGCGTTAATTCAGTTTTAAAGCAATATATTCAAACGTGAGGTTTTCGCATCCGCAATAATTATACACACATGCAAAAAGGTATACTTACGATGTAGTAACAACTTGCTGTTTAATTAAACTATCTCATATACCGGCTTTTAATGTTGTCTAAGTACCAAACACGACATTTTATAGGAGGGTTGGTAATAAACTAATTATGATAGCAGTATCTAGTCTGGCTGAAATTGGAACATATGTGGTAGGTACGGTGATAAGCTACAACGTAACACTAGGACTTAAAGCCTTCCGTGTCGAGGCAGACACTAAATTGCTCTTACTGAATTAAATACTACTACAGCTACAAATCAAGATTCTGATTTATGATATAATGAAAACGAAGATACTTTTACCGATGTTTAATTTGCGATAGCTCTGCAAATATTAACATAAATCAAAGTTAATGATGCTTTAATTTATTGATTGTAAATTACTTAATTAGTGCTGCTAATGTTACGGAAAATGTCACGGCTGGCGCAGTGGTTGAGCGATTGGCTGCTGCGCTGCATTTCGTAGATTCTATCTTGAAACTGAGTTACTAACTGTCGGTTTTCTGTCGGTTTTCCATCGGTTGCATTTCGGGACGGTTCGACGCACACGTGTGTAATTCAATAATTTAATTCAATTGTATAACTTAATTCCATCATCGGACCACTAAAGGCACGGTGATGCGCCACCAGTACATGATGGATATTCCATTTATACATAGTACCTTATTTTTAGTATATGCGTAACCTGAAACACCTGTCTAATATTTTTATGTAAAGAATCTAATGCTTGCTATGGCCTACCGTAACCTGCTTTGTACTTAGTGTCAAAGGTGTCCAACTTGTGACCTTTTCTAAATATTTTTGGGAAAAAATATTTCATGGTGTAAAAATTATTGAAATTGATTCAGTTACTGATTCTGAACAAACTATATTCAGATTTCGCATATACTAAAAATAATTTTGTATAAATAAATCTAAGCTAAGCTAAAGAGTGGAATTCCAAGCCGGAGTTTGTGTTTCCTCACAGCTATAAACTGGGGATCTTTAAGTCAAGGGTGACCAGGTTACGTCGACCATTACTGCGATTATATATTGAGATGTTGCGATTTTGTAACGTATTTTAGATAGAAGAGTTGACTTTCATATTTAAGACAGCGTTATCTATGTAGGCTATCAAAAAGAGGATAAATTAAGAAATAATTAACTTTTTCTTGAGATATCCGTGAGTCTGAAACTTACCAGTAAATGTAACCTATTTTCCAACATTATTACCGCTTAATTCTCGATAAAATCATAAAAGCGAATCAACTGATTCATCGCTGCAATCTCTTTGTTATTTAACACCTTACAAAGTTGCCGATTTGTTAATAACTTCTCCGAATAAAGTATCGCAACAATAAGCAATTATAGAAGTTTAACGATATAACAAAAACGCAGACATGACGTTTATACAGCCATCAGGCTATGAGGCGTTTATTTACTGTCAAGGAAAACGATTATAAAAAAGGAATTAAAAAACAATTATGAATAGTACTAAAATGGATTGAATTGAATTGTAGGTTTGTTTATTTTCTTATTATTCTCATAACGATGATAAAATTTTTCGCATCACTGAGCAATAGAACGCGGGTCAGTGATAAATGCTAAACAATACTTGTGTACATCCATTTTTTAAACAATTTGAACTAGACGAGGCCGCTGTTTCCTAGACACAAACACGAAAGAACTCAGAATTTCTATTTTTTAACATCGGTAATAAAAATTACTGATAACAATCTAGTTACACATTTCATTGACATTTTCTTTTTTCATATATACGTACTTATAAACTACTAAACTTATAAATATTATGCAAACTGAAAATAAAAATATATACAAACAAAACAAGTATAAAATAAACTCATTTGTGGACCTTGGGCTGGCTCGTTCTTTGGCCAAAGAATTAGCATTGCCGTTCAACGTGGCAATGCTGGATATATTTACGGATAACAGCGATTTGGAGGAGTATTTCGACGCCTGAGTGTATTTTGATATGTGCATAGTTAGGCTTATACGTATAAATATGTTTTTAGTAATTGGTGTAATATGTGTATTAGTTAGTAATTAAATTATTTCTTACTAATAATATGTAAATGCTATGCATACAGCCGTAAAATTAAGAGCTTTGAATTGCTCTATTGCTTGACATTAAATTATATTAAATGTTTAACTTTATAGCATTAATTTGGTTTAAGCAATTTAAAATAAAGCCCGGTAGCAGTGTTGCATACATTTTGAGTGAACATCGCGATGGAATATCAATAAACGAAGCTGTTCGTGCTGCAAACAGTTAATATGTCATTTGTATGGATTAAGAAGATACAGCTCCGCGGGAGCCCTGATATTACACGGAGATTCTACTCAAGATTATAATGGCTACCAATATTAATGTTATTTATAGCCCATTCGAATTTGATATTTAGAATATTATTTCCTAACGCACTTTGCATTTATAATAATGATTTGTGCATAGCTCAATCAAAATGCAACTTTCTTCCATAAGCGAAAATCCAGTTACATTTTATTGCCATAAATAACAAAATTAATAATATCGATAAATCACAATCGAATTAGAATCGATTAGGCAAATTTAAATAGCGCCCACGTGCCTTCATCTTTATGGTGATAATGTGGGACAGTTTAGCCCGTGGCCTATTAATATGATACTATCTTATTAACAATTCCGATAGTTCTCTATTTTCCATATAATATGTATTACCTTATAAATACAAATGTGTGGATTATGTAACTTTCCAAAAATTTAAACATAATCAACCTTATAATGAGACCGCAAATACTGTAACATTACCGGTAATTAAAAAATGTCTCACTGACTGATCGACACTTTGGTGGCTAGTTCTTTGCCCAGAGAATTAGCGTTGCCATTCAACAAGGCAGTGCTGCCAATGTTCTGGGCACATTTCCGGATGGCAGAGGATCCGAAAATGTGCCCAGTACTTCGACGCCTAAGCATATTTTTATTATGATTTTGTATATAATACGTGTGTTATAAATAGGTTATGTTTAATATAAATAGTTAATATTTATGTTTCTTATACAGGGTTATTAGTAAAATACTGGCAACCTCTCTGGACTATGTTACTAACATTTAAAAATTTATAATATTTTAGTTCATTACATTTTCATACAAAATATTTATATTGAATTTTCTAAATATTACGAAGTCTATGCGACGCGTCATACACACGTAGGTAGGTATAGCAAAATACAGAGTTGAAATGTGTTGACAGAACAACTAAATCTTGAAAATTTTGTTTTTGGTAAATGAATTTTGTTTTGTAATAAATCATAGAACAAAATTAGTTTATGATGTTAGTAATACAGTCGTGCAAGGTTGTTAGTGTTTTAGAAGTAACCCTGTATACATATTTTGTAATTAGAATAGTTATTTATTTTACTACCCCTCAAAGTAGAGGCTATTATTTGATTATTTCGCACCACAAAAAAAAAACAAAAGTAAAAAAAGCGTTCAATGTCGTGACACGTGAGTTAAGTTTGTCTCAGACTCACAATGAAATCGTTCCCTTGCATAAATTATGTCAAGTTTTACTCGGTTGGTACTTGGTACTTAATAAAAGTTATATAGGCATGCGCCAGCCGGGCGGCAGCTTTCTTCAAAATAAATGACATAATAAAAATTTTATTCGACCATCACGTAACCTTACTGAGATGAACGCATTATGTGTTTTGTCTTGAATAAACATGGCCGATCTAGCTAAAGCGTGGGTGTATCAACTTATATTTACACATAAAACTGTTCATTTTATTACTCATCCTGGAATTCGGGCAGCTATTAAGACATTAATATTAATAACAGAACGAATGTATAATCTAACGATTGAGAGAATTTTTGTGCGCAAACTATCGGACAAATGTCAATTGCTATATTAGGAATTTTAGTAATCTGTTATTTCTTACTTTTCTCATCAGTTAAGGTCTTTAAAAATTACTTTAGACATTAAAATTAATTTGCTTAGTCTTATGTTTTGAGGAGAAAAAACCTAATAAGTTTTTATAATAGTTTCTATGTCTTCGCCCACTTTCTGTCTGTTTTTAGCAAGGGACCGTATGCGTTATCAGGTGATTAAAATAATCTAGCAAAAACCTACGGGGTTAAATTAAATTACCTAGCGAAAGTAGCAGTTTCTTTATGGAATATCGGTTTTAAATAAACACAATTGTCTAAGATGTTATGATACCTAGAATAAATATCTCAATACGAAAGTAAAACTCTAAAATTAAATATTCAGATTCATAGATTCCTCATATCATTACGCACAAATAGAGTCCTATTTATTAAGAGTACTCGTACCTATACGATATTACACACGGACAAAAAACCCACTTCTAGCTTTTTTTGTGGCGGCCTTTTTTGTGACCGTATGCGGCGATGCCGCCACAAAAAAAAAGCTAGAAGCCGCTTCTAGTTTCTTTGAAGCTGTCACGCGCTACAGCTTTTTTTAGTAGCCCGTGTGCCACACGTTGATACAATTCGAAATCGTATCTTCACCTACAAGAATTTTATTGTAATTATCAGGGCGGATCGCACATTTTTATATCTTCATTAAAAATGCCATTATTCTGGTATGGTAATAGTGTAACAGCAAACTTTTGGATGGCCATATCTTTACTATTTAAATTATTGAACAAGTTCTCTTTTAACTTGGTATGTTTACTAACAGTTTTGTCGTTTGTCCTCAGGGCTCACATCCCGATAGTCTGTACCGCGTGTCGGCGGACAGCGGCGCAGGCGCAGGCAAGCTGGCGCGGATGCTGCGCGTGATCCGATGGCCGGTCGCGCTTATCCTCGTGTGTGTCGCCCTCGCCGTGTTTGTATACTTCCTCATGCCTGGTGAGTACGATGTATTAGGAATCACTTGTTCATCGGATACGAACACGACATCATTTCGGAAAATTACGAGGAACCTTTCTCACATCGGATACAAACACAACATCATTTCGGACGAGGAACATTTCATGATAAAAGCATACTCAACATATCAGCCAAAAGACGTCCACTGTTGGACATAGGGTTTTCCCAATCGTCGCCACAATGATCGGTCCTGTGTGTCACACAACCATCGGATTCCCGCTACCCTGACCCTCCAAGAAAACAGTCTTGAACGCAACGATGGCCGCAGCGACGATTCGAGAGCGCGGTACATAGAATTAACAACCCAATGTATAGTAACATTGGATTGTTAATCCAATGTACCTATTTGGATTTCATTGTTGCGGCCAGCGCTGCGCTCAAGGCTGTTTTCTTTAGAGAATAGCACACCAGGTCATCGGTCCACCTAGTTGGAGACCTCCCAACGCTGCGGCTTTCGATGAAAAACATTCTATCTAGGTCATATTTTACCCGTTGGCTCTTCCGAATACGTTCAGAAGTTTATGAAGTTCAGTGAACCATAAAACTGTGATCCTCTCATATAGATTTTCTTTAAGTAATAAGAGCAGTTTCACACTACCGGCTTTAAAACGTCAAATTATAAGCAATGCAAACCTAACCTAATGTGTTATCCGCTGCTGGCTGTAGTCGAGAAATAATAATGTGTTCAAATTCATTATACTCTACAAGCAGAGCTATATCAGAATACAATCTCAGTGGTGGGTTGTTAGAAGCAGAATAGTTCTAAGGGAAATTTTGACAATTAAGGAAAGCATTACTCATTTAATATTTAAGTATTTATTTAAACTTCATTTTTCAAATGACGAAGACTAAGGTTGAGAGGACTATAAGTAGTAATATCGAGTTTTATGCGTGTAGGAAAATTTACTCTATCTTTATTGATGTCAAAACTTACATAACTCGATCTACATTGACATTTTTTATTAACAACTGTTAAATTGTTATCACAAAGTTCTATCTTTTTGTTACAAATAAATACACCTTTTTGTAAATTACCGCCTTTCTATACCTTTCACCCGTTTACCTATTTATAAGCTCGTGCAATTCTCCTCTTACCGTTCGAGCATTCTTGTTTGATACTATCTGTGTGATTCAATCGGGTTACGTTTTTATTTTGTTCGACAAACTTAAAGCTTAAGTGTCGCTACGCAAAAGGTTAAAACCAATCAATAGTGCAAATAACACAACATTTTACATTCAACAGTTTTTAGACAATCGTAATCCGTAGTTATCAAAATTGTTCACAACCATAAAAGGATTAGAGCCCCGATTAGCTGTACTTATTTTATGAGTATGTACGTATATGGTTTGCACAAGGCTTTGTTGGATTGGTCACGTCGGAACTTTCAGTTTCCGAAACAGAATGCCCCAATATCTGCAGCTTTGCATCATACCGGGCATATTTGTATCGTGGGTATCGCTCGAAAGCAGTTATTGACACCATTGTTGGTTACTGCAGTATCAACTGCATGAGACAAGTTCTCACAACTAAATCAGTTATGTTTATGGGCGAGGGACACTTCCGAACGGTCCGAAAAATTCTAAAACAATTTATATTTTACAACAGTTTTATTATGTCAATGATTGTTATGATTTCCGTTGAGGGATCGAAAGTTGTCTCTTATGTTTATCTGGTCATTAAAACAATATGGATATTAGGTGTATTGACAAGCGCGTGTGAACCTACATTGGAATGTAAAAGCGATGCATAATTATCACCTCTTAATTAAACGCTTTCAGTATTAATTAAGTTAATAGTCTCAATTAATTTAACTAGACTGGCCTGTTGGTCTAGTGGTTATTGACCCTGACTGCTATACCGCAAGTTGTGGGTTCGATTCCCACCCAGGACAAATGTTTGTGTGATGAGCATGATCATTTGTTCTGTGTCTGGGTGTAATTCATCTGCACATACATATACAAATGTAGGTGCCTATTTAGAAATATATAAGTATGTTCAGTTATATGTGTATGTATCAGTTGTCTAGTACTCATAACACAAGCTCTGCTTAGCTTGGGACTAGAGCGTTGTGTGATAGTTGTGGAATATTATTATATTAATTTAAAACGTATTTGACGTGGATACTACGATTTTGACCGAGCTTATGAAATAAAATAAAGTCATATGATCGGGTATACAAACATAACTAACGTCTCTTGAGTTGATTTTTGACATAATATCGATTATATCAGACGCTATTCAACATTCTTGATGGAAAGTCGTTATTATAATGTGATAGAATGTGTTCAAGATTTGGATGGAGATGCGCCGGACGGTCGGCACGAGCAGTGTCAGAGGTTAAGTCTCCACGTAACCGACACTCGCGTAGAAAAGCTTCGACAACACCGAACGAGTAATAAATAGCTTTGTTATATCAACGTCACCACGACGTGTTTGACATAAACTATACAGACACACAATTTTTTATCGACATTCCGACTCTGATGTACCGACACGTAATAGATTTTTATTACTTTAATCACATAATAAACATGATTGGATTCTAGTTGACTAGACTGTTTTTATTGACAAATCTGTCATAACTTATTCAATTTAAAACTATTTCTGATTCCTTTATAGATTTGACCCGATCTAAAATAAAAGAAAATTTGCATATAGAAAGTCTGTAATGTTAATTTTTGCATTAAAATCAGTAATTGCCCTCGAAGCGGAAGCTGAGATGCATCGTAAAATAACTTTCAAAGCAATTATAGTCCTTTTCATGTGCAAATTGTACTTTGATAAGAGTTGGAGGCTCTCGAAACTTCTGATCTCTTCATAAATATTCAGTCACTTTCACATCTCACACGCGAAGGGATTTTTTAATAACGGATTTTAAATGGTAAAGTAAAATCGTGGTGAGCAATAATTTGATTGCGTGGGGTGTCCTGTCCATCTGGTCCGGAGCCGCGAGCGCTCCGCACCGCGCCGCGCCGCGTGCCTACCGACTCACGCCGCATGTGACCGGATGCGCTCCAGTCTCCTTTGTTGCTCTCATATTGTATTTTTATTTGCCAAGAATCCGTAAAAACGAAAGTTGACCTCGCGAAGACTCTTGTGCATCCATAAAGGATGTAGGCAGCTTTATTTTTATACTTCCTCCGCTTTTTCGCATTTCTTTTCCTTTTTTGATAGATAAGATGAATGTTTATCGCTATACCGCTCTTTTTATGTAACATGCATAATTTTGCAACACAATGAAAGTATGAAAAGTCACCACATAAATAAGATCAGTTAAAATGACAAACAAATTAACTTTTATTAATAGTTTGCTTCAGGCACATTTCGAGTGTCATTGTTGACGATTGTATCCATTGTAAAATATGCTTCATTATGTCTAATCGACGACAATAGGTGCTAATAAAAATATAGAAGAGAAAACATATGACATGTGCCACCCCACGACGCCGCTTTCTTTTTTATATTGAAACTACAATTATAGTGAACGAAGTGTTTATTGTGCCAGTATACAACTGTTGGTAGTTATAGACAAAGAGACAGTAAATTACAGTATGCAAAACGTGAAGATGTATGTGTATAATTATCCTGAATACACGTGAAATCAATTATGAAATAAATTGAAGGTTGTATTGCTATCTGTTGATGCTAATGACGGCTTCACCGCACTTCGAATTAACAATGCCTCTGTAGGAAATATTAATTGGTAAAATATCGATCCGACACAATCGAAGAATCTGAAATTAAATGATCTTACTCCTTAGTGATTGGTGTTGGCTTAGACTTTAGATAATTCCTGACACAAAGTGAGTTATCGTCCAAAGCCAAAACTATTAAAACGTTACTTTGTAAAAGTTTAGATGATTGCTAACACAAAATAAACTATCATCAGTTTTTATCCGGAAAAAAATCACGGTTCTTGTGGTATTAGTACTGCTATGTGGCACCGAGGGAAAATGCTAGCATAATCAGTCTTATAATGTATCCACTGCCGAGACTCAGGCTTCATCTTTAAGAGAGGGAATCGCCCAATGCGGATTGGTGGAAGTTACAAGTCTCCAAATTTTTGTTTCAAGGATACGCCGATTTCCTCACGATATTTTTCGCCGCCTTTTTGAGAGCAGTAGTGATGAAATAAATTAAACAAAGTAAAGTGCCTGCCTAGTGCCTAGGTTTGAAACTTTGATGTCCTGCCATAATTATCCATTAAATTCTCTGTCGCCATCTACCATTTAAATTAATATAAATACCCACTACCCAAGGACATCATTCCTTAGTAATTAATATTCAATCACCATATTATAATAGATAAGATATTTAAGCATGTAACATGTGATTTGCAATACAATTTATCTTAGCGGAATAATAATAAATGGTTGTAATTAAGGACGTTTATACCAGTACTCCAGCGACAGTTGATATGTTTCGAGTCGACCATAGACTGGAGAATAGACTGAGCAATAACCTCACAAAAGCCCCTTTGTAGAAAGAGATAAAACAACTGTGCAACAATACGTGGCTATTGATAGAGTATATCAATAGCCACGTATTGTTGCACAGTCTACGTCTATGCTCAGACTGTGAAAGGGTGATTCTTTGAAACCGATAGAATGTCTCATTCATCTGGCTTAGTTTTCGTACCTATATATTTCGTGTCGTAAGCCACTGGGCGCAAATGAGTGCCTTTGATTTACCATTTAATTAGTGATCGAGGAAAACTAATATGAGACATTATCTCGATTTCAAAAAATCACCCAGAACTAATCCTTGCTTGCAAGTCTGTGAAAATATGGAATTGTTCGTATTTACCGCGAGCTAAAGGTAGGTTTTGGTTAATTAAAGTCTGGCACTCTTTTTGGCTCCTACAAAGCTAGAGAAATTATTTGATGTTTTCATACCTCAAGAAAAAGCTTCTGATGGAATTTTAGAAAGAGACACACTTGCCTAACCTTATTTACTTCATACCTGAATAGAGAACGCTCAGTCCATACTCTATGTCTATGTTTAGGCGGGTTGTGGCGGCCTAAAGGTACTGTCGCTTGAGCGTTTAAATCTCATGTGTAGAATAGTTATCTATTAAATTACCTAATGACGCGTCAGTACATACCTTCGTTAATAGCCTCCCGCAGCGACTCCAGCTCTAGATCACAAATTGCATTTCATTTGGCGCACGCCTTACAGCCTTATGTAACGTATAATCATTTTAATTACATACAAAGTAGGATACGTGTTACAAGTAGCCTAAACTACATCCCGTACATCGGTTAGGTCACATTTCTGCGAAACTGTTCGGTGTGCGCAGCCGAGAGTGGAAACTTAGCGGAACGCGAGGCTACTGAATTCCTTTTTCTTATGAAAACATTGGAGCATCTAATCCTCAAACATAGATAGATAACCTACATGTAACTTTCAAGAGCGCTTTTTTCCGATGTAGAAACAACGAGAGTGTCAGACTAAAACTCACCTTTTTTAGGTGGGAAAATCATACAAAGACATCCCCCGCTCTTGTTTGGCAGACTTTTACTGACTAAAACCCACCTATGTTCGTTCAGATAACCTTTGCCTTTTAGGGCCGCGGTGACTCTCCCAACATACCTAAGTGGTGGATTACGGACCATTCCCTCTCCTAGAGAGGAGGTCTGCATCCCAGCAGTGGGAACATTATAAGGCCAACTATGCTATACTATGCTATACCTAAGTATACTTTTAAATGATCATGTTTCTACAAGGTAAATGGCGGCTGTTGTGTTTGGTCCGTTATTATTATATCAATATATATCTACGTAGATTCGCTAATTATTTAGTTTGACGCGATATTCAATTTAACACCTAGCAACAATAGCCAATAAACACAATAGCACAACCTACACTAACAAATCCGTCATGCAGCGAACTGCTTGCATAACAAATGATGAGTCGACGTAGGAAGTCCGAGCGTCACCTATGACACTGATAGAGGAACGGGAGCGTGTTTACTTACCATCATATCGTCATTATTTATGTATACAGTATGTTGTGCAACCGCGATAAGGATTAATAGCGATACTAGGCTGACACGACCAGAGGCGTGCCGTGACATCTGAACCAAGCTTTCACCGGCCTCCTCTTCACCGGTCTGCGCTCTCCAGATACTGTTCGATTCAAACTTATTGACGGATGCAAAATTCACTATCCGCTCCACTGTACTCTATCTGTTACTCCTGCTGTTACAAGAATTGGGTAGTTAACTTTTTTTTTAGATGCTTTGTTTCAAAAGGTAACTTTATTAAATTTTCTTTATTAGTTAGAAACCTCTCGAATCTTGTGGAGAGGAAACTGTCAAATAACAGAAAAAGGATGCACAAACTGAAATGTGACGTCAACGCCATTTGATTACTCGCGTACAAAAGAGATAGCGAGATGTTCTCACCACACTCGCACTCTTCCTCATATCAATATTTGGCATGCTATCTGTTGCCTGATTGAACAAAATTTTGATGACGATTTCAAGAAAAGATTTATTTTAAGTGTTAAATGCTGTTTAATATAAAATACAACAAACAAAATACAACAATAAACACGATTTTATCCCCTAGATTTTATTACCCGATTTCTTTCTGCGCAGCGACTCGAGGAGTATTCTGAGCCGCCATTAGGTATGAATCTACCACCACTCCCTACACACTGGCTGGCACTGGCTTCCTATTAAATTTACTGGTATGGCGACGTAATGTTACAAATACAGACTATAATCTTCTTTAGGTTGGTCTGGCTACCGGGTGTTAAAGACCAGACGTAACAGATGCAGTAGGGGTACCTACAGATAGTGTTATTATCTATCCAGTTTGCAGAGTGTAGATGTGAAGACATATATTAGGGATCTTACATCGGATCCGAATCAATAATCAATATTGGAACCAAATTCAGAACCCGCGTTTTTTAATTTGGTTTACCGGAATCAGACTAAAAATCAGAGGAAGCAGCAGAAGTTTAAGACTTCTAAACACTAGTAAAAAATATTACAAAATTAATTATAAATGAAGAGAATGAGAATTCACAAAGTTCCAATTACGAAATAAAACAACAACAGAAAGAGTAATAGACAGAAAGTCGAAATAGGTTTGGGGTAAGATGGTTCTCCGCACGAGAATTATAAACTTACTTGTGCCACCGATATAAGTTCGGAATAATCGAAAAACGAAAAAAAACGCGAAAATAAGACATCCACAGGAGAACCAAGTTTACCGACTTAGCCCGAAAAATCGCCAACTTAAGTAGCGGTGAGCAGGGCATATCACTCGCAGAGCAGATGGTCGATGATGACGAAAGATTCTGGAGTAGCGGCCACGTCCTGGAAGACGCAGCGTTGCCTCACAGAAGGTGGCCCGATAATCTGGTGAGGGTCACGGGAATCCGATGGATGCGAGACGCGCAGGACTGATCGCTATAGCTATACCTGAGGGAAGCCTATGTCCAGTAGTGAACATCTGTCGGCTGAAATGATGATGATGATGATTTATCGGAACCGAAATCGGAATCGGATGTGCAAAATCAATCGGAAATTCCGACCTTTCAGAATCATAAATTCGGAATCGAGCCTCCGTAACATCCCTGATATAAGTTGGTATTGAGTAATTTGGTTCGATAGATAAAAGAATATTAAAAACGTGTGATTGAAATGCTAATTTAGATAATCGCCAGCGAGAGTAGGCCAAAATAATTTTATAAACAGACTCATAAAATTGTAATCTGCAATTTAGGTTTAATTTAAATTAAGTACCTAATATTGCATTCAGTAAAATCATAATTTACAAGAAACCCATTAGAATCAATGATGTTGTATGCAACTTTAAAGTAGTTTGGAGCATTTATGTCATAAATTAAATACGGTATAAATAAATCAATATATACAAATATTCACGTTCACATTTGTAGGTTTTTGGCACGTGTCAGAATATATCGGGGCATTTCATTTAATCTGTAGAAGATTAATTTATTGATTTGTGACTATGTATCCTGAATAAATCCACTAACTACTATTTTTAAACCAGTAAGCTCGTTCTCTCCTTAATTGCCCAATCACCAGACTGAATTAAAATGTAGTGAAATGAAATGAATAGGTATATTCAACTTTTATGACGTTTAATTTTATTTATGATACGGAATTCAATTTATTTTTAGTGACGAGCGAAATACTGCAGTTGTATTTTTTTTTAATTTATAGCTACAGTTACGTCGTTTCATATGCCTTGTTGCTGGATATTATAAAAAATCCTATACCACTTTAATTTTATATTTATCGAGTCATAATCTTCTATACTAACTCCGTGGTCATAATACAGTCAAAATTATTGCTGCTCTATAGAGCGCCTGTCATAACACTCGAGCAACACAAACAATTGACGCGAGTTCGTTACTCTCAACCTTTTAAAAATGTTTCAATCTTGTTTGTCTAGATTTACTTCATTTTACAAGTGTTGCACGAGAATAAACATGAATAAAAAATAGAAAATCGTAGGAAATCATTTTTTTTTAACTTCCCTTCACGACTAAATATAGTAACGTACCATACTTAACCGATCATTAACCTTGCAATTCCAGACAACTTGGAGACCCGGGCGGGCGAGAACGGCACGTACTGGGAGCCGGTTGTCGCCGGACAGGGACCACAACCCGACCGGACACGGGAACAACACAAAAAGAAACCGGACAAGAACGCACATGGTAAGGTTTCAGAAACTAATTTGTATGATGGACACACAATATATAACGATTTTTTAGGATTCTAGAGTAGTAATTCAGTTGTCTCCGACTAACTGGTTTTATAGTGCAGAATTTGTGCTGTAGTTATTTTTCTTTCAAACAATACGGCGTGGTTGATCGCTATTAATTAATCAATCCTCTATTGTCCTAAAGGATAAATACGTTGCCATATCCCTAAAAGAACTGTATTGTCTATATATCATTGCTATCTAATCAGTTTTCCGATTCCATATATCCATGTGGGTTTGTATCAACTGATGTTAACGCCTTGTGTTAAAATGTTTCTCTTGTGCACCTTACAGAACTTATTTGATTGTTAAATGAAATAACAATTGACAAAACAATCTATGTGAGCCATATAAACTCTACATCCCACCTACTACCACCAACCACACTATCTGTATGAGGAGCACAATATGGGAATTTTACTGTTGTATCACATTTGAATGTTTTGTTACACAATACACTACACGATATAAATGCGTGCTCAACATTTGGGACAAATAATTATGCATGTGTACATGGATTTACTAAACGAATCACTGTTCCGACAAATATTGTTGCAAATACATAATTGCAGGTACTAAAACATCGGAAATAGATTTCTACGAAGCCGACATCGATAAAAACACTGCCGATACAATTCCTAAAAGAAAACTGCCCATACCTCCAGTTTTCCCTACCCACCTTACACCCGAAGTCCAATACGGAAACGAGAAAGGTGATCCAGACAACTTAAGAACAGCCAAGGTATTGGACGACGCTGACCCCGACGACTCGACTTTGAAACCGCACATTACTCAAAAGCCTGAGAAGCCACTAGCGATTTATTTCAAAAACTTCAGTGCAACGACAACTGAGGTTATAACGAGAGCAGAAACAATAAATGATTTCACTAACTACGATCATAAACCAACCAATAAGAACGTGGAATACGCACAGAAGGATAAGAGCCAGACCTACACAGGACGCCTGGAATATCATAACCAGCACAACCACGACGCAGACAGGCACGTGTCGGATGATGTACAAGAGTTCTACGTTCGCCGCCCCAGCGAAGATATCAAGTTTACCTCAGGTCATTCAAAACTGTTCGGTATTTCTATAGAGGACGCTGAAAAAATGAAATCGACTACTCAAAGCTCTCTGTATAACACGAGAGTGTCCCCCACGCTGCCAACGTGGCGTGACGAAGACGACACCACCACGAAAAAGTATCCATCCAATATCTATTCAGAGGGTAAGTCTTTAACTTTGTATCGGGGAGCATGCGGTTCATCACTAACGCTCAAGGTAAATGGTACGTAGCAACATATTACTCACATTTCATTCTTCACTTTCACGTTGTAATTACATTGTTCATCGATACGCGGATAACAATTTCAGTGCAATGGGTGGGTGTAACTAACTGTAAGGTTTCATTTGTCCTGGAATTTTATTTTGCACAACATCAATATTTTTATTATTTATTCCAGTTCAATGTCGTTCGACCCGCATGTCTCTGTGCCGAGGCATCCTACCTTACGACTTAGCTGGAGCACCTGCGAAGATTGGAAATGTAGAGGCGACTTCTCTGCTGTCCCAGATCGACTACTTGGTGTCAACTAACTGCAGCGACCGTATCAAGCACTTCTTGTGCGCTTTGTTAGAGCCAGAGTGCAGTCCGCCACCCTACCCTACGAAGATGCCATGCTACGGTCTATGTAAAGGTAAATAAAAAAAAACAATATGACCTGATAAGTGTATAATCACATAATATGTCTACGAATTTTTGGTTCTGGACCTGGACATGCCGGTTTCCTCACGATGTTTTCCTTCACCAAACTGCACTGGGCCCGGGTGGTAAATTATAGCTCATTCTCTCTCCTAGAGAGGAGGCCTGAGTCCTAGCAGTGGGAACATTAAAAAGGCTGATTATGCTATGCTATGCTATGACCTGATAATACTCATGTGCTAAAATATCAATTTCAATCCCTTAATTACTTTAATTTCAGCGATCCTTGACTCGTGTGACAGTCAGATCCCTGCGGAACTGATTCCTGCGTTCAACTGCAAGCGCTACTCGCGCGCTAACTGCGTGGGCGCCAAGACGCCGTGTTTCATGCGCGAGTTCTCGTGCGCCGACGGGACGTGCGTGCCCCGCGACTGGCTGTGCGACGGCACTAAGGACTGCCCCGCCGGCGAGGACGAGGGGGCTGCCTGTATCAAATGCGATGAATCTGAATACCGGTAAGTTTTCAATAAACAGTCTTAACACTTGTTCATTTTAAAGAAATGTGGAACTGAGTGTAAAGTCCCGCAAACCTCCATTGAAAAGGGAAGATCCTCCGACCAGACGGGTGTTTTCTTAACCGGGCAACTGACCGATAGATGATTTTGGGCTGTTGTATGCGTTCAAATCGTGCGGAGAACTTCATTTGCTCGATGCGGAATTCTGAATTTTTTAGTTTCTATGTGGCATCATAGATGTCGCTACATTCATCTTTTTAATATTGAACGCTAACAATTTTGCCCACAGCTGTAACAGTGGTGGGTGCATCCTGAAGCGTTGGCTCTGCGACGGCTACTCTGACTGCCCGGGCGGCGAGGACGAGCACGTGGCCACGTGCGGCGCGCGCACGCAGCTGGCGGGCGAGCACGACGCGCACGAGCCGGGCGAGGAGTCGGCCGGCTCGGCGCCCGCGCCGGCCATCCGCAGACCTAACAAGGTTCCTATTGGACAAAAGGTCACACGTCACCGTGCTGGTATGTTAACATCGCAACAAGTGAACGAACAAGAACGTTATTACAACTCTTATGTATTTTGCACACCACCGATATACTGCGATGCTATAGAATAGATATGAATAGAATGTTATCACACTATTCGATACTGCACTATATCGAATAGTATGATAACAAAAACTTATATTTGCAGTAACAACATGGACACAACTCTTTCAGTTAAAATCATCATCATAACTCTTTCAGTTAAGGAGGTAAAAGGTCACAATAGCACATTTTAGATCTATAAATTAGAGAGTTATGTTAATGGTTTTATTATGTACTAGCTTTTGCCCGCGGCTTTACCCGCGTACATAATTTATAGCCTATGTCACTCAGGAATAAAGCATCTTTCTAGCGGTGAAAAAAATTTAGCAATCGGACCAGTACAAACAAAAAACATAAAAACAAACTTTTCCTCTTTATAATGTGTAGATAGATGATTGTGTAAATATATTATACGTGTTATTACCGGAAATATATCTTTTCTACCCTGCGTAATACATACATATACAAGGTGTAAGAGACAGCCCTCCGCAAAGTTTAAGGGCTTGCTCAGTAGACGAAACTGAACAACCTTCCACAAAATTCTTTTTCAGAAAACGAAAAAAAATCGGCCTCTCTACACAAATTGTCCAATCATGTTTATCATTTTGTATGGTGAGGCTGATTTTTATTTTCGTTTCTTAAAGTTCGCAGAGGGCTGTCCCTTACACCTTGTATATCGATGTTTCTACCTTACTATCTGATACTGCAAAGTGCAAAAGAACTTTGATAAATTAAAAAAAATAAATTACATTTTACATTTGTTTTAGGAGAAAACGAAAGTAGCAAGGAGCTACTCGTTACGAGCGACAGCAGTAACTCTTTGAAAAGAAACTTCACGCGCCGACCTTTACCGCCCCGGTTGTCGCACTACTACCACACCCAACCAAATAGGTCCCAAACACATACCAAGGATGCGATCAAGCCACTCACTACCGAGGCCACCGTAGTAGAACCTGTTCCGATGACACCCGAGGTAGTAAAAGAAATCCTTCAAAAAGAACTCCCTCAAAAAGAAACTCCCAAAACGGTTTCAAAAAATGAATCTGTCGAAGATATCAACATGGGGGATCTCGGGTTTTTTGATGAGTTTGATAAAGAACCACCAGCACCTAACGCTCAAAAGTTAGGAGAGCCTGCCAAGATTGTGAGGTTCGGGGTGCCTCCGCCCAAACCGCAACCCATTCGACCAGCCCAGCCAGCATCAGCAGCGAAGGAAGCGACTCAGCTTGATAAAACTGGCAACAAGCTGGACAGAGTAATCGATGGCGCCGCCCTGCTGCGGGTAACATTTGCTTTTCTTGATAGAATATTTTTTACCTCTATTATGTGCGGTTTTTTCTTCCGACCAGCCAGGTCTTCACGAACTTTGTTTTAGACGTAGTTTCTAACTACAGATTGTCTTTATATGTATTTTATTTTACAACAAATATAGTCAATACTCTTACTAGACCGGTTTTAACACTTGAGTTAGTTACAATGTGTAACCCGAGGAATGGTTTATTATTTCTCTAATTAATTTAATAACAATTGCTTTGCAGAAAGCAGCGGCACAGCATGCAGCAGAAATTGCAGACGACGCTAACGATACCTTTACGTATGCGGATGACACACCGGACCCTCCTGGCGCGCCGGAAAACGTCCGCCCGGCTGACCGTCCCCCAGTTACCATATCTAAGGCCCCCAGCGTCAGCCTCCTGGTGCCGTCCGACCAGTACGGGAGCCCCATGTCCAACAACGACGGGCGCGGCTGGTCCCGCGCGCACGCGTCGCCGTGCCCCAGCGGCGAGCTGCGCTGCGTGGACGGGCGCTGCATCACGCTGGCCCAGCTGTGCGACGGCACCATCGACTGCTCCGACCACGCTGACGAAGACAACTGCTACACGTGAGCACGCACTCACACTCTAGCGGTAAGAGGTAGTGAGTGCACCTCACTCGAGGGAAGTCGTTATTATTCCAGTGACAGACCAGTAACAGATGACTACGGTAAAAAAGTACATTTTAAAAATAATGTTGTGCAATTTGAGTGTGCGTTGGTAGAAGTGTAACTAATAAATTAAATGCTGACCGAGCGAACTTATCATTGCTACCGGTCGAGCCTCTGTCAATTTACACAACAAAATCAATTTACCCGACAAAAAAAATATGTTATGATATATTGTTACAAAATTAGGCCATATGTGTAATTTTCACCTGACTCAAAAGCCATGCAAACGTTTGCCATTTTAACGCCACGGAGTGGTATGAGTGCCTTCATTAGACAGTTGAAATGTCATCGATTTACCGATACACTCTTAGCCACCAACACTGGGATAATGCGGAGTATACACGACCCTCGTGTTACGACATCCTTAAGGTTTATGATAGTATACGCTGTGATAAAGCAATGCATGATTATGGTGGAATAGCATAGCATTAATTAGTTTCACTCGTAAACCCAGTTTCTGGTCAAACATTTTCGACGCGTCAAATTAAACACAAGTCGAGTGATGCGATTGGTTTTTGATATTTTATTCAAACAATCTTGAACCAATCACAGCAACGAACGTTCGTTTCAAAATTTCCCTGCTAGAAACTGGGCCGTATTGCCGTTGCCGACCATTATAGATCTTATTAAGTACCTGTGGAGCAAGACGTTTTGTATTTAGAATAAAATATTTTATTAATTAGATTTATATTAAGATAAAGTCCAATTCGTAGTTTGTATAGATTCAATCTTCAAATATTTTCTAAAATTTTCTTAATAAGGTAAAATGTATTTCCCTTTAAACTTAATGTTTATTATCGGTATTAGATTTTAGACCTTATTATCATCATGACTTTATTGTAAATATTTACATCTAGATAAACTACTGAGCTATATATCATGGTTATAAATTGTTTTAATTAAAACATCAATACATAAACGTGAATCTTTAAAAACATTCTTATAGTATCTTTAATTCTGTTCATCATCATTATTTGCTTCATTCATGTAGGTAACCAAAAGAGGTGCGCATTTGTAAATAGGGCTACGATGAATTATTTATATCGATAAGTATTTATATGAAGGTAAGTGTGTTATTGATTAGAATATAAATAAAAGTTAATGCATTGTTACTTTAATGTACTTTTGTGTAAAGTTCTAGATTTACCGACTTCTCAATCTCTGGTGACTTTACCGGCTTTGCACAAGTGCCAATCAAATGCATATAAACCTTTATCGCTTGTTAGTACTGTTTTTTTTTTTTGTGAAAACTGCAATAAAATCCGTTACGTGGTTTAGGAGGAGTGGATAAACAGACAGGCGCGGAAAGTGAAATATTATGTTTTGATAAAGCTTCAGATACACTAAGGGACAAAATGTCCACAAACATGTCGCGTATTGTTCAACATTCCTGCGTCACGTGAATGCGTTGTAAAACGTTGGAGGCAAGTTACGGGATACTGGCCAACATTGTAGCGTCCCGTAGATTGACTGTTGCGCGTCATCTTTGGGGTCATTTTGTCCCCTAATGTATCTTGAGCTTGAAGATTATCTGCATACGACTAGAGCCAGTACTAATATACAAATGGAAATTTAAGAGAACTTTTTTATCTGAATATCACCGAACCCAATGTTGGTTGTGTTCACATAGGCAGCCTCAGTTACGAAATTATTTAATGTTTTTGGATTATGCTTACTTATTTAGCCATAGGAATTTGTGGAGTAGTTTAACTGTTAAGAGAACAAATATGAATTTCTTATAGTGACTGAAAAAATTATGAACAAAATTTTTTACCTAATATAAGTTGACGTTAGGTTAAATTGAAAAAAAAAGTTATAGATTTAAACAAGACATGTTTTTTTTACATTTTGATATAAACTAGAACTTCACTGCAATCTCTCGTGATGGTAAATAGTCACAGTGACGCAATCGTTGATAGTGAGGCGCACTAGTTTATTAATAGCCTTTACTCTAGCCTTGAAGACACTTATAAATTATAATCGAATATATGAAATCTCATCTATACAGTTGACATTGTCATTAGCCGCCTATTTGACCTCCACAACCCAGATACTGGGTAACACTATACACAGCATACACCTGTTCAAGACTGGTATCAGCATGCCGGCTTCTAATTGATTGATTATGTTCATATCTGAATAAAAAAAAAACAAAAATAATTAGAAACCACAGTCAGACCTACTTTCATTCATAGTAGCCAGTGTTGTTAGGATTTTTGTTGTATCTTGAAGTACCTACTGAAAATGTCCATGAAGCCGAAGAAACGCACGAAGAAATGTATCGTGCATAGAGCATAATGAAAGTAATAATAAAACTTTAATCCATTTTAATAATAATGTTAAGTTATCTATCCATAAATTAATAATGTAGGTTAACATAGATTATTGCTTCAAATTGTCCAAAGTAATGTCATAATAAACTTTTATTGCCGAATTAACTAAAGAAGCTATTCGGATTTTCTCCAATCTGTATTCAATTTAATTTCTAAGATCTAAGGAATAAGGACTAATTTTATAATTTGTAAACCTGTTTACGTATTTAAGTTATCTATTGTTTTAACTGTAATAAAATGATTACGATGTAAGTTATCATTTTTATGATAATAAATACTATGCCATGTTATATTTTGTTTGTTTTATTCTCCCTTCACAAAACATAGTATCTAGGAAAAATTCTCTGAAGAACAAAAGCCTTTTGTCGTATAGAGAAAAAATAATCTACGGGCATTTATAAATAACGCTTGCGTGCTGGGCGGGTTTACGATTTCAAATGAAATTATATTTAATTAAGTTAATTGATTAAAAATAAATCCAGGTACAGTCAGAACGCCAGCACGTTTAGAGTATTCAAAATGACGCAGGTCTTCACCGGACATGGTAAGTACGGGAAGTTCCTACACCGGATTCGTGCAGAAGAAACGCCCGGGTGTCATCATGATATAGCCCGCCTGGAGAACACGGTGGAGGTGTACCCCGCTTAGGCGGAGCACCGCCGTGTCCTCGTGGGAGCGATCGGTGGTAACTACTCGTCGAACCGACAGTCGCTTCCTTCTGCGAAGCACTAATGCTAGCGCGGCTGCAAGCGAGAAGAGACAGACGTCCTCACGCCCGATTTCCAGCCACCGTAGGCGGGGGCTTGTGGACGACAAGCAGTGAGTAGCTCACCGTCCAGTTTCCGGTAACCGGACGTACTGAGCCCGAGTCGTTGACGGCGTGTAGTGTTTCACGCGCGCCTCTAAAACATTTCAATAAAACCGTAGGAGTCCAACAGGGTCGAAGCCTACTGGCGCCATGAGTTATCCGAAAGGGAACCCCGGGGTCCTGGGATAGAAGGCAAAGAAGGAACATAGGATTGACCTTTAGTCAGTAAAAATCTGAATCTCCCTCTCACTCCTCTCAAAGCAGGAGAAATTATTTAATGACTAACTGTTGACAGCTGCTTCGCCCGCGTAAAAGTAGGTAGAAAGTTGCACCAAGAGAAAATACTCCTGGGATAAAAAGTACCCTGTATGCTATTCCAGGACATCTTATTAACATCCAAAACCATTCAGCTGTTTCAGCGTAAAGAACAAACTCACAAACTTTAGCCTTTATAATTTATAAATGAATTTTGATTCTCGACCCTCAAAGATAGTTCGCGCAGGATATTTTTCTTCGCCTATTCCAGTGATCCAAGATGAACTTAGGATATACGAAAAAAAAAAGTCAATTGTTAGGTACCCTTTGCCTAGATTCCATGTAATCGTGATGTAAAATGTTACTGGGTTAGCTGGTCCACATAAAAAAGTGCAACTAAGGGCTATTTTATTCTTAGTTAACAGTCAGGCTGTCTACGCCTTATATCACAAGCACTGGACTGGTCTTGAATGAAAAAAACTAAGATTGCGCAGACTCGTGGGTACAGATAGCTAAGATAAGTGTGCACACTGCGTTATTAATTTACGCAACAGTAGAATGGAACAAATATTTCCCACAGATTGTGTTGTGAAGTTTATTTTTTATTGTAGTGGGCGCAAATCGGTAGGTACTGGGTTTTGGTAAATTTTAACCCTTCAGATACCGTCAATTAGAGACACAATAGTAAGACAATAGATGCGCGGCCACCGGGTGTCGCTTGGGGATTCATGAATTAATGAAGCAGATCAACACAAATGCGGAATTGCGGAATTCTACGTCTACAGCAGTGCCAGCTAAAGAAATAATAAGTGGCATCACCACATTCCTTCGTTGTATTTACGCAGCTGCAGCGGCTGCATTTCCATGGAGGAAACAAAAAACTTCATACCGGGGCACGAGCTCCCTTTCGGACAACCCTGTCCCCAGTAGGCTTCGACCCAGCTGGCCCTCCTGCTGCTGACAACTCCTTGAGGCGCGCGGGAACAGTGCGCGCCGTCGACGTCTTGGACTCGGTCCATTACCGAACGATCGGACAGCGAGCTACCCATGGCTCGCCGTCCGCGAGCCCGCGTCTACGGTGGCCGGAAATCGGGATCGGAATCCCGGCGACGGCGGCGAGGGCGCCGTAGCCTGATGCGGTCGGCCTCCTCCTTTGCAAGCATTACTGCTTCGCAGAAGGAGGCGACCGCCTGCCATTCCTCCTCTCTCCGGACCATGGCCTCGACCAGGGCCCGGCGCGAGAGGTCTCCGCCGCCGATCGCCCCCACGAGGGCACGGCGATGCTCCGCCCAGGCAGGGCACACCTAGACGGTGTGCTCCACCGTGCGCACAGTGGCGACACCCGGGCGTCTCTTCCGCTTGAATCCGATGCAGGAACCTCCCGAACTTGCCATGTCCGGTGAGGACTTGCGTCATGCGGAAGGTAAGGACGCCGTGAGGTCTTTCCAGCCACGCCTCAAAGAGGGGACTTACCGCCATAATCGTGGCGTGCCCAGCACTGGGTTGCGATAGCCGTTGACGACATTTCACCATGAGATCCCGCCGGAGCTCTGTCCGCCATGCCTTGACATGTTGCGCCAGTGGACTTTCACCCCGGCGTTGCATCTCCACGCGCATGTCGTGCATGTGTGCAAGGACTGTTGCCTCCAGATCCCACGGTGGTAGGCCAGCCAGAAGGCTCGCCGCTTCGCGGGAGATCGTGCGGTAACCCCGCACCATCCGTATTGCCATGACCCTCTGGCAGGCGTTCAGTATGGCCGCCGGTCGCTTTGCCAGCGACGGCGCCCACACCGGCGCCCCGTAGAGGGCCATGGATCAAACGATCCCCGCGTAGAGCCTCCGGCAGGAGGCGTCTGGACCCCCAAGGTTGGTTTGGGATTCCCTTCTGTATCATTACTATATTACTATTTTGTAATCATGTACCAATGGGATAAAGAAATTTTTATGTCTTGAACATCAAATTGATTCCCGAGCGTAGTGAAGGATTCTAGACACAACTTCCGAGCGGAGCGACGTAGTTAAGAGTTTGACTGACGAGCTATAAGCGAGGAAGTTTATTCTATTGAGTGGTATCACCACATTCCTACGTTGCATTTACGCAGCTGCAGCGGCTGCATTTCCATGGAGGAAACAAAAAACATAAATGCCCCAAGTAATTGTTAAAGTTGTTTGGGATTCCCATTTATATCATTACTATATTACTATTTCGTAATCATGTACCAATGGGATAAAGAAGTTTTTTATGTCTTGAACATCTAATTGATTCCCGAGCGTAGTGAAGGATTCTAGACACAACTTCCGAGCGGAGCGACGTAGTTAAGAGTTTGACTGACGAGCTATAAGCGAGGAAGTTTATTCTATTGAGTGGCATCACCACATTCCTACGTTGCATTTACGCAGCTGCAGCGGCTGCATTTCCATGGAGGAAACAAAAAACATAAATGCCCCAAGTAATTGTTAAAGTTGTTTGGGATTCCCATTTATATCATTACTATATTACTATTTCGTAATCATGTACCAATGGGATAAAGAAGTTTTTTTATGTCTTGAACATCTAATTGATTCCCGAGCGTAGTGAAGGATTCTAGGAAGTTGATTCTATTATAGAATCCTAACTGCAGCGAGGGATTCCAGCCAGCCCAAGGCAAAAACATTAAATAACAGGGCCATAATCTACTATTGCAGACTTTCATATTTAATGCGTTATTAAATATAAGAGTTTCTCTTCATATCTTGGCTGACCCTTACTCTGCCTACAGATTTTGTTTTTTAATTTTGACCAGGATTCAATCTACTATGAGTGACTGTCTTACCCTTTTTGACCTATCAACCTACAATTTAAATTTGTGAAACTTGACCCAAGTTCCTGATGGTCTTATAGTTTCTGAACGTTCTAAAAATAGATTGATCTCGGTATATGAGATACCAAGAACTTAAACACAGCTTGAATACCTGAAGTTCACGCTCAGTGATCTCTAGTCATAGATGAGTCACGTTCTGTATTTGCTACATCTATTCAATGGCGGACTGTCTCAAAATACCCACGTGCTGTGTACGATCGAAAACAAATCCTACTGTTGTTAAATTAAGGTATACATTCTAGTGGTTCGTCATCGACCTTACAGTTAGCTTATTTTAGATTTTTTATATATTTTTTCATTCATAGTGTGATTACCTCATCGTCGCTACCGTTCCGTTTGGTTCGGTCCTCGTATTCGTTTTGCTTTAGTCATTTCGCACTTGTTTTTAAGGTCGGCTGGCTTTGTAGTGTTTCCTTATCCAATGTAGGGTTGCCGATACCTAATTTAACAGAATGAAGACTGAGAGGAAAATACTATTCAAATAAAATTGTGTAACCAATTGACCTACTTCTCTTATCTTCGTTTTATTGTTATCAAATCCAGTTTGGCAGGAAATAATCCACTGTTATTTCATTCATCTCATTGTGATGTCAAATACATAGTTGATTCTCTACTTATTTATTCACATGGCGACTTTTTACCTAGTCAAGTCATGTTTTCCTACTCGACTCACCATTAAATTGACAATTATCGGGTTTTTTTTTCGTTGTCTCGTTGTTCGTACAATTGAGTTGATAACATAAAAGTATACGATGATTTTTCACAGGACTAGTTTCCCTAGTCGGTTTAGACCAAGTCGCACCTACCGAATGTAAAATATTTCTTAGCCACTTGTTTACGACATTACAATTTTAGCACAATAGGTCTAGTACGATTACGAATGGGGAATAAACAGGCCTGGTGTCATCGACCGCTGCCCACCGGCTCTGCCGCTCGGGCAAGCTGGTAGAAAGCGCAGTGAGTCACCGTGGGCCGACGCGACCCGCTCCAGGTTGCCTTGACGAAACAGATATGCTTTACATCTACTTATGTATCAAGGACCTTTATATTGCAAGGAGAAATGGTACGGCTTGTTTTCATTGTGTCCAAGCTGCATTAAAAAAAATATTTATGATAATTTGTCTATTGCAGTGCAGGGTATTTTATTTTAATAATTTATAAAATACCCTTCCCCACCCTTCATTATTTAAAAACCATAAAAAATAAAATTCAAGTTTAGAATAAAAAAAAAAGAACCCGCATCCTGAACGATTGGTTGGTTCTGGCAACTAACACTGTAAAAAAATCGACGAAAGCCATTAGAGTTTTTTATACTTTGTTTTCTTTTTTGAAACTAATAAAAAAGACTTTGTGTGTTTTTTCCCGGGGATTAGGTCAGTATTAAATCCTATTTTTTCTTAATTCATGAATCCCCAAGCGACCACCGGTGGCCGCGCATCTATTGTCTTACTATTGTGTCTCTAATTGACGGTATCTGAAGGGTTAAGGTTCTGACTACAAAGGTTGAATGCCGGACGCAAAAAAAAATCACAAATTATAGAAAATGAGTATAGTGTTCATATTATAATATTATTGCTAACAAAATACAATTAAAAAAATATCGCTATTAGACTTTCAATACATACAAAAAGAAACGAAATCAAGTGGCGCTTTTGTCATTAAAAATCAACTAAAAAATAAATGGCATTACAAAGTAAAATGTAGCAAACTTGCAAGACGAGAATTTCAAGCAAATAAACATTAACTCAACCTGAATGGAGCAGAGAGTTTTCTTATGGCAGTCAGGAAAGAGATATAAAGAAATGCATTCTATGGAATACAATGGCTGGGCGGGCATTTTATGCAGAACCTTAGACAGGTTGTTGGGAGAGGAATGAAAGTAAATAAACATTCGCGAGGTAAACAAACTGAGCGACTGGTTTGTCCACTCGGCACTAGGTATAGCGAATGCTTTCTAAATAGTTAGGTCGGACGTTTATCTAATCTGAGGCCGAGTGCGCAAGTAAATTGTCATCAGGCTGAATTTTTGTGCGGTCCTCAGTATATCTCGGCAGCTCCGAATGAAATTATATTAGGACTGAGTTTTTCCCGCAAAAAGAAACCAGCTAGTCTAAGCCACTAGGTGATAGTGCAGCTTTCTGTATGTGAAACTTTTTTTAAAATCTGTTCAGGACCTACTTACTTTTAAACAAGCCTATTTTTTTTCAGTGGCTTTTCGCAGTTCTACCTATGATTTACTTATGGCGACCATAATAAAATTAAAACTACTTATAAAAACCTAAAACTACGCGATAACATGCTAAGGGTACCCCCTGTGGGGTTATGGCGTCGTTGAGGGAAGGACGATAAAGGACGGGCTAGATCGAGCATTTCACAAACAAACAATTTTACCTCTACCTTTATTTTTTTTCCTTTTTATTATAGGGTTTTATCACAAACATTAATTACAATGGGAATATAGGGTATTATAAGCCATAGAGTCTATGAAACAATACCTAGCGTGAGTTAACTCATTTCTATAAATGACCGACGCTGACTAAGATGTCAGTTATTTTTCTGCAAGTGAAATAGTTACTAAAGTTTACAATTACTTCGACCGTTTCAAAAAGTTAGCTACATAACCAATGAATAGGTAGGTATTAGTTTCAGCAATGTAGCTAGCTACTTACTGAAAGGAATAATGATGTTGCCTTTTTTTATCTGATACTAGCTTTTGCCAGCGGCTTCGCCCGCGTACATAAAATATAGCCTATGTCACTCAGGAATAAAGCAGCTTTCTATCGGTGAAAAAATTTTAGCTATCGGCCCAGTACTTCCAGAGATTTCCCCCTACATACAAACTTACAAACTAACAAACATACAAACATACAAATTTTACCTCTTTATAATATTAGTATAGATAAACTAGTACTTTACTGCGATCCCACCTGATGGTAAGCAGTGATGCAAACGTTGATGGAGCCTTTTCACTCTAGCCTTGAAGACGCCAAAATTATAATCGGACGGGAAGACCGCAGCAGGCCTAAACAATAATTATCATGATCATAGACAATATTGCTTTTTTTTAGGTTGGCAATCATCTAAAATAACTTCTCCGGCTTTGTAACCAGAGTGTCAGACTTTTACTGAATAAAAATCATCCATGTTTCTTCAGTCGCCCTTTGCGTTCTCTGGAACGCAAAGGAAAGAGTTACCGTGATCTGTCACGGTAACTCTTTCGAACCATCCCACAAAATCAATTTTGTCTACCGATTGTATAAAAGGTTTATAATTAGGTCTCCAAGCTATTTGACTGCACGGTTAGCGCCATGTTAGCGCAGTGGTTGAGCGATTGTCTGCTGCGCCACGTGTCGCGGGTGCGATTCCCTTGGAATAAATATTTGTATGATACTACAGACAGATAGAGTGGGTCTAGGTAAGTGTCTTCTGTATGCGAGTTTTCGCGTTTGTTAACGTACTCACGATTAGTCACGATACAGGAATTATTCCTAGTGTAGGGTGACTTTAATAAAAATACATGCAAAGAAAAAGAAATAAAGAAAAAGTTCTAAGTTCCACATTTCTAAGGGCCATCTCGGCACAGTACCACTAAAAGTGTGGCAATGTATCGGTATGCGAAAGGCCCCGCGAACAGACAAGTGTTTCTTAATCTCAGAGTCGTACTTGGACCCTTGTACAATCAACCGACTACCGCCTTATAACCGATAGGTAGGTGCTACACTGGGCAAACATAAATTAGCTAGTGCTACTCGCACTTTAATTCATGAATCCCCAAGCGACACCCGGTGGCCGCGCATCTATTGTCTTACTATTGTGTCTCTAATTGACGGTATCTGAAGGGTTAATTGGTAAAGATAGTGATTGGTTTATAGACGTCTAATGATGATAAAATCTGTGCCTGTGTGTGTGAGATGCTTTTCACCCCTCTAGTCAACATAAGTTACTTAAAATAGAGAGCAGTACCCCTAGCCAAGTTGCTAATCTGCAATCGTTAATGCTAGTAGAAAACTTCAAATGTACGGGAATGACGTCATCTCAACGCTCAGTCACGTGGTCAGAACAAAAGAATCGGGGGCGTGGCCAACTCGAGGGTTTTACGCTAAAGAAACGGTTGTAACATGGCTAAGGGGCAGATTTAAAATTTTGTTACCCTTTATCGTCTGTGTATCGATTACCAGCGCGTTTGTGGAGTTTTGCTAGTGAATTTATTTTGGCCTTGTATTACAGGACGAAGTGGACCTATGACATTAAATCCGCAGTTGGAGGCCCTGTAAATGAACACACAAGATTATCATTATTAACTAACAGAAGCAGATAAAGTGAAGCTGCGGGTTTAAAACCGGACAAATACTAATGTGATATGTGATTTGTTCAATTTATACGTTATGTCGTGGCCAGATCTTAGAATCGATCATTAGATAGATTACATTTGATGATGTCAATAGTCGTTTGGCCATATCATCGATGTAAGATTAATGCTAATAAAAAGTCTAAAGTTGGCCATTTCATGAAGTGATTATCTAAGATCTGGCCATGACATATAATTATGTTGGTAGTACTTTTCTTTTATCTAGGGCATTACTACAGTGCCTTGGAAAGCTCATACAGCCTTTAAGCATGTTGTTAGGTTGTTATTTGTAAATCTAACAGTCCTTAGAAACAGATACTTCACACGTCGGAAAGTCTGACCATTTATTTATTAAATACTTTATGCACACAAAGGTACAGAGGCGGACTTACCGCCTTAGGCATCAGTAGGTATATCCAAGAAGTACCTATAGTGTAGCCCAGAAACTGGGTTATTTTAGGGGTGATGGGCAGTCGCTCCATGGAAAACAGCAATCGTAGTTGGTGAAGTGTACTAGTTTATAAAAAGCCTGAGGATTTCTATCTCGAAATAAAACACTTACTGTCTAAACGACGAAACAAAGATGAAGTGGTTTTTTTTTTTTGTTGTGATGTTTTTTGCATTACTGATTTGCAACACTTAGTCATAGCAGACGATATTATTCTATTAGATTCATCGGTGCTAATTACATCAGTAAAGGCGCTACTTTTCCTTATGGCGTTAAGCATTCGATGATGTATTATTTTGATTTGAAAACAATTAGGTACAAACTGGTACCTAACATTTTTTTTTCCATTTGGATAAGGAGAAAAGTCATAATTAGTATTATTCAAATATTTATCGGACTTTAAAGAGGTAAAATGGCTGACGTCCACTAGGGCCGATGCTTGCTGGGGTTGTGGGATTGCTTAAAAGAGTAACCGTAGCCCTAAACTTTTTTATTTTTTTTATCGTTGATAGGTTCACGCTTGACCGCCATCACAACTGATGGAAAGCGACGATGCCGTCGACGATGGAACGCGCTTACCTAGAAGAAACCTATTCACTTTCGACTTAAAGATTCCCGGGTTGTAGTTATCAAGAAACAAAGACTCCGGCAAGGAATTCCTCTCCTTCTCTGCACGCACAATGAATGAAGGAATACAGGTGGGCTTAGTTAGTAAAAATCTATTAGGTATACCCTGTCACTCCACCCAAAAATGCAGAAGCTACTTGATGATTTCCCACCTCAAAAAAAAGGGGGGCTAGACCTCTGCCTATCTTTTCAGAGAAGATAAGCGTAATTTTATGTGTTGCCACTTCTGGAAAACTAATGCCGCTTCGAACAAATTAGTTTCACAGATAGATAGGTATCTGACAATATTTGCAGATCTTGTGAGTGTGAGTCATCGGGTCTTATTGCGAAGTTGTGAGCAGGGCTGTCTCCGCCACTTGTTAAAACATACGACGTAGGTTAATGTTTTATAAGTCAATAAAAATTAACTAGGTACTTACTTATCGATTGTTTTTCAGAGCTACGTTATCGACTGTTGTATACCTAAAATGCGTAGAATTTATGCATGTAATTGGTACCTGTAGAGAAAGTACCATTTTTTCAGCCGTTACATAATATCATAGTTACAGAGTAGGTACGCTACCTACACCAAATAAACAGTTATTTTATACCAATACTAAGTATTAAACTAATACTTAGTATTAATGAAAACAGCGGGTGTCACTATACTCCATTCGCGTTATTATTAGATTTTCAGTTTTACAGTTCGTTCCACCGATTTTGACTTTTATTGCGATGCTGGCATGCTAAATGACAACCGCAGTAAATATTTGGTATTGTAACCACTTTTTGCTTTTAATTCATGAATCCCCAAGCGACACCCGGTGGCCGCGCACCTATTGTCTTACTATTGTGTCTCTAATTGACGGTATCTGAAGGGTTAATGCCATCCTTATGCCCACAGAATAGAAGTCAAAATCGATTGAACGAACAGTAAAAATAGTTTCCTTAAACACCTAATATTAACGCGAATGGAGTATAATTCTTGCGGAGTATTAGCTATCCGGAAATGGAAATTACTGTAGTTTTCACTATTTCCGGTTTCAATAGGTAAGTATACCTACTTACTGACTACATATATCTCCCCAAAGTCAAACCATATCATTCAGTTACTCAAGAAAACAATCTTGCCAAAATTAGTACTTAGTTCCTAACGAACAAATACCTGGGTAGGTATAATATGGTACATGCCTATCTAAAGGTAATTTATGTCTTTATTTACAAATAACAATAATGAAGTAGTGTTGTGGGGGAATGCGTACTACATAAAGCATTGTAGAACTGAGTACGTTGGTGATTCATTTCTCGGAATTGACCTTGCTATGAGTCATTCGTTGGAAGGCAGAGTCGGGGATACCGCGCCTGTCTGCCGGCTGCTTGCTAGACGCACTCCGCTTACTGTGCTGCGCTTTTTACGGAATACCTGCTTTGTGTTAACATAATAATCAGTTATATTCGTGATAAATATGTGTGTTTCCAAGAAACGAAAGAGATTTAATTAAAAATTCTTCTTTCGAATATTTGTAAATATTTTTGTGTTACCGAAGTTGGATATCATGATAACAACCATGACGTCATTCATACTTTTCAAGGTAAGTAATATTTAGATACTACTAATATGTATAAAAGAATTCGTGATAAATTCTGTTAAATTAAATGAGATTTATAATGTGGATGAATCATCCTAAAAACTCTTATCAGTTTCTTATTTGACCATTGTAGTTGTTCTGACGTTTACAATATTATACAGTTAAATTGAAAACAACTGTTATACTCATACCTATCTCTGTTTCGCATGCTTGAATAACATGGTTTTAGAAAGAGAACGAAGTCTCATATAAGCATTTTAAATAATTCGTTTATTCGAAGGTGATTTGTGCTGTGAGAAAGAAATAGCGAGAAACATGGCGAACAGTTTATAAAAGTTTATGTTGTTTAGCGTTTAGAAGTCTCGTATTTATTTGAATAAATAAAGTATAAAAACTACTATTCCATAAATTAATAATGATATTTTTGTGATATTAATCGAATAAAGATACAAGTGTAAGCAATATATTGACGCGCACAAGAAATGTTCAAGAAAAGTTTTGTGTCGTCTGTGAAAATACTTGTCTAACAAGTTTTAAATTAACTTTTCAGACAAACTCTTTTTTGTTGAGAATGAACAGAGAAGATAATGTCAACTGGTTTCATGGGAAAATATCTCGAGACACTGCTGAGAAGCTGTTGAAGGAAGGTCGGTTGTGATTATTATTGTATGTTGTTATTGTTGTCCCAATGTTTTGTGTTATTGATTAGGTGGAATTTTGTTGAAAATTGCAGAAGGAGAGGATGGTGTGTTTTTAGTACGTGAGAGTAATACTTCCCCTGGAGATTATGTGCTCTCAGTTCTACATCAGGTCAGTTTTAAAAGTTTTTATAACCTCAAAGCAAAACTTGTTTTCTTACTTTTATCAATAGCATCAGTATTATTTATTCAAATACAAAACAAAAACAATTTAAAATTGCTTTCGAATTTCATGTCCCCAAACTTTAAAAATATTGTACAAACATCTGTAATTGTTTTGTACCTTATTGTATAAGTGAGAGAGAGGTGTCTCTCAAAATGTTTTCTTAGGAATTACTTTTAAGAAATTAATTTTACAGGGAGAAGTGGTGCACTATCAAATTCGGAGACATGGTGAGGATGCTTTCTTCTCCATTGAAGAGCATACAACAGTGCATGGACTGGACACACTCATACAGCATTACCGAGGAGATTCTAATGGACTCGTCACCAGGCTGTCAGTTGTATGCAAAGGACAGCCCCCGCCACATGAATCCCGTACTCAGGGCACTACAAACCTGCTGCACCGGTAAGTACCTATTCACTTGCTGTGATGTCTTTTCTTTACATGGGTACAATACACACAATACTTATTTAAATATGAACATTGTTATACGAACAGAACTATTTGAATAAGGAAATTATACATATTAGTTAGGTCCAGTATTAATTCCAGTTCATTCATCGCATTACGCATATTCTAATTTACGTATTATACCATTATCAGGATAGGATGGTGTGGGTGATGGATGTCGGACTCATTCAATGTAGTTACCTATCCTTTTCTCTCATCTTAAAGATGTATATTTTCGTCCTGCTGTCATCTTGCCCATACTATGTAAAAAAGACTTTAAACAAGAGCATAACACTTTGTATTAAGGGCTTGGGACTTGGGTTATACAATAATGGAAAAGGAAAGTACGCTATTAGACTCACTAGTCAGGTACTGAACATGAACACAAGTCATCAATAGCTATTTATAACGACTCCAGAGATTGGTTGTTTGCAAATTATTACGTTCTTGGCACTGGAAGTTGTAAGATGAAAATTTTATTGTTCAATTTAGGACTTTATTCGGATACTATCAGGTGTAGTATGGTGTCATAATATTGATAACGGTTTGTACTAAAGTGGAACAATAACATGTTCAAATTAATAATAGTGTGTATGACTAGCAAATTATTAGTTTGAATAATATTACTGTGCTTCAATGGCATAACTGACTAATTGTTTTTGAAATTACACTTTCCTTATTGAGGTTCGATATAAAAATACTAATGAAATGTGTCTAATGAACTTCTGCTATTGTATATTTGTATATTGGAAACTTGCCAATATTTTATACTAAGTATATGAGCGCATCTAATACATACAAATGATAAAATGCATATTATTATTTATAATAATAATACATGAATATCAATAAACTTAAACATATTTTTATTTCTTAAAAGTTTTAGAGTTATACTCATAATACACTCGCTTTCCCACCCTAGTAAAAAGTAAATTGGTCAAAAACAAAATAATTGATAGAAACATGCAATGCCAATTAGAGATAGACCATCCAGTGAAGAAGGAAGTTCCATTAAGATGAGAACCACCTAAATTGCCCTTAATTCATCCTTCTTGTTTTATTACCAAGCTGAACGGAGTGTTGTAACATTCTTTTACCATCAACGGATTATTTTTCTATTCAGTTATACTGAAAGACTGACACTCAATGGAATGCACTGTTTTATTATGAAAATAAATTCCTTAGTTTGAGAATTCCTAGCTTTGTAATATGAAATACTATTGTCATTATCACTTGACTGATTCATAATGTCAGTATCTGTAAAAATCTGTTTAAAAGCAAATCGCTGGCACTGTTGTAAAAGTCCAGCTAAGCTAAAAAATCCAATTTACCTTTTATTTTATTTTTTTGTGGAAAAATCATTTAATGATAACTCCCGCTCTTGGGTGAAGCAGGAGATAGTGTCAGACTCTTTCTGACCAAAAACCCACTCCGTTCTTTAAAGCCTTCATACCGGGGCTCAAGCTCTCGTTCGAAACTAACCCTGGCCCCAGTAGGCTTCGACCCTGCTGATTAATATTGAACCCAGGACCCCACACAAAGTTTTCGTGTTTGTTATAATCACATAAATAAATTCAAGACCATTTAAAGTACAATGACCATGACTAAAATTAATTTCTTATCAACTTTTAATGAGCCAACTTATTCAGAGTGTTATATTTTAAGTTAAATTGTAAGACCGATCAGCCATAAAAGGGGTTATTGCACTGATTTTAACATGCACTGCACTTTATAGGGCTTGTAATTTAATACAAGTGCTGACAAGATTATTGACAATTTCCTGTTGAGCGCATTGTTCAATATGTTTATCCAATAAATATCATGAGAAGGCCAGTTGCTGTGCACATATACTGACAGCATGAATGTCTACAATATGATGCCATGTGTAGGTGTATCATCAAAATTCTTTGCATGTTTTATGACAAGATGTGTTTGCAATGTACACTGATTGGAATACCAAATGTGGTCCAAAATAATTGAGTCAGAAGTCACATACCATGTCTATTTTTGTAATTTCGCATTCTTGAATCTTGTGTTAACTATTTTTCTTGGAATACTTATTGATCTTATGACTAAACTTAATTAGTATTAATGCTTATCATGTATAATAAAATAGGCAATTAAGTAATGAAAAATTATTCAATTGCTAATTGTCATTGCTCTAATTTATAACAAAATAAAATGTAAACACTAGTGACTCGGCCTAATAATGCTCCAAACCAAATCCCCCCTAAAATAAAACATAAAAAATACTTAGTAATAGTAACTAACTGATTCGGCAACTTGTTATGACATTTAACTTTAATTTTATTAAAGAAATAAAATGGGGCTTGGAGGTAGGAAGTTAAAAAATAGCTAACAACCTATGCACAAAAAATTTCATAAAAATCAGTGAAGTGGTTTCGGAGGAGATTGCTACGAAACACTGTAACATCATTTTTATTAGATACTAGCTGTACCCCCGCGGCTTCGCTCCCGCTTTACCCTACTCCACCCTACTCTACCTCAATCTACCCTATTCTACCCTAGCCTACTCTACTCTACCCTACCCTACCCTACTCTATCCTACTCTACCCTACCCTACCCTACTCTACCCTACCCTACCCTACTCTACCCTACCCTACTCTACCCTACCCTACTCTACTCTACCCTACCCTACTCTACCCATTCTAACAAACACAACAAAAAAAAGAATTAGCGAAATCGGTTCAGCTGTTCTCGTGTTTTGCACTTAGCAACACATTTAGCTATTCATTTTTATATTATAGATTATAGAGAAAGAATTTGTACATCTTTTTTGCAATAAATTCAAAAACTATTGGACCGATTTTGAAGTTTCTTTCACGAGTAAAATTCTATTATATCACTGAGTGAAATCTATATATATAAAAATCAATGCCACTTTTCGTTGTTATTTTATAACTTAAGAACGGGCTCGCCTATCCAAACCAAATTTTTAGGCTTTGTTCGGACTATTTAGTAGATGGTTTATGTGAAGTTTGGTAGGGTAGGGTAGGGTATGGTAGGGTAGATTAGGGTAGAGTAGAGTAGAGTAAAGTAAGGAAGAACGGGAGCGAAGCCGCGCGGGCAAAAGCTAGTAGGATATACAGGGTTATGTAAAACACTAACAACCTTGCAGGACTGTTCAGTATTACTAACATCATAAACAATAACTTATGTTCTAAGGCGTTTTCAAAACGTAATTTATTTATCAAAAAACAAACCTTCAAGATTTCGTTGTTCTATTTAACGCATTTCAACTCTGTTGTTTGCTATACCTACCTACGTCTGTATGACGCGTTGCAAGCGCATCAAGCACTACCGCCACCCAATCCGCACTCCCTTCCGCTATTGTACTATTGCTTGCATCGCATAGACTTCGAACTATTTAGAACGTTCAATTTAAATATTTTTATTTTTGTATGAAAACTTAAAACAAATCTAATGAACTAAAATAGTTATGATAAATATTTAAAAATCACAGTACAAAAGTTGTTGTTTATAATTTTAGTAACATAGACCTGAGAGGTTGCCAATGTTTTACAAACATCCCTGTATATTTTCTACTTTCACGCGAGCGAAACCGAGAGCAGAATGTTAGTATCTTATATTTGTCAAACCATTTACATAAAAAGTAATGTGGAATTCAATAATAATCCCATATTAATTACTCTGGATCAATATTAGTTCAAGTGCTAAGTACCATAGAAGCTGCCATGAGTCATACCCTGGGAATGTTTGATGGTGTCTGATATGTTGACAACAATTCTTAGAGCATCTGTGTTTGGCAAGCGTGAATCATTATTTATGCTAATGATTCAGTGGCGCACACATTGTTCTTTATTGCTATTTAAATATTTCTTATGATATTCTGCTATCAATTTCATTGTCTTAATTATGTTGTCATTAACTATGGTAATGTGTTTAAATTAGGAGACTGATTTATTAATAACAATTTACTGAACTTCAACTTTAAAGGATAGTAAGCATGACACAATAACCATTTTCAGGTATAATTTTTAACTATTTGTTGGTTATTTTTGTCACATCATATTACATATTTTCTTTCTAGCTATTATAGAATAGAATACACACACACATACACATTATCTTCTCCAAAAGACACTCAAAACAAAATTCAACTCTTAGCAGTAACCCTTTAACCGCCTTAGCCGGATTTATCCGACAAACCTTGCATTTATTCCACCAGGGTCGCACATCCACGACCAAATACTCCACCTTGTCATCTCTTATGTTACCTATGGAGATCAATGAGCTAAACCAGATAAAGTATCCAGTCTCAAATACGTGCCTAGTGAATAGGACTCGAAAATACTTGTCGGATCAATCCGACGCGGGCAGAGTTTTGGTCAATCTTCAAATTAAGTAGTAAAATTCTAACTTACACTTTCTTCAGCTAATGAACTATTCTTGCTTGAACATAAGTAACATTTTCCAGGGCGACAGAAGCCGGCGACTTCAACATAGTATCTCAGATGCTAGCATGCGGCTACCGCAGCCGTGACGCCAAGAACCAGGACGGTCAGACGGCTGTGCACATTGCGGCGAGGGCCGGGAGAGACAACATACTTGCCAAACTGATTGAGAGCGGAGCCACTGTCAATGTTAGAGACTCGTTTGGATATACGCCTTTACATGTGAGTTTATCTGTTACTAGCTTTTACCAGCGGCTTTGCCCGCGTTTATTAATATACTTTAAGTCCTCTCCCCTTTTCTTCTTTCTTGCTATCACTTTCTCTCATTTACAAAAAAAAAATTAGCCTATGTCCGTCTCCAGGGTTCCAACTATCTATCTATCAAAATTCATCAAAATCGGTTTTGCCATTTAGGCGTGAAGACGTAGCAATCAAACTCATTTTCGCTTTTATAATACTAGCTGCTCCCAGCGGCTTCGCCCGCGTGATAGCAGAAAATTATCCCAAGGCAACACACTTCCGGGATAAAAAGTATCCTATGTTCTATTCCAGGACATGGTCTATCCGTGTACCAAGTTTCATCAAAATCGGTTTTGCCATTTAGGCGTGAAGACGTAACAAACAAAAAAAAATCACTTTCGGTTTTATAATATTAGTAAGGATTACTAAGGATGTATTTTCGTAAGATGAACATTGAAGCATATGACGATATTCACATCGTCGTATTGGGTTACATTAAATAATTTCTATAAGTCGAGATTTAAAAGTAAGACCATTGCAACATGAATTCTTGAGAAGCTAAAAATCAGTAGACAAATTTTCAGGCAAGCATGCTTGCTGGCCACGAATCGCTGGCCCTATTGTCTATTACTACAGAACGGCAAAGGACAGAGTTGAGCACCATCTGATCGCACCGAATCACACTTTCCTATGCTTCTATCCTTTTTCATTACGATCGCACACGGCAGAATATAGAAGTACGAGGCGAATGGCAACATGCTCTCTCATGACCATCTAACGAGTTCCGTGCTTTACTTTCTTATTGCCTAAAAAGTTTCACGAGCTTTTTTCCTATGTGAGAGTTCTCGCTACGAGTAGTAATCACTTATGGCCGTCATTCAGGGAATATGTGCTTATTATTTATATTTTTATTTCATTCCAATACTATAAATGTGAAAACAACTATTTCTGTCTCACTCGTCACGTCTTAACAGACTTGAATGTAACTCGACTCACAGATATGCCCATGTCTTGAATTAGAACACAGGATACGACTTCACGATGGCAGAAGCTAGTTTAAATAAAGTTCTAATGTTGTTGTGTGTGTGTATGTGTTGTGTGTGTTCTAAGTTCTAATGTTTTGTCCACAGTATACATGCCAGAACAACTTGCCGAGTACGACAGAGCTACTGATAACGAAAGGCAACGCTAACTATCAGATGAGACACGCGCCTACAGGCAAGGTGCCGCTACACGATGCTGCACAGAGGGGACATATTGAGTGTATTAAGGTATGTAGCTCACACAGCTCGATGTTTGTGGCTAATTTTCAGTGCAGTGCCCATCCTTACCGTAAACAATATTTGTTTGCAGGTTCTATTAAAACTCAAAGCTCCAGCACACGCGAGGACATTGGCACACGACACCCCGGCTGACCTGGCGAAACATCACGGACACACAGAATGTTACCAGCTACTGAGTGAGTCACTTTCCTTATTTATTTTTGCTGCATAGTAGATTAATAGGATGTCCCGGGACCAAAGTAGACCTGTAAAAGTGTAATAGTAGTGCAACTTTAGTGCCAAAGTAAACCCATCATATGCTGTTTGAAACCAAACCGAATATAAATCAAATTTACAGAAATATTAAATTCCTGTTTTACACTCATCAAACTTGCATTTAGTTAATCATAATATTCACAGAAAACCACCAGCCTGATGTCCCAAAAACGTCTAAAAAGTATTGGTATCACGGCACGTTGAACCGTGAGGAAGCCGTGAAGACGCTGGAGGAGTACTGCAAGCACCACAAGGTGGAGGGCAAGGCGTCGGACGGCGTGTTCCTGGTGCGCTACAGCGAGCGGCACACCGGCGCCTACGTGCTCACCATGCTCAGCGAAAACACTCCTTACAACTTTATTATTAGGAAAGAGGTGAGCTTTTAAACTTATTTAAGTTCATGAAATAAATGTACACAATATAAATCATGATAGATAATAATTAAAAAAAAATGGATGCTATATTAACTTCCCGTTTATAGTGATAAGGACGATATTTTAAAGTTAAAAGTTGGTAAACTCATCACATCCCGCTGTTCATACAATAACAACCAACAATATTCGAAAATTATAAAGTAAAATCTTGAACAGGACTTTTTTTACGAATAATGTTGCATTTATTGTTTTACCATGATTATAAAGTACAATAATAATTTTGTTTTGAACTGTAAAACGAGTCCGCAATTCCACGCGCGTATTTTGCATATGGGTGGGACAACGACACATTTATCCCACCTGAACGCAAAATACGCCGTTGCGATTTCCATTTCGCAGTCTGGGTCTAGTGACCACTCCAGACTGCAGAGTAGAATAAAATTGTACTTAATTTCAGGCAAGCTGGCTGTTTATAGATGACGGACCGTATTTAGAATCTCTGGAAAGGCTAATCGAGCACTACAGTACAGTGCCGGACGGTCTACCGACCCGCCTCACTACCGCTGTGCCGCCCAAACCTAAGCCACCTCTACCTGAAGTAAGCACATATATTACATATCAAACTTACATTGTTTGATCTTCCATTTTTCATTATAAACTAACTATAACTAATTTCCTGCCATTTAACTGAATAGTTCATCTAACATGTCACAGAACCTCATAAGTTTGTATATTTCTATTATTGTATTTCATCAGAGATTACTGACGTGGAGCGTGGTTCGCGCGAATTCTATAAGTCTGGTACCGGTGGAAGTGTGGCAAGATAAATAAAAGGCCTCTACTGAATGTATTCATACGTCCGACACATGCAGAATGATGCATTACGCGAGCACCCACGCCCGCGCTCATTATGCTACGTAATAACATATTAAAGTTCTCCATCGATACAACTACATGCACACCGTTATATTTGAACTAGCGACATTGCGGTGGTAATAATCCAGTTTCCGCTACGACGTGTGTTCGCGTGGACATCCGCGCGTGCTCCCGTGCGGACGCAACGTTAACCCTGAGAATGACGTGTTGCCATATAAGTCGTCATCGCTAACTAATTATTAGTGTTGCCAGTATGAATTATGCTGCAATTATATCTGAAAGTACTGAACTGCTTACCAAAATTCTCAGTTGATAAAAAGTTTCACTATAGCTGAATGATATGGACGTCATATTCTGGTATTTCACTTCTGTTACTGTGGAATAAAATCATTTAAATTACGAAACTACCGAATCTCCATTTGCTAGTCAGTACGATGGAGTGCCACATTCACAGATACTTAGTTAAAAAACGGAAATCTTTATTAATATATTGAGTACTATATCATACTTTTCTGTTTCAGTTCTCAACCATGCCACGAACCAAAAAGTTGGCATCGAGCCGTGCCGCCATGAACCAATCCCTCTCTCTAGTGAAACATGACATCCTGAGCGACAAACAAATGACTGCGCAAACATCCCCGCCCAACTCCATACAATCCAACAACAACATGTTCGAGCTACTCACAAGGAATCTATCCTTCTCGTCAGATTTCAACAACGACAGCATTAATAACAACGAAGAACCCGCAGACGATAATGAGACGTATAAAGTTCCAGGCAATAATAGCACGGTAGTTACGTTAGCAGAGAATTATAATGAGATATCTATTGATTCTGATGGCCAGCTTTCCACACTGCAAGGTAAGTTTTTAAGTCATACTATTTGTTGTAACAGGCTTGGGAGGAGTAAGACTAACATTTCTATAGGTATTTTTTATGTCATTGAATAGACCCCCTTAAGGCTGCAGTCTTAAAAATGGAAACTTAGCGCAACATTATAATCTTTGAAATGCATTCATGGCTAGTTCTAATTATGTTTCATTTTCTTATTTCAGAAGTCACAATTTCATCAAAATTCTCAACATTTGGCTCTTATTAAATTTTTTTTTTTCACAATAACTAAGCATCGTAGTTACATCATAATTAGATTACTTATTTTGATGATAAAACTTCAATAAAGCAAATGATAAAAAAGTTAAAATCCAAATCACTTTAATTTATCAAAAATATTGATTTTAAAAGATGTCCAAAAAATGTGTATAAATTATTAGTATTTGTACACATTTTTGGGACATCTTTTAAAATCATTATTTTGGATAAATTATGGTGATTTAGATTTTAATTTTTTTATTATTTGCTTTATTGAACTTTTGGCATCAAAATAATCTAATTATGATGTAACTACGATGCTTAGTTATTGTGAAAAAAACATTTAATAAGAGCCAAATGTTGAGAATTTTGATAAAATTGTGACTTCTGAAATAAGAAAATGAAACATAATTAGAACTAGCCATGAATGCATTTCAAAGTTGATAATGTTGCGCTAAGTTTCCATTCGTAAAATTTGTAAATTCGTTATATTATGCCATTAACGAAGCTCACAAACATAAGTCGAAATGATGTTAGCACGAAAGAGCTATGTTTAACGCTTGATTTACCAAATATAATACACCTAAATTGACTTAATAAAAATAACTGGCTACTACTTATACTATGGTTAAATATGTGCTATAATAATATTTCAAGTTGTTTCATTATTTTGTTCAAAAAAAGCATACAAAGATGCGCTAATAATTTGCCGCGAATTTTTACAAGACTTGTACTTTGAAGTTTTCGTTTCAAGTGCAAGCATAAACTTTGACGGTACATAGGTACGGCTGTACAACATAAATGACGTTGAAAAACACTTAGTTATCATATTGTACACATGTCTGTACTAAATTTATACAGCCGAAAATGTTGGTCTCTATATTTTCGTTTAGCCTTGAAAAACCCGGTCTATCTTCTAAGATGTAAGTTATACTGACGGATTAATAAGAGTCGTTCCCCCCCAGAGTTCATCCCAATGAGCGAGCTGACGCTGGGCGCGGTGCTGGGGTCGGGCGAGTTCGGGTCCGTGCTGCGCGCCACGTACAGCGCGGCCGACGGCGCGCAGCCCGTGGCCGTGAAGACGCTGCACGTGCAGCACACCGACACCAACAAGAAGGAGTTCCTGTCCGAGGCCAAGCTCATGATGTCCGTCCGACACCGGTGCATCGTACGACTTATTGGCGTGTCTTTAGTAAGTACTGTATTTTTTTTTATGTAGTCAATCAGTGTTCAGTGTGTTCTTTTTTTAAACCCAAAGGTTGACTGGTAGAGACATTAAATCTGCCTATATACTATTACTATACATGTCGAGCCTTTTTAGGAAGAACATCGTAAGCGACAGTGAGCGTTTTTGCAGTACTAGTAGGTTTTCTCTTCCATAATTATAAAGTATTTACGAAAATATGTAGTATCAACAATTCTATTAGGTCGGTACTTAGTTATATGAGGTTATATTTTTTTTATTATCATGAACTTTTTAATTGAAAAAAATTAAAGAAAATCTACTAGTACTGCAACGCTCACTGTCGCTTACGATATTCTTCCTAAAAAGGCTCGATGTAATAAATAAATATTTACAATATATGAACTTCAAACTGCAGGTAATTAAAAGCATTTTTTTTTCATAGTGTTGTTTTTGGATTGGATATGTATAGTCGACAACTCATTTGCTTTATCACCCTAAGACTTGCGTCATAAGTCAATTTATTTATGTGATAACTTGACCTTTCAAACTTAGCTCATACCAAGACACGGCGTGCGCTCGAACCGATGTTTCGCAAGGATTTTTCTAATGCTTTCATGGAAATTTCATCAGAATAAAAAAAAAAATTTAATGACACCTATTCTTTGCAATGTTGAGACCTGTTGATAGATATTAAAATAGACTTCAATAGAATTATTTCGATCCATCCAACGATTTACACCTTACATTGCGTCAGGAATACTTGAGATATCTCTGATAGTGAACATTTTTGACTTGCACAGGACAACTATTTTTTTTTTTTTTTTTTAATAAAATATCAATAAACTAATAATATGTATAAAACTGGGCAAGGCCAAAAAGATTCCTCTCAACCAAGATTGCAATATTATAAAATCATACACTGAAATATTGATAGGGCCTAGCTGTGATACCACGACACTCTGACGGGAAACGGACTAAAAAAAAAAGATAAACTAAAGCAGATTAGGCACCGATGACACAGATGGACCGCCCAAAACAATACGATGTCATGTCCCTTTATCGTAATCCATCTATCAGTGATTGACCCGTACGACTAACATAAATGTGTCAGATTAAATAGTTTGTATCTGTGTCAGCTACTGTGCACTATCTATCTGTGTGTATTTTGTGCAGGCCATGTTATACAAACAATATTGTTTTGAATCTTTCGTGTTGAATGTAAATAGATGACTAAAACCTAAGAAACAATACATCGATTGTGTGAAAGTTCGAACCACAGGTCCGAACGATATTTGGCAGGGCTGTGAAGGAAATCGTTAGCAAGGGTCAGCGAATTTTAGTCAAGCTTCACCACAAAAAAAAGATATTTATACGATTGAAAGAGATTCTGCCCCTGTTCCTTAATAAATGGGCGAAGGAATGATGATCACCATGTCTATTACATGAACTATGAAAAATATTTATAAGTAGGTACTTAACTTTAATTGGATACTTTTTTTTTTATTATTTGTATAAAAAAGTTTTTTACGAAAAATTCTACTCGTACCATAAAAATTATCCACGAACAATGTGACGTCACCACCACTAGGTTACGCTAGAAAAGAGCTAGCAAGATATTTCTACCACGCTCCCAGTCTTTCTCATACAATATTTCAAGTGCTAATTTCCGCTTCATTTCATAACTAATTTAGATGCGGTTTTCAGAAAAAGATTTCTTTTTAGTGTTAATTGTTGTTTAGTATACAATATTGTACAAAAATAAACGTAGGCAAGTTTTCAATTGTGTTTTTTTTTATATCCAGGGCCCGCCACTAGCAATGGTCCAAGAGCTAGTGCCTCTAGGATCATTACTGGAGTACTTGGTTCGTCACCCGGACAAGGCGTCGCCTGGTTACGAGCTAAGGTTATGGGCGTGCCAAGTGGCGGCCGGTATGCGGTATTTGGAAAGGCGTCGGTTCGTTCATCGTGATTTAGCTGCGAGAAATATTCTTCTGGCTAGCAGGTAAATTATCTGGTGCTGTAATTAGCTCTCTTCTTTTTATTGAAAGGTCTTTGTCCTGGTTTCTGACTTTTCTAAGGGTGAATGATTATTATCACTTTTGTTGTCGCAATAGCAACATACATCTAAAATAATTAATATAAGGCAATTGGGAAAATCTTGAATACAATGATAATTTTATAGAATCACCTATTACTGTTTTTTCTTATTCGTCGTATAACCAGTTCTAATTTTCCTTCTGACGTAATATTAAGAACTTTTTGTCTCTGTTCTAAAACCAGTTTTTGTATTGAGAACTTTACTTCAGTCGGAATAAGATTCATAATACAATAATGATTGTAATCAGTCACACACGAAGCAGATGGTTTATCACTTACCAGTTTTACTTTTTTCTAGACATCAAGCCAAAATAAGTGACTTCGGTCTCTCTCGAGCTCTATCAACGGACAGTTCGTACTACAAGGCGAGCCGTGGCGGCAAGTGGCCCATCAAGTGGTACGCGCCGGAGTCGTACAACTACGGCACGTTCAGCCACGCCAGCGACGTGTGGAGCTACGGCATCACGCTGTGGGAGATGTTCTCGTACGGCCAGCAGCCTTACGGAGATATGAGGGGGATTGAGGTGGGTTACTTTGATTCTAAGGGTGAAAAAATTTAATACTGTATTATCAATAACACTTACGCTACAATTTAAACTAGATATGGATCGAAACTTGGTTAGTCTTCGGATCGAAACGCGTTACGCGGTTGCCCGCGCGGTCCTATTGCAGTACTGCATCGCGTCTCGCGCGCTCCGCGCCTGTTCCGCTGCGTAATATTACAATAAAATTCTCCATAGACACGTCTACATGCAAACCGTTAAAGATGAACTAGCGACACTGCGCAAATAATAATCCGGTTTCCGTGATGAGGACCGCCGCACACGACACACGCGCATAGTCGCGCGACCTGTGGCCGAGCGGCCGCACAAACACACGTAGACGAGGCACTTGTATCTTTTAAGACTACAGATGCGCGCTGTGCATAGCGCCGTAGTTATAAAATGTGAAAATTCTATACAACACTGAGTTGCGCGCGTTTTACACAGATCATCGTTACTAATGGTTTGATTGTCTATATAATTTAAATCGCTTTAGATGTCTTGTATGTCTAAGTAAGCCTTCGCCCGCTTGAAAATAATAATAAAAAATATTCCAAAAGAACATACTCTCGGACCAGGACTTGGCCCATCCATGTATCAACTTTCGTCTAAATCCGTTTAGCACTTTCAGCCTGAAGTAAACAAACATACGAAAATAACTTATACAAACTTTCGCCCTTATAATTTGGTATCATAATACTTTGTTACAGGCTATCCAAATAGTGGAAAGCGGCAAACGCCTAGATCGACCAGAAAACTGTCCGGACGAAATCTACCAAGTGATGCTGGACTGCTGGGCGTACACTCCTGACGCCAGGCCCACGTTCAGCCAACTAGTAGACGTGTTCTCCCAACACCCGGACTATGTGAACATCAGCCAACTGGCGCTGGAGAACGAAGACGCCAACGTGTGAGGAATAGGGAACAAAATGTATTTATTATTACGTAGGTTCAATGTATTTGTAGTATTTGAACAATGCCTCGACGTGTTCTACGATAATCTTGTGTATTCCACGGCAATAGTATAAGGGTTACTTAGGTATAGATGAATCAAGAATCAACGAAATTGAATCGTGTCAACTTAAAAATGAATCAACCATGTTGACCTTCCAATGTAGGTAAGTAAGCCAATTTGGTTAGCCAGTTTGGTTAGAGCAGTATATTATTGCCAGCAGTCAGTTAAATGAAGATTTTTATTTTTTTACCATCATGTAATCAAATAATGTAAAACAGATTATTTTGTAAACCGTCGACGTGCTTCTGACAGTATATTATTTATACCTCTCTACTAGTGTACGTGCCTACACTGACCGTAATCATAGAGATGCACAAATATCGTGTACAACGAAATAAAATTAGTTTCAATTCGGGTAGTGGTAGTATTTGCGTGATAATCAGAAATGACATGCCATGATGTGCCTGATTACGTATTATATTGTAACTAGCCGTAAATTATGTAAATAGGGTAGTATAGAACATATGGAATCTTTAGGAAGAACATCGTAAACGACGTTTTGCCCCAAGCGCACTTCCACTCTCATTGTCTTTCTATTGTTTCTAATTACGGTATTCGAAAGTATTAATGACCTTTCTTTAAAAAACTATTAATCTAGAGCATTTACTATGACATCTCAAAACCATTTCGAATCCGGTGTAAAAAAGGGATAATGCAATACGTCCTGTATAGCTCCATCTCTCTTTCACAGCTGAATAATGATGATTTAAAGATGTCATAGTAGGGGGCCAGATCTATTAGAAATGTCTTTCAACAGAAAACGCAAACTGTAGCTTATGATGTTCTTCCTGAAAAGACTCGGTATGTCGGTTATTATCACAGAGCACGAAATAACCGCCCTGGCAACGTCAATAAAAGGCAGTATGGTACTCAAATTAAATGAGTAGCAGCGCCATAAATGTTCGAAAGAGTTCCCGTGGCCCTGGAATGAAAAAGGCAACTGAAGGAAAACAAGTGGGTTTTTTCAAGTCTGACATTTCCTTTCGTTCCACCCAGAGCGGGAGAAGTTATTTGGTTTCCCATCTCAACAAAAAAGGACTATAAATATCAGTCGCGAAAAAATGCGTATCGCGTTGCGCAATATCGATAGTTTGTTACCTTCTCAAATAAGCTCCATAGGTGCGAGCGAGACGAACCACTAAATAACAATGATTTATCGTCACAGACGCCATTTTTAGCCGCTAGTTTGTTACGACATTTATGTCGTAGTGTAAGACCCACCATCCACGGACGCGTAGCTTCAAAGACGCGTTTTCGTCACTAAGCGCTTGCTGTGTAAAGCTTACAATACTATGAAAATCTGTTGACGAACGTAGGCCTAACAATGCCACCTCCAGCAGGGGGCGCCAGGCGTCTTCGTACTCTGTGATCATAGACGACTTTTAATCGTAAAGTTTACGTCTGGTAGTTTATCGAAATAGCATTTGTTTAGGTTATATTGTATTCTCTGTTTTAGTATTGTTTTTTGTTTACTTGACTAATCATGCATTTCCAGTTCATGTTCCTTTTATAGCCAAAATGGATGTATATAAAACTTGTAATAATATATTATTTTTATTGTCTTTTTTAACGCTATTTGATTGAACTGTACATTCCATTTTCTTACAAATGTACCTATTTATTTGTATAAATCAATAGATTGAATTCTAATGTTCACAATGTGATGCTTACTTATCCGATATGCTTGTATCTGAATTTTATTCCCACTTTTTTATTTTCACTAACGTCAATTTGAGCGCCTGAAATAGTTCAATATATAATTTGTGTTTGGGATTTACATTACATGCCATGGGAATGCCATAGTTAATACGAAATTGCCACAAGGTTGTGTTATATAATGTACAAAATTCTATAAAGTTACCCAAATTATATCTATTTTAATTTTAGAGAATTTATATTAAATTCTATGAGTCTGACTTAGCATATTATATTAACTTTTATATTATGACAGATCATATAATTATGTTAATGAATCAAATGTGATAATGGTATTTATAAAATAAATAACGATTTTATAAAAAAGACCCTTATTATTTTGAATTACACACTAACTTAGCCTTAACTCCTATCCTATTTGGCACTACCGTAAGACACATTCTTGCTGTTGTTTTTTTTTTTTTTAACTTTTAAGTTTTTTCATATTATTTAAGCTTTAATTATTTTTTTTATGGTTGTTTTGTTCATTGTGTGCCAATGTTTTCTTTCTTTAACTCTAATTAAATCTTCCATTCCGTCGACCCAAGATTTCAAACTGATACAACAGGTCCATGCAAGTGTTTAGAAATTTACCATGATAGGCATAATAATAATTATTATCTTATCATGAATGTCATAAAATCACAAGTTTCACACTTCCGACGACTTAATTCGAAATATCACAAGAGATAATGTGCACTAGAACATACACGAACACAGCTCACTCTGTCGCTCATATATTGATGCGGCAGTCGTTATATGGCGGCGGCGGCGTCTCCGCGCGGTCTGGCAGACGGATCGCGTCTATTTGTAGTGGAGCTTCAGTGAAGCCCGGTAGGCCGTACGTCGGGAACGGCGCACGTCTTTCCGGCAGGGAGAGTTGTCTGCGGAACGAAGGGGGAGTCTCCAAGTCGGGATTAACGATAGTACTCCACAGTAAATTAGTTCTCATGTCCCCATCCAACCTCTGCATCCTTCGTCTCCGTCGCCTCCTCGCCGGCGGCCGCCCGCAGTGCAGCGCACTACATTTACAGAACTTACTCAACCAAATATAAGTTCCAACTATTCCAATTGCTAAACCTATTTCAACACCAATAATGAAAGCTTTCACGGACGAAAATTCTTTGTCAAACTTTTCATATGGTGTGAGTGGTGTAGGGCGCTGTTCTGGCACTGAGTCATTTTTATCTGTTGTTATATTCCAGATATCGCTCACGTCGACTTCTTGTTTCTCTTCCACCGCCGGAACTATGGATATAATCTTCTCAGACATTTGAGGCTGTCTCTTCTTACATTGCTTCTCATAGGTGATACCTTGCGATGTTATCCAATTTTCAACCGTGATAAAGTCTGTATTACATTGCCAATAATCATTTCGTAGTTCTATTCGTTCTAGTTTACGTAGTGGCAGCAAAAGTTCAGTTTTCAAAGTAACTACGTAATTTTCGCTCAAATCGAGCTTTCTTAAATTCGGTAGACGGTTGAACAGACGAGTAGGTAAAGCTTTAATTCGACAGTTGTTCAAGTTCAACACCTGAAAAGATGACAAGTTCTATGAAATAAATAAATGCGGAGAATGCTTACATTCACAAATATAACTTCTGCCTAAGTGGAGAAGCCGAGGAGGTTTTATCATCATTAATCCAATGAGTATTTTCTTACCTTTAGTTTCGAATGCATCAAAAATGGCTCATTCTTAAGGCTTTCAAAGACGTTGGATGACAAATCCAGGGTATCGAGTTCTGGTGTATCAAAGAAGAGATCTGAGGGAATGAATCTCAGGCGATTGCTGCTCAAATCCAAGTGGACTAGTTTGTCTAATCCCGAGAAAGCGTGCAGGCCAATCCAAAATATCAGATTGTATGAGAGATCCAGTACTTCTAGAGAGGTGTAGCCAGTCTCCTAAAACCAAAATAATGGTACAATGAACAGATAGGCATTGAAATGTCTGTTTTTTTAATGTTTTTCCGGAAAAACATTAGAATTGTACAATATTCACAACGAGAGAAACAACTAAAACATTTCATATTACAACATCGGAAGCTTACTGACAATCAAATGATATGTGCTTTTAAAATATACTTAATATGGTATGCTATGATAAGAGTACAGACAATCTGACTGATCAGATGACACAGGACAAGCAATGACGATTTGTACATATCAGGTATTGCTTTCGAAACGATAAACCAGTGATAAAATATACGTATGGACCAGTCTTGAATTATAATGCGTCTCATTAAGCTCAAGTAGGTACCTAGTTTACCCTACACACTTTGAATTAAACTAGAAAGTAGAAGCTCAATTTCTGAAACGAAGCGTTTCTATTTATTTGTTCAATAATAATAATAATTTATTTATTTATCAAGCATTACTTATCACCTAGTGAATGGAGTCTCCTTTTAAGCAAAATAAAGCCTGTGTTAGGAGACTCCGCTCTTCCGTTTCTTATCTAAATAAATTACAATTGGTATATTACTTATTGTACTTTCTATGATTATTAATTTAAACAAAAAAATGAAAATAAATAATCCAAAACTAAAATACATAAATAAAAGTAGATAAATATCTCTGATTCCAAGGATATTAATTAAAGATAAATATATAATTTATATTGAAAATTATGTGTGAGTATTGTCATCTTTACATCAATACCTACTTACCTAGCAGTTTAAAATTATAAATTCGGACTACTGTAAAACAGTACCTTGCGGCTTCTTTTTTTTTTAACTCGATGTTCTCGGAATAATCATTAGTATATGGTAAATTAACCCGGTTTTCAAACAAATATTGGGTACCTATATACTGTGTTCTAGTGTGTACACATGGTACACACATACAGTGTGCAAAGTTCAGCTTTGTTTATACTAAAAATCTCTTTTCTAAAGTTGGCCCACTTGCTCGTCATAATCAGTAGCGCTGAGTCACCAAATAAATAAACACTACGAAGACTCGGGGAGTAGGTTTGACCAACTTCTTTGAATACGTAATCTGTTACAATGTAGGAATTGGTTTAATTTATTGGATTTTCCTTTTGCTTTTTTTTCAATAACAGCATGTTATTGAACTACAGAGTTCAATGACATTATGATGAATACTCCCCAAGTTTACTTAACTCATGCAAATCATTATCCTTATATATTATATATAAAAATCAATGCCACTTTTCGTTGCTATTTTATAACTCAAGAACGGGCTCACCTACCCAAACCAAATTTTTAGGCTTTGTTCGGACTATTTAGTAGATGGTTTATGTGAAGTTTGATAGGGTAGAGTAGGGTATAGTAGGGTAGAGTAGTGTAGAGTAGAGTAGTGTAGTAGTGTAGAGTAGTGTAGGGTAAAGTAGGGTGGAGCAGGGTATAGTAGGGTAGAGTAGGGCAGAGTAGGGCAGAGCAGGGTAGAGTACGGTAGAGTAGGGAAGAGCAGGAGCGAAGCCGTGCGGGCAAAAGCTAGTATATTATAAAACAAAGTCCTCCACCGCCTTTGTCTGTCTGTATAATCTCCAGAAACTTAAAAACTACTGAACGGATTTTCATGCAGTTTTCACCGGTGGACAGAGTGATTCATGAGGAAAATTTAGGCGTATAATACATGTTTATTATAGTAGAGAAAAGGCGAGAATTTAAAAGATTTCTACACCCGTGTGAAGCTGAGGCAGGTAATACAATAACAAAGAAGTACGTACCTTAAAACAAAAATTGTCCAGTTCACTAATAACATTATGACTCAGACTGTACACTTGCACCGCTTTGGGCACTCCCACTTCTATGTTGATAATGTTCTGATCGACGCACACGGCCCTGTTCAACCCATTGTCCATGTCACAGTCACATTGCTTCGGACACATCTCGCTCCAGGCGCCCACACTAAATAACACTAACATCAAAAAATACTTCCACTCCATCTTTAAAATTTTCTTTTATCCCAATGTGTGAAAGTGTTCGCATTATTGTACGAATATTTAATACCAAATAACACAATGTACTTAACGCGGCTGAGTTCGGATTCACATGAAAAATGGAGCAATGATACACGATTTGATAAAACAATCACTATCAGTAAAGATAAGATAGCTACGTAGAATATAATCTTTCACTACATAAACACTGCTGTTCTTATAAAACAGGATGAATGCAGTTTATTCGAGGAAAATAAAAAGCTGAAATCACTAAAAGTAATACTTTATTCTTAAACTACAGCTGTTGTCATCATTAATATTCATAAAAGGTTACATACATGATACAATACGCTATAAACAGGTCAGATTACATAAATTCAGTCTGTAGGAGAATCATACTAAATCCCTACAATTTAAGGTTTTAAATAATAGCTTGTAAATATTTTTTTAAATGCACTTATCACCTACGATAAATTATGAGATCACTATTAATTAGAATATATTTGCGTTTTGTCGCTGCTGCGTTGCTGTTGCGGGGTAGCACCGTTTCATGGTGTAATCGATTCCTAAGATAGCGTTTCTAACGTCATGTACCGATGCGCTGATGGTCTCAAATGTCCCAGCTAGCCTGTCCACTGCTAGTGCCTGTAAAAACATTTTTGATGTACTTGACTGCTAGGATGCAAATCATTGCCAAGGTCTCAGGGTTGAAGAACAATTTGCTATTGTTTTTAAACATTTAAACTGATTCATCCGGATATAAGGGCGCGTTTGAGCGGTTCGTTGTGATTTCATTCCTAAAGCGCACACACACACACACACACTGACACACCGAGTCCGGGTTTTGCCAGTGTTCATCAAAGCGATCTTTGGGATAATGACGGCCAATAGCAAACAGTGACGGCCAATAGGAAATAGCAAACAGTAACGGCCTTCAATAACTACCTCAAGCTACGTGATGAGGCGTGTAAATAGCCTCATCTGAAAGCTATGGGGGTTTTAAGACCTCCCGAAAATATGCGGGTGTATGTAGATTTAAAATTTATAAAAATCAAATCTCTGTTGAAGATCCTTCTGAAACCAATATCCTCTACATCTATTGCAACAAGAGAGCCCACGTACCTTGCGAATCCAGAGAGACGGGAAATCACCTTATTCACGGGTTTGTCGTCGTTGCGTGTGATGCCGGCCGGCGAGATATCAGCGTTCATCCACCGGTGGACTGGTCAGAACTCGTGAAAAACACACTGCACTCGAAGTTTATAATGTCTCACGGTAGCAGATGCACTTATTTCACGAAAATTGTCCGGTTTTCAACAGATATGGGATTTTTATTTCGGAGCGGGTGAACATACGTATTGAAGATGGCGCGGAGCGGAAAAGAAGGGAAGCGCCCTCTCTCGGTCGTTCGCAAGCATCTCAAGGAAACGTTCGATTCCGACCAATGGGCTCCTGCGGTAGTGAATATTTGGTTTGCGGAATTCAACAGAGACTCAATTGTCTTACCTTTAAACGAAATAATGTTTTTTGGAATGCGGGAAAGTAACTAAGATATTATATAAATCCTTTTAAAAAATATATCGGTAATTATAAGAGGCATTGACGCTTCACCATGCTCCCCCCCTTGGAAGGACGCAAGTGCTTTCAAAGGGAAAGGTGAAAATTATGAAGATTCACTGACCTAAATCATGATCAGAAAAGTCTAAACTTTATGACTGAATGCGGAAAATAAAATTATTTAATAAACTAATCCTAAACCTTAAAAAACTAAGAGTATAGTTAAAAATGAAATTTTATTGCGTTGGGATAGGATATAGTTTTGTGACAGAGCGTTTAAAATTACCGAACTTTGTCCTCACCATAGCAACGCGAGTTACATTGTCGGTCCCTTTATAAACCTCAGTTATAACTCCTAATGGCCAACATAGAGGAGGCGAGTTGTCCTGTCCCACGAGTACGACAGTTCCAACTTCTACAGGCTTGTCCGGAGTTGCCCATTTTTGCCTAACTTGCAGCGTATGCAGGTACTCTAAGTGCCATTTCTTCCAGAAGGATTGCACCATACTATCTAACAACTGTTTACGTTGGGACAGATTTAAGCGCTGACCAGACAAACCGGCTGCCGGCAAGTACTGTAATGGAGTCGACATCAAAAAATGAGCGGGAGTGATAACTTCAGGATGCGGATCAGAAGACAACACACTCAGAGGGCGTGAGTTCATAATGCACTCTATTTGAATGAGTACAGTTTGGAACTCTTCATAAGTGAGAAGTTGATTTCCAATCACGCGATAAAGATGCGTTTTTAATGATTTTATATTAGCTTCCCACATGGCGCCAAAATGTGGGGAGCGAGGTGGAATCATTTTCCACTTAATGCGGCGAGTTGATAACTCATTTATAAGAGAAGAATTGAGGTTTGACCTCATTAAGAAATTATAAAGTTCATCTAGTTGAGCTTTAGCCCCAACGAAATTAGTAGCGTTATCCGAATAAAGACAGGATACTGGCCCTCGACGCGAGATAAAACGTTTAAACGCGGCTAAAAAGGCGTCGGTAGTAAGTTCAGAGACTAATTCTACATGGACAGCCTTGGTTACCAAGCATACAAAGAGGCAGATGTAAGCCTTCTGAGCGTGTTGACCTCTGCGACGAGTGAGAGTTATGCGTATGGGACCAGCATAATCCACTCCAGTATGGACAAATGCCTTTGATTCCGACACACGGTATTCAGGGAGGTCCGCCATCATTGGAGTGGGATGCGTCGGATTAACTCTAAAGCATGTGTTGCATTGTCGCAACTTGGACCTAATGACAGTCCTGGCATCTAGTATCCAAAATCGCTGTCGTAAGATAGACATAAGTAGCCCTGGTCCAGTGTGACAATTCATCACATGGTAATGACGAATTATCAGATCCACGACAGGATCATGTTTGGGAAGTAAAAGGGGATGCTTAGCATCAAAAGGAAGGTATGACTTTGAAAGTCTTCCCCCAATGCGTAATATGCCCTCTTCATCTAGAAAGACAGACAGGCTTCTAAGTTTCTTTGGTAACAATTTACCACATTTGATGAGCTTAATGTCATCTGCGAAATGGACAGATTGCACAGCACGGATCATAACTCGTTCCGCCGCTGACAATCCCTGCGGAGACCGGGGTTCACAATGAACCTTCGGTCTAACGAATTTAAGTATATATGAAACGATGCGCAACAGCTTATCCCATGATGAGGTGCGTTGCGCAAGTTGACAAAGAAGAGGAAATTCTACTTGCGTGATCACAGTTAAGACATTTGCCTTGTGCTCGGGGAGTTCCCCACAGTCGGTGGGACAGAACGGTTTGACAGGCCAATCTTCCGGAAGACAACGAAGCCAAGAAGGGCCGCTCCACCAAAGCTCATGTGACACCAACTGTGAAGGAAGTATGCCACGAGATAGACAGTCGCTTGGATTCTCAACACCTGCTACATGGTAGAAATGTTGAGAGCCCAAGTTCTCCTGACATTGAGCTACTCTATTGCTGACGAAGACTGACCAGCGGTGCGGAGAAGAATGAATCCACGATAAAGCTATCGTAGAGTCTGAAAAGGCGTAAATCCCTGCAATAGGAACACGTGAAGAGTAAGTATCGCGAACAGTCTTCACCAACTTTGACATGAGCACAGCTGCGCACAGCTCCAGACGTGCGAGAGTTGTGACCTTGGTAGGTGAAACCTTTGACTTCGCACAAAGTAAACGAACTACGACGCCGGACGGACTCGTCGAGTGTATATAAATGACACAACCGTACCCACTCATACTGGCATCGGCGAATGCGACTATGCGAACACTACCGTCATCGGTAACACCCACATGACGTGGTATTCGTAAGGAATCCAGCAAAGGAAACTCTTGCATGAGAAGCGAAAAACTTTTGACGATTTCGTCAGGAGCGACATCATCCCATCCGATATTGCTCAGCCATAACTCTTTGATGAGCAACTTGGCATAAAAGATCACTGGAGCGACGAGACCGAGAACATCGAATAAGCGGGCAACTATCGAGAGTATATTTCTTTTAGTACATTTCTCGGCTACTTGAGTGGAAGTGAAGAAGAACTTATCCTGAGAAGGCTCCCATGAAAGACCTAGAACCCTGGACACATCATTGCCCTCGTGGAAATCGAGTGACTTACGATGTGAATCAGGTAGGCTGTTTAAAAGCGCGGGTGAATTACTACACCATTTTATAAGGTCAAAATCGCCCGACTTAAACATTTTTATGAGATCATGCGACAACTGTATAGCGTTCTCTTCGTTATTCACCGAATAGACCAGATCATCCATATACAAGCTGGTCTCTGCTACTTTAGCAGCTTCGGGATAATGCGGACTGTCCGAGGCCAGCTGTCGCACAGTGCGCATAGCTATGTAAGGACTCGACTTCAGTCCGAAAGGTAAGCGGTTAAAAGCGAATGTCAACACAGGATCGTTCTCACTGAATCGAAACAAAATGCGTAGGTACTTACGCTGCTCAACAGGTATGCAAATTCGTAAGTACATCTGCTTAATATCAGAATTTATAGCGATAGGAAATAATCTAAAATTGATTAAAAGAAGAAACAAATCTGTTTGTAAATTTGGACCACTATGGAGTACATCATTTAAAGATAAACCGGTATGAGTCCTAGCACTCGCATCCAATACAATGCGCGGCATCGGTTTGTCCGGTCGAACGACAGCGTGATGAGGGATGTAGTACCCGTCATCTGAAATGGCGGATTCGTCGACTTGACTTAAGTAACCATTATCTATGTACTCCCGAATCACTGCGTTATAATTCTCACGCAACGTCAGCGATTGGCGGAGTTTTCTCTCCAGCGCAACCAGTCGACGGTACGCGGCGGTGCGGGAATTACCTAACTCGGCGGGATTCTTATTGAAAGGTAACGCGACAGTATAACGTCCCGCATCGTCGCGTGACACGGTCGAGGAAAAAATATTCTCACATTCGGTCTCCTCGGGAGATAAAAAACGTTTATTTTCAACTTCTTCCAATTCCCAGAACTTTTGTAATAAATCATTAAGGGCGAGTGCTGTGAAAGAAGAGCTAGATAAATTCAAATTATCTTTACTATGCGGAAAATCACCCATAAGGACATATCCGAATGTGGTTAATAATGCGGGTGGCGCATGTGAACCTAAGTCTACCCTATTTCCCAAATAAATATACGGAAACAGTTGAGCGCCTAACACTAAGTCAATATCACCTGGAATATTCCAGCTTAAATCAGCGAGCGGAAGCGAGTGGAAGTCTACATGACAATCCCACTTAATATGGTGCGAAGGTAGCTGATCCGTAATGCACTCAACTACTAACGCGTGAATAGTATATTTCTGATGCGAGTATACGCGAGACTCGATATCTAAGTTTACATAACCTATTATCGGCCGCGAGACAGAACCAACTCCTTTGACAAAAGAATTACTCAAAGGAATTATTACTAAGTTGAGTTTTCGACAACAAGCTGTAGTTATTAAATTATTTTGCGAACCATTATCAATTAAACACCTGACTATTGTTTTATGGCCCGAACTATTATTATTAGCGCGCGCATAGACCTGAGCGGTTGATAACAGAATTGCCGACTTAGTCTTCGTATCTGCAGCTAATAACACGGCCGTGTTATGTGTCGGAAACGTTTGAGAAACATTATCCGAACAACACACGGTCACCGGTGCGGGAATATCGACCTTATGGCCATGAGAATAAGAGCGCGGCACAAGCGAAGACGCCGCGCGGGGCGGGGGATGAGCGAGAGGCGCAGCGGACGGCGTCACCGCCAGGCTAGCCGCGACGGCGACATTGCAATTCGTCGGTTTAACATCAGTTGTATGTGGTTGTTTATTATAGTTATTAAAATGTAATAAGGTATGATGGCGTTTTTTACACACGTTACAAACTGAGGTCGACCTACAATTACTCAAACCGTGCGAAGTGCTCAGACAATTTACGCAACCATGCTTGGATCTAATAAACTCAAACCTAGTTCTAGGAGTCAACGCGGATTGAAACTTAGCGCAGTTATACAACTGAACATGAGCGCCATCATTACAATACGCGCAGCTCCTGACCGAAGTCGCGGTAGAAGCGGATAAGTTAGGGGACTCACTCACAACAAACGCTCTCGTCTGCGTGCGAGGGTCACGCGGTGCGGAACCATGAGGTTTGTTATAATTATATTTCGCGTTCGAATGAGATAAATTCGAGCGTGCCAATATCTTAGCCTGATCTTGAACAAAACTAATCAACAACTTAGTTGTAGGAATTTCAACATCACGAACGGAAAGTTCAAATGATTGACCAGTCTGTGAATCTATTTTTCTCATAGCACAATGTAAAAGAATAAAATCCGCCAGATCGGGAATCCCAAGCTGTTTCAAGGCAGAAATACTCGCACTAAATGTTTCAATGAAAGAATCGAGACCATTTGCGTTACATAAACAACTTTTTAAATCTAATATATTATTTAAATAGTGTATACCTAATGTGCGTTTATCCTGGTATTTATTAACTAAGCTGTCCCATAGAAAACAGTAGGTATCAGCCGTCGGCACAATACCGGCTGTAATCTTTAACGCGTTATGTGTAAGCCTACCTACTAAGTACTGCACGCGCTGCGAGTCAGTCAGCTGATCGTTGTTATGAATATTCGACTTGAATGACTCGTAGAAAACAGGCCAATTCTCGGGTTTCCCGTCGAAAGATGGCAGTGCGATAGGCGGCAACTTTATTTTTAGCGGTTCAAACAGCGTCTTCGAATTACTACTTTGTGATAACAGAGATTGACTACTACTGATTTTATTCCTAATACGCTTAACATGAATAAACAAATCTTCAAAGGATTCTAAACAAGCATAGTCGGGACTCGAACCAGGTTTCAGATTAATGTTTATGTGGTTAATTTGATCGACATAAGATTCAAATTTGACACGAATGTCGTCAATAGTTTCCGATTCAGTCATAAAACTTTCATTATTTCTCGAATCGAACGACGAAATATTTTTCGATAAATCATATAATCGATTAAGGCGTTTGAATAACAATCCTTTCTTTTCATGAAGGATCGTCAGTAAATCTTCCGGCCTTAATTGTTTATCAGTCATTTTGTTAAGTTAATATCTAGAACAATATTTAAAAATATGCGGTAAACTTATCAGGCGGTTTACAATAATAATGCACCTACCAACTATGTGGAGGTATCTGAATAAAAATGACTAATACGCACAAAGCCGAAGTGATGGGTAACTACCTCCTTATTGAACGTGCTACCAAAGTGAAATATTAAATTATGTATACCTACATAGAATGAACTTTACCAATTATTACGTAATACATTCAATTCTATGAAACAATATTGACAGATTTACCAAAACCTACGTAGAATCTATTGTCAACTATGTTTATGTTATTAGCGGAGCGGTTTGTAAGTAAGTAGGTAAGATTAGTTTACCAAAAGTTTACGTAAACATCTATAACCTATACCTATTATGCGGTATTGAATTTATGATTTTCACCAAATATTACGTGAAAATCTAACTAGGGAGCGGTTGCCTATCCGGCTCGAAGGACCAAAATAATTATGATGAGGCGTGTAAATAGCCTCATCTGAAAGCTATGGGGGTTTTAAGACCTCCCGAAAATATGCGGGTGTATGTAGATTTAAAATTTATAAAAATCAAATCTCTGTTGAAGATCCTTCTGAAACCAATATCCTCTACATCTATTGCAACAAGAGAGCCCACGTACCTTGCGAATCCAGAGAGACGGGAAATCACCTTATTCACGGGTTTGTCGTCGTTGCGTGTGATGCCGGCCGGCGAGATATCAGCGTTCATCCACCGGTGGACTGGTCAGAACTCGTGAAAAACACACTGCACTCGAAGTTTATAATGTCTCACGGTAGCAGATGCACTTATTTCACGAAAATTGTCCGGTTTTCAACAGATATGGGATTTTTATTTCGGAGCGGGTGAACATACGTATTGAAGATGGCGCGGAGCGGAAAAGAAGGGAAGCGCCCTCTCTCGGTCGTTCGCAAGCATCTCAAGGAAACGTTCGATTCCGACCAATGGGCTCCTGCGGTAGTGAATATTTGGTTTGCGGAATTCAACAGAGACTCAATTGTCTTACCTTTAAACGAAATAATGTTTTTTGGAATGCGGGAAAGTAACTAAGATATTATATAAATCCTTTTAAAAAATATATCGGTAATTATAAGAGGCATTGACGCTTCACCACTACGTGTACATCAAAGGAAAACCCAAACACGTCCCCCCCAAGGTTACCAAATCTCAGGATTTATCGGATGGTGATGTGGTACTTACTTGAATATGTGATGCTTCGGCTACTCGTTCTAAGGCTTTTGCGTTACTGAGTGACGCTTGTGCCATTTGCGTGAGGGCTGCTGCTTGTTGATCCATTACTTCCACCTAAGAATCAAAGAAAAAACAATTGGTAAACAAGTATCAAGAATCACATGTTGACATGAGTGTAGATTAGATTAGTAAAAATACACAACAAAAAGTACTTTTTGTAGTTTAATTAAGCTCTCTTACAAAAAAATTATGATTTACCAAAAACTTAGAATAGGTACACTGTAACCTTTGCAGCATCATTTTTTTTTTAAGTGGGAAATCATCATTTGGCTCCTTTCTTATATTTTTACGTTTTAACGCCTGATTGTTATTTTTGTTAAGTGAAGTTTAACTGTAACTTTTGCATAAATGTAAAATTTCAACTGATTTTCAAGTTTGTAACAATAAATAACTTGTACAATGTTTTATTTAATTTTTTTTTTTTTTTGTTTTTAATTTTTAATTTTATCTTAAGTTTGTTGAGTCAAAATTAAGTTGTTTCTTAATTTTGTATATCTGTGTAAGTGACCCAAATAAAATACAGACGTAAAATATTGAAAACATACGGACGTGCAATTTTTACATGATTTGTAGAGTAGAAAACTATTTTTTGCCGACACCATGTACATTACATGCATAAAACATATTTGATGAACATTTTTTTATTGCTAAAAGCGTATAAAAAACAAAAAATGTCCAAAAACTAAATACCCACCATTTGGGTATTTACCCGGGTAAAAACCCTGCATTTGGGTATTTTGGGTATTTACCCGGTATTTACCGGGTAGAAACCCATCTCTAGTAGCAGCATCAACTGCGTCGTCTTTCTTATGTTGTAGTCTACTTCTAGTTTTAACTGAAGTAGGATCAGAAATTTATATGAAGTAGATACTAAATTTTTTTGTGTACTTCATATAAACATAGGTTATGCAATCCTTACATATAAGTAAGTCAAAAACTGGAAAATATATAAAATGCGATACCTACCAACTTATCAATCATATTTAATTGTCGTTCTTCTGATTCCGTTGGGTAGAGTGGGCTATTGTCTTCCGGACTGTAGTCTTCATCTTTCGAGAGTGATTCATCAAATGAGTCCTCATCATCAACAATGCAGGGTTCTTGCTTTACAGCTCTCTTTTTTTCTAAACAATATTCATAACATAATTAAATTAATTACCTTATGTATTGAAAGATGTTCTATGCATTCCAAATGAGAATAAGATCGATTGCAATGTTTTGACGTGACGTCGTACTGTCAAATGGAAGAAATTTTGTCAAAATTGAGGAATTCGGAGATGAGTAAAATTGAAGAACTGGATTTTAATTAAACTTTTTCGTTCAAAGTTCGTAAATTTATTAAATTTTTCGTAAATTAATTAAAGTTTAAAAATTTCTCTAAACCCCAAGCGAACACCAGCGTTCATGCACCCATTGTCTTTCTATTGTGTCTCTAATTATAAAGATTGAAGAGTTAAAGGTTCTTTAGCTCTCTAAAAAGTAGTCATCTACTTGCTTTTACATTACACAACTACCTCAGTAACCATTTTAGTTACATTGTAAGCCTATATCATCTTTCTATTTCAATATATGTACTAGGTAACCAGAAGATGGTAAAGATAACTTACTTGGTGTGGGTTTTTCACCGCAAAGATGTAAAATCGTTGCTTCTAGTGGTGTCAGGCTACCTTGTTGTTTTCCTTGGTCAATATGCTTTTGTTTGAGTAGTAAACTTCGTCTTTTGTCTGACCAAAACTGAAAATGCATCATTGTTTATTTTTTTTATAAAAAAAAAATACACTAATAATAACAATTTTGTTTATATACAAAATACATGATTTGGATGTGGGAGTCGCGGACACACATACACTCATATTTTGCTTTGATTATAGTGATTACTATTAGTTAGCTAAATTATGGTAATGTGTTGAAATGTTTTGCAAAACTTGAAAAGTACAATAGTTTTTAAGTTTTAGAATACTACGGTTTTGGAATATGGATTGAAAGATGGATGGATTTTGTGAGCAGTGATATAAAAGAAAGGGGAGTTAATGATGGCGTGATGAGTGATAACACAGAATGGAAGAAAAAAACATGTTTCACCTACCCCAAATAAAACAGGACATGAACAGGAAAATGACTGAACATGACTTACATAATATGTTTTAACTTGAAAGTATGTTCCTATGTAAACATGTTTTCTTTTTCTTCTTTCTATGGGATATTTGTCAATTTAGGCAAAGTTATTGATAAAGTGAGTAAGTAGAGAAATAGTTACCTTGATCCATCCTTTTGTAGACTTCATAGCTCCATCAATAGAGTTGGCAATGTCTGCAAGCTCTACCCACAACTTCTTAAACCTGGCATGTCCTATACCAACTCGTAGCTTTCTGTTTGCCAATTCTGGATGCTTTTCCATAAATGCTATCACTGCCCTAACTTGGGCCAGTGATGGTCTCATGTTCTAAAAAATAAATTATTCGATACTACAATGATTCGTTATTAAAGTTTGCTATCGGATATTAAAGGAACAGGAAATGGACTGGTTCTCACGATTTATTATTACTGGTTCATGGCTTCGTAACAATGCCTTATCAATTTAAATGATAGTAGTGCATCATTGCCTGGTACTTCGACTCGAGGTTCATACATTAATGTAAACCAAAGGTCCAAAATCTAACACAAACAAAAAAAAATGAATAGTGTCAGTGGTACCCACCCGAACACCGTATTCAGCATTGTCGGTATCATCGTCTAATAATATATCAGACATTTGTTTAAATGTTTAAACAAATCGTACTTGAAGTATTTTATCTCAACGTTTAGTTCATAATCAATCACATTATTTTCCAATTTTTCGCCGCGTTCTCATTAATCAATCAATGTTTTAGACCTGTCAAAATCAAAACTTATAGACCCTGCGTTCCGATTTACATCAAAAGCGATAATATTGCGAATCCTACCAATGCGTAACGTCACAAATATTACTCAATAGCTCTTATATTTTATATAGAGTCCGTCTACTGAAAGCGTGACCTGAGAAAAGGAGGTTGAAACCCAAAAATTGGAATATGGTATTATTGAAATAGTAGGAGAAAAAAGTTTTGGTACTTGAGTATTTTTTTTATATATGACGATTGTACAATAGTTGTATAAGAACTTAAAATTGTGTAGATTTATTTATTGGTAGATGTATGGTGGTTGAGAGCAGTGGTGGCCGAGTGGTAACGGCCCCGACTTACGAGTTGTAGGTCGCGGGTTCAAACCCAGCCAGGCGCATTACTTTGTGTAATTTATTTCATCACCACTGCTCTCAAAACGGTGAAGGAAAACATCGTGAGGAAACCGGCATGTCCTAGAACCAAAAAATTCGAAGACATGTGACATTCACCAACCCGCACTGGGCCCGCGTGGTGGATTACGGCCCATTCCCTCTTCTAGAGAGGAGGCCTGAGTCCCAGCAGTGGGAACATTAAAAAGGCTGATGATGAGATGTATGGTAAAGGTTAATAATACACAAAATGTTAGATATTATTCCAAATTTATTTTATCTGTTCTCTCAAATGCCGTATATAATATTCTTTATTTACAATTTGGCATTTTGGCCTTCCGACAAGAATACCAAGAGCACAAAACTGCGATAGTCAATTAAAATAGTCATCATCATTCATAGCGTAAAAATATCTAGTGGTAAGTCAACAATGATCAAGATTAAAGTGTCACACTAACTTAAAAATCCAAGATCGTGTATAAACATTGTTGTTTTTCTTAGAAAACAACTTCTTTCTCTTCTTGTTTTTGTTTAAACTCACTGATGATAGTGTGTAGCAGCTTTCGCACATAACTTTATATTGTTTTACCCATGATAAAGCAGTTATTGTTGATAAATAAATATCTGTTTCCAAAAACTGACAATTGCAGTCATAGACTTAGACGTGATTTTGGCGGCAAAATAATGTTGCCACTTTAATTTAAAAAAAAAACTCCAGGTTACGCTTTCATTAGACAGACTCTAGGTACCTATAAAATTTTGTCGGATTCGCGATGTAATCGCTTTTGATGCTTTTCGGAACGCAGGGTCAGAGAAGTTGACACTAGTGATGGGCGAAATGAATTATTTTAACCGAGTTACTCCAAACAAATAAAAATCGATTCAACTTGAGTTGCTTTTACCACCAGCTCAAGTTACATTGGTTGGTAACTCGGTAGTGGTCCATCATGTGGTTGAATGATGATTTGTGGATTTAGACTTCGGCGGCCCATAAGCAGATCATGTGTTGAAGGCCCACAAATAGTTTGTGCCGCTATTGTTCTAGCGCGACGTGGTAGAATCCGCGAAAGGCGCAATTTGCGTTCATATTTCTTGCTGCTTGATGAAATACATGTTGCTAAAAGAGTTAAAAGCTTACATGTGAATGAATGGAAACGGAGAGAGGCCAACAAAAAGATGGATGGATTGTGTAAGAAGTGATATGAAAGAAAAGGGAGTTAGTGATAGCGTGACGAGTGACAGGACAGAATGTAAGAAAAAAACATCATCATCAATCATCATTGATTTTCATCATGCGTCTAAAATTAAAACAACACACCTGTACATTTTTACTACTTACCCTGAAATTACAAAAAAAAGACGGAATTAAATTTTGATACTTTCAAAATATGTCTTTGTAAAAAGGTTTTTCAAATTTTTAGACACATTTCTGTACACCAGACTAAATAGAAAATTAGGTTCATGTAAATTAAACTTATGTAATCTATGTGTTACCTTTAGAGAAAAGGTTGACTAAGAAAGTTATTTAGTGTACCTACGGGGATTGTTATCAGGTTATTTAAATAAAACGACCAAAACGGGTAACATACCCTTTGTAACGCACACACACAAATAACACAAATATCACAGATAACATCAATCAACAACAGTTGGAACCAATAACTTATATACTAGCACTTACTGTAAGATGTTGCTTACTCCGAAAACTGGACTTGAAAGAGACTCGAGGCAGCGCGGCGTGCCTTTTTATAATATCTCAAACTGTCAAGTGCCGCGCTGTCAAGTCACAATTCGGTCCAGTTGTCAGTGCAAAAGTACATTTAACCCTTCAGATACCGTCAATTAGAGACACAATAGTAAGACAATAGATGCGCGGCCACCGGTGGTCGCTTGGGGATTCATGAATTAATGTTGCTAATACAGAAAATAATCAGTGTATGTAACAATATCATAAGAATCGCTAACACTTATAGCAACATAGAGAGCTATAAAAAGATTATTGTGCAATACCTACTCAGCATCTCATAAGGAGAGACAGATCTTCTTTTAGTTTCTGTAAAACATTCTTTGCTTCTAGTTAAATTTATAAGCCATGCACTCACTTCGAAGTGTCACGAGTATATTTCCTCTAGGTTCCAGGGCAGGGATCCGTTTAGCATGTGAGTCGCCTCACCGGAGATCGTGTGATATCCTTTTACAACTTGACTGTCATCCCTCTCTGCGGTTTACGTTGTGTTGCTATATGATGGTCGTCAGATGTTAGGACTCCGAACATGAAGTCCAGTTGATCCGACTCAAATGTTTGATCGACGCTCATTAACTTGTTATTGAGCTGACTCGGCCGACCGAGTTGACTCGGTTGAACAAGTTGACTCAGCGAACCGAGTTGGCTCGAAGGAACGAGTTAATTCGGCAGATCGAGCTGGGCTTTTGCCCACCGACTCGAGTTGACTCGAGTTGCAACTTGAGTCAGCGAAACATTACAACCAAAGATTTTATATATATCCTACTAGAATATAGTGCGTTTCACTTAAGAGGTTCCTTTGCCGTAATGTTGGCAATACGGAAAAACAGTGTTGCAATATTTTTAGCAATTAAATTACTTAATATTAGGGAGATTAAGTGATACTTCGTTACTTTACAATTGCCTCTTGTTGTTTATTTTTTTTTACTATTTTTGTATAAAGTTCCGATTGTCCTGCAATTCTTTCAAATACCGAAAACGCTACGCCACAATATCGTATCTCTCTATTAACGACTTCCTTTTAGACCTGCTTTTTTTTTTAAATAAAATCCCATTCCCCTCATAATTCTCCAAAAAGTGTTGCAACTACCGTTAAAATCGATTTCGTTTCGCATTTTGGGGAACAATTTTGGTAGAGTAGGCAACTTTTTCTTTTTTTCCCTTCTTTTTGTGTAGACAGACAGGGGAGCCAACCTTACGCCAATGGAACTTCTTAAGTGAAACGCACTGTAGATTACAACTCAAGTAAATTCAGCTGTCGAAAATGTGAGTTGGCCCATCACTAAATTTGACGCAGAAAATGTTTACCAATTCTAAAAAATATATATCCACAAAGTTCCAATTTAAGTTTTGAATATTATAAAGGCGGTGAGCTTATATGTATCTATGTTCGTTACTTCTTCGCTCTGCCTGAATCGATTTCGATTTTTATTTACCTTACCTACTTCTATTTTTGAATAACTTTTTGTTGTGTAGCATTTCAATCATATATATATATACATTTATAATGATAGTCTTATAGACTATTACTTACCTACTCTATTAGTACGCTCTGTAATCTGTGCATTACACGATAGGTTTAGCTGTCAGTTTTGCCCAAACAAAGTTTTGATCATAGATTATAATATAAATACTTTAATTTTGTTTTGATTGACGAAAATCATCATTCATGATTGATGGAATTGTTTGATGCTTGCGTGATCGTGTAATGGCCGCCTATAAGTCTGTGATTTCAATATTATATTTTTGAAAATATTACAAATTTGCTCGCTACTTTTGTCAAATTAAGCGATCTTCGTGCATAAATCGTTAAACTTCAGAACTGTCGTGAACTCGTGGAGTCGTGGTACGATTTTTGTGTGTGAGTGATTCAGAAACAGGCCTGCTTTTGAAAGGAATTTGGTTAACTGGGAATTGAACGTTTCCATAAGAAAGAAGTCATGGTAAACCCCCAGAAAAACTTTTATTTCAAAAAAGTAAATTAACTATAGGCTAATTTGAATCTCATAGACTGGTAACACTAAAATTGTTTGCTGTCAAAGCTGAAATAATACTCTTTACTCATTGCGTATGAAGAAAACCAATAAAAAGTTGTATTTCATCAATTTGGTGTAATTTCATGTAGAGTGTATTAAATTCGTAAATTCTTATTATGACTTTGTTTATTCATGAAACATTAAAAGATTATTGAGTTGATTTTAAGGTAAGCATGAATGTCTATTTGTCTCAGGGATAAGTTCAGCTGATTATTGTTTACAAAATGTGTTTAGTTTCTGTTTTTAAAGGTCGTGTATTATATTTTAGCTATGTATTCGTTCGAGGGGGACTTCAGGCGCAAACCCCAGCAGAACCTGGCGGGTGCGAGCGCCCAACACAAGACAGACAGAGATGCCTTGATACTGCAGTCACAACAACAAAGACAGAAAAGAGAGGTTAACTTGTACTATATTTCCTGTGACTTTCACTTTAATTGCTCTTGAACCGTAAATAGTGTAATAGCAAGATAAAGTAATTCATTTGAAATAATGTAAGATGAAAATTATTGTCTATTTCTTTCTAAAAATCGCCTAAAAAGTCATTGAGCTCTCTTCATCCCATATAGTTGGACAGGGTTGGATGCTTTCCAATATTTTCCAACTAGGTTTTGATAATGTTGATAACATGGAGTATTACAACAATTATTTAAAAAAGTTATCTGACAAAACATGAATAATTTTACAAATCATCCAATGATCAATACAATGACTTAGCACTTTTCATAGAGTTGTGTTTTACCATGAATAGTAAAATTACTTGGTTAGATTATTTTAGTGCTGTTTTTAAACAACAAAATCAATTCTTACTGTAAAACTTATCATTGGTCATAATATGGATTTTTAAATAATTTTAATTCTTTATTTTAGGAACACAGAAAACGTTTAAATAGTACAATAAAAATTCAGGCTTATGTGAGGAGTTATTTAACTAGGAAACACTGTAAACAATATGAGAGGGAACAGTTTGATAGCATATTCCCAAGAGTCAACCCTGATGACCAGCAGATGATATGTGTACTGGTTGCTAAAGTACTGTTCTTTTATAATGACCAACAGGATTATTCTAGACTGGTATGTTGATATTCTATTTTTATGTGATATGTTAGATTGCTATGTTGATATTGTATGAGCTTACTGGGATACATGGGAGGATTATTTTTAACAATGGGTGTATTTTTCTGAAAAAGTTAGATAATTTGAATACAAATCCACTAAGAACTTTTCATCAGCACCAAATATGCCAATATGTGAAATAGTAGTAAAGTAAGAACCTCTCACTCAGTAATGAAAAAGTTACCTTATTGTTAAAAACCCAGGAGTGTATATTTTTTCTGTATTTTTTTTCCTGTTTGTTAAATGATAGACAATGTTATCGATTTGAGTTAAATAATTGTATCACTGGGGATTTTTTATCAGTGAAACCAAACAATCCTCCATATAAACAATGTGTTTTACTAATCTTTATTGAATTTCAATTTGGAAATGTGTGTTATTTGCATTCTTTATAGCAACACTGAAAGTTTATATAAAATGTAACTAGGTTTTTGTTCCATTACAGGGTAAAATCCTCCCTCTCCCCCACAATCACAATCTGTTTCTCACAATTCTGTTTCTTTTACTAGTGCAGGCCGATACTTTCAGTGAGAGTTGAGCTTATCCTGCAGCCATCCGATCTTCACCTTGGTTTGTCATGATGTCATCTAGTGTATTCAAAGATTTTAGTTCTATACATTTTTAATGTAAACCAACAGAGTTCTATCATATTTTCACTAAAACATTGGTTTTAAGGTTGCTATTTCACAATTACTGCTAAAACAATGGAAAAAGGTATATCAAATCTGTGGCGCCTGTGTACAAATCAGGAGGCTGCTGGCGTTACACCTTCGACTGTTGAGAGATAAAAATGAAGTAAGTAATCATTTTACCATCCACACTATGGCTTACCACAACAACTTTTGAAAACCAAAATGAAGTGTGTCTACCACCAGAAATAGTCAGTTAAGTTCGACAAGTCTGTAGTCTAGAATCAGCAAAGAAATTAATCAGACATGAAAAATGGAGGAGTAGGAAGAACAATTTTCACTTCCTTTGTAATTATAAATAAATTCTGACCTGAATATGTTTTTTTATTTTTTGTAGATAGCCTACAGTAACAGCGAACTGTTACTGTAGGCTATCTATAAAATTGTTACTGTAGGTCAAGGATTATTTTTATTTGCTTCAAAAAAGAGAAGGATCTCCATTCCTTAGTTTTTTTTTTATTCCGGAAAATGTAAAGTTTCTGTAGAAAAGGCCACAAAAGTAAAGCTGCGTAAAAGAAGTACTATTTAATATCAGAAATCCCTGTTGTCATTGTAGCTGTTGTTCTGCAGGTGCCGCTGGCTGTGCCGCTCAGAATGTTTGAAGTGTTCACGTCTACCAACACTGCGGAGGCTTCTATCAACTGTGATGAAGCTCTCAGTATTGTGGGGAACACATTTCTGTATCTTGTGAAAAGAGGTAAGAAACATAAGAATTAATAATATTTAAAATAGTGTTCACGAGTTAACAGCAGACATACAGACATACGTGGTGAAGTTTTCATGTGGCTATACTACAGAGCAGTTTTGTATGAAATTGAATTACTATTATTCTGAATTCATCAGCATATTATTAATTCAATTTGATACAAAATGTTCATTTGGTCAACTATTTTGCAGGTTATTTCCAAGATCTGTGCAAACTAATGTGTCAGAAGACGCCGCCCCTGTACGGGCCTTCGCCCAACCCGCCGACACCGCTCAGTGGAGCCCTTCTAGATCTCATACAAAGACCGCTCAGTCTCACCTCGCGGGTCAATATCCCACATTATGAGTAAGTTTAATTTTTTTTTCTTTCTTTCCGAACAGCTGTATTTCTTATAATACTTAATCTTGCAAACACTTTACGATATTTTGAACTTTTGTTTTGATAATGTATTAAATTTTTTATATTCCAGCGATAGTATAATGACAGAATTCGCGTCAGCCTTCCTGTGCAATCCTTACCCCGAGCCAGTGGAGATGTACATCATTCCGACTCTCTCGCACGATCCCAACAGAAGATTTCCGTTCCTTGCGCTCATACAGGCCCTCCGAGACGACTCCAAGTTCACTAACCGTGTGTTGACCAACGACTCCTGGTTACTACACTCCGTGCTGTCGCTGGAACCACCGGATTTTGGTAAGATTTTTAGCTTAGTTTGCTGATGATATATATGGGCGCAAAACCATTATTTGAATATTTTGATGAGGATTTAATTTGGTTACTTCCTGCTTATTTCTTTTAAATACTGCAACATCCTGTTGAATTTATAAGGATTTACTAACTTCCTTTCAAATTATTTTAAAATATTACGACATCCTGTTGAATTTATTAAGGATTTCATTTGACAACTTCCTTTCGAATTATTTTAAAATATTACGACATCCTGTTGAATTTATTAAGGATCTATTTCTTTATTATCATTCTACAACATTTCCTAACGTTACTGTGACTGTGTATTTCATGTGACGTCGACTCCGATGGCGATCGTCCGCCGACATACATTCAGTCAAAAAAGTATCGGGAATGGATGATTTGTTTATGGTTCCAAATTCAAATTTTTGTTTTTTTGTAGTTGTTAGATTGGCACAACTGTTTTCCATTTTGGCGCGGAGTTTGAGTTGCATCTGTTATTTATATTAAATACAGTGCTGGTTTTAGTAATATCATATATAGTGTGTATTGCGAATTTCATAATGGACAAAAATATCGAACAAAGAGTTTGTCTTAAATTTTGCATCGCCAATGGAATTTCGTGTTCGGAGTCACTGAAAATGTTACAGAAGGCTTACGGTGAATCGACTTTATCAAAAACTCGTGCTTATGAGTGGTTCAAAGCGTTCAAAAGCGGTCGAGATGTGATGGAAGATTTGCCTCGCTCTGGTAGGCCGTCAACGTCTGCAGCTGAAGTTAACATCGCAAAAGTGAAGGAAATAGTGACTGAAAATCCCCATTCAACTCTGAGAGAGATAGCCGCCGAACTTTCTGTATCTCACGAGTCGACCCGTACCATTTTAACTAATCATTTGGGTATGAAACATGTTGCTGCTCGGCTAGTCCCAAAAGATCTGAATTTTCTCCAAAAACTCAATCGCATGAAAGTCGCTGAGGACATGCTAGAACGAGTCAGTTCGGACCCAACATTCATGAAACGCATTGTTACTGGTGACGAGACGTGGGTTTACGAGTTTGACATGCAAACTAGTCAACAAGCTTCGGAGTGGCGCCTTCCAACTGATCCGAAACCGAAAAAACCACGCCAAAGTCGATCAAAAGTCAAAGTCAGGTTGACTGTTTTCTTTGACTATCGCGGTGTTGTGCACTCTGAATTCTTACCGGAAGGTCTAACGGTAAATAAAGAATATTATTTGAGCGTTATGCGGCGTTTAAGAGAGCAAATTCGACGAAAAAGGCCAGATTTGTGGAAAGAAAATTCTTGGATTTTGCACCACGACAATGCGCCTTCGCACAAGGCTATCATTGTGAACGAATTTTTGACCAAACACTCAACAAATACCATCCAGCAACCACCATATTCACCAGATATGGCTCCTGCTGACTTTTTTCTTTTTCCTAAACTCAAATTACCACTTCGTGGCACCCGTTTTCAATCGATAGAAGACATAAAGGAGAATTCGCGGCGAGAACTGAACTCAATTCAGGAAGCAGCGTTTAAAAAATGTTTTGATGAATGGATTATTCGTTGGCGCAAGTGTATCGTTTCTAAAGGAGCATACTTTGAAGGTGATAAAATAAATTTGGATGAATAACAGACATTTTGTGTATTATTGATCGTATCAAACGTTTAAAATGGTCTTTGGCTCTATACGACGGAGCAGAAATCCATTTTAAATGTTTTTCTTGTGATTATGTTGTGTCCGGCATCACATACCGCAGCGTTGTGCTTTCCGATCAAGAGATCAAGGTTTTGTGTAGCTATGATAACTTGTAGAACTGAATTACAAGAAGACATTTTTGAAATAAATGCACATAGGTACTTCTACTTAGAATGTCAAAGCGGCGCGAAAAGGTTGAGAATTGCAGAAACAGGATACTGCGGTAAAAGCGTGTTACTCTTTCAATCACAATAGCGAATTAGCGAGAATCTAAATTTTTAAAAAACATTTTGTTACAGTAAACATCGTGCGAAGCATGGACAACACAAGACTGCCGAACAATCCTATTGTTTTAGACTACTTTAAAATTATTGCTAAGTTAACTGTTAATGTTTGTAATAAGCAAATCACGTACGAGTATGAAGACTCGTTGTATAGCCAGGAGACGGTAGCTGAAAGGGATGACGACAGTGATAGCGAGCAGGAACCGAACCCCACGTCAGTCAGGGAACAAACGCTGCTGACGCGGTGCATCGAGTTGTTGAACGAACCTGACCGATGCATCATGACGACCTGCTCGCAAATCACTGAGGCTGACCTGAGCGAAGAGTTCCTTGACTGTGTGTCTGAGATATGCCACAATTTGCTGCTGAGCCACAGGATGGCGTTGCATAAGTATAGGTTGGTTGATTTATGAGAATTGCTAGCACTTTGGTCTCGCGACTGCACGGCATTTATATATTTTATTTATCTAGTATTTATTTATCGTGCACGCCTACCACACTATTGTCTTCATCCACCTAATGGTTGACTGCATTAAGGTAGATTATGGACCGCTACTGTACATCAAGTTTTAATAAATAAATATACCTGTGGGCCATGTCCGGGATTCACTATAATTCCTGCAGGAAATTCCTTTTTACTAGTGAGTTCTCCATTTTAGCCAAGCTATAAGAAATAAGAAAACAATTACTATATCGTTTCGTCTGTGGTGGCACAGACTGTTGTATACGTTGGCGTTCAAGCCGATGTTCCTGCGCGGCGTGTGGGTGTGGGTGTCGTCCATGTCGCACCTGTCGTCGTTCGGCGGGCCGGCCACGCCGCTGCTGCACGCGCTGGCGCGCGGCCTGGGCGCCGACGCGCACGCGCTCAACGTGCACCGCCTGCTGGCGCCGCTCGCCGTCTTCTGCGCGCTCTTCTCGCTGCTCATCGGGACGCTGCATGATACCGAATTCTGCAGGGATCCCGACGATGAGAAGAAGATCACTTGTGAGTCATTTTGCTTTTGTGTTTAATCAGCTTTTGTTTTAATAGCATTCCTCACTTAAATCCATCACCCCCAACTCAAGTATTGACTTTAGAATGATGAATTTTGAGTGACCTTTATTAGAATAAAAGCGCACCGTTGAAACACGTTTCTAAAACGCGCATCAACGGTGCGTTTAAAAAACGTGATGCGCACAGGCCCTTAAGAGGGTCCTTTTCCACTCGCCAATCGTAAACATATAAAATGGTTTAAAAGCTTGTTACTTCATTTAATGCAATCCAACGCGATGTTTGACAAAAAGGCAACGCAAAAAAAGAAAGATAACGCCTGAAAACTCTGTTAGTATTCGGTAATTCCGAAATTTACTCGAAAATTTTACAAAACTTGCTCCAGGAAATAGCTGTTTTTTTTTAAATCCTTAAAAGTTTTTGGAAAAAGTTGTCGTCATTTAGAATCTTAATAAAATTTGCAAGGTCTCTAGAGGATAACTTTTTTGACTTTTTTAATTTTTAGGCAAATTATGAAGTGTCAAAGTTCATACAAAATAGGACATTTTCAGAGGTTTTTACTGGATTAGTTTTACTTTCAAATTTAGAAATTGGTTACTTTAGAAACCTAGATAATATCCACAAGATACCTACTGTGTTTCCAAAATATGTAATGAAAAATGTGTAATAACGTCACAATCAGTTATGAGCGGTTGTATGAAAAACAGTGAAAATGTGAGTCATGATGTACCTGATGATGAGTCGTGGTGCATCATGACTCACATTTTTTTTTTCATTAAGTAAATTTCATTTTATTTTCATTAAGTAAAGAAACCAATTTCTAAATTTGTGTAAAACTAATCCAGTAAAAACCTCTGAAAATTTCCTATTTTGTATGAACTTTGACACTTCATAATTTGCCTAAAACAAAAAATGTCAAAAAAGTAACCCTATAGAGACCTTGCAAATTTTATTAAGATTCTAAATGACGACAACTGTTTTCCAAAAACTTTTAAGAGTTTAAAAAAAAACAGCTATTTCCTGGAGCAAGTTTTGTGAAATTTTCGAGTATATCTCGGAATTACCGAATACTAACAGAGTTTCCAGGCGTTATATCTCTTTTTTTGCGTTGCCTTTTCGTCAAACATCGCGTTGGATTGCATTAAATAAAGAAACAAGCTTTTAAACCATTTTCGATGTTTACGATAAGCGAGTGGAGAAGGACCCTCTTAAGTAACCATTTTGCTCCGCCCATGAGCGGGGGTTGTTATTGGATAAATTTCCTCACCATAAAAAAAGGGTACACCGGAATTTGAAATTTGTCTTGTGTCAGCGAAACGCCTCGGAAAACTGTAATCTTATTTACAAAAAAAATTTAAGGCCATATTTCAATGCTTTTTAAAGTAGTGTTGAGTCGTTGACGTATTGGACAACATTCTGAGTTGAGTTGAGTGTACTTTTTTTGAGATGGGCATTAAATTATCAAATAACTTGTCCTGGGTGGAGTGGGAAGATGTCAGTCTTTTACTGACTAAAACTCACCGGTGTCCTTTAGTTACCTTTGTATTGCGTGGCAGCCTTAGAAGGCATCGGCCCTACGTCGGCCAAGTGTAGTGTTTACAATTTCATGAAAGATTTTTTTATGTCAACGTTTGTGTATTCTTTGACTGTAGTTAGTTACATAATCTTTAGTTTATCTGCAATAATTTTATTGCATAGTGGGCGTTCAAAGCGTAGTCGTGAGCCCAACCCAAGGCATGGGTGGGCGCGTGCACGCCTTCGAGTTCAGCGAGCTGGGCGGGCTGTGCCGCACGCTGCGCACGGTGTGCCTGGGGCTGGTGGAGCTGGCCTACCCCGAGTCGCGGCCCGCCGTCACCGGACACTACCGCGACGCCGTGCACGCCGACCACATACAGATATCCGGGAAGAACCAGACGCCGGCCTGGTCGCATCTGTTCAAGGTATGTTGGGAACTCTTTCTGCGACCTGTAGTATAAAATTATAAATGAAGAAAAAATTAAATAAGCAAAAATTTAAAAGAAATAAACTACTATTATTACTCCTGTTTTCGGGTAATTTTCGTTAGAAACATTTAAGTGTGAAGAAGTACCTAAAAACATTCACACTCACAAACTTCCGCCGCTGTAGTATTAGTGTTGTTGCATCATTGACGGCGAGTCTAGAACAAAAACCACAAAGAATATGTCAAGAGTCAAGGTATCAAGTAAAATAAATGTACTCGTAACAACTTAATTCAAACCCTACATCTTATTACAGATTTTACTTGCAATAATGTGTAGACATTATTTATTTATTTATTCAGGTTAACCAACAACTGTTTACACTACACGCATTTCTGATTTAATGACTAGAGTAACATTTACAAGTGTAACAATTAATTACAGGTTAACATCATATGCACAAAAAACGGCTTTATTTTTTAAAACTTAAAATATTGAAATTATCCCTACTATCCCTACTAATATTATAAATGCGAAAGTAACTCTGTCTGTCTGTTACGCTTTCACGCAAAAACTACTGAACGGATTTAGATCAAATTTGGTAGGTAGGTAGAAGAGACACTGGAATAACACATAGGCTACCTATAATTCCACTGCTGGGCACGGGTCTCTGCCCGCGCGATATAAACTGTAGTCCACGCGGGCGAAGCCGCGGGCGGAAAGCTAGTTGCAAATAAAATTAAGTTGTGTAACAGAGTAATGACTCTGTGGAACTTAAAATGATTAGGTCGATATTCCACTGTACCCAGGTGTGCACGTCCCTGCTGCGCGCGCTGTACGCGCGCGACGGACGCCTGCAGTTCGTGGGCGCGCACGCGTGGCCGGCGGCCGGCTGCGTGCCCGAGGGCGGCGCCGCCGTCGTGCTGGTGGCGGGGGAGCGCGCCCGGCTTAACACCAGGCACTTACGCAGACCGCCCAACCTTTCTGCAGCGTTGGCATTGTCACATGGTAAGTATTCATGGCGTCGATGCTATTTAAATGATTGGTAGTTGGGAGATACGCTTATCAGAAATGTATTATTTTAGTTAAAAAAAAAAAAAACAAAATAACACATCCCTCGCAGAACAGGTAGTCCATGAAGACGAATGGTTCTAAAGTGGCGATCATGTAACGAAAGACGCAGCAGTGAGCGTCGCGGGTATCCGATAGATGCGAGATGCCCAGTACCGGTCGCTATGGATACTTGGGGGAGGCCTATGTTCAACAGTGGACTTTTTTCTGCTGAAATGATGATGAAGATGGACTCAGCCCAAATGAGCCATTAAAAAACAGTATCTTTAGCACACTCGCTCTCTTTTTTTATAAATCCGTGTAACATCAAATGTCTTCTTTGATGTTCTAGATGAAGGACCACCTTTAACGATCAAAGAGCTGAGGACGGTCACTATTCTTAGAGAAATTCCTTTCGTCGTGCCTTTTTCTACACGAGTTCTTATATTCCAAGGATTATTAGCAAGGTAATTAAAAAAATAATAAAAACATTATATTTATTCATTTGTTCCTCAAGTTCTGGTGGCTTTATTGTTGTGTTTATTTCAGAGAGAAACACGATCATTGGTACGAAATGACTAATTTCAACGAGGGGCCTTCAATAAACATTAGTGTGAGGCGGACGCATTTATACGAAGACGCATTTGACAAACTTAGTCCAGACAATGGTAACTACATTTTGTAATTAAAGTTATGTATAAGTGATGAAAATGGAGGAACATATTAGAGGTTTAAAAGTAGCGCCTGTAAAAAGTTAAAAGAGCATCTTTTGTCTTGGGAGGGTCATGTGAAGAAGAGGATTGAAACATATGTTACTAATATAGTTTTGAATTCGTTGGTTGGAGAGGGAGAGTGATGTTAAAGGAAAGATGAATAGATGACGCTAAACTGAACATTTTTAATTTGTTGTATTATTTTTAGAGCCTGACCTGAAACTAAAGCTTCGAGTGCAGCTGATCAACCAGGCGGGCGCTGAAGAGGCTGGCGTCGACGGCGGTGGACTGTTTAGAGAGTTTATCTCTGAACTTCTCAAGTAAGTTTTTTTTTTGGTACTTCTAGTCTATGCACGTTAAGAAAATAGTGACTCATCAGTGGAACTGAAAATTAAAACCGTATTCATACTGGGAGAAATACTTAATCAATATACTAAAAATTGTTTTAGCTTTACTCTACGTTAGGATATGAATAGTTTACTTCAACAGGTCACTGTGAAAACAGCTGTTTTGTTATTGTGATAAAACGAATAAATATAAAAAAAAGTTTCTTTGGGAAAGTTGTCTGTAATCATGAGTACAATCACGTGTATAATTATCGGTCACTAATAACCAGTCAACCTATAATATTCGGCAAGGAATCTCGTGTGTGACTCACTGCTGGCAGCTACCATTTCGGTATGAATCAGCCCTTATGTTCTAATCCAGGACATGGTCTACGTATGTGCTATTTTCGTTCGACTGTTAAATGGTGATTGATAAACAAAAATCCAAACATACGCGTTTATAATAATTAATTTTGGTTTTTTATTTAAGAGTTTGATCCCTAAGAAAAACCATTGGTTTTTACAAATTTCAAGCTAGTTTTTATTGTTACTTAATTCTTTTTTTAAATAAAAGTAGTCAAGTTACTACGTTACCAGTGAAAGTCCTGTCACAGTTGGTCCAGCGTTTCGGATATTAATCAAGGAGATGCAACTCGACATACATTTTTTGACATAATTTTTTTCATTACTGATTAGGACTTTATTTTATATTTCAATATATATTTTGGAAACACATTATCTTGTATATATTATCTAGGCTTCTATTGAAATCAATTTATAGTGTGTGTGATTGAGATAAGCGTGTAATAAAGTACATTGACCTTTTCCTAATATCTCTGCGAAGATGCCTGATAAACAAACAATGAACTGCTTTTCATTACCAAATCACGTAAAGGATCACGAATTCACGATAAATGTCGAATTAAGACAGTTTTGTCTTTATTTCCGTTTTTGAAATTAAGAATGTCAACAAATGTAGGAGGGTCAATAACCGTTAGAGCTATATTTCACTGGGATACCATGGCGGCGCAACTAGTCGCGCCGCCATGGTGTCCTAGTGAGATATAGCTCGCTACCAAACTAAACACCATACTGACACTAGAGCAAAGATTTTATATATCCTACGGATAAACTAGATTGACTACGAAGCAAACACACTCTAAAGTGTTCTTTATTCTCATTGGCATTAAGTTCATAATTGTTTCATTGATAAGCAAACGGGAAAAAATGTATTGAGCAAGACAATGACAAAGGGTCGGTGTGTCCCTTTCTAACCTCTATTTTAATTAGGGTAACCATAATTTTACTAAATTAATTGTATTTTTTTTGCGTCTCTGCAGCATGTGATATTAATTGATGATGTACATTTTTATATTGACAGCATAGTACCTATACCCAACCCTAGATATCAATTAAGAACTTTTTATCAAGGTTTATTTATATTGACTAAATATATTATTCCAGATCTGCATTCGACCCGAACAGAGGCTTGTTCCGCCTCACGATAGACAACATGCTGTACCCCAACCCCGCAGTACATCTTTTGTATGACGACTTCCCCATGCACTACTACTTCGTAGGCCGGATGCTGGGCAAGGTAACATCAAACAGAAAAAAAACACTTTAAATAAAACTCAACTGGTTATTAGTACTTTTTGTGTCTGTGTTCTCGATTGATGTTAGATTCGATGTGTGAGAGTAAGATCAGAGTTGCTATGTTTTAAACGAACAATATTTATAAAAAAAATTCAAGATACTGGGAATGGTCTCTTAATTTCACTATGCTGAGTTTTATTTTGCAAAATTTACTGTTTTTGGACTAAAGGATGATTTCGAATATTTGTTTTTTGCGGCTTTTGTTGCGATCGATCTCGAAAATCGACTACGTCGGATTTATGCGACAAATACTCTCGGGTTTATTCCGCCAAAGTCGCACATGCAAGACCAAATACTCCATATCTCGTCAGCTCTTTTGTCACCTCTAGGGATCGAAGATCTAAACGAGATGGAGTATCCAGTTGCAAACTCATCACCCTGACGAACAGGACGCGAAAACTCTCGTCGGACCAATCCGACGCGGGCGGATAAAGGGTTAAAGTGCTTTGTGTAAATATAGACAATCTTTGAGCTTTTGTCTTCAGTTTCATTGGTCTTGGAAGTAATAACTGGAAGTATATGTTCTCATAGGCGTTATACGAGAACCTGCTAGTAGAGCTGCCCCTAGCGGAGTTCTTCCTGGGCAAGCTGTGCGGGTGCGGCGAGGCGGACGTGCACGCGCTGGCGTCGCTGGACCCGGCGCTGCACCGCGGCCTGCTGCTGCTGCGCGCGCACGCACGCCGCGACGTGCCCGACCTGGGCCTGGACTTCACCGTGCTCACGGACGAGCTGGGCGAGCAGAGGGTACGTACATACTGTGCGGTGCGGCGAGGCGGACGTGCACGCGCTGGCGTCGCTGGACCCGGCGCTGCACCGCGGCCTGCTGCTGCTGCGCGCGCACGCACGCCGCGACGTGCCCGACCTGGGCCTGGACTTCACCGTGCTCACGGACGAGCTGGGCGAGCAGAGGGTACGTACATACTGTGCGGTGCGGCGAGGCGGACGTGCACGCGCTGGCGTCGCTGGACCCGGCGCTGCACCGCGGCCTGCTGCTGCTGCGCGCGCACGCACGCCGCGACGTGCCCGACCTGGGCCTGGACTTCACCGTGCTCACGGACGAGCTGGGCGAGCAGAGGGTACGTACATACTGTGCGGTGCGGCGAGGCGGACGTGCACGCGCTGGCGTCGCTGGACCCGGCGCTGCACCGCGGCCTGCTGCTGCTGCGCGCGCACGCACGCCGCGACGTGCCCGACCTGGGCCTGGACTTCACCGTGCTCACGGACGAGCTGGGCGAGCAGAGGGTACGTACATACTGTGCGGTGCGGCGAGGCGGACGTGCACGCGCTGGCGTCGCTGGACCCGGCGCTGCACCGCGGCCTGCTGCTGCTGCGCGCGCACGCACGCCGCGACGTGCCCGACCTGGGCCTGGACTTCACCGTGCTCACGGACGAGCTGGGCGAGCAGAGGGTACGTACATACTGTGCGGTGCGGCGAGGCGGACGTGCACGCGCTGGCGTCGCTGGACCCGGCGCTGCACCGCGGCCTGCTGCTGCTGCGCGCGCACGCACGCCGCGACGTGCCCGACCTGGGCCTGGACTTCACCGTGCTCACGGACGAGCTGGGCGAGCAGAGGGTACGTACATACTGTGCGGTGCGGCGAGGCGGACGTGCACGCGCTGGCGTCGCTGGACCCGGCGCTGCACCGCGGCCTGCTGCTGCTGCGCGCGCACGCACGCCGCGACGTGCCCGACCTGGGCCTGGACTTCACCGTGCTCACGGACGAGCTGGGCGAGCAGAGGGTACGTACATACTGTGCGGTGCGGCGAGGCGGACGTGCACGCGCTGGCGTCGCTGGACCCGGCGCTGCACCGCGGCCTGCTGCTGCTGCGCGCGCACGCACGCCGCGACGTGCCCGACCTGGGCCTGGACTTCACCGTGCTCACGGACGAGCTGGGCGAGCAGAGGGTACGTACATACTGTGCGGTGCGGCGAGGCGGACGTGCACGCGCTGGCGTCGCTGGACCCGGCGCTGCACCGCGGCCTGCTGCTGCTGCGCGCGCACGCACGCCGCGACGTGCCCGACCTGGGCCTGGACTTCACCGTGCTCACGGACGAGCTGGGCGAGCAGAGGGTACGTACATACTGTGCGGTGCGGCGAGGCGGACGTGCACGCGCTGGCGTCGCTGGACCCGGCGCTGCACCGCGGCCTGCTGCTGCTGCGCGCGCACGCACGCCGCGACGTGCCCGACCTGGGCCTGGACTTCACCGTGCTCACGGACGAGCTGGGCGAGCAGAGGGTACGTACATACTGTGCGGTGCGGCGAGGCGGACGTGCACGCGCTGGCGTCGCTGGACCCGGCGCTGCACCGCGGCCTGCTGCTGCTGCGCGCGCACGCACGCCGCGACGTGCCCGACCTGGGCCTGGACTTCACCGTGCTCACGGACGAGCTGGGCGAGCAGAGGGTACGTACATACTGTGCGGTGCGGCGAGGCGGACGTGCACGCGCTGGCGTCGCTGGACCCGGCGCTGCACCGCGGCCTGCTGCTGCTGCGCGCGCACGCACGCCGCGACGTGCCCGACCTGGGCCTGGACTTCACCGTGCTCACGGACGAGCTGGGCGAGCAGAGGGTACGTACATACTGTGCGGTGCGGCGAGGCGGACGTGCACGCGCTGGCGTCGCTGGACCCGGCGCTGCACCGCGGCCTGCTGCTGCTGCGCGCGCACGCACGCCGCGACGTGCCCGACCTGGGCCTGGACTTCACCGTGCTCACGGACGAGCTGGGCGAGCAGAGGGTACGTACATACTGTGCGGTGCGGCGAGGCGGACGTGCACGCGCTGGCGTCGCTGGACCCGGCGCTGCACCGCGGCCTGCTGCTGCTGCGCGCGCACGCACGCCGCGACGTGCCCGACCTGGGCCTGGACTTCACCGTGCTCACGGACGAGCTGGGCGAGCAGAGGGTACGTACATACTGTGCGGTGCGGCGAGGCGGACGTGCACGCGCTGGCGTCGCTGGACCCGGCGCTGCACCGCGGCCTGCTGCTGCTGCGCGCGCACGCACGCCGCGACGTGCCCGACCTGGGCCTGGACTTCACCGTGCTCACGGACGAGCTGGGCGAGCAGAGGGTACGTACATACTGTGCGGTGCGGCGAGGCGGACGTGCACGCGCTGGCGTCGCTGGACCCGGCGCTGCACCGCGGCCTGCTGCTGCTGCGCGCGCACGCACGCCGCGACGTGCCCGACCTGGGCCTGGACTTCACCGTGCTCACGGACGAGCTGGGCGAGCAGAGGGTACGTACATACTGTGCGGTGCGGCGAGGCGGACGTGCACGCGCTGGCGTCGCTGGACCCGGCGCTGCACCGCGGCCTGCTGCTGCTGCGCGCGCACGCACGCCGCGACGTGCCCGACCTGGGCCTGGACTTCACCGTGCTCACGGACGAGCTGGGCGAGCAGAGGGTACGTACATACTGTGCGGTGCGGCGAGGCGGACGTGCACGCGCTGGCGTCGCTGGACCCGGCGCTGCACCGCGGCCTGCTGCTGCTGCGCGCGCACGCACGCCGCGACGTGCCCGACCTGGGCCTGGACTTCACCGTGCTCACGGACGAGCTGGGCGAGCAGAGGGTACGTACATACTGTGCGGTGCGGCGAGGCGGACGTGCACGCGCTGGCGTCGCTGGACCCGGCGCTGCACCGCGGCCTGCTGCTGCTGCGCGCGCACGCACGCCGCGACGTGCCCGACCTGGGCCTGGACTTCACCGTGCTCACGGACGAGCTGGGCGAGCAGAGGGTACGTACATACTGTGCGGTGCGGCGAGGCGGACGTGCACGCGCTGGCGTCGCTGGACCCGGCGCTGCACCGCGGCCTGCTGCTGCTGCGCGCGCACGCACGCCGCGACGTGCCCGACCTGGGCCTGGACTTCACCGTGCTCACGGACGAGCTGGGCGAGCAGAGGGTACGTACATACTGTGCGGTGCGGCGAGGCGGACGTGCACGCGCTGGCGTCGCTGGACCCGGCGCTGCACCGCGGCCTGCTGCTGCTGCGCGCGCACGCACGCCGCGACGTGCCCGACCTGGGCCTGGACTTCACCGTGCTCACGGACGAGCTGGGCGAGCAGAGGGTACGTACATACTGTGCGGTGCGGCGAGGCGGACGTGCACGCGCTGGCGTCGCTGGACCCGGCGCTGCACCGCGGCCTGCTGCTGCTGCGCGCGCACGCACGCCGCGACGTGCCCGACCTGGGCCTGGACTTCACCGTGCTCACGGACGAGCTGGGCGAGCAGAGGGTACGTACATACTGTGCGGTGCGGCGAGGCGGACGTGCACGCGCTGGCGTCGCTGGACCCGGCGCTGCACCGCGGCCTGCTGCTGCTGCGCGCGCACGCACGCCGCGACGTGCCCGACCTGGGCCTGGACTTCACCGTGCTCACGGACGAGCTGGGCGAGCAGAGGGTACGTACATACTGTGCGGTGCGGCGAGGCGGACGTGCACGCGCTGGCGTCGCTGGACCCGGCGCTGCACCGCGGCCTGCTGCTGCTGCGCGCGCACGCACGCCGCGACGTGCCCGACCTGGGCCTGGACTTCACCGTGCTCACGGACGAGCTGGGCGAGCAGAGGGTACGTACATACTGTGCGGTGCGGCGAGGCGGACGTGCACGCGCTGGCGTCGCTGGACCCGGCGCTGCACCGCGGCCTGCTGCTGCTGCGCGCGCACGCACGCCGCGACGTGCCCGACCTGGGCCTGGACTTCACCGTGCTCACGGACGAGCTGGGCGAGCAGAGGGTACGTACATACTGTGCGGTGCGGCGAGGCGGACGTGCACGCGCTGGCGTCGCTGGACCCGGCGCTGCACCGCGGCCTGCTGCTGCTGCGCGCGCACGCACGCCGCGACGTGCCCGACCTGGGCCTGGACTTCACCGTGCTCACGGACGAGCTGGGCGAGCAGAGGGTACGTACATACTGTGCGGTGCGGCGAGGCGGACGTGCACGCGCTGGCGTCGCTGGACCCGGCGCTGCACCGCGGCCTGCTGCTGCTGCGCGCGCACGCACGCCGCGACGTGCCCGACCTGGGCCTGGACTTCACCGTGCTCACGGACGAGCTGGGCGAGCAGAGGGTACGTACATACTGTGCGGTGCGGCGAGGCGGACGTGCACGCGCTGGCGTCGCTGGACCCGGCGCTGCACCGCGGCCTGCTGCTGCTGCGCGCGCACGCACGCCGCGACGTGCCCGACCTGGGCCTGGACTTCACCGTGCTCACGGACGAGCTGGGCGAGCAGAGGGTACGTACATACTGTGCGGTGCGGCGAGGCGGACGTGCACGCGCTGGCGTCGCTGGACCCGGCGCTGCACCGCGGCCTGCTGCTGCTGCGCGCGCACGCACGCCGCGACGTGCCCGACCTGGGCCTGGACTTCACCGTGCTCACGGACGAGCTGGGCGAGCAGAGGGTACGTACATACTGTGCGGTGCGGCGAGGCGGACGTGCACGCGCTGGCGTCGCTGGACCCGGCGCTGCACCGCGGCCTGCTGCTGCTGCGCGCGCACGCACGCCGCGACGTGCCCGACCTGGGCCTGGACTTCACCGTGCTCACGGACGAGCTGGGCGAGCAGAGGGTACGTACATACTGTGCGGTGCGGCGAGGCGGACGTGCACGCGCTGGCGTCGCTGGACCCGGCGCTGCACCGCGGCCTGCTGCTGCTGCGCGCGCACGCACGCCGCGACGTGCCCGACCTGGGCCTGGACTTCACCGTGCTCACGGACGAGCTGGGCGAGCAGAGGGTACGTACATACTGTGCGGTGCGGCGAGGCGGACGTGCACGCGCTGGCGTCGCTGGACCCGGCGCTGCACCGCGGCCTGCTGCTGCTGCGCGCGCACGCACGCCGCGACGTGCCCGACCTGGGCCTGGACTTCACCGTGCTCACGGACGAGCTGGGCGAGCAGAGGGTACGTACATACTGTGCGGTGCGGCGAGGCGGACGTGCACGCGCTGGCGTCGCTGGACCCGGCGCTGCACCGCGGCCTGCTGCTGCTGCGCGCGCACGCACGCCGCGACGTGCCCGACCTGGGCCTGGACTTCACCGTGCTCACGGACGAGCTGGGCGAGCAGAGGGTACGTACATACTGTGCGGTGCGGCGAGGCGGACGTGCACGCGCTGGCGTCGCTGGACCCGGCGCTGCACCGCGGCCTGCTGCTGCTGCGCGCGCACGCACGCCGCGACGTGCCCGACCTGGGCCTGGACTTCACCGTGCTCACGGACGAGCTGGGCGAGCAGAGGGTACGTACATACTGTGCGGTGCGGCGAGGCGGACGTGCACGCGCTGGCGTCGCTGGACCCGCTGATAAACTATAAAAAGTTTGTTTACTTTTTGTTACAAGGCTCTCTGAATAAGAATTAAAGTGACGACATAAGACCCCACTGCTTTTTTTAGTGGAAAATTATCAAATAACTTCTTTAGCTAAAATTGTTACAATCACTGAGCCATAGGTTAATCTATCTTCAGAAATGTGAAAAGTATTTTTCGTTACTCTGAAAGTAGGTCTGAAGTTGCCTGAAGAGCGGGCTGAAAAGTATCACACTTTTCATCCCTAGAGAGTTTTACTGTCAACTAACAGCTGTCAAATTATTAAAAAAAAACTAGGTCTATCTTCTTGTATTCGTAATGAAAAGCACAATGCTTACCTCGGGGTTAAAGTTACTTATTTAGTCCCTCGAATTAGCGAGCCAACTTCTTCTCGGAACGAAATAAGTAACTTTCACCCCTAGTGTAACAATGTACTATTACATTTCAGTCATGAGTGTAGAAAATTTTATTAGTATATTTTGTTACAGATAGAAGAATTAAAACCGGGTGGTGCAAACATTCCAGTGACTGCAGAAAATAGGATAGAATACATTCATCTAGTCGCCGATTATAAGTTAAATAAGTAAGTTAACGTTCTCTCAACGACTAGTCGACGAATTTAATTTTATTGTAGTCCACACTATTTTTTTTTAAATTAAGGGTGTTGCTGTAGAGTCATAGCGTGATGAGCGACAGGACAGAATAGAAGAAAAAAACGTGTTGCGCCGACCCCAAATAAAACGGGATAAGGGCAGGAAGATGATGATGGTGTTGCTGTAGGGTGGCCACAAAACTTAAGAAAATTTGAATTTGGAGGGTTACCTTTCAATCCATATCCGCTTTAAATACAATTTTACTTGTTTTCCCCAGACAAATAAGGTCTCAATGCAACGCGTTCAAGCGCGGCTTGGTGTCGGTGGTGAGCGCGGAGTGGCTGCGCATGTTCTCGTGCCGCGAGCTGCAGCTGCTCATATCCGGCGCTGAGGTGCCCATCGACATCGACGACCTCAGGAGATACACGCAGTATGCTGGTCAGTCATTTTTAATACATGAGCTTATATGTGGTGTAGTTGATTGTAAAAGGTCTTGTCGTTACAGATAATAATATTTTTGAGTTGGATACTAAATCCTTTAAGCCATGTCTTCGTATGAAGTAGTCAATAAAAATAACAGTTCTATTTTACTGAGAATCTGAGATCGAGCCAGTTTCAATGTTTCTACATAACGTATTCTCCAGTTGGGTAGTCAATTTCACATCCACTAGGAATCAATTTTCGCATCCTCAACCAGCCACTGGATTTCGCTCGTAAAAATTCCGCCTGAAACCTAATTTATCTGTCAATAAAGATGTAGATAAATTAATTTAGAATACATTAATTCGGATGTATTCCAAATGAATTTATTTACATGATATGAAAAAATGTTTGAGTCATTTTCGCAGTGATTTAAAAATAGTTTTCTTATAAACTACCTTTTGACATACAAAGTACCTTTTTACATGAAATGCATATGATTTTAAAATTGATCATTTAAAAAAAATAGATAGAGAAGACAGAAAATAGAAAGGTTTTTTGCAGTTTTATTTAACTAAATTATCGAAAGCCGTTTCATGTTTAAGCACATTGTCGTCCATACAGGTGGTTTCTCAGCGCAGCACCCAACGGTACAATGTTTCTGGCGAGTGCTGGCGAACTTCACGGACGACCAGAGGCGGCAGCTGCTCAAGTTTGTCACCAGCTGTTCGAGACCACCACTACTTGGATTCAAGGTACGCAGATTACTAACCGGAGAAAAATATGAGAGAAAAGGGAGTGATAGATCTATGCTAACGTGTTTGATTAACACTGGAGAAATTGAGAAGAAAACTGTTTCGTAAGCCTAAACTGGCCCCAAGTGATATGGGGTAGGATGAAGGTGGTTTCTAGAACTGCTTTTTTATATAACTTCATTTTAAACTTACAATTTGAGCAAATTTTTATTTTTATCACACTAATACATATTACAAAGGCGAAAGTACAAATTTAGAATTTGAGATGTGAACTGTCAGAACACTATATAAATATGATATTTCTTTTTTATGCTGACAATTTTTTTTCATGTAGTCTCTCTGCTTTGTTTAGCTTTAATCAGCTTCATGACGCCAAGCTACATAGATTTATTTTATAGTTATTATTAAGTTCTTCGCAAAGTCTAAAACATAATTTCTGCCCTAGGATCTACAACCTCCTTTCTGCATCCAATCGGCGGGTGCATCTGACCGACTGCCTTCCTCGTCCACTTGTATGAACCTGCTGAAGCTGCCGGAGTTCCACACGGAGGAGCAGCTCACTGAGAAGCTGCTGTACGCCATACAGGCGGGCGCCGGCTTCGAACTTAGCTAGAGTGAGTAAACGAGCCATAGAAATTACGTAGTTTGGAAGGGATATTTTTGGAGGTATTTGATTTCGACTTTTTTCTTCGAATTTGATTCGGTTTATTATTGCGACTGCCCTCACCCCGGTGACTGAGCGAGACTCGCTGAGTGAGAGTGACTGATTCGAACAATCGAAAACTAGCGGTCGATCCCATAGACTCGAAACAATCGAGTTGATAGTTCACTCGATTCCAACCATTTTCACCACTACCATTCCGATTCCCGATTCCCGATTTCCGTTTCGAACCATTCCGATTCTTTCGATTGTTACATTTTTTTTTGTTTCCAGGTACAAACAGCACATATTTACGTAGTTATCTACTGAGTATTTGGAGGTATGTTGTTAGTTTATTTCCCGCTGTAGTACTTCATTTACCACTTATAAATCGCATTTCTTGTGATAATAGAATATCTGAAAATACTTTATATGTATTTGTAACTGTGCGAAGTGGTTGTGTTTCTGTAAATAAATGTTACCGTTACTTATTTTCTCGTGTTTTAATGTGTTTAGGAAACATGTTATGTATTCTAGTGTACTCAATCTTTCTTCACTTTAAATTATTTATTTATATCAATAACTCATTTCTTCTAAATTGGTATTATATTTTAATTTATGGAGCATAGGGCGTGTTGAGGTTCAATAGATAAAATGTTAGTGCAATGTTGTTACCTGTAAATAAAATGAAGAACATATTGTGTCGAATTTATACACTGTAGCTGTATTAGATTAGGTACTTGGAATTGTGTAAAAGAGTAATAATACTTTATTTTATTGAATTTTGTAAATGTCCGAATAGATGAGATGTACACAGTAATGTTTCTGTCGGCTATTGTGCGGTGTGCCCGGTCTTGTACAAAACTATTCATTCGTGTCAAATTTGGGACTTTATATTTTAGTACCTATTGAATAAAGTTATCTGAATCTTGAAAAACATTTTTTTTTCAATAACCTTTATCTAATTTTTGTTGTTAAAACTTTTTCGAACATCAGTCTATGTGTATGTTGCACCATTTCTCGCCATGTTATGATATTTTTTCTGAGGTGCACGAGAAGGAGTGTCAGTCTAAAACGCACCTGTATTCTTTCAGTTTCCCTTTGCACTCCAGGGCCACGGCAACTCTTTTGAACAATCCCGGAATGTAATGGACGGCTGATAAAAAATACGAAAAGTATTATAAGTAGATAGTATCAGAGTACAGAGCACGTACACAACACTAGCATCAGTGTCATAGCCCAGCGCTAGAGAAAGATAATCTTGATAACTAGCGCGTAGTGGCGGCGGCGCGACGCCGACGTGCGGCGGCGGCGACCACCGGCCACGAACACGTCACCGCCACGGACCCCTAATATCAATTTTACAACTCTTGGCTACCTATGGCACACACAATGTCTTGATTGACGCACGCCACTTTATTGATCGTCGTAATTTATATTACACCGGAACATTTAATGCCACCTTTTTAAACCTGATTGATGCCCGTCGTACACAACATATTTATTGAAGTTGTTCCAATTCATCTTGTTGTACTGATGAATGTACGAGGAACACATAGGATTTCTCGGAGATTGAACGGCCGATACGAATTCAATTAAAGATTGATTGCCACAATCTGTTTAATGTGACTGCCAACATTGCATCTCTATAAGTGCAGGTGAAACCCAAACGTGGTTGTACAGAATCCGGCTTTCAGTACTCGTCAGATAGCAACCTAAATACTAATTTCAAGGTATGCAACTTGAAATTAGTATTTAGGTTACAAATAATTACAAAACAATTTCAATTGAATTCTAAGAAAGTATGACAAATGCAGTTGCCTTTACCTAAATGGGACGGGGCGGACCTTGTTTGCTGAGTGCATTGAGAAAGTTGAGTACAATCTTCATGTAACGAATTCCTTATGGTGAAACTTCTGGACGAACGTCGATTTGTGACGATGATAAATTATTATGATGACTGCTGCTGCAACTAGATTCCACTTCATAGTCAGGAGAAGATGCCAATATTTATTAAAGACGTACCTTGAATAAGAAGCTGCCAGATGTCGTTAAAAACATAAAATAATCTAAGACCCGAAACTAGACGCCAAATATTTAATATCAACAAAGTACGCAGAACCCAGAAAACAGTGACCAAAGCTTTTAGATCTCAGAATATAAACGGTGACTCGTATCTCAGGAATCGTCTACCCTACCCTCGTTAACAAGATTTTACAGTCAGTTCATTTTCCTCTTTCTAAACACGTATCCACACCACAATGTTTAATAAATTACACATCTAATAAGTAACCGTGAACTTGGCGGCGGTCCATCAATAACGAGCATTAATATTGGCTTAGGTGCATTCATCGGGACCAATATGGCCGTACTCGCCGCCATTACCGTTTTGACAGTTGCAATCAATCAGAGCTGATGAATGAGGTTCGCGAGCGAGAGGCGTGCGCGTGTGCGTGTGTGCGGTAGCTACACACAAAAACTATAAACTACATTAATGATTTGATTTCGAGACTGTATTTAGACATGCTACTAGGCCGTATAAGTCCCGAGTATCTCTCCCTTATAAGCGTAAAGAATCTTGATCGAAAGCGTAGGAGAAATAATAGACTTGCTACTTTTTATTAAATTATGCTGTGGGAGTTTCATTTTAACCTTTTCACCGCCAAGCACTTCTATAGAAGTTCGGGATTTTCGTGCCACCAGCGCCACAACTTCTATAGAAGTTGTTCATTTTAACTATCTTATTAAAATAAATTTACTGTGATTAAAAGCTTTGTTTCATTTTATTATTTAAGATAGCACTGTCTACTACCCTGTTTTTTATTTTTCTACACAAAATAAGCCCTAGTTTGTCCTAAAATCGGCAAAAACAGAAACTCCGAATTTTGTTACTTTCCTCAGAACGCCAATCACTTCATATCAAGTTGACCAGTGATGTGCCGTGAAAGGTTGATTAAAATATTGAAATATTTATAAATACAGAAAGTTACGAATATCGAAAACAATTTGAGGTCAATAAAATATGAACTTAGTTATCTACTTCATTACAAAGGATAGTAGATGAATTTTGACCTTCAGGTAGATGCCGATACGTAGTTATAAAGTTGTTACCAATTCTTGTCGATAGTTATTTTCCCATCTCTACAAAACAATTGGTCGTCTATGCCCCTGTGCGCCACCGAGCGCCACGAACTACTATAGAAGTTGGTCAGTGACGTCATAGGCGTGCGGCTGTCAAGGTCACTTTGGCATAGTGCAGCACAAAATCGGATTCGCGCGCACGCATCTTTCTTTCTTTCACTTGATAACAAATAGAAAAATGAGTGAAGAACTTGATTCGGACGAACTTCTTAAAAGTTTTGCAAGGTGTGGAATCGGACTCGGAGTATTTTGTGGAGAACATTAAACCAGAAGATAATTCTGAGGTATGTCTAACTGGATGATAATAATAATGTTTATTCATCAAAGAGTAGGAATTCAATAAGTAGGTATGTAAAATGTTCGGTGAGCCCAGTATCTCCAGATGCACTGTAATTACAGTAGATTTAGATACTGTTTTTGTAACGTGCCCTCAGTGGCAGTGCCAATAACTTGATATGAAGTTAAAAAATGAGATCATGAAACAAATAGAGATGTACCCCATTCCTTATAGTTCTAATTGAGTTATGTATTAGTTTCTTTGATACTCATAATTTATACTGTTTTTTCTTATTTAGGATACTGTGAAATAAAAGAAATCTGGAAATATTTAATCAGTTTTTATTTATATTCGTAAAATCAACTTTAAATCTTAACTTTACGCGTACAAATCTCATTCATCGATATGACTATATCCCCATCACTACTGTTTGCTGTATATTTAGTTATACATTTATAGCTTGGCGCTCGGGGAGGCATTGCGTTTTGTGTACGTTGGCGGCGAAAAGGTTAAGAATATAGGTAGATGGTTCACAATTTGGAGATGCAAACTTTTATCTTGTGTGTCCGGATAATATCTTTTAAACCACGACCGGTGTAAGGAGACATGGAGCGCTCAAGTAACGTTAGCAGCACTTAGGTGAGCTACTATCATAAAATATTAGTCCGTGTGGCATGAAACTGTGATCTACATCTCGTAGCAGCCCTAATACCTCTATGTCTGCATCAGTCTTTGTCGTACAGTTGTTGAAGATGAAGGATCGAGCTGGCAGTCGGTGGCGTGAGTCACCCCGGGCCACCGCGCTCGGTTCATTCTCTGCCAATGAAAAGATTAAACGACTGTCCGTCAGACGACTCGTACCTAATGTGAATTAAATTACCGCTCCATATATTATTCAATAGTCGAATACTTTGTACAGCTACTTATGCAATAATGTATGGATCATATATCTTAATTGTAAGTAAGAGGTACATTACTAATCTATAATATAAAAATGAATGGCTAAATGTGTTGCTAAGCGCAAATGTCGAGAACAGCTGAGCCAATTTCGCTAATTCTTTTTTTGTTGTGTTTGTTATTGTGAGAAGGTTCTTATGGAAAAACAAAATTAGGGTAGAGTAAGGTGGAGTAGGGTAGAGCGGGAGCGAAACCGCGGGCAAAAGGTAGTGGCACAATAATTACGGTGAAGTTTACCGCACTGTAGTTCAAACCATGGGCCCAGTAGGGTTGAAGCCTACTGGGGCCAAGTCTGATACGATCTCCCGCTCCGCCCTAGTACGGGTGAAGTCACAGGATGATTTCTCACCTAAAAGAAAATGAATAACAAGGGCAGGAACTTTGGGCCTCTGCCATAAATAAGAACGTCATTAGAACGTCGTTAGTTCTTCAACTTGTACAAAAACAATTTGTTCTTAAAACTGATGTTGAAGTTATAAAACAGTATTACATTGTTAGTGTTCGATGCACTCTGGGATTAACCTCAACGACTTTCAAAGATGGATAGCCGTCATAAAGGCCGAGCAACAGCGGCACTCGGCAGGCAAGTCACGCATGTGTGTCCGTGCCGATTGTCGCGCGAATTCGACGGACGTCCATTTAATTTGCAACATTGTTCACCAAACTGCAACCATGGAAAGTTACGAAGTTATTCGGGAGCTGAATAAGAAATCAAAACATTTTTGACTTGCAAATTATCACGTTTTTGTGTTAGCTGCGTTAGGCCGGTTCTTTGGCCCTTTACTTACTGGCACAGAGCCACAAAGTAGCTAGATGTAAAAGCCGGCACTAGATAGCTTGTAGCGTAGGTTTAATCTGAGATTTTATACACTTTACTGTTGTAAACTTGTGACAGACAAAATGTAGAGCACTTTTAGTTCTAAGTACAGGTTCCCATAATGCTTCCTGCAATATGTATTGTAAGTCACGCTTGTATCCACTGAATGTTGAGATAATTGAGAAAAGAGTTAGGATGACCTCTGGCAACGATGCACTCGTCGAGCCAAAGCATTAAAATCTTGAGCACTGATGTCAAATTGCAATTGTTGTTACATTTGGGGGAGTCCGTATCGGATTGCATAACTTAATTCCGCCAAACCCGTTCAGATGGTGAACGTCATGATCCATAGGACCCATCGATCCATCAGTAAAAAATACTTTGGGGACAAATTCATTGCACGCACAGAATAGAAAATATAGGTAGAAGTGCCCCTAACGTGGCTAAGCACGGGAACCAATGTCGCCAAACTCACACATTTGCGTATCAAATTGTACATTACACACATAAAAAACAGTAATATGATTGGCTACGAAGCTACGAATTACAAACTTAACTTTTACAAATCATATTCTTATTGCTTTCATAAATTAGGTCTTATTACAACGTAAGAAAGTTGTTATTATTTGACATGACACAAACAATAAAGAAGTTTTTCGTCTAAACACCAATTTACAACGAGATCGGCTACTCAACGCTAGATGGCGCTGTAACCAATTTATTTTATTCAGAACGCTAGTGGCTTGGAAATAGAAGCCATATTCACCTGCACATGTAATCGGCGAATCTCGCTTGATGTTGACACGCGCGCGATATCTAAGAGGCACTTCCTCTACTTTTCTTTATTCCGTGATTGCACGTATGGCCAAGGAGTGGAATTCCCTGTCGAACTCTCTGTTTCCTGATAGCTCATTTCCAATCGCGAACCCGTAGGCCTGCAAGATTGAAAACAGAACTATTTTATTTGTCATTGAAGTCAGTAATCTCGCGGATACCGTAGTATTTGAAGGATAAAGATTATTTTTAAAGTAGTAACCTAAGTAAACACAAGTTAATTTCAAAACATTTTAGATTATTACCTAGAGGGTAGGTATTATTCATTAGAAAATTATTTATTTAGCTGTAAGGCAGCAGCTTAAAAGAACTTTATTTTCTGTAGGTACAAATTTTACAGAAAAGTCATGGTCCCAGTCAAATAGGCAAGTGTGAAATAGCTAAAATGTGCCAAAGCCAATATTGTATACAATAAGCAATTAACTTTAACTCTATAAGTAGCTTAAATATGAAACCAGGAAATCCATGTACCGTAAAACGTCAAGAGCAAATCTCTTAACAAATAAGAAGATGAAATGGCTTATGAATGTTGTTCAGTGAAATAATAGCGTCAAGTATCGTACAAAAGGTGACAGCACAACAATACGTCGCGGGTGGTCGCGACTCTGTGCCAACTGATACAGTTCTCGGAAGGTCAGGCGCAGCCGAATGCCTCCGAGCTCCTCCGAAGCCACTTGGACTAGAAGCTCGTAAACCTCTGGAGCCTATAATTACGAATGCGGAACTCTTTGGCCTGTACCTATATGAGGAAGGTTTCGAAGGATAACTCTAATGACCGTTCTGAACGTTCCGGGAAAGAATATTTCCTGGAACCTGGTAAATATTATTTATTGAGTTTGATGCATATTGTTTCACATAAATTCAACATAATATGCTTTTTTGTAGCTTTCGATAGGTACTTTGTAATAGATTACGAGCTGATTTGGTTTTGCTCTTTCTATACATAGCAAACCCAATAATTCAGATGCTAAATAACAAAAATACAATTTTTATTACGGAGTTTTTCCTGGAATTATAATACAACGTGTTTTAGATTGTTAGATTATACTAGTGACCCACCCCGGCTTCGCCCGGTTTCTAATTATATACATACGCCTTTCTTATTTATTGCTCTTTCTATTAGTGAAAATCGCATCAAAATCCGTTGCATAATTTAGGAGTTAGCTGATAAACACAGACGTAGAAAGTGTCTTCGTTTATACTATGTAGGTTCCTAATCCACGGCACGATTGGTGCGGTGGTTGTGAGGTCGGCTGCTGCGTTGCGTGTCGCGGGTTCGATTCCTACACCGAACAGATACCTATATGGCCTACAGATTGTTGTTCCGGGCCTGGGTACGTTGCGTATGTGAGATTACATGTTTGTGAAATCCTCGATACAGGAGTATTTTTTAGTGAAGGGCAAAAAAATATGAAGATAATTTCCATGGATTTCAATTCCTAATGTTGGATTAAAAGAGAATGTGCGCGAGGTGCGCGCATTGTTGATAGAGAAACCTTATCAACCATTAGTATTACTTCTGCTTATTATTGACACGCAACTATCCGAGTGAATTAAATAAATGCTACTAATTAAACTTAACATGCAGGTATTTACCACCAGCTATGTGTAACATGTCGTAAAGCAAAACGTTAATTTTATTATCACCTGGGCGTTTCTGTTTATGGTAAATAATTAAAAGCCTGAATGGCGGCGGCATTTGTTTAGCATCAACAAATTTTGGTATGAATAAGATATTCTGTGTGGGAGTAATGATCATAAAATGAAAACGAGTGACGATAGAATCCATATCTTATACCTTTTGCAATACAGTGAAGTAGGTCTAAATACCGTTTATTGGGAAATTGCCTAACGCTTGACAAACATTAAATTTATTTTAATGGCAATTCTACCGGCAATAAAGTAGCTGTTGGACATAAAATTAAATCTAAATTGTAATCTTATACGATTTCGTCACGGCTTGTTGGTTGTTCGCACCGGGCCGTAATGGCGGCGGAGATATGGCTGGAAATGTTCCGAGGTGACATATTATCTAGGCGCACCGGTGCACTAGATTCGATGTGACGCGAGATAAATCCCAACTCGCTATCTATTTCAATTTCATTGGAGCGCGCGATATCGTACAAATCTCGGCCTTATTCCGTCCGCCGCCAGCGCTCGCGGCCTGCGCCCGCGCCGCCTCGGACCACCCAGCGCGATTCACAACCACTCCTAAACATAGCGGCTGTCTATCTATCTGTTTATACTAAACGATACCAACAGATACAAGAATAACGAAATCCGAGATGAATGTCAGCTCATTCCTTTTATTATAGCCTCTACGTACATTCGTATTTTCAGCTCGTGGACCGTCCGAAATGATATTCAGTTGTTTTATTCTTTGCATGTTCATTGTGAAGTATCGAATGATTATAAAATCTGATAATCACATCATAATATCCACTTCTGGGATCAATAAAAAGAACGTGTCATCGTAAATAAGACCTGTATAAATCTAAAGACGATTTATTATTATGAGGTCGTAAGAACTTAATTTACCCGAATAATAAAATGAGGTATGCCATAAGTCGTGCTTTTGCGGTAAGTCATTTAAGTATAAGCTATAATATACCCGACGATGATTTTTTAAATTTGATTTTGGTTTAATTTTCGCGAGGTGGTGGAGCGACCGTCATATTTCACGATGTCTGGTCAAAGGGGATCGCGGTCGCAGTCTCGTGTTATACGGTCAAACCTCTGGAATGTTTGATTGAGAGCATAGCCGAATCATTCCTTAAATAAAATATTTGCCCATAAAATATTTTATTAATTTGTAAGTGGCGTTGATAAATAAGAGGTGATTTGAATTTTATTGTTCGTAAGACTGTGTACCTGTTGCAGTTGTTTGCTACGTAGTGTAGTGTTGTAGACGTTTGGCTTTTTTTCGTTCATGGATAATTGTAGGCTTGTAAGATTTGTAAGTGAAAATATGATCCTTACGGTCATATATCGTCGTAAAGGTGTAAAGTGTGGGGTGTACCTAGTCAGCAGAACACGGCAGACCGTGTGGGTGAGGTACTGTCACACACAACTGGCCTCTCTTCCTTTTTTATCGCGGCCGCAAAGTCGCGTGTCGCTCGTGTTGGTACACTCGGCGTGAAAACTGATAATATTAGCTTTTTTCTTTATTTTTTGCTGTAGCACTAATTGGCTCATTCAATAATCTTCTCTTACCTTAAAAGCTTTTCCTGGGCCTTCCGGTTACCCTGCTTCATATATTTTCATAACCTTTTTTTTGAGATGGGAAATCATAGAGGTCAGGTCAGAAAGAGAGTGGAGGAGAGGGAGTCGGGTGTTGGTTTTACTAACTAAAAACCCAACCCTAAGCCTTGATCACACGGACCGAGTACAAGGGCGAGACAGTAAAATGTTGCTCGGCCGAGCACTCGGCGCTTTGTTTATTATACGTACCTACTGAGTATTCGGCCGAGAGCACTGTCTCACCCGTTTACTCGATACGTGTGATCATGCGTTTCAGGGTTATGGAAACTATCTCAAAGTTCCCGCAGCATTTTACCAAAAAATATCTATCTATCTAATAATTGGTATAATTTTATTCCAAGTCCGTGTTCAGTTCCGCAACTGTCTGTACCGCGAGCTTCTACTTCACGCATATCGTAATATCCGTCTTACTCAGTGTCGTTTAGAAACAACAGTGTTAACAGTAATGCTTTTATTTGACTACATCACTCACATGCATGCGAAGCCTTCGTAAATCGTCGTGGGTGGTATCTCACTCTTGTTTCCTCACAAAAACAAAAGAAAGAAAAAATTAAATCCCCAAAGGAAATTAGTCCCTCTAAAACATGGTTTGGACATGTGTTACTTTTTTCGCTTTAAACACGTCTCCCAGTAAGATTTATGTTTTGGTTTCTGTCCGACATAAAGTTGTGGTCAAGTAAACGTAAAACTTTAGAAGGATTAATTTAAAATAGAATGGAACTAAGTCTACCCACTCGTTCGTTCTTACCATCTTCAAAATGGTGTTTTTATTGCGTTCGGTTTGTTTGATTTCAAAATCCTTCTTAGAGTATTTGCTTTCGGATTTTGTTGTATTTTATAGAATGATAAAGATTGTGTAGCGTGGCGCAGGTAGAGCGTATCACAGGTAGCACAAACAGCTACTGTGCTCCGTCCTGAGTACACAGCGCTCAGCTTACTCACACAATACTCGCGGGGTAGGTTAACAACGAAACGGGGGAAAAAACTAGACGAGCTCACTGCTCACTGCTCACCCACCCTTAGCGATACATGAAGTTGCGTGTCGCACTCCTACTCATTTCTATGCAGATGTAGGTATGCTACAGTTTATTTAACACGTTGTGTTTACTTAATGATTGTGTTCGTAATTAAACAGATTGTTTATTTAATTAGTAACGTTAGCGAGGCAATAACATGAGACATACGTGATAATGAGATAACAGTTTATGTTAGTGGCAATGTTTAGACATTAAGCGAGCAAATAAAAGACTTCAACGACATACAATGATTACTTCTAGGCAAGCGTGCACTATCGTCGAGTATATTATCGCTCACCATCAAGTGAGTTTTGGCATATCTTTTCATTTGTTAAATTACTGAATTTCTTAAGATTTTAAAATTCAATATTGTTGGTAAGTAAACCTCGTAACGTTAAGCCCCGGAAGAGCAAAGTGCCCTAACACAATTTTTGTTTTAAAGGGCACTTAAACCACTAGACTATAATACGTCTTGTGAAACCAAATTAATAAATTAATTATTTACAACACACAAAACAGTTAATCAGCCGTAATATCCGATAATCTTTCCGAAGAAATCTTGACAATAGCGCTTACTATAAGCATATTTTTTCTCAAATAGGTACTTAAGTTCTCAAGTCCAAGTATGTCCCATTGGGGTCGTTATCTATAGGCACAACATCACGTAACAATGCGAAAGTGTCGGGCAATAGGTCCGACAGCGTCGTCTGCTATTGTTTATCATGTGGCTCTGGAGGTAGCAAGCAGCCGCTAACCGGGCCTGCAAACAACACCGGTCACCGCCGACGCCCGACGACTCTGTGCTAATAGTTCTTCAGACAGACTGTTGATTCAGGAGCAATTTCTCACAACTAACGATTACGACTCACCGAGCTACGCAACAAAAAATGATGCGAAATTGGTGTGTCGCCTCCAAGTTAAATTGATGTCGTGTAAAGGTGTAGGTAGCTTGCTTCTGCTAGATTTTTATAGAGATTTTCAAGAGAAGGCACTTATATATTTTTTTAATAACTCTACATATAATTTTGAAATTTAGAATTAGTCACACATCAAGCAAAAATTATTTTTTATGGATTTCCGCCTATAGCCCTTTCAGTTCAATCGTCAAAATCTACATCTACTTACATACATATATAAATCAAATTGAAGTGTCTGTTTGTAATATCAAAGTATTTTTTACTAAATGCTTTTGTAAGTATATTCAATACTATTAGCAAGAATGCGTTTTTTTTTTTGTTTGTAAGTCTGTGTGATCCGGCTAATTTCCGAACCGGCTGGATCGATTTTGACAGGACTTTCACTGATAGATTGCTGATGTTATTAAGAGTAACTTAGGCTACTTTTATTTTAGAAAAAAAAATAGGCTACGCACAAAAAATCTTTTTTAAATTGTGCTGTTTTACAAGTCTGTTGTGGGCACTGGCTAGCTTTAATAAATATAAATGAAACGAATAAGTATTCAGTGGCGAGCCCTGCTGATCATCAGCCGTCCTGAACTCCCGCGCGGTGACAGCGCGACGGATTAATGTAAATAATCGCGCTGAGATCGGCGCGCGCGCCGCTCACTGAGCTTACGCAGGAAGTACGCTTATCCTCCAAGACTTGCTGTCACATAATGTGGGTTTCCATTCGAACACCCGTTTGCCCTGTCAATGGCGATAAATTTATATATTTTTTACGAAAAGTAAACAGAATTACCTACTTTCTCTCTAGTGTAAAAAATTAATGGCGTACGCGCTGTATTCATAAGGGTGATTGTAAACTCGTCACAGTGTGATTTGCCACAAATGAGTAAATTCCATAAATTAATTGTAAATTCGTCACAACCATAAAAAATAGCTATTTATTTGGTAGATACAAGTTGTTGTAAACTCGTCACAGATCTTTATTTGATGCTAGTTTTTAAGAAAGTACCTTTAGCAAGCAAATGTCTGGCTCTTACATAATTTTAACATGAAGTATTATCTAAACCAAGGTTAGTTAACCATTTGATTATCAATAATCTGAAAACATATTAAAGGTTAATTTAATAACTTTTAAAAATCATGCCAAAAATAAGCTTTATAGAACAATACAGAATAGTTAAAAATCTAAGCAAGCGTGCGTACGTCGATCAACTCGTCGCTTTCTATCAGGTGAGATAGTGGTCAAACTCGAACTTATCATTATTGACTAATAAAGCTAAAAAAAAAAACAATTCTCTACGGAGCTCAAAGATGAGGCGTGGATATTGATCTTAAAGTTAACTGAAATTTGTGTTGTTCTTGATAACTCTTCCAACAATACGTTAAGTTGCTTACTTGAGATGAGACAGTGGAAACAGACGGTGAGATGTAGAACATCTCGCGTAGATTGAAGAGTGAATTATCGATGTTGCGCTCCAAGGTTCAGTTTGTTCAGCCGCCCAATACCACCTTGACTAAACAACGGAAAAAAAAATCGTCTGGGAACCGACGACATCCTGCCCTTTCATTAACTTTCAGTTTTTCTCAGAGCTGACCTGCGCCTGCGCCGCCACAATTATCCATTAATGATTGATTATACTGTTACTTTCCATTTTTGTAATGTCACTGTTTGGTTTATCGTGAGATAGTTTGTACAAAGCTTCAATTTTTTGTCGCTATTTGAACATCTTTTTCCTTTTAGGATCATAATCGAATGGACCCACCAGCTCTGTCCACGGCAATTTACAGCCCATTGTGTAGCCGGCCTTATCTCGTGCGTTCTGCTAATTGAGTCATTCTACACTAGGAATGGCATTGTTTGCAAAACTTGACCATAAGTTAGCCGCAAACTATTCCACGTGGGTGGTCTTCAGTAATGTGATCCGGACGTTGCTCTTATTTTATGATTATATTCTGCACTCACAGTAAATGGCACATTAAATTTTAATATAAATTAGGAGCTGTGAGCAGTTTACAATATAATGGAGATGACAGACCATAACAAATCTATAATGATATTTTAGTAATTATAATGAGCATCATAGCACGCCATCTTTGTTATCTAAATGTTAAGCTAGACTTTAGAAACTCATTGTAATTGTGCTGTAAAAGCTCTTCAGCATCTATTATGCAAAGTTGGGTTCTATAGGGGCCTTTAAGCTTTGATTATGTGACAACTTTTTGTACTGCTGTTCTCTCACGGCTCATCTTAGAAACATATTAATAGACAAATGCGTGGAGGATGCGTGACGAAAAGCGCATGTATGTCGCGAGTGTCGGGGAGCACCGCGGCCGAACAAATTGATTAGAGCGCGCTGAGTGACAGCCGCGAGCCCGCAGCCCACCCACGACGCCGCGCGCTGATGCAACTGCATTGTGAGCCCAGTGCCGACTGCAGCCATTGTGGTGCTGAGAGCACACAGCTAGCAGCAATTTGCGACCATTCAAATGTCATGCATTGAACATTTGAAAGATAATTCCGTTTATAATCTCATTAAGTATGAGCACGTAGGTTGAGGTTTGGACGTTCTTCGTGAGATTTAAGAAGAAAAGCCTGAATACTGGTTCGATTAGTTTGAGTTACCACACTACGCATAGTTCTGTAGTAGGTATTTTATTTTTCTAAACATTACAAAACAAACTCGCATGCGTTCATGCTTAGCATGTTGTAGCTCCGATCCTACTGAATATAATTGTGTCTTGATGGACGAGTCCGCCCAAAATACTATATCATTAATGCAAATACTTAAGGTACCTAGAACCTTGGGAGATTTGATGATTGTTCTATTTAACCTAAATAAAATCTAGACTATGTCATTGCAATTCGTTTGTCATATGACAGCAGCAGTAGCATCTAAAGGAAACCTAATGGCTCTATCAAATTGAAACCTAATTTCAAAAATGGAAACTTTATGTAAATATTTACGGTGTCTAGGATCATAGAATAAACATGAAGGTCAAGCGGCTGTGGCGCGGCCGCTCACGTTCCTTACTATCCTTTCCTGCTATTAGACTCCTTAATTGCTCTGAGATTGGTCATGTTACTCTCTTTTATGGCAATGCGGTCAAACATAATTGTTTTTATGTGAGCCTGTTTTTTAACTCTGTATTATTAGTTTTGTAATCGGCCGTAGGTGGTCTGTCATTAGCGCGGCACGGTTCGTCTACGGCATTTTAATAGTCTAATCGCTAATTAATTGTTTGGAAACAATTTCAATGTCTGTTTTTATGGAAAGCGTGTTTGACACTGAATAAATATAGATATTTTATTGCATGTCTATTTTTACTGTTAATTTATTCAAGTCTCGTGTAACAATTTTCGCTATGTATATTATTATCGGAATGTATCCGCAGTATTCATGGGATCCCTCGCTAGATGTGTATCGGGAGCATTCCTATGTTCGGTAATAATGTTGATTATTTATTAATGTGCTGATGATAAATAAAGATTATCTTTTTCCATTTTGCTGAAAAACCTTTTATACTTACTTATTTTACCTTAGTAATCGACTAAGAATCTTGCGCTATACACGTAAAGCTTTATAGTGCAGCTACAAAGAATTAATACTGCGCGCTACGATCGTCATAGAGAGTGAAAGTTCAATGACAAAGTTGTTTGAACTTCATATATTCTGTGTTAAATTGAGTATACTGCAGGAGTCTGACTACAACACTTATGTGTACAGCGCGCCGCTTATATTACCTTTAATGAAGCTTGACGAAAGAACCAATATGAGTGGAAGCACGCAGCTCAAACAGTGAGCGTGAGACATTTAGCGTGCGATTTGGTACGAGTTTAAAACTCACACGTAGCGGTACTCCTTTGTTCCGCTGTCGTCCTGGGAGGCTACTGGCCAATAAAACAGACCGTTACGAACAATGGCCACATAAAAATTGGGAGTACTGAACAAATGACTTACGAGTATGACGAAGTGATTCGTAGGCGACGACTTTTACGCATACAGTGTTGGGTGGTGAAGTTGTAGAAGCTGTTCATACTTTGCAGCGATTTAAGTAGAATTTCAAAAGACTGGTTCGTCCTTCTAAAACCCACCCTTTTTTGTATCCTTGCTTTTTGGTCTTGGGCGGTTTCTGAAGTTACCTTATGCGTTGCCGAAGTTGTCTAAACCTTTGTAGGGAAATTCCAAGTGCAATACAAAATTTTGATAGGGTTAAACCAGAATACCGCCCCTTTTCAAACACAAAACAGTCCCGCGAGTAGACTGAAGAGCGTAGCACATATTCCATCCTAAACACACTTCTTAAAGAAAGAATATAGCTTTGGGAAGAACATAACCTGCCACCATCTGACTTCTTGAACCCCAGGATCAGGATCTGCCACCGGACGTGAATTGCAGTTACCTATATGCAAAGCACTAAATCGGTTGCGCATCCGGGTAAGCCGTTATAGACACAAGTTGATGAAATGGGGTTCTATAGAACCGCCGGTGATGTGAATACGGGCAATGAGTCACACGTTGGAGAGTGTGCTCATGCACCTGCACTTTGGAGGACTAATGAGTCCACAGATGCTGCAGTTAATGTAGCCACCTATTGGGGCTATGTTTAAGGAGTTTACCTTCGATAATTCGAAAACTAGGATAGATATCTCGGTTGTAATTTGGTACTCTAGTTTCAGGGATGAATTGTAGCAATTTTATTTGTCTATCAAGAAATTATTGCAACTACCAATAATTTGACTGTGTATTACATCTTTGTGGTCTTACATGATGTAAAGACAAGGTACGATCCATCTTTTTGAGGGTTACAAGTATTGTGTCTCGGCGGGATGATGAACCAACTATCCCTATATGGGATAGATGACTGATCTTACCCAAAGGTATAAAAATTTATATCTAACCGTAGTGAATTAAGCTATATCTCGTTATTCCTGTCCATGGTTGACAAAATTGGTTCGGGCTGGTTCTGTTGCAAAGGTAAAAAAAAAAGCACCGGCACCAAATTCAACAATTTCAGCCACATATGTATTATCTAAATACAGGGTGCAAGAATGAGATGACCCGTAATGGTAAGCTTAAAATGAAGAGAAGAAATGCTGTTTGAAGCTTAGAATGTAGATGAATATATGATGGATGCGTGATGTTTTGACGAACAGAGGCTTTTTAAACATTTGAATTAATGTGTCAGGAATTTCATTCAAAATTAGTCAAATTGTGACAGAAAGTGACACAAAAGGACGAATCACTACATAGTATAAAACAAAGTCGCTATCCGCCGTCTGTCTGTCCCTATGTATGCTTAGATCTTTAAAACTACGCAACGGATTTTGAGTCGTTTTTTTTTAATAGATAGAGTGATTCTTAAGGAAGGTTTATATGTATAATACATGCATAATATAGTAGAGAAACACTGATAAATTTAGAGGTTTCTAATGTGATGTCGTAAATAAGCACGTTTTTTTTGCGCTTATATTGCAAACGCTGGCTGTACCCTACGAGATAGACCAAAATAATGTACCACAGTATTATCCACCTTAAAAAGTTTAACAAAAAAGTCCGCGATGGTATATGTCAATCTCTTAGGGATAACCCACCATAACCATTTTTTATCCTTTACTAAAAAATGGTTATTTACGAAGTGATTTTAAACAATACAGCATTAATCCTTATCCAATTAAGTACTTTAAATAAATTGTGCATTTATTATAGATCAATATGCTTTTTACAGCATGTAATTTAAGTGAATATTTCCGAAGATATTACAAATTTAAAATGCAGGGACGTAGTTGTTGCGGCGCCGCGCCTATACATAGCGCGTTGATGGCCGCGCTTCGTCCTAGCCCTGGCTGGAGGCTTTGATTTTATTCAGGGCCACCACAGGCAAGCTCGGTTAAGCAGACGACAACCTCATAGGTTGACCTGCGAGAGGCCACACACAAAAAAAAAAACGTGCTTCGTCCTATAGCACTTCATGATTTGCAGCGATCGCACGCGTTTATCGGAGCTCTCTAGCGAGGAAAATATCAATCCCTGCTTAATATTATAAATGCGAAAGTAACTCTGTCTGTCTGTCTGTCTGTTACGCTTTCACGCAAAAACTACTGAACGGATTTAGATCAGATTTGGTTGGTAGGTAGAAGAGATACTGGAATAACACATAGGCTACCTATAATTCCACTGCTGAGCACGGGTCTCTGCCGGCGCGATATAAACTGTAGTAGTAGTAGTAGTAGTGAAATGACTAATATGAACATTCATCAGCTGTATCTACAGATACATAGATACTAGTGGTTTGTTTTTTGTTTTGGCTGGAGCGATAGGAAATATCAAACTATTACTGACTAAACCCAACTAAATCCCACTCACGTTTCTACTATTGCCCTTTACATTCCAGATCCGCGGTAACTTCGAACAATCCCACAGCAGATAGATAGATACTAGTGACATAAAGTTATCATACTCACAGCAGCTGGTCTCAGATACAATTTACTGATTGACCGATATAACAATTTACTTTAAATTGCACCCTTTTACGGGCACTGGTATCATTAGAACAAACGAGTTCTAGTGACAACTAGACATTGGTTGTTACAACTAGCACACAGGCCGCCATCGGCTGGGTTTACTGCCTATTCTGAAGCTCGATTACGTTTACGATTGAATATTAAGTTATAAATCAAGGCGGCCGCGCATGCGCCAACAGGCGTCAAGTTTTTGCGCCAATTAACTTTATATATGCTTTATATATATTGCGGAAAGATGAGCAAACGCTTAACGATGTTTTTGATTTTCCCATTGATGTCATTCATCTCAGCTAAGTTTTGGATATGACTAATATTAGTCTTAAACTGATTTGCTTTATATCCCATTATTTGAAAACAGAATAAGTCTGTACAAATAGAACTCCACAGATATACTATTCATATTGTATATCTTACAGATTACGGACATTTTGTTCGTTTAGTTCCATTTATATCGACAGTGATAATCCAGATGTCGGTGGTCTACTGGATTTTATTGTTACTTTACACAACAAATGAGACAAATCATCGATTTGAAATGTGATACCAAACTTGAATTTTTACTTTGTGATTTGGAAGAGGTTTACGATCCTTGAACGCGCCTTCAGACACTCTAGTGTCTTTGAATAGGAAATTTATTCGTAGAATGTAAGCGGATTAGAAAATTAGCGTGCTTGGATCAGCTCGGAGCGTCGTAAAGTGGGTAGTTTGCGTCCTCCTACGCTGGCGGGGCGCAGAGGGCCGCGCGGCGCGGGCGCGTGTCACTCGCCACGATTCCTGCAATAATCTCCCCGAGCGATTGCTCTATCCGGTGACGGAGTAAAGTATCGCTAGTTGATTATTGTGTTTATTTGCGCGTCGGGAGCGTGTGTTGGTGCGGCGCGCGTGTGTGTGATGCGTGCGCGCGGCAGCGGCCACCCAGCGCGCGGCCACACAGCGCGCCCACCCACGTGGCAGGGGCGCCGCACTCGCGGCCCGCGCCCCGCGCACCATCCACTACCATACTCCCCTTACGGCACGCTGACTACCGAACGACGACCATCGATATGGGCCTTTGATTGACATGTGACTGTCTCCGATACAACCGTCCTAATTGAAATTTGATTGGTGGGAGCTACTGTTACGCTACGCATGAGGAAACATGCAACTTCTCAGCGTGAATGATTTATCACCCTTATTTCTTTGAATGCATCTATCATGTAGGTAATCATTACTTTTCGACATCGTTTAAGTTAAGTTTAGGGTTCCTTTAATAATTCAATATGTCTATTTAATAAAGTAGAACTCAATATTAAAACGTACAGTTTAGAAGAAAGGTCAAAATAAATGTAAAAGTCATGATGTTTAGGTTTGATATTCACGTCAAATATTAATGGATTTTGATTCCTACAAACACTGTTAAGAATACATTAATAATGGAAATGCTCTAAGAATTGATTTTATAAAAGTGGAACTGAGAAGTTCAATGAAAAATTAAATCGCAGAAATAAATCATTTAAAATTGCAGTGAATGCGACCGCGGATGTGTAACACCTGCCGTGCTGCGCGTGCGCACGTGCGCAGGTCGCTGCCGAATTTCGCGAGCGTCGCACCTCGCCGCCTAGCTCTCATTCACTAACCCCCGGCGATCCACGACACACGTTAGATATATGGCCTACAAAACACTAATGTTTATATAATTTAGCGAGAAATATTGTTCGGCCAAATTACAGTGAATAATCTGTAATAACGTTTTATGAGATTTTTTTTAAGCTGGACCGTGTTTCTTCTTCACTATCAAAATTTATTAGGTGCAAAGCTGTAATTTAGTTTTTGTATATCTATAGGTATATATGTATATAAAAACTGGCCAAATGCGAGCCCGACTCGCACACGAATGATTCCGTACTTCTGTACCGTCTGTAGCAATAAAAGCTAAGTTTTATAATGACAACAACAGAAATCATCAGCGGTGAAAATTTCAACTGTCTAGCTAACACGGTTCATGAGATACAGCCTGGTGACTTACAGACAGACAGTGGAATCTTAGAAAACGGGCCCCGTTTTTACTACGTACCCAAAATCTGAATCATTATTTCTCTTGGTAAAGTCATTCTCAAGTTATGGTGTCAACCATAATTTGAGGATGACTACCGATTTCATACTTCTTTTTTTTATTTTCTTATACTTTGTTGAAGGGTTTAACGGAAAGAAAAATTTAGAAAAATTCGCGGGAAATTAAATATAATATAAAAGTACAACTCATACACGGACAAAACGTTAATTGGGAACACATTAATTGTGCGATACATACCTACCTACCTATAGGCTACAGATAAGGAGTAGGTTTATCTGCCAGTCTTGTGTTTCGTGCATGATAGCTTACAAACTAGGGTTTTTAAGCCAAGAGTGAATAGGTAACTTCTAGGCAATTGTCTTTCACTTTCGACCACTTCATCACTTACCATCAGGTGAGATAGTGGTCAAGTACGAGCCTATCAATATTATTATACTTAATTTAATTTTCATGCGTTTGACTATTCTTAAGACAAGACTGCGTAAATTATTGTGTCAACATCATCATCATAATTTCAGCCGAAAGACGTCCACTGTTGGACACAGGCTTCCCCCTAGGGTTGCCATAATGACTGGCCCTGTGCGTCTCGCATCCAGCGGATTCCGGCGACCTTCACCAGGTCATCGGTCCACCATGTGGGAGGCCTGCCAACGCCAGGTCTTCCGGTACGTGATCGCCTTTCCAGAATGTGCCCTGCCCACTGCCACTTAAGTTTGACGATTCTTTGGGCTATGGCTGTAACTTTGGTACGTGGTTGGTCATTTAGTAAGTAATAATAACTTGTATAACCACGGTTCATAATAATCAGGGTAATAATCTGGTAAATAACAGACCAATAGGACTAAATCTAGGTCGCTAAACGAAATCTAACATTAAAAAACGCGTAACAGTAGCCTGTAGCAAAGTTAACACTCATTGCATTTACAAGTTTATTTAATGTTACATTTATAAATTCTGTTAAGTTAGGGTATGATAGTTAGGGTATATTAGATAGATAATGTGATTGTAAGAACTTACTTACTCAATATTTTTGTGTAGTTTTATTTGTCTAATAGAGTTGATTTGTAATTTTAATACAGGGTATAAGGGACAGGTCTCCGCAAACTTTATGGGCTTGTTCCGTAGACGAAACTGAACAATCTACTACCAGATCTTTTTTCAGAAAACGAAAAAAAAAAAATGTCCGATCTAGTTTATAATTTAGTATGGAGAGGTCAATTTTTTTTCGTTTCTTGAAAAAAGAAAATCTTGTGGAAGGTTGTTCAGTTTCACCTTTTGAGCACTTTATTGATAACATAAGGGGCGGCGTAATCAGTTGCCCATGCTAAATCATAGAGGTGACAAGACCAAAAAGATTAAGAACCACTGTTGTAGAACGACACAGATTCCTCTCTTCATTAAAAGTAAAGGCAGCTATACACTGAGACAGACTCTAGTACCGCTATAAATATTGTTGGGGAAATTGGGTCTCCCTGTCATTGTCCCTGTCACTGTCACATTTATCTAGGAAAACAATTTTCATTCAACCGAGTATTATTATCATATATATTTTTTAAGACTTGTATATAATCCAATTCAACTTTTTGGGAGAGTAGAGCTTCCCAGATCGAGGTGTGGAGTAGAGTATCAAAGGCTTTTTGATAGTCAATAAAAACAACATAGAGTGGTCTACTGAACTCTTGGAATTTTTCTATAATCATCTCCAGCGTGTGTATATGATCAACTGTAGAGTAACCTCGCCTGAAGCCTGCCTGTTCGACCGGTTGAAATTTTTCTGTTGTTTCTTTGATTTTTTTCTCTATTATGGAGGAAAAAAGTTTATATAATGAAGGCAGTAGGCTAATAGGCCTATAGTTACTAATGTCGTTTGGATCTCCCTTTTTGTAGAGCAAGATTATTTCTGACTCTGACCACTGACTTGGAGTGTTTTTGCTACTCAGTATCATGTTGAACAGTCTGGTTAGAGGTCTGACTAGATACATGTAACCTGATTTTATAGCTTCGTTAGTGATTTTGTCAGACCCTAGGCTTTTATCTGTTTTTAGTGCTTTAATACCATTTAACACTTCGTCTTCGTTAATGGTTTCTTTCTCCGTTTCTGCAACGTTTGGTTTGGCAAGCTATATAGGTTTTTGTAGAAATCTGTAGCTATTTTTAATATTTCGGTTCTATTTTGTGTGGTATTATTTTTGTAGTAGTTGAGATAGAAAATTAAAAAAAAAAACTTTTTCTGACGGTACAGTTGGTGTAGCTAGGCGTTTCCGAATTTATGAAAGAAAAAGTTCGAAATTCTGTCATCAGTAGGATATTGAGGAACTTTAATAAGAAATTTTCTCATCTCGATTTATTTAAAATACCAAAACAACGACGCTTGGGAGAGGCCTATGTCTAGCAGTGGAAGTCTTTCGGCTGCTATGATGATGATGAATTCATTAAAAGAATGATGGTGATTAATAACAGTATAACAGTATTTCATACACGAACTCATACACCACTTCAACTCTTCACACTCCAACACACCCACCCACACCACACACTACTACTACGCTTGGATTGTACTAGCGTGTTATTCTGTTTGTTTCTGAGGCATAAAGGTTTGGATAGTAAATTGTAAATCCTTAATTGGCTGTAACATTAGTTTATCTTTAAGTAAAATTTGTAAAAGAGCTGTGGATTTTGTAAATAAATAAATAATAATACATTGTTACCCTAGGGGAGAAAGTTACGTATTACAAGCTTTTATTTAGTTTCACCTGTCCCGGTGTTTGTCTGTCATCAAATCTTGTAAATTAAATTTGACCCACTTCCCGGTTACTGATTGAGCTAAAATCAGCTGCATGCAGCATGCATATGTAAATCAGATGACAATGCAAAATTATTATGACAAGGGGCTGATCTGATGATGGAACCGGAAGGTGGCTATAGGAACTTGGTAGTTAGAGCTACGTATGGTATTCCGAAATACCGCTCACCGAAAGGACGGTTTTCCGATAACACTCTACTCCGACGGTTAGTTGAACGAAAAAATAATTGGCCGATGAAACGTTTCACCGAACATATTATTTATCGACGGTTGGTAGTCCGAATGAATCCTTCGCCGATGTAACGGTTCACCGAAAACACTCTTCAACGACGATTGGCTAAAGGAACGAATCTTTCGCCGATAGCACTCGTTGTAGGGGAATTCTTTTGCCAAATGGATAGTTTTTCTTTCAGCTTGAAAATAATAAAATAATACTTGTAATTAATATACTTATGTCGCACTGTGGAACTTAAAGCATTTAAAGAGTTAAATATAGATATACCGAGCTATAAAAGTTTGCTATGAAAAAATGATTTTCATTAAAGCTTGTCTTAAGTGGAACTTATAACTTCCTAGAATATCATCATAGTAATATTATAAAAGCGAAAGTTTGTACGTATGTTTGACTTTTGTATGTTTGTGTGGGTATAATCTTTCTTCACGCTCAAACGGCTTCACGGATTTGGATAAAACTTGGCACACAGGTAGACCATGTCCTAGAATAGGACATAGGACACACTTGATTCCGAGAATATGTTTCTTTCGGATAATTTTTGATTTCTACGCGGGCGAACCTGCTGACAAAACCTTGTAATCAAGATCAATATCATTTTACTTCATCGACCCTTTCAATTGAAAATCGAGCCCAAAAAAATATAATGTACCATAACAAAATCCTGAGAAATCTCCCAAACATTATTTAGCACACAATTACAACTTGACAAATCGCAAGAATCCTCCCTAAACGCACGATTCTTTGGCGGCGCGCGGTCAAGCAGTCAATATTTATTGTGATCATTACGTGCGCCGGCGCCGCTCCCAGCTTCACACCTTCCTAGAACTTGCTCATTAACTCCTGAAGACTTGAAAACTTGCAGTTACAGACCACCATCGTATCGTGAGTCACGCTGATGATATTTACTTCTAACCTTACCTTTAATTGCTTTGATTTGAGGTACGTTTGTATAACCGATCCGTTAAACAGTTATTGATGTTGAAAACTGAACTCTGTGCCTGACGTCGCCATATATTACGCTGACTGATAAAAATGATGTTATAATAGAGGTCTACTAACATACTCATAAGGGTGCTTTTACACTAAAGATGTGCTATGCTACGTTGCTATGGATGCGTTTGATGTCCACCTATCATATACATTGGTGCACATAGCTGAGCACTGGTGGAAACAATTAAGATATGTTTTTTATAAGGAAGGATGCGTGTTATGGATGCGTGTTATGTATGTGTGCTATTGATGCGTGCTATGTATGTGTGCTATTGATGCGTGCTATGGGTGCATGCTCTGGAATCTGGATTGTCGCGAGTGGTGTAGCTATGTGCAGAGCAGAGTACCTACAGTAGTTAGGTCCTGCGCCCCTCCCTTCACCGCGCCGCCCTCGCCACTTCCCTACTATCGATACAATTCATAGCTCCAGCTGCGCATCTTCCTCGCGCAGCTACTTTGCGACGGCGCATCTTCATAGCACATCTTACTATTACTTAACAGAGTATCAGTGGAAATGGTCACATAATATCCCAGCGTAGCTATTACATCTTTGTAGCATAGCTGCAGAGCACATCTCTGCTCTGGTGGAAAAGCAGCCTTAGTCTATCGGTACTTATGCCTTATTTTATACCTGTTTAATCGTCACTGCTATAACCGCGTTACTTTTATGTAAAAATAGTGATAGATTTTCGGGTTAAAACACGGTTAGATTCGATGGTATTTATTAATGTTTCCCCGTCATTATTTTATCATCTTCATTAATTTAAGTACCCTTTTCTACGGCCCAGAGTAAAGTTATAAAAGGAACAATTTTTCATCCTGAAGACTTCTTCGAAATTCTCTAACAAACAGCCTTCGTATTCTTCTTGTTCCCAGAATGGTCCACGATCCCAGCCTCATTAATAAGTGACCAAACATTGCAAAGACAAACATCCTTAACCTTTCTAGGAAGTGATCACTGCTGATGATGATGTCTTTTCCTTAATGACAGGTTGCGTATGCCGGCCGATAATAACATTGTTATTAGACGATATTTTAGTAAGCTCATCAGTTCAGGTAGATCGACTGCATGGCCGGTAATAGGGCCTGTCGCCACGTAATCGCCGTGTCCGTCGATAAAGAGTATTTTGTTGCTGTGGACATAGATGGCATAGAGTATAATATTAGTGTAGAGGAGACATTTGCTTGTACAAGTAATCTACCTACTGAGTTTCATATATAAACATATAAGGAAAAAAAATCACATCTACTAAGAATGACAGTTAATTATGCCCTATCATTAATCCTATGATATGCAAAACTTCGTAAACATCTCTTTTGTGACTGGGATAACTAGTTGACATAACAAATTAGTCAAATTCCGAGTTTTCAAACTTCGTGTAGCGTACGTGAGCAAAATACCAGAAGCAAGCAGATTGTTGCACAAAACGTAATAAAATTAGCATATTAGATAACTTTATAGCAGGAAACTGGCGCTCACATCTGTGCTACGTTTGTAGCTAAACCTATGTAACGTATCGAAGGCTGTGTGTCGTTTAATGTAGCCGCCAGCTACTGAGAAGCGATCGCCGGCCGGGGCGTGCCCAATCGCTGAGCCATCAATCTGCGCCACCCTATAGAGACATTAGCTCGACAGACATTTTCGTTGTGCGATTAGTCAGGAATCCATTTCCGCTCGTTTTTACCTACCTACCTTTGCATTTTTCACCGCCGCTTTGTTCTTTGTATAATTTTGGACAAATTTTTCAGTTCATAAATATACAGTGGTGGCCAACCAGTAGGGATGCTGCGAAATCATTACAGATATCTTTAACTAATACGTTTTTTAAGTGGGTACCTGTTTTCGTTACTTACACTTCACATTTAAGTTATTGCTATGAGCTTTTTTAGTACGAAGGAATTAAGTTTTTCGATTGGCTCGTAAATGAACTCACTTTAAATATATAAACTTTAAAAATTTCAACAAATGCGACACAAAAAGCAATATACGTATGTAATAAAATCACAGTACATGGAAAGCTTACCTAATTACAAAACGAACAACTCCATGTCTATAATTATTGGCAATAGAAACTTTTACTGGTAATAAAGTTCTATGCAGTTTATGCATTTATGCTCGGAAAGATGAAGGTTTGACGTACAAGTTTCAGTATTTTTATAGGTGTTGTAACAAAATATTGCTTGTAATGTTGTAAGACGTAATGCTAAAAACGTTAAGAGCGGACACTCGTGCGCATTTAAATTTCAAAGTACAAAGTGAGTTAATAAACTCAGTTGTTGTTCCGTCGAAGTACAAAATTAAGTCATTATACGGAACGACAAGTATTATTTAATTAATGCGTGGTTGCTACAAAACAATGGCTCGATTGTTCCGGCGCGCGTCTGTCAGCGGGCCCCGTCGCCGCGCGCCCACTGCGCCGGCCGCCGCCGCTTCGGACAAAATTGTACATTAGACACGGGTGAACCCAAACCATTACATAATCACGATGATCCCAAATGTTTATTTCTATAATGTCTAAAGAAATTAATTTCGAATTAATTATGATTGTAGAGCCAAATCATTTTTATTTTCTCTAACCTTATCTACTTCATTTGATAGTATCGCGGGTAGTTTTAGATCAATTTCAAATGCTTGATTACTTTTTAATTGCGATGTTTGCATAGTTGTCATTTAATACATAGGTGTACATTCGGTTTTGACTTTATTGCAACCTTAGTTCGTGGCGGCAAGATACTACTTATAGAAATTAAATTGTATTATTATCAGTTTGAACATTAATATGTTTCAGATCACGATGCTACAGCACTGTGTTCCTGGCGGGGACGCATCTCTATGGCAACGGCTTGTTCCGCCATCTTGCCCGGCTTTTTGTGCCGACGACCACCCAACACGAACTCGCTACATTATTTTATTGTACAATAAACAAATTTATTGCTCCATATGGCTATTTATGTTTTTATTTATAAGGGTTTTTGTTAACAACCGAAAGAGATGTTAGTAATCTTTCTGGGAGATTGCGTTTTAACATTGAGTGTAGCTACGGTTGTAACCATGACCCTTCATAACGCGTGTAATAAATCTTCAGTCTGTACTGTTGTCACAACTGTGACGAAAACTGATGATGTTTTAGCGAGTGAAGGAAAGCCTGTATGAGTTGTAATTTATATATTATAGATACTTGTGTATTATCACATTACAAACGTCAAAGTTTGTTTATGTCCGTATATAATTATGTTTGTGACGGTGGAAGTCTCTGGCAGAAGACATATATTTTGTCTACCTAGAGTATACACAGACTATAACTTTCCCACTACTAGAACACAGGGCTTCTCCTCTGTTGTTTTCGAGATTGTTCGAAAGAGCCACTGCGCATGGCTCCGGAACGAAAAGGGCAACTGAAGAAATACAGGTGGGTTTAGTCAGTTTAAATCTGACACTCACTCCGCTCCATCCAAGACAGGATGGTATTACTTCTAAAAAAAAGGCTCCTTCACAACCCGCGACTCTCACCAGGTGGGTTACCATGACGGTCAAAGTAAGATTTTTTTACTCTTATTCCACTGTGGAATAAGAGTAAAAAGGGTAAGAGACAGAGCTATACTTGTTTATATAGCGCCTTCTCTTACTCACACTGAAATAAGAATGAAACAATCTTACTTTGAACATCATGGTAATCCAGCAGTTCGTCGGTCCACCTCGTGAAAGGCATTTCAACGCTGCGTTTTTCGGTGCGCGGTCGTCACCCTAGTACCCTTCGGCCCCATCAATCATCCGATCTACGAGCAATGTGGTCTGCCCAGTGCCACTTTTGTTTGGCGATTCTTCCGGTTATGTTGGCGACCTTGGTTCTCCTGAGGATATCTTCATTCGTGATGCGATCTCGCAAAGAATCTCCGAACATAGATAGCACATTGTAAGCGACCATGTTTCAGTGCCATATACAAATATCATCACTGAGAACACGCACTGGTAACGTCTTGAGATACTGTGGTATGTAAGACGAAAAGACACCGCGCAGCTTCCCGAATGCTGCCCGGTAAAAATTTCATATTTTGGACTACAAACTATTATATTCAACTACAAAATGTCATATTTCGGATTTATTACCGTGTATTGAAAGAGTTACCGTGGCCGGAACGACAAGTGCAACTGAAGAATCACGGGTGGTTTTTATGCCATTAAAGTCTAACACGCTACTCTGAGACCGATAGGGGTTGTTTGTTGATATTTACCACAAAAATGAAAAAAGTATCATGTTCAAAATACCATCTCATACTTAGATGTAGGACGCGTACGTAGCAAGCAGTATTAGCCAGGTATAAGGGTCATTGAAGCAGCTTGGCGGAGTGGAGCGTAGTAGAGCAGTAAAAAGTGGCAAGTGTTTCTATTGGAGCGGAGCGAGGCGGAGTGGGTTTGAGGTACCCTCCGTTTTGTGCTGTCGCCGCTCGGCATCTGACTCCGTTCTGTCCGGATCGAAGCCATGATCACTTGTTTTATTTTAAAGCTCCACTTTCACTGTTTTCATTGAAGTTTTTTTTAGATGAGAAATCATCTAATGACATCTAATGGCGTGTCAGACTTACTGTGTAAAACCCATTCCTGCTCCTTCTTTGCCTTCGTTCCAGAGCCCTGGGGTTCATTTTCGCACAACCCTTGATGGTTTCCACTGAGGTGTAGTGGAGATTTTGAGCACTATGATTGGCTTATTCGCGGTCCGCTGACTCCACTCTGCCCAACTCCACTTCAGTATAAACGCACTCTAAATGGTCACCTCAAACTTTTTTTTATGGTAATAAAAAGCTGGTTCCCACTATTCTGCGAGCGTCACGTTGGGCATCACAAACTTACGAAAGCTGCTCACGAGTGACGGTTGTCAGTCACTGACGAATGATTGACATTGACAGCTATCTGGAATTCGTCCAACTTCATCGGGCAGTTAAGTTTGATGCCCTCACACGGGCACGTGTTTATGAATACTAACTTGCTTCCTGCGCACTAACTTATTGTTCTTCTCAATGAGTATTACTTGGCGGCCCTTGCGCAAGCGCATTGATGAGGCATTTGCACAACTCTGAGATGCAGATACGGCCTGTTGTTTCGATTCAAGATAGTAACTAGTAATTATCTGCCAAATAATTAGACAGTAATTTTCCCAGACGTCAGATTTATCAATAATAAGTAATTAATTTAATAATATAATGCAATAATTTATCAATAATTTTAACAATGTTTTTAATAATTTATATAGTCTAATTTATTTATTATGTTGTAACAATTTTATTCTATTTAATTCATTAATGTAACTATGGGTCAATTAATGCCTGAAATAAACAATAAATAAATAAATATGATATCTTAGAAAATTCGCACACTGTCAAATATTTACCAACTGTTTTGATTATTTAGAAAATACATGGTAGTACATTATTACTAACACTAGTACCAAGCTATGAGGTGACCATACTCCAGCGGGCATCATTAAGAAAATAAAAGGTGAAAATGTAGAGATATCTTTCATAGCACAGATATAATCCGTGAAATTATTTTTTAATTAATTTCATAGGCGGACTCTCAAAGGGAAGGACGTTAATCAAGTCCCTTCTAGGTTCCTCCTACAACATTGTGAACTTACCGCTCTGAGATACCAGCGCAAAATATATTAAAATAACGATGAAAATCTACTCTTTTAATTGTCATCTTAATTACCTACTTCGTAAATAATTATACTAAAAGTGGAATACAAAGTACACATTATTTATTTTATACTTTAACTATGGATAATATCGCAAAGAGCGCTCTGTAGTGTGCGTGCATTTGTTAAAATAATAAAACTATCAGTATGTACACGTTAAGGTATTATAAACATGCATTAAGTATTAATTAAGTTGGCAACAAAAAATAAATTCTGTATCATTAATGGAAAATATCAGTCGGGCTTGCATTATGGATGCGCCTGCGACGGTGACCATGAGGCTGGGAGATATTATCAGGATAGGTACTGTTAACCAATACAATGGAGTCTACGAACTAATCTCTATTTGTACTTCATTGGACTATTAATAGCTTAGGAAAATAACTGATAAAAATCTCAATGTTTATTTAATTTAGTATCGTAATTAAGGTGTCGGGCGGCAAACCAAATGCAATAAATCGGTCATGAATGAATGTACGATAACTCAATTGAACGTCGCATTGTGACATATGAATAGATAACTACCCAATTATAGTAAACAATAAAGAGTAGCATCGTAAGACAATCCTCCGCTATAAATTTACAACAAACACTACAATGAGATCGCAATAAAAGATAAGCAAAGAACGGTTGTCAAGTCAACCCAATGCTTACGGATACTATAGCAGTCCGTTTTCCTTTTACTTACGCAGAATATAAATCAGCTGATTCATATTACGTTTCATGTGACAATAGAGTCTGCATGTCCTGAATACATGTAGAATGTTGGTGCTCCTACATTGGAGCCAAGTGGCAGATGTAGTGAATTATAAGGACATTTAGATGCATGTCCATAGGCCCGGCACATAGAGACGTCAGCGGACCACCCACCGCGCACCTGGCTACTAGTGCCTGCATACTGCATGATACTCGGAAACAGGCTTATCGCACCAGAGATATTATATATTAAACTAACACTTAAAACACGTTATTATGATTTGTTTGTATTGGATAACTGATATGGTTTTGTTTGAGGTACGTGAAAATATGTTTATTTTATAGAAAGCAAGGATGATGCCTACCGCAAGGACTAGTTTGAAGTGGCTCAAGAAAAGGATACTGGAACAAGTTGAAGAAGGCTTTGTACCAACCTGGTTTTATTTTAGTCTAGTCTATGCATATGTTTATAATTCCCACGACTGTATCTATTTTATTATTTTTTGGTTTTTAGTACATTTATCTTAAACATTGCAATGTATGTTTAACATAAAACCGTTTAACTTAAAAATTTTTTTTACCTATTTTTATTTTCTAGTTTTTAGTTTTTATTTCGCATTCTGTTTAATTCATTTAGTGCTTCATTATTGCAAGGTTTCTTGCCCGTTAGTTTATTGCAGTCCAACTCCTCTATACGTAGTCCCTGCAAAGATCTTACTCTACTAAGAGCCACGTAGGCTTGACCTTCTTCAAACAGTTTCGCACCTAAGTATACGACTGCGTGATCCACAGTGTGGATTCAGGCTGGATTAATCAGATACCTAAATTACAGATTCAATTTCTAAATTTAAATCTTATTATTATACGCCATTTAGTGACTGCGCCCATCTTAAATATTGACGTTGTATAGTGCACTGTATTCTTCTTGTCAAGCCCTTTTATTTGATACCCATATTGGTGGGATTGATAAAAAATTGTTATCAGCCATTTGGTAGCGGCGGCCATCTTAGATTTCAATTTTGCATAGTAAATTGTATTCTACTTGTTGAGACCTTTCATTTGATACCCATGTTGATGGAATTGATAAAACCTAAGTTATCCGCCATTTTGTAGAGGCCGCCTTCTTGGATTTTAATTTTATATAGTACATTGTATTCTACTGGTTGAGCACTTTCATTTGATACCCATATTGATGGGATTGATAAAACCTACGTTATCCGCCATTTTGTAGCGGCCGCCATCTTGGATTTCATTTTTTTATAGTAATTGTATTCTGCTTGTTGAGCCCTTTCATTTGATACCCATATTGATGGGATTGATAAAACCTACGTTATCCGCCATTTTGTAGCGGCCGCCATCTTGGATTTCAATTTTTTATAGTATATTATATTTTGCTTGTTGAGCCCTTTCATTTGATACCCATATTGATGGGATTAATAAAACATAAATTATCCGCCATTTTGTAGCGGCGGCCATCTTGAATTTATAATGATAATGAATAAACATAATTGTATTGTCACCAAAATCCAAAGTGTATACAAAATTTCAGATTAATCGGTTGACAGGAAGAGGGTGAAATTTGAATTACTAAATTTGACCCAAGAATAAAAAATAAAACAAACGGGGTGAGCTAAATAATATTATAATATTATTATTATAAATAAATAAATAATAATAAAATATAATATAATAATATAAAACCGTTTAAAAACAGTTCATCTTTTTGAGTGGTATCTTTTTATGGTATGTACTTTCTTTTAAAAAGGCCCATGTGCAAGCTGAAAGCGCACACGAATCGATCCGTAGCAAAAAAAAGGCAAAAAAACGTAAATATTTATTTTATTCTGTTTTACTACTTATTGCTATAGCGGCAACAGAAATACATCATCTTTGAAAATCTGTGTCTAGCTATTACGGTGCATGAGATACAGCCTGGTGATAGACAGACAGTCAGCGCTTACTAGAGCCAGGGTTATCCGAAAGGGAAGATCGGTCCCAGTACGAAAGGCACGAAGGAACGGGGTGGGTTTTTAATCAGTAAAAGTCTAACACTATCTCCCGCTCCGCCCAAGAGCAGGGGTTGTCATTGAATGATTTTTCCCACCATAAAAAAAAGACAGACTGTCAGCGGAGTTTTAGCAATAGGGTTCCGTTTCTACCCTCTGTATACCTACGGTACCCTACAAAGTAGTGTTAAAGGGTTCAAAACTTATGTTCTTGACCTGCGTCTCGGTTAATATATTTTATATCAAAGTTGACCTTTATTAAAAGCTAAAGTGGCTAAGAGCACTGTATAAATGTATAGGTGATTAATCAAACAGTGTGAGAGATATCGCAATGACTTATTTTATTGTGTCAATCGAAAACAAATTACGATCGCGCTGTAGCAACCATTTATTACAACGGGTTCAACTAGCCGGGCAATACTCGAGTCAAATTAAAGTACGAGTACCTACTGGTTTGATATTTTAGTTGACAAATTATACCTAGAGCAAGCAACTAACAAGACATTTGAGAGCAGAGGTTCTTAGGAATATTAATTTTTGTCAGTGTTACTCATTTTTATTTTTGTTTTGAATAGACTCGCGTTTGACCACTATCTCACCTGATGCTAAGTGATGATGTAAGCGACGATAGAGCACGTTTGCCTAGAAGTAACCTACTCACCTTAAAGACCTTGATGTAGCTATGAGGCCGAGAGGGGCTCAAGCACCGGTATGACGGCTAGAAGGAACGGAGTGGGTTTTTAGTCAGTAAGAGTCAGACACTATCTCCCCAGAGTTGTCATTGGATGATAATGCCCAACATAAAAAAAAAATGTAGCTATCAGCAAACACAGACTCCGGCAAGGGACATTCAACACGTTCCTGAGTAAATTCAATGTCCCATCGGTTTCTCCTACCCTATCTCGAGGGAATTAATTAATTTATTTATTTTCTATACCGTAAAGTTAAAAGACTTTCGCCCTAGCTCGTTAACCAATCGAAATGCAGAAAACACAATTTTCCGTGTACCTATTGGTTAATTAACGAGGGCCATAGTAACCCCACTTTATTTACAAGGGTAAAAAAAATGTCTAGATCCAAGAGCTTCGAATAGACGATCAGAGAGTGAATCAGGATTTTTCATATCATACATTATGCAGTGATGATTTTTATTTAGGTAGGTACATATATTAACTTAAACCCCGGTTAGTTCCCAACGTGACCGTTAAAGTAACAGTTAGTGCACGTTACCGGGGACAACGTGGCGTAAATTTTATGTAAGTATTTATCAGTCAGCAACTGATAAGATCACTTCACGTATCTGACGAGACAGCACTATCTACTTGTACACTACTTCCCTTTCCTTTTGTCCACCTTTACGACTTGAACGGCATGATAAGCAGGTGGTCTGCTTTTAACGCCCAATAAAGCTTATTTACTTGTAATTTTTATTTCTTTAGCTCACGTCAAGATAATTGTGTCAGGCCGCAAAATACTTGTAATTTCTGTACACAATATGTTGGTGGATTATTCGCATATAATATCTAGGTTAAAATAAGCCATTGGTTATGTTTGTCAAAACCACTAGATAGATATAGTTTTTATTTTCGGACGAAACCTTCAATAAGCACCTGGACTTTTGGGGGAAAGATAAAGGAGTGTGAGAGTCTTAACTCATTAAAACCACCCCGGTGATCATCATCAAGAAAAAGGCTCCGACCACTCCGGAACCACCTCTGTACAACGCACGCCTAAACTACGCGAATAAAAGAAAATAAAACCACAGAAAAATACAAATTACATTTTTATTAAAGTTTAGCGAATATGTAATGTCTTTTAATTCCACCGCACTGTCACCAAGAGAGCTGTCTCATTAGTGCAGTATTACGAACATAGACAGCACAACTTTTTTTATAGGCCTGCTAAACTAATGTCTACGAGCTTGGTCTACGCGGCTACGCAGACCATTAGAAAAGTTGCATATTTGTGTAATTACAGCTAAGGCCGTAGCGGCGTAGCGCGGCCGCCATGCGATAGTTACTCAACAACCTGCAGGTAAAATAACAAATTGTTTAATTCAGTGTATCGTGCGTCTAACTCGGCAATTTATCCAATTAGGCGTCCGGCGGACCACCCACCACGCTCCACTATTAAACATAAATTATAAATAATTTGGTAAAGTTTATTTTGGCTCTCCGTCCTCACTGATTGCTGCGGTTAGGAAGCTAGTGGCCGAGATATGTTCAGAGGATATCGTTTTGTTTGCTTTATTCTAACTTGGGTTTTATGAGTTTGGAGTGCTACGATTGTGTTAACGTGGAGAGTAATATAAAATGCATATTGAGGGTGTATAAATGAAGGAATGGTGTAGACTTATTTCCGGGTTTGATAGATTGAATTAATATATCCTAGTAACTACAATCATTCTACCAATTCAATGAATTCATAAACCTCATTTTCTCAATAAAATCACTGAAGAAACGTGTTTCTTATATGGTTTAACATTACACCAAGAAGAACCTATTATTAATTTGTTGCATGAAATCAAATACTTTAATCCATAAACATTAACGTTGTTAATGATACGGCGTGGCGCCACATAGCAACTTAGGAGCTTTATAGTAGGCACGTAATGAAGTGACAGATCCTTCTAAATCACACAAGTTATCGCGGTAAGTACTACAATATTTAACGAGGGGAGGCGTGACATGTTTTTATCAAGATGTCGAGACGCGGCTCGCGAGGTGCGAAACCGAAGAGCGCGCAATTAAAATACTCCAAGTGCTTGATTTACGTCCATGCGCTTGCGCATACATACGCCGTCCAGCGGCCCCTCTTTCCCCGCCAACAAACGAGCACAGTCTGAACTGCAAATACATATTACGTTTTATTGTTCACCCATTCATAATAGTGTAAACTCATTTTACGATTCGCCCGAACGTGGGTATTGCACACGACTATGTATCACTGGCTGATTCATTTATTGAACTTCCAAATTGGATTAACAAAGGACCATTAATATGATACTTTCCCCGATGAAAAATAATTTTAAAAAACTCCTACTTATTCAGATTTTCCAAATTGGTACTTATGCGTACTATATGTAGCTTAGGCTAAGATTCTGTCTAGGGCTAAGGGATCCCAGAATGAGGGATTTTTTTAAAAGGTTACTGTGGCTTTTGAACGCAAGCAGCAAATAATGAAAACGAGTGGATTTTAGACTTAGTCAGTAAGATTGATACTCCCTCGCGCTCACCTAAGTGAAAACACTCACACACACTCACACTCACGCACTCACTCACTCACTCACTCTAAAGTGGGAGAATTTATTTGATGATATCTCACACTCAAAACAAGAAAATGGCTAAAATTCTGAACAAGGTACTCTATGTATAGTACAATTTATTCCCATAATTTTTGATATTTTTTTCTAACAATATCACTGTTGCTTTTCGAGGCCTAATGATAGAAGAGTCTTTGCTTACTGCAAAGACTCTGATTGTTCGGACTACAGACACTTTAAGTCTTGTAGATTTGTTACTGAATTAATTTGCAGACTCTGGAAAGAGATTAATAGCTCTATTAGGAAATAATTTCATTGATGATTCAGCTGTGTGAATAACTACAATTGCTGAATCACTATATGAATAAAACGTGAAATGTAACTACGGATTTTTAAATACCGACTATTTAATTACCCATTTGCTGTCAAATAACTTACTCGAAGTGTCATCGTGTCCTTGATCTGTCTCCTAGAGAGTGTGCGCAGAATTATTGTATTCTGTATCTAAATTCATCTCGTGACATGTTTTTCAGTTTACGAGGACTATAAAATGGTGGCGACATCGCGTCAGTCGCGCGCAGTCACTACATGTCAATGAGCTAACTTACTTCCACTTGGTTCATTCAAAAACAATCTGGAAGAGCCCAACGCTCGATAACGATCAAACAAAAGTTTTCCTTACACGGACCTACAAGTAAGTAATTCTAATGTTTGTTTAATTGGCTCCAAGGAAGTCCGAGGCCTTTTCCAGCGGTGTTTAACTCTGTGTATGCAATGATTGGCTAAAATCCAGGCACGGTGCAGCACGGCGCCATAAATTTGTCAATGTCACGCCTGTCGACAGCACGACTACTACTAATTTTTATTAAGCATCGTGATCGCTGACTGGAATGCCAAAACGTAATCACGAATGCGCGTTAGATGCATATCGCTAACGCCATTTTAAAGGAGTACATCCTTTGGTGTGAAGATTATAATCTATACCCAGTAACGATTACGCAGTGAAACTTTCTTTATTAAATAGTCAAGTTTAGTTACAGGTTTCCTTTCAAAATACTCTATTATACTGCAATGCTCAGTTTACAAAGTCTGATCTCATAATTAAAACATTTCACAGGATGGTCTCAATCCCGTACCTCACGCGAGCTTCTAAGAAGATGTTTAGAGCGACACCCCGCTGTGCCTTCGCCCGAAGTGTCAAAATGTCCAAGTATAACCACCCTTACGAAACCAAACAATCTGGAAACTTTAAAACGAGCAGCAGTAGGATATTTGACTTTACGCTTAGTGAAATACGATGTATCGTTTGGTGATGATCGGCACAACTATAATGGTGGCAGTATATTTTGCGGTTCCTAATATCGCGAGATCGATCTATCTGTTGCATTCACATTACGGGTGGAATGAATTCAATAGGAACGTTTACACCTCCACGGTTTCTAGGAAGGTTGTCCACCCCGTGAAATCGAGTTGTCGTCGAGCCTCGGGTGTGGCTCGAGATGTTAATCCGATCGACTTTATATTATCTCTATAATGCAGTAAAATTTTATTGTTGTTATTGGATCTTATCAATCAGTGAGATATCTTTTATGCTGCCTCGTTAAAAATATCTATGTAAATTTGAGATGTTGGAAATAATCTTTTAGAACAGTAATCTTTTAATAGGTTCATAAAAATCAAATTGCTAGTTAGGATATCGCCGAGTAACGTAATCGCTGACTAATGCAGCGGATGCGCCCGTGCGTCATAAATAAACTGCATAATTGTAGAATTGCAGATTTTAGTAATAGAAATATTATAATTGTAAAATTAGTCTTGTAGAACATTTTAATCAATAAACATTGTTTTAATTCAAATAAATATTTTTTTAATAATAATTTCGTTCGCCGTAACTTAACTGGCGCAGTCGGTAGGATCGCGACACTCTACTTCGAATACAACTCTTCGGTAAGAGTGAACGGTATCTATCGTTATCTTCGCGATCACAAACTCGAATCTACGAAGGCGAACAACCTGCGGGAGTTCCGGAGAATTGGGAGTCCTGCTGTCCTACAAGGCCCGGCTAGAGATGCAGAAGATACTGTGGTGAGTGCTTGTTGTATACCCAGTTTCCTATGCTATATTTCCTGCTGTATTCTATAAATGTTATCTGTGTTTTGTTTATAGGCTAAAATCGCTATAGGCAAAGTACATTAGTTATAGAGTTTATTACATTCATTTGAATTTAGGTGCTACGTATGCGTGCTACAATCGCGGCATACATTTCGCAGCAATACGTTCTGTGACAAGAGATATTTACTAGTTTACGTATGCGATATAATTACGATCCGTATAACATAATTAAAGTAACTTCAAGCTAACTTCTTAGAGAGTAGGCAGTGTTAGGTATTATACATTATCTCAATAATATCCTAAAGTGAATTAGAACTAATTTGTTTTGTATTAATTTCAATTAAATCACGATGGCTATGGCAAGCATCGATCTAGCGACCTTCAGGTTCGTTTCAGAGCTGTTGCCAAAATACGATGGCAATCCTAAAACACTAAATTACTTTATTAGAGAAGTTGAAAATGTGATGCTATTACTGGATCCACAAGTTAGGGTGAACCCTGCTATTGTTAGTTTAATTAAAAGCAAATTAAGCGATTCGGCGATCAGTGCAATAGCCTCCGAAGATACAGTTGATAGCTGGCAAACAATTAAGGCTGCGTTGACGCGTAGATTAGGCGAACCGCGTAATGAAATACAGCTGATGCAAGAGCTAACGCGTTTGCGTCGTAATAAAAATGAAGACGCCGAGATGTTTGGTAAACGACTAAGGGAAATTTTAGACTCTCTAAACGTAGTAGGTAGGCATACGGATAAGTCATACTATGAGAGTATGGTCATAGATCAATACGTTAATAACTTAGACTTTCACGTCTCTATTGGCGTGCGGATTGCACAACCTACGACTCTTGAAGCAGCCATAGTAACGGCTAGGCAGGAAGAGGCGCGTTTGGCATTCAATAGACTTAACAATAGTTTTAATGCACTTTCTATCCAAAACAAACCAAAAGAAATACCCAAGCCAAACCAAACGGTACCCCAAAATAATAACTTTGCCCCGCGTAATAGCTGGAACATAGATCAGAGACAACAGAGTGGTCAAGGCATACCCCCAAGACCCGCTTCAGGTAACGTAAGACCTAGTGGTTCTGGTACTTTCAGAAACCCAGGTAATTTTAGACCTCAGCCGAATATACCTCGCCAGCAGGTGAACCCGCCGCAAAAAGTGTCTGACGTCACCATGAGATCGGTAAGCAAGCCCGAAACACCACGTTTCGCTCCCGAAGAAATGTTTTATACACAGCACAACCAAGACCAGTGTTACCCTGACTACAATGCCTACTATGAAGGTGAGTTTAATAATAATTTACAACCTAATGGTGAAGACTACAGCTACACGCAGGGGACGCCCGTTGAGGGACCAAACCATCAGGATTTTCCCCAGAACGAGGACCCATTGAACCACGGCTAGTAAAGACTGTTCACCTCAACAACCAAGGTAAAGACCATCTCCCCTATATAGAATTGCCGGAATTTCAAGGTAAATTTTTATTAGATACTGGAGCTTCGCGTTGTATGATATCACCTGACGTAATAGCCAGTACTAATCTTGAACATTGCGTTGAGCGCGAACCATTTCAAGTAAAAACCGCGCATGCTGTTACTCGCCATGAACATGTTGCTATTTTACCGTTACCTCCACAGTTTAAGACCGACATATATCATAAATTCCTTCTTTTTGATTTTGACCCAAAGTATAAAGGACTAATAGGGATAGACTTGTTAAAAGAATTAGGGTGTAACATAGATTTTAAAAATAAGCTATTGCGAACTCATAATACCGAAATACCAATTTATTTTGACTATCCGGTAAAAAGACTCAAAATTGAACCCAATTGCGAAAAGTTTATAACAGTAAAAACGAATTGTATGGACGGTAATTATATCTGCGATGACTTTAATTGGTTTAAAGGACTCAAGTCACCCGCCGCTGTAGTAACGGTAAAAAATGGAATTTTTAAGACATCTATAATTAATTTAACTGATAAAGAACAGGTAATCAGTAACAATTGCCATCTACCTCTTGAGCCATTGCCACCACAACTGATAAATCAAAGTAAAACATACAAAATTAACACCCTTCAAACTAAAACTGATATTGACAAAGAACTTTGCGAAAACTTAAAGAAAATTAGAACCAGCCATATGAATGAAGAAGAAAAACGGGAGATTACCAAAATTTGCTACCAATATCGTGACGTATTTCACTCTGAAAACATACCGTTATCTTTCACACATACTGTAAAACATGAATTAAGGTTAACTGACGACACACCCATCTTCGTTAGAAACTATAGACAAGCCCCACAACAACGTACAGAAATTAAAAAACAAATAGACAACCTACTAAAACAGGGAATTATTCGGGAAAGTATTTCACCCTGGTCTTGTCCTGTCCACATCGTCCCGAAAAAATCTGACGCTTCAGGAAAGGTTAAATGGAGACTTGTTATAGACTATAGACGACTAAACGACAGAATCGTTGAAGACAAGTATCCTTTACCGAATATCAACGACATACTGGATAGATTAGGGCGCGCACAGTATTTTACAACCCTCGACTTAGCCAGTGGCTACCATCAATTGGAAATGCACCCTAACGACATAGAAAAAACCGCATTTACTACAGAAAGAGGCCATTATGAGTTCCTAAGAATGCCGTTTGGGTTAAAAAATGCTCCGAGCACTTTTCAGCGACTTATGGACCATATTCTTAGAGGGATAGACAACGTATTCACGTATTTAGATGACGTCATAATTGCAGCCACCTCACTGCAAAATCATAACGAAAAACTCAAATTAGTACTTCAGCGCTTCAAAATGCATAATCTCAAAGTGCAATTAGACAAGTCGGAATTCTTACAAAAACATGTGAATTTTTTAGGACATGAATTGACTGATCAAGGACTACAACCCAACAAAGACAAGATAAAAGCTGTTTTAAATTTCCCCATACCACGAACACAAAAGGACATAAAGTCATTCCTAGGACTAGTAGGTTATTACCGAAAATTCATCAAAGATTTCGCGAAGCTTACAAAACCGTTAACATCCTGTCTCAAAAAGAACGCAAAAATTATTCATAGTAATGAATTCTTAGACGCAGTTAACAAATGTAAACAAATTCTGACTAATGCCCCAATATTACAATACCCTGACTTCGACAAACCATTTATCTTGACAACAGATGCATCTGACTTTGCGTTAGGCGCAGTTTTATCGCAAGGCAATGTTGGTGCTGATAAACCAATAGCGTTTGCTTTCAGAACGTTATCAGAAACCGAGACTCGTTACTCGACAATAGAGAAGGAGTTACTCGGGATAGTTTGGGCTATCAAATATTTTAGGCCTTATTTGTACGGCCGGAAATTCACCATCTATACAGACCATAGACCTTTGACATGGCTGATGTCCCTAAAAGATCCCAACTCAAAGTTAACACGGTGGAAACTAAAGCTAGCAGAGTACGACTATAAGGTAGTCTATAAAAAGGGCAAACAAAACACTAACGCTGATGCATTATCCAGAGCCAAAATCTTTCACAACAGCATAGATTCTCTAGCTGTCAATCTTGACGATAACGACGACGACGAGATTATAAACAGAATATTTGAGAACGCCCGTAGACAAGCAGAGATAGATAACGACCGAGACAACAACAATGACGGACCTAGCAATAATAATAACGACGTAGAAGCAAGAAGTACCAACTATCCCCACACCGACAACGGAACAGACTCAATGAGCATTACTACAGCCGACCCTGACCAATTAGTCTCAACAAATCATACCCAACCCGATAATGAAAACAACGGCATCCCGATTTTATCTGATGCAATAGATAAACAACTGAAACAATTTCATATTAGATCTACCCCGGGTTTAACATATAGAGTAGAAAATAGGTCAACTAACTCTAGGACTGTTATTAAAGATGTTTTCATCCCAGTTAATAATACAGAACCCGAAATCATTAGGTTCCTAAAAGAGCACACAATAGCAGACCGTATCTTCCACTGTTATTTCTACGATGAAAATCTGTACTTGGCCTTCTCGAGAGTCTACACGACGATTTTCAACGATAGGGGCCCTAAACTTATAAGGTGTACGTCACGAGTTACCCTTGTTGAAAACAAAACTGAGCAACAAGAACTCATAAAGCGATATCACGAAGGCAAATCGTCACATAGAGGTATTCAGGAGACGTATAAACAACTCCACAGAAACTATCATTGGCCTAATATGCTATTGTCAATTCAAAGATACATTAATCAATGTGACATGTGTTTAAGAGCCAAATACGAAAGAAACCCTTTGAAACCCCCACTAACGTTAACAGAGACACCTACAAAACCGCTTCAACACTTGTTTATGGACCTATATTCCACTGGAGGTGCGACGTTCCTGACAATTATAGATAATTTTTCAAAATTTGCCCAAGCGGTACCGCTAAATGCTTCAAGCAGCGTTCATATCGCAGAAGCCCTATTACAAGTATTTTCCATACTAGGATTACCTCTGAAAATCACCACAGACTCAGACACGAAATTCGACAATGACGTCATAAAGGAAGTATGCGCTTCTCATGACATTAACATACACTTCACGACCCCTTATAATCCCAATTCTAACTCACCCATAGAACGTTTTCACTCTACCATTGCTGAAATAATAAGAATTCAGAGAATGACAAACAAAGATGACCCTATACAACTACTGATGAAGTACGCCATTATCGCCTACAATAATGCCATTCACTCTACGACAGGCTATACACCGCGCGAGCTCTTACTTGGTCATACAGCATCTAGAAATCCACTAGAACTGTACTATCCTAAAGAGTTCTATCAAGACTATGTCCTTAACCATCGTAAAAATGCAGAAGCAGTACAGGACTGCATAGCAGCTCTCGTATCTAAAAATAAAGAACAGATGATAGAAAAGCGAAATCAGGCCGCTGAGGCGATCACATTTAAGGTAGGTGAAACAGTATATAAACAGGTTGCAAAGACTACGAGGAGCGACAAAACGAAGCCAGTATTTAAAGGTCCGTATAAGATCATTCACCTTCATCCTAACAATGTTGCCGAAATCATAGGAAGCCACCCCAATTCTAAATCTATCAGAGTCCATTTCAAACTTTTACGAAGACAACATCTTGTTCCAGGACCCTCGTCACAGGAACCTTCCTGCTCTACGCAACCGCCAACCTGACTCTTAACCCCGTAGAAAACGTCAATGGCATTCTCTTATTAAAACAAGGCCAAATTTTAAAGCAAGTAGATACGTTTAGTTTGGCCTGCGTGTATAACGTATCCTATTTACACGAAACGACGTTAAAACTTATGTCATTATATGCCAATACTAAGGCTGCTGAAAATAACGAGCAATCAAATAGGGCATATAAAGATCAAATAGATAATAGTTTAAATTTAATAGGTAAGAAGATAGTGTTTATTGCACCGCACCATAGGTTTAGACGTGGTTTTATTAACGGCCTGGGTTCCATTGTTAAAACCATAACAGGCAATTTAGATTACGAAGATGCTATTAAATTCGAAAATGAAATATCAAAATTACGGAATTCAGTAAATAAAATTAATTTGTCTCAAAAGCAATCATTATTCATAGCAAAACACGCAGTTGAAGAGTACAGTAAACAGATTAAGCTCTTAGACGAGAATCAGAAAAAACTAAGTTTAATGTTAAGAAATACCACTTTTAATAATAATAATATTTTAGTAAATAGGTTGCACTTTCTAGATTTATATATACAAATAGATTTTAGTCTGCAATTGCTGTTAGATAAGCTAGTAATTTTAGAAGACGCCATGACCTTTGCTCAGTTAGAAGTTATGCATCCAAGCATCGTATCCCCACACATTCTTATAAACGAAATGTTAGCTATTCAGAAATCATTCAATTTTAGACCAGTTGATAGCATTACTATTAGCAATATACATAGCTTAGAGAAGTCTATTAGTGTAAAAGCTTATAGTACAGATCACACGCTAACATTTATACTGGATATTCCCTCCATTGATATAAACCAATACGACCTAATTCATCTATACTCCATTCCCGACAAACAAAACCTGGCAATCATCCCTAAATCCAAATACCTCGTACTGGGCACCAACGAGTACTCGTACCTAGAAGAAGACTGCAAACAGATCACACAGAATACACAACTCTGCACGTCATTGAACACCCAGCCTGTGGATAAATCAGAAGACTGCATAATTTCACTCGTGAAACACCAAAACACAAACTGCACACGAGCCAAGATAGACCTCAAACAAGGAAGAATCCAGAAACTCCAAGACAACAAGTGGCTTATCATCCTAAAGGAAGAAGAAGTCCTAAGAACTAAATGTGGAACTAAATCTGAATACAAAAGGATATCAGGAATACACATCGCCAGTATTACAAGTGATTGCCAAATGCAGATACTCAACCGAACACTAACAACAAACAGCAATACTGTCGCAGCAGACGAAATCATACCACTTCCCAGTAAAGTCGTGATTCCAGAGGAGAACACCCACTTCAATCTACAATTAGAAGATATATCACTGGACAGCATCCACGAGCTGATAGAACGAGCCGACAACTTACAGGAACCCACAATTGATTGGCAGACTATGATGGCTACGCCCAGTTGGTCAACATTAGGACTCTACCTCATCCTGACGACAATCCTTCTATGGAAGCTCTGGCAATGGAGACAACGACGGCCAAAACAGGATAAATCTCGCACCGAGGACGCTGCGGGAAGCTGCGGGACGCGCTTCCATCTTAAGGAGGGAGGAGTTAGGATATCGCCGAGTAACGTAATCGCTGACTAATGCAGCGGATGCGCCCGTGCGTCATAAATAAACTGCATAATTGTAGAATTGCAGATTTTAGTAATAGAAATATTATAATTGTAAAATTAGTCTTGTAGAACATTTTAATCAATAAACATTGTTTTAATTCAAATAAATATTTTTTTAATAATAATTTCGTTCGCCGTAACTTAACTTGCTTCTTAACTTTTTTGCTAGCTCTTCTTTTTTCCTTTTATATCATTAAAAACGTGCCTAATGTGTTCTGTGATTCGATTAAAATAAATTTAAACAATAGCGTTACCCATATATTAATCACAAAAATATACCTAGATGGATACCTATTTGCATATTATTATGATACGGAGGTATAAATTTCAAAGTTAGTTTTAGTTTATCCAAACGAAACTCAATGTAGTAGCTACTTACGGAATATTGAAAAAAAAAATCCTAAAGTTGAAATAATAAGAAAATTAAAAAAGGGGAAAAACGGTAACACTGCACTACTCTGAAAAATAAGTTTATAATGTACGTGTTTGTATAGAGTGTATTTTTCCAGTTTGGAAAATAGATAACTTGACAGTGCTCCAATTTTCTTTTGAGTACCGAGTATTGACGAACTTTAATGAAAAGTTCTGAAGGACTTCGTTGGATACTGAAGGACTACAAATAACTTGTGTTAAACTAAACTCAAGTTATTGTCAGACATTTCACGTAACTGTGCAAGGTACAGACTGTAATGCTTCCTAACTCTAATCAATGTGTGTAGATATGGACGACGAGCACTTGGCAACAGGCCAAGTCGTACAACTTAGTAAAAGCCAGTACTTGGAACGACAGCCGCCTAGATAGCTGAGCTATCTATACTATCTATGTAAAAAACTATCAAAACTTTCGCGCAATCTATGGTTCTTGTTTGGTGTCCTAGTTTTCCTAATAAAACAAAAAAACGGTCATAACTTATCATAAATTGAATGCAAAATAACTTCCATTAGACGTTTGACTAGTTTCAAAGGACCTTATCACCAAAGTAATATAAGTAATTAAAATTATACATTTTTGGCATTTTAAACACAAAGCTACTTCAGGAGATATTTCTGAGAAGTATTTCTGTCGCTCTTGTTCAGAATGTGTCTGAGCACTCTCTATTCAGAATTTAGTTATCATGTTACAGAAGTTTGATTCTCGATTCCGAAAGTTTGAAGTTCCGAATAAATTGGGTCATATATTGGAGGCACAAACAATTTTATACTGTGGGGTACCTTCCTACCCTTGTACTTTTTCTCAATTACTTTTTTACTTCAATAATGAGAATTCCCTCTTTACGTTTAAACCAAAGTTTAAGGATAAAGAAGAGCGGTGGTTACTTCCGTTGTCCCTAACAGCTTTAGTTTACTTTAATTATTTTCTGTGTTCTTTAAATTTAACTTATAACAGAAGAATCCGTTCTATGCAGTGGTGAATGCATTTTTTAGTTCCGCTGTAGTATTAGTAAGTTCTTAGTTATTAACAACGAGTGCAAAGTTGTGCAACTATAGACGTTTATATACATAGACACTCAATGCTCACTAATGAAGTGCTTGAGGCATAGAAGCTAGTAATTTACGTTTATCATCTGATTTAAGATTTCAAGCACACCTTATCAGGGAAGCCTTAGAATAATAATATGGCGGCTAAATCTGGCAATCACCAATATTCAAGTCGCGTTTCACTAAAACATGGTTCGGTACACTTAGCGAGTTGACGATTCAGCTTGTGCTTCTGCGCATCATCATTCATTTGTCACATTTGTCATTTGAATAGAAGATTACAGCTGAATTGATTCTTCAGTACGAGTGGTTTCAGATTACAGCATCTCGTAACTGCCCTGACTGCGCATATGGATGACTCAATTTTAACTTAGAAGGTCTGATGTAAAAACTTTTTGCTGTAATCCGGTGTGTCGTATCATACGCAAGATGCAACTGAAGATTACTTTTCTTTAAAGGTTCTTTTTGAGTCCAGCAGATATCATTCAGATTCATGAATCACACATTTAATGAGGAACAGTTTCGTCTTGCAATCCAATCCAACTTTCTCAACTCTTGTAAAATTTTCCATATGTCCCCATTTCATGTTTTGCTTGAAAATTATGCAACTTGCTGATAATCAATGATCAATTACAACAGTGTCTAGTGTCGAGTGCATGGGGACAGGGCGGCAATCAGTCAGTGTGGCCGCTAAATAAATTCATTAGTTAAATCACCGCCGGCGGCGTTTTGTGTCGGCAACATCAAAGGGCCAGCCCGCCGTCCTGCCGGGGGCGCGCTCGTCCGACTTTTTACTCAGAAAACTCTGTAAACAAAATGATATGGTGCGTCCGAATGTTTGATCCGCCTTTATTATCTGTATACAGAGGGAATGTTTGGCTAGCAAACGTACTCTCTTTGTGGTAATTGTGGGGATGTAATAACTTTAGTGAGTACGGGCAAACAACGCTTTGAAGTGTCTCTAAAGTTGTGGGTCCCTCGTGAACTCATGGATACCTTTTTTGCTTGTCAATAAAAACATCCCCATAGCTCCTCTGCTGATGTTTCCCTAATCCCAAAAGCCACTTGTTGTGGTTTATTTGGTTTTCCGTGCCCTCGTTTCCACCACGGTATCAAATTATATCGTCGATATCGGTAATGATAGTGTATTCGTTGTGATCCGGTGGCATTCGTAGCAGCTTCATTCAATGCTTTTATTTTGCCGCGCAGCTTCCCTCTTCCTCTCAATTGTGTGAGCGAGACAGCAACAACATGTGTGTGGTCCTAAGGCGAGGGGGCTCGGTCGTTTCCGTCGGGTCTCGGTTGCTCTCGGCCCCAAGACGGCAACATAATCGTTCGAATCATGATGGCGGCTCAACAAACATGCAGTGTACGCACTCGAAGCTCGAATCAGTATTGCCCGAGTCGCGCCACTGTCGACACGCAAACGCGACGTAGCTTTTGTAATGAAACTCGGTATCGTTCCGTGTTTCGTACGGTAAAGTGATCGATAGAAGTGACGAATCCTGGTGTACAAGTGTGTGGTTATGTGGCGGCGAGTGATATGACAGCGTGCGCCGCCAGACGGACCCCGGCCGTCTTCATGAGGATACTGGTGACAAGCCTGGCCCCGAGATCATGGTGGCTCCCGATTCCGAGGCTCCTGCGAATCCTCGGATAGCGGCCGCCGCACACGAGAGCCCGTCCGCCGCCGAGGCGCGCCACAGCGCCGACCTGTACATCCGTACCAGCTGGGTGGACGCGGCCCTCGCGCTCTCCGAACTTGAAAAGGTGCAGTGATCACTACATAAACAACAGTTCAGTGTTGAGGTTGAGCTTCAATTGTCATATTGCACGTGTGATTGTTTTTCTGCGAATGCCAATCGCGTTGAGGAACGCGGCAGCGCAAAGCGGTGGCGCCGACTAGTGGTAACTGTGCGTACTATCAAGGCCGCGCGTATTTTGTAATGAAAAATATCTAGGCTACAGACAGATTATGAAGATGACATTTAAGTAGTGTGTAGTATGGATTCGTAGTTGTGGATAACATAAATATATAAAAATTATATTGGCTAAAAAATAAAATTACTGTGCCATTTTGAGATATTCTCCTCTTAAACAACTGTTATTTAACGTAAGGGTGTTACCTGTTATAAATATAATTATAAGTTATTTATTTAGGTATCTTACTTAACTATTTATTCTAAAGAAATGATAAAACTCGCCTTACTACTCATATACAATACACACAAACAAAGACCATTATCAAAAACACAGCCAAGTTCGTATAGAAATCTTTGCAATTGTCGGGTCGAGTAGGCACGTCGTGTTTGTGTACCAGTGGCAGACGGGTTCGGGGAAGGTAGCGCTTTCCTAGAAGGCCGCACGCACGCCCCGCGGTGGTCCGCACCCCTACCAGCACCATTCGCGAAACTTCCACTCCAAAATATTAAAAAAAAGCCTCCACAGAGTGCACAATAAAACCTCAAGGCAATACAAATATTTACAAAACAATACACGATACATTAAAAAATAATAGGTCCATATTATGCAAAGGTCACTAAAACACTACAAAATAGATACCAAACATCCTATTCACCGCTATCTCCAAAAGAAACATCTATGGAAATCGTTTAAAAAAAACAGCTGTAATCTGTGGTAAGGTTAATGTAACATACCTCCAGTGGATGTGTAGTTACTTATAATGTAGGAACTTGGTCGGTCGTATGCAAGATGAAGCAATTAAGGCTGGTGGGAGCGCGGCGGCGCGGGGGCGCACGCGCACGCCAGCGGCGCCGATAGAGACATCAGCGGTCCCCGGCCCGCACGCCACGACCGACCCACACCCACAAAATACACAGCCGCATTATTCTTGCCGTTTTTATTTTCGTACAATCAAATAATTTGCCGGAAAATTTACTAATTAATTAATTATACAAATTATTTTCATTCATAAGTAGGCAAGTGCGTAAAAAAAAAATCATCAATTTATCAAATCAATCGTAACGATCATCACCAATTAATTACGGATAACAACATTACAAACATAATATGCAAATGCAATTTCAATATATAAACTAAATAGATATATTTGAGACTCTTCTCAAATTATGAACAAACATTTAAATTACATAACTGCTTCCTCAATATAAAAATAAAAGAATGCTATTCTACGAAGTTTTATGTCTGACAAGACCGCACAGAGCTCGCCTCGTGGAATTGAGACATCTTGTGGTTTCCGATCTTACATCTCGTTTCTTCGTATCAAAAGGGCAGTTTCTTTCCTCTTCTTTAAGGTTTACATTCCATCCCTTTTCCACTAGTTTTTCCCACATATCGTCTGTCTTCGTCCAAACATTGCGTTCGCCGGCGGTCGGCAGCTGCGCTGGAGACCTATAAATGATTGTACATCCACAATTTTTAAAGGTGCGTCTTTTGGTACGGAATGCTCATTATATATTTTGGAACAGAACATGACTTAATTTGGAGTTCTGTGGTCTTAAATTTTGGCAATCTTGCATTTTATACAAAAGATCTGTTGGATCTGAAAAATTAAATGAATTGATCGATCTGAAGACTTCGGTCAGTTGATAAAATCAGAGAAATTGTTTGCCAGACTATGAAATTCTTGTGGTGGCAGCAATTTTGGTATCAGATTACGGCATACATTGTGCGGGGCGCCGCTACACGTGGCCTACACACACTGCTGCACACTCAGCAATTTTCCTCATCACTGCCCGTCGCCTCCGTCTCAGTAGCTTTACAGCACCAGCTGCTTTTCCTCTTGTTTTAGTAACCAATCAAGTGTAAATGGAACTTTCCGAGTTCTGTGTCAGTACAATCTTATTTTTTAAGTTTAGATAACGGTATATCATCGAGCTCCGAAAATTTGTGGCAATTCTTGTACAGAAGCCTCTAATCAAGAGTTGAAAAACTAATTTGACGATTATTCAATCGTCCTTCACATTTCTGGAAATCTCCATCCATAACATCTGCATTTATTTCTGCTTTGCACAAATATTTGTTTACCAATGAATCCGTACAATTAAATTTAAATTCGTTGAAATTTACAATAGAAGGAGAGAAGTGATTGCTTGTGAGTACGTTCACGGAACAATTTCAATCGCCAGCAGAGGAATTTCAAGAATCTTTGAAGAGTTTAGATAGTCGATTTCTTTGATTTGACGCCAGGAAATTGTATTGGAGGACAATACTGAATTAAGTATGTATCTTGATTCAACTAGGATCCCATGGGGTGTCAGATAAACCGAGATTATGGTTGAACATCGTTCTTGAATTCTAGTCTTCCGAGATTCTTCTGCTGTTTACAGAGGCGAATTCAATCTTCTGCAGCGTTTGAAAAGCTTGTGAATCTGACTCATACATGCCATGCCAGTCATTCCATCTCCGTTGTGGACCTTGTTTGTAGAATTTGGTCCATTCGTTATTTTTGGAATGAACCCAGATATTTAATGGTTGCAGCCAGATGTTGTGTATCTCTGGATCTTAACTATTAACCTAGTGCTTTACCGATGTGATCGCTATCATACGGCCGCTGGAACCGGTTACGTTGTCCACCTAACTTGGCAACTTTCTCGATGTTATTGAATGCTTTCCGCTCCGGATTGACATGAACAAATCTCTAGAGGATTGATTTGCAAAAATAGTTTTACAAAGTACCTAATACCTTTAAGAAGGTTGTTGATAAACGCTTACTTAATTTGGTCAAGTTCTGCTCATAACGATAGAATGTGAGATACGATTTTCGATATCATCTCGTTATGCATTAAGATTTTAGTTTCAGGTCCTTTGACGTGATTAACTAAAATATGTACTTTCAAGATATTTGCTGTACTTTATAAAATGGTTATAAAGCAGCCATTTGCAACTGTACCCTTGTGGTCGGGCCCCACATACAGGTGATCGTTGTCGTGAAACAGGAAATGAGTTTCGAAGTTGTCTCGGGAGAATTGCCACATTCACAGCTGGTGCCCAGATTATTTATTCAATACTTTTCCGCAGGCGGTTGGAGCAACTCATGAGATTTTAACGAGCAGTTGATAAATTTTATTAAGTTGACCCTTGAATGTTTTTGGGTCTAGAATCAGTTGGGTGGTCATTGGTTCCGATAGTACGGTAATAAAAAGTTGGCGATTGCCAAATATTAAAACAGACTCAATTATCCGTTTCAGATTTTTATATCTATTGAGAATCGTATAGACGCATTCTTTGTATTACATTCGTAATTACGTGAACAAAACGAGAAAATCTATATCGTAGCAAACCAAAACGATTCTTTATTGTGTCCTAGCATCAGCTATGTGCGTAGAATTACGTAAAGAATTCAAAAATGTCATTGACATTCAGTGGCATTGGCAAGTAGTGCGCCGCCGCCGCCGGTGGCCGACTGGCCAATTGGCCAAACGTGATGTCCTTGACGAGGGCCATTCGAATCTTTAATCATACACGCATACTACAAAGTAGGCTGGAAGCGATAAAACATGTCATTAAATTTCTTTTTGTCCTATAAACTGCTTTATTTTTCTCTTGTAGTCGTGAGTTATTTTCGGATACACCTCTGTCCATCTTACCTGTCAGTCATAAACAGTTAGGCATAGATCATTGTCCTTCGCCATTTATCCATAACAATTTAAATCATAGGCTGTAACAATTATTTATTAACGCTTCATAGAGCTTTAGGTCGAGCTTTCTAGAGAAAAGTTTCATTCCAGTCTTTACCGTCATTCTATAGATCGATACGGGATTGTGAAATCTTTAAAAAACATAGTATTCATATGACTACACGTTTGAATGTTGACGGAAAGTTTGAAACACAAGCTCATGTATTGTAATGGGATGATGCTGGGGTGACACCCACGGCCCATTATATGCAGATATGGGGAGCGTCTGATCGCGGCCCGTCGGCATCGGTGCTGCGCCGCACAGGATGTCAGGGATCGCGCCAATCACACCACCCGCTCGTCTCGTTGTACGTTCAACTGATAAACTCCGACATGACAGATTTCAATGATGTGTCGACCTCACCAACAGAGAAATATGGCGCACATTCCTAGCATATCTTATAATTTCATGTTCAAAATCACAAATTACTAGTAGATATGTATTTAGAGATAGTTAATTTTATCAATCAAAATTCAAATACTGTTCCAGTTTCCCTCAAGCGTAGCTGCATAGCACTACGTAGACCTAACCGTAGCAAATCATTTCAATACTATTATTTAGTAGTTTGACGATGAAACTGCTGTATGGAGTATTTCTTCACTTCACGTAATGCGTATTTCATAGGTAAATATTTAATTATCAGGCACGTAGTGTGTGGCCCACGTGATAAATTCGACAATAACAAAATTTTTACTATATAAAGACACTTTATGGAGTAATTAAATTGATACAATAATTACACCGCGCTTGACCTCAGATAAGTAACAAAGTCAGCCGGCGAGTACTTGCACACTATCGCTCCTATTCATTACTAAAATTATCACAGAACTGTTTCCTGTAAGATGATTAACAGTTGTTTATGTAATAGTATATTAATAACTAGTAAATTATTTAGAAATCATTGCAAAGCGAATGGAGCAGTGACAAAGTATCCGTGAGTTACGTGTGTACTGTCGAGCGAGCACAAGTAGATCGTAGCTAGCATCCAGTATCGTGAGAACGTGCTCCTAGTGGGCCAATCTCTTATCTGCAGGAAGCGCGGTCGCCGGCGCCGGCGCATCGCGGATTATACATAGTAAATAATCCCGTAGCACTTGCATCAGCGGTTTACGTGCGACTGCGGGTCGCTTGTCGCTGGCTTGTAGGACACCGGTGCAGCCGCACTCCGAGTTATCACGTTGGACGTTATGCATGTGTGTGCCAAATTCGGTGCATGAATGAAGGAGTGCTGGTGGTGGTGGTGTTGCGGCGTGGTGGCGTGGTGCGTACGCTCCACGTGGGTCGCGCGGGCGCGGGGACGGGTGGCGGGCGGCGCGGGCGCATTCCGGCCGTGACGTCACGCCCACCCAGCGCGCCCGACATTCACCTCGCCTCGCCCGCGCCGAGCCCGGACCGTTCTACGAGCTACGACTCTCCACTGTATCCGCCATTATTGATGCTACGATTTATTTATTTACGCTCGGAAGCTAAACAACCCGATTTCGGCGGGAAACATCGTACAGTTCAGCGAACCCACCGTTCCAACTGTAGTAAATCAGGATGATTGACCATAAGCGCCTGGAACTTGCTGAAATCACTAATGATGTTTTGATTGCTACGTATTTTATGCTGCTACGGTTCCGAGTCTCTTTATGCGAGTTGCTGTGTTTTCGCTTCAAAATTATTTAGTCAGACGATGTTTTAGTTTATTTCTGTATTTTTATTTTATCGATGGATGTTCTTGCTGTCAGTGTTTTTGTTTTTGCGGACATAAGTACACTGGCTGGTAAAAATAAAAGCTTAATAATTAAGTTTCATTTTTCATTATAAACCAATCAAGTTTTTTGGACGGGTTTGCCTTCAACACAGGAAATTAGTAACATATTAAAGAAGTAGGTAAATTAAGAGCGAAACTGCTAATTATTTCCACATTACAGTTCGTGTTGTTATCGAAGTGACCATTACTAAAGGGCAAACGTACCCTTGATCGCTTAATCGCCCCGCTCAACACGAGACGTCGATTGAGTTATTATTATGCAATTAGTAAGAGCTTCACGAGATTCGGAGTGTGTCGGCTGGTCTCGCGGGGCCCCGCGCCCCATGCGCCCGATGCGGCCGCGCGGCGCCACCGCTGCGGGGCCCCGACCAGCCCACTCTCATTAATCACAATCAACTCAGAAATTATTTCGACGTTTAAAGAGTTTGATGTTATTATATCTACCGCCAAAGCGATCTTATAATCTGTGTTTATTGATATAAGATCGAAAGATTAATAAACCGACTTGTCTGTGGTGACACAGCATGTATGGCGGCTACCGTTCAATCTATTTTGGTCACTGCTACCGATTTTTGTTTACCAAAAAAACCGATGATGAATAGTAGGTTTGAATGTTTGTTGTGTGTTGCAGGGCAACATCGAAGGTGGGCGCACGTCGCTGTGGATCCGCGCCTGGCTGCAGGAGCAGCTGTTCATCCTCGGCTGCTTCCTCCAGGGCGACGCGGGCAAAGTCCTATTTGTCGCGATACTCGTGCTCTCCACATTCTGCGTCGGCTTAAAATCCGCGCAGATACACTCAAGGGTCGACCAACTCTGGGTTCAAGGTACGTTAAATTGTAGTGGACAGTGTATCTTTGATCTTTATTAGCTGTGTACGTAGGAAGGGTGAAGCGCATCACGATAGAGACATTGTAGCACATTGTGCATCTTGTGGAATACCAATGCAGGGTGACAGGCGTCTGTGGAGCCGCTTCCGTCTCGCGGACGTGCGTGGCATGCGCGCCACGACTACAAGCGCGCCGCGGTGTGTACGCGCCCTTATAAGTTCCGTAAACTTGAATTTAAATTCGTCAATCAACAATCTGAATGGACATTAGCGTCCGGTGCGCTACTCGATTCAGTCTAATTGTATTTCAATGTCTTCGTATTGTATTAAGATGTAAAGTTATTTACATATTTTTTTGAATTGTAAACGTTTCCAGCAAACTGATTAAAATGTCGTATCGTTCAATAGACTGCGACAGTAGGTACTTGTTTTGCATATACGCAATAACAAGCAGTGTTAAGTAGACACATTTTACTAAATTTTAAGGATTATTGAAATGAAAAGAAAACTTTGCATAATTTTTTGTCACGCTCCGTCGTGTCGCCAAACAACCGTGCAGACTATGTTAAAATCTACATCATAAGTAAACGTAAACAGTATTTAAAACTGTTCTAATAACTATTTAGAACGAATTATTTATTTATTTATGATCATTTGTACACCAATATAGACAAAGTCTAAGGCGTTTAATTTGTCCAATGTATATGAATAAACACTGGACTAGACCAATTTGTACTATAGTGAGCGATCGGTGCGACGATAATCTTATTAATTTAATTTTTTAAACTGTTTTTTATTAAAAACTTTTTAAAATCGAATTCTTGTTAAACTCATTGAAAACGATTTACCTACAATACATTTTAGAACTTCCTTTCGATTTCTACATACCAAAAAGAAAGGAAATCAGATCGTAGCAAAGTTTTGTAGCAAATAATGTTCTAAATCATTTTCTATGTGACACTAATTACGTCTACTTTTATTTAAATTAGTGACTGTTTTAAATTTCAAACTATGCTTTGAGTAATTTTATTATTAAAAATATGTATACATATTATATTACGTATAACTAATTATTGTTAGTCTCGTAGCACTTCGTAGACTCTTGCAATTTTCACGCCAGAAATTGTTTGCTGTCGGAAAATTAAATTGGTCTTTAATATTATCTGCATAACAACCCATGTCAGAAAAATATTCATATCAGTTGCGTGTCTACGACAATGTAAAACCTATTACTTTGGGAACCATAATTGATATTTATCCCAAGTAGTTTTTTTTATATAAGAGCTTTATACGTAAACTTTCATTAAACAAAAATATTTACTCAAAACCAGTGACGACGGACTTCGTAGACCCTTGTAATTAATTACGTTAAAAGATAATTTCCACTAAATAAATTATTTAGACAAAATGCAGGTCCAATAGTTCTGAGTGACATACATTATAGGTAACTGGTTAGACTTCTTTATGACAATGTTATGTCTAAATCCGTTGGTCACATTAATATAGAAACAAGATAATTCGATCTCCCAGTAAGAAAGAAATTGGTAATGTATTGCGCAAGCTATAAGTTGTTTGTAGACTCATTAGTACACAGTACACATACGGTCGTTGCACGTACCTCACTTGATTTATATTCATTGACGAGAATTATTAATTTACCTCACAATCTTTTATTGATGTGCGCAACAACGTGTGTAATAAGTGTTTAATTCACTTTTCCGGGTTGGATAACTATTTATTTATCAATTATGTCGTCAATAGTGTTTCAGGAACGTGAAATTGATGGCACTAAGTCAAGATACAAAGGCGTCTAAAGTTCTATTAGCCTTCTTCTTTCATTCGTTTTGCGTTCAATTCACTTAGCCTTTTCCTAAAGGTATTGGAGTCAGCTTCTAGGCTAACCGGTTGCTTCCGAATGTCAGTATTTTACAAGCTTTTATTTAGTTTCACGTGTCCCGATGTTTGTCTGTAATCAAAATTTGCAAATTAAATTTGACCCAGTTCCCGGTTACCGATTGAGCGGAAATTTTGCATGCACGTGTAAATCAGACGACAATGTAAAATAAACACTTCAGGAAATACCCTTACATTTTGAAGTCTCATACAAACTTTCACCCCTCCCCCCATTTTAGGGGATGGGAGGCGAAAGTTATAAGTTTATGAATTTTTTTGTTGGTTGTATACTAATTTTTCATAAAAAACCAAAAATCTCGAATCCAAAAATTCTTTTTCATAATCATTACCTACATACATTATATTATTAACTGATTTGATTGTTGATTATAGTAGTATATTTGGGTTCAGATTTTTTTTTAATGAAAATTAATGTTTTTCGGGTAATTAATGTGAATTTTATTAAAAAATTCAAAATTGTATATAGGTAATGATTATGAAAAAGAATTTTTGGATTCGAGTTTTTGGCTTTTTCTGAGAAATTTACCATAATAATGATACTTTTTTTACACCATCAGAAACTAGAGATTTTAACGAACAAAAAACCCAGCGAAATTATTAAAAAAGGAGATATTTTGACGTGAGAATTTTCGATTGAAAATTAGGGTTTTTTTTCGATATTAAGTCAAAATGAAGGTGAAAAAACAAACACTTTAAATCAAAAAAATTACAGTGTGTCTTGGACATAAAAAGGTAAGTTTCCATTTAATTTTGTGGAAAAAAAAATAATTTTTGTAAAAGATAAAAATAAAAAACCAAAAACTTAGTTATTTGAATTTTTCACATACATTTTGAGGTTATGTGAAAAAAGTGTAAATACAAAAGTTGTAGATGTTTTTATTATCTATAACTTCGCACTTTTATTATTTTTCATAGGACTTGTAGTTTTGTCGGAAATCGAGATAAACTGTTTTTACCCTTAAAAACGCACACCCATCCTTTTCCCGACCTCAGATCGCCCGTAATTTATTTTTCCTTTCGTTTTTGTTGTATTCTCTTTATTTTCCAATAGGTTTCATCCTACTATGATTTTATTTCACTTTTTACTATTAACAACGGCTTCAGCACTGGTCTATAAACTTAGATTACATACCAAATTTCAGCTTTCTAGCACTTCAGGAAGTAGCGAAACATTTTGATGATCATCAGTGTGTCAGTGTCGAAATCGGTGTATTTTAGATATCAATAAAATCTAAATTATTAGAGCTATTCAATTGAGACTTTGTATGTTTAATTAGTCTATTATTGACATCATATCCTGAGAATATGAACTATCTGGTTCAAAACAACGACGAAACACTTCGAGAAAAGGTAGGTAGTGCCCTTGCGCTTCGCTCGGCTCGTCTTTGGCGGGGGCACTGCCGTGCCCCCAGATTCTTCAATTCGGAAACTTGATCGCATATGTCCATCATGGAAATAACCTTTTTGTATCGTTTGTCTTCAAAAATATAGTGTTAATTCATGAATCCCCAAGCGACCACCGGTGGCCGCGCATCTATTGTCTTACTATTGTGTCTCTAATTGACGGTATCTGAAGGGTTAAACGGGTTAGAATATAAACCAAACCGCAATTCTCACAAAAAAGGTAGTCTAATCGATTCTTATCAGCCGTTAAAAGTTTCCAAAAGCGTTCAATTTAATTATACAATAAAATAAACAGAATTGAGTCATATTCTGGGATCAGTACCAATTAATTGGTGTTTTTATGGTTTTATCGCTTTGCTGTAAAATATCACGACGCTCTGATGATGTTGTTTTTACTTCTTTTTTATCAGAATTTTGATGTCGAAGCTATTAAATATGTTTATTTTTATGGAGTTTTTGTTGTCAGCTATCAGGCTTTTGTTTTTTATTATTATTATTAAATATGTTGTCATCTGAACATTGAATACGTGAAAATCATTTCTTTTTGATAATTGGTCGAATTTTTAAGCTTTTTCAAACCTATTGTTCGGTTATACAGAACATGATAAAAGCTGTCCCATAAAAATGCTATGTTTAAAGATGCACGTATGTATAGTTACGATCCCGGAACCGCGACAGACGTGAGCTCCGCGCATGCGCACTGCGCCGCCGCATCAAGTATCTCTTATGGACACATCCCTCCATTAAACTTTACTATTTATTATCCACCAGCGTTTGCTTTTAACTTCTTTGCTTTGATGTTACGTAAAGATCGTTAATCCATTTAATTGATATTGCACAGGACACCATTTAAGCACTGTCGCAAGGATGTTATTTTAATGTTCCCTTTATGGCCAGTAATGTGACTTACTTGATTTATTGCCTCGTGAAATCTGTATACCTACCTTACCTACCTATTTGCACTTCATTTGATACAAATAAAAAAAAAACTTCATCACATAAATGGCAGTTGATAATGACAAGGATAGGTATCGGCATCGTTTGGCTTCTGAGTGGGGATCGCTTTGCGCATTCCATAAATTGGCGAGTCAATCGTCGTCGTTGTTAGATACATGCAGCAAGCGCAGGAACAAATCACGAGTGACGTCTATGATGCAATGGCACGGCCAGCCAATCACTGATGCTCTCCGCCCCTGCGTCTCCCTTCATACCACTAAACAGGCCTGATATTTTACTTGTACGCAACTTGAAGCCAAGTCCAAGCCAGTCAAGATCTGTGGCGGTATCTAAATCTAAAAACTGTTAAATCACAGTCGATTTTATTGACGTACGGAAAAAATATTATCAATATAACGCGAATAAAATAAGAAATTAAGATAACAGTCGTTAAATGTATCCCTCTTTATTAAGAGCCTTATGACAATTTCGACCGTGACTTTTGCATATAATGGCCAACTTTATTATATGTTTTTATTCAGAGAAACTGAAAGACGTTGACAACTTAGTGAATGGCGGTGAATAGTTATCTGTCTATTTAATTCATAAAGCCAAAATTCCGAAGCTTGTTTTTCAAAATATGACACCTCTTTGACACTTTTTCTTGCTCGTGGATTGAAATACTGTACTAAGCAAGTGAAATAGAAAATATTATATTATATTATATTATCACACATCATACATGTTAATATCTCACAAATAGTTCTGTAATTCATAGCGACCTCAACATTTTGATAATTGTGACGTAACTAGGATAAAAGTGAGTTCATAAGAAATTAAAATGTTATGCTATTGTTGATGAAATTATTTATAAATCCCTAAAACTAAACATATTTACAGCTGCAAATATGCTACATTATACGATGCATCGGCCATTCGAAATTAAGTAAATATTTATGAACGACATTTCATGATAGACGCATTTAAGAGGCTGCTTTTCTGAAGCTCGCCTATCGTCAACATCGAGCATGGTTTAAAAGCTTATTACTCCATCAAACTCTGTTAGCATTCGGTAATTCCGTGATATTACTCGAATATTTAACAAAACTTGTTCCAGGAAATACGTGCTTTTTTAAACTCTTAAAAGTTTTTGAAAAAAGTTGTCGTCATGTAGAATCTTGTCAAAATTTTCAAGACTTCTATTGTTATACTTTTTTGACTTTTTGAGTAAATTATGAAGTGTCAAAGTTCATGAAAAATAGCAGATTTTCAGAGATCTTTACTGGATTAATTTTACACAAACTTAGAAATTTATTTCAAAAGAAGCCTAGATAATATCCACAAAATACTGTGTTTCCAAAATATCTAATGAAAAATGTGTAAAACGTTAGGTATAATCGCGTAAAAGTGGTTGTATCAAAAACAGTGAAAATGTATGTCGAGTTGCCTTAAGAAACAGCGGACGTGACGTTTATGATGGCATATGGGCGTAAGAGCCATTTTTAATCATTCTGATACTGGATAGGTAACACAAAGTTATGTCTAGTTTTGTATAAAAAGCACATTTAAAAACAAACAAATTCCTAGGAACTGTTGTCCTTGAAACCAAAAAAAGGATACAAAGAAGAACCTTTTTTCTTCTTTCGACCCTTAGTGCTGGGTGGTCTCGGGTTTATGAATGTAAGAAATGGTACTCATTAATCGGATATTATTTTTATTTTTCGGGGTTTATTTTTGTTGGATGATGACATCATGGGTTAGGATGGGAGGAAGCTCACGAGTGCAGCTTCCGTGATTGCAACATCCCGTGGAAGCTGTAGGTACTTACTTAGTCATTGAGATAAAACAGGCTTAAATATTACGTTATACCACAAAAAATAACTTACGCATTTTCAGTGTAAATATTTTTTAATTAATTTTTTTTTTTAAATTTTAGTTGTTGGATTTTTATATATCTACCTAATTGTGTAAAATATGTTTCAGATTGTAGATATTTTTTATTGTTTACGGTTTGTTTTTTCTAAACAATAAGCTATAAAAGCTTGTTTTAAGTCCTTATCCAAACTTCAGCAGGAAAGGTATTTAAAAAAGTCGCAAAAGGGCGGACGTGACCAAAAGGAAGCGAGCGATTTTATTGGAGCACCTGCTTCAACACCGGCACAACACTACTCCACAGATAACGAAACTTACTTCGCGATGCTCCACTGATTTAGTCATTTAGGGCCCTGTTATACTATTCGAGAATTTTATTAAATTTAAGACCTTTTCTCTAAATAAACCGATTGAAATGTCAATTTATATGAAGTCGTCGGCTACTGTCCAAACAATACAAACACATTGAATGCCTCCCAGACGTTATCGCGGAACAAAGCCGGCACAGTTAAACAATGCCGAAGGTCCCGAGTCGCCTAACAACTTAATTAGGTGGCCCGCGGCCGCCCGTAAATATCCCTACGTAAAATTACGACCAATAAAACTAAAAAAATGTATAACATTTCTATTGACTCACAAAAAACGAGGGATCTGATTGTCCAGCCGCTTTTGTGTGAAGACGCCTTGCTGCGCGCCACGCTCGCCCATTATACCACGACCCCTTCTAACCTGAGCTTTTAGTTCTTTTCTATTGACAATGGCATGTGGTCGAGTTCTGTGAAAACTGGTGTTTGCTTGTGCAGCGTAGAGAATCATTATAGTACCTATTATTTGCGGAACTTGAAAGGACTTACGGTACCTATTCTATTTGATAGACAATTGAGAATCATTTACCTGTTCTGTTCGGTAATTAAACTTGAAGCACTTTCGCACAGACCCTACCGCATCGACGAAAGCTTGAATAAAAAGGATGTTTCCAGTTAAGTACATAGTCGTACAATGTTCAAACTCTTACATTATGTTAGTACACGCGTCTTGAAACATGTTCTCGTACGCTACACTCGACCTACTAAAGCTTAAATAAACTCACAAGAGCATGCCAATAAACTGACAGATATAAGGTTGTTACAGCCTTGGCTAAAGTAGGCTTTGAATTCGTTCTGTAGAAGCTCGTAGATGCAGTTACCTGAGGTAAGCCACACGTGTTATTTGTAACTGATACATAATACGGTACGGCATAATCTGTCGGGTGATTACAGTCGGGTCGCGGTGAGGCCACACCGCGCCCGCGCCGCCTATCTCAAACCTCGCTCGTTACTCGACTTCTAAATGCGACTAGTTTTTGTCCAAAAACCGGCCTCAAGCTCGATCGGTTTAGCAATCATGACCGAAATGTTACAAATTTCTCTTATTCAAACTTAGCGTTTGATGTAATCTTGAAGTAACTTCTCGTCTACTTTCGCTTTGGTAGAAAGCTTTTGAACCAGTTCTAAACTATTGTAAAAGTTTGTATCGCACTTGATGTGTCAATTAAAGGTCCGGAGAGCGTGCGCTAACAAAGTCGCGTCATGGCCGTGCAAGCGCTCGCGCCGGCCGCAAAGGACGCGGTTTGTTTATTCCGCCATCCATCTGTTGTCTACGCTCTGGCTAATTTGCATAGAGGGCCAGAGGGGGGTGCGCGGCGCGGGGCCGGACCACACGGGCTCGGCGCGGCGCGCGCGGGTGGCCACCACCACATGCGCGCGCGCACGTACCCGCGCGCCCTCCGATCCTCCGCGACGTCATTCATTGCGATTGTCCGCGCTGATCGTCCGCTACCACATCGAGTAGAAATGTTGTCATTATCGACGCACACGCATCGAGAATGCAATAAAAGGTTTGAGATTCGCATTGATTATTTCCAACGTCTATTGATAGATTTAGGTACCATTGAAGCGGTCATTACGCATTGTGTTGTCAGAAGAGCTGATTGTAATGTTGACTTATGCAACGACTATGTGCGTTGGCTGATAAGCGCAAGTGTAGCTAAACGGTATAAAGACACCGCCCCCGCTGGTCGGCTCGTGATAAGGCACGATGCCGTGCGGTGAGTGTGAAAGCTGTACCCTGGCAGACAGTCGCGATAACCTCTCGCGACCTTGCGATGTTTCCGCGCTTACCGCCCGCCCTATAGCGATGTTACATTTATATCGGAAATATTATGTCTCCTTTCGCTTAGAAAGAGATGTAAACAGACATTGTACATTTTAATGACTTAGAGCCAGGGCTTCAGGTTACATAGAGTTGAACATTCCAAATGGCTGAACGGGAACTTCATCATAATTTTGCTACAGCATGCAAGTACCGCTTGGGTATGAGCATCGATACCGACACTTAATCCATGCTGACGCGATTTAACACAAGCGTGGCGCGTTGCAGCGTCGTAAATCGCGCCCACGGCCTAGTAGGTGTTAAAATAGAGGCGCCCTGTGCGGCCCAGCGGCCCGGAGCCCACCGGCCCGCCACGCCACCTCGCCACCACGCTCGATTCCATTCCACTTGCTTTATGATAATCCCTAATATCCGGCACGAGTGGGGCTATGTTTAGCCTGAATGATTACGAAACCGACGCCCGCGCCCAACACTTCCAATGTTGATTTTTCTACGTCGATAGTTTTAACTGACGCTTACATTTTATGTGGGTTTGTTGGCTAAGCTAAACGAACATGTGTTTTATGAGCGCATGTCTTGGAATATCACAGATAATGTCAACAATTGCTAAGTACTTGTATATCTACTTACAAAATTATAAATTATTACCTATGCATCGCCAAAACAAAACAAAAAATACACATAACTAAAAATAGTTCAAAATAAGGCACCTAAAACTGATTCATATCAATACCGGATTTGCTCAGAACTTCGTTAGTTTAATTCTAAGCATTAGAATTAAGTGCTTCTGTCGCTTTTGTATAAATACAAATAATAAACATTAACTAACACAAACTGTAAACATTAACACGCAACCATCAGCCTTGTGTCACGAACTAAAAACGTTTTTCAAATTCCTGTACCTGGAGACTTCATTTCACGCAGTTTATTTTGGACAGAAAAAGTCAATTCTTCGCCTTCCTTCTCTAAACCCGAAGGTATTAGTTGAATGGCATCTTTAAAGTGTGTTTGGGTTTGGTTTTTAGCCTAAGATCTAATAATCTTGTTATCATTTTCTGAATTGAATAGCTTGTCGTACTGTCGTGTCGACGGTCCTTTGAATCAAGTACCGTGTATGTACAGTCAGCATTTGAGGTACGATTGCATCGTTGGGTTGCAAAAACTTCTGTTACATAAAATCATTTCTAAACCGTTGGTTGCTACCCACTGACATCGTACCCGTGTCACCTGTGCTGTATAAGATAGAATTCGAAAGTAATATCATATACATTGAGTGTAGTCATAGGTAGGTACACACAGTTACTCTCAACGGTGCGAGGTGCACAAAAAGTCTTGGCACGTTTCATCAGATTTTTTGTTCATACTCGTTTTGTAATTTTTAATGCTTATTAAGCTCATTTACATACAAAGTGTTCTGCGAAATGTTGATGGAATTAGCATTAGTACAATATCTTTAGCTGTGAACAAGTGATTGGCGACTGTCAGTTGAACTGGGAACGTGAACATTATTGCCATTGCAACACTCGCCGAGAACCCACCAACGAGAATATCCACTCAGTAGTTTGTAATAATATACTCCTTAGGGCCGTCATCGTAAATGTCTCCTATGTGAGGTCTTTATAACTTAACTGAGTTTAATGCCGATTCTGAAACGAAAGGTAATCGTAGTCTGTAGCTGTCTAGAGATTTTCCAGAAACTCGTCGCTAATTATGCGAAAGTTATGGTCTTTAAACTTCGCATGTAATTATTCTTGCTGTATCCACTATTGCTGTAGCTATATATAAGTATGTATGACGCTACTCAAGCTAGCAAGTGTTAATCGTGTCGGGTTCTGCTCATTAAAGGTAACAACCGTGAAATTGGTACACTGACCCTACTTGTACCAGTAACCAGTAGAAATAAATCATTAGTGTTGGCAATATGCAAATAATATGGTTGTTTATTTGTAAAGTGGCTGGCCATTGTGCGGCGTGCGCTCTATGCACTACACTACAGTGACCGGTCACGCTATAAATTAGCGACGAAAATAAAATAGCATTCCGAGCGAGGAGCGAGGGCGTTAACTGCCACTGTTCCACTGTTCCACCGAACACATGTGAGAAATAGTTCCAACGTGGGGAGAGTGGGGACCGGCTTTCAAGTGTCCAAAGTCGCGGTACAACTACTTTGAAAGAAACGTTTCTGTGAACGTGCTTGAACTTTTATAGAACTTATATGAAGCATTTTTCTAAAGTGATTCGACTGCTATAAAACTGTTTTTGTTTTTTGAACACAACACTTTTATTTTTGGCTTTAATAACAATGTTACGAGCCAAGCCTCGTGTTGTGTAATCTCTAAATGCAGAATGTGCGTGTGCACAAATACGCATTCGTATCCTGCTGTTTTAGTTATTAGTCTCTGATGAATTTCCAAATGTGGGCTCTGAAGGATATAAATACATTTTATTTGTACGTTTTATATACCTACCCACATAATACAGTGTGTCTTCACAAGATAATTTAAGGTTAAGCGAAGCTGTCAAACCTTTTTTTATTCTAACACGTCGCGCACCTAATTCGGCACAAAAAATGTTACAAACCGGCTTATAAATCAGCGGAACGGGTGTTAATTGGAACGAATTCTCTCGCCGATTCGCTGACAACATGCGAAATGACTCGGCTTTACATGCGACAGTCACGAACCTATTTCAATTTATGCTGAGTAAGCCGTGCCAAACAGTTACTTATAAATAATAATTAAACTGTTTTATTGAGAAACAAAAACGATGGTCATATATTTGACGTTATTTTTTTGTAGGTGGCAAATCATCGAAAAAGTTCTCCCGCTCTGAGTTTAGCAAGAGGGAGCATATCGCGTTCATGGCCACATAGATTCTTTTTTTAAACAACCCCGCAGTTGCTTAAAACCTTATTTTCGTCTATTGAACCCAAAATAAACCAGACTTCAACACGTCAAAAACGCAATTAATGGGCGTTGAAACGTTCAACATCTGTTTTAATTAAAAGAAATGCTGACTATTTCTAATTAAAGGGTGTCAGGCGACGTTGGTGACAGTCGGAACACGGGGGCGTTAGATAGGATCGCGGTAAATCACTGTTCGTATGCGTAAAGTATCAACTCGCCGCGCGACTCCGCCCGCGGTACAAATGTGTCGACTACACCCGTAGATGGGGCGCTCAGGCTATATTTGGATGTTTTTACACAATGACTTTGCCTATCCCCTATTTAATGAGATGAAATGCTACTGTTTCTACAAGATAATTCTTGAGAAGTTTAATAATAACTAATTACTATTGTTAGATTTAAACTTCAGCGTTATCTTGTTAGTCAGAATATTATTAATTAGTTTGACACTCAGAAACATCAAAACAATTTTATCAGAAACGTGCTAAAGATAGAAATAACAATATTTGTTATCCGTCACCAAACCACATCGCAGGAATGTAAATAAGTGACCTTGTGGATAATTATTATCAATACTGGTTACCTACGGGGATATGAAATGAGTAAATTAAGAGATCTCGGCTCGTTACAAGTAGCGCATTAAACATGAGATTTATTTTAATGTAGCCACATTATAAGGCTGCACGCGATAAAGAATAATATAATTCAATGCAAAGTTAATTGCTTTTCCATCGATACATGATAAAAGTTTTTGCTGGACTCGCAAATTATGCGCTAATTTGACATTGATGTTAATACAGCGTCGCCCACCAGAGCGAAACCTATTCGAGATATGTAACAATTTTAATTGGATCGCGATTAAGAAAACATGTTTTTTTTAATACTTTGATATTTTTTTTGCTGATTATACAACCAACAAGTAGCCAGGTCTTCATTAGTGAGACGATATCTAAGGGTTTTCTTATGTTTGTCAACAGAGGGCGGTCGATTAGAAGCTGAACTAAAGTACACAGCGAAAGCTCTAGGAGAAGCTGACTCCTCAACACACCAGCTCATCATACAGACAGCCAAGGACCCTGACGTGTCACTACTGCACGCCGGCGCGCTACTCGAACACCTAAAGGTAACTTTCCTCATAAATCTCAAGTTTATGGTTTTGTTTCAAGTAATATGATTGTGAAACCGTTATGGCTAGAGACCCAAGTTATGCTTACACGTGGTTTTTAGTTTCGAGTCGTGCTAACACACAAGACTCGTAAATTACAGTGCAATCATGTTATGACTATTACGATTTATAAATGATATACTGCTGTGGTGAAGGCAAAGATTCAGAGTCCGAATCCTAATAAGTCTTTAGTCTGTCTTGGGATCCCATAATGACATGTTCGTTCAGAGTTTTTGCGAAAATCAGTTACTTGTGCCTCATCTACAGTCTATTAGTCAGTCGTCTTCCAGTGTTATCGTATGCAGCTGTATACCTGACCTTCACAATCCATTTGAGGATGCAATTCATTGACAGCTGGAGTATTAATTTCATAATAACATTGTGTCTCCAGGTGGTCCACGCAGCAACCCGCGTCACAGTTCATATGTACGACATCGAGTGGAGGCTAAAGGACCTGTGCTATAGCCCCAGCATACCCGATTTCGAAGCCTACCACATCGAGAAGATCATCGACAACATCATTCCATGCGCGATCATTACGCCGCTTGACTGCTTCTGGGAAGGATCCAAGTTATTAGGGCCCGATTATCCCATTTATGTTCCGTGAGTATCTGACTATTGATAGCCGCCTTCAATCTTTTTTCATTGCAATTTTGAGCGAAAAAATAACTGGAAACTTTTAACTCGCAGTGGTCTTCAACATAAACTACAATGGACGCAATTACACCCCCAAGAGGTTCTAGAAGAAGTAAGGAAACTGCGGTTCCAGTTCCCGTTCAGCACAATGGAGGCTTACATGAAGAGAGCTGGCATCACCTCCGCCTACATGAAGAAGCCGTGTCTCGACCCCACCGACGCACACTGCCCAGACACGGCTCCCAACAAGAAAACTGGCAATGTAAGTATTCGCTGATACATTTTATACTCCCCAACCTTCAGGTAGTATATTCTTTGTATAGTCAGTTGTTGTGTATGAATCATTTGTTACGGCTCCGTGAGACACACATTAGGGACCATTACGACAACTCCCGGTCCTTTTATGAAGACTTCAATTTACGACAGTTTTACTGGCACATAAATAAAGCATGTAGGATCACGACAAATAAAATATCTTTATCGAGACGAACGCATAAAGTTTAAATACTTTCCATAATAATAAAATATTTTTGGAAACGGTCATAAGGCAGGATGAAAGCGGTCGCCGCCGGGCAGATGTGCGACTACCTGCCGCCCGGCTCCGCCTGCGTGAAAGTTATGTTACCAACTACGTGATAACATCATCACCAAATATAGGTTTCGCAACTGAACCTTTTCTCGCTACTCATCAATTTTGTTTTGACACTTTATTTTTCCAATAAAAACATAAATCAGAAGAGACGTTTCAATCGTGAACGGTTCTTTAAGTGAACTAATTGTCTTTAACAAATAGTACGTTCGTGATGGGTACACAATTGCATTGGTTTGGTTTTTGTGAGTTCGCTGAGTGTCTGTCGCCACCCACGTTCGGCGAAGGATCGGGCGCATTGTTCAGTGCGCGGGCGCAGCGGACCGGCGCATTATACGGGCGCATTGTACGCGCTTCAATGGGCTTCGTTTGCTGTAGCTATCGCCGTCACAATGACACTATTATATCAATAATGCTCACCATTCGATGGAGGCGAGCGCTTCCAAGGAATCCTCATAAATTTTGTACTTTACTTTATTTCATTTTCATTCTCACCGATAATGACGTAACAGGAATTTGTTTAATTTTCTCACTGTTCATTAAATCAGTTTTTCAATAAGCTGTGTACAAACAAAAGTTATAAATACTTGCACGTATTTCTGCCATCGTTGTTATCTACATCTTCTTTTTCTCGTCTAGATTCCAGACGTAGCAGCAGAACTGTCCCACGGGTGTTACGGTTTCGCCGCAGCATACATGCAGTGGCCCGAACAGCTCATAGTAGGTGGGGCTACCAGGAACTCCACGTCGGCCTTGAGGAGTGCGAAGGCGCTGCAGACGGTGGTGCAGCTGATGGGCGAGCGCGAGATGTACGAGTACTGGGCAGACCACTACAAGGTGCATCATGTAGGCTGGACGCAAGAGAAAGCCGCTGCCGTCTTAGATTCATGGCAGAGGAAGTTTGCTGCTGTAAGTTTTTAATGTCTAAACAAACTTTTAGATGAGATATAAGTCGTTAATGTAATCTTATTATTCAGCTCCTATTTCTAAAGCTTCCTTATGGTGGATGGTCCAAGTTAAACCACAATATTCAATTTTTTTAAAGTTATTTTACATTTTGGAGGTTAGTGTTAAGTTGTATGTTGATTAAAATATGATTTGAGACCGTAACACGCTGTTTACGGATTTATATTAATTAAAACCATCAAGATACAGTCCTGCAAATTGCAAAAAGTCTTAAGAAAATACTAATTTAGCGGGACACCCTTAACTTCATTGATGTATTTATTATGAGTTAATACATCAATGTTGGACTTAAATAATTTCAGTCCATCCAAAGTCATTTTACAAACACATTAATAATTAATTTCGCATTAAAAATTAAGTCATAATATGACAGCCGGAAAGTTATAGATTTCTTGCTTTACTTCACCTCTTCATAAACTTTTAAAATCAACGAACGAATCATAAAATAAGTTAAAGTTACGACTTGTCCATTAAAACTTAGATTTATTTTGTGTTAATTTCCAGGAGGTGCGAAAGATGACAGTGACTGAGTCCGTGTCGCCATCCTATAGTTTCTATCCATTCTCTACGTCGACTTTAAACGACATTCTCGGCAAGTTCTCCGAACTATCGTTAAAGAATATTATGTTAGGATACATGTTCATGGTAAGAATTCCACTATTTCACCACTTATTTGCACTTGATTGTTTATTTTATTTGTTTTTGGGTGCACCTGTTTTGTTGCAGTTATTTTATGGTTTTTTTTTGTTTCTTACAGTTAATTTATGTAGCCGTGACACTAATGCAGTGGCGTGACCCCGTGAGGTCGCAAGCCGGTGTGGGTATAGCCGGGGTTCTGCTGCTTTCGATCACTGTCGCAGCCGGATTAGGCTTTTGTGCTTTGTTAGGTGATTATTATTTTATTTTGGTTTATTTTTTAAACGCACCGCTTATACACTTTGTTTGAATTTTATTACAAAAAATTAAGGTTATTTTTCTATGGCTAATATCTTTGTGTCCGATCCTCAGGTATACCATTCAACGCATCAAGTACGCAAATAGTGCCATTCCTAGCACTGGGGTTGGGCGTGCAGGACATGTTCCTTCTCACTCACACGTACGTGGAGCAAGCGGGAGACGTGCCTCGCGAGGAGCGGACGGGCCTGGTCCTCAAGAAGAGTGGTCTTAGCGTGCTATTGGCCTCACTCTGCAATGTCCTGGCCTTCTTAGCAGCGGCCTTACTACCCATCCCTGCTCTGCGCGTATTTTGTCTGCAGGTAAGAAGGCATTCAGTTTTTTCAATATTGATCGTTCATTTAACGTTTTGTTAGAATATTTAGTGCGATTGAGTAACGCGTGAAGGAGTAACAAACATACACACTTAACGTATAAACTTTTGCCTTTATTTACATAGCATGAGTAGAATGACAACAGGACGAAAATATGCATCTTTAAGATGAGAAAAAAGGATATCCTATAATCCGACAACTGTCACACGCATGTGATAATTATGTTCTGATAATGGTCCAACCACGTCCAACCTATACTGCACGCTAGATGCTAAAAGTAATCTCCATATCATCGTTACGATCTTCATATTCACTTTCAATTTCTTCTCAGGCGGCAATCCTCCTCCTGTTCAACCTGGGCTCGATGCTGCTCGTGTTCCCGGCGATGATCTCGCTGGACCTGCGGCGGAGATCTGCGGCCAGGTCGGACCTGCTGTGCTGTCTCACACCGGAGAGCCCGGTGCCCAAGAGGAACAAGATAGCTGACCGCTCCCGGGGTAGGAGCGGAAAGACTGATAAGGTTTGTTGAAAGTTAAAATATTGATCATTTATACATTCAGGAAACTAAGAGTATTCAAAGTCAAAGTCAAAAGTTTTTATTTAAATTGACGGAAAAGTAACTGACAATTTGTTTGATATAAATACAATTTATGTTTTTTAAATGGTATAAACTCTTGCCTGACTGCAATCCCACCTGATGGTAAGCAGTGATGCAATCGTTGATGGCGAATCGCACTAAGTTTATTGGTAGCCTATTCACTGTTACTTAATTAAAAAATAAATAAAATAAAATAATTGTTATTTGCAGACAAATTGGAAAGACACGACGAGACAACCACTGGATCCTGAAGATTTGGGAGACCAGTCGAAGGTGACGTGCTGCCTCAGTTTGTCGCTCACCAAGTGGGCGAGGAACTACTACGCGCCGTTCATCATGCGACCTTCCGTGAAGGTATGACAATGATTACTTTCTTCAACTAACGTGATTAGTTTCTTAAAATATGGAATTCATTGTTAGTTTTGACACACAGAAGTTATAAAGTATGATTCCTTTTCAGGTTACGTCAATGCTAGCGTTGATCGCAGTCATATTGGCCAGTGTCTGGGGCGCTACGAAAGTCAAAGACGGTCTAGACCTCACAGACATCGTGCCAGAAAACACGGACGAACACGAGTTCCTGTACCGACAGGAGAAATACTTTGGATTTTACAGTATGTACGCTGTCACGCAAGGGGACTTCGAGTACCCCACCAATCAGAAGCTACTCTACGAATATCACGACCAGTTTGTTAGGATACCGAATATAATAAAGAACGATAATGGTGGACTTACAAAGTTCTGGCTGAGCCTCTTCCGCGACTGGTTACTAGACTTGCAAGCAGCTTACGATAAGGAAGTAGAGAATGGATGCATAAGTCAAGAGTACTGGTGTAAAAACGCAAGTGACGAGGGCATATTAGCATACAAACTGATGGTGCAGACTGGACACGTAGACAATCCCATCGACAAGTCACTAATTACGACCGACACCAAGAATGGTCATCGGTTAGTGGATAAAGACGGTATCATAAATCCAAAGGCGTTCTATAACTACCTATCAGCCTGGGCTACGAATGATGCCCTAGCGTACGGGGCTTCACAAGGAAACTTGAAACCGCAACCGAAGAGATGGACGCATTCGTCAGGAGACGTAGAGTTGAAGATACCTAAGTCATCACCACTGATCTACACACAGCTGCCGTTCTACTTATCAGGTTTAAGTGACACAGAGAGCATAAAGAACCTGATAATGTCTGTACGGGATCTGTGTTTGAAATTCGAAGCGAAGGGATTGTCTAACTTCCCGTCTGGTATTCCTTTCCTGTTTTGGGAGCAGTACTTATATTTGAGGACATCGCTGCTCCTGGCCCTTGCCTGCGCTTTAGCTGCAGTTTTTGTGGTAAGTTTTCTTACTCAGGAACCGTTTTTACGTTGATTTATGTCTTGATATTGTTCTATCACCTATTTCTTGTCTACAGGCTGTAATGGTACTCCTTCTGAACTTCTGGGCTGCAGTGCTGGTAACATTGGCTCTAGCGACGTTAGTGCTACAGTTGCTGGGTACAATGGCGCTGCTAGGAGTCAAGTTGTCTGCTGTACCAGCTGTTTTACTAGTCCTTTCCATAGGCAGGGGCGTCCACTTTACTGTACATTTATGTTTGGTGAGTTTTTCTTTTTCATTCGTGCTTCTATTTTAATCATCCTGTATGTCATCATTTTATTATTCTCGAATCTTCGAAAAAAACTTATTTAAGTGTCTTTTTCTCCAACAGGCTTTCGTAACATCAATTGGTTGCAAGCGAAGACGAGCATCTTTGGCCCTCGAGTCAGTTTTAGCTCCAGTGGTACATGGTGCTCTGGCAGCCGCTCTAGCTGCATCCATGTTGGCCACCAGCGAGTTCGGTTTCGTGGCGAGGCTGTTTTTGAGACTTCTGCTGGCACTCGTGCTCCTCGGATTAATAGATGGACTGCTGTTCTTCCCTATTGTACTCGCCATATTGGGACCCAATGCTGAGGTAAGTTTTCTCCAAGTTTTTGCTAACTTTAAATCACTTTACCCTTGGTTACTTAACCAAGGCCATAGAATACCATATTATAGATATTTGGCAAAGTTACTAACGATTGAATTTTTCGCCCAGGTTCGACCTTTAGAACACCCGGAAAGATTGTCGACGCCATCACCAAAGAGTTCTCCCGTGCACCCTCGCAAGTCGAGCTCAGGGTCAGGAGGTGGCGACAAGGGAGGGCGTGGCGGCAAGTCCGCACCGCGACCCTCTGCCCCGTCGCTCACCACAATCACGGAGGAACCGCCCAGCTGGCACTCCTCTGCGCCCTCCGTGCAGTCCTCCATGCAGTCCATCGTCGTGCAGCCAGAAGTGGTTGTGGAGACTACGACTTATAATGGCAGTGATTCTGCCTCAGGACGGTCGACACCCACTTCAAAGACACCTCATCCGGGCGCTATTACTACTAAGGTTAGTTTCAGACTAGTAATTGTTCAATAACACAAAAATCATTATCTTACATAAATATTTACTTTTTTTCTGATAATTCGTTGTCTCATCCATCAAAATCATTGCAGGTAACGGCGACAGCGAACATAAAGGTAGAAGTAGTAACACCGAGCGACAGGAAATCAAGACGATCGTATCACTACTACGACCGACGCAGGGACCGCGACGACGATAGAGAGAGAGATCGGGACCGGGATAGAGACCGGGACCGGGACAGGGACAGGGACCGAGAGCGAGATCGAGACCGGGACAGGGACCGGTCCAGGGAGCGCGACCGCCGGGATCGGTTCAGAGACGAAAGGGACCACCGCGCCTCGCCTAGAGAAAACGGCCGCGATTCTGGTCACGAAAGCGACTCCTCAAGACATTGAAGACATATTATCGAGGTGTCTCAAACTGTGAACAACGAGCCACGCCGTGTGAACGCGCTGTGAAGACTAGATATACTTGCTTGAGTGCAACTAATTATACTGTATGTAATGATCTGAACGATTCGACATCTTTACCTAAAGTTACGGTGTTAATATCTCTTATAAGCAGAGCAATCGTACGTAAAACATGTTTTAAGGTTGGCAATACCGCTTATAATCAGTACCTTAAGACAGTATTACGAGACTTGTAATTTTAAGTTTACTCTTCATTTGAATATAGTCGAGGCTATATGGTTATTCGGTACATAATGGAAGTGCTAGTATCAATGTCAGCATGATGTGTAACTGTTGTAGTGCATACAGGATGGTACTGAAATCATTCCAGAGCGGGGCACTAGTACTTCTATATTGCGGTTCAATATAGATGTGTTCCAGTGTTAAAAGCTAGTGAATTCTTTACTGTATAAAACCAAATATCATTTGTAGACGTCATATCTATACATTTGTTTGTGTGTTCCTATTTTAAAGACATTTCCGTTTGTCTCCAAACTCTTTGTTACATTTATACTTCTAAAGACTGTGGTCAAATATTATTAATTTATAATATTATTTATTTGTATGTCTATAATTATTCTGTCACCAGGAAAATCTGTGGAAATCTCAGATTAATTGTACAAATTATTTAGGTAGTTCTAAGTAACTGTAGGTTAGACGGCTATTTATGAGATTACTTAGTTATGTTTTATACCTAACTGTATTGTTGTGATCTTTAGGTAAACTTAGTAATTGTGAAGACTGCATTTAAAGATCGAAGCACAGTATTGTGTGAGCGGGCGAGGCGACGCGTCGGTGTGCGGAGTGCGGCCCGGCACGATACCGACCTCACGTTATGATCGGCGAGCTAGTTACGTTGTAACGTTTTGTGCAAAGTACTTAGTAGCATATATTAATTTATACGTACCTATATAACTTAATAATATTCTGTAAATATAGCTGTAACAGTAGCCAGTAGCTGTGTCGTAGGCAGCGCCCCCGAGCGGCGGCTGCGTACATTTGTATCATTTATTTTTATACAATTTTAACTGACATATTGTCGAAAAACTGTAGGTTGTAACTGAAACGAAAGCGTTTATTAACTTTTGTAGGTTTTTAAAAAATTAACAAATGAAATGCGGATAAATATAATTATTTTGACAGTGTTCATTAATTAGTATCTAGCATTTATTTACAACGAGTATTTAAATTATATCATTGAAGGCTGCATTATGTGGAATCTCAAAAGATACCTATTGATTTCTTCTCCAAATATGTTTTGCAAAAAAAGATAAGAATAATTAATAGACACAAGTAGTACAATTTACTGAGGTAAAATAAATAATGTTTCTAATAAAAATTTCATAATACAAAACAAATCTATCAATGACATGAAGTTTACTTTGTCACAATTATTTGTGGCAAAAAAGTGTTGTTAAAACAAAAGTTAATGTCGACTGTATTGAAAAAATAAAATACTTTTAAACTGTAAACTATCTTCTTTTATTTTGTCCCTTATCTGAAAACCGTTTATTTTTCCTAAATATTATGAAATTTTCTTTCTTTTTTGCATCTGCCGTATTCTCTCCACCATCGTTTACTGTGGTAGATAATGGATAAGGCATGAGCTCCGCCTTTATACAATATCATAACTACAATAGCGACACTATACCGAAGATATCCCGGACGTCAGCCTACAAGCGAGATTAGGATGGGTTTGAAGCAGCTTAAAAACAACAAGATGTCGGATGTCGAAGGAATTACAGCCGAACTCCTAAAGGTGGGTGGAAAAACGGTCTTAAAAGCTCTTCAGAGGCTGTTCGATTCCATCATATTTGAGGGAAAGACGCCACAAAAATGAAGCAGAGGTGTGGTGCCCTTCTTAAAGAAAATAACCAATACTTTCCTTTAAGAAGGGCGGCAAAGCCCTTCTTAAGAATAACAGAGCCATGTCTACAAGCTGTTTTCCAGGGTCATCACCACAGAACAGAAAATATAGGTAGAAGTGCCCCTAACGGGGCTAAGCACAGGAACCAGTGTCGCCAAACTCACACATTTGCGTATCAAATTGTACATTACACACATAAAAAACAGTAATATGATTGGCTACGAAGCTACGAATTACAAACTTAACTTTTACAAATCATATTGTTATTGCTTTCATAAATTAGGTCTTATTACAACGTAACAAAGTTGTTATAAGTTATAACAATAAAGAAGTTTTAACCAATTTACATCGAGTTCAGCTACTCAACGCTAGATGGCGCTGTAACCAATTTATTCTATTCAGAACGCTAGTGCCTTTGAAATAGATGCCATATTCACCTGCACATATAATAGGCGAATCTCGCCTACTGTTGACAAACGCGCGATATCTAAGAGGCACTTCCTCTACTTTTCTTTATTCCGTGGTCATCACGAATCGTTTCGCGCGCAGGCTTGACGACTTCCAGCCTCCCGAACAAGCCGGATTCCGAAAAGGCTTCAGCACAGTAGACCACATACATACGTTCCTGCAGGTTATACAGAAGACCGAGGAGTATAATCTGCCGCTCTGCTTAGCGTTCATGGACTATGAGAAAGCTTTTGATTTGATCGAGACTTGGGCTGTACTGCAATCTATCCAACGGTGCCAGATTGACTATCGGTACATCGAAGTGCTGAAGTGTTTGTACGTAAACGCCACAATGTCAGTCCGACTTCACGATCAGACCTCGAAACCTATCTTACTGCAACGGGTGTAAGGCAGAAAAACGTCATTTCTCCGAAATTGTTTACTGCTGCAATGAAGATCCATTGAAGCCAAAAACAATAATTCTTCTTTGTCTTCAAGGTTCTGAACTAGAGTGGACTAGGCTTTAATATAATATTAGCTGCTCCCAGCGGCTTCGCCCGCGTGATAGCAGAAAATTATCCCAAGGGAACATACTTCCGGGATAAAAAGTATCCTATGTCCTATTCCAGGACATGGTGTATCCGTGTACCAAGTTTAATCAAAATCTATTTTGCCATTGAGGCGTGAAGACGCAAACAAACAAACTCACTTTCGCTTTTATAATATTAGTAAGGATTCCACAACTAACACACAACGCCGTCTCGTCCTAAGCTAAGCAGAGCTTGTGTTATGGGTACTAGACAACTGATAAACATACTCGTACTTATATATTTCTAAATACATACATATTATAGATAAATCACACCCAGACACAGAACAAATGATTATGCTCATCACACAAACATTTGTCCTGGGTGGGAATCGAACCTACGACCTCTGGCATATCAGTCAGGGTCACTAACCACTAGACCAACAGGCCAGTCATAATGTCATTCATTAATGTATTAATGTCAATGGCGAGTACAGTGCGTTTCACTTACGAAGTTCCTTCGGCATAATGCTAGCTCCCCTGTCTGTCTACAGAAAAAAGAAGGGAAAAAAAGAAAAGAGTTGCCTACTGTCCCAAAATGGTTGCACGATTTGGGAAACGAAATCGATTTTAACGGTGGGTGAAAGGAATGGGATTTTATTAAAAAATGCAGGTTTAAAAGGAAGTTGTCAATAGGGAGGTACAAAATTGCGGCGTGGCGTTTTTGATATTTGAAAGAATTGCAGGTCTATTGGAATGGAGCCCAGCGTCGTATACTTTATTAGAAAATGGTTTTTTAAGTTCCTAAAAAAAAAAGAAAACTATAAGGCAATTGTTTAAGGAACGAAATATCAGTTAGTCTCTCTTATATTAAGTAATTTAATTACAAAAAACATTGCAACACTGTTTTTCCGTATTGCCAACATTACGGCGAAGCAACTTCTTAAGTGAAACGCGCTGTACATAACTCACCTTCGGTTTGCCAACGATATTGTAGTCATAGTTGACATTACGGAGGAGCTTAATACAATGCTCGATGAGTTTAGTAGAGCTTCCGAAAGAGTGGGTCTTAAAATGAACATGGACAAAACCAGTCATGGTAAATAACCATGTAGCACCCACTCCCATCAACAGCGAAGACTCTACCCTCGAAGTTGCAGAAGATTACGTTTACCTGAGACAGACGGTCCAGTTGAGTAGGCCTAACTTTGAGAAAGAGGTCAAACGTCAAATCCAACTCGGCTGAGCATCGTTCGGGAAGCTGCGCGGTATCTTCTCGTCCAACATACCACAGAGTCTCAGGACAAAAGTTTATGACCAGTGCGTGTTGCAAGTGGCACTGACATATGGCATTGACACATGGTCGCTTACAATGGACCTCATCAGAAGGCTTACAGTTACCCAAAGGGCAATGAAAAGGGCTATGCTCGGAGTTTCCTTCCGTGATCGCATCAGGAATGTAGATATTCGCAGGAGAACCAAGGTCGCCGACATAACCCAAGAATCGCCAAAAATAAGTGGAAGTGGACAGGGCGCATTGCTCATAGAACGGATGATCGATGAGGCCGAAAGGCTTCAGAGTGGCGACCTCACACCGGAAAACGCAACGTTGGAAGGCCTCCCACAAGGTGGACTGTGACTGTTTTTTTATGGCGGGCAAAAGATTGTGTGAGACTCTTACTGACTAAAACCCACCCCGCTCTTTCTAGCCTTCATACCGGGGCTCGAGTTCCTTTTCAGATAACCCTGGCCCCAGTAGGCTTCGACCCAGCTGGGCCCCTGCTGTTGCTGACAACAGCGGTGGTGGCGAGAGCGCCGTTGCCTGATGCGGTCGGCCTCCTCCTGTGCTAGCATTACTGCTTCGCAGAAGCAGGCGACCGCTTGCCACTCCTCCTCGCTCCAGACCATGGCCTGAACCAAGGCCCGGTGCGAGAGGTCTCCACTGCCGATCACCCCCACGAGGGCACGGCGATGCTCCGCCCAGACAGGGCACACCTTAACTGTTTGCTCCACCGTGTCCTCCGGGCATTCCGCACAGTGGCGACACCCGGGTGTCTTTTCCGCTTGAATCCGGTGCAGGAACCACGTTCGAGAACGTTCCATGTCCAGTGAGGACCTGCGTCATGCGGAAGGTAAGGACGCCGTGAGGTCTTTCCAGCCATAATTGTGGCGTGTCTAGCACTGGATTGCGATAGTCGTTGACGCCCTTTTACCTTGAGAGCCCGCCGGAGCTCTGTCAGCTATGCCGTGAGCTGTCGCGGCAGCGGACTTTCACCCCGTGACTGCCGCACCTGCGAGAAGTTACGCATGTGGCTTGTTTGACCTCATAGCGCAGTGAACATGTTCAGAAGGCACTAACTCTGCTAATGGAAAACCTCAATATCTTTATTTGCCTATCTGAAAAACAAGCTCAAAACTACGGTTGCGAATAAATTACGGACTAGCAACATGAAGAAATAATAAAACGAAGGTGAGAATTATTGAAAACTAGCTTTTGCCCGCGACTTCACCCGCGTACATAAAATATAGCCTATTCAGGAATAAAGCAACTTTCTAGGGGTGAAAGAAAATAGCGATTGGACCAGTACTTTCAGAGATTACCTCCTACAAACATAAAAACAAACTTTACCTCTTTATAATATTAGTATAGATTAATCCTCTAAAAGACAGCGGGGATGAAAGTTCACCAATTTTGCCAATAAGAAATTTCAACAGACATAGTACGGTTTGTGGACGTAAGAAAATTCAGCTGGTATGTAGTTCAGTCCGTAAAACTGCTGTAACCAACATACAGTTAAAAGCATCAAACAAGTTTGTAAAATCATTGAATTTGGACTCCTGAGTCCTGACATGCGGGCAAGGCAGATTGTAGAATAAAATAGATTAAATTTTATTGTACACCAAAATAGTAACAATGTTACAGAAACTTAAATCTGTGGGTACAATTGCGGTCTTATCGCTGACAGCGATATTTATTTATTATTTATTTATTTAATGCTTTATGCACACAAAGTACAGAGGCGGACTTAATGCCTTAGGCATTTCCTGCCAGTCAACCTTTGGGTGATGCAGAGAAAAATAGTGGTAGGTGCAATAAAAGAGAAAGAGAAAACGAACAAGAATTAACATAAGTACTAATAAACCATATAATATATATTATACAATTAAACAATATATACTCAAAATTAATAAACTACATACCTAATTAATATAGTCAAACACCACACCACCACCAGCACCACCCCACCACCCCCCCACCTTACGATGGACTATAAGAACTTAAACTAAAAAAGGAGGTAGTCTGCGATGTACTATTGCTAGCAAATACTAACAAAACAAAAAAAAAATACTATAAATTGATAAAATTAATACTAGTATATCCCTGGTACCTGAAGCCAACATGACGCCGTCTGTATTCCATCAACTCTAAAACTTCTACACCCTATTTAAGTGGTAAGTTCGTAGTAGTTTGAAGTTGTTCGTTAACTTACTATAACTTGCAAGTTGCCACATACTTGTAACGTACATTTTCAATAAAACCGCAAAAGTAACAAATCCACGCACTGTAAAAGATCACTCTTTTAACCCCTTACCCTCCGATGTGATCGAAGCGAACGTTGCGTAAGTACCACTTATGTATAACCTAGGTTACTTGCGCCGCCAGACGTGGCCTAGTGATACCGTATTGTGACTTTAAGCTTCCTAAACTTAGACTTTCGAATACTCATGTTTTCGAAGGCCTAAGTCCGTTTTTGTAGGTAGACCGCTACTTTCAGAACAGCCAAATACATTCAAACAATTATTAATTAGCTGAACATTTTAGACCATGCAAAAAAATGCAACCAATTTCCTGAACTGAAAAACGCTTCAATAAAAGTGTTTTTTCACAAATCCATAAAGTTCACGTACCTATCTCTTTCAGAAGAAAATCCCTAAAATTCGTTAGGTGTAACGAAAGCAATCCACGGAGCGTACAGTGATCCGCTTAGCTCAAATTATAATAGTGGGAGGGTGAAATTTTGGCGGTAGCAACGCCTGCGACATTCCTTAGAAAGCGGGAGCGCGGGAATCAATAAAGGATTTCCTGGCGACTTGCCCACGCATGTGCGTGGCGGCCGGTGGCGCGCGGCATCACCTCGCACCACCAGCGGTCTCCGCCGGCCTTCCTGGCCGAGCAGCCTACAGCAGCCTTGACATCAGCTCACTGCTGACATCATCATACCAGCTGGCCGCGCGCCGGATACTACCCACTTCGCGTAATACGAGGCCGGATGTTGTCGTAGAGCGGCTCGGAGGCGTTCGCATCGGTCGCTGACCATCAACCCTATGTATGAGCAAATAAATCTCAGTAATAAGTAGTAGGCCGCTGCGTTATTGGGCGTATGATTCGCGCGCAGCGTCAGTGCGGGCGCGGGCGCGGGGCGCGGGGCTGAGGGTTAGGGGCTCGGGGGGAGGGCGCGCGGGTGCGCGGCGGCCCGGCGCGATACGCTCGTCCTCCGGCGGCCCGCCCGCACGACACCGGCCCGGTCCTTAACCTGACTGACACTACCACTCGATGACTCATGCACAATCGTCCGCCCTGTGTGACACTGTCAGGAGAGTTTAGTGCCGTGCGTTGTTCCATGTAGAAGCGTCAGTGCTGTGTCGGTTGTCGTGTGCCCTTGTCATGTGGGGAGTGCGATGGTGCTGATGGACAGCATGTGTCCGCGGAGGCCGCTGGGCCTGCTCGTCGCGCTGCTGGCGGCCGCAGCGCTCGCCAACCAGCTCGAGGACATCCCGCACAACGAGTAAGTGATGCTGCCCTTACACTAGATACCTTAGCGCCAATGCGTAACCACACGCACTAAATCTTTGAGCAAAGATGAAACGCTTGTGAAATTCCTAGTAATCACAATAATTAGAATATTCCAAAAGATGCAGGCAACAACAAGGCTGTTATTGTGGTGCATTGCCATTGAATGGGTTAACATTAATTAATTAATCCAAGTCAGTAAACACAACAATTTGCCGAGATTTGTACGAGTAGTTATGCAATTATTGAAATGCTACAGCAGAATTTTCCGCATCAGTAGTCAGTTGAGCTTGTAACTGAAAGATTAATGTTACACAAACACAGTTTTCAAATAATATTATATAAATATTGTAATGCCGCTAACACAGGCATATAAGGTTATATAAAAGATAAATGAAGATATTGCAATGTATTTGTAGTAAGTATGAATAGAACCATGGCCACACACGACCGAAGTTGTATTGAGTAATAAATGAAAACTTAATCTAACACCCACAACAAAAAACACAATAGTATTTGGAAAGCCTTCAATCGTGTGTTCACCCACGCTTTACTCCGTGTATCGTAGCGTAGTAGTGTGAAATGAAGCGAGAGACTGATTACATTTGACTACGAGTGCATGCACGACGTCCACTCATCCACTCAACCTCTCACTTGGAGCCCAAGGACTCCTTGAAGAAGGGTAACAAGTTTATCTCATCGATATTAAGATATATGTTTCATCACAATATTTGGTACCAAAGATGAGTTTGTCAAATGGAGCGGCGAGATATACTTCAATGGGTCTGTATCATGAACACATCCTTTGATACGTTATACATGTCATATAACTCAAGATATATTAAACATGTATAAGCTGCTTTTTGTGGATTTATTTGAGTCTGATGTGCTTCTAGCTATCGTGAAAATAACCGCAGTTTACTTCGAAATATGACAGAAAATGTTGAATATTGACACGTAACCACGGCTGCCTACTTTCCTGTACATTAATCATATTATTTGCACCTGTTGCGACTGATTCGCGCCATTTTTTTTTTTGTAATTCTTGTGGTGATATTTTCATGGGGAGCGGAGTGTGTCATCACTCATAAGTTGGAGTTCATGATGGAAATAGGTTACGTTGGCGTAGGCAATGGCGGAATACCCCAGTTCTTATTGTTCTGTGATTTTATAATAGCGCAGTAGTTATGTCACTTGTAATTACTTGTCATATATGTCACCATGACATATCTATACTTAAAATATACTGTATCAGTTAATTTGACTGTTTTAATATTGACCTTTAACACTAAATATCAACATTCATAATTAGATCACCAGGGGTATCAAAAGTAGCTGGATACATTCATAATAACATCAGAGACCGATTTGATTACGAGTATTTAGCATTAGCATCAGACCATCAATGTTGTATTGTCCGATGGTTTAGGTAGAGGCTTCCCTCCTTATATCAGCTTTTTTTGAGAATATATAAAATAATTTCTTCCGCTCTGGATGGAGCAATAGGGAGTGTCAGACTTTTACTGACTAAAACCTACCAGTTCCTTCAGTAGCCTTTTGCGTTCCACGGTAAATCTTTACAGAAATCCTGAGGGACCTTTGGAATATCAACCACAGAATGATTGTTTGGTCGTGAACATGCTCAAATCTCGAATCCAAGCAGCAACAAACAAACTTACATATTTACCATTAGCAAAGCCTAGAAAATAAAAATTTAATTATTTTAATTAATTATTATTTTCAAGCATGTTTTTCTTTTTTTTTCTCACCTTTCGTTTATTTAAGCGACACTAATGGGAGAAAACACTGACTTCTGTAATACAGATTTCTACCTAGCTTAGAAGTCAGGGCTTCTACAGTGAAAATAATTGTATGTGTCAATAAACTATTTGATTCATTGACTATGTACATATTTTTAAGTACTAATTTTCCTTTTACTCAAACTACATCTCTATTTTCTCCAACTCTCCTTTCGCAGGTATGCTGGAAGAGATTTCTTTAGAAAAAAGCATCACGTTTGTATTTTTCTGAGATACGGGCCTCAATTTTAGGAGAAGGAATTATGGACCGTAACCCAGTGCGGGTCCAGTGCTATTGCACTCAAAAACTACTGTGTTAAAATAAATTGCACAAAGTAATGCTCCTGGCTAGGTCTGAACCCGCTACCTACCGCTACCACTGGATCACCACTACTCCGAGTGTCCGACCGAAACCGAATTTCGGCAACAGTCTCAGTTTCGAAAGCGATCTTTCGGCCGTATACTACTACCTCTCACATACATTTTGGCCTGTTGGTCTATTGGTTAGTGGCCCTGACTGCTAAGCCGCAGGTTGTGGGATCGATTCCCACCCAGAACAAATGTTTATGTGATGAGCATGATCATTTATTCTGTATCTGGGTGTAATTTATCTATAATATGTATGTGTTTAGAAACATATAAGTATGTTTATCAGTTGTCTAGTACCCATAACACAAGCTCTGGCGTTGTGTGATAATTATGGAATTTTATTTGTATATTATTGACATATTATCATAATGTCGATAAATATGCTACGGAACTTTTAAATTAGATGCGAGAAAAAATATAATAACATGAATTCTCTAGGGTCCTAACAAATAACAAATAATGTACAATTTCTTAATTAAAGTATGGAGATTGAGCTAAATAAACTGAAAATATTGGCACTGTTTTTTGCAATGGTGTGTTACGTTTCGTAGGTTCGAATCCGAATCCATTATACTGATAAAATATTTAAATGTAGACCAATATAGTTGTTATAATCTGGCAATTGTTCTTTTTGTAGGCCTAGATGAATAAAAAAAATATTTTATTCTTTCACCTATTCAACCCTGAGTGACATAGGGCATATATTATCTACGATCACACGGGCTACGCCACGAAGCCGCTAGTACAATATTATGTAAATTAAGTTAGGTAAAAAATGTAACCCAAAATAGTGTCTGATTTATACCAAAGAATAAAAAGCCTGTAGTTAATTGATAAAACGTTTTAAAAATAAAAACGATCGGTATACTTTATGTAGTTTGGTTTCAATATAATGTAGATTATGTAATTGCGATGGGCACGCCACCAGTAGCTAGGTGTATGTACAGTTATACCGCATACATATAATAACTCTGTTGATGTTTTATGTTGTGCGCGCATCACGTAAATTGTACCTACAAGATCGATGTAGATATCTTTTTTTACATTTTTGTGTAATTTGATCTATTACCTAGGCTTTTTTTTCATCGCAATCGGTTGACTATATCGAAAGATATACTACATTCCTTGACTGTTCGGCGGTACGAAGTTCGCCGGGTCAGTTAGTCTATTTCAGTTCATACCTATTAGTACCTGCCTGTAGTATGAAATGTACATAGATACTTTTTTTTCGAGGGAAAATCGTAAAATGAACTTTAAGCCCTCAGTGCTGTGTGGATCGATGCAAAAATTGGTCGTGTGACGAGACTGGATAAAGTCTCCAATAAGCTGATCCGAGAAAGCTTTAAAGTAGCTGAAATATAGCATACTAGCGACCAGCCCCGGTTTCTCTCGGGTAACAGTATTTCTCCTCTATTTAATGGATGTACACATTATGTGTGAACATATAAAACTTCCTCTTGAATCACTCTATCTATTAAAAAAACCGCATCAAAATCCGTTGCGTAGTTTTAAAAATTTAAGCATAAATAGGGATATAGGGACAGAAAAAGTGACTTTGTTTTATAATATGTAAAGAAGATGCAAAAAAACTGCGTCGATGGGGTGACCATGTAATACGTAAAAGTGAAAGTTACATGACCGCGCGTTTTAGTCATAGAAGAGGGTAAAAGAGGAAGACGTCGTCCCCCAACTATAGACTTGAAGGCACCAGACACACACAGATATCATAAAATTGCCTAAAATGGAGTAATAATGTCAAGAGGGCTGACCCCAAACAAGAAACAAGCCAGGTGATTGATTAGAAATCGTTAAATGATTTCATTGATAATTAAAAATCTGGGAGGAAATGTCAGACTTTTACTGATTAAAATGTACCTGTGTTTACTTTGTTGTCCGTTGCATTACAGAGCTCTTTCGGTCAAGCTCACAGCCAGTCACAGCTGTAGCAGGTACATATTACTTAGTATTATTTAAAACTTATGGTTCTACAAAATTGCAAAACCCTGAAAAGCTAAATCCGCTCAAATTGAAGTCTGACCCCAACTAAAATTGTGTAAAGACTAATTTTGGAATCCTGAAAACCCAACCTAGCTACAGAGCTAGGTTGGGTCTAGACAGCTAGATGCTGACCCCAACCGAATTAGGCGAAGGCTAGACAAAGGTAGGTCGTTTTATTTATTTTAATCTGCCTTCATTATTATACAATTAAATTAGTGCATTAAAACTGGAAAATATTTTCAATAAAACTAATCTCTCCGGGCGCCTGCACAAGGCCTGCGATGCAACGGTATGTAGGGCAGGACGTGCTTCGCACCACCAAGCAGCTTATTGACAGCCAATTACAGAACGATATTCAGTCGCAGCTCACCCCCCTACCCCCCTCCGCGCTCCCCGCTACTTAGATGAATTTCTGTAATGACGTTTCGCCGCGATTTCCTAAACGAAAAAGTTCACAAGTGACAGTCGAGAGTTCCGAGATGGATCAATTCGTGATAAATGACGGTACAGCCAGCCCGCCTACCCTCGGCCACTCATACAATGAAGCGGTTGTAAAAACTTTGAATTATTAACGAGGTTTTCCGGTTAAAGTAATTACGAATCCGCGCCACTGATTAAATGTATTGGGTTGTTTCATTAATGTGTGTTACGATGTGTGCTCCTACGAGTATTTATGGAGGGGTTTCACGTACCTATGAGATAATTAATTAGAGATTTTATTAAAGGTATTTGAAACTGTACTGCGAGTTTCCTTATCCGTCTTATAACTATGAGGAAGTCTGAACTTGTTAACAACTCGATCTTTCTAACCGACTGGACTGCTTATTATACGTATTATTATATATAGTAATAAAAATATTGCTTTGAAATGAATTATAAGTTATTTCAATGAGTTCTTTAGATAAGTGCTTCCAAAAGGATCATTTATGAGGGTTCATTACATTTATAATATATTTTCGTTTCAAATAATGAAGTCAATTCGCACTCATCATTATACAAATGGGGGTTCGTTTATAGGTGTGAACGAACGTGGGAGTTTCATTCAATTTCCCCACACATGCGAGGGGAGAAAATCTTTTTATCAAGAGTGCAAATGTAAAGCTTAAACGAAATCAAAAAAATAGCAAGCTAAGGCCCGGAGCTGCTGTGATCACGCGCGCAAACACACTCTATTAGCTAGGTGTTCGTATGGCACCTGCATTTTAATTTGTATTAAATTGAATTTACATACTCAAACTTAAAATTTTAAAGTAATATTATTAAAATGGGATGTTCACTTTCTGTTTTTTTATTGCGTTCCGTTTTCCAACAATTATTTTGATATTGCCAGCTCACATTTAATTTAATCGCCTCGGCATTTATACCGCATACATCGAAGAATTGAACAATTTGCAGTAGTCTTGCCGTCCGATTATAATTTAGGTGTCTTGAAGGGCGGAGTATAGGCTCTTAATAAACTAGTGCGATTCGTCATCAACGACTGCATCACTACTTACCATCAGGTCGGATTGCAGTCAAACACTAGTTTATGTTATTAGAAAAAAAAATCGAATAGTCTATTCGTTTTGGGTTTTTGAACAATTTTTTTGTTAATTTGAAGCACCGTTCGTTTTTTTTATGTTGTACAATAAAGTTAATATCTATCTAACTCAAGAATAAAAGAGAGACTAGCAACAAGCCTGGGCCTATTGTTTAGTAAGCATTACTATCTGACATACACTTGCAGACGCAATGAGCCTCCAAAAATCACATGCAGTCGTATTAGTAACCGTGGAATCACTGTGGACACATCCCCGAAGGATCCCCGGAAAGACAATTAAATGTTGCATTCATGTTATCTTGAACGGCAAGAACTAATTAGTAATTTCGTTATTTTGACTATGGAGCTATAAATATACAGATAAGAAGTATAATTTCATGATAAATAAGAATAAATAACAATCGACTCATCATACAAGGCCATCATTTTTACAAAAGTATTAAAAATTGCCACCACGTGTAAGCGAAATCTAAATGTCAAGAGGAACGTGGCACGAATTGTAGGTCGAAGGCTCGAACCCAGGCTGTCTCTTTCTAATCTAATCTACCTCGCCTCCTTACTGCAGAGAAAAGGCCTCCCACACAAGTCAGCTTTCTACTAGTGCGGGCCGTTCCTTTGGTGGGCACTTAGTGTAAAACTTTTTTCATCAATATAGGTGTTAGGAAACTAGCCAGAAATAGAACCAAAAACATCCAGCGACCCACGCTGCTAACGCCATCCCACAGAGAGGATGCTTGTGCTCCAGAAATGAGAAAATAATGTCTAAGTGTGTGCCGGCGTCCGCGCACTCATTGTTTTCTATGGTGTCTCTAATTATCACCATTGAAGAGTTAAACCTTAAAAGCTATATATTTTTACTACAGCATGAACCTTTATTTAATTCATTTTCGTTGGGAAACCTTCAAAAGTCGCCTGGGCTATGGGCATAAATGCGATGTGAGATTTTCACCACGATAGATTCACCACCATTACAGTGACCACCATCACATAGAATCGGTACCGCAACCTCTTAAAATACCACTCTGGATCTCCCAGTATGCAATGAGAAGGGGGCTTCACTGAGCCTCGCTGTGCACGGCAGTACTTGGTCACTGTATCACCGTCTTCCCTGAAATCACTCTGAGCGCCTCTGGTTGCAAAGTCCCATCTACATTGGATAATGCAACCGGGTTTTTGATGGATACTAGGCAACTGATAATCAAATCATATTTATGTATTTCTAAATAAATACATATTATAGATAAATTACACCCAGAAACAAAAAAAATATCATGCTCATCACACAAATATTTGTCTTGGGTGGGAATCGAACCCACGACCACCGGCATAGCAGTCAGGGCCAAGAAAAGGGGTTTCTCTCGAACTTTTAGATGAATATAAGGGTGATATTATGTGTGTATAGTAAATAGTTCAGGAAGATAAGAGATTGAAGCCCCACTCAGCTGCTTCAGCGTTATTACAATTTTTAGACCGTACATGCGCGCGACGATATTAAATTAACTGCTGTAGTTATCTGTACAGATCTTTCTGAGATAACACAGACCTCTTTTACTTTGTTAAAATGTAGTTCTTAATCATGTATTTGTACATTAAATAAGTTTTTTTTTTATATTTTTGGGGGTTATGACAATTTAGCGATATTAAGATTAAGACTCAATTGATTCCGTTTTACCCCACTTTGGTACTACGGATTCAATTGAGTGTCTTATTATCGCTAAATTGTCATAATATCTGATATACTCTTTCCAGTGAATTTAAATGTAATCAAAATAAGACTTACTGTAACTTAGACAAATAGGTGATTTTTAGGGTTGCGTTTCCAAAAAATAAAACAAGACCTTATTTATACCGCCGCCGCCACCGCCGGGATTCCGATCCCGATTTCCGGCCACCGCAGACGCGGGCTCGCGGATGGCGAGCCATGGGTAGCTCGCCGTCCGACCGTCCGGTAACTGTTCGGACCGAGCCCAAGACGTCGATGGCGCGCTTTGTTCCCGCGCGCCTCAAGGAATTGACAGCAACAGGAGAGGCCCAGCCGGATCGAAGCCTACTGAGGCCAGGGTGATCTGAAAGGGAGCTCGAGCCCCGGTATAAAGGCTGGAAGGAACGGGATGGGATTTTAGTCAGTAAGTTTCTGACACTATCTAATAAGACTCCGCTGTCCGTCCGTTTGTCGGTCTGTCACCAGACTGTATTTCATAAACCGTGATAGACAGTTGAAATTTTCACAAATGATGTATTTCTGGTGCCGCTATAACAACAAATGCTAAAAAACAAAATAAAATAAATATTTAAGAGAAGCTTTTTTAGCACGTTGTTTGCTAAGAACGTTACGGACCCTTCGTGCGTACCACTCGCACTTGGCCGGTTCTTGAATGTGTAAGGGACAGCCAAGCTCCCCAAGGTATAGACCAATTAATAATGAACTAAATTATCTTTGTAAGCTTTAGAATTGTTGTGTATTTTCTCTGTACCGTAGAAAAGCCTCAAGCGATATTAAATTAATTGATGTAGTTAGGTAGGTATCTCTAGAGATTTTTCTGAGCTAGTAGCACAGACATCTTTTATTTTACGAAGATTATTAATCATGAACTCGTGTATACTACACATGTTTCGGATTGTTTTGTCATTTTTTTAAACAGTAAAGTCTAGACTTGCCTCCGATGATATTAATTTATCTCCGGATTTTTTTTGAAGTTACCCTAAACATATATGTATAAAAAAATGAAATAAGCAATATCTTTGCATTCTTCAATCTGTACAGGTTGAAGAGTACAGAGGTGCTCTGTTGTTTTTCTTTTAAGTGTTTTTTTGTATATATACATACATTGATAAATAAACCATACGCGTGTTATTAAGATTCGGTAACCGAAGTCCTCACGCGCCACCCGACGCCACAGGAGACGCCTCGGGCGTCAGCAGTCGCAGGGCAAACCCTGGCCACCATAAGCACGGGCTTACGGACGACGAGCAATGAATAGCTCGCTGTCCGATGAAAATCCATCTCATCGTCGGCGCGTGCTTAGTTTACAATAGGGGCCAAGTAGGGCCAATGTCCACCAAGGCCATAGGAGTTTTTGATAGAGATACCGTGGTCCTGGAACGCGAAGTGCAACAGAAGGACACCTGCCCCCCTAGCCAAGTAACAACTGTTTTGCTTGCGTCGAACGCTTTGAGTTGACCTTGCCACCAATTCTTTTGTTCTGACCACGTGACTGAGCGTTGTGATGACCTCATTCCCGTACGTTTGAAGCTTTCTACTAACGTTAACTATTGCAGATTAGCAACTTGGCTAGGGGTACTGGTTTTAGTCAGTAACAGTTTGACACCCCTCTCGGTCCACCCTAGAAGGGGTGGGCACGCCACAATTATGGCGGTAAGTCCCCTCTTTGAGGCGTGGCTGGAAAGACCTCACGGCGTCCTTACCTTCCGCATGACGCAGGTCCTCACCGGACATGGCAAGTTCGGGAGGTTCCTGCATCGGATTCGAGCGGAAGAGACGCCCGGGTGCCACCACTGTGCGGAACCGGAGGACACGGTGGAGTACACAGTAGAGGTGTGCCCTGCTTGGGCGGAGCAACGCCGTGCCCTCGTGGGGGCGATCGGCGGCGGAGACCTCTCGCGCCGGGCCTTGGTTCAGGCCATGGTCCGGAGCGAGGAGGAGTGGCAGGCGGTCGCCTCCTTCTGCGAAGCAGTAATGCTAGCAAAGGAGGAGGCAGACCGCATCAGGCAACGGCGCCCCCGCCGCCGCCGCCGGGATTCCGATCCCGATTTCCAGCCACCGTAGACGCGGGCTCGCAGACGGCGAGCCATGGGTAGCTCGCTGTACGATTGTCCGGTAACTGTCCGGACCGAGCCAAGGCGTCGACGGCGCGCACTGTTCCCGCGCGCCTCAGGGAGTTGTCAGCAACAGGAGGGGCCCATCTGGGTCGAAGCCTACCGGGGTCGGGGTTATCCGAAAGGAAACTAGAGCCCCGGTATGAAGGCTAGAAGGAACGGCGCGGGGTTTTTAGTCAGTAAGACTCTGACACTGTCTCTCGCTCCACCCAAGAGCGGGTTTCGTCAATGATGATTTTCCCCGTCGACAGAAAAAAAAACCCTAGAAGGGGAGAAAACATTATACAAAGAAAAAAAAAAAACGTGTTATCAAGATCTATTGATTAGTTTCGTACTATTTTAATCGTTTGTTAATTCTTAATTGAACGCAATTGTTACAGAAGGTTCCCACAGTTTCAATTCATTAATTTATACCGAACTTCCGTTTCACAGATCAATGACTCATACATGTGTCTGAGTCATCTCTGAATCATATCTGTGTGAAATCTTAAAAAAAAAACACATTGCTTGTCAATTAATTTTTAAATTAAGGCATTATGTAATAATATAACGGCTATACGATTGTTTTTTTTTACTTCTAAAATTAATAATTTTGCATGCCGTAACCAATCTTGTACGTACATTGTTGACAAAGTTATTTTTTAATATAATTTAAACTAGTGTTTAACTGCGATCCTACCTGATGGTAAGCAGTGATGCAGTCGTTAATTATGAGGCGCAATATATCTGATAACAAAAACCTAATTCGTTTCGATCGTTTCCGAAGCCGGGGTACTAAAGTGACATAACCTAAGTCCAACGTTCGCCATGAAATCGATCTCTCTGACTTAAACACACTTCTAACTTCTTTGTACCACAGTAATCTCGCTGAATTCTCTATCACAGCTACAATAGCTCACCACATTCATCTATTGTATCTCAGCACCTTCGTCTTGACCGGTACACAAGTCGTTTGTAAGCAACATGTGGGCAGCTGCAATATCCGCTCTCCACCGCCGAGCCGCTGCAGCGCTGAAAACAATAGCTCTACATGAGATACGGTCATAGTTCAGCGAATCGTGATGTAAGCACGTTGATGCAGCTTTCAGTACAGTCACCAGCATAAACACCCCACAATTACGCAAAATTGAAAAGCAGTTGCCTCTTGAAATGTGAAAACTGTCATGCATGAGGTTGCAAGTTAGAAACCCGGTAAGTATCAATGTCAAAATTTTTTAATTCATATGTACTTACTTTTCTATCGTTTGTCTTGGTATGGTCACGTAAAGAGAAGGGATGAAACGCATGTTACTAAAAAAGTTATGAGTATACATGTAGATGGGTGGAGAGGGAGGCCAAAGTAAAGATAGATGGATTGTGTGAAGAGTGATATGAAATAAAAGGAAGTCAGTAATAGCGACAGACCAGAATGGAAGAAAAAAAGTGTCGACCCCAAATAAAACGGGACAAGGCCAGGAAGATGGTGATGACGTACTTTTCTAAGTTTATCTAGTACATTACTAACAGTCTGTGCCCCAGAAAGCACATGATACCGTTGGTCCCGGTTGTCATTTGTAGATCTTTGACAATCGTTACAGGAAATCAGATACTAGAAAGTATGATCATCAAAGTATCCAAGGAGTGTCAGTAATTAGATTATAGAAGTCTGACAGGCAGCTATCGCTCCAAGTAAACCACAGGTATTCAGCCACATCTGGCTTAGAATGGAAGGCGACCCCTAGCTAGTTAAGGAAGAGACCGACCATATCAGGCATCGGCGCTCACAGCGCCCCAACCACCTCCAGGATGTCGATCACGATTTCCGGCAACCGAAGGCGAGGGCTTGCGGACAGCGAGCAATAAGTAGCTCGCTGTCCGACCGTCCGGTAACTGTCCGGACCGAGCCCAAGTCGTCGACGGCGCGCTCTGTCCGTGCATCCATCTTAAAGAATTGTCAGCAACGGCAGAGGCCCAGCTGGCCCAAAGCCTACTGAGGCCAGGTTTAGGTCCCAAAAGGTAGCTCAGCTCCCGGTACGAAAGGAACTAGAGTGGATTTTTAGTCAGTAAAAGTCTGACACCATCTCCCGCTCCGCCCAATAGCGGGCCATTGGATGATTTTCCCACCGGCAAAAAAAATTACCCCCAGCTAGTTGGGAAAAGGCTAGGGAGATGATAAATCTTCCTCATTCAAGAAAGACCAATTGAAGTTTTTAAAATATCTACTTTGTTCTAAATGGTAGGTATCTACCCTCTAAGTTCATAAAACCGTAAAAATTCCATCAATAATTTAGGAGAGAATCGGTTTTGAATTTAGCGTGTCTAGCAGATATTTATGTTGGTGACTGTACTTACTATAACAGCGGTTATTACGTATCGGGGGCTTAAGCGTGTAGTGTCAAGGTTCAATGCGTGGGATGCGGCACAACACGACTCCGACCTACGCGGACACGTAACACACGCGACTCGTAAACTATTGTAGGTAAAGGAAAATAATATCTAAATAAACCTTATTTTATTTAATATTTTTTTGTGTCTGATACAAACTGAGGTAAAATATTGAGTTTTTATTTAAGCACTTCGGGTGTTTTGAAAACTTTTCTTTTGAGGTAGGCTATCAACAGGAGACTCTCTCTCTTGTAGGTCAGACTTTTACTACCAAATATATAGGTACTAGGGATTGCAATCCGGCGTCTTTTTCAGTCCGGTCGGATACGACCGAATTCCCATCAATCCAGCTTTTTTAGCTGATTAAATCAAAATGATTTTTGCTTTTTAGTACAAAATAAGTGAGTTAATCAAGTGTCACTGCACTTATATGTAGGTAGTTTATAAAAATAAATCACAAATATATAAAATCGACTTTATTTCCTAACCAAATAGACAAATAGACAACAAGAAAACAATTAAAATTTAATAGTGTAGGTAACTAGTAATAATTTTACGACGTAACGAGTAGCTCAATCTTTCTAGATTTCACTTTCACAGATAGATCAATTTATAAGTAACAATATTAATTATCAAGTAACTATAATATCTAATAGATACAATTAACCTTACGTAATTAACTGAAATGAGATCAAAATCATTATTAAAGTATTTGAGAATGCTAACAAACAAGTGCTATAGGTATTTATGATTATGACAGATACCATCATGATTTGAAGAATCTGTCGAACGAATGAATGGCAAAAATTATCACAATAGTGAGTTTAGAACTCTTTAGTTTAATCAACTTACGATAAATAATTATTTTAAGTAATAATTGTAAAAAAATATAAGTATTAAAAGAAAATCAATATTGATTTTGAAAATAAGATCGTAGAAAACAAATATTGTTAATTGTGTCTTCTTTCCTGTCTATTTTCCCACAAACTGCTAGCACCGGATCCGGTCTTCGGATCCGGTATATTGGTACCGGATCCGACTGGTAACCATTAAATGATGCCGGATCCGCCGGATTACCGGATCCGTTTCTCCGGATTGCAATCCCTAATAGGTACAAAAGTCAATCGACATACAAAGACTTTTTGAATGGCCTGTTGGTCTAGTGGTTAGTTACCCTGACTGCTTTTCCGGTGGTTCCACGGTGAACCCACGAGGTTCGATTCCCACCCAGAAAAAATGTTTGTGTGATGAGCATAATCATTTATTCTGTGTCTGGGTGTAATTTATCTATAATATGTATGTATTTAGAAATATATAAGTGTGTTTATCAGTTGTCTAGTACCCATAACACAAGCTCTGCTTAACTTGGGACTAGACGGCGTTGTGTATGGAAAAAAAAAGCGCGCTCGAGCAACGCACACATAGACGTCGTTCACGGACACGATATTTCGAAGCGACTCGGCCCGCTCGTCGAACAGTTCCGGCTCAAACGCTTATTACTGTGCGTCCACCGAGCGTAGGTATAAAAAGTGAAGTACATACATGAGATTGTCTTCTGTATCTATATATTTTGTGCTTTTACTGCCTAAAATCCATCCGTGTTCTTTCAACTGCCCTTTACGTACCAAAGTCAAGTATCTTTTTCAAATACTCCCGCTGCATTAGCAAGCACACATCATCTCCCTATACTTCCTTCCCAACTAGCTTAGAATCAGCTTCATCTAACTTTATGCGACGTATTTTACATGGAGCAACTGTCGATTAGACCTCCACAACCCGGTTACTAGGCAAAATAGTATTTTGGATAGAGTGATGATCAGACTTTCTCGCATCTGACATGACAACCGAGACCAATGGCAATAAATTATCAAATAGGTGGTCATTATTACAACAGTATAAATTAAATAAGCTTACACCCTTCTCCACGTGTCTAAATAAAAACTGCTTCAACCTTCTAGAAACCCAGCTGATATTGAGACAGGATTGTTGTGCGCTACTGATGAGTGGTAATTTCTAAACATTTTGAAATTTTAACAGGAGTCATCGCTGAAATATTTAAATTATTTCTCCCTTGGGTTAACTTTTTATTTTATTTTAATAGTACTTATTTGGTACCATGTTGACAGGTCCACACTGTCCTCAAATATCCAAGAGTTTAAACCATTGTAATGTAGAAATATTGTAAAAATCAATCACATTTTTGAAAAGACTAATCGTGATGTGTCTTGCCGGTTCTCCTCCATAAGAAACTATATAATATAACGATTGGAACCGTGCATTAAATTCTGACGTTCTATACGTGTCCTTGAGCCGGTGTGAATTAAATTAAAAAGCAAATTGCGTACGTGGTCCTTTATGCTAAGGGTCGTGACCTCCACGATAACTTTGTTGTGGAAAATATTTCCTCATGTTGTCCTTCGGCGAGGTGGATAGCGTCGTAAATCAGAAATATTTATTTCAAATAAATCTTTGAAAGGTACTTCTGAATTGTCAAAATTTTGGTCAGTCGAAAAAGTGAAGCTAAAAGACGCTAAAACATACACAAGGCTCGTACAATGCTATACGAGTCCAGTATAATAACGTGTACCGGGTAATGCTGGGGTTGCCGCGTTTCTGTAGCGCATCAGGGATGTTCGCGGACGCGCGTGCTCCGAATTTCGGCTCGCTGCTGTGGCTAAAAATCGCATCACCGGTGTGTTGTATGCGCAACAGCCTCAATAGTCTTGTGGCTATTTAAACCGGTAGGCGACAGAGTGGATGTTCTAATAGTATCTCACTGGATGGCGGTAAACAGACCGTCATTCATATCTATACTAATATTATAAAGAGGTAAAATTTGTAAGTTTGTAAGTTTGTAAGTTTGTATGTAGGGGGTAATCTCTGGAACTAATAATCCAATTCTAAATTTTTTTTAACTGGCAGAAAGCTACATTATTCTTGAGTGCTATAGGCTATAAATTGTTTAAATAGCATGTATATTAACCGAGCTATCACAACTTTTGTCTAGCAAGTCGGAAAAAAATACCTCATAAAACAGAATTATTTGCGTGCGCTGCCTAAACAGTTGCTTAAAATTAAAAACCAATGTATGGCTATCTGGTTCGTCTTAATTATTTCTTCAAAAAAGTCCGCGATACCATATCTCTATGTTTTATATTTTACCTTTTATACTTCTTTTATTATTTAAAAATATTTATTTTCGGCATACTTACGTTTGGTTGATTATTTGAGCAACAAAATATTAATTCTTATGACAATAAATTATTTCAGTATCACAAGAACATTCACACACAGACATACACAGACAAGATAAGACAACACAACACAGACAGACAGACACACAAGACACACAGACAGACAGACAAACACACACACACATAAGATAAGACACACAGATAAGATTTGCCATTTACAGCATATCAATTGGTCATACAGTTTCGGAGATAATATAAAATTACTAAAACGCAAAATAGCATAACTTTCATTGTGCAGACGTTTTACCTATTTTTTTTTTTTATGGTGGGCAAAAAATCATCTTATGACAACCCCCGCCCTTGGGTGGAGCGGGAGATAGTGTCAGACTCTTACTGACTAAAAACTCACCCCGTTCCTTCTAGCCTTCAAATCAGGGCACGAGTTCCCTTCGGATAACCCTGGACCCGGTAGGTTTCGACCCAGCTGGGCCTCTGCTGTTGCTGACAACTTCTTGAGGCGCGCGGGAACAGTGCGCGCCGTCGACGTCTTGGGCTCGGTCCATTACCGGACGATCGAACAGCAAGCTACCCATGGCTCACCGTCCGCGAGCCCGCGTCTACGGTGGCCGGAAATCGGGATCGGAATCCCGGCGGTGGCGGCGGGGGCGCCGTTGCCTGATGCGGTCTGCCTCCTCCTTTTCTAGCATTACTGCTTCGCAGAAGGAGGCGACCGCCTGCCATTCCTCCTCGCTAAGGACCATGGCCTCAACCAGAGCCCGGCGCGAGAGGTCTCCGCCGCCGATCGCCCCCACGAGGGCACGGCGATGGTCTGCCCAGGCAGGGCACACCTCGACTATGTGCTCCACCGTGTCCTCCGGGCGTTCCGCACAGTGGTGACACTCGGGCGTCTCTTCCGCTTTAATTCGGTGCAGGAACCTCCCGAACTTGCCATGTCCGGTGAGGACCTGTGTCATGCGGAAGGTAAGGACGCCGTGAGGTCTTTCCAGCCACGCCTCAAAGACGGGACTTACCGCCATAATTGTGGCGTTCCCAACGTTTTACCTATTTGCCCATAGATGGCGTTCTGCAATTACGTAATTTTTCTGAATCGCGGTGTTAAGACTTTCTGTGGATTGATGACCCTCTCGAATTATTATGCCCACGTTGTCGTTAGTTGGAGTTCTTCTGCCAGTTGCTTATTGGTTTCGGTTGTTTCGTTTGTATGGTTGTTGTTGTTGATAGATACCTCATAATCGAAAATATCGTAATTTCGTTGTACGTTTGTTTTGTATGTTCGTAGTTTCGTACTTCGTTCTATCGTAATAATCGATACGAGTTATTCGATATTACGATTGTTTTGTTTTGTAAAGGCGGACGGTGTTCGAGTCGCTCTCCTTTTGTTCATAATTGTTTTCAAGTCTGTGCGTAGTTTGTTGAGAGCATGTCTAAAAGGAAATCTCAACTGTCCCGGCAGACATCATAGACAAGAGCCGCTCGAGTACGCCGTACGAAAGAACCTGCCCTGAAAATGAGCAGCGCCTCTCGAGAAATAGAGAATATATTTCGCAAGCACGCGCTAGAGAATCTAGCTCCGAGCGCTCACAGCGCCTCGCTAGCCAAAATGTGAGGACGTCGCAGGCCCGTGCTCGAGAAACTAGCGCTGAACGTGCGCACCGTCTATCTGAGTTAAGGCAGCATGTCTCTGAGACAAGGAATAGGGAGACTAGCGCTAAGCGCTCGCAGCGGCTTGGTAGGCAAAATGTCATAACATCGCAGGCCCGTGCTCGGGAATCTAGCGCTGAACGTGCGCAGCGTCTATCTCATTTAAGGCAGCATGTCTCTGAAACAAGGGATAGGGAGACTAGCGCTGAGCGCTCGGAGCGGCTCGCTAGGCAAAATGCCATAACATCGCAGGCCCATGCTCAGGAATCTAGCGCTGAACGTGCGCAGCGTCTAATCGAGTGTAATCTTATTTTAAAACAAGAAATTTTCCGCGGACGAAGTCGCGGGCAGAAGCTAGTATGTGATATAGGCGTATTAACTCTTCAATCGTGATAATTAGAGACACAATATAAAGACAACGGGTGTGCGAACCGCTTGGGGTTTAATGAATTAAATCTACTACGTCTACTACGGATCTCTGGTTTCAAAATAAATTGTATTAAGATAAATTGCACGTTCCAAAGCTCAGATCTCTATGAAGAAGAACATGCAAGAAACTCCATGGAGGCTCTTTTAATTCATGTTATGAGTTACAAAAATTATGGTTTCATTGTTTCTTAAAAACGGGTAATTAAAAATATAATTTAAAACAAGCCACTAGCACAATTTAACCGTACAATTTAAACGTATAGAAAACCTTTTATCCGTGTACCTGTATGAAGTGGTTTTCTCTATAAAGCGACTGACAACCGGGGCAAAAGCCACTATAATTAGTATCACGAGTAGCGTTTCGGGTTAATCCTTTACCTTATGCTGTTAACACGCAACTATTAGCCAGCGAGTTCACCTTCAGAAATACTATAAATCAATTTCAAAAATAAATATAATCGATCTGAACCCTGTCTGAACACTGTCAGTTCTGTGTGTGTCGAACTGATACATAGAACTGACAGTTGACTAAATTAGACGTAGGCGAAGGCACATCAGAGGCCTTTTTCTTTCAAAAATTCGAAAACAAGACAGAGACTGTTGCAACCTAGTTCTCGACCACATCGTCGCTTACCGTCAGGTGAAATAGTGATCAACTGCAAGCCTATCAGTTATAAAAAAACCATCCCTCGCTTGTGCGAGCCCCTTCGAGTGCGAGGCCATGGGCGAGGGCCCACTTCGTGGTCATCACGTGATGGTCACCACTATCCGGTGCAAGCTGTCTTTTAGAGGTATGCGGAGCAGAGCGTAAAATCTCGCAAACCACAGTTAAAAAATCCGGATTCTCCGACCAGACGAATATTATAGCTGATCTGGGCAACTGCCCGCTAGGTAATTTTGAGGGGTTGTATACAGGGTTATTTGTAAAACACTAGCAGCCTCTCAGGACTGTGTTACTAACATCATAAAAAATATTCATATCGCGCGGAGAACTGAATTGCACGATACAGGATTTCGTTGTTTAGTTCTTATGTGATGCCATAGATGTCGTAGAGGCTCAGCAGGGTCAACGCTCACTGGGTCCAAGGGTCTAGTTCACGGCCCCGGTATGAAAAGCAACGCAGAAACAGGGTGGGTATTTAGTCAGTAAGAAAAAATAAAATGTTATAGATGTCGTTGCAGTCTCATTGAAATCCCTATTCAACGTTACATCTTCATTTCTTCTGTATAAAGATAACCTGCTTATCTTTGCTTATTAGTTATAAAATGATAATAAAAGCTGTGTCGCTCCTCGGCCAGTTCGCGAGATTGATCACAAAACTTCGACTGGAGTCTAGATACAGCGCTTATATAGCATAGCCTGGTTCAGAGCTCTTAAGGATAATATAAATGAAAGTTCCATTAAAACTTTTGCAGTAGTTTTAAACATCGCTAAGGAAAAACGCGCAAATGTTGTAGTTTTGATTTCGCTCCCACTAAGTGCTTTGGTCTCAGGTATGGGTCTAGTTTTAACATAAGCAACTGTGAAATATTGGGGCTCACCATAGTATAGCAAGCTCTAGAGCTTACTCAGCCTTATCAGCCTTTCTGCTTTTATTTTACATCCCCCGCTCTTGGGTGGAGCGAGAGATAGTGTCAGACTTTTACAAACCCAATCCAAACAAAGTGATCTTATATGGGTTCCGATTTTTCCTTTTGATGTACGGAACCCTAAAAATAACAAAGAAACAAACTGACAGACAGAATTATCACACGAATATTATAATGGCAAAAGTTTGTATGTATGTGCGTGGCTCGAGAAACGAATACCTACGTATTTGAGGGAAAGGATATACTTTTCATCCCAGACAAATCTATCAATATGTCACGTGAATGCAAAAGCTTAGTATAGGTTTGCTTTACTATAAAAGCTCTATAATTAGAAACAGTATTTAATGACGGTATTAAAGTCAGTGCCAGTTACAATCGTAACTCAATTAACTGTTTCGTAGAAGCGTAGACAATTTACAAGCGACGAAGGTCGTAGCTCGTAGCGCCGTAGCGTCTCGCGTAGCGTTCAATGCGCTACGCCGTAGCGCCGAGTGCAGAGTGACATTGCGAGTAGACGGAGAATACTTTCATTTATTTTTTATTACATACTAATAGATATTTATTTTTATAAATCCCTTCAGATTAGCAAAATTACTCTGAAAAGAGCCGGTTAAGAAATAAAAAACAAAATAGAGTAACAAAAGATTTAAAAAATCTCTTGTCTAGTTCATATTTTTTTAAATATAAACATAATTTAAAGTAGGGATCAAAACCAAACTAAATACGAAAGCCATGTTATCATTTGCAACACTAATTGAAGTCGTACGTTTAACAATTAAGTATTTTATATTCAGAATACAAATTAATTTGTATTATCTTATCTGTTGGATTGTGCGGCTTATCAATGATTGGCTGGCACCACATGCGGTGAACGTTTTAGTTAAGAGTAAATTGACCATAAAACTGTTAAATTTGAATTAAAATGACGGCTATTCAATTACGTTTAGTGATAAGAGAAAAATGTCGGTTTAACTTCAGAACCTAGAGTAAAAACAGAAGCCCCAAAGTAAAACTAATTGAGACATAAATGAGAGGTCTGTCAATTAAATTAGTTTTTATTGTAGCTGGTGTGTCGCGGTCGCGGGCGTACAAACAGGCAAATGAAACTAGTTATGATCTGTTTCCACAACGTAAATATTTGCAGAGCGGCACGCGGCGGCGGCGCCCCGCACATGTCAAAGGCTCCGGTATTGATCTAAAGCGGGGCTAGGGGCCGGCGAGGGGGACGCAGGCGCCGGCGGGGGGGGGGAGGGGGGCGGCACGCTCGTACTACGCGGAGGCTGCCTTACGTAAGGGCGCAGCGCGTCTGACGCCCCGTCTGCCAGCACTCGCCGACACTGATTAATAAAACAACCGCCATCGACTCGCTGCAACCGAGGTATCATCGCCCAGCGGCTGAATATCTCTAATTAATTTACTTTGGCACGACATTGAATATCTCACCTCCTAATTCGTTTCGATCTGGAGATTTAAACGTTCATAACAATACCTTTTCAACACTTCCTGCAAAATAACGAGGGTGGGAATTGCTGCGAATTCTTCTCGACTTTACCGTCGGAGCACACCAGCCTTTCTTCTTTAATCATAATAAATTAAAGCTCGTTGCGACAATCGACCCTAATTAAACAGCAATCATAAATTAGATAAATAATTTAAAAGGTCTCTTTGATGTCGCCGAATGCGTAGGTTCAATTTTCTCACGTTTACTAAGTCGCAGTATTTCAAACAGAAATTTGTCATACGCAAAGGAATGATATTAAATTCAGGTGAAACGTAAATCGGTTTAGTCCGGCGGCGGCCGGTGTCCCGCCGGCGAAACCCTATGCTCAGCGCCAGCGCCACGGTAAACCGATTACAGTAACAAGATATTTTAAGCGGATCACTGCAGTGTTAAGACCCTTTTCTCCGTTTTGCAAACTAATTGCATAATTCTAATAGAAATTTAAGTACAAACTTATTGTGAGTTCACTGAACTGAGATATAAAATAAAGTATGTAAAGCAGTTCTGGGCTCATTTTATCATCAATGAAATCATGAAGAATTTTAAAAGAAAGCCCAAGACAGTCATAACAGTCTAAAAGCGATTCGTGGAAGATGCTGTAAGCTCCCCCGTATCCCGGTAAAGGCCGGATCGCGCGCCGGCTGCGCACCTGCCGGCTACTCTACGAACGTTTTAAATAATTCTAAATTCGGAACCGGTGCCGGTGACGGCCGAACTTGGCGAACAATGGCCGCGAAACATTCCCTGATTGCTAATGAGGACATTGTGGAACAACTTGAATTAAACGAAACGGAATAAGGAAATAAGAACGAAGTTTTACCCAAAAATTCGCTGAACCGTTCTCGTCTTTTACATTTCCTTTATTATTACTTATGTTATCAGCGGGATCTTTTAAAAATAGATAGGACTGTGATGCGGTCAGAAAAGGAACGAATAAAAGAACGCGAAGGGTACGCCAGAAAACATTGCAAACGACTTCGAAGACATTTTGATAAAGTACACAAAAAAAATCACTCCTTTAGCTATCTACAGTGAAGTCAAACCCTTATTATTTTCTTCCCAGCTACTTTTTCATATCAGTGATAAAAAGATTGTGACAATATATTCAATGTTCAGAAACCCTAAAAAGATAGATAACGCAATCTCTTTTGAAATATACTCTCAAAGTTGAGACATTACAGATTATAACTTTGCATCAAAATATGAAACGATTCAAGTTATTCTAATCTCGGAGTCTTGCAGCGCAGGGTTTATGGCATGAAATCTAGACGTCGTCTCGTACTTCATCTCGGTGCAGCGCAATTTCCATCGATTTCTCATCACAGGGCTGCTCAGGACAGGGATAATCCCGCATGGATAGACTGGCTTAAGCTCTGCTAAATGCTAAAGGACGGAATAGCAGTTTTATTATATATTCAAATTGGAATTTCCTCCACGTAGATCGGAATTTTTAAGTCAGCTCTTAGAATTTTAATCCGAAAATATTTAAGGAGCTTTAGCCTTAAAATATCTTTGGGGTAACGTGTTCATATTCGGAATAGTTTAAAGTCGCATACTCGAAATTACTTTTATAATTAGTATTATAAAATTGTACCCACTCAAATTACGGTTATATTTTATTTACGTAAAATTCTTTGCAATCCATTTCATTTCATACCCGCACGCAGCAATATAAAGTATACATACTTTCTTTGTCTGAATAAAGTTTGTAATTTTTATAGACATAATTAGGCCACGCTGATTGGTCTAAAAGTGGTGGAACTAGTAAATCCATTAGTGAGCACGTCAGCATAAAAAATGTAAATAGTGCAGTAAAGCCTGGCTGATTCGTATATAACAGAGCTACAATAAGAACATGTAAATGTTTCAGTGCTCCAGTTTAGCCGAGAGAGATCCAGACCAACACGGGTAGTATTTTAAAAGTAGCATCGTCGTAAGCTATTTCTGAAGCTGAATGGATTCACACGAGATATTTTAATCGTTACTTTATAGGTATTTCGAGAGAATAGTAACCTAGTTTGAATGCATGTGTTGGCACTTTTATCTTTAGCGGTCATTAATATTTCCTGGAAATATAAAACTGCACTATTACGTGATTGTTAACCTGTCGTTAAAACTTATAACTTGTGTGTTTACCATTTATGTTTGATATGAGAACGTTGAATAGTGTTAATATATGTAACAGTTGGGCGTTTTTTCATGCTGATGAACCCGTGGTTTTAGAACGCAACGGGTAACTGAAGGTCACACAGGTGTGGTTTTAGTCAGAAGAACTCTGACCCACCCTTTCGCTCCACCCGGAGCAGGAGAAGTCATTGGATGATTTACCACGTTCAAAAAAAGTAGTCAGCGGTTTTTTTTTAAGTTACTCCTGTATCGTGGGAGCGGTCACTAACATATTATCTTGCATATACAAGACACTCAGACCCAGAATAACTATCTGTGGATCTTACAAATATTTGTTACGTACGGGAGTCGAACCCGCGTTACGCAGAGCAGCAGTCAATCCCTCAACTACTACGCCAATTATGTCTTCAATGGCTATCGGTAAAATATGAATATGATAAAAGACTAATAGCAATTTAACTCTTATTATTGTGTTATGAGTAAAACTAAGAATAGCGGTTTTTTGCACTTTTATACAAGTCCTTAGTACTTTTTTTTACTGTGATTTCGAGGAATACACTTTGTTGAGGTGTTATATGTACATATGCACTGCAATTATCACTATTATATACTAGTTTTAAACACAATACTGACTCAGGTTTCAAATTCTCATTAGCCTGCACACTAGGTCCTTGGTGTCGGGCACCTGGTAACATTTTTTTTTACCCCACGGTTTGCTGACATCCCTTTTAGGAGCGCTTGGATCACTGCGCTATATCAACGACTAGGCTGGCTCCGGTCGATTACCGGAATGCCAGACGGCAAGCTAGCTATTGCTCGACGTCAGCAAGCCCGCGTCTACCGTGGGTGGTAGTCCGGGTAGAGATTTCGGGGGCTAGGGCGTGAGGATGTTCGTCCCTTTTCGTCCTTTTCTCTTACGCCTACGGCCTCTTTCGTCGTTTGTATTGCTACTTCGCAGAAGGAGGCAACCGTTTGCCGTTCCTCCTCGCTTCGGACTATAGCTTGAACCAGGGCCCGGCGGGAGGGGTCGCTACCACCGATTGTCACCACGAAGACAAGACGGTGCTCCGCCAAAGCGAGAAACACGGTGTTTCACCGTGTTCTCCGGGAGGTCCACACAGTTGTGACACCCGGGCGTTTCTTCCATCTGAATACGAAGCAGGACCCTCCCGAACTTACCATGTCCGGTGAGAAACTGCATCATACGGAAACTCCTCAATGCGGGGACTTACCGCCATGATCATTGCGTGCCCAGCACCTGGTATCATGGTGGTAACTAGTTTTTATTTGAATTATTTTGACGTTGCTCTAACGAAAAGGGGTGATCATATTGTAAGAACTTCTTCCGTCAATCGTAATGACTTCCTTCAAGAGGTTACAGGATAGTCAATTGAAAAAAATAATTAAGTACCTCCCATATTAACTTTAATCAATTAATGTATTACATGCGGTCTTTCCGTCTGACTGCAATTTAGGTGTCTTCGAGGCTGTAGTGAATTGGCTCTTAATAAACTTGTGCGCCTCAACATCAACGTTTGTATCACTGCTTACCATCAGGCGGGATTTCACTATCAAGCAGCAGTCAAGCACTCGTTTTTATTATTAAAAAAAAAGTAGAATAGTATTATGACGTCTTTAAAGAAAGTTATTCATTTCAAAGGGCAGGTGCATTTATTTTAATACCACATCTTTCCGTTCCTGTATAATGAAAAGAAAACCTTATAATGATGATAGCTCTTAATACAATACGAGTGACGAGAGGAGCCGGAGGAGGTATCGGTCGAGACATTCATTAAATTGGTCTCATCCCGTGACAAAGGCTATACGTTTGTACGCTGTACGACAAATATAAATTGTATGAGTAAGCTCCCGCCGAATAAGGGGTGCCTGACGAAGTGGAAAAAAATGCTTAACCTGCTTCCCCGATCACATTTACTTCCCCGTCACAGACTTATGATAAATGTTTAATTTTTTCTGCGGATCGCGTGAATTGGTTTCAACAATTTCGTACTCATTTTTTCCATTCGTCTTATTCCCGGAATACTGTTTTTAAACCCTGTAAACTATTATTATAATTATTTTGTTTTTGTTTCAGAGTCAAAAACTGGGCGTTAAAATTCGGCGTCGACTTATGGGAGTTCGGAAGGCATTTTACAAAAATGAATCAAATTCAAAACGTAAGTACCTACGTCCTACACGAATATTAAGTAAGTGTTGCAAAAACCAAACAAACGTCAGGTTCTGCATTCGTAGTAAAAGCTGTACGTGAAAATCGGACTGAAAAACAAAAAAAAAAGTTTCCATTTCCTGAGAGTCGTGCGTGGAGGTAAGTGTGATGTTTCTCTCTTGAAGGCGGCGAGAGAGCGTGTAGCAAGTAAGCCGGATCGCCGGTCCGACGCGTACGTACAAAAACTACGAGTCCGCTCCCGTGGCAACCCCTGCCCCCCCGCCCCGGCCCCGCACCCCGCGCCCCCGGCACCGCGGGGTGCCCCGCAGCCCGCGACCCAGTTACGTGTCCGACCAGAGATAGGGATACAGCGACTGTTACTAAAGCATAGTATTAGTCACTTATCGATGCATCTGGATCACTTAATGGTTTCAATTAGACGTTATGTGTAATGTTTATTATGTGAGGACTTTAACTAGTTTTTGTGGAATTAGGGCTGCCACCTGTGCAATTTTTAAAAATGTTCTTGAAAATAATATTTCGAGAATTGACAAACAATATCGCTATTTCAACAATCTCGTAGATACGTGATTGTAATGCACTTCATTTGGTTTGTATATATCGCAGCCATCTGGTTAAATTAGCCATCCAATTAGACGCCTAGGACGTTCGTTAAACACCGGCATCCACTTGGATGCCAGTGTTTATACATGACACATGGTCGCCCTATTAAACTAAATAACTACCTACTAAAGACTACACAACGTTCAGCCATCTGGTTAAAAATTGCGATCAACGACATGGCTAGTTGTTCTTCAGCCATTTCATTGGAGGCGTTTAACGAACGCCCTAAGCTTCCAATTGGATGGCTAGTTTGACCAGATGACTGCGACATATACATATAATAATTTGCAAAATTACGAAACTAACAGTAAGTGAGAGTACATTACTAAAGAAAATTACTAATTCATAAAACAACAAAAAAAACTAAAACCGGTGTTAATAAGCTATTTATCTCAAAACAAGGCTGTTGTTTATGATGCATCTTTGAATACCATTACCTAACAGAAAATAATCGTACCTACCCGCTATGGTATCGAAGCTAATAAAGAGAACAAAGTGGAGTAGAAGCTAACAAAGCTAAGCATCCACTGCGTTAGGATCTTTTTATTGATTTGTATGATACAGCGTGCACTGGATCGGCATTACTGCCATGGAAAATCCGAATGCAGTAGACGCACCCTTTCGGCATTTTGTAAATACCGACGACTCGTACACTGCGCACGGTGGAAGCTAAGCTTTAGTATATAATATTTCCCTTATTTAATGAGAAAAAATCGCAAGCTACTTAAAGTACGTCGCCATTTCCATCGCAGTGCAAGCTTGTCGTCGCTCTAACAATTTATTTAAAAAGGTAATTTGAAAAACTTGGAAAATGACTTGTCTGTAACATTATGTATACTATACAGTCTAGACACCATTCGGGTCGTGGAACGACTTTTATTACTATCTATGCATATGAATATTCAGATATGAGTATGATATTACCGCGAGGTTGGTAAGAAAGGTAGGTATTTAGTTATTTTAAGGAAATTGAATTTCCTTTTGTGTATTATATGATAGGGAACTTTAATTGTGTCGATACCATTAAATATTAACTTTTTTTCTTTGAAACTTGAAACTCATGATGACCATTGAGTTTTGATATGACAGTAAATATGAAAAAACGTAATAAAGTAAGTAGGAAAATGTTAAGTTAATATTGTTAGATCAATAAAACAAAAATCTTCATATAGTTTTACTTAATATGTGATCGATTTATCTGGAACGGAGGTCCATTCTTAGCTCTTAAAAACAATAGGAATACACTATATTCATTTTTATTTTGCATATAAATTATATTTCTAAGTATTACAATAAAAAAATATAGTAAAACAGTATCCCTAAGTCGCGGTGTCGGGAACAGAGCCCAAGTTACCGGGCTCAAGAGAATGGAACCTCCTAACTATACGAGCCGTATCTATGTCGTGTGCACCGTATTATTATTATAATTACAACAGTCGACTAATACATCCAAACTAATAATATAAAAGTACATTTTTTTCTTTGTAGATTGTCTCTGAAAATAGATACTGGTCCGATTGCAAAAATGTTTTTTTTAAAGCTGCTTTATTCCTAAGTGACTAAGGCTATATAATGTACACAAGCGAAGCCGCGGGCAAAGCTCATTATTTAAACAATAAGACCGCTTAAGTATAAGGGCGAACTCAAACCAGAATAAGAGTAAAAATAAAGTGTAAAATATTCAACGAAAACCATTTACAAAACTAACTCTGTGATTACGTCTCACCCGTCGTAATAAAACAATCAAAATTCCGCGTATATCGCGCCGTCCAAGTAATAATATGATGTTTCGCGAGAAACTTTGCCATCGCAACTTCTTCAATATTAGAGGGCTGATCGACCCCTACCCTGGCGCCTGGCGGTGGCCCGCGCCCTGCCCGCTATCACTTCAATAAATCATTTATATTATTAACTTTCCTATTTATTTATTAGCTCCTCCATAGTTGCTGTTCACTCCTACGTGCCCTCGCTTCTATCTAATGTAGTTTCTTTATTAATGTTTGCTTGTACTTACCGATAATAAAACCTTTTTGGGTCACTATTCGGTTGATTAAACTAACTGTTGTTGGGCGGACAAAATAATGTTTGAAGAAAAGATTTTCTTGGAACTACGTTACAAGGTATTACGCCAAAAATAATAGAAACTAGATTACCTACTTATTCTAATTACCAAATTGGATAAATTTTGTTGAAGCTGTGTAAAATGCGCAAGCTCAATTCAAGCCACAAGAACAGAACTGGTTTGCGCTGATGCGACTTGCGATAATTTCTTCCCCTGTGTCTGTGGTTTACCTTGCCCCACATCTTGCAAAGGGAGACGTGACCTAAACCCACTACTCCGTGAAGGTCCAGGCCTTCACTGTTCACTCTACAATCAAATTAGGTTAAACTCTGCGCGTCCGCCGAGTGGGCCAGTTGCGCCGCGCGCCGGATGCGCCGCAGACCGACACTCTCGCTTCAAAGATTACAAGTGTACTATTGAAATTAGCGGAGTTTGTTGAGCTTCGTCTCTTGATTTTATTAAGGTTACTGTTAGGGTTTAATTAGGGGTAATCTTAATTTATTGTAGCGTTGCAGAACTAATGTCTTGTAATAGACATTGTTTCAGTGGATTGTAGAAGGAACTAATCACCATACTTGACTGGCCTGTTGGTCTAGTAGTTAGTGGCTCTGACTGCTGAATGCCGAAGGTCGTGGGTTCGATTCCCACCCAGAACAAATGTTTATGTGATGAGCATGATTATTTGTTCTGTGTCTGGGTGTAATTTATCTATAATATGAATGTATTAAGAAATATATTAGTATGTTTGTCAATTGTCTAGTACCCATAACATAAACTCTGCTTTGGTGGGGCGTTGTGTGTTAGTTGTGGAATATTATGTATATATTATACTGGACAGAAATATGTAAACCTTTGCCAAAGTTGGTGATATTTTTTCTCAGTAGGTAGTCGAACACTGCTAAGCAATTCATGCTTTTATATGGTGATGATGTTTATTACCCATTGAAGGTGTAGGCCATATTAAGAAAAGATATAAAAAACAGCTTATGTATATCTACGGCTGATGGGTGATGAAAGTTCCTTGGGCACCGCTGTCTGCTCATCTCGTTCTGTCTGCAGGCTGGAGGTGCGCGCATCATCCGCGTCACCTGGTCTGTGTTCCTGCGTGCTTAGGAGAGACCTCCCGCGTACCTGTGAGAAACGAAGAACTCGTTACTTTGTAGATTAAATAATAATAAATTTGCTTTATTTATATATTTTCATGTTGACTTACCCTATGTGTCTGGCCTACTTGCATCCGGTACTTGCATTCCGTGCCGCCGTCGTCACTCATTCTGGTGACACGGCAGTCATTGTGAGGCAAAACTATTAAAAAAAAACACATACCCTTTACACTTTGATTCAATCAAATAGTTATCTCTATAAACAAACAACACTCACCTTCCTGCCTGTACACGTGTCTTTTTTCACTTCTTTTTTCTGTAACACTAAAATTCACTTAACTGACAGATAACATTAAGATACTAATGTATTATGTCATTGCAATATATATTTTTTTTCCAAAGTACCCGAAATTACAAACAGGTTTTCATTTTATTCTTTTTACATTTCGCGCTGTTGGCTATTCGTCCGTTGCGCTTAGCTGCCCTAGGCATAGTGAATTGGCGTACCGTTGCTCTGCGCGAGCTGACGACGGTGTGTTGGGATTGAGTCGCTTCGGAACCTGTTTTTGTTTGCACATGCACGATTAGATAGTCGTATTATTATTTTTATTTTATTTTTCTCATAAGTTTACGCTGAACATCTATTTGTTTATTATTTACCACCCATAAACATTTATAATATGTAAATTATTTACCATACAACCAACACTAATAACTGATTCCATATATGTAAACCAATTTTCAACCGTACACTCGAATTAAGGTTCAGTTGAAAACCAGCGTCAGGCAACTACCATGTAGTTGTCTGGCATTTTTGCTGAACTGGACCTGTTTGGCGCCACCGTGAGGCACACATTGTGAGTTGTCTCTTTCTTTTATAAGATATCAGTGTCTACATGTTTGTTACTACACTAACTTCGGTTGTTACTACATTGTGTGTATCTACGAGTGTGTATGCCAAATAAAATAGTTTTCTTTCTTTCTTTCATATTATAGTATTGTATCGTTCAATAGAGTCCGTAAAATGTATTGTTGCTAACTTCACAATATGCGTTCGAAACTACAAAATACTGAGATGACGATAAAAAATATTTTAAAAAACGCGTTCACTGCTGCAATAATCTGATTCAAAATGAAGTTTCATCGTGAAATGAATCTCCAGCGCGCTAAATCTCGACATTCTAACGAGAATATGAAATTCCAAGATGCTCGCCTTTCTCCGCTCATGCCTTTCGAAAACTTAATTTTCATTAGTAATACATTTTTAATTAATCGCAGCTACGTATTAAAAGTTTGGCATTTTGGCAAGCCGTCGCAATTATAATTTAATTGGTGAGGACGACACTTTGTCCCCAGGGGTGAATTACCTGCGTAATACATTTAACGACAGGTTCATTGAATAGGGCTGTGATAACGTACACGAAAACACCGCTCTTTAAACATTACACAGAGGCAATTACTGGAATTTTTCACTAAATATTTCAACGACGTAAGAACTAACTTAAGTGACTCATTAAAATAAAGAATCACTTTTAACTTCGCAAAATATTAAGTGCTCATTAGCATATTAAATAGAAGCACCTGCAAGCAACAGATATAGATCTTATACACCTATCTAGAAGAGTCATAGTCCTATAAGAGTAAAGTGCGTACAAGCTGTGGGAGCGTTTGTTTTCCCAGCCCATTGTAGTCCACAATAATAGCAACGAACACCTTTCATTATTTTTAAAACTTCTGCCAAAGAAGAAAAGCGCCCGTCCTTGCGTTACATATCGGTCGGTAAACACTTTTCTGCTCATATTTTTATCGTTTAACCCTTCAGATACCGTCAATTAGAGACACAATAGTAAGACAATAGATGCGCGGCCACCGGTGGTCGCTTGGGGATTCATGAATTAAAGAATAAAAACTGAAATCTTTGTTTTAGTTTTTATTGCTTTAAACTTTAAACAGTGTTATACAATAATTAAGTGGGAGTGGACGTACTGAAGACGTACCAGTTTATTTGAAAAAAAGAATTTTATCATATTTTGTAAAATGTAAAATTTTATTCATATAAAAACACTTTTTCAAGAAAAACTTTTCTTCTTTATAGGGTAGGTACCTATTACAGTTTTTAATTAAAAAACTCAATTCACTGGTTTCTTTTGCTAACATCATAAAATATTATATTTAAGATATTTCCTGTTCACTGCCTAACATTTTCGTGATGAAATTATAAATATTTTAATAAATATTACAAGTTCTGATTTTTTTTATATTTAACCGGTTCATGAAATTCTTTTCACATTCTTTTAGATGCTTCTACTACGTATTTTTTTCATATTTCCTTTTACTATGATTTTTAACACATTTTATTAAAAATCGCAGTAAAAGGAATAAACTGCAAAGGATGCATATTGCTTTTTCTACACGAGTGCTTGGAAGCGTCCTCAATTTAAATACTTTCAACATATTTCAAAGCTTCCGTTAAAATGTAACTAAGTAATAGAACCTCGCCACTGTACCCCGAGGGTTCACCAATCACACGGAAACAATAGAGCCGCGGTCGTCCTATTACTGGAGTTAGTGTATTCTGTGAAAACTTATTAATCAATATTCCCTTACAAACCAATTATAATTGAAAGATTCAAGCATTCTTTAACCCAATTTTATAAAAAAAAAAACAATACTGATGGTATTTCAGAAGTGTTGTTTTAAAAATTTAAAACATCAACGATTTCATCACTGCTTACCATCAGGTGGAATCGCAGTCAAGCACTAGTTTATACCATTTTTTTTTTTTATAACATTGTGCAGTACAAACATTGTCCTTAAAGCAACAATAGATTTCATTTCAAGATCAAGTCCATCCATGACCATATATCATGTCGCCATGCAGGGTGTGAACGGATTGGATCGGCCCGTCCGCGACCACGTCCGTTATTTATTTCCATCCTATGTATAGGGAACTGTTGAGAGGCGCGGCCCACCCAATATATTTCCCATCGGTTCGTGTTTTGGAATTCGCTTAGAATTGTACAGCACACAAGGCGATCCTGCCCTTTTCACTACATATTTTTTGTCGGCAAATGGAGTTCCCTTGTGCGTAGTACGCACAAATGCGGCCGGGCGGAGTGGAAAATCCTGTCCGGCACGGGCAAGAAACGCCGGACGGGCGGACCGACCCCGACCGTGACGCCGCGTTTTTACTGCTATTATTTAACATAGTTGATTATTCAACTGTCCCAGATATGGGTTTATCAACATTTCGTTAGTGGAGAACCACATAAGCTTTGGAGAGATGAAAATCTTAGTGTTTATCATTATTTGCTTACTGCTCAAAACATAATGCTTTTCATTGATATCTAATAATGAACCCCAAGGTATATTGCTAATGCATTCTTAAATGTACACCTACATGTGTAAAGACTGTAATACAACCTACAAATACTCAGTAATACGGCTCTTCAGAAGCCATATTTGCAGATGAAGCAGATCTCTCGCCTACATGCCTATAGATAGTAGATATATCTACAAGCTATAGTACAGCTAACGTTGGACGATGACCCCTGAAAATGCTCGGCGTGCCATTCATTCAGCTATCCATAAATCGGTTTAGTTCTGAGAACATTTTTTTAAAACTTTACGCAAGGCTAGATTTTTTTGGTATCCGTGGCTATTTTTTTTTTTTGGTCGGAAAGTGGTTAGAGTGTCAATGTTTTACTGACATATTTTTGTAAAAGTACGCGCATTTACAAGGTGTTAAGGAGACATATTATTATGTGACCAGTGTTTATCTTCGAGATACGCTATATTTGTTATTAATTTATTAATTTTGCTCCTATTTTTCGTAAGTCAAGATAGGATGCTACTAAATGATATAAATAATTACGCGATTAGTATAGAGACAAACTCGTTTAAGTCTACAAAATATTTTTTTATCGCGAAATTCGCCAATAATTTTCTTTCAATCTCCTCATTACAATCGAAATGCTACAGAAACACAAATTTTCCACCATAATTATCCTTAAAATAGTTGAATGTATAGGATTAATCATAGGTCCACGAGGGTGGTGTTGACACACAAAGGGGATTAAATTAACTGCCTTAATTGAATTTAGGTTCCTTGTTAGCCAATGTGTCCGGGTCCCTCGGGCGGGGAGTGCGGGAGGAGAGGGCGTTATGCAAGCGCGCGCCGCAGCGATGCCTGCCCAGAGTGCCGGAGTACCCGAGTGCCCGCCGCTAGCCCGACCAACCTACCGATTAAATTACGAATTAAATACAACACCACCTAATAAATTGTCCATTTTGATGATGTTCGACGAGTTTTGGTGTTTATTACTAAGATAAGGATATTACTAAGATAAGGATGTGCTGGGCTGTAGTACGAGGTCTTAATATCGGATATGATTTGATTTTTCTAATCTATACTCAGGAACCAAATAAGCAAAACACTTTTCAAATATTTGATACAGTTTCACACACTTAATACGTAAAAGTTTTCTATTCTAGTAGCATAAAATACCATTTAACCATTAACCCATTTTCTTTTGTTTAGGTGGCAAATCATTAAATGACTTAGCTCGGTACAGCGAGAGGAGCGTATCAACTAGATTTTTACTGACTTAAACCTACCTGTGTCCATCGCCTGTGTCCTTCAGAAACCCTAAAGTTAGTTTCGAGAATAACGGAGGTTAAACCTCCGTCAAAAAAAAACATTGGTCGCCGCATTGAATGCCAAAAAAAATGAATTTGTTAGGCCACTATTTGACTACTGACAACCAAATTGGCGGGAAACCTCAGTGTTCGGTTTTGTTTACGTAATTAATTTAAAGGTTCTGATATTACTAAATGAGTTCTATTAAAATTTTAAACGGCGGGTGACGATTAACAGGCCCGTCCGTATATAATGCAGGTCTGCGGGTCGAGCCCAAGGGTCAGTAAATTTTCCTTCCCAAGAGACGTCCCAAACTTATGTAAGCAGATTTTTTTGTTTATCGACACCTCCAATTTTTAACGAAAAACCTTTGTTAGAAATGTTCAGAAGAGTTTCTATTTGTACTCCTAAATAAAAATGACTCTCAGGCAAGCTTTGATTCTGTGATGTAGAATATTTCCTATCGCATGTATTTTTTTTAGTTTTTATTCGATAGTGCACGTTATTAAGTAATAGTAAAAAATATACAATGTCACTAAGTCATCAAAAGCCTTCATTCCATTCCATTTCAGGCCAGGCATGACAGGCCTGTGGTACACCGGTGGTCGTAGCTTCGATTCCCACCCTGAACAACTGTTTGTGTGATCAGTACGATCATTTGATGGATAAATAGGTCAAACCATCACGTGCGCAAACCCGCTGAAATAGGTAAACAAACACAAATAGTTGTAATCCAATCAAATTTTCTTATACACAGGATAATAAAAGTTCTTATTTCAATGCAGGTATGAATTTTAAACAAACTAAAACTGCACATAAAACCTTTATTTTTTAACAGACTTCGAAAAGGAGGAGGTTCTATGTTCGGCTGAATGTATGTTTTTTTTTTTTGTATGTATGTTCACCGATATTTCGGTCAATTGTGGACCGATTTAAATTTTTATTTTTTTTTTTGATTGGAAGGTTATGCTTCCAAGTTGGTCCCATAAAAATATTGTTATGATCTGATCATGAAATTCGAAGATATGGAATAGAACTCCTCATAGAATCATAGCAGAATTGTCGTAACAAGTAAAATTGCTTTGTTTATACGTGTAGTCGATGACTGACTGAAAGAAAAGGGAGGGGAAAGGGGAGGGGGTAAATTCATGTAATATTTACCGTATTTGGGATTATAAGAATCGTTATGAGATGCACTCTGGCTATAAGGTAATTTATGTTTAGCTGAAGGGTAGGTACTTTTTAGTGGTGCTACCATAACTAAAAAGTGAAAAATAAAAAACTTTTTACAAAAAAAAATTAAACCGACTTCAAAAAGTACAAAATAACTTTAATTTCGGAAGTCGGTGTTGAATAACGAAGAGACAAGATTAGGTATCTATTATAAAAACACCGACTTCCGAAATTAAAGTTATTTTGTACTTTTTGAAGTCGGTTTAATTTTTTTTTTTATGTTTTTTCTCACATAATTAGGTCAATCGAATTAAAAATCATTTGGGAGTCTGAGGTTTTGCGCATTTAACGTTACACGTTGTACGTACATTATATCCGAGGTGGTACGGTACTTTTTCGTTTCCACCGAATGGAAACGAAAAAGAAATCAACTACTCTTAACATTTATTTTTGGCATAACACGACAAAATGTACTGAATAATATGTTCATAATTGATGAGGCACCAGTGACTGAAAAGTTGAAAGGAAACCGTTTGTCTTGGTATGGTCATATAAAGAGGAGGGATGAAACGCATGTTGCTAAAAGAGTTATCAGTTTAATGTGAATGGATGGAGAGGGCCAAAGAAAAGATGGATGGATTGTGTGAGAAGTGATATGAAAGAAAAGGGAGTTAGTGATAGCGTGACGAGTGACAGGACAAAATGGAAGAAAAATATGTATTGCGCCGACCCCCAATAAAACGGGACAAGGGCAGGAAGATGACTATTAGCAGTGCTTTCATATATTATTATACTGTCATCTCCACATTGTATTTAATCTAAAGATCTGCGAGCGACACGAGTAATATCTTCTTAAAAAAAAAACTTTTTAAACTTTTCAAAACAAACGTAACCTTGCTAAAATCCACAAAACTTTAAAGGTGTAGTGTTGCCAGCCCTAGAGCTCCACAAATAGGCCGTATGTATAGGGCGGGATCAAATCAAATATCCGTCGGCGCGACCCTTCTTCGGCCACTCAGCCGCTCGGCGCTCGGCTCTGGCTACCGAACCACTCGATTTACGCAATTAATATGGTTTTCCTTGATCAACTGGGAATGAACAGGTTGCTAGAATATAAAGCTGGTTTCTTTACTTTTTTCACAGTTACAACGTAACTTTTTAACCATAAACAATGTTATTCTCGCATTTATCTGTCTCGTGTTTCCCCTATAGGTACGTTACATCACTGTCTTGGCTCATAAAATGTTACATTACAGCAAGGATTTCACTTAGCGATTTCTCTCATTTTAAAGCTCAAGTAACCTATCGATTAAATGGGATCTCCGTGTGTCGTTGAAGACAATGTAATATGAAGGGGGGTGTCGTGGCGGCCAGCCGACGGACGTCTCCATGGCGCGCCGACGAGCCCCATCCGCCGCCAATGCTTTCCTTAAAACGAACTTTATTGAGTGAGCAGCAGCTGGTTTCCGGTAAAATGTATTACCGCCTATCTATAAGTTGTATTCCGCTTTATCTTATCGTTCATCCTTAATCTAAGAGATGTTCGGAGTCTGTTATTGCAGGCTCACGTTTGCGCAACAGATAAGCGGCGGTTTTGTCAAAGCGGTCGCTGAAAACGTTAATAAAAAAATATTATAAGCACAGTGACGCATCTCGTTAGATTTGATAGTACAACAAAGGCGACATCGGGCACATCCAAAATTCAATAACAAAGCAGCACGGAGCGCGCCTCTGCCGAATAACAATAATTTGGCAGCCAGCATCCGCCAAATTCCGGATGTGTTCGTTCCATTTTTAAATTTGACAGGTCTCGGCCGCTCCCCGCTCCCCCCCGCGAACCGTACCGCGCCGCCATGTTGGCAACCAATAACTCAACGCGTAATGTAGCGCGAATGCGACACGATTGTTGTCATTTTCACAAATTATGCGAACGCTACATGCCTGCCAATGTTTATCTGTGCTCGTGAAAGCATTAAATTACGCGTGCTCTACGCAGATATTACTTGCACTAGTCTATTTGCTGTGAACTATTGTCATGTATATATATGTATTTACCGATGAAAGATAATTCGGTTGCAGTTCGTGATATCTCTACTGTATTGGTTGAACTATGGTCTGCATAAACTCCGAAACTTTGTGTTCAGATTTTCCACCAGCGGAATATATGGAATGTTGCCATAATGACCATCGCGGTAGACAAAATTGCGTCCTGTGTGAATAAAACAATATTCTCTTGCGAAGCCGCAAAAATTTTTCATCAAAAAAAAATACTTATAACTAATATTAGAGTACTTAACTTATTTAAACTTACCACCATTGATAAATTTATTAGTGCGATGCCGACAGAGCGGTTCAGCTGGCTAAATATTGGTCGGACTATGGTTGGACCAAATTTGATTCAGATCGACAAGAAATAAGAAACATATTGATAGATTTGTTTCTATAGATAGAATTTCCTCATGGTGTTTTCTTTCGCCGTTTAGGAACAGTAGTGATGAGATAAATTACACAAATTAAGCGTCTGATGGTGAGCTTAAGACCTACAACTCGTAAGCCGTTAGCTCTGGGCCACCACTGCTTCTCTGTTTACAGCGTTTCTTTTAATAATAGATAGATAATAACCAAACAATTTATTGTTTACAACACAAAACATACACCAAAACACAAATAAATTACTACAAACACAACAACAAAGAAAAAATAACACATATAGGTACTTAGACAAAAAAAAAGAAATACATAAATATGAGCCATAGTGTGGTGTGTATATCTGTGTTGTACCAAATGAGACTCCACTTTATTATATTACATTGTTTTAACCACAATTAAATAAATTATATTATTATGTAACATTCACCAACCCGGACAAGGTAAGCGTGGTGGATTACGGCCCATTCCCTCTCCTAGAGAGTAGGCTTGAGTTTCAGCAGTGGGAACATTGAGAAAGCTGATTATGCTTTAACCACAATTAATGTTACTATGTTGTATGCCCTCAGAAATACCACGAGTACAACGTGGACGTGGTGCGCAAGGATGGGCTGCTGCTGGTGCGCGAGCTGGCGGCCGAAGTCAAGAACCACATGGACTTTAAGATCAACGCCGTCATGGTAAGTTTCTACTCATTCAAAACTAAGAACTGAGTAACCATCAACAACTAAATCTTTGAAAATATCTGATAGAGAAACTTCTGCCAGCGGCTTCGTTCGCGTTACAAACTTCCAACATCCATTTTGCCCCTTTAGGGGTTTATTTTTTTCGGTGGGCAAAAATCATCTTATCGCAACCCCCGCTCTTGGGTGGAGTGAGAGATAGTGTCAAACTCTTACTGACTAAAAACCCACCCCGTTCCTACTAGCCTTCATACCGGGGCACCAGCTCCCTTTCGGATAACCCTGGCCCCAGTAGGCTTCGACCCAGCTAGGCCCCTCCTGCTGCTGACAACTCCTTGAGGCGCGCGAAAACAGTGCGCGCCGTCGACGTCTTGGGCTCGGTCCATTACCGGACGATCGGACAGCGAGCTACCCATGGCTCGCCGTCCGCGAGCCCGCGTTTACGGTGGCCGGAAATCGGGATCGGAATCGCGGCCGCGGTGACGAGGGCGCCGTTGCCTGATGCGATCTGCCTTCTCCTTTACTAGCATTACTGCTTCGCAGAAGGAGGCGACCGCCTACCATTCCTCCTCGCTCCGGACCATGGCTTCGACCAAGGCCCAGCGCAAGAGGTCTCCGCCGACGATCGCCCCCACGAGGGCACGGCGATGCTCCGCCTAGGCAGGGCACACCTCGACAGAGTTCTCCACCGTGTCCTCCGAGCGTTCCGCACAGTGGCGACACCCGGGCGTCTTTTCCAACTTAATCTGAAACAGGTACCTCCCGAACGTGCCATGTCCGGTGAGGACCTGCGTCATGCGAAAGGTAAGGACGCCGTGAGGTCTTTCCAGCCACGCCTCAAAGAGGTCCCCTCTTACCCCATAACTCCCATTTGGGGTTTTGGAGTTTCGTAAAATTCGTTCTTCGCGTATGTGTACACCCTATAAGAAACCTACTTGCCATATTTTAAGTTTATAGTTGTTACAGTTTTTGAAATTTTGTGATTAATCAGTGAGTGGTATTACGCTTTTATATATATAAACATATAAAATTCTCCCGTCATAGAAGTTGTAACAAAACTCTTTGGAAACGGTTTGAAATTTTGTGTGTATATTCAGTTAGTAGGTCTGAAAATACGATGTGTTTTCTTTGATGGTATGGCAGAACAACTTTTGCCGTGTCAGCTAGTCATTTTTTATTTATTTATAAATTTTCTAGAATATAGTTTTTAATTATCAAACTGGTCGATAAAATGATATTGTTATGAATGAAGACACAAAGAAAAACAATTTTTATGAGGGGATTCTTTGTTCTGTAGGATTTTTGCAACAACTAACAAAGAAAGAAGGTCTGTGTAATCAGCTATATTTAAGACTTTCCGCCAAATTCAAAAAAGGAATTTTTGGGATAAAAAAGTGAAAGTTGCGAATCGCTTGCGCTACGCAGAGGCGCTACGCTTGCTACACACTTACTATACGGCTAGCTACGACGTAGCACACACATTTCTTTAGATTTATTTTTAAAGATTGTTTAAAAGCCCATTGATTAATATTTTGTAACTTGGCCATCTTCAAATGATTTCCTAGTCTAAATCTGTCTAATCATACAAAATATGTTCCATATATCAGTCAGCAACTTTATATAGCTGTTCAAAATTCTGCGTAAAATAACAAACAATTTCGTTATGCATTTATTTACGCTATTTTAAATAAATATTTAATGAACGCTTTAAAACAAAAGGTAAACAATTTGTGCTACAAATATTTTAACATCAAAATAAATCCACATTATTCATATGTTTGTGAATATTTATGTCTGTAAGAAAATTCGTTATAAGTACTAACTTAACAATAAGCCACAACCAACTATGACTTTTGATCTATTTTAAGTTTATGCTAATATGCCATTATTTTCGATAAAAAATGGTCTTTTGATCCATATCGCACATAAAGATAAAGATAAAGTCATACAGATCTTGGGAAGAGCACTGATATCTGAAATACAGATTTTATTTTATTTTAGTTCAGACACAGATGTTCCTCATTAACTCAAACTAATTGAACTTACGAGTACGTAAGTACAATCTCAACAAGGTCTTCAATTATTTTTTTTGAAACAATAATGTTTATTATTATTACCCATCCCCTCTCCCAAACAGGAAGCCTGAGTGCCAATAGTAGGAACATTAAAAGGCCAACTATGCTATGCTATTATTATATTGACAGTTTTTTTAAAAGCTAATTATTGTATAAATGCACTTGCTTCACAGAACGAATGTCACTGAACTCTGTGCGGTAACTAGTCGAACTCCGAACCCATTTATTAATCAATTCACGGCAGTTTTACAAATATGACCATTGTTCCAAAACCGTTTAGACGGTTATTTGTACAGCTGTTCATAGCTCGTCAATTGAAGATGACTTGGTTCTATTAAAAACGTCATTAAAATATTAAGTACGCCTACAAACGACGGGCCTTAGATAAGTTTCTCATTTGTATTTTGTCATGTCCCTTTGTTTACACTCCCCGAAAGCACATTTTTATTTGTCAGAAAAAGCGAAAATAATATCTCATTGTGACATTCTGGCTCAACAGATCTTAGATTAAGTTCAATTAATTTGTACATTCAAAGTTTTGCGCGAGTGAAGCGCGATGCTAATTATAGGGCATAGTCTTTTATAGACTAATAGCTTTTGCAAAATAATGCAGATAGGTACAGTTATTTTCATAAGTATTTATCCAAAACTACAATTAATGTAATGTACGAAGGTGCTGCACTATATAATAAACTGCCAAATAATATTAAAAATGCGAAAACAATGTCAATATTTAAAAAATATTTAAAATTACACATTTTTAACAAACCAAGCGCACCTTAGTATTGCCGCTTCCAGTTGTTCGTACCCCGTGTATGTTTTTTTTTTGTCGACGGGTAAAATCATCTTTGACAAAACCCGCTCTTGGGTGGAACGGGAGATAGTGTCAGACTCTTACTGACTAAAAACCCCGTGCCGTTCCTTCTAGCCTTCATACCGGGGCACGAGCTTCCTTTCGGACAACCCTGTCCCCAGTAGGCTTCGACCCAGCTGGGCCCCTCCTGCTGCTGACAACTCCTTGAGGCGCGCGGAAACAGTGCGCGCCGTCGACGTCTTGGACTCGGTCCATTACCGGACGATCGGATAGCGAGCTACCCATGGCTCGCCGTCCGCGAGCCCGCGGCTACGGTGGCCGGAAACCGAGATCGGAATCCCGGCGGCGGCGGCGAGGGCGCCGTTGCCTGATGCGGTCGGCCTCCTCCTTTGCAAGCATTACTGCTTCGCAGAAGGAGGCGACCGCCTGCCATTCCTCCTCGCTCCGGACCATGGCCTCGACCAGGGCCCGGCGCGCGAGGCCTCCGCCACCGATCGCCTCCACGAGGGCACGGCGATGCTCCGCCCAGGCAGGGCACACCTCGACGGTGTGCTCCACCGTGTCCTCCGGGCGTTGCGCACAGTGGCGACACCCGGGCGTCTCTTCCTCTTGAATCCGATGCAGGAACCTCCCGAACTTACCATGTCCGGTGAGGACCTGCGTCATGCGGAAGGTAAGGACGCCGTGAGGTCTTTCCAGCCACGCCTCAAAGAGGGGACTTACCGCCATAAACTCCGTGTATGTTTACGATTTGACCATGCAAATATTTTTAACTACCCTATACTTTTTGATTACTTCTCATTACATTGTAATTAAGTCAAAACTGTATCTGTACGCTACTAAATAACATTTGTAAATTAGTATTGTAAAAAAAAAAAAAGTCACATTTTAAAGAAAACCAGAATGAAAGAAAAAATCTTGATTTGACCTTTAAGTTCTCATGTAAGTGAATTGCAAATTCTTATGGGAAATAAAGATATCTCAAACCTCAACTGAACACTAAATTGCGATAAGATATACATAAAGATTTACGGCTACCAGGAAAACCATTCCACTTCTACAAAGTTTTAGATATCTTTGGAGGACCCGAATGGAAGGTGACCTACTCTCCTAGCCGGTCAGACATTTCAAGAAAAAGTAAGAGTATTTAGGTACAGAAAAAAAAACAGAAAAACGTTATATTCGATATAAAAGTTACAAGGTTTAGTCACAAAACATAAAACATCGTGCGCTGCCTCCCACGATATCTCTCCACAACATGTTCTTGTAGCTCGAAATCCTTTATTAGTTTCGGTAGGTAGGGGGGGAGGGGCACGCTGCAGCATCTCATGCGACGATTTACCAAATAATCCCTCGTAGGAAATGGAAGCCTACCTACGTAAATAAAATGTAATTGAATTTAATTAGTAGCGAGTTAAATTTACTTAGCCTCGGTATTGCATAGAGAGGGGACGAGTGGATGCTGCGAGCGTCGCGCGCCGTGCAGGCACAGCGGCACGGCCGCCTGGCGCACTGAGCGCGCCTGTGTTTGCGACTCTAGTGCACAATACAGAAATCCTTTCAAAGTGAATTGTCATGCGAGTCGAGATCGAGCGACGCTTACATTCCCTCTTCTGTATAGACTGAAACGGATTGTTCCCGTGACTATAATATCAGTGCAGTATATGCAGAGTAGCAGCTACTTACACAAATCAAATGAATTACAAATGATGTAATCTCTATAAAGGAAATTAACAACATGTCTTAATTACAATAAAGTTAAATCTTTCGTTGAAATTGTACCCTCGCCATTGTCGCGTATTTTAATTATACGTATCTAAGCACAAATAGGCACTTTTCAATTTGCGTAACAAAAGCAATAAAACCGCTGAGCTCCATTTCGGTATAAAACTCAATAGGAATGTGTTAACGATGAGGCGGGTGAGTTGCGAATTGAAAGTAACGATATTGCGGCGACAGCGAGCGCGGCGTCTCCGACATTAACATATTCAGCGATGGTCGATGTCGAACTCGTGCCGCGCCGCGCTCGCCTCGCGCCCGCGGACACTCGTCTTCGCGATTCGCCGCTCCCACTGATATTGGAATTCTTTTGAATCTCAACTAGTCCTCTCTCTGCTGTTGCCTGAGCAACTTTCAGTCGAATGCTAAGTTGACAATTTCGAGGGAATAAATCTCTCTGCGTGCTCTTTCTATTCACTATATGCAGCATCACATATAAGTACGAGAGGCTGGCGCGGAAAGTTTTGCATAAAACCGCGTCGCCTCTTTGCTGTTTGATTACGTACACAGACTGACACGCGACAAGTATTTAGGTACCCATGTCATCTTTTCACTTAGACAAAGTTTGTGAAGCACTTACGTTTTGGTAAAACATGTAATAATTCAGGCCGTGAGAAGTTGTGCGCAAAGTTTTATGAAGGAGCGACGATGTTTGAGTGTGAAAGCCAAGTTGAGCATGAGCCGCGGCGACGTAATTATTCGATCCGTGCCACCTCCTGAATGTCATTTGTGGTTTTTGTCGGTACCCCGACGTTCTCCTTTCTGTAAAAGTTCGTTTTTGTCGAACCGTCCCCCGCCATCTCTAATGAAGGCCTACAGGATTCAATTAACCGGAGGGATTGGAATGTTTTGTGATTTGTACCCGGTACGGAATTCTATCAACGCGCTTCAATTCAACGCTTAGCAGCCTTCGTGCAAATGAAATCGATCAAAAACTGAAAGAAATTGCTACGTCGCCTACATTTCACCTTTACTGCGATGGGAAACTACAAGACGAGCAAAAACCATGCACAAATATATGCGCGGTCCCTTCTCTTTCTTGTGATTTTTTAAGTCGCTGATACTCAGCAACTTGGAGAGTGTCAAGATAGGCATAGATAGTTTATAAAGCTCCGGTGATGTTTGATTCCAAAAGCGGTGTGGGGGCGGCGCGGTACGGTGCAGCGCGGCGCGGCGCCGGCAGATCTCGCTGAATGCACTCGTTCCTCTGTCGCTGTGTTTGCGTTCTGACTATGCAGTTCCAATTTGACGCATTGTTGAATGAACTCGAACCTTGTGTTAACATTGGGCTTCTGAGCTGCAATCACTTTTTGTTAATCGAGTTTTGAGAATGATTCTTTTGAAACCGACATTTTGTCTTTTCACATTTGAACACTCAATTGAAAACACAAAAACGTATGTCACTACCTGCTCAAAAATTTAAAATTAATCAACACTCGACTGAGAGACGTAGGCGGTGTGTTCACAAGAGACAAAGCATATTATTTTAGGCTGTCACCCTCACATAAATTCCGCTTTATTTTTACATAAACTATTCGGCAGTACCTACCTTCGCCGTATCAAAGCATCTGATTCCTTTAAACTTGAAGCATAGTTGAGATTCCTCCATGTACATGAAGTTTAGCAACATTTCGGTGAAATTACCCGAGTGTCTGGGGAGGGAGGCGCATCGATTGAGCAATAAATCATAATAATATAATAGGTATAATGTAAACAGTGGCCGCGGGTGAAGCCACCCTCTAACCTCTGCCGCGCGGCCCCACCTGCCACCATGCTTTATTTAAACACACAAAAATTTACAATGGAACAGGTTAGATTGAAAATTCGGGAGCTATATCAAATATTAGCTCAATATATTCATACGCATACTTGCAAGTGTAAACAAAAAGTGTACTCTTCATTGCTGTGTGTTGTGGAAACATGGTTCTGCACTCTAGTTTTACTTTTAAAACATCACACTTCAATAAAAGCGTATGTGCACGAAAAGATAACAAATAAGATATGTATTTTTAAAGTAATCGCAATATCAAGCGATTATTTAGAACCCAACTTTACGCTCAATTAAAACAAAAACCACCAAAAACTTAGTCAGAGTTCAGTAGGTAAAGATATTTAAGCCAAAATTGATCAAATACTTTTAGAAATATTTATCTTTGTTAGATAATGCAAGGCAACTTTTAAGTCATTTGAATTCGATTATTCGTATCATCGGTCGTAGCTTACGATCAAGGTTTCGTAGAGGATCTACGCAATCGCGTTGCAATCTGCCCAGGAAGCTACCGAACAGGCGTCCGTAAAAACAGTGCGATGCAGGAAGCAGGGATTGTTTCATAGAGTAAAGCGGCGTCCTACGTAGGCGATATAACGCGATTGCGATTAGGAAGCGATCTGTTGCTATTACGCAAATTCAACACATATCATTTCTTTTTTAACTAGCCATTACTGTCCCACGGCTGGGCAAAGGCCTCTGATGGGAATTGGCAAATAATATAGAAGATTGATTGGATAACGTGAGATTTAATTAGTTCTCAGTTCACAGTACAACAGTTGACATAAGAGTGAAAAAACAATGTTATCTGACAGAATAAGAAAGTCTATATCACGCATAGACAGTAGCGCCAGCCAGTGAGTTATATAGGTAACATAGACTATTTACATTGTTTAGTTTATATCAGTTCTAACAGCCTCCCCCAACTCTTTCCAAAATTTCTTCTCTTGCACATATCATAAATATCGTTTATATATAAAACTAGTCACAGCATCGAAAGATTTAATGGATTGTGCGAAAATGAACCCTGGGGGGGAACGAAAGGAAAGAAGAAACAAGAGTGGGTTTTAGTCAGTAAAAGTCTGACACGCCTTTCCGATACGCCCAAGAACGTAAGAAGTCATTAGTTAATTTTCTAACTAAAAATGTTCATTAAAAGCTTGTTATTACAAGTACATTACAAATATAGAAAGGTTCAGATATACATTTGTGCGTATGCATGTCATAATTTAGGTGGTGCAATGAACCGGTGGTCGCGGAATAACTAACGTCCTAGTTTCAAATGCGCTAATTACCTTTGTTCTGCACGAGTATTTAATTACTGTAGGTTTCATTTAATTACTAGTAGGGACTGCGAAACAACGACTGTTTGTTTACTTCGATAATTAATTTAAAAGTACACTGAGTTCATCATACTTAATTGTTGAAAAAATATATTTATGTCTTCTCTGTCTAGGTCTTTCCTTTTATATAAAACAAACTTCTGCCAGCGGTTTCCCTCCCCAAGTGTCGCCACAATGTACGGTCCTGTGCGTTAGTTTTCCATGGGAAAAAGATTTTTTTTTACGAACTCGAGGCAGCCATTAACGCGTTTTCTTCTTGGAATTTAATATTTTTTCTAGTTACAAAAATACAGAAGAAAAGTTTATTATTTGCTCTTGGCAAGTTCTTCTCATAATTTTAACAAAAGCAGTTCAATTTGAATAGCACATGTATTCGTATCTTGTTACCAGGGGCGTAGTTAGTCCTAAACGGGTTTACTATGTTTATATTTGAGGATTTTTTACGACTTGAGGGTGCGTCAGACTTTTACTGATTAAAACCCACTCCGGTTCCTTCTTTGCCTTCGTTCATTTTCGCACAACCCACGGATACTAGGATAATAAAAACTTTACTAATAAGTTACGTTTTTATCACCGTCTTATGTAAAAAATGCAAGAACGAGCAAAGCGAGAGAATTAGACTATTAGAACATTCTAACATATAGTCATTATTTATTCTCTACGAGCCTTGCCTACGAACTTGTGGATAACATAAATTACGAATTTAAGCATATTTCGGGGCCCCCGTAGTCCGCGGGCCCCGTATCATTGACACGGTAGCTACGGCGGCAGCTACGCCTCTGCTTTTTACTTTAACAACATCTACTCGGCAAATTATGAAACAAACTATCAAGTTTCAAATAAAACAGACTCAGTATTTACGTGTTCGAGTCCAAAATTACAGTAATTGCATTGATTACCATTTAATAAAAACACAGTAATTCGCTTTTTCCCAGAATTAATGATATTGGCGGCGGTAGGTTACCAGCTGGTATAAACAAGTTCGACGGAACCACTGCACTGAATGCACACGAATTCGTCGCCAGCGTGTGGAATAGAATTATTTCGTTTTATTCATTGCGTGATAATTCACTCTTTCACATGCATTTTGTATAAAGTATGTTTTCAGCTAAGTAAGATTGATGATGCATTGATTTTAATAGATTGGCTAAATTTTATTGGTTGCCTTTAACGAAAGTCGGTCAGGAAGATTATTACATCATTATTTCTGCCGTAAAACGTCCACTGTTGGTCACAGGCCTCCCTCAAGTGTATGACTGCCGTCGTTCTGACCTGGTCATCGGTTCACCTCGTGGGTGACCTTCCAACACTGCGTCTTCCTTACGTGGTCACCACTGCAAAACCTTTCAACCCCATCGAGGTAGTGGGCAGGGCACATTGTCCACAGAACAGATTTCTGTGGACAATGTGCCCTGCCCACTACCACTTAAGTTTAGCGATTCTTTGTGATATGTCCGTAAATTTCTTGTGTTATCTTTATCTTCACGTAGTATAAAATAAAGTAGCTTCTACGCCTGTAGAAAATCCAATATCATACTTTTTTTTAGGTTTATCTATATTATTATTTTTAATAGGACAGTTAAATCATTTAATTTCAAGTTATTAAATTGTCACTACTACAATACGTTTAATTTTGTTTTGTCTTACTTAATATTATTGTTCAACACAACGTGCCATCGCTCAAATTCCGCAACAACAGATTTCAGAAACAATGTCTTGATAATGTAACGAGATGCAGTTTCATGGACGCATGCCTTCGCAAACTATGATAAACTCAATAATTCGTATAATGTAACGCCAACAATTCGTCAAGCGAGTACACGGCCGCGGCGTGTCGCGCGGCTCATGCAAGTTGCCGACGTCGGGCGGCGTCGCGCGACACAACTATGTGAGCACAGGTGTTGCCTTCAAACACTTGAAATACCTGCTTCGACTACACTAACCAAATCAATTTAGAACTATTCACTACTACGTCAATGCGCTTCATTTTCAAACCTCTACGTGTGTTCGTAGCGAGACATTTATTCACAGTGCTAAGCTTAGCAGTTCATACTTAGTAACTTATTGACCACTCATAAAAAAATTGTCTCAAATATCTATGAGTATTTATAGCAAGATATTTTTTCATAGCAGTAAGCGTAGCAGTTCGTAGCAGCAAGCGTAACAGTTCGTAGCAAATTCAAAATCATTTATTTCAAATATACCAAATGTAGGCACTTTTGAATAGTCAAATGTCGGTCAGTCGAAGAAAAGTGAAGCTAAATTGCACCTTCCAAAGCGTAGATCTCTATGGAGAAGAACGTGCAAGAAACTCCATGGACATTTAGAGGTATGCGGAACAGTGAGTAAAGTCCCGCAAACCTCCTTTGAAAAGGGAGGATCCTCCGGCTAGACAGGGTGTTATAGTCTGGTGGGCGACTGCCCGATAGTTGATGTCGGGCTGTCGTATATGTTCAAATCGCGTGGAGAACTTTGATTACGCGATGCAGGATTTCGTATTTTCTTCGTAGTTCTTATGTGGCGTCATAGATGTCGCTACATCACTCCCCTCCGGAGATCGGAGATCGATGGTTCTTGATGCTTCTTGATGTGTGCCAGGCCAGCGGTAGGTTGGTTCCAGTGAGTCGGAACCGATGCCGCATAGTTCTCGGTGAGTCGGAACTGTCTGCGGTGATGTCCCAGTGAGTCGGGATGATGCCCCAGTGAGTCGGGGTGGTGCTGTCCCAGTGAGTCGGGATGATGCCCCAGTGAGTCGAGGTGGTGCTGTCCCAGTGAGTCGGGACGATGCTGCAGGCTCCAGTGAGTCGGAGTATTGCTGCTGGCTCCAGTGAGTCGGAGCGGTGCTTGTGCGACGTAGGACTTGACAGCTGGCGTCGACCAGGAGAGGTTCTTCATGGCTCTTCATATGACTGGCCGAAGGTGCGGTGTGCCAAGCCAATGTCGCTGATGCGGCTGAGGTGATGACCAGGTATGACCAGGTAGGCATACTGGTGGTCAGGAGACCCTTAGCCGTGGGTGCTGGCTGTATGGCTCCTTATTCGAAAGCTTGAGGAAGTGGTGATGACGTCACGAAGTAGTAGCTGCACGAAGGCTGCGCTGACGTTCTTTGCCGAGGGTCACCAGTTTGGGGGTATGCGGAACAGAGAGTAAAGTCCCACATACCTCCTTTGAAAAGGGAGGATCTCCGACCAGACAGGTTGTTATAGTCTGGTGGGCGACTGCCCGATAGTTGATGTCGGGCTGTCGTATATGTTCAAATCGCGTGGAGAACTTTGATTGCGCGATGCAGGATTTCGTATTTTCTTCGTAGTTCTTATGTGGCGTCACAAATGTCGCTACAGACACTCTTTTAAATCAATCGGCAAGCGTAGCCGTTTGTAGTGGCAAGTGTAGCAGTTCATATTCGCTGACCATTCATAAATCTTTTCATTCTCTACTACGTCAATCTGCTTTATCTATGAGTAGTTATAACATAGGTAGCAAGATATTTATACGCAGCGTAGCACAGTTACGCTGCCGCTACAGCGTAGCAGTTCGTAGCAACTTGCTGGCAACTCATAAATCTTTTCGGTAGTATTTCGCATTAAAAGGAAATGATTTGAGATGAAACTTAACACTAAAAGCTTAGTAGCGTAGTGGATAAACAGTTTGCATGTTTGTGAACCAAATTCTAGAGTGAAGCTTAATAATTCTGGCACTATTATTCATATCTTTGTTGTGACACGTATTTATCTTTATTTAGGAATGCCCGGCAGCGAAAACTTTACTTTAATATTTTTTCGTATTCATTGTCAATGTAAGTTACATTTACATATTACTGATACAGCTAACTCCATAATATTAGGTAGGTGTGTGGGTTCATTGACATCTTGCGACTAGGTGATGACAGATTTGACCGTTTTTTTACTGTATTATAGTGAATATGATCAGCAGTTTCAACAAGCCCAGTGGTGGTAAAGTAATCGATTGTCCATTTGAAATTATGTTCGCTAAACATTGGGAAGTAGTACGGCTAGGTGTCTAATAACTGCCGCTAAAATTACTAATCAATCTTAATTAATCTGTTCAACGTACATATTTTATTTTTATTAAATCGTTTGAGAGCTAAAGGGTTAGAAGCCACACAAGCGAGTACAATATCAGCTCGGCTTGTAAGGTAATACGTTACGCTTCCCACGCTATACGATACATGTGTATGCTTAAATTCCGGAGCAAGCCTAAGTGCAAGGCGCACCGCCAAATTCCAGCGGCGTGCCGCAGGCAGCGGGGGACACCCACCATGTGAGGGGGGGCGCGGGGGGGAACACCATGTGGACCGCTGGACTTGCCCGACCTTAATGCCGCCATCAGCAAATTGCGAAACACCAGCTGTTTGTGACAAGAAATCTCTGACATAATTCACGCCATTGGACCGCAATCGGTGCCGGAAATTGCTATGACAATCATCTCCGATGTGACATTTATGACGACTACGCTCACGAACCTCCTCCTTGCAGCTCCTCATTCATACTTTAAAAAGGCGAACGATAAAAAACGCGATCTCTGTATTTATCATGTCATAACGATTTGAAAGTGCATTTAAAAATGTTTCCGAGCGCTCCATCGCTTACATTGAAACACGTCGCGGCGGAAGGAGGATCGAGTAATATCTGTCAGAGCGTGTAGAGGGTTATTAAATACCATCTCGGGGGCTGAGTGCACCGTGACCCATATCCAGTCGCTGCACCGCCCGACTTATACGAGTGGACTTTATTGATTCGCAGTCTTGAGACGGTGTCCCGTCCCACTCGCACCCCGCGCCAGGATAGAGAGCGGTGATTCCTATAGGCTACTTACTCAATATTCTAAAGCGCGCACCGACGCCTGCACTACTGCCACCATACCCGATACTCCGATACCACGTTTTATACATATCAAATGACAACACAATTTATAGCATGCGGCTCCTTCCACGCTTATGTTTAAGGAGGGAAATGGAACAGCTTCTCCAGCTAACGCAATAATAATAACAGCGGAACAGCAGAAAATGCTTTTAGATATTACGACTTAAGAAAATAAATAAAAACCTTCTAAAGATTAATGGAAGTAGTGCGGTACGGCCTTTACAGTTCTGTTCCTTTTCTATGGTAAAGCAAACAATGCGGCTCGAGTGATGCTTAAAGGAATTATAAGTCTGTAACGTAACTCTACACATTTGATAATACTTGCTAAAAAAGAAAATATTACTTTTAAAGTAGCCTAGGTATAAATTTTGCTTGAAATGTTAGTCATATGAAGGTATAGTGGAGCGTGGGCGCAGGGCCAGCCGGCGGCGCCAGAGGGCGGGGTCAGTGACCTGCACCGCTACCTCCAATATAAAACTCAATTTAGCGACCACTGCCTTCTAATAAACGTTACAAAGTAATCATGTTATTGTTGGACGTGCCTCTCGGAGTTTTTCTTTAGAACAAAACCCGACCGTTCATTGAGATCCGACATGCGATCATTTACTTGAATAAATTGCAAAGAAGATTGACATTGTGAAAGGCCACTATAATGGAAAATATTGTTCAGTACCTTTATTAAATATAGCCCTTAGTTTTATAGTTATTTTTGTACAAATCGGGCAATTTGTAATTACTTTGAGAAAATAACACAAATGTTCTGTGACAAAAATGTCGACGCCTATACGATTACATCAGAATTTAATAAAAAGGGTGACTATGGCAATTAATTTTTATTGCTTACTTTAACGAATGAATTAGTGAGTACATTTGTATTATGTGAGCCTAATAAATTGGTACGTTACATGAAATGGTTTATTTCATTAAGATTTCACCATACCTAACTACCACTAAAATAAACTTCTACCTTTTCATTTAAATTATTGTTCATTCAATATTAATTTGACGGCACGGTTGGCGCAGTTGTTGGGCGATTGGTTGCTGTGCTGTATGTTGTGGGTTCGATATAATGTTACGAGAGTACCAGAACAAATATTTATATAGCTTACACATAATTCTATTATATACAGGGTTTGGGCGTCTTGTTTATGTAAGTTTATTTATTTAAAAAATAAATAATAATAATTGTTGATACGCTTGGGTTGATTGATTGATCGACACTTTGCGTAAGATTGTTGCCGTGCCGTTGGCTGGCTCGTTTTTGGCCCAAAGAATTAGCATTGCCATGCAACGTGGCGGTGCTGCTTTACTAGCACCATCTATCCGGATGACAGCGATGTGGAGGAGTACTTCGACTCCTGAGTGTATTTTGTGTATTTGTATTATATGTACATAGTTAGGTTTTTAGTATAAAATTATAGTTAATATTTAAGTTTGCTACGTAGTTTAAAGCAATAAAATAAAAGATAATTATTTGTTTGTAAAAGCACCCACGATACAGAAGTAAGTAAGGCAACGTAAAAAAAAACGTATTTTAGGAAAATACGTTTCGCAATATTACTTATCGCTAAAGAAGTCAATCGGTCATACTTACTTAATAAGTACAAGTATTTATATTCCTACGAATAATGTCACTATGTTACGTCATGGCCGTTTTTACTGATTAACATTTCTACATAAAGTTTATCAAGCCATTCACAGTCGGACGCAGTTTCAAATTACACGTTGTAGCAAAAGTTTCCGACATGTGAAACATAAATAGATTTAGTTTGCTGTTGCGATTTCCTCGAGTTGAGCTCTGTCGACACATCGGATTACGTTTGTTCATATTCCGAAGCTAGGACTTGAGCGGTACCTAAATCCGGTGAACTAGAATGAGCTGTTCACAATTGATACTCAAATGCTTTTTTTGATCTGGCGGTAGCTTGGTGGTTTAAGGGCTCTGATACCCAGCCAAAATTAATATTACTTTTTCAACTACAAAGCTCCACAGTTGTTTTTTTTTCAATGAGCAATCCTTAATTGACTCCTCACGCTCTGGATCAGAGCGAAAGGGACTGTCAGACTTTTACCCACGATTAAAACCCACCTGTGTTCCTTCGGTAGCCATTTGTATTCCTAGGCCATGATAACTCTTTAGAACAGTACAGCAACGCTGGCAGGGTAGTTGATATAGCTGGTATAAGTAGTTGTACCTTTATTTCATTTTTTAACACCTTTGACACGTCTTCTTCTCTATCGGTATCACTCTTGACAGAGTGGTCGTGGTCATCATCTTTAACTTGTAGGAGAGTGTAAACCTGGACTTACAGCAGTCTGAATTCACTAATATGCAGGTTGCATAGAGAAATCGCGGGGTTCATTTGCACTGTATTTTAATCAAACAAATACAATATCTTCGTTAATTGCGTGAGCATTAAATGAATTTATCTATTTGATTAACTCGTCTCCTTTGCCAAGCGAGATTGGTTTTGCACTCATTAGCAGACCAAACAGTTCCTCCATGCAAAATTCTGGTAGCCTGCTTAAGAGCGTCCTTCCCAAGATACATTTTCATATAACCGCTCTTACGTGATTATGACGTCATTACACATCTTTCTCTAGATATTTTGAAAATACAGATTATCTTGTAGATATTTTCTAAATTTGTATTGAAATCAAATTATAAAAATATAACTATAAAAATCTTGCAAATTTCATCTAGATTCTGAATGACCAATTTTTTTCCTAGGTTGTGGTAATGGTGGAATTACCGAATGCCAACAAAGTTTTCAGGCGTTATCTCCCTCTTTTCGTGTCGCCTTTTCATCAAACATTGCTTTGGTTTGCGTTAGATGAAGCAACAAGCTTTTAAACCATGCTCACGTTGACTATAGACGAGTGGAAAAGGGTCCTCTTAATATTGTTACAGTGTGTGTAGGTGATCTAGATACACTGTAATGCTACACGCTACTCTGTCTCCGCACAACTTCAAATTCGTAACTTTGGAAGCGATATCTTGTGCGCAACTGGAAGTGTTTGCACGTGTCGTAATAACTGTTTGGTAGGTATTACTTATTGCGCAACCGCTGGCAACATGATGTACGAGTAATACGCCCCTAGACTTGTCGCTATGGAGATCAGCCTTATGAGATTCTCTGGGTTTCTGGCGCGTTTCATGAGAAGTGAAGAGAGTCGTACTTGTAACGTTGGTGAGGTGATATAGCACGGACTCGGGAATAGCAGTCCACAGCTGGGCGTAAGCGAGCCCTAAAGGCAAATTCTTCTACTTAAATATTGTTCACATTTAAGTAGCAATAATAAATTGTGGACAATCTGACCCATCGTCTGCCAACAAACTGCTACGCAGGCAGAAGTTTTTATTTATTTTAAAAATGTCTAAAACAAAAATAAAGCACTTACTAATAATATCGAAAAGTATGAAAATTTATAAAAATTGGGGGTATTTTTGACAGATAGAAAATTCCGGAAAGCAAATCACATACCATTTAAATCCTTGTCTACTTTCATCAAGCTCTAGCCTACAGCACATAAACTCAGTCTAATATTATAATATAAGTCAGAGTCATTGCTTTTTTATTTGAAGGCGTAGTGAAAACTAAAGGTTTAAAGCACCACTTAACCCCACGTGTGAAAGCCGTAAATGTTGAGTTAAGATTACAGTAATCCATTAATATCAATGAGGTTAACTCGCCCATACCTTACACTCACTATAACTCATTTTACTCGAATACCCACTTTAGCGCGCTGAATCAATGTGGAATTCATGGAAATTTAAAATTGCATTGTTAACCGCTTTATGCTTAGTAAAATAGTAATGCTGTTTTGTCGTTTGAAATAAGATTTACTTCGAGTGGTAATGGCTCCGACTTACGAGTTGTAGGTCGCGGGTTCAAACCCTGCCAGGCGCATTACTTTGTGTAATAAATTTATTTCATTACCACTGCTCTCAAAACGGTGAAGGAAAACATCATTAGGAAACCGGGAAGTCCTAGAACTAAAAGTTCGAAGACATGTGACATTCACCAACCCGCACTGGGCCCGCGTGGTGGATTACGACCCATTCCCTCTCCTAGAGAGTAGGCCTGAATCTCAGCAGTGGGAACGTAAAAATGGCTGATGATGATTTAATCTTTTTCTCGGGTAACTTTTATGCTTATAAAATTACAGTGGTGCCACTGTTTTCTTTTGTATATTTCTAGTTTCTGCCAGTGGCTTCCCTGCGTTAAATTAGGTTTTTGCATACACAATTTGGACCCCCGTTTCATCCCCTTAGGGGGTCAATTTTGAAACAAGCTTTGTTATTCTTTGTATACATCATACAAGGAACTTCTGTGTGAATTTTTTGGGTTGGATAAATTGTTGGGTTTCAGTTGGGCGATGATGAATCAGTGAGTGAGTCGAAGGACTTCACCTTTTATATAGTTTAAAGATGAAAGTAACAAAAGCAACAATTATGAGCTGATGATCACACATACATACGTACTTTAATCGTTAACACAAATGCTGGATGACTCCTTTTTGCCTTCATTATCCATTGCACTCAGAGATTCACACACCATTAAGCATCTGCAACACCAACACCATAAAGTGAACCTACATGCAGTATCTATCCTATCTCTCCGTGTGTGTAGCGCTGCCAAATTATTCATGTGTGGTGCACATACATGTACACCATACTCATCGCAGCAGACTTATTGCATTATGTCACAGCGCCTGCAGCGTGGAGCGTGGAGCCACGTCCTCAGTAAACATGCCGACAGCACTCAAATTAGATGCTACGTGATGGTGAACTATTCAATTATGAATTAAGTAACCGCCCTAGGAAAATTTGACCTTTCGAAAATTTGATTTTGCATCGAGATGCTTATGCTTATATCCAAAGAGCTATTTAAAAAAGCCATAGCTTCATTGGAACATTGAGCAATAAAACTTTAGATTACAGAATTTTTAATTAAAGCTAAAGGTTTTTTTGTAGCGGCAGTATTATTTTCAAAATCCTTTTCTCTCGAAATTCGCGTCGCTTTTAGTTTCAAAATTAGATTAACAGAGATGACGAATATCTCGCGTCGTGATTGTGAATTGGCTGGAGTATACGCTAATAAACTCTACATAATCACATCACTTGAACATACTCAAACGTGACTGTTTACAGTCTAGTTCCGTGATATACTTAGTATCTACAAATATTTGTATTATCCGTAGTTACTCAAGTGTATGAAGGACATGAATACGGGCACACCCGATGATATAAAGTGACATGAGCAAAGTTCACTAACCCGTCTGAAAACATGTCGCTCTTGACAAAGAATGGCAACTCTTCAGCAGTTGAACTTGTTTCAAAATTATTTTGCAAGTTATTATTGAACATTTTGTAGTGACTTTAAGATCACAATATTCTTTACGATTCCATTCAAGTTTGCAAAGTATTTGTTCAGCCAGACGAAGCTGATATTTAGGCTTAAGCTGGCGAAAAATGTTCCATATATTTGTCATGTGGTAGTTATTTAAAGGCGTCGTGTATAGCGACACATTGAGCGCCAACGAGACGGAATCATAGTGAATACGCTGAGTTTATCTGAGGCGTTTATCTTCGCTTTATTCGTCTCAACCCCTCATCTTTACCGGTTGCTACAAATGAGAGTGGCGTATCGACACAGCTGCCTCTGTATTTCTCTTTTTACGTACTTTTGTGAGACAGTATTTACTTGAATATTCTTAAGTAAATAACGTTTTTAATGAGACATACGAGTAGGTACATGTCATAAACACAACTATGTAGGTGTAGGTACTTATTCAAATTAAAGCTATTAAACCGTATGCGCGGTGCATTCGTTGCGGTAAATTAATTCTGTCTACTAAAACAACAAACTTGAGCCAACAATTGTAAATAACGTTGCAATTATTAAAATATAACAGCACAACATTTGCAAAGACTCCATTTGTCTGCACAAGAAGCGCGCAAACAGAATAGTTCGCATAATAAGTTGGGAATAGGACTCGGCAATAGTGGGCCGAAAGCGGCGGAACTTAGCTCAACAATAAAGTTGAAAAATCGAGGGGATTGCTGCGCTGCGGGCGTCGCACGGAGAAAAAACGACGCCAACATTTCGCACTTAATGAAACTGTAGCTGAAACAAAATAAAGGAATGTATTTACGGCCGGCACTAAGCATTGTTCCAAGAACACTCCGCTTTCAGAGCCGCTCCTAATGGCCGAGATAAAATATTTGAGGTGTCTTCTAATTATTTAATTGCTGCATTTCTCTATTAGCCATGCGACTTGAATCGTCGTTACTCACATCACACTTTTCAGTTGTTTCCAATATGTTTTTATATTAAGTTTAAACTTCGTTATAATAAAGACGCAAGTTTCAATTTTGAAAGTGTATCGCCTCGCAGCTAGATTAAAAGATTTCCTCCTTATTATCACAGGATTAATTTTAATAAAAAATCCTTTTGCGTGGAGCGAGGGGTGTCGGACGTTGCAAGTGCGGTGTAGTGGTGTAGGAGGCGGGCTCAGCTCAGTGCAAGTTTTAATTACTTCGCCCCCACTTCGCGAGCTTGTTCCTAGGATGGGGCTATTTCGTATCACAACTAAAAACTCTCATTTATAAACTGTGTTTTCTGTAGACCTTTTTTAAAGCTTCTTAATACGTAATAAAAACTAGTTAGAATAATGCCGTTCTGATCGAGTACGGCGCTTGTCGAATTGAATGATAAAGTTTCCAACGTACAAACATTGGCACAAATTTTCAACTAAGTTATTTGTTTGAAACTATAAATGAGCTGCGGTTTGTTTCAAAAACATTTGAGCTACCTAATGTGTGTATAGGTGTGTCCTAATGGTCTAGATGTTACAATAACGAAGTTTATCCAATCGATGTGGAGCAGCATAGAGGTATCAAAGTAGTCGGTTCTGGGTCGTTAAGATCACGCAACCTCTATCAATATTATCAAACACTCACAGGTCAAGGGATCGCCAAATGTCTGAAAGCAAGGTGACCTGAAAACGACCTCACTTATCTACAATTTCTTTCTTTTAAGATGTAGTCTGAGTATTCCATTTTACTTGTAAATCGACTTAATTAGATATTTAGGCTTAAATCTGAACACAAGCTTATCCCGTTTGTATTCAGATTAAGACCGAAAGTCCTATTAAGCTTAAACTGTTAATCTTATTTTCTAATATTCAACCAAACAAAAGTTTAATAAAATCAAATACAGAGAAAATAAAGGTAGCGGAGGTTATTTAAGACAACGAATTTTGTGGTTAAATTAACTTCTTGCTAAGATACCAAAATGAACTAAATTTTGGCGAAACTTTTCTGAAAAGGTTGTAAAAAGCCCGCGGTGAAGAAAACACGTTCTGTCTTCAATAAAGCAAGAGAAAGGTGTGGCGGGGGAGTGGAGCTGATTATTTTTGATCGTTCGCTAATGCCTGGCGGTGGGACAAAGCCAGCTATCGATCAGCCCAATTCCATGCCGGCTAATTGCCGACAATTGTCTACCGCTTTTATCCGGCCACTCTTTGTGCCCCCGGCCGCGGTTCACTCCATGACTTGACTGTTTCAACCCTTGTAAATCATACCAAAGGGGAAATGTTGACACAAATACAAACTTTCATTTTAAACTGGCATGTTTTTAATACTTTTACTGTCGCAACACAGCCTTTAGTTTTTAGAAACGTGTGGCTTATCAATTGTCATCTTTGACTGATGGCCGCTTAAGTTAGACATTTTAGTTGTAGTTAATTCAGCTATGTATGTTTTTTTTAGTTAAGTTCTTGAAGTTAACAATTCTGGTAAGCGGCGCTGCTAAGCCGAATGAATATCTATTTCTTCTTGATTCTACTTCGTCAAAAGATCACCTTGAAAGGGCAAACATGTAACAACCAGTTATTGTAGTTCCACCCATGTGTTAGCCTAGTAACACCCTGGATCATCAACTTATTATTCATGGAGCATTTCTTTCACAGCGCATAATGGACAGTGCAGAGGCTGCAGCGCTATCAGCCGGCAATGGAGGCAGCGATGGAGCTCCAGGGTCGTACTACGACGCTCGCTGGCTGAACGTGCACGCCGACGATGGGACCCTGGCAGCGAAGGCGCGGCGCCTGACTCTAACGCCTAGCAGACATTTCGACCACATCGCCGTCAACACCAGCTTTAGTGCTGTGCTTATGCCGCCTTATATCAATACTGACGGTTGGTATTCTTGCATTTTATTCATTCATGTGAGGGTTTGGGTCGATTTTGTGAAATTCATAGTGTGAGTAAAAAAATTCAACTGGCTAACTATCACGATTTATGAGATACAGCCTGGTGACAGAAGGACAGACAGCGGGCAAACAGTAGAGTCTTGTAAAAGGGTTCCGTTTTACCCTTCGGATACGGACCCCAAAAAAGATTTTTTTCTAACTGTAGTTTGTTACTTAATCAAATGTAAACATCAAAATAATCACTTCATTTTTAGTTCTATATAAAAAACTTTTTACAAAAAAAATTAAACCGACTCCAAAAGGTACAAAATAATTTCGGAAATCGGTGTTTCTATAATAGATTAACCTAATCTTGTCTCTTCGTTATTTAACACCGACTTCCGAAATTAAAGTTATTTAGTACTTTTTGAAGTCGGTTTAATTTTTTTTGTAAAAAGTTTTTTATTTTTCACTTTTTAGTTATGGTAGCACCACTAAAAAGTACCTACCCTTCAGCTAAACATGAATTACCTTACAGCCAGAGTGCATCTCATAACGATTCTTATAATCCCAAATACGGTTATATTACATGAATTTACCCCCTCCCCCTTTTCTTTCAGTCAGTCATCGACTACACGTATAAACAAAGCAATTTTACTTGTTACGACAATTCTACAATGATTCTATGAGGAGTTCTGTTCCAGATCTTCGAAGTTCATGATCAGATCATAACAATATTTCTATGGGACCAACTTGGAAGCATAACCTTTCAATCAAAAAAAAAAAAACATTCAGCCGAACATAGAACCTCCTCCTTTTCGAAATCGGTTAAAAAAAAATATCAAGCTCAGAATCTAATTAACTGTGTATTTCAGAACTTCATTACAAGGTCAAATTTTTAGACGAAATAATTAGACATTACCTACTTCCTATAAAGACATTCTAATTATAATTTTCTTCTACAAAGGAAAGTCATTTCGATCCATCGCTAAGCAAATCGCTATTTAACGTATTTTCAATAAACTATATTATTCTATGTTAGATAAAATCTGACTAACAGACCCCAGATAGAGTCTCAAATCAATAGATTACAAGTTGTACGGACACCAGTTTGTGCTCGAGCTCACATTTTACGCGAAATAATAAAACGCAAGCGAAAAATACAACTCCTCTCCATCCTTAAATAATGGAAGCTAATATATTGTTGACACACGGGAGGGCAGAGGGACAGAGACGGAGGGGAGGGAGCGCGGGGCGCAGGGTCTCAGGGTGGCCACAGATGATTAATGGACAGATTGACGTATTCCTCACTATTTAGTAGCGCTCACTCAAACAAACATTATTTCAAATCTATGATGAATTATTGTCGACGAAATTACGACTCGCTCATACTTTTAAATAAAATATTGTCTGAAAGTTCCAATACCTACAGAAGGTTTTTATCGATTACAGGGATTATAATTACACGCCTACGGTTTGATTACTTCTTTATTGAACAAATCTAGTTGAATTGGGATTGGATAACTCTCAATAATTTTTTGTACCTATAAGTAATATAAATATCGGTAGAAATCGCTACACAGAATAATTTGTAAATGTATCTAAACCAATAAAAAAATACACACACAGGAAACTTCCCACAAAATCCTTCACGCTTTCAAAAGCCCCAAAATATCGTTTCGCAGCCCGTATTTAATTTAAAGGGCGTAATTACATAGGGCCTGGTGCGTTTATTTAACTAACCCATAGTACACAGGCGAACCATTAATTTTTCCGGCCGCCGGTTCAGGAAAAAGCAATCACGGCTGCCCAATGAACCAAGTTTGCCAATTACACTTCTTTTAATGGGTAGTTAAAGAAAATCTCCCTAATTGGTGGACAGAGTGCCAACAGTGTCGCGATTATCCTCTATTGTGTTACCAAAAGTTACTGCAGTCATACATAATTCATAAGTTTAACAGCACGTGAAATAATTTACATATAATAAGCTGAATTTAAAGTTGTTCGTGTTTGTGGCCGCTTCGTTAACAGTTTTATTGTTGTCTATAAAAATGGCCGACAACTAAAATTGAAATTAAATTATATTTTTAAAACAGAATGGATTAAAATGTTTCCGGCAGTTTTAAATTTCAGAAAGTTGTTTGAAATTTTTATTTTATGCTGTTGTTTAAAGAGTAAACTGTTTATTTTACTTTTAATAAAATGAACTTTACTGGACATTTTAAATAATAATGTCCAGGAAACATAATACAATTATAGTTATTCTCATTCCTGTGAAACCACATGATATCTATAAAATTATCTAATTAACAATTCCTAAAGTACGGTCGGCATTACATGTAGTTGTAAAATTTGTGCCAAGTTCCTCAACGCGACAAGTTAAAGTTTTCTGTTGTCGCAGATGGCGAGGTTCAGAACCAGATCGCGTGGTCGGAACACTTGGACCCGCTGTTCGTGAACAACTACGAGATCGACCCCACGCTGTCATGGCAGTACTACGCCTCCTCCACGGGCTTTATGAGGCGGTACCCAGGTAAGGAAAAATCTTGGCGAAAAATTTGCTGATGTACTTTTCTGACAAATCTCATCTTAGCACGTCTATATATATAAAAGGAGAAACTGACTGAGTGACATATCAACGCATAAATTTTATGACGAGCACTAAGACAGGATTTTTCCAAAGTTCACCATCAGATAGGGTGAACTGGGGGACCAAAATTTGTGTGGAGAAACCTACTAAAACGTGGGCGAAGCCGCTGGAAGAAGCTAGTCTAAATATATAAAAGGAGAAACTGACTGACTGACTCATCAACGCAGTGTTGAAACTACTGGAACTACATAAGAGTGTAAATTTTTGCACAAAGTTTCTTTTTGTGACGTAGGCGAGATTTAAGAGAGGTTTTTCCAAAATTCACTCTAAGGGGATCAAACGGGTTTCTATGTTTGTATGGAGAAATCTGCATTCACGCGGTCAAAGCCGCTGGCAACGTGCTAGTAAAGAATACAATTTTATTGAAAAATGCTAACAAATCCACTTCATAAACTAACTTGTATTTTCAAAATCGAGCTAACTGTATGCAAGAAAAACTACACTTGTTTGCTACGAGTGCTACGAGCGCTACGAGAGTGCTACGAACTTACGCGCTACGTAAAATGTTAATCTACTAACTTCGGCGCAGATTGAAGGCAAACATTTACCTAATCTCGTCTCATATTAAACTATTTGATTGATTTTAAAACAGTTAATACATAAGTGTTTATTTATTGTATGTATTTTAGACATAGTATTTTATACGTCTAGGTACTAAGTGTGTACATTAGTAATTGATAAAAAGTCCTAATGGAAATTAAAAAAAAATAATAATCCATAACTTTCACACAAAATCACTTAGTCTCAAACTAAGCAGAGCTTGTGCTATTAGCAGTAGACAACTGATAAACATACCTACTACTTACTTACTTCCTAATTATATATATACATATTTCCAAATATATATATATATATATTATCGACAAATTAGACGCAGAACCAATGTTCGTGCTCATCACACAAACTACCTCATCTATCTTTATCTTGGGTAGGAATCGAACCCACAACTTCCAGCATTGCAGTCAGGGCCACTAGACTAACAAGCCTGTCTAACTAATGTTTTTGTCGCGCAGCCATGTCCTGGCCACCAGAAGACGGATACTCGCACCATGCGAGAGACTTCTACGACTTCAGGTCTTCGAACTGGTTCGTCGAAGCCGCGACGTCTCCGAAGGACCTGGTGATTCTTCTCGATGACTCCGATGACCTCAGCTCGTCCAACTGGCGGCTAGCCAAGTTCACTGTGTCTGCGTTACTGGACACCCTCGGACCGAACGACTTTGTGAACATCTACCGATACAGTGACACGATATCCGAGCTACATTCCTGCTACACCAAAATCCTGGCTCAGGTAAGCATTTAATAATAATAATCATTTATTATGCTCGTTAATAAATAAAAGGCACGTTTTGGCATTTGAGAAAGACCCTAGAATGTAACTTGGGACGAAAAAAATAAAAAAATGTCATTTCATTACATAGATAATAATTAGGGGTCCGGTGTAGTAGTAGCTATTTTAGTTATTTTAGTACTCTAGCTACACTACACCGGACAAGCTGTTAGGTAGTCAAAATACAAATGTAAAGACGGACCTTTTATTTTTTGTCACCTTTAGGAATACAAACTAAATACTGGATGTAATAGTAAACGATGATAGCTGCTAAAATTAAAACAGTGGCACAGCCATCAACGCCCGACTCCAGTGAGAGGAATGGTTGTTCTAGACTAATAAAATAACAAGTACTTTAAACAATAACATTAGGTAGTATGAGAGGTAATAAAATACAAAAATAATAAATTACTGAAGTGCCGAGTGTATCTAATGTAGTGTGAAATCGTGAATAAATGTGTGTGTGTGTTTATAGTGCATGCTATTTTGCATACTCATCCACAAGTTTCTCTGTTGCATCATAGGAAAGTGATTTTAACCATGTTACGACTTCTTTCTTACATTCATTCCTATAAATACTTAAAATTTTATTCATCTAAAGAGAAGATTTTCCACGATTCATCCTGAGAACTCTACTTCTACACGGGCGTAGCCGCTGGCAGAAGCTAGTCAAAGTGGCGACGTGTAACTATAGAAGAACACGGCTTTATATCGCAAACTGTCACAGAATATTTCCCAGAAAGTCGCACTTCACCATCTAGATTGAAAATCATTTAAAAGATCTCGCTCTTTACGCTCAGATTGAAAACACATTTATCACTGGATATTCCTCGAAAATCAAATCTTATTTTAATATTAAAAGTATCCTAGTTTTTGATCTGCGCTGCGATTCATCTTCAAGTTGGCAAGCTTCACAGGAATCGGTTTAAAAGTTCCAACGATTTGAATTATTAAAAAACGTGAGCAAAATAGTAATAAATGATCGCACTTTCTTGGAAACATCAAAGTAATAATATTATTTGAGACACAAACATAGGTGAAACATGTTGCCATGTTACGATGATACATATTATATTAATACCGCTAGCGTTATAAGCTTAACAAAAGTTCAACACGGCCGGGCTCGAAGCCACGACCTTCTGATCCAAAGTTCACGCCCTGGACGATGGACTATTGGCTTTTCATAAACGTTAGTAGTGCCTTATAACTTTGTAAAAAAATATTTCTAACGTAGGTTACTAGTTGGCCATATTATTAGGGACAGCACCAACATTTTTATATTGAACAACACTTTAATTGAATATTGCGGGCAAATGGTTGGTTATAAGCCCGGCTGGTATTTTTTATTTATAGACTTTATTGATTGAGATAATAAAAACAACAAAATTAAACGTAAAATCATTTATATCTTTTTGAAAAAAAAAGGTACGTAGTAGTTGGACGAATGTTACCAGAATTTTGTGATAGTTTCCATTCATCGTGATATGCTCTCTATGCAAATTCTGGCTTTCTGTTGCAGGTTTGTGTTATTATAAAACTTTTTAATGAATATTGCAATCAGCTAGTGCTTATATAAAAATAATAATAAATCATTTATTAGCTTGGTGGTGATCACTTGCTAAGCGAGCTACTGCTTGGTGAGCTCCCACATGTATTCAATAGTTTTCATGTCTGGCGAATTACTGGGCTAGGGTAAAACATTAATGTTTTTAGCCAGGTATACAGTAACACCCCTTGTTTTGTAGTACAATGCAGATTCGTGCATAAAAATGGTCTCTTTGTCAGTAGGGAACGATTCTTCGAGCTGCGGCAGCAGTTCAGTTTTTAGTTCACGCTTGTACTGGTCTTGCCTCACAGTCCCTTCCACGATATGTAGGCGCCCCTTATCCTAGGCTGAGATTAAAGACCACACCATGATACATAATAGGTGTTTAGCTCTCTCTAAACAGCAGTTTGCATGGAACTATTCTCCAGGGAGACAACGGAAAGGAGCATTTTGTGTAGGAGCATAAAAGTTTTTGTCAAACAAAATCTATCAAAATCAAAATGATAGGTATTACTCCATCACATAATGACAATAGTTTATTAACAACGTACTGTACTATTTAAAGTTTTTTTTTTACCCAACTTCAGTCTGCAAAAGTCATATTTTGGTTTTGTTTGGCCCTGTGCAATAATCTCTTCTTTATGACCTCGGTGAGGCGTAGTTTTTTGGTAGGCTGACGACCTGTCAACTCCTCTTTTACCTACCCTTGATGAATTTTCTCGGTTTTCGTTGTTTGTTATTATAGTAAGGTGGTCAACAGTCTTTTTACGACATATACCTGATTTTAAGAGTTTTACGAAGAGTGGTGATCCTTTTACTGCCACATTTTTTGAAACGGTGTGATTCTAAAAGTTTGTTTTGATAGGTTTTTCTTTTAATTCTATAAACTACAGACTTTAAAACACTTTAAATAGCTGCTATATCTCTCTGGGAATGTTTGGAGTGCAAAAATAATGTTATAATTTGTGTACATTTTCTTGGAGACATACTACTCTGTCAAGAAAGTACCGGGAAAAGATCAATAATACACAAAATGTCTGTTATTCATCCAAATTTATTTTATCACCTTCAAAGTATGCTCCTTTAGAAACGATACACTTGCGCCAACGAATAATCCATTCATCAAAACATTTTTTAAACGCTGCTTCCTGAATTGAGTTCAGTTCTCGCCGCGAATTCTCCTTTATGTCTTCTATCGATTGAAAACGGGTGCCACGAAGTGGTAATTTGAGTTTAGGAAAAAGAAAAAAGTCAGCAGGAGCCATATCTGGTGAATATGGTGGTTGCTGGATGATATTTGTTGAGTGTTTGGTCAAAAATTCGTTCACAATGATAGCCTTGTGCGAAGGCGCATTGTCGTGGTGCAAAATCCAAGAATTTTCTTTCCACAAATCTGGCCTTTTTCGTCGAATTTGCTCTCTTAAACGCCGCATAACGCTCAAATAATATTCTTTATTTACCGTTAGACCTTCCGGTAAGAATTCAGAGTGCACAACACCGCGATAGTCAAAGAAAACAGTGGTGTTTTCGGTTTCGGATCAATTGGAAGGCGCCACTCCGAAGCTTGTTGACTAGTTCGCATGTCAAACTCGTAAACCCACGTCTCGTCACCAGTAACAATGCGTTTCATGAATGTTGGGTCCGAACTGACTCGTTCTAGCATGTCCTCAGCGACTTTCATGCGATTGAGTTTTTGGAGAAAATTCAGATCTTTTGGGACTAGCCGAGCAGCAACATGTTTCATACCCAAATGATTAGTTAAAATGGTACGGATCGACTCGTGAGATACAGAAAGTTCGGCGGCTATCTCTCTCAGAGTTGAATGGGGATTTTCAGTCACTATTTCCTTCACTTTTGCGATGTTAACTTCAGTTGCAGACGTTGACGGCCTACCAGAGCGAGGCAAATCTTCCATCACATCTCGACCGCTTTTGAACGCTTTGAACCACTCATAAGCACGAGTTTTTGATAAAGTCGATTCACCGTAAGCCTTCTGTAACATTTTCAGTGACTCCGAACACGAAATTCCATTGGCGATGCAAAATTTAAGACAAACTCTTTGTTCGATATTTTTGTCCATTGTGAAATTCGCAATACACACTATATATGATATTACTAAAACCAGCACTGTATTTAATATAAATAACAGATGCAACTCAAACTCCGCGCCAAAATGGAAAACAGTTGTGCCAATCTAACAACTACAAAAAAACAAAAATTTGAATTTGGAGCCATAAACAAATCATCCATTCCCGATACTTTTTTGACTGTATGTATAAAAAATCAACAAAGTTAGAAGTATTGCCACTTTAAAAAAAATAACGCGATCTCACAGTGTTGTCACATATCAATAATACTGATAATAATAATAATAATAATAAACGTTTATTTCAGACGTTTCCGTCCATAGATTACACTTAAAATTTTATAACACATTAACACACACAATATTAATACAACACACAACGAAAACAAAAATAAATAAACCTACTACACAAACAAAAAGAAACACATACGAAAAAATAAAAAACTCCAAATATTTAGTGCGGTGAAGGGGGAACTGTCCACTGCTCACCGTGTAGCGTGCAAGCGTATCCCGTGGTGCAGCAGTGGAGAGTCCCACCTGTCCGCAAACACGTTCACAATACGGTTGCTACTGGCCCTAACGCGGCTCAGCAGTGACGCACATTGCTTCCTAATAAGGACATGAAAGCCATCAGTGTGCGCTTCTGCAAACATGGTCGAGGCACTGCAGAACCGTGGTAGCCCCAGCAACACCCTAAACGCGTTATTGTATTGAACACGTAAGGCGCTATATGCTCCCAGTGTGTAGTTAACCCACAGGCTGCACGTGTAAAGTAATGAATGACACCACTAGCAATACAAATAAAAAAAACTTTATATAAATATATTGGTTTGCTTAAAAAATGTGTTTCCATCAGAAATTATATATCTATGAGTACTTTTTTTTGCGATGGGGAATATTTTCGTATGACAAAACAGTGTCATACGATGATATTCAGAGATAGTGTCAGACTCTTACTGACTAAAAACCCCATCCCGTTCCTTCTAGCTTTCATAACGGGGCACGAGCTCCCTGTCGGACAACCCTGTCCCCAGTAGGCGTGGCGGCCAGCTGGGCCCCTCCTGCTGCTGACAACTCCTTGAGGCGCGCGGGAACAGTGCGAGCCGTCGACGTCTTGGACTCGGTCCATTACCGGACGATCGGACAGCGAGCTACCCACGGCTCGCCGTCCGCGAGCCCGCGTCTACGGTGGCCGGAAATCGGGATCGGAATCCCGGCGACGGCGGCGAGGGCGCCATAGCCTGATGCGGTCGGCCTCCTCCTTTACTAGCATTACTGCTTCGCAGAAGGAGGCGACCACCTGCCATTCCTCCTCGCTCCGGACCATGGCCTCGATCAGGGCCCGGCGCGAGAGGTCTCCGCCGCCGATCGCCCCCATGAAGGCACGGCGATGCTCCGCCCAGGCAGGGCACACCTCGACTGTGTGCTCCACCGTGTCCTCCGGGCGTTGCGCACAGTGGCGACACTCGGGCGTCTCTTCCGACTTAATTTGAAACAGGTACCTCCTGAACGTGCCATGTCCAGTGAGGACCTGCGTCATGCGGTAGGTAAGGACGCCGTGAGGTATCTATGAGTACTGTCCCTAATAATTTGGCCACCTATGGTAATAGCGAACACCCACACCGTCATTAAGAAAAATCCGGCGCACGAACGGTGTACCATTATCTATAGATACAAAGTTTTTGTACGCAATTTATTTTATTATTTTTTGTTCTAAAGACAATCTCCTCCCTCTCCTTCAGCTACTGGACTAGAGTAAATGCTACAAGACGCAAGCCTTGAGGTTGGACTCAAGATGAACGTGTCGAAGACTAAGATCATGACCAATGGTTCTAAAATATACAATATGTCAAGGAATACTTGGGCCAAGTAATTTCCTTCCAGGCAAGGCAGGACAAGGAAATAACACGCCGAACAGAAAATGCCTGGAAGAGTTACTGGTCCATGAAAGAACTATTCAAAGGCACCTTGCCCATGTCACTTAAGCGGAAGCTAATGGATATGTGTATTTCTCCCCATTCTGACCTATGGCGCAAGACCAAGTCGTCTTTGACTAACATGCAAAGGTCCAACCTTAAGAGGGTCCTTCTCCACTCGATTATCGTAAACGTCGAAAATGGTTTAAAAGCTTGTTACTTCATTTAATACAATCCAACGCGATGTTTGACGAAAAGGCAACCCAAAAAAAGAGAGATAACGCTTGGAAACTCTGTTAGTATTCGGTAATTCCGAGACTTACTCGAAAATTTCACAAAACTTGCTCCAGGAAATAGCTGTTTTTTTTAAACCCTTAAAAGTTTTCGGAAAAAGTTGTCGTCATTTAGAATCTTAATAAAATTTGCAAGGTCTCTAGAGGATTACTTTTTTGACTTTTTTAATTTTTAGGCAAATTATGAAGTGTCAAAGTTTATACAAAATATATCATTTTCAGAGGTTTTTACTGGATTTTTTTACACAAATTTAGAAATTGGTTTCTTTAGAAACCTAGATAATATCCACAAGATACTGTGTTTCCAAAATATCTAATGAAAAATGTGTAATAACGTCATAATCAGCTATGAGCTGTTGTATGAAAAACAGTGAAAATGTGAGTCATGAGGCACCACCTTAAGGTTTGCCAACGTGCTATGGGGCGCAGCATACTAGGTGTTAAAATAACGGATCGCGTTCGAAACACTACACTGCGCTCCAAAACGCAAATCATTGACGTGGTTCAGAAGGCTGCCCAGCTTAAGTGGGACTAGGCTGGACATGTCTGTCGTATGCCGATCAAGCGGTGGGCCAGGAAAACGAAAATTGGTGCCCTGAAATCGCACTTCGGGGTCGCGGCAGACCAAGAAGGAGATGGCGGGACGACTTGGATGTCTTCCTTGGGATGGCAAGAAGTGGCTCAAAACCGGGAACATTGGAAGGAGTGGAGGGAGGCCTTTGCCCAGCAGTGGGACAATATGGGCTAGATATCATAATAATAATAAAGGCAACAGAAACATAATAATCTGTAAAAATTTCAAAAAAATATGGTCACAAAAGACAGACGGACCATAGAGTATTATTAATAGGGTTCCATTTCTCCCTTTGAGCGCGGAACCCTAAAAAACCATAGTAGAAACTAACTGTTACTAACACACTGCAATACTAACAAAACTATGGACATGCTTTAAAGTCTGCAGCGCGTAGTATTCCACCCACGCCTCAAAGGGATGTCAGCAAAACCATAGGGCCCCAGCAAGGACAAAGCCTACTGGGGCCACGGATTGTGCGAAAGAGAACCCCCGGACTCTGGAACGAAAGCAAAAAAACATAAAAGTAGGTTTTAGTCAGTAAAAGTTTGAAACGCCCTCTCTAGTGGAAGAAGTCATTGGATAATTTCCTACCTTAAAAAAAACTGTAAAGTCTAAAATAAACTTTTTATTACAGTCCAGAAATACTCTGCTCACTAAATAATATCAAATAATGATGAATTTGACGGCAGTCAGTGAGAGTCAGATTTAGCAAAACCAGTCGACAACGTTGTCCGTAGGCGTTCCAATAATCCATCAGTATTTATTTGTTTACGCTCTATTAGGTTCTTCAATTGCCCGTGTGCTACCCACTCACGTGTAGGTGTAAAACGCTAATACTACATAAATGGAAGCGTGGGCAGAGATACAACAATATTGGGAATCAGTTCTATAAACTGTACCTATTTGTTTTTATTGACTGCACTAAACTTATGCAAGGCTTCATAACGTGACTGCAATTTGTTTTGTTGTTTGAGTAATAATTGGATATGCGCTATTAAGTGAGTCGCACACTCCTTGGATACCTTGCGCACGCCGCAATTATGGAGGCAAATACCCTCTTTGAGGAGTGGCTGGAAAGACAACACGTACACACCGTAGGCGCAGGCTTGGGGACGGCGAGCAATGGGTAGATCGCTGTCCAACCGACCGGACCGAACTTAAGTCGTCGACGACGCGTAGTGTTGCACGCAGCAGCAGCAGGGCCTAATATTTTAATAAAATAAATACATTCATTTGATGTGTAAAGTATCCATTATCATCACTCATATGGGAGTTAGTCTAACAAATGACACTATAATTAACAAATATCGCCAAGGGAACGTTTTATAAAATATGAAAACGTTGGTAATAGTTTCCAACACATTATTACGAAAGCGCGAACAGCAATCAACAGTAATTAGACGACATAAGTTTAATTAAAACAAGGGTTACAGGTACAGGTAGCAAAACAAATTGTTTCATGTCGGTACTGATTTAACATGACGTAAATTCCTTTCTGGATCGCTTACCTACCCACGTAGAAAGCTTTTAATATCGGTTTATGCGTGTCAATTACTGCCGCGGCACATTGTCCACGATTTTATATTAACAATACTGGATTTGGGTCACGTGAAGATAACAACAGCACGTTAAGGATTATACACCAAAAATTGTGAAAAAACACCGACAAGGATGGAAATGTTCGTGAAAATCGAGATGAAATTAAACCCTCGCGGTCGTCGGCCGTGACGAAATGGAAGCCGAGTGCTGGAACACTCACATCATATTAATTAATGCGAATGTCGTAGAATAAAACTGATTAAAATTGGTATGAAATTGAAAAGTCATACAGAATATGCTGGAATTGCGAAATACCCACATTGATTCCACAACTATTAAAACAAGTGTTACATAATCAGCAGCTATCAGTTTTTACTTGACCTTGGAAGAGCAGTGGTGGCCTAGTGATAACGACCCGACGAGGTTGCAGATTCAAACTAAGCCAGGCATATTATGTTACTTTGTGTAACTAATTTCATCAGCATTGCTCTCAAGACGGTAAAAAAAAACAAGTTAGATAGATAGATATATTCTTTATTGTACACCAAAAATAAAAATTCCATAAGGATCTTAAAAGGAACAAGCATGACCTTGAAGCAAAAATTCGAAGACATGTGACATTCACTAACCCGCCCTGGATCCGCACGGTGGATAACGGCTCACCCCCTCTCCTAGAGAGGAGGCCTGGGCTCCAGCATTGGAAACATTATAAGGCTGAATACTCGTATACTAACTTAATTATTATTAGCCCCTGATATTGTGACCTCAACAATCAAGATTTAGGCAATTTTTAACCCAGCAACCGCATTTTAAAGCTAAAAAGACGATTTAGCTTAATCTCCTAAACAATGAAGACGTTAGGATCCTATATTCAAGTAAGGCCTAGTTAATTAAAGGCTAACTTAGCACCAGTCCGGTAGAATTGTAAGCCCTTGTTTCCTTTAGGCGGTCATAATTAAATACCAAGCTCTATTTGGAATAGGTTTAGGTAAGATACATGACCACGCAATACAATTTCATATTGTCAGGTCGAGAAGGCTTTTTCAGATTCCTTTCAGTAATGTCAAACATTATTATAATATTATTATTATCATTTTATAGTTTCAATTTGAAATCAAACTCAACATTTCTAATGAAACGTCAAGAAAGATAATGAAATACGTTAATAAAGCTGGAATAATTATAATTTTCTAATAGTATCCCACCGTTATCGGGACTAGGATCCAAGGAACTGGCGGTTAGGGCTCCAGAGAAAGGGACCTCCTAAAAATACGAACCGGGTCTAGAAGTACCGCTTCCTATTCCTTCCGCCTTTGATCCGATCGCCTAATGAGAGACTGCTAAGATGTTGATAAAGGCTCGTAGCTATTAAGTCATTGACTGACACGACTATCGGCACAACGATCACCGCGTCATCACATATGTTGACAACCTCGCAAGTCAAGTTAAGCGAAAATATTTTTTTTATGATTAATAATAATCATAAAAATAATATCCAATAATTACCTGGATTTTTCTACTTCAAGGCAAAGGACATGCTCTCTTTACATTCTCTCTCTCAATCTACTTTTTAACCGACTTCGAAAAGGAGGAGGTTCTATGTTCGGCTGAATGTATGTTTTTTTTTTTTTTTTGTATGTATGTTCACCGATATTTCGGTCAATTGTGGACGTATCTGGAAAATGTTTTTTTTGATTGAAAGGTTATGCTTCCAAGTTGGTCCCGTAGAAATATTGTTATGATCTGATCATGAACTTCGAAGATATGGAACAGAACTCATCATAGAATCATAGCAGAATTGTCGTAACAAGTAAAATTGCTTTGTTTATACGTGTAGTCGATGACTGACTGAAAGAAAAGGGGGAGGGGACAGGGGGAGGAGAAAGGGGGAGGGGGTAAATTCATGTAATATAACCGTATTTGGGATTATAAGAATCGTTATGAGATGCACTCTGGCTATAAGGTAATTTATGTTTAGCTGAAGGGTAGGTACTTTTTAGTGGTGCTACCATAACTAAAAAGTGAAAAATAAAAACACTTTTTACAAAAAAAATTAAACCGACTTCAAAAAGTACAAAATAACTTTAATTTCGGAAGTCGGTGTTAAATAACGAAGAGACAAGATTAGGTATCTATTATAGAAACACCGACTTTCGAAATTAAAGTTATTTTGTACTTTTTGAAGTCGGTTTAATTTTTTTTGTAAAAAGTTTTTTTTTATTACACACTAGCTTCACCCGCGTACATAAAATATAGCCTATGTCACTTACGAATTAAGCAGCTTTCTATCGGTGAAAAAATTTTAGCAACCGGACCTACTGGTGGTTTTGTTTGCAGGAAGTAATCTCTAAAGGTACTCTTTTAGAGATTACCTCCTACAAACAATACAATAAACTTTTCCTCTATTTAATATTAGTGTTACATAACAAAAAAAAACACTCACAGTGGACTGACGTGTCGAAAATCATTATCAGAATACGCATAGGTACATATTATGAAATGATGTTATTAAAACAAGAGGGAGATTTCAGTCATAGATACTTGTACGACTTCCGTAATGCCGACCCTCGGCAAGTCGTGATTGCAATAATGACAACCAAAGGTATTTCATATATGTAGATATTATTATAACCACGACGGCCCGCCGCAGTCGTGCTCGCGGGCAAAGCTGTGGCCGCAGCAATATGTATACCCTTCGTGACGATAGACTAGATATTATTGATACATACATGTCTAAATGTTTGTAGGCATTATCATATTGGAGTGAATCTGACCATCAGCAGTCATGACACTTAATTACTATAAAAATAATAGTGAGTTATGTAACTATCATGGTAATTTCAGCTAATATACTATGGTAACGCAATACCAACTCGAAAGCAATCTACGTGAACTTCATAAAAGCGGATCAGAATTTCGGGCCAATGAAAAACTTAATAATATTTTTATTATAAAGGAATGCGGCAATATCGGGAACGAATTTTATTAATATCGTTGAATCAAAATACCATTATTTTGACCTACTGCAAAGACGAATATAATAATGTTAATTACTAAATGTATAGGGTGTTGATTTGCGTACCTATCATCATCATCATATCAGCCGAAAGACGTCCACTGTCGGATATAGGCCTCCCCCAAGCGTCGCCACAAAGACCGGTCCGGTGTGTCACGGATTCCCGGGACCCTGACCAGATCATCGGTCAACCTTGTTACGCTGCGTCTTCCGGTACGTGGTACCTATAGTTTACAAAATTAAGCAATCTTACTACAGAAAACGAAGGAAAGAAAACCCCTCATTTGATTATATTATAACCTAAGTGCTGAGTGTGAGTTGTATGATTCTTACATTTGACTGTATTTTTGTACGATACAGAAGTACCTCAATAACTGTACCTCAATCAAATCGGCCTGTACACAAGGATGTAGATGATGGCGACAAATGCAAGTATCGCGTGCCGGTGGCGCCGAGTTCGGCACCGATACTCATCTGTCATCGTGTGTACGCACCCTAATGGATTCCATAGAGCCGACTTTAATGCGACGCCATTAATATTGGGTATCAGATCATTTTACTTTCACTGCACACAAACGACACAAATCCATAATTATGTGAATTATTGAGTAAAGTTAATTGTTTTGATCGTGATCTTTTTAATTTCTGTCCCCATTTAATAAATCTAATGCTTTTTAATGTCTCAGGAAACCTGTATCGAACCCTTGATGTAAATGATTTGAGACATATTAGTAACTAACAAAATATAGATTTGTGTTGAACTACCGCGCGAGAACCGCAGAAATACTATGGAACAAAATCCAAAAAATATCCCTGTTTTTACTAACGTGGAAATAACGACCACAGTCGTTTTTTACGACAGGTAAAATAGAGCTTAATAACATATTAATGTGACAAGAAATTATACACGTGTCCCATTGTGGCGTTAAATAAATAAAGCTGGTGATCTTTACAAACCACCTCGAGGGAAAACATTAGGGGTTCGTACGAAACCACTTCATTATCACGGCGGTGACACGCGAGGCAGCAGGAGGACAGGAGGACACATTCATCAATCGCGGGGTCGACTCACGCACTACCTCTGCCCGATGTTAACACGACATGCGTTAAGTGACAGACAACATTTAAATATTTATGCCCCGAGCGTTCAAAACCCATTTCCGATTGTACGATCAATTGGTTAAATTTATGTTAAATTCTTTGGTGCTGAAGTCAGCGACTTTTCCTCGTTTATAGTACGTTACCCGTGGTGACGGTTACTTATTTGATTGATTAACAATAGTGTTTCATGCTCAATGATCCATTGGATATTTGCTCAAATATAAATAACGATCTGTAAGTCCATTTGTGAAGTTCGGTAAAGTCAGATATATAAGACAACACGTTCGAATCACGCATTGTCGACTTCGTCTCTCGCTATAAACTCTTAATTGATAAGACGTCCTTGCATTTCCCGAGGTGTCGGTACAGAACTATGTTTCAACGAGAATATTATCTTGGCATGCTCACTTTATTTAGTTCATAAGTCTCTGCAAAGTTTAGAGATAAAATCAACGATACAAAGAAGAGAGCGGCGCGTAGCTCGTGACAGGTGGGGCTGGGAGGGAGCGGCCGCGCCCTTATCGCGCGAGCTTGCAACTTTGCTGCGATACTTGCACACTTTCTCCGAGGTCGAGCCAAGTCACAAGTCCGATCGATGACTAGATAATCCTCCAGCTCCATTCCAGATATCACTATGTTTTCGTACGAACAACAGCGACGGAAGTAAAGTTGTTTTCTACTACAATACTTAAGAACAGCGCACAACACAATGCATCAAAAATAGATACGGGTTGATACATGGAGTAAGCCGTAGGTACCTACTTCAAGTCGTCTAAAGAGTTGGATCGCTGTCGAGCCGGCAGCTCGCTAATATACGAGCCAACAATTACCTTCATGGCAAACATTCCCGGCTTTATGTCGTCCCGGCCGAAATGAAACTTTGTATATTTAAGAGTAACACGCACCATGTTTCATTAGTATATTCGTGTGTTTGTTCACATTAACGACTCGGCAAACACTGTATTTGTTATCTTATGACTCATTTAATGTTTGTTAGCAATATCAGTAAAGTTATTCGGCACGTTAAATACAGATTTTAGATCTGTTTTCACATCGGATTATAACGTTTGTAGACATACATAAAGTAATCCGGCTTAATTTCATAAAATAAAAGTGGCAAAGCGTGCGTGTTGTTTGTTCACACTCGCTACATTTCCTTAACAATGGGTAATTAAGTTACAACTTGCATGAGTAATTACATAAACAACTCAACGTCAGCAGTTGGGCGTACCTACTTCCTTGTTTTGCATGAAACTTGAAGATAGCTAAGCAATAAACGCTAAACATGCTTTTGGTAGTTGGAACTCATAACAATGGGCTGTCGCAGCAACTTTCAAGGTTGCTTGCCTGCACCCAGCTGCAGCCTTCGTCCGCGGTTAGACACAACTTTAACTCATCGCTAGTTGAACACATAACTTGGCTAGTGTTATTGAACAATAGGTACGAGCCAAGGTGAGACCTTGCAGATTCTTTACACGATAGTGCCGTTGTTAACTAACACAATTTCTGACATTGATGTTTTTTTTTTTTTTTTTCTCTCGACGGGGATAATCTTCATTGACGAAACCCGCTCTTGGGTGGAGCGGGAGACAGTGTCAGAGTCTTACTGACTAAAAACCCCGCGCCGTTCCTTCTAGCCTTCATACCGGGGCTCTAGTTTCCTTTCGGATAACCCCGACCCCGGTAGGCTTCGACCCAGATGGGCCCCTCCTGTTGCTGACAACTCCTTGAGGAGCGCGGGAACAGTGCGCGCCGTCGACGCCTTGGCTCGGTCCGGACAGTTACCGGACGATCAGACAGCGAGCTACCCATGGCTCGCCGTCCGCGAGCCCTGACATTGATGTAGGTACTATATTTTGTACTGTTTTATAATGACTCGGTGCTTCTTCTTTATCTAAATTTTCCGCCTTTCTCATAAATATGGCAAACGCAGAGAGGAGAGCGATTAATAAATTACTCACATTCCTAATCCCAATGCCGCCCCCTAATGAAGAGAATGTAATGAATATTCATATTTTCAAACGTCTTTACGTTTTACTACCTTTTGATGTCAACCAATAAAATTGCAGGATATCTCTACAGCACTTGGAGCCACTTTGTGCGAATTATGGACAAAGGGATGTAGTAAAGAGAACTTATTGAGTTACTTCACAATAAGTAGATCTAACTTGGGAGCATTGCCTTCCATAAAGATATAGATGTAATAGGAAACTTGCGCATGAAGAATAGGTAGACTTTTTGTGAATAAAAAATAGGTAATCAGAAATACAATTAATAACTAGTCTTAATAAACAGGCCTCTGATGTGGGACGCAACCTGTGTCGACACCCTTGCGCCATCCCATATTCTAAGTACGGCGGGCTGAGCTGTTGCTGCCGCTACTGCTCCTGAGACCCTTAAATGGCGCAAATACTGTAACCCTATTGTTAATTACAGTTTTGAGCCGTTTGGGGTCGAAACGCTTGGATCATAAGATCCGAGTGCGCGTCTCCTTTTTCACGGCGGCTGATCGACACTTTGCGTGACCAGAAGGCTGGCTCGTTCAATGCCCAAAGAATTAGCACTGCCATTCAACGTGGCAATGCTGCCAGTCTTCTGGGCACATTTCCGGATGACATTGATGTGGAGGAATTCTTCGATGCCTGAGTGTAGGGAACAGAGGGTAATGGGAGCCAGAGGGTAATGGGAGCGGTGGGACTAGAGACAAACCTATAGCTCGTATTCACTCGTTTGTTACTCGGACGCCTTCGGCCCGCTGCGATCGTGTTTCTCTGCGGCGCTAGACTCGCCAGTGGCATGTGTTGTGTGACGACGGACGCTTGTTGATTTTTCGGTCCGCCCTTATAAGAAATATTAAATTTCATCGGCCAGGTATGTATAAAGTTATACGTTTATTATAATCAAACCTGTTTTATTTTATAGCTAATGTTATCAATTTTGAGTATCTCTGCGTATAATTTCGTTACAAGTTAGATTCAATATATCGTTTTATTTAATTTCAACATGGTGGTAGTCGGGTAATCGGAGCTTATTAGGCTCTGATTACCCCTTTGTAGGAATATATCCCATGAATCCTGCTATTTTTTCAGAAGACGATTTTGTTGCTGTGGATGGAGATCAGAGCCAAGTTAATGAGCAAGCAAGCTCAGATGTTGTTCAGTTTCAACGGCTAGTTACTGGAAACTCTGACCCACTTCCGTATACATCTCGTGATATTGGCCACTTCGAACTGCTTCCATCTACATCTCGTGGTACTGGCAACTATGAACCACTTCCATCTACATCTCGTGGTATTCAACAGGAGCTGGAAATGCCTAGCTCTGTCCTGGTCGAATACACGCAAAATGTTGAAAAAGAGCAGTTACCTGATATTTACCATGCTGTAAGTCCATCAATATTAAGTGAGCTACAAGAAGAGGCATCTATTGCAAATACTACACCAAACTTTTCAACAAACACAAACCCTTCTATAATCCCGTTTTCGTTGAATGATAAAACTGCCCCAGAGCTAACTCCTGCCAATACTTCCACGACCTTGTCCACAACAAACGACGTTCAAGAACAGTCACTCTGTACAGATCCAACCATATCAAATGATTTTGCGAAAGCTCTATCAGTTGTGAGTCCACTACCTAACATATCTAACAAAAATAAGACCTTGTGAAAACAACATTCAGTAATTTTATCTAGCAAGCCAATGAAAACAGTATTTGAAGAGAAAGAGAAGAAACGTCTAGAGAAAAAATGTAAAACTAAAATCATTCCTAAGAAGAAAGGAGAAACCAGCAAAAAAGAACGAATATGTACCGCAGGAAAAGGAAAAAAACGAAAGGACGCAATCAACAAAAACGAGAAAGTTAAAAGAATAAAAAAGAAACTTTTTGAGGATGAAACTGACATGTCTGAAGAAGAAAATCTTGAGAATATTTGTGATGATGAATCAGAATATTCAGAAGAAGAGACATTGTGTGCTATTAGCTGTGACTCAGGAAAAGATAACGAAATGTGGTACCGTTGAAGAGGTTGCGGTAATTGGGCACACAAAGAATGTTCTGGTTCTGACAGCCCGGTTGATTAAATTTGCATTTTTTGCTTGGATCCTTAAAGATAATTGTTATAAGGTTACATTTATATTATAATTTATATGATCAAGTCAGATTTAAGACTGAAAACAAATTTTTTGAGGCTGATTTAATAATTAAGTAGCTCCCATTACACATATGGGAATTTATAGGCTCTCATTTCCCGCAAAGTCGGGTAATGAGAGCGATTCTGTTTTTTGCTTTAAAGTTTATCTGTGGCCAAACGCCTAATAATGTAACGTTAACGCTATTATTAAATGATAGTCAAATGAGTAAGGATTTAGTTTTTTAATAAAAAGTTCTTAAGTATCCATAAATTTGACTTTTATTGAACTTTTTCCTTAGTAGGCTCCAATTTCCCCCTTCTCCCCTACTTTGTGTTTTCGTTTTATGTACATAGTAAGGTTTTAGTATAAATAGTTTAGTTTTCTTATGTACATATATATGCAGATATTCTTCTTCTTCCGTCCCTGTTCCCGTTATCTGGGGTCGGGTCTCCTCACTCTACGGCGCCAGGCTGATGTGTCCTAGGTTGTCAGTTTTGGCAATTGGGACTCTCGATGTTTGACTACCAGGTCGATGGCGGGCGGGCTCTACCTCTCTATTGTTCTGGCAAACTTAATGCGGTTTTTACTACATGGCCTTCGTCCCGTCTTATGACGTGGCCATACCGTCTAAGGCGATTTTCCATCATTTTGTTGTGACTGGTGCGACTCGTATATATTCATTCCGAACTCTGTTCATTCTGGACACATATGTATATGTAGATGTTACTACTAAAAATAAATAAAGAGAGTTAATTAAAATGTAAAGGACGGCTCTATCTACTTAGATACTTATATAGTTTGAATGTTTGTCTGACAATATAGGTTTTGTTACAGGCTCTACCAGAAACGCTAAGAGAACTGAAGACGGCAATATGGAACGCTGAACTTTCCGGAGGAGTGGCCAACTTGACCGGCGCTCTTACTACGGGCTTCGAAATCTTACATCGGGTAAGAAATATCCTTATAAACTCACACATACCTATTCAAGATATTTTATGGAAACATAAGACACGGTTTGTAAAGGTAGAGTATAAAATTTGACACATGGAATTGACTCATAAACTTTTGTCGGGTCAAAGTCATTACGCTTTCCTTTTGGTGCTGAGCTCACTCATTTTGTCGTTTTACGTGAATATTGTGGAGAAGAAATATATAACTAAGAGAGAAGACTAAGACATATATTGCATCCTGAAACACTAATAAACGAAAACAACTAAACCAAAAGATCGTTATTTATTTGTTTGAAATTATGTAAATAACACTATTAAAGTCAATGCGATGCTATTACCAGCGATATATATAAACTTATAGAAAGTAATTAGCAAATAATATACATGGTTTAAACCAAAAACATTATAAAAATTAACCTGTACCGTCGATGACAAAGAGTCATCTTCATTTGGTGCAAATAAGCATAACTTACTTTTTATTAATGTTATCTTTATATAAATAAAAATAATAATATAAAAAAAAATAATAATATAAAGATAACATTAATAAAAAGTAACTACTATCAGATTGCAGTCAAACACTAGTTAATATCAGTTAAAGAAAAAGTCACTCACAAATAAATAACCCTCCTTTCTATCTTTACAGTACAACCGCACGGGTCTAGGTTGCCAATGCAATCAGGCTATCGCCGTGATAGGCGCGGGCGGCGGCACGGCTGGCGTGAAGGGGGTGTTCCGCACGTGGAACTGGCCGCATATGCCCGTGCGCATCTTTACGTACAGAGTCGGAGGAGACGCTACAGCCGGGCATACCATGAAGGATATGGCCTGCACTAATAAAGGTATGTAAATAAAAATGTATACAGGGTGATTTGTAAAACACTAATAACCTTGCAGGACTGTACCTATTACTGTCATCATAAAAACATAATTTACCAAAAACAAATCTTCAAGATTCGTTGTTCTATGTAACACATTTCAACTCTGTATTTTGCTATACCCGCTTATGTCTGTATGACGCGACACAAGCGCATCAAGCAACCCCACAGCCCGATCTCAGCTTCCCTCCACTATTCTACCAAGCTTTTTCCAAGTATGTTAGGATCAACTACTATTTTAACAGGATCCAAAACAGATCAAAAATTCGTTGTTATAAAAGAAAAGTAGATTAATTATAGAAGCTTATAATTTTGAAAAAAAAGAAAGAAAACACGTTTATTTGACACATATTTTCAGACAATGATAAAACAACAGCAACAATCATAAAGATATAGAAAAAAATACAAGTGAACAGCAGTCTCATATTTCATAGTACCTTTACTTCAAATTATATAAGTACATCCCCAGAAGGTCTGATAAGCAGTCGCTCCATGTAAAACTCGGGTATTCAGTCACATCTGATTAGACTGGAAACTGACCCCAAAACAATTAGGAAAAAGCTAGGGAGATGATGGTGAAGTTGTAGTATTACGTACATATTCCTTTAAAAAAATTTTTACCTCGTCAGGTTTCTACGTGACGATAAACGAACACTCGGAGATTAAGTCGAAGGTGCTGCACTTCGTGGAAGTGCTTGCGAGGCCGCTCGTCATGTACCAGACCGTGCACCCGGTGCATTGGAGCCCTGCGTACGTCGGTGGGAGGGTACGTATACCATCATCTACATATATTTATGCTCTTTATGATATACTCATAAGAAGGATGAGGAAGCTGCGATGCTAAGCAAGATAGAGCTGCTGAATTCTTAACCCTATTATTAGATGTCAAATACTCTTAATGTTACCAAGGAACCATTAAGGTTTAAACCAAGCAACTCTGCTTTGTATCTCATTGAATGGTTCTTCATTGGCCATCCTATCCCATGGACCTACCTCTATAAAATTGATTTTCGCCAAACTGTCAAGTCGTATAAAATGTTCACTCAGAATATTATTTATACTTTGTTTTTTTTTTATTATTATAGAGCAGTAGCCTCTCTGATGATGGCATGGGCCAACTGATGTCCTCCGTCACCGTACCAATCTTCGATAGGAGAAACCACACGGTATGTATCATTATTCTAATCTACACGCGCTTTTAATCCGTATATATATATCCAATCTTTACTTATTTCAAAACATCCTCTTGTTTCCAGCAAAGAGAAGCTAATTTGCTCGGCGTGGTTGGAACTGATGTGCCTATCGATCAATTAAAGAAGCTCGTACCACCATATAAGGTAGGCTACCCTCCAATATATATTTTTCATGTGACTTACTTCGATATCACCAACACTTCAAATCTATCAATGTGTTTACAGTTGGGAGTAAACGGTTACTCTTTCATGGTGGATAACAACGGGCATGTTTTATATCATCCAGATTTGAGACCTTTGGTAAGTTTTTTTTTTTAAATTAAAACTAATAAAAGCTTTCGGTTAAGAGCGCACTACGAAATTTATTCGTTGCGATTTTTAAAGAACAATATAAATAATTGCAAACGACAACAATTTCTAGGTGTACTACGATTTATGGTCGCCTGCGAAATACTGGATGCCAAAGACAGTTTCAGTCGTGCCACCACGACAGTCAGGAGTGTGCATTGAATCATGAATTTACAAAAGAAACTAACCATAATAAACTACTTAATTTTGCACGTATTTATTAAGATCGCAAGTCGACTGACGAGTACAAAAATATGCAGTTTATTTCTGTGGTTACGGGTGGTGTGGACTTACGATATTTTATTGCAACGATTTTTTATCGTGGTGCACGCAAGGCCTTATTGGTTTCGTCTTTAAATTTATTCAAATTCTAAATCTCTTGTTACAGCATACGAACGAGGAAGTAAGTACAGAAAACAGTTATCATAAAGAGTTTTTTACAGTTGTCATTTGTAATCAAGAAGGAATAATTATGAAAATATGAATAGTGTTAGTTGAGTTTAGTCGGATATACTAAATGTGGCTACTATACTCCACAGTACACTGAGACGCTGCGTCCTCTGTACTCGAGTGTGGACCTGACTGATGTGGAACTGCTGGTCGATTCGGATGAGAACTCCAGGGTCAACCTCACTTCGCTACTGCTCGATGTAAGTCACCGCTATATTTTAAATCCTAAAAGTTTAAGTATTTTATTTGCCAGAAGCATGGTAACGACCTAATGAGGATATTACACACATATATACACGCAGAATAATAAGTTCAACATGTTTCACCAGTGATTGGTATACATTTTTTTTATTTTATCTAGCTCCCTACTGTCCAACTGCTGGACAAAGACTTTCTCCAAGTCCTTCCAGACTCTCTTCTCCTGCAGTATACAAATGTTAAATGACATTTTAAAATCGATTTAGAATAATTATACTTTTTACAATTCATAAGTTTAACATACAGCATTCATAAAACATAATTCAATGCCGTATTTTACATTTTCAACAGTCTCAATTATATATTTCACCAAGGTTTTCTAACACTTGGCAATAGGTACTGCAAGGTTCAATATTTAGCATTAGTTTATGCTCCATTATGCACACAGAGTAAGCTAAAACGGGCGTACCCCAAGGATCTATTTTTGGTCCTCAGTTATATCAAGAGCAAAATATACTAAAAATAAGTGAACCTACGCAAAATATTTACATTTGTGTCCTCGGTTATTTTAGCCCCATTTACTAAAAGGGACAAGGGGTAACGGGGAAGTGTACTCCAAGAATCTATATTTAATCCGTGAATATTTAAGCTTGTTTACTAATGGAAAGTAACAATTTAGTATCCCGAAAGGATCGATGGTTAATAAGAAACACTTTGGACACACTGTGACAAATCATAAATTTTGTTTTAACACAAAAAAAAAGATAGTCAAGTTAAGATTTCATCACAGTCTACCGTCCTTTTCTAGCTCCGTCACGACATGATAGAACAACGGGAAGGAGAAACAGAAATCGCCGTAAAGGTTCAGTATGACAATATGAGACGCGTGGCGACCAGACGTCAGCGGTACTTCTACAGCCCCGTGGATGGGACGCCCTTCTCGCTGGCGGCGGTGCTGCCTGACGGGTACGGCATGTACGAGCTGCAGGCCGAGCAGGAAGTCAAGCATAGTCCTATTAATGGTAAGTTAGACTGGAGACAGCGAAATAGATAAAGTTTAATTATTTTTATCAGAACTTTTAAACATGGATCTAATGTTTTTGTTATTTCTGCAGTCACGGAATACTTTAAAGGCGAGAACTGGAAAATTCACCCTGACTGGTATGTATTGCTAAAGTTAAAACATCATGAAAATAACCTGCAAAGAACTATTTTCAGAGAACATAGAAAAACACACACAGTAAATTAATAAATTATATTAATAATACATTTATTAAGACACATTTCTTATGATTTAATTCATGAATCCCCAAGCGACCACCGGTGGCCGCGCATCTATTGTCTTACTATTGTGTCTCTAATTGACGGTATCTGAAGGGTTAAACAACAAATAATATAATTTAATATTATTATGTATTAAAAAAAAATGTTGCCCCACATTAGGAATACTCTTGAATCGTGAGTGCGTTCGCAAACATATACCTAAACAAATGTACCATTTTTTTTTTAATCATTAAAATTTTATACAATATTTATAATTAAATATTTAGTATCTGAACATATAATCTGTATGTGGATGGTATGAGCCTACTGTAACATCTTGTTTGGGTAAAAAAAATCTTATGATCCAAAAATATACCAGTCTTCATACAACGGTGATTATATGTCTTATCACGTCTCACTGGTTCCTGCTGTTACTGCCAGTTCTGGGTCTATACTCCAATACTTTTTGCCCTAACTATTGTTCAGAGCACGTGTGATGCTCTTACACAGCCATTCATCGAACCAAATGTAACTAGTTCCTGTTATTTAGGGTATACTGCGAATACGCTTCCACATCAGAGCAGTCCTTCAACTCCGCCGAGGAACAGCTGGTCCATTTCCTGACGCGCTCGGGCAAGCCCGGCTGGAAGTGGATGTCATTGCGGCCGCGCGCGCTCACACTGCACAACGCGCATAAGAAACAGGAGCGCGACTCTTATTACTGTACGTTTTATATATTATATAATATTCTATATTCTATATTTCCACTCAATTGTGGAGCAGATACTCCTAATACGACTCGTAAGTATTCGCTTATATTAGACACATTGTTACTCTCTGCTCTAAACCAGTTTCGCTAAATAATTGAACGTAAGCTTCAGCGTTGGAAGACCTCCTACAAGGTGGACCAATGATCTAGTGAAGGTTGCGGGAAACCAGTGGATCGTTCGTTGTGGCGACACTTGGGGGAGGCCTATGTCCAACAGTGGATGTATATCGGCTGAAATGATGATAATGATGAAGCTTTAAATGTGCATTTCGCCTGCTCACAGCTTACATACAACTAAGAAACTGTTAACGAAGCGGTAACGACACGACGGCAGACGATACCGCTTCTGACACCGTCTATGAAGCTACGCGTCCTTGGATTTTCCTAAAAAGCATTACAAGGAAACATGGATACGAATTAGACCCTTTATGGAAAAACTTTGGTAAAAGCCACAGTGTGAAGAAGAGAGGCAGATCTAAGTTTTCAATTTCTTTCCCGAAACAACCAATCGTCATAAAATGAGCAAAGAAACTAAGTCATCATCATCTGCATCAGCCTTTTTAATGTTCCCACTGCTGGGACTCAGGCCTCCTCTCTAGGAGAGGGAATGAGCCGTAATAAAGTAAAATAAAGCTTGGTGAATGTTACATGTCTTCGAAGTTTTGGTTCTAGGACATGCTGGTTTCCTCACGATGTTTTAAGAAAGTAAGTAATCTATTATGTTAGTATTAACAGTATCTTTTGTTTCCAGGTGACAAAACTTTAGTGCAATCACTGATAAGGGATGCGATGGTAATCAAAGAATTGGACGCTCACACTGGACACGCTAATCACCACTCCCAGTAAGTACACTGCATATCTGAGCATGTTCTAAAGCACTTCACAAAATAATATACAATCTCGGCAAACACCTTTTGATTTTGCAACAAAGAGGTATCCTAATTTCTGAGTGGTGATGCGAGGTTGCGAGTCCTAAATAAGCATAGGATTATCATAATCAGCCTTATGATGTTCCCACTACTGGGACTCAGCTCAGGCTTCCTATCTAGGGCACCACGCGGGCCTAGTGTAGGTTGGTGGATGTCACATATCTCCAAATTTTTGAGACTAGGACATGCCGGTTTCCTCACGATGTTTTCCTTCACCGTTTTGAGAGCAGTGGTGATTAAATAAATTACACAAATTAAGGCACCTGGCTGGGTTTAAACCCGTGACCTTCAACTCGTAAGTCGGGACCCTTACCACTGGGCTACTTTAAGAGTAATAAATACTTTTTTTTAATGTAGTGGCAGATTTTATCCAAAAAAAATCCGTTCGCCTACTTTTCGCTCTAAGTATACAGGGTTATTTGTAAAACACTGGCGACCTGTCATCAGGACTATGTTACAGCTTATGTTCTATGAGTTTAAAAAAAAATCTTATTTTAATTCGTCAGATTTTCATAAAAAAAAATATTTTTTAAAAATTAACGTTCTAATATTACGAAGTTTATGTGAAGCAAGCGATAGTACAATAAAGGAGAGGAGCGGGAATCGGGTGGCGAGCGGCCGGGGTTCTTGATGGGCTTGCGTCGCGTCGTAAAGACGTAGGTAGGTATAGCAAAATACAGAGTTGAAATGTGTTAGATAGAACAACGAAATCTTGATAGTTTGTTTTTGGGAAATGAATTATATTTTGTAAAAAGGCATAGAACAAAAGTTGTTGTTTATGTTAGTAATACAGTCCTGCAAAATTGATAGTGTTTTACAAATTACCCTATATAGCATTAAGGCTGAATTGAGCTCCACAGTGAATCTTTACATACATCCTCGACTCGCATTGCCACCGAAAACAGAATAACTATAAGATCAAGATCACGCAATTAAACCAAGGCCCTAAGCTTTTTGCACGAAAATATGGCACCACTAGCAATAAAATTACTTACAGCTTTTTATAATTTTTTATTTCGATGACTAATTCGTTTGTGTTTGTCACACAAATAGCCCGATAGCGACTTTAATGGCACTCCTTACAAGGTAACGTAACTTTTCAGATTGGTTCAACTACAACTACTTAGAACTATTAGTAATTGTTACCGCTATGGATTACTTGACTAAACACGTATCTGCTATTCCTTTGAGAACACTGTGTGAAGATTTGCTGTGTTTGATGATTTATGCACCATTTTGATACAAGTAGAGAAAGTTTGTCATTGCTTCCGACAGCAGCAGTGCCAAATTTCCACGTGTATCAAACGACGTTTTTCAATACGCTTACGAGGACATAAATAAATGGGGGTTGACGTGTGACTCGTGACGGTTGAAACGCGTCTCGTAGGGTGGACGCGCGCCCAGCCTTTTACGGTAAATGTAATAAAATAGTAGCGGGGCGAGCTCGCGCACTTTTCCACACTAGTGCAAAAAAATAGTAAATTGCGTGCCTAAATGCAATAGGGATAAAAGCGGGTTTTCGACTAAGTGTATTGAAAAACGTTTTTTCTTGAGCGCACGGTCAAAGACAGTCTTTTAGGCACGCTATTTCGTAAAGAGAAATATTGCCTGTCAACTACAAGCTAGGTATCTAATGACCACACAGACCACACTTCAAGTACTACGTAATAAAGTACCTAAGGATCTTTGGGAACGGGCTCATCGGTCAATGTAGTAACCACCTACGTACGCAAGTAAGTTTGCTTCGAAGCAAACATTGTATGGAGGAGACAGCCCAGTTGGTTGCAGGAAATGCGAGTGATCACATAATCAGGCACTATAAGTTATTTTGGTATCTTTTATACCTATACGCGCATTTTAACCTATACACCTTATATACCTACCGCGATTCATTTATTTCCTGTGTATTATTTTGTAAATATGTACCTACATGATAAACGCATACGAGGATCAGGTAATTTGTTTTCATTCCGTGTGATTTTTAGCCAGCACGGATAATTTTTATAAAACACTTATTTTTCTTAGTTTTCTGATTTTGTTCTGTGTGGAGTTTAAACTTGCCTCATAAAATTATCAAGCTAAGTAGGTACAATAACATTATTTGCTCGAGATGATACTGAATGAAATAATTCTATATGTAACGAAACGAATGATCCGACCTACGTCTAATGTTAAAACTCCACACATATTTGCTTATGTACAGGTAACATGAAGTACATCCACGACTGAGCAGCCAACATCAACTTGAATTTGGACATTTGTATAGAGAACAAACTTCAAAACACCAAAGGCTAAACATTTTCAGTCAGTCTACTGAACGAAAAATAACTTTTTTCTACGCCAACATCAGTAAAAGCCAATCATTATGAAATACTTATCTCAAGATGTTTTTACAGACAAGGCCGGTTCCACAAGTTCGTGGTGACGCTGTCGTTCATCGCGACGCGCTCGGGCCTACTGCGCTGGACCGAGAATGCCAACACCACCCGGAATACTGACTCTGCTGAACCGTGAGTAGAGCAGAATTTACCATAAGTGTCCACTGACTGAGTAAAATAGGGCCGTTTAAACACGGGTGGTGGCGCCTTACACCAGTTACTTGGGCGGGAATATAAAAAAAATTAAAAGTGCGGATACCGTGGCGCTGGGTAGGCTCAAACGAAAATTGGATGGAAGTGGACTGTATCTTGATGAGGTGTGAGAAGGCGTAGCTAAACGTGACCACGCGTTCGTAACGCAGCTCTTGGACGACGAAAGTAGGTTGGGCTTAACTAGGAAAAAATGGGTACTAGGAACGCGCACTAACCTTGACTTTGTCCGTCGAAATGAGGCTCATTCAGTCCGGAACCACTGCACGTATACGGCACGTACTTCCCAAGGTTCAAGGTTCAAGGTTCTCTGACACCAGCCAGGCTACAACGCTTGTTTAAAATTAGGCACTAATTGATGAAGCGACACATCGCGCGGAGGAATATTTAAGAGTGAGGTGTGTCTCCATAGAATGTTCGCGACCGACGTGTAACAGAGCAAAAGCATCAGTCAACGCGCGCGTGGGAGCAGGATAGAGCATAGGTGGGGAATGCGTTCTCGTTCGCAAGCATGTATATCTACCCTTCATTTCCCTGGACTTTGAGAGTTGAGCAGTTGGAGCCGCGCCATAACACTAATTTCAAGTCGTTTGTGGTGCGGGTGCCGACTCATCATTTGGAGACCTTCCTTAAAGGAGAGTTTTGGCCGAAAGGAGTTGTGTATCGACGATTTCGTGGAAGGATACCGACCTCGCAGCGGAACACGACGCCGTCACTTCGTGTGCAATCGTTTAATTAATAAGTAGATTTTATTTATATGTATTAGTTTATTATTTTTAAGATTATTTTATGTATAGTGTATATGGGCCATAGTAGCCTGAAATAAAGAATTATTATTATTATTATTTTTATACGTTTATATATCTCAGGACCCTGAGATCCTGGACCTTTGGGAGGCGTACGAGGGGCCGAAACCAACTCGAAGAGGCCTTTTTTGTACGTTTAATGAAACGTGGTATCAACCGGTGATTATCCCTGTACGCGCTATGCTAGTGCATCCAAGGACAACCCCCGGTTTGAAAAACTATTGCGACATAATATGGAAAACAAAATAATAGGGCTATGGTTTTTGGAGTCATAAGTGGACTGGTAACATGGAACTATGTTAGGACTATGGCCCCTGCCTAAACAATCTCATTAATATCAATCGATAAAAGGTAGGGGGTGACTTGCACACTCAATAAATGGGCCCCCAAAACGGCCGCTAGCACGATGTGACGTAGCAACAAGAGGGCAACATATCCTGAGGCGCTTGAGGAGTGGAGAGGCATACCACGGCTATCAGGACAATCCCGGAAGTACGGTCAAGATCCCTACCAGCACCTTACTGGATTATGCATCCTTCTCCCGAGCATGTTTGCTCTTGCGACTCTCCACTCAAGCCAGCCAGTAAAGGCAAGAGAGAGGTGGAAGCTCTGTTCCTCGTCAGTGTTCACTACGGCCGGCCAATAAAGGCAAGCCGGAGATGAAGAACAAGAATTCTCCCGGGAGATCGGGTCCGTGGGGTCGCTAATACCCAACAGTTCGCCACAAAACTGCCCTGCGGATTGTATCTCTCTTAGTCTGGCCCCTCACCCTAGGCATGTTACGGTAAAGAAAATTCTACCAATTCAGACCTAGGGTATTTTGGAGCACGCAAGCCCCACCACGACGTCAACGTAGAGATACATCGATGGGGTTATTATTATTATTATTATTTGGAATTGTAAGAGTTACGAAACCCAACAGCGGGTTTATACATGTTTCCCATCCAAAGAAACAGATATTTGGCTCTGAGTTTCCATTAGACTAGGGCATGTAATACAATAAAAATTGAACTAAATTGGACGTACTATGATCTACCGGCAGAGAAGAAATTGTTTTTTTCGTGCTGGCGGCATGCTAGAAGTCAAAAACCTATACAATCATTTTAATTTACTTTACAGCCACTTCAGCGAACGATACGCCAGAGCTTACGACTCGGAATGGTACCGACGAGCAGTGGAACACCACGCCATCGAGCCTGAGAGTTTCGTGTTCTCGGTGCCGTTCCGCGACGGGTCTGAAGCGGAGGAGCTGAGCGGTCGTCCCCCGCTCGTACTTGCCACACACGCGGTCTTCGTGGAGTCCAGAGGTCACCGAGCCCCAGCCGCCGTCGTCGGACTACATTTCCAGCTAGACTCGCTAGCAAAACACTTCCTCAATGTCACTTCCGCAGTAAGTCATACTCAAATCGACAAACCTCCACGTGAACCTATCTCATCTTCCATTTCTTCTACAGTGTACAGGTGGAACATCATGCAAGAAAACCTGCGCAGGCGATGAGTTGGACTGCTACATTTTAGACGACAATGGGTTCATCATTCTGTCAGAAGATGTCTCTCAAACAGGCCGGTTTTTCGGCCAGGTCGATGGCACTATTATGGACTCTCTAGTCCAGGATCGAATATACAAGAAGGTCGTCGTTCATGATCATCAAGGCCGGTGCCCGGATTCCAGGAACTCGTTTAGTGGAGATGGACATAAAATTACGGTAAGGACATCCGTCCTCAGAAATATGATATGAAGAAGTTCTGGTCAAATTGGAAAACCGTTGTTATTAGCGTTCTTTTTTCGTAGCCTCTGAAACCACTGTCCTGGCTCGGCGGATACCTCACAAGTTTAATTGCAACGTGGTTCCCGCTTTGGGAGCCGGTGCGCGCACACGCCAGGCCTTACGCTGAGGAGGAAGTCGGTAAGCACATACACACAAAAGGTTTTTTCATTACTCATACTCTGAAAGTAGGTCTGAAGTTGCCTGAGGAGCGGGCTGAAAAGTATCACACTTTTCATCCCTAGGGAGTTTTACTTTCACCTAACATAGTAAAATTATAATTTTTTTAAACTAGTTCTATCTTCTTGTATTCGTAATGAAAAGCACAATGCTTACCTCGGGGTTAAAGTTACTTATTTAGTCCCTCGAATTAGCGACCTCGCTACGCTCGGCCGCCAACTCTTTCTCGGGACGAAATGAGTAACTTTCACCCCTAGTGTAACAATGTACTATTTCATTACTCATATTCTGAAAGTAGGTCTGAAGTTGCCTGTGGAGCGGGTTGAAATGATGATACTTTTCATCCCTAGGGAGTTTTACTTTCAACTGACAGCTGTCAAATTATTTAAAAAAAAACTAGTTCTATCTTCACATTTCTATTGAACCATGTTCCAATTTTCCATACAGCCTGTCAATCACAACGCGATATAAAATTCAAATAAGTATTAATTAAATAATATTATATTTTTAAGTGACTTATTTGTTCAAGTATTTCTTTAAAATACTTTATTTGTAAAAGACTACAATTAATTTCTAATTTTTCATTAATGAGGCTGAATAGCTGGCCGGCTACAGAAAAAAAAACAAAATGGCGGGAAAGTGGCAAATTAGATGATGGATTTTTTAAGTTTTGTTTAAATTTCCGTACTGCAGAAATTTGTATTAACATGATAAGTTCATCAGATTAAAATAGTGATAATAATATTTTTATAAGAGAAGAGGCTAAAGCAGTAGTGGAACCTTTTACCGCCTAAATCAAAAGTAAGATACTTACCTACCTAAAATCATAGGTACGATAACTCAGGTTTAACAAACTTTTAATTATTTTATTTTTACTTCTCTTGTATTCGTAATGAAAAGCACAGTGCTTACCTCGGGGTTAAAATTACTTATTTAGTCCCTCGTATTAGCGACCTCGCTACGCTCGCTCACCAATTCCTTCTCGGGACGAAATAAGTAACTTTGTGACTTTCACCCCTAGTGTAACAATGTACTATTTTAAGACTGCATAGATTTCCTACTCAAGTCGAATAACGAACCATTTTCTGGTAACAGATTACGAGGACTATGAAACCGAAGACATGGAGAACGATGACGACTTAGACAGAGATCGTGGTACCTACGAGATCATCATCGACGGGCTGGGGGAGAGCTCGCGCGCAGCACCCCCTCCGCCTCCCCCTCCCGGCGGTGGGGGAGCGCCGCCTCCTCCGCCGCGCGAGGCGGCGCGCTCAGCAGCCGTGCGCCCGTGTGACACCAGCGCTGAGCTGTTCACGCTGCAGTCGTCAAGACTCAACACTGCACAACCGCTCAAGGGCAAACTTACTAATTGCCACAACTCTGGCTGCGAGAGGTTAGACAAGTGTAGATAAAACTGCAAAGACCGCTTTTCGGAGCTGCTTTTTCACCGAAAACAAAGGTTTAACTTTAACTTACGTTCAAGTCATCAATAAAAGTTATAATCAAAATTCGAATCTATATCGAGATAGATATTTATGAAAATGGAAAAACATTTCGTTTCTCGTGTGTCCCAGGCCGTTCAGCGTGCAAAAGATCCCGCACAGCAACCTGATCCTTCTGGTGGTTGACACCCTATGCCCGTGCGGTGCCAAGCGCCTGGACGTGAGGCCGCGCGAGGCCACCGCGCGCGCCGCCTGCCGCCGCGCCACTGGCCACCACCGACGACGACCCGCGCACTGCGGTTCATACCATCCTGAGGTAACGTAACCTTCTCCTCCTACTGGTGGACACGCTATGCCCGTGCGGAGCCAAGAGCCTGCCCAAGTAACAAAATGTGGTCTTGTAGTGGTTCCGGGGCCAGGTCTATAACAGTCTAGTAAAAAAATTTATAACCACGGAAAAGGGCCCATTTTATACGCGTACTTTTGCTAATAAAACACTCATGACTTGACGAGCACCACTTAGACCAATAATACACTTATAGTTGGACTACGCAGAACTATCTGCTCCCGCGAACTCAGCTATGAGCATATAACGAGATCCAGGCAGGCGTGTAAACGCCTGCCTGGTTCTCGTCAATTAGAGACACAATACGACACCGTCAATTAGAGACACAATAGTAAGACAATAGATGCACGGCCACCGGTGGTCGCTTGGGGATTCATGAATTAAACAAAGAGGCAGTTAAAATGTCGATGAAAACTGATGTTTTTTATTTCTGTTGATATTGATTTTTTTATGTCTTTCACTTTAATATTTTAGTCACTATAATGATGTTGCTTGCAACCAACTTTTAAAGCACTTTTTATAGAAGTGTGATAATAACCAATAAATAATAAAAATAAAGACTTAGTAGGTATAATGGATTAATATCTATATAAGACTGATTAAGATAACCGTTGTTGTTGTTGTTGTATATTTATATACTTAGTTCAGATTTTATTTATAAATTACGGTGCCAAGGATAGCATTTTGTTTTATTTACTAATAATACATTAGGCTATAGTTTATTATCATAACTACGAAGTTATTGATGCACTACGTTAAATAAAAAAATAGAATAGAATAGAATAGAATAAACTTTATTGTACACCAAAATAGTAACAATGACATAGTAACATGAATAGTAATTATGAAATGATTTTATAAACATTTTATATTCTTCAAGGGTTATCTATATAGTTATAAATTCTTAAGAAAAAAGGCGCAAATAACCATATGCGCCCATTTTTATTAAAAATATGTACTACATAAATAAACTAAATACTTATAAAAAAAGGAAAGCCAAAAGCGTTTGAACATTAAAGGACGCATCTAGGCCATATACGTTTTTTTTTTTTTCTCGACGGGGAAAATCATCTTTGACGAAACCCGCTCTTGGGTGGAGCGGGAGACAGTGTCAGACTCTTACTGACTAAAAACCCCGCGCCGTTCCTTCTAGCCTTCATACCGGGGCACGAGCTCCCTTTCGGACAACCCTGTCCCCAGTAGGCTTCGACCCAGCTGGGCCCCTCCTGCTGCTGACAACTCCTTGAGGCGCGCGGGAACAGTGCGCGCCGTCGACGTCTTGGACTCGGTCCATTACCGGACGATCGGACAGCGAGCTACCCATGGCTCGCCGTCCGCGAGCCCACGTCTACGGTGGCCGGAAATCGGGATCGGAATCCCGGCGACAGCGGCGAGGGCGCCGTTGCCTGATGCGGTCGGCCTCCTCCTTTGCAAGCATTACTGCTTCACAGAAGGAGGCGACCGCCTGCCATTCCTCCTCGCTTCGGACCATGGCCTCGACCAGGGCCCGGTCTCCGCCGTCGATCGCCCCCACGAGGGCACGGCGATGCTCCGCCCAGGCAGGGCACACCTCGACGGTGTGCTCCACCGTGTCCTCCGGGCGTTGCGCACAGTGGCGACACCCGGGCGTCTCTTCCGCCTGAATCTGAGGCCATTTACGTCTATTCAATTAAGTATGTGATATTTCTCTTGATTTTTTATACTAAGATAAAAAGGTTTTTTTATTATTTTTATAATAATAATTTGATAAATTTATATTATTATTAAACCAAGTTAAAGCTCATTATAATTTGCTTTATTTTCAACTTTTAATATGTAAATATTTTAATTTACTCGAAGACAGCAAACGATGTCCCGTTTCATTCATTAAAACATTTTTTTATCCGTTTTTACTTTTTGTTAGATACGTCTTTTGAACTATCGGGGGCAGCCTAGTGGAGTCTTGCTGCTTCCAGCCGCCAGTCCGAAGTTAAAACTATTTTTTCGTTATTTCACAGGAAATTGAAATCCAGTCGTGCGGGCGCGGCGGGCGCGTGCTGCCGGCGCTGTGGGCCGCGCTGCCGGCGCTGTGGGCCGCGCTGCCGGCGCTGTGGGCCGCGCTGCCGGCGCTGTGGGCCGCGCTGCCGGCGCTGTGGGCCGGGCTGCCGGCGCTGTGGGCCGCGCTGCCGGCGCTGCTGCACCTGGCGCGCACGTGACTGCGCGGCGCCGCCTAGACTCACCAGCCCGGGAGCGTCGCGAGTGAAGCGCACCGTACCCACTCAGTTTCACTAACCGGTCGATTTTTTAACTGTTATCTCGTAGTCTCACGATATCCCCAGGGAAAGTTTCTAAATAAGGCGTTCGAGTGTTCTTGCGAGTGATGTGAGTGGAGCGGCGTGCGGTCCGTATGAGTGCGTGTGGCGGGCTGCGGGCTGCGGGCTCCGCGGCTCGCCACAATTTTGATCAATTTTACCGACTGAAGTTTTGGTCCGACCAAGTGAACTTTTGATCTTGTTTTGAGACAGGATTATAGTCGAGTTAGGGTACGATGATTATTGAAATATTTTCTCCTCTCTGTTAAGTTGTCACTTTCATATTGTAACTGATGCAGACGCATACGGTAAATAGGTAGGTAACGAATATCTTGTTAAATTTAAATCGAGGATTTTCACAAACTTGGAGATCTTATAAATTATAGCTAATGTTAATAGGTATTGAAAGATAATTAATGTAAAATATTAATATCGTTTAACTGTTTTAGAAAAATTTACCTATGTTGAGACCTAATTCGATTTATTTCTTGATATCTGTCATTCAAATTTATCGCAAACTTATTGAATAGTTGCATAGGGGTTGTTGTAAATAAGAAAAATATTTGTTTGTAGGGAGGTTTTTTTGCTGAATTTATGTGTGCCTGTGTTATGTAAAAAGTCGTTGTGTCGTCGAGGAGGCGTCGCAGCGCTAACACGCACTGCCATACAGGGGAACAAACTTATAGTAGCACGTTGTCGAGGGCGAGGCGGTGGGCCCGCGTGTGTCACTAGTGCACGGGTGCGCCATTAGTACAACAGTGCACTGGTGTACTAGTAGTACACCAGTGTGCCAGTAGTGCACCGGTGTGCCAGTAGTGCACAGGAGTGGCAGTAAGTCAGCAGTGAGGCAGCGGGCCCGCGCCGCAGTAGGCGTGTCCCCGGGCGCGGCGACGCCTGCGTCTCTGACGACTTTCCATTATAGTCGTTAGTGATTTTCTCGCCTAATCTTCGAGTAATGTCGTAAAGAAACTGTAAACAGTTTCGTATTTTTATTGTAAATATTTTACTAACTTAAAAGGCCTACTACAATTTTAAGAAAGTGTGTTGCTAATATATAGATCGTTCAAATTCGACTTCTGCTGTCGTAAATAATTACTTCGTCATATCGATCGGTAACAATAATTGTTTGCATATCAGAATGTTCTCTGTCGATTGTTTCCAGTCGAGAAGTCGAGGCCTCGGAACAATGGATAAGTACTGACATAATACTTTCATACGTAAATTTCAAATTTCGGAGTATAAGAGAATAAGCGTATTACCTATTAACTTGTTTGTACCTAACCTAAATGTGAATGTTACATAGGAGTAATGATCAAATCCACATACTTACATTAAAAATTAAATAGAGTTATATATATCATATATTAAATAGTCATTAACGTACACGAGTATACGGCTTGCTATTGTCCATTTTATTGCAAACTTTTGAAATAGTACAAAAGCCACACATGCCTATGCATACAGATATTCCTAATTAACGTAGCTGACAGAGATTGAGTGCCAAACTACAGTATTACAATATGTGTCACAGTTCACACGGAGTTTAGTGTATGGAGCGAGGAGTCGATGTGTCTGCCGCGCGTGCGTCGCCGGCGAGTGCGGACCGCGCAGGACAGGACAATAGCAAGCTCGACATTCTACAACGAACATTGGTTACAGTAATCTCTTCATGTGTACTTGCGTATTATATTATAAGTGGGAAGAGAACTGAACGGGCTTAGAGTTTTTAGAGTCGCCTGATGTCGGGCATTGTACGAGTATATGCAGTTTTACTAACGTTTATATGGTACAGTAGTTAGAATACATTACCCAAGAAAGTTTTAGATATTACAATTCTCTTGCATACAATAGAGAAATACTAGCAATTTAAAGCAATATATAAAGTTAACTCGGTATATTCCCCAATAGAGTAACAGTGAGATTACTGTAGTCAGTGTGCTCATATCACACAAGCTAACATAATCATATCGTACACGGCATACTCACAATATACAACAGATATCGTTGATTGAAGGCGCTTTTGAGAAATTGTACATTTTGTATAAATAATACAGTAAGGAGTCGATTTAATGGCGTAGAGATTGTTTAAACTGGTGAGTGGCGAACGACTGGTAATGTATTGAAAGTGCTTCTAGTAAGCGTCGAGTCTTCCATAGCAGTCGAACGCGGGGCGAGTGTTTACTGTTACGTCTAAGTATTAAAACGATAATAATAGCGTATACTTATCATAGCATAGGCGGAGCTCGCGTCAAGTACCATGTGCAGATATTTTTACTTGCACTTCGCGGGATTTAGTTCTATGTAACTATAGACACAAAACAAATACCTCGTTTAGTTACTGAAAATGTAATAGTTAGACAGAGTTAGCATTTATTTCGCGTTTAGTTCTTGGACATATCAATTCAGGCACCAAATGAGACTATAGCGTAAGCAATTTTTAAATTTTTTCATGTGTTACAATATTGATATCGATTATTTTAATAAGGTCTTTATCAATGTTTTGTAGAGTCGCAAGTTAATGATCCCACATTGACAGGGTCCTCATTAAAATAGTTGCGTAGTGCGGCCAGCGGCCCAGTGGCAGTGGCTACTCCTTGCCACGCCCACTATATCCCTGTATCGTATTATACATTTTTATATAAATCTAAAATTCTTGTTTTTATAAAATACTGTCAATTCAGTTCTAATGCTTCTTAGAACTATAATCAAGATACGTGTGGGTAAATTTTAAAATTATTCAGATTGGATAATAAATTTTGACGTCACTGTTTGTAATATATTTTTTTTGTCTTAGTTAATGCTGTATCATTGGGCACGGCAATTTGTGTGAACATGGTTCTCTAGCGTAATTCTAGTAAAATACTGTTCTTTTTGTTACTTGCCAGTTCATGCTATAGATATACAGTAATTAAAACAATAAAGTTCTCTTATAACATTGTGACTATGTGTTTTTTTTTTGCCAACCTGATGTCATCTCCCGACGATTACCCCACGAGTGTGTTTTGATTCTTATTAATTCATGGGTCATGTATAATTTGTTGGCTGTACAACTTAATAGCTGTTGGTTGGTAGAAGAAAAAAAAGAAATTGATTATAATAGACTTTATTATGTCATTGTAAAAAAAAATACCAAGTACAGTCATAAGACCAGTAAGTATTATTTTTAAAGGTCTGTTGAACTTAACAACGGTAAATCTTATCTTTAAAAATGGAATACCTTTTTAAATATTAAATAAAGGATAAAGGAGATATTTAACAGTTACATGTAGAGACTGGCCGCAAACACGATGTCTCGTTTCAGCAGTTTGATGGCTTCACTGAACTTGTTCTCCAGGTCTGTGTTGCCGATGTTCTTGGCTGCCTGGCACAGCTGACGCAGCACCTCTTCTAGACGACGCATGCATCGGATTATGGAACCTAGAAATTGGTTGAATTAAAATTATAGCGTTGGTTGTACAGTGGTTACAAGCGCAATTGTTGAACGAGTGGACCTTGGTCTGTTTCCCTAAAGTTATTAAAAACATTTGTTTATTTTAGTCAACCAACAATTATTTACATATTATAAAAAAAATCCCCCATAGCGTTTGTCTATCTGTCTGTATCAACGCGATAAACTCAAAAACGAATTAACGAATTTTGTGTCGATTTGTTCATGCAATTTTCACTCGGTGATTAATAGGGAAGGTTTAGGTGTATATGGATATTATAGTAGAGAAAAGCTGAGAAATTCAAAGATTTCTAGCACCAGTGCGAAACTGGGGCAGATTGCTAGTTTGTACATTCAGTTGTTATTATAAAATTGAAGTTTAGAGTTTATGTTTGATACTCCTTCAGGTTCAAACGGCAGATAAGATCTATTCATCCTGATAACACACAGAACTACATAGCACAAAGAATTACCAAACTTATAGAATCCTACCTAAGATTTCATTCATACCTAAGATTTTCAAGATATTCACAAAAATTTGTCCAGTAACTAAGTTGCAAAAAACATATACCTCGAAAGCAAGGTTGACAAAATATGGAGTGCCTCAGGGCAGCGTATTAGGACCCCTGTTATTTTTTATATACAACGTGTAACGTTAAATGCGCAAAACCTCAGACACCCCAAATGATTTTTAATTCGACTGACCTAATTACGTGAGAAAAAAGAACATTTAAAAAAAATTAAAGGTTTTATGAGCAGTTTTAGTTTGTTTAAAATTCATATCTGCATTGAAATAAGAACTTTTATTATTCCGTGTATGAGAAAATTTGATTGGATTACAACTATTTGTGTTTGTTTACGTATTTCAGCGGGTTCGCGCACGTGATGACTCGACCTATTCATAAATATACAGGTCAAAGTTTTAAGGAAGATTTTTTTGAAAAATGTAACCTATATTAAAAAGTGTTTTAAATGATTCTGCTCGTTATTCTGATCAAACTAATTTCAGGTTTTGCCCATTTAACGTTACACCTTGTATAATACCTATATGATTCAGTATTCCCCACTTTTTAACGAACAACTATCGTACTACGTAATTTTTTGCTTGGAAGACGGAAGCTTATCTATCTAAACGGTATCGTTACCGAAAATAACAGGGCACGAAAGGGTACTTTTTGCTGATGATAGCACGGTTGTTATAAAATGCAACAATCATAATTATTATGAACTTGACATTAATAACACTCTCTCGAAAATAATTAATTGGCTTAGTGACAATAATCTTGTAATAAATCTAAATAAAACTAAAATTATGCATTTTCACCAACGGCTTGTAAATACTCCAGTTAATGTCACCTATAATCAGTCTAAAATAGAAGAGGCTAGCATTTCAAAATTCTTGGGTATTTCTATAGACAGCAAACTGACCTGGAAACCACACCTGGAAGAAGTTTGCAAACGATTAAGCAGATCAGCGTATCTTCTATTTCAACTATCGAAAAAAGTAAATACTGAAACACTCTTAACGGCGTATGGATTGGTATCCTCGGTTTTGCGTTACGGTGTTCTTTTTGGGGACCGTCAACAAATCGAGAACTTGTTTTTAAAATGCAAAAGAGATGCATACGATCGATGTTGGGTTTAAAACGGACTGACAGTTGCATTCCATATTTAAAAAAATACAATATCTTAATGTTTCCTGCTTTATATATCTTGGAGACTTCTTTGTTTGTAAAAAATAATCCCCACTTATTCAAAAAAATGGCCACAGTAAAGAAATTACCCATACGTGCTCAATATATGAACACATTATGCCATGTTAAATGTAAAACTGCACTGATGAAGAAAAGTTTCTTTGGTATTGCTCCCCAAGTTTTTAATAAATTACCCGATGTAATTAAATGCATGCCTGTACAAAAGTTCAAAAACTCTACAGAAGCTGTTACTTGAAAAATGCTATTACACATTAGACGAGTTTCTGAATGACAAATTTATTTAATGTAAATTCTGGAATTATTATTGTGTTATCATTTAAATTTATTTTATTATAATGCAAATGCATTATTTTAATTAATTTAATTATTTTGACATATGTAAATTGCTGACATTATTTTATTTTTTTATTTTTTTGTACTATTTTATTTAAGTTTTGACAATTTTTACTTTTGTATTACAATTAATTTAACTGTGATCACATCAGCACTATTCTGTATGCCTTTCGGCGGAACATGGATTGGACCAAACACTACATAAATAATTATAAGATCATTGTACCCTGTGTTCACGAATAATAAATAAATTTGAATTTGAAAAAAAAAATTGAAAACAGTGGCAATGGGCAGAAGGCCTCCAACAAGGTGGACTGGTGACCTAGTGAAGATTGCGGGAAACCGATGGATGCGAGAGGCACGGGATCGTTCTTTGTGGCGACACTTGGGGGAGGCCTATGTTCAACAGTGGACGTCTATCGGCTGAAATGATGATGATAACACACAAGTTTGTCACCAGCTTACCTTCAAACACGTCAGTCATCTTGCAGATCTGCAGGAAGGAGGCTCCCTTGGCCCAGGTGTGCACCACGTCCATGAGCGTGCACTTGAACTTGCCCACATACTCGTCTTCATCCAGCTCCAGCTTGACGTCTAGTGACACCTTGGCTATCCTGCGGGCAAATTCCTAGGAAAAAAATAAAATTGCAGGTTTTAGAAGTTCCAGTTTAAAGAAGAAGATATCACATTTGGGACTATTGAGTAGTATTAGCTCCTTATAGACAGGACTGACTGGACTTGTGGACTGTGTAGTTACCAGGATATGATATCCAACATACTAATAAAAAACTAGAAACATATCCGCCATATACGTCGACCGCAAATATATCTGGAGATGATTATATTCCTTCCCAAGTTACAACCATTTCTTTTGCGTCGAACGCCTCGAGTTGGCCACACCCCCAATTCTTTGTTCTGACCACGTGACTGAGCGTTGAGATGACGTCATTCCCGTACATTGAAGCTTTCTACTAGCAGATTAACAGTTTGGCTAGGAGTACTGATACCATTACGGTTGATACCATGATACATGCTACCATACACTATAAACAAAATAAACAAATTTTCAGCTAATACGATTTTCCATGTAGACAACTAAACCATTTAACGCGAACGAGAAGCGATGCGGTGCGATGGAACAAACAATTAATACTTAAAAGCAATAGTCTACTGCACCAACCACACGTGGGTGCGATGCAACGACAAGCGAAGCGAAATGGACGCATTAGTTAGTTTGATATTTTCGTCTATTTATTTATTTTACTTCACAGATGGTTTACAGACTAATAAAAAGTTAAATAAATCGTGTAATAAATCAAGTCGCTATTTACAAGTCACGTAGACCAAAAATATCGATAAAAATAAAGTATACACACAATTAATTAGTAAATAAGGTAGTTATTATTATCATTAAAAAAATCTGTGCCTTTTGCCATCGTAAGGTGCAGAACAAGTCGTGTGAACTTTTACGGAGTGCGGTGACTCGTTTTACATAAATGGCGGCTGAAACGGCGACTTCGCGCGCACGTGTCCATCAAACAATAAATGAAGAGTCTCATGTAAAACAAACCTGTAACTGTCTAAGCACTCCGCGCAACTCCTCACCGGTGGCAGACTGCTGGGAGGAGTTCTCGTCGCACACGAAGCAGCTGATCAGCGCCGCGCTCTGTTCCGAGCTGAGCCCGTTGAACACGCCGTTGAATATTAATTCCGTCAGCAAAAGTTCGTCGGCACTGTACGAGTTGGACAAAAAGAATATTTATTTACCATACTAAAATAGATGTAGCAATTTCTATTTGTTTGTATAGACTTAGGGTCAGTTCACCGGAGAGGCGACACGACGCGACGCTGCGCGAAGAGCTACTCAAAATGTAACTTTAACTACACAAAAAGATACACATTTCAGATCGAGATGCCTCACGGCGCAGGTCTACATGATGCAAAGTATTCTGAATAGTGCACAGCGCGTCGCGTCTCGGTGTGGACTAACCCTTAAAGTCAAAACTGGACTGGTAGAGAAAGTCCGCCTTTGTACTTTTATGTTGCTTGAAGTTTTAATAAATAAATAAATAAAACTACTTCACATATATCAACAAAACCTATGTATCATAGAGATCAAACACGACCCAGAAAATCATATTAATTCATTAAACCCCAAGCGAACGCCGGCGTTCACGCACCCATTGTCTTTCTATTGTGTCTCTAATTATCACGATTGAACCGCTAAAATATAAGTACAGCCCTGAGCCCAATCGTGTACCAGGCACTTCCGATAAACTTAGCAGAGACTACTGAAGACTAGACCTGTAAACATGACTAAGTTTTTTTTTGCCTACCAAAACAGTAACGTGTTATATATAATGTTAATTTTAATTAATTGGCAATCAACAAATTCTAGATTTGGTCCCACAGTGAAACATATTCGAGAGTACTTTACCAACCAGAAAAATCGCCAGGAACAAGCTCCCTTAAGGTGGTGCATCACGACTCATATTTTCATTATTTTTCATACAACCACTCATAACTGATTATGGCGTTATTACACATTTTTCATTAGATATTTTGGAAACACAGTATCTTGTGGATATTATCTAGGTTTCCAAAGAAACCTATTTCTAAATTTGTGTAAAAATAATCCAGTAAAAACCTCTGAAAATGTCCTATTTTGTATGAACTTTGACACTTCATAATATGCCTAAAAATTAAAAAAGTCAAAAAAGTAATTATCTAGAGACCTTGCAAATTTTATTACCATATTTGTTGCAAAATAAACTTGATATGGTGTTGTTTGCCGACGACACTTCTCTGATATCTATATATATAAAAATGAGACTCGTTTTCCGTTGTCACGACTTGGCATGAAAACGGGTTGACCGATTTGGCTGATTTTTTTTTTTTGTTGTGATTGTTATTGCGAGGAGAAGGTTATTATGTAAAAAAAAAAATAATTAGGGTAGAGTAGGGTAGAGTAGTAGGGTAGAGTAGGGTAGAGTAGAGTAGAGTAGGGTAGAGTAGGGTAGAGTAGGGTAGAGTAGGGTAGAGTAGGGTGGAGTAGGGTGGAGTAGGGTGGAGTAGGGTGGAGTAATAATGTAGTTCTTAATGGCAAAAAAACTAAATGTATAAGATTTTCCTTACCGAACGTCAAAAGTAGTTATTGTGACATTGTATTGAACAATGAGAAATTAGAATTTGTCGAAAAAACGGTTTTCTTGGGGATTACGCTTGACTCAAGGCTACAATGGGGTCCTCACTTAACATCTCTTGCAGGACGGCTTAGCTCGGCTGCATTTGCTGTTAGAAAAATCCGCCAATTTACGGATGTTGATACCGCTAGACTAGTCTATTTTAGTTATTTTCATAGTATCATGTCATACGGTATCTTACTATGGGGACGGGCTGCAGACATTGACTCAATCTTAAAAAAAATCTAAAATTCTAGATACTGACGTCTCAGGATAGTTCCAGAACAATAGAGTCGCATCGCGGGGCCATAAATCAATTTTATTATTTTGTCCTTCGCGAGTCACTCACGCGAATTTCGACTCTATTGTTAATGGCGGAAAGTACCATTTCCCTTATCCACCTACAGATACCTACAGATTACATACCTACTAAATACTAGGTACAACGAGTACTTATGACGGAATGTTCTAGATCTTGCCAGGCTAGGTAGGTACTTTGGTTCTAGAGCTTTCGAACAGCAATGCGTTTTAATTATTCGTTGCCACTCTTTATTTTGTCGGAGATATGACGTGTTGAAGTTTAACGGCGTAACAATATTATAAGTTGGAGGATTATATACAAGATAAAAATGCTTGGCTCAATGCTGGTCCAGCTCCACTACCACACTAGGGTGTATTGATTAGTTTGGAAACTATAATTATATATTTTTTTTTTGTAATTTGAAAATATAGTTTAAACTTGTGATCATTTATTACTTTTGTTTTTGAAAACCATAGCATTGTTTAATGTAGAAGCACTTTTTTTTCCTATTTATGAATGTGAGGTACCATGAAGCATTTTTATTGGGTTACGACTTTTATTCTCTTTGTTTTTGACATTACGAGCATGGCAGTTAGGAGTTTGTCATGCTCACTTAAATGTCTCGCTGCTGGTGGCGCGTGTATTGGGTCATTCGGTTCCCTTGAAAATGGTTGAGCTGAGTGGGGCTGATGCACGCGTCATGCTCGTGAACGGGTGCCGTCAGTTGAGACTGGTCATCTCTTAACTGCCAGTAGCTTAATTCAGTTTTTATTTTTTAATATATTTTTAATTTTAATTTTAATATCTACATTGTGCTCACATAATAGAAGCAACATGAAATAATGTAAACAAACATTATATGTAACACATAATATGATTTAAAAGAGTGTCCATGGAGTTTCTTGCACGTTCTTCTCCATAGAGATCTACGCTTTGGAACGTGCAATTTAGCTTCACTTTTCTTGGACTGACCGACATTTGACTATTCAAAAGTGCCTACATTTGGTCTATTTGAAATAAATGATTTTGTATTAAGATTCTAAATGACGTCCACTTTTTCCAAAAACTTTTAAGGGTTTAAAAAAAACAGTTAATTTCCTGGAGCAAGTTTTGCGAAATTTTCGAGTAAATCTCGGAATTACCGAATACTAACAGAGTTTCCAGGCGTTATCTCTCTTTTTTTGCGTTGCCTTTTCGTCAAACATCGCGTTGGATTGCATTAAATGAAGTAACAAGCTTTTAAAACCATTTTCGATGTTTACGAAAAGCGAGTGAAGAAGGACCCTCTTAAACCACTTAGCACAGTATTTTTAATAACCTGCTCAACTCGCAAGCGATGCGTCCCTTCAACTCGATAACATCAGCGGCGGTGCAGTAACCCATTCTCCGCAGCACTCGTTTCCTCTTCTTAAGTTCGTCCATCTGCAATATACTCTTAGCTTTCCTCAGCTCGGCCTTGGCTAGGGTCAGTTCTTGGTGAAGTTCTTGTTTCCTGTCGTACGCCGCGGTTAGTGCGCCGCGGCTCTTATCATTGTGTAAGGGGTGGGAGTATAGTCTGTGAGAAATTGAGAGTGAGTAAAATATTGGTTTGAAGACACAAGATAAACTAGATTTATTAATTTGCTCACCCCCCATAGTAAATGTCGTGGTAATATATAGTCTTAATGTTGACCAGGCCTATTAGGAGTATATATCGCACCTTTGGTAGAACAAGGGCACAATTGCAGTTTTTGCAATTTTACAGGAGAGTCATTTTAAGATATTTTTTGTACTTAATTTGGTCTAGCTATGTTAATAATGTTCTAAGGTTGTTCTGCTTTGTATGACATAAACTATATACTATATTCTTCCTTTTTAAAGCATTTCTGCATATTTAAGTCATTTTGGCAATTTATGACAATTATGCCCTTGTTCTACCAAAGGTTATGTGCAAAATTTTAACAGGATTGCTTTAGTAGTATTTGCGTCAATTGAAAACATCAATCCACGTTGCGGGAATCCGATGGATGCGTGACGCACAGGACCGGTCGTTGTGGCTTCACTTGGGGGGGGGGGGCTATGTTTGGACATAGGCCTCCTCCAAGCGTGGACGTCTTTCAGCTGATATGATGATGATGATCCACATTTCTACTATTGAACCACTTTTTTATGTTTGAAAGCATATTTTCTAGCAATGGTTCTTACACGTGCTTTGGTCAAAATCGTTTCAATCATTTACAAGTTTTGGAAGTAAAAGTGAGAATGTACAACCTAATACTTGCAACTATGGCTATATGGGGTATTAAATGAAAAAGTAAAAACTGTACATTACAAAACTAATAAATGAAAATCGACCAGAAGTTCAAAGGACTGTACATAGTGTTAGTTGGGTAGCTAGACAAACATACGTTTTTCAAAGTGATCTCACCTTTCTTCTAATAGTTTTATTCTATCAACACATTCTTTGAACACTGTTTCGTTGATTTTCATATCTTTTATAGGGTTCAATAATGGCGGTCCTTCAGGGAAGCGCTTTTTAACTTCGCCAATAGTTTTCAGCACAGATTTACGGTTGTCTGCTGGCCTCAGATCCTTAGGGTAGTATACTCGAAGAGAGCTAATTTGATAGATTAGTGTGTGGAGTACTGGTACCACTTCCACGTCACCTGCCTGAAAACAACGTGAACTTAAGCAAACTAAATACTAAAATTAGGTGCCATATTTTATTTTAATAGGTATTCAAGGTCTTTAAAATGGATAATAATATTTTTATTTTTTATTTTATTTGCGTGATCGAATGATCGGAATATGTTTTTGCGTCACTTTATCGTATCGAGAGGTTGTCGATAGTCGATCAATATATTTTTCATGCGGATAGACCGCATAAAAAATTTACAATCAAGACAAGGACCTTTTTAAACCATAACGGATAAGTGCATGTATTTAACTGATAGTTGTGGTATATAGCGAACGCAGGAGTTCTTCTGCAAAACACTCATTATTCGCCTATCCCCTCGTCGTTTTTTTCTGTTTATTTGCCGCTATTGTGCATTAAAGAATATTAAATTGACTATGTCCTACTGTCTACGGACGCGTAGCTTCACAGACGCGTATTTTTCAGTATACGTTTGGTGTACGCCTGCTCACAGCTTATACAAAACTATGAAACTGTCGACGGAACGGGAACGTCGTGCTGTCGTGTTGTTGCTACTTCGTCGACAGAGCTACGCGTCCGTGCACGGTAGGCCTAAGATGTATCGTTGATAGTTTAGCGCATTACCTCGCCTTGTGGACACGGCACCTTGCTGTCCGCGTCGTCTCCGGTAGCCTTCTTCACGTGCAGCAGTATATCCACTATGATGACTGTTTCGGCCGTCAGTGGGTTGTCTTCCCCTTTCTTACCTCGACCAGTTTTGTGTCTGAAGTTCACTATGATACCCCAGTCGAACTCGTGCTTTTCGGTTTTGACCTGAGTTAGAACAAAAATAAGGTTGAACACACTTCATGAAATGGCCAAGTAAAACTGCATCCTACATCAATGATATGGCCAAACGAGGATTGACATATCATCAAATGTCAATATGGTCTGCTAGTGTTAGTCGGCCATAAGTGATCAATTCTAAGATCTGGTCACGACATATAAATTAATCTAGAATGCTACATTTATAGAAGACTAACTATTGCAGCGGTTTCGCCCGAGTCAAAGTAGAAAATTATCCAAAGGGTGTCTATCCCACACTCCCAGCTGTTCCAGGACGCGGTCTACCCGTGTGTCAAACATCGGTTCAGCCGTGCAACGTTTTGAATAACCATATTTTCGTCGCTAGTTAGCTATCAAACTAATAAGACTAAATAAGAAGACTCTAATTAATGTCATGCCACACTCGACGTTATATATAGATAGATGGCCTTCAAAGAAACCATAAAATATAATATTCGTTAAGTATATTTGTTAGTGTTGGTATCTTCAACCTAATTCAAAGACACAGTGAGATTCTACTCTTTATTCATACTTTGCCAAAATATGATTATGGAGGCTATTTCATTAAAAAATCATTCAATAACTGATCTGAAAGGGTTATATTGACGATTTAAATGAGTAGGTATAACTCAGTAAAGCCATCATTATTTATTACAATCGCTAATCACACTATAATAATAAACAATCAAATTTTAATTAATATAGTGTGATTAGCACTAGTATTTTTTCACATTTAATGCAAAAAACTAAGCAAATTTGAAATTCGCGGGCTACTCTGGCACCAATACATACTGTTCATGCATTTTCATTCAGACATACATTTCTCCCACATTAAAACAAACAAGTATATTTCAAACTAGCTTTTCCCCGTTGCTTCGCCCGCGTACATAAAATATAGCCTATATCACTCAGGAATAAAGCAGCTTTCTATTGGTGAAAAAATGTTAGCAATCGAACTTGTACTTCCAGAGATTACCTCCTACAAACAAAAAAAACTACCTCTTTATAATATTAGTGTAGATAAAAAAATATACTGACTTTAACAAGTCGTCCAGGCTGTAGGAAAGGCTTCAAATACTCCGGCTTAGTGATGAAGGCTCTGAACTGCGCGCCCAGGAGGTCAAGCTGTGACCTGATAGCACAGTATGAAGCTATCGAGTGTTCCTCCGCAATGCTCAGGGAATCGTACTCTTTCTGCTTTGTTTTCACTTCTGTTGGTGGGCAAATGATAATATTAGACGGTGGCCCGTGTGTTAGATCATTCAGTTTTTTTTAATGGTTGAGCTGAGTGGGGCTGATGGTTGGTTCGATTGACACGCAACTAATTACAGCTTTATTTTCAAGTATAGGATAAATTTCAATCAGAAAGAAATAATAATCAGTAAGAAAACCGGTAAACAATTATAATAAACCGTTTATTAATTTTTTTTTCATTTGAACAGCTTAATTTGTTTTTCCATATACACCGTTAAATTTTAATCGTTTTAATCCTTTGAACTGGTGGTTTCACTTATAAAATACTATTCATCCAAAGCTTGTAGAGCGGTGTAAATTTTAAAATAAAAATAAAAAACAAGTGATAAGATAAAACTCGACTTTGTTAAAAAAAAATGGTTGCACCCACGAGTGTAGGCACGTGAATTCAATGACTCGCACGTAATTAAATGATTCCAAATTTGCCTTCATACTTTTACAGGCTTAGGACGGACTTAACTGCTTTGTGTCTAAGACATACCTAATAAAATATTTACTTATGCTAAAAGTGGTAGGTAGTTATATGTAAAAATAAATCTCTACAGGCCTGCTAGATGTGGCGTAGGTATTTAAAAATGTGGAATCAAAATTGTGTACAATGATTTAAATAAAAAGTTGTGTTACATACCTAAATCGGTTGTCTATTGTTTACCCGAAGATTATATTCCATAATCATCATATTCCCGAATTTCATTTAACCGAATTTCATTTGCCCGAAGGTTTTATTTGCCCTAAAAGACATATGACATACTGTTAATTGCCCGAAACTTAGATACCATAAGATACGAGTGCCATACGGATCGTTTTTCATATTTTTAAGTGCCATAATAATTTTCAAACATAATATTTAAACGCCATAATGATTATTAGACATAACGAGCGAATAGACCTAGCCAAACCTTAAAATATTCTATGGTCGACGGAGTCCCGATTGCATCCAGTTTCTCCTGATATAACAACCGTTACATACCCAATGTTGGGCACGCCACAATTATGGCGGTAAGTCCCCTCTTTGAGGCGTGGCTGGAAAGACCTCACGGCGTCCTTACCTTCCGCATGACGCAGGTCCTCACCTGACATGGCAAGTTCGGGAGGTTCCTGCATCGGATTCGAGCGGAAGAGACGCCCGGGTGCCGCCACTGTGCGGAACGCCCGGAGGACACGGTGGAGCACACAGTTGAGGTGTGCCCTGCTTGGGCGGAGCAACGCCGTGCCCTCGTGGGGGCGATCGGCGGCGGAGACCTCTCGCGCCGGGCCTTGGTTCAGGCCATGGTCCGGAGCGAGGAGGAGTGGCAGGCGGTCGCCTCCTTCTGCGAAGCAGTAATGCTAGCAAAGGAGGAGGCAGACCGCGTCAGGCAACAGCGCCCCCGCCGCCGCCGCCGGGATTCCGATCCCGATTTCCGGCCACCGTAGACGCGGGCTCGCGGACGGCGAGCCATGGGTAGCTCGCTGTCCGATCGTCCGGTAACTGTCCGGACCGAGCCAAGGCGTCGACGGCGCGCACTGTTCCCGCGCGCCTCAAGGAGTTGTCAGCAACAGGAGGGGCCCATCTGGGTCGAAGCCTACCGGGGTCGGGGTTATCCGAAAGGAAACTAGAGCCCCGGTATGAAGGCTAGAAGGAACGGCGCGGGGTTTTTAGTCAGTAAGACTCTGACACTGTCTCCCGCTCCACCCAAGAGCGGGTTTCGTCAATGATGATTTTCCCCGTCGAGAGAAAAAAAAAAAAAAAAAAAAAATACCCAATGTCGATGACAAACGATATTATGGCTTATGATAATTGGGGCATGTGACAATTAGGACATGTGATAATTAGGGCTTACAATGATTATGACAAATGATGTTAAGGTAAGTGACTTTATGGGAAACAAAGCTTCTAGCACGTGACTAATATAGCAAATAAGAGTAGGGCAAATGAATATGTATGGTGCCTACTAGTGGTTTGCATTATTTAATCACTCATGCGAGAATCGGTTCGAATTATTAAAAAGTACCTTATTTTTTTAATTTCATCTTTACAAATCGATAGTGTTTTATGTAGCGGTTTGACCCTCCACGGGATTAAAACGATCAAAATTTAACGGTGTATAGGGTGACTGGTAATTAGTGACCGATAATTGTAAACGTGATTGTACTCATGTTTACTGATCACTTTCCCTAAGAAAGTTTTTTATACTCATTATTCAACCGGGAGATGTAGGTACCTACACTGATTACATACATGGTACACCGATGAGTTTGTAACCGGCGCGGGTGCACTATCATTATTGGAGGTAAGGTACATGCACGGAGTAAGTATAGAAGAGGAGATGTTGTAATAAGATTTCTCTAAGAAAAAAAGCGTGACATTTTGCGGGGTGATGTTAGACTCCGCCCATTTTTTTCTTTGCCATCTGCCGGTCAATAGCAAAACTACTTGCTCGTTCTGTTGATTTTATTTTGAAGTTACGTAACTATCTCACACTAGATGTCATTAAGTGCAGGATGCAACAGGGTCGCACTCAGAATTACCAGGGATATCTGTTTTTTAAATTAATTGTGTAAACCATCCGATACGTACATTTTTCATTGAAATAGTGATTCTATTATTTTATTATTTTTATTTTATTATTTACCTTTTTATTGTAATAATTTTTTTTTCTATTTTTATTGGGTTTTACTTTTTTAAAGGCTTATTTTGATAGCAAGAATGATCAAGATTGATTAAAAAGCTAGTTTAAAAAAAACACGTGTTTACGTCCGAAACCATTCAATAATAGTAGATTATTTGTGACCAGGAGATAAAGCAGTGTCTTAAAGTCGCGGGCGGCATGTTGAATTCCAAACGAAACGAAGGTTGCTGATTTTAATCCCGAACGTTAGTGAGGGATTTATATAATTAACTCCCGAGCATTGAGAGGGAGATTATAAATAAACCAGAGTAAAGTGAGGAATTCAAGCCGCCCAAGACAAAGACAGCGTTATTCCCGTGTTGCATACTCTACTTTTTACATCAAATGTGAGGTAAAAAAAAAAACAATTTGGCCGACCAAATCATATATTAGAGAAGTATAAGTATTATATTCGTATTTACAAGTTCATCAGCCGTGGGACATTCGGTAAAATAATTGGCTTCTAAATACTGCCCTGTATTTTTGCTATTTGACGATAGATGGCGACCTGTTTACAAAATTATATAAAAACTACAAAAATAATATTTTGGCAATTAAGGACCTTTAGGAATGAATGTTGATCAAACTTCAGTACGTATGATTAATAAAATATATTAATACTGAGCTCTACGTGCCTAAATATATGTAGTTCCCATGACACAAAGTGTCGCCATCTAATGTCGAGTAGAATTATATTTGGAAATGCTAACGTTACGAGATTTTTCTAGAAGTATTTTAATAAATTATGCATAAAATAACTTATAAATAATATGTGAATGCATCCATAGCATAAGAACGTCTATCCCAGTAGTTTTTACAAGATAAAATACAACACTTATTTTTTTTGTTTTTCTATCGCGAATATGATGCCAAATAAGTAGGTTTACGAAGTTGTGCACAGGACGAACGCCAACAATACACTGATTTAAGCCACGCCCACCGTGATGACGTCAGGACTCAGTTGAGAGTCACAGTGCACAGTTGATTAGGCCGCCTCCTCTTCTATACTTACTCCGTGGGTACATGAGACAAAGGCGTTACGCGGCTAACAGCTGAGAGATCGAAGAGGTGCGCGCGAATTTGCGCGAACAACTCTTTTGTTATTGTGATAAAACAAATGATTATTAAAAAAAAAATTCTTTGGGAAAGTTGTTTATAATCACGATTTCACTAACGTGTATAAGTATCGGTCACTAATTACACCCTATATACATAGAGTGGTTGTACAAATTAAAAGTAAACTTACTATCTATAAGATCCGGTATAGCTGCCTGATTCTGGAACTGGAAGAAACTCCTCTCTAACATGTACTCCGGATTAATTTCTTCTACACGCAACAAATTGAGGACCTACAAATTAATAAAATAATAAGTTCTAGAAAGTGATGAAGTAATGAGTTAAGGTGGCGGTTCGCGCCACGACAGAGACAAGCGACCGAGACAGGAGACCGCGACCGAAGACCGCGACCGTTACTTGACGTTCGGCAATGTATAGGCGACAGTTCGCGAGCGAGACAGAGACAGGAGACAGAGACGCGAGACGGGAGACAGCGAGACGGTCGCTGCCCCAGACCAGTAGTGTCTCGTGTCGCGCTCAAAAAGCACATGTGTTTAGTGTTTAAAAATGAATACTTTTTCGGACGAAGACTGTGAAACACTGATTGAACTGATCAGACAGCACCCTCCGATATACGATGCACTGCAATTTTTCAATAAATATAATACGTAATCAAACTGTATTTTATTCAGCCGAAAATACTTTCTGAATACATTGTCATCAAACATTAGGTGCTTGTTCACTAATAGCGAAAATGATCCTTCTTGGCCTCTAGTTAAATATAATTCTTTAATAGGTAATCTTCTTTTAGTTTTGTATTTGTAATAATAATATAATAGCAAATCATCGTCTTCTTCTTCCTCCAGTAGAACTTCTACTACTTGGTTTTCCATCATGACACAAACACAACTGACTACATCGACAGACTCTCCGATACTGATTAACTTTTCGGTCGTGAAGAGCCTGAGACACTTGTCGCGGTCTCCGGTCTCGGTCTCGCCTTACAGTACATGCAGAAGAGACCGAGACACTTGTCGCGGTCTCCTGTCTCGGTCGCTTGTCTCTGTCGCGGCGCAAACCGCCACCTTTAGACTCCTACATAAAGGATTGGCTAGACGAAAGTAGCTAAGAACAGAGAAAGTGAAAAATGAGAGCCCTTTGCCCTGCAGTCATCAATGCAATATCTCGATTCTCGACTTAGCACACGAGGTTGTCGACAAGTGGAATTGTGGAATGTGGGTTGTTGTAAACGCCAACGGCCCGAAGACCAAAAGTTTCGACGACTATCTATCGTAGCTATAGTTGCGCGGTTGGATCTAGGTCATCTAAGGCCTGATACAAAACGCCGTACTCCGTTACGACTCGCATTGTGATGAAGTTCTTATCTCTCGAGCCCTAACCAGGAAAGAACAGGGTCCAAAGTAATCAGTACTTTGGACCCGCCACCGGCGAACTGCTATTTTAGATATTTGCTGAAAAATTAACAAATCAAATCATAATTTATTAAGGTTACTTACCATGTTATAAGTGAGATGGAAAGCAGAATTGATAGGGTCTGCCTTACCCTGGACCATGCCCTTTACGACAGCTGGCGTGACCTTTTCATCAATCATCAGGATCACGATACCCTTGTCATCGAGACCGCGGCGACCAGCACGGCCAGACATCTGGATGTACTCGCCTGAAGTTATCTAAAAATGACGGTAGTGCTGTAGTTATTCCGGGTCATTCGATTTTAACCTCTATGTTTTTGGAATAAAGGTCATACGATGTGATGAGACTCTCATTCCACAAACACCAGTGAATATCAGTATACTGTGGACAGTAAGGTGGTATTTACGTCTTCCGGAAAAACTGGACACGAGCCCAAAATAGGATAAAGCATCCTCATTTTGGGACCTCACAAAGTAATTTAACCTACTTTTTAATTAAAGTGAAAATCTTATCTCACTCTATAATACTTTCCTAATAAGTTATAAGAAACTTATTAGGAAAGTATTATATTGGCAAGCTAATATACTGTCAACACATTTCGGAACTTAAGTCACAATGGCACCAGATCAGTAATAACTGCTGGGCATTTCTCAACTTAAACAGTGAAACCGATTTGTTTGCTGTCTTTTTTATCTCAACTAATTACAGGTACCTAAGGCATACTGTCCACGGACGCGTAGCTTCATAAACGCGTATTCTTCATTATACGCAGCCCCAGCAGGTATTAGGTCTACTAGGCCTCTTCAGATTTACTGACATCTCTTTGAGGCGCGCGTGAAATTCTACGCGCTGGCTGGGGTACGAAAATGACTGTTTTTTCACGATTGCAGCAATCTCCTTCGGTCGTATTAATACTTCGCATGAGGCAACCACTTTCCATTCCCTCTCGTTCCGGACCATGACCTGAACCAGGGCCAGCACGAGAGGTCGCTGCCATGGATCGCGCAATTGTGAACACATAGATGGAATACACACTGAACCAATAGTCCTGACTATATGTATATTCTAACACTCAGGTCACGTAACAGCAAGAAGAGGATACTTACAAATCTAAAATCTTTTCCGTCGAATTTCTGGCAGTTTGTGAAGACAACAGTTCTGGCGGGCATGTTTAGTCCCATAGCGAACGTTTCAGTAGCGAATAGTGCCTGGTAAAAGAATAATTATGAAACATTAAAAATAACTACTGCTAAAATTTTATAAACTAGAATAATGCTAACTGCGTATCTATGCTCATTGTCATCAGTGTTATAAAGCTGAAGAATTTGTTTGCTTGGTTCAACACACTATTCTCAGAACTAAAGGATTGATTTTAATTATTATTTTTAGTGTTGTATTTCCTATTTATCAAGAAAGGCTGTATAACATGACGCTACAACCAATAGCAGTAGTGCAGTAACTAAAGACGTGAATAAAACCTACGCAGCCAACTTTGTGAGTTTGAGATATATAGGGCAACTGAAGTTTGGCCTAGTAATATTTCATACCTTAATAAGTCCCAACCCAAACAGAATCTCAATAGTTTCCTTGAGTATAGGCAGCAGACCTCCATGATGTATACCGATGCCGCGGCGAAGCAAAGGGATCACATTCTCAACTTGCGGCAGCTTACGATCCTCTTCCGATAACACGTCCATCGCGTTGTTGAACACTTCATCTACTAGCTTCTTTTCTTCAACTGCCGGGGATTTATCATGTCTTATAGTGCGTTTACACGTAGGCCCAGCTCGGCCAACCGCCATCCCTACCCAATGTATGCAGGTTAAGCTTACGCCATTCATGTCATTTCATGACCAAATGTCCGTTCACACAATGGTTAGGTATAGCGATTGGCAGAGGCTGGGCCCACGTGTAAAAGCACCATTTAATTTTTACTATTGTGCTAGTATTCGCCGAAGGGTAAGCAGGAAAGAGACGAAACCAGTGATATTCAACGAAACTGAATTACTATTTTACAGAGGGAAGTTTAGGGATTAATTATGATTAATGGTTTTAGCGGGGGATTAATTATTATTAAAGTACTTATCACATCTTTATTTCCTTTTGTTTTGCCAACAGTAAGTGCCTGTCCAGATAACGCGTTTTACGCGACGCCACTCGCGCGCTACTTTGTATTTCGTGCAGAAGTGCAGGGGGCCAATTCTCGATATTCGCCATTTATCTCGAGTTCGAGATAACAAGGCTATCTCTATGTCTATCAAAAATATCTCTATCTCTACCAAATAATGTCGAATTGAGCAGAATTCCGTATTCTAAATCAAAATAGAAATAAATTTCACGAAAATGTCGAGTCGAGTGAAGATAATGTTACCATTAGGAAGAACCATAGACTAAGTTCGCGCACGTTCCGTTTTATGTAGTTATGGGTGAATGAATGATTTGGTTTTAAAACGCTGACTAGACCTAATTCTTTAAGTATAAAACGAAACGTTTCGTGTAAAAATAATAATCAGCTTTGACAGTTGATTGTCAGAATTCGCGGTTCAAAACTTTTGATTTTGTGAACTGTGCTGTTTATTGTTGTGCGTTTTATACCATAAAAATAAGTACTTTAACCCTTCAGATACCGTCAATTAGAGACACAATAGTAAGACAATAGATGCGCGGCCACCGGGTGTCGCTTGGGGATTCATGAATTAAACAACATGGAGGGGAAAAATAAACATAAACATCGACGGCGTGATAAGTGGACTGTTGTCGCCGTGTATTGGCCAGTTGTTCGCTACTTTACAACAACTCCGAGATAAATATGTTAATAAACTCGTCAATTTTTCAGTGGTTTCAAGTCCAATCGTAGATATACAAATTACAAATCCGTTATTGTACGCGAAGGTTGTCGTTCCAAGAAAATACACGATCCACAAATCACAGAGCAAATCGAAATTCCAATATGAGAAGCAAAGTCGTAATTTAAAACAAAGAAAACACAGTGTAACACTAAAAATCTAACAAAACTCAACGAATTCACTCAGAAATTACATATCTCTATAATCGACATGACATCTCTACTGCTCAGAAGCACGCGACATGAACTCTAACGTTATCCTTCGACAAATGTCGAATTCAACATCAGAATAGCGACTTTTAAAATTTGTCGAAAAAATTACGTCATTAGAAATTTTTGTCGAGTTTGACACCATCTCTAAAATCGAGAATTGGCCCCTAGATGCCACGTTCGTGAAAAGTGAGCGAGTTTTGTGAAATGAACTCGATCAGTTATTATTATGGAACTGATAGAAGATGTAAGCAAGTGTATGAGTTCTTTTTTACATTCATAAAATTTAATATAAACAAGAAATCATATTTCGTCGTCATGTATTTTCTCTTTCTTTGGGAAATAAATATTTTATTATTATTACAGATAAGCGATTATGTTGCGTGAATAATATGTAGTTTCCATATGGCTATACTATTATAACTTCGTCGATACAAAATTCTGAGAGGCCGAGGCGTAGCACGCGTTTTACGTGCGAGTGAGGAAACACATGAGAGCATCTGGGGGGATGTATGTATGTAGCTCTAGGATCGCGAATGATTACGCGCGATCCCGTGCGCGCGTAATACGCGTCATCTGGATAAACCACAAAACGGCAATCACCTGACGTCTACTTTTAAATAGTTTATTACAAAAATATTTAAAAAGTCATCGAAATAACTGGTCGACATGAAGAAAGGGCAATTTACTCGACAGATAGTCATCGAGGCTCCCCGTCTTCAGATTGCTGACCATAACGACAATTGGCACAAATACAGTTAACACCACATTTCGACAACCTCGTGTGCTTAATTATGATATTTCTTTTTTTCTCAGCTGTCACGACGTTCTCGCCATACTGTTTTTTTTTTTAATTTTAAATTAAAAAATTAAAAGGACTTCTCATAAGAACAAAATAGGTATTTACTCACTTGTATTAAAGTCTAATTTAGCCATTTGCATAGCGTAAGCCTCGCAGTCCTTCTTACTGAAACTGAATATGATGACTGGGGCGAAGTTTCTCTCCATGATCATCTTGACGATGTTGAATATGTTGGTCTGGTTGGCGCCGCGAGGGCCGCCGCGCCGCCCCCGCTGGTCGCCCTTGGCGGCATCGCCCGCGTTACTTAGCACTGCCATTGCAGTGTTGAAGTTATCTTCTTTGAATATACTCTGATTGAGAAATAATTCAATGTAGATTTAATTTGGAAGATCAAATACTAGGTAGTTTTCATATAAATTTAGGTGGTATTTAATTTATTATAGCAAACTGTTACACAACCAACAACTGTTATGCCTTGATCTGATGTACCGAGTAAAAGGGCGAAACAGTAAAATGTTGCCCGCCGAGACAAGCAGTTGAGAGAGAGTTGTAGAGATAAGCGCTTGGCCGAGCACTCAGCGCTTTGTTTATTTTTTACGAACTGAGTATTCGGCCGAGAGCACTGTCTCACTTGTTTACTAGGTACCTGTGATCAAGGCATTACTTAATATCCTTACTAATATTAGAAAAGCGAAAGTGAGTTTTTTTTTTTTTGTTTGTTACGTCTTTACGCCTAAAAGGCAAAACCGATTTTGATGAAACTTGGTACACGGATAGACATTGACCAATTTTGGACCAAATGCTACCCAGACACAAGACCTTAAATGGTTAACTTTCATTAATTTAAAATCATATTATTCATAGGAAAAGACGCAATTTAAACAACAAAAAATGTTTGGCTTAAAATTTAAATGACACTAATTTATATTACATGTACCTAATCAATGTGGGTCCAGCCTTCTTACCTTTTCATCTACCACGAGATGGATCCCATCCCCTCCAGCGGGGAATATGTAGTGCTGCAGGGGCGTGGGTCTGAACTCAGTGTACACCACATGGCAGGGCTGCGAGTGCAGGCGGCACACCCACTCTGCGAACTGGCGCGCGTTGGGTATAGTGGCCGACAGGAACACGTAGTGGACATTGTCCGGTAGCAGGATTAGGGTTTCTGATTGTTACATAAAAATATGTTGGTGAATAAATGATCAAGCTGAAAATTGCTTACTGGGAGATTTAAAGAATGTTCTTATACTTGACTTGTAATTTTTGGTTAAGAACTCACGGCGGTTTTCGCCGCCGCGGTTGCGAGCCCGCAGCTTCTATAGAATGCATTCTGTAAAAACCAAAGCACATTTCACGGCGCGTTTTACGCCCGCAGTGTGCGCGGCTCCCGCTGTGCCGAACCTCGTGGGCCACAATCGTCCGCAGCCACGGCGGTTTGTGCCCGCACGCTTTACGGTCGGTTGGCGTGCAAACGGGCACTGATCATTTTACGGCCCGTCTTGCAATAATCATCCGCCTGGTTTGCGGGCGAAAATCGCAACCGCGGTGTCCGCGTAACCGCGTAAATCTACGGTCTTGTGAGTTAGGAAATAAAATTAGCTGTTTCTTCTAACGCGGCGGGCGAAATCCGTTTCGTGAGTTCTTAACCTTTGTATGTTTGTTTTTTGTTTGTTTTGCACACTGATTTTGTAACAGTTCTCTTCTAAGGTCAGAGATGATGAAAGTGTTTTTATTTTATTTACACTTTCAAAAATTTTGAGGTGCTGTTCAAAGCAGAAGTTTGCCAGGTCATGGTTATTACACTTAGCAGTACTCATCACATCACACACTACAGCATGGTGTTAAGCCTTGTAATACAAATAGATATCAGCTTATTTTTCTATTTGTAATAAGTTTACCTACCTTCCCAGACAACACCTCTCTCTTTATCTCTCATGTAATGAATTTCGTCAAACACAACCCATCCCACTTCACGCATTATTTCCGATCCTCTATACAGCATATTTCTTAAAATCTGTAAATGAAACAATCATTATATCTATCAATAAAAAAATATTAAAAAAATATATTATTCAACAAAATGTTTAATTATTATTATACATACCTCTGTGGTCATAATAAGGCAAGAAGCAGAAGGATTGATAGTAACATCACCGGTAATAAGACCTACATCATGGAACTCTTCAGAGAACTCTCTGTACTTCTGGTTCGACAAGGCCTTTATAGGGGTGGTGTATATGACCCTTTGTTTGTTCTTTAAAGACAAAGCTATAGCATACCTAGAAAAAATAAATGTACAGTCAAGTCATATTTTGGTGAAGCATTGTTTTTTTTTGTAAACTATTATAAAAACTGCTAGCAAATATAAAAACTACTTACTCGGCCACAACAGTTTTACCAGCAGAGGTGTGGGCAGAGACCAACACAGACTGCAAATTGTCTATGCACAATATAGCCTCCTTCTGAAACGGATCAAGTATGAAAGTGTACTGCTTGGCTGGCTCACCGGTGATCGGCAAAAGAGGTGCATACTCATGGTTGGGAGGTATTGCTACTTCGTGTGTACAGCCCTCATGAGTCTCTAGCGTGTGTATCACTATCCTGGCATTCAGGAGGTCTAAACTGAAATAGATATCGTAGATTTGAACAAGCCAGAATATACAAAGTCACATAATATTTGTTGGTGAGTAGGTTGACTTGAGTAAATGCTAGAAAGCATACCGTCAATAGACACTCACTTTATGTCATTAGTAAGCTCAGAGTCGTCTTCTTCCGTTTTCGGTTTCTTGTTGGCTAGCTCAATATTCTCTACTTCTTCGTGCAATCTCTTTAGACTGGTAGCATCAGTTTCATCGGCTGTTTTTCTGTAAAAGATGTACAAAATCGTCACATTAACAAGAATAAAAGAAAACTATCCAGCATAACAGTATTATTAGAGGTTAACTTACGATTCTTCATCTTCTTCTTTTTTTATATTAGGGAATTGGACAGAAGCTTCGCTCGGCGCCGCCTCATCAAAACAATCGAATAAACTATTTACATCAGCCATTTCGTCTAATAAATTATCTTAATAACATTTACCAAATAAACAAGCTCATCAAGCTCCTCAATCCTCATTGATTTTATGACACTTAAAATATTAGTAATCTATGGTAATTACTAGTGATGCTCTGTGATTATTCGACTATTAATAACCGTCATCGTTCAGCTTTCCGTTTGCTCCGCCTAGTGTGGTCCACACTTTTAAGGTTTAGTAAACGCCATAAAACCGTAATTTTTTAAACTTGGCAACATTTGTTATGAGTCAACGGTCACGTGACCACACAAGCTTGGGTTTATTGCGCTTTGATTGGTGTGTTTAGCGTTCGGTTGCTTTTCGTGAGCTGTGCTCTACGCTTGGCTGAAAGAGTGTACGCTCGTGTGGAGTTGAATATTTGTGTTGATTCTATTTATTGTGACAGAAAAAGAACATTACAATGTCGTCAAAAACAAAAAAGACTGTATCTTCGTCTTCTTCTAATATAAGTGTGGTGTCATCAGTGCAAAGCCCGCAGCAGTCGAGCACTCCTGTGGGAAGCCGTCCTTCAAGTTCAGCCGGCCGGCCGAACAGCCCACTGAGTCCAACAAGACACACCCGTCTTCAAGAGAAAGATGCCCTACAAAATCTCAATGACCGTTTGGCGGCTTACATCGATAAAGTCAGACAGTTGGAAAGTGAGAACTCTGGCTTGCGCCGTGAGATTCAAACTACACAGGAGGTGGTCACACGCGAGGTTTCCAACATCAAGGGAATGTATGAGCATGAACTACAGGATGCCCGAAAGCTCTTAGATGATACATCGCGTGAGAAAGCTAAATTAGAAATTGACCTGAAGAGGTTATATGAGGAAAATGATGACTTGAAAAAGCGGTAAGTAGTGGACCTATAGAATAATTAATTGTTGATTACATTGATAAAAATAAATGTATTGCATGTGGACGCCAGTTCTTCCGGCTAACCTTAGCATAGCAAGTTTACGTCATCGGCGGTGTTTCTCAACGGGTGCGGTGTGACGAGCGCGGCCGACCTCGCTTTTACGACATAGTGACATCATAGCCCGATTTAACCAAACTAATCACATTCCTAAGTATAACAATAAAAGTACGTTTTTTAACCCACGGTGATGTCGCAATTTGTACTAATTTGTTTATAAACAACGCATTTTTATTGCTTTCTAAAAGATAATATTACCAATAATATATATTATTTTATTATTATATTATATATTGGCATTTCTAATTTCTTGATTGAATCTACACAGTTTCATGTTGAAAATTTCCCAGCTAGAACAGGAATGGTATTGAATTTTCAAATACATATTACACAACAAGTGTCACGGATGAAAACTCAATACTGCATAAAAAGTGGAGTAACAAATTAGCACTTGCGAGAGCCAACAAACTATTCTTGAAAGAAACAGCCACACTTGTTTATAAACAATCATAACAACAAATTATTGGATTCAATACTCCAACGCTGGCATAGTAATGCTAAAAATATCTCAACTACTATGTAGCTGACTACCACAACATTATCGAATGCTTATTGCAGATTGCCTAAAATAAAGCTGACCATTCATCTTTCTTATGTACATCTAGTTTCTTTTTCTATGAATTCATTGATTTTGTAGAACAAAAATTTGAATGCTAAACAGGTTTTACCTTGCTAAATATTTAACTCTAAATACAGATTTTATTATACTAGTAACTCAAAATAATAAATGTTACACACAATATGTTCGGTCTTAGGAAGCGGCCTAGATAGCAATCAATTTGTGTCAAGGTGAAAATGTCTCCTCTTTAAATTTAATTTTTATTATGTACTTTATACCAATGTATGCTGTAGTTATTTTTTTTTTTTTATAAATTTCAACAAATTAAGTTCCAAGTCCTTTCTTTCTGATTAGTATTAGGAATGGCACAGGTGTTTTAAACTCTAACATGTTTGTGAGGTGAAAAATTTTCCACTACACACAACCTTTATGTATCTTTCCAATTATCTGCAAACTAATTGTACTCATACTTGATATCAAGACTAGGCAAGGGCTAAGTTACTCTAGTTTTTACCATGAATCTTGCATAATTTTGAAAATAATAATGTTTGTTTTTAAAGGATGAGAAAATTTTCATAGCATAAACAAAAAGAAATTTCATAACAAGCTTTACTTTCATAAATAAATAATCATTAATGATAATTCCATACACACCTAGTCAAAGGTAGATATAAAGATTATTGTGGATTACTGTTCAGTTTCCAGTATTACATACATGATTACCTCCACAATACCACAAATTCTTTTATACAGTATTGATTGATCATCCTTCACTAAAGTGCAGTACTAATTTGCATTGCAATGTGCATGGTTTCATCCATATGGTGATAATGAATGTCTTTTAAGTTCACCTTGACTCTGTTTGCCAGTTTCGGTAGACATTCAATGTTGTTATCGAGTGTAGAGGTCACACTCATTCATTATTATAGTTAAGTAGAAACATGCAGCAAAAAAGTTGCAAGAATAAATTTTTGTTGACCTTGACTAAAGTTAGAATTTGATCATTGAAATCTAGTCTAGACATGGCCAATATTTAAACAATTTGCTTCAACACAAATTCAATCAATGGTTTGTTGCTCATTCTGTTTGTAGTAGGCCGTGCAAATATTTATTCTGTGTGGGATTTAACCTGCAATAAGAACCTACTACATGCAGCGTTGCAGTCAATCACTCGACCACTGTACCAACCGTGCTGTCATTTCTTTAATAGGCTTTACTGCTGTATTTGCATCTTTTATGAGAAATTTTACTTTATCTTGATAGCGTCTCTTCTGTGGCCTATCAAAAGGAATCATAATTTTTTCCAGGAAAAAATCTATTACACTTAGTAACAGTATATATTATTATGTAGAGTGTATGTTCTTCTGCCTACAGTTTTTTCTCTTTATCATGTTAGTTTAACTCAATATAATGCTGTTAATGAAATATACAAGTGTATTAACTTGGAAGCAACTCCATGATATCTTTGTAGATACTGAAATATACTCTACTTATCATAAATATTTACCACAATAGACGTGGGTAGGACGGGGTGGCCAAACACATGTTAATTATAAAAATATAGGTTTTTCATAATGATAAAAAAAACACATACATTATGTTTATTTGTGAGCACCAGATAGGTATCAGTAAAAGATCGCGGAGGGTACGATACCGCGACCTTCGACACGCAAATTTTGTAACTGGGTCAGGGAGGGAGCTCAACAAACATTTCATTTGCTTTTCATTCGTCTTTTAATGGAATCTTATCATCAGATAAATATTATAAAATTATTTAATTCCGCGTTATAAAGATAGTTGCACACCGAATGAGAATTATGGAGCTGCAGCATTTCACAATAAGTTAATTTTTTTTCCACATCATAGAAGGAGACTATTTTAAATAGAAGAAAAGCTGAAAACGTCATCTTTTTAAAAATTCATAAAAATAAAGTTCATATATTTTTTTTGTTGTCCGACGCCGACGCCAAATATTCAAAAAAATATGTAATAGCAACACACGGTCCATAAACAGTGCCATATGTTGCTGTATCTTCTACAAATCAGAGGCTATTTAGAGTTTGATCGAGTTTCCGCCTAGGCATACCGATTAACTTTAAAGGCTACGGCTGTTGACCCTGGCTAGTTTACGTCATCTACACGCATACGACGCGTCGCCCACGCGTCTTGAGCTTAGCGCGCTTTTACGACGTGTTACCAAGTAAATTACGACGAATGATCCACTCAACTTATCAAAATCCAATATTTATCTAAGATATTATCAGTACCTATTGAAATATCGCTCAGGTACTTAATATTTTAAGCCTGCATGTTAGCGTTTCCTGCCTAATAACTTGATCACAGCTTTGCCAATGACGTAACCGTCATCATACATATTTACGTAGCTATGACATCAATACGGGCTTCTTCGAATCGAAACTGAGCTTAATATTCTGGCTGACGATTCCTTGAAAATATGTCCATCGGCATTACTGTTAGTCACTAACCAAGTCTACTACCTACTTCAAACTTTTCTTGAATTAAAAATTGCTCTTATTTCTAAATGCCTCCCGCATCGCGAATTGTACGTTAGGTTAGACACGTGTGTAGTCAACATTACAATTGATTAAGCCTTTAACTTCTGGAAATATTTTTCAGAATGTCTCCTAATGCTTTCAAAAACTAGGTCACTTATATTTGGGCGTATACCAAAATAGATCCTAATCTTTAAGCGCCGGCGACATATTACGCCTCACGTAGACATCCGGCTGCCCGGCTGTTTCGACTCGTGCCTTTTTTACACCATAGTTGCAATTGACTGAATTATCAGACAGTGATAAAATATAAACATTATAATAAATACAAAGTAAAGTCACGTAATGTGTAACCCAACGTTACCATGGATAAATATTTATTCGTTTGATCATTATAACTTCGGGAGGGCGCGGGCGGAGGACAAAACGCGTAATCGTTATTTTAGTTATTGTGACCTCGGTCTTCTGTAAATATCGAATTATGTACCCTGAAAGACGAAAATGACGTCATATCTGTGTGTCATATTATGGTCATCTCTAAATAAAAAATCTGACGTAAACATAAAAGAATTTTATTTCAATTTGTACGAAAATACACAACAAACTTGATAGCCGTATTTCATAAACTAAAGTTATCTTTCGTGCATTTCCGTTCCGTTTTAACAATTGGTTTGAGACAGTAATTTATCCTTCCTTATCGCATATCATGACTCATTATTTGTTTAACTTTTAAATTGGCCAAGGTTTATCATGTTCCCGCGACGTCAAAGTCAAACGGCGTTGTATCATGATGGGTGGGAAACATGAGAATCAAATAACCGACGACGTCTACGTGTAAAATGGTTATTCGTAGCGGCGACAAGAACAACACGCGGGAACCGGATAGTGGTGTGTTTACAAAAACATTCCGTGAGGATTACCTCGTTTAGATGTCACGGTTTCGTGTTTTCAATAACTTGTCCCTCTAAATATACGAATGGAATGTTTACTTATTTACATACTGAGGCATTGACAAAATACACACATTTTTATTATCATGGTATATTATGAAGGCCTTCATCTTCATGTACTATTCAAAAATGATATCATCATGTATATGAATGAATAAACGAAATATCTTTTTCTTTTCAGCCTGGACAAAAAGACTAAAGATTGTCAGCAAGCTGAAAGTGCAGCCCGTCACTACGAGACGCGCTACACTGAAGAGAGCAACAAGTACAACACTGCTCTCGCTGATAAGAAGAAAGCTCAAGATGAAGCCAGGGTACGTACATTTTGACACAGATTTTAGTTATCTGCTTGGAATTTTACTCCTGCATCACACTGCTGCTGCTGTGCAAATGCAAGAATCTGAAAATATTATGATTTAAAGAATCACTCATAAACTCTTGTTTCGCCAGCAAAAAGTTCGTGTAAACGGATTATAATTAGTGGACAATAGATAAAACTGTTACTTATTTTCCTTGTATATTAAATTACCTGCTGACAAATAATACTTCCTTATATAGTTACAACTAATTTGCATTACAGAAGGCTATTTATATCTTCCATTTCCTAGATACTTAATCAACATTTATTTGCAGGAGCTGGGCAAAGAACTGGAGAAATTGCGCAAGGTTTACAATGATACGCGCAAGACTCTGGAGGAAGAGATGCTGTGCCGCATCGACATGGAGAACACGGTGCAGAGCCTGCGCGAGGAGCTGTCCTTCAAGGACCAGGTGTTCCAGCAGGAGCTGCAGGAGACGCGCACCAGGCGCCAGGTCGAGATCTCCGAGATTGGTAAGTTTTATTCTTTCAATCTATGAAACCTGTAAAAATAATGTAAAGCAATCATCTATTGTTGCAAGGTGTCAGGCTGAATAATCCCTGGGTTAAATAACAGTTATTCTTGAATGCCTAAGGGACGATGTCGCCGACGCATACAAACGCAATTCAACTGCGCATAGTGTGAAGATTAGTACCTCTACCATGAGTTTAAAACAATAGTATTCGTCGCTACTAGATACCGACACCGTTTTTTGTTTGGAATATTTTACAGCGCCTCTACCGGTTACTCACGGAACCAAAATCGGTAATAGTCCTCATCACCTTTGCATGTCAAAGTTGGAGAGATCACGGAAGACAGTAATATTTGGAAAGAACAAGGGGCTAAATTCAGATGGGCACTGCATAACCTTTAATATTGAATAATCTGTGCTGAAACCCAAGGCGATCTTCCACCTACAAAAATAAGGCTTATGACTTATATGTACATACCAACCCATTGAGTATACACTGGCATGTACAGTGGCCGAACACTCTCTGACATTGAAAATATAAATAACATAATATATTAATTTACAAATAGGTTTTAAAAACGCTTCTACACACAGGATGACGATAGTAAGGTCAGATCAAATTGCAAATAAAAATTGTCTTCTTTTCCTTTTACTCTGTTATAGTATTAAAGTTCCATTTTTACAGATGGCCGCCTGGCGCAGCAGTACGAGGCTAAGTTGCAGCAGAGTCTACAAGAGCTGCGCGAACAACAAGAGGCTAATATCAAGGCCAACCGCGACGAAATTGAAGCTCTCTATGAAAACAAGGTAAAATACAATACACTTGCAGCTTTCGAAAAATTTTCTTTTCAAATTCTCTTTTTTTTTTCTAAAACTCTTGACCATCTAGGTCAAGAGTTTTAGAAAAAAAAAAGAGAATTTTACATATGTTGATAGCCAATGAAAAATGTTTTTCTGGCGTAGAGATCCTAAAAACACCGGACAAGTGCAAGTCGGAATCGCGCACAAAGGGTTCCATATCGTCCATTGCATTCTTATACGCAAAATACGCGCTTTAGTCGTAGAGTTGCGGATAACAGCCCGTTTTACCTACCTATCGTCCGTTGCAAAAAAGCGGTCAAAAATCACTTGTTTGTTGTTTGGGAGCACCACTAAATGTTTTTTTTTTTTCAACTACCTTGCTATTACGGTTCAAAGGATACAGCCTGCTGGACAGCGGAGTCTTAGCAATAGGGACCTAAAAATAGTGTTGTGTTTAAGTACATTAAAAAAATCTTTAACTTAGGTAGGCATTAGCAACCAAATAAGAATTTGCCAATTGAAATTTGCTTCACCCTTTGAAAATGACTCAGCCTTAATACTTAGGACCGGTTTCTGAATTGAGTATTTTGAGTTAAGAACTTATCAAATCCTGTTTATATGGTTATAAAATTTTGTCAGTTTTTCAGGCTAAAGTAGAGTTTGAGAAATACTCAACTACAAATGCTTAAATAAGAAACCGGGGGTTAGGAGCCCTGAAGAGGAGTTTGCAGTACTTAGGTTAATTATTGGAGTATTTCTGTATAATTAAATCATGTGGCTTTGTATTCAACCTTCTCAACAATTTGTCTAGATGAAGAACCTGCACAACGCGGCGAACCGCAACAGCACGGCTGCTACCGTGGCCGTGGAGGAGCTGCGCACCATGCGCACGCGCATCGACAGCCTCAACGCCACGCTCAACGATCTGGAGAACAAGAACGCGGCGCTAAGCGTAAGTAATTTTGCTAATCAACATTTTGGTATAAAATCAGTATTTTACTGAGGTCGGCTAAGCGACTGTTCAAGGTAATACTTATAAGCAGATTTTTTTGCAATTAATATCAACCCCACCTCCCTCACGTCAGCAAAAGTAATCTAAGTTTCCCTCCTCCCCACCTCCCATGCAATAAATACTTATTAATTTATGATCAGTAGTTACCAAGTAAAGAAATAAGGAATAGGCTTGAAATAGAGGAACAGAACAATTTTATTTAAAACTAGCATATTAATTCAAATAACAGTTCTCAGTCACACGGATCTAAAGGCCTCTATCCCATTGGTGGTTTTTTTTAATTGATTGTCGCCGAGTTGATGTTGTATTTGAATTCGAAATAAGTATGAGAATTGGGCTGTAGTTAATTTTATATAGTTCTCTTATATTAAACACTAATTGCATGGCTTCATGTATATTAATCTTTTAACCGCTTGCGTCAGGTTGGTTTGGTGAGTATTTTCATGTCTTATTCGCCAGGGTCATTCTTGTTTAACTCTTCAATGCCCACATGTGACAGGAGAACTGACGAGATATAGTATTTGTTCGTGGATGTGCGACCTTGGCGGAATAAAAGGCGAGAGTATTAATTGTCGGATATATTCGACGTAGGCGGTTAAAAGATAAAGGAGATGTTTCAGAAATATATGTAGTTATGGCCAGAACAGAAAAGATATTTACATTAAGCGTTTATGTACGCTTAATGTAAATATCACTATACAATATAGTTTTTTGATAGTAATTTCCTATATTACAGCTTCGTTTTTCCGCACATTTAATTTAACTCTGACAAGAAGACCTACACAACTATGAATAAAATATGGTGGTCAGAAATAAGCATATTAGGCGCATATTGTCATTTTGTCAATGACATTTGATTGATGTGTCACCGAACATACCAGTGAAGTAGCGTGGATTTTCGCCGTTTGGGGCCGACCGGAAATACCCCTTGTATTTTTTTTATTATGTAGTAATTCGTCCAATTTATTGAAAGTCAAGATAAACATTAAGGACTACTTCAGAAGGAAAATATTTTTTTACCATACATACATCAGTAATTCCCTGCAAGTTCATCTATTAAAATAATTATTAACTTAACACTGGGTAGGTACATACCTATTTTTATTTATTATTGATATGATCGCGTTTGACCACCATCTGCCGACGATGGAACACGTTTGCATGTACAAGCAGTGGCGGATTAGCCATGTAGCAAATACTAGGAAGTGCTACAGGCTCCGTGGATAGAGGGGCCACGTGCGTTCGAGGATCCTGCACTTGAACGTAAAAAATATTAGTCAAAGTATCTATACTACATTAAATCTAAATACAGCTGATTTCTTTGGATGTGATAGTCAATTTACTTTAGACTTTTCTCTACATCTATAGTAAGTCTATAGATTGGAAGATCTATTATTCTTTTAATTTTCTCTCTTGCAATTTTTCAAATTCATTTTGGGCTATCCTCAAGTCGGTCCTAGGCCACCGGACTAGGGAGACGTATATGATGATTTGTATAGCCAGTGGGTCACTTTTGGGCTAATGCCCTAGTTTCGTCTCAACATACGTCTGCATTGCCATTAAGCCGCGTATAGACATCGCGAGGCGTGTGTCGCGCATTGTTCGACACGCATGCCTCAACCAGAGACATACGACGGTACATTTATGCCTGCGTCTCGAACGACACATTTACTGTATGAGGCTTTACACTATTGCATAAGATTAACTTAAAAAAACGCATTTTTAGTTGTGTAATCCATGTATTTTGCCCAGTTCAACTGCTTATCCAGGTAGACGCCCAGGTATTTGGCTGCAGTTGAAAGGCTTAGGGTAATTCCAAAGAGGCGTGGTAGGCTCAGTACTGATAGCTTCCTTTTTTTTTTGTACATAGAACCAGTTTGGTTTTGGTAGGGTTCACCTATTAACAAATTGAGGCTTCCTGCCGATGGGGTCATACAATCCAAATTATAAGCGAATCAAAAACCATATAACAAAGCCGGGGTCAAAAGAGAAGTAGGTAATTAATTAATATCCGTAATTAAAACAATCACTAAAAACTACGAAAGATAACCAATTCAACACTCGCGAACACGACAATTTAAAGTTAAAAACGTAGAAGAAAATGTTATTAAAACTTAGAACTGTCAAAGTCGTTAATCAATCGTCAAAACACCACTGTCATGGCTACCTTAAAGAAGGGCTATTTCACAAAAAAAAAAAAAATTCTCTCCTTTCTGAGGTAAAAGGTCATTCAAAAAATGTTTTGTTACAATATAATTAGAATTTAATGAAAACAAAGTAGATGGTATAATGTATTGGCGCACAGAACCGGTGCCGCGAGCTGGAGCGGCAACTGGAGACGGAGCGCGCGCGCCACGCGGAGGACCTCGCGTCGCTGGAGCAGGAGCTGGCGCGTCTGCGGGACGAGATGGCGGCGCAGCTGCGGGAGTACGCCACGCTCATGGACATCAAGATCTCGCTCGACTACGAGATCGCCACCTACCGCGCGCTGCTCGAGGGAGAGGAGGACAGGTCAGTACGCCACGCTCATGGACATCAAGATCTCGCTCGACTACGAGATCGCCACCTACCGCGCGCTGCTCGAGGGAGAGGAGGACAGGTCAGTACGCCACGCTCATGGACATCAAGATCTCGCTCGACTACGAGATCGCCACCTACCGCGCGCTGCTCGAGGGAGAGGAGGACAGGTCAGTACGCCACGCTCATGGACATCAAGATCTCGCTCGACTACGAGATCGCCACCTACCGCGCGCTGCTCGAGGGAGAGGAGGACAGGTCAGTACGCCACGCTCATGGACATCAAGATCTCGCTCGACTACGAGATCGCCACCTACCGCGCGCTGCTCGAGGGAGAGGAGGACAGGTCAGTACGCCACGCTCATGGACATCAAGATCTCGCTCGACTACGAGATCGCCACCTACCGCGCGCTGCTCGAGGGAGAGGAGGACAGGTCAGTACGCCACGCTCATGGACATCAAGATCTCGCTCGACTACGAGATCGCCACCTACCGCGCGCTGCTCGAGGGAGAGGAGGACAGGTCAGTACGCCACGCTCATGGACATCAAGATCTCGCTCGACTACGAGATCGCCACCTACCGCGCGCTGCTCGAGGGAGAGGAGGACAGGTCAGTACGCCACGCTCATGGACATCAAGATCTCGCTCGACTACGAGATCGCCACCTACCGCGCGCTGCTCGAGGGAGAGGAGGACAGGTCAGTACGCCACGCTCATGGACATCAAGATCTCGCTCGACTACGAGATCGCCACCTACCGCGCGCTGCTCGAGGGAGAGGAGGACAGGTCAGTACGCCACGCTCATGGACATCAAGATCTCGCTCGACTACGAGATCGCCACCTACCGCGCGCTGCTCGAGGGAGAGGAGGACAGGTCAGTACGCCACGCTCATGGACATCAAGATCTCGCTCGACTACGAGATCGCCACCTACCGCGCGCTGCTCGAGGGAGAGGAGGACAGGTCAGTACGCCACGCTCATGGACATCAAGATCTCGCTCGACTACGAGATCGCCACCTACCGCGCGCTGCTCGAGGGAGAGGAGGACAGGTCAGTACGCTACGCTCATGGACATCAAGATCTCGCTCGACTACGAGATCGCCACCTACCGCGCGCTGCTCGAGGGAGAGGAGGACAGGTCAGTACGCCACGCTCATGGACATCAAGATCTCGCTCGACTACGAGATCGCCACCTACCGCGCGCTGCTCGAGGGAGAGGAGGACAGGTCAGTACGCCACGCTCATGGACATCAAGATCTCGCTCGACTACGAGATCGCCACCTACCGCGCGCTGCTCGAGGGAGAGGAGGACAGGTCAGTACGCCACGCTCATGGACATCAAGATCTCGCTCGACTACGAGATCGCCACCTACCGCGCGATGCTCGAGGGAGAGGAGGACAGGTCAGTACGCCACGCTCATGGACATCAAGATCTCGCTCGACTACGAGATCGCCACCTACCGCGCGCTGCTCGAGGGAGAGGAGGACAGGTCAGTACGCTACGCTCATGGACATCAAGATCTCGCTCGACTACGAGATCGCCACCTACCGCGCGCTGCTCGAGGGAGAGGAGGACAGGTCAGTACGCCACGCTCATGGACATCAAGATCTCGCTCGACTACGAGATCGCCACCTACCGCGCGCTGCTCGAGGGAGAGGAGGACAGGTCAGTACGCCACGCTCATGGACATCAAGATCTCGCTCGACTACGAGATCGCCACCTACCGCGCGCTGCTCGAGGGAGAGGAGGACAGGTCAGTACGCCACGCTCATGGACATCAAGATCTCGCTCGATTACGAGATCGCCACCTACCGCGCGCTGCTCAAGGAAGAGGAGGACAGGTCTCACTCGAATAATTCGTTAAACAATGTAATGCATACAGGTTGAACCTGACCACCCAGTCTCCTGGGCGCGAGTCCCGCGCGTCGGCCAGCGGCGTGTCCGCGAGTGTGAGCGGAGGCCGCGGCACGCCCTCGCGCCGCGCCACGCCGCTGCGCGCCGCCCGCAAGCGCACGCTGCTGGACGAGACCGAGGAGCGCAGCCTCAACGACTTCAGCGTCACCTCCAGCGCCAAGGGAGACCTCGAGGTCGCCGAGACCTGCCCCGATGGCGGCTTCGTCAAGATCAGGAATAAGGGCAAGAAGGTGACAACATTTTCTCCTAATTGCAGAAATAATCATACTTTAAATGAGTGTCATATTCAGCTACATTCATAAACAATACATACTTTATCTATATTTAAATATTAATTAAATACATAGGAGCTGAGCCTCGGTGGATACCAGATCCTCCGCAAGGCAGGAGACCAGGAGACGGTGTTCAAGTTCCACCGCACCGTCAAACTGGAACCGGGTGCGATCGCCACCGTGTGGTCGGCCGACGCCGGCGTGGACCACGACCCGCCACGCGACATCGTCATGAAGGGACAGAAGTGGTTCGTGGCTGACTCCTTCACCACTACCTTACTGAACAACGACCAGGAGGTAATTTATTCCTCATCTTAGATACTTCTGATATAGAATTGTGCTTAAAAAACGATTGTTTTTCTTATATCGTTAATTGTATGACACAGGAGGTAGCGGTGTCAGAGAGACAACGACGACAGATCAGCACCAGCGCCCAGAGACACCGCGAGCTCGCGCACAAGTATCCTCGTCGCGAACAGGTACATTTTAGAAATAACTCCCGCCGAAAACATGATTATACATATCAAACTAGAATTCTACAATCTGCAAGATCATAAATTACATTATAATATGTACTGGTATTCCAGCTCGGTGAACTTCGTGAGGGAGAAGAGAACTGTCGCATAATGTAAGCTAGGGCTGCCGGGAGCGCCCTCGCGAGCCACTCGGTGCCTCATGCTTCAGCCGGAGCTACGGTCTCTGCCCTATGGGCACCCTCAGCATTACGTACACAGTTCATTTGTGGCTGTCTTCATTTCTACGCCGGAACAAACGAAGCTACATTTAAACAACAATTAAGTTACGTTAATAAATTAAATTTTGTATTAGTTAAACACAATATTGATTTTAAAAGAGAAATTAGCTTAAATTCGGTGACGTTGTGAAGTCACAGTAAATACTGTTTAGCACGCATATAGCATTGCTGAAAAGAAAAATGATAAAGCAAAGCAACTAATGTTAGACTGAATGATTTTTGGAGTCTTCTGCCCACTACACACGGAATGTTTTTCTCTGGTTTAGGTTCTATCATTCTATGATCCTCCAGCTATGTGCCTGTTAGATACTATTTAAAACTTTTAAATCATTTAGTCGTGTTTCTTTTCTGCGACATTTTGTTATTTTGTTTTTTGTCTCTGGTCAAATTATATAAGTATAAAGCACTGCCTCATATGGCTTTTAAAATATAATATATAGACAGTGAACAAAGTACAAAACAATTCGTTCACTTATTAGTGAAACGATTGCAATCCTTCAAAGATAAACAACGCACAATAATTATTTTCCTTTGCATTTTATTATTCAAACAATCCGCAAAAATATTGTTAATACATAATGGCACTGAAACTTGACGTATATGCTCAAATATTTGCGTTATACTTACAATTTTATAAAGTTCACGTTCTCCAGTACTAACCCATCAAGATCAACTGTATCAATAGTAATTTTTTATACATACAGTTACTGTTCGTAACATTCTAGGTCCTTGTGTTAATGATATACATACTTGCGTATCCAATTTACTTTTGACACTGGCAGAATAGTCGTCATTCGCTCGTAAATAGAGCGTTAATAAAAAATAGAATAGAAAGTTCACATTTATTATTTATAAAAGTATATTATGAGTAGCTGTCATCAGCTGCAGTTTAAACTCGCGTTTTAGTTTACTACTATTTTTCTGTGGGCCGTAACGTGATGATTACGATGTTAGCCATCTTCCTGCGCTTGTCCCGTCTTATTTGGGGTCGGAGCAACAAGTTTTTTTCTTCCATTCTGTCCTGTCACTCGTCACGCTATCACTAACTCCCTTTTCTTTCATACCCCTTCTCACACAATTCATCCATCTTTTTTGGCCTACCTTTCCCCCTCTATCCATCCATAAGATGTTAGCCATAATATAGAACCATTTTTTCCAATGTTATTGGTGGTTACAGAAATTATTAAAAAAAAAAAACTACCAGTTACACACTACACAAGCATAAAATAGCTCCAACTTCTTTGGGGGATTGCAATCCATAGTGGGTAAGTATAGTAATACAAATTTTTTTTCACCCCACCCTTTCCTGAGCTAGGAAATGTTATATCCATAAACTAATTTAAAATATACATCTAAAAACCGAGTTCATTCAATGCGTAGATTAAATCTACTAATAATATCATAATTCTTAGTGACCTTGAACTAGATAAATCACTGTATTAGGTTAAGTTTGTGTTGACTAACACAAGCGATGGCGATTTAGAATAAGCGTTAGTGCGCGCGCACCTATAGTATTTTAGGAGTTCAACAAATTATAGGCGCTTTATAAATGAAGATGTTTATGTATTGTGTCATTCAAACATATATTGTAATAAAATTTTGTGTGATTTAAAGAGAAGAAAGTTAAATTTGTATTAACATTTTTCAATCATGTAACAGGAAGATATTTAAGACATCAGAAATACATAATCGCCATTTTAGGCTTGACTGCCAATTTCTATAAAAAATGATAGGTGCAAGTCTCAAATAACGTAAAAGGCTCTCAGTCTCAACTTTATAAAAATGAAAAAATAATAGCATTTACAATATTGTCTGATGAAGTAATTATAATTATTAAAAAGATAAGTTGCTATTTTTAAGTACCTCATAATTCATTTGGTGTTATTTTCATGTTTAAATCATTGAGGATCGAATCTGATTCATTGTCATTCTTCTTTGTTTTATGAGTAATCGTGAGACCTTTTTAGTTTGGTTCCAGTTAATATCTTCCAAGTAATAAACATATAATATTAAAATAAAGTTATACTTAAGTTTAAAATAATGTTTTATTTAATCTTCCTAAATATGAATCGGACGTTCTCGTAGAATCAGAGCAACACTGTCGTAAGCTCGGTTTATACAAGCAGGCCTAGACAAGTTACGACCGTTTCGTTTCGATATTTGATTCTCTTGCGTCGAATGCCTCAAGTCGGCCATGCCTCCTATTCCTTTGTTCTGACGTCATCTCAACGACCATGTAACCGACTAGGGTTGTAACTGAAGCCATCTTAACGGATGCGGAGGTGACGGGTATCACCTCTCTTTTTTTTAATACGTTCATTCATACTTTCATAATACACAGAATTTAACATATAAGTACCTATTGTACCTGAATAATTAAATGAAAAAAAAGAGAATTATTTACTTTTAATTAGTTGTTTTTTTATACAGCTATCTATCTAAACTTTACAAGATATTGACATAAATATCTGTAATATATCTAAAATCATAAAGTATCTCGGTATGTAGCAATTAGGGAATGCAGATCTCGCGAGATTGGGGCTCGAGCGAGATCTCGCGAGATTATGAATACAATATCGCGAGATCTCGCGAGATTGGCAGTTTTGTGGTTTTTTTTTTTGCAAATAATCACAATATTTGAATAAATTAGGAACAAAATTATAAAAATTACAAGTATTATAAGATAACCATAGGTGCGGGCTTGCGGACGGCGGACCGAGCCTGCGGGCTTGCGGACGGCGGACCGAGCCCAAGTCGTCGATGGCGCGCACTGGGTCGAAGGCTACTGGTACAGTCTGACACAATCTCCCGCTCCGCCCAAGGGTGGGAATTGTCATTTGGATGATTTTTACCCACCAAAAAAAAAAAAGGATTACCTATAAGATAAACATTTATTTTCACGAATTTTTTCAATATTTTTTTTTTTGCATTAAACAATGTTTGACGTATCTGTCTATAATATTTTAACGTCCGTTCGAATAAGACGTTTTTATGCTCGAGTACAATCTCGTTAATCTCGCGAGATCGAGATTGCATTCGCTAGTAGCAATGTAAAAAAAATATCAGTCTCATCAAGGAACTATGATAAACAAGTTTTTAATGAAAATGTTTTTTCCATAGCATGCTTTTATAACATAGTATAATACCTACATAATATAATTAATACTCGTCAAGACGAATCACACGAGCTCAAATTCGATAGGCTTGTGTCGTTGAACTACCAAGCTCCTACAGCCACCTTCCGGTACCTTCATCAGATCAGCTCCATGTCATAATAATTTTGCATGGTCATCTGATTTACACATGCATGCAAAATCTAATTTGCAAGATTTGATTACAGACAAAATAACATCGGGCCCGTGTGCGGGACACTTATTTGTATTATTGTATCGCTTGAAGCGATTTCTTAATTCATGAATCCCCAAGCGACCACCGGTGGCCGCGCATCTATTGTCTTACTATTGTGTCTCTAATTGACGGTATCTGAAGGGTTAAAGAAAATCTTTGTAAAAGTATTTGGAAGTTTTTTGATTACTAGAAAGATTCTAGAAAACGCGGCGGGCGCACACGCTGAATCTTGACCATTTCAAACGCAACATGTGATTGGACGGCTGAGTCGTCGTCGAGCGTCGCTGCTCGCTTGGTATTGTTCGATGATAATGAATTTATGACGTAAATATAACTCCGTTAACTCCGCATAAATTGTGCGGATGCGAATATACGATTTCTTGCGGAACTTCCACAGTAACGGAAGCGAAAGCGAAGCTCCGTTACAACCCCATAGCCGACACATGGTCAGAACAGAAATCAGAGGTGTAGCCGACTCGAGGCGTTCGACGCAAGAAAATGGAAATGAAACCGTTGTGACTTGGCAAGGTGGGCAAGGATGTTACAGATATGAAACTCCGTTAATTTTGGTTACGGATATTAGAATTTTAAAATTATAAAATTAAAATCTAAATTATTATTTTGTTTGACCAGGCAAAAACCCGAAAAAGCCTTCATCTGAAACTTTTATTTCGGTTACGGATATGACTGATTGAATAGAGGTGAAAAGTGGTAAATCGAAATGATCTGATGATGAAACTGGAAGGTAGGCATCAGAACACTGAAATAAATTGACAAGAATTGACAATCGGTACATCGAAGTGCTGAACTGTTTGAACAAAAACGCCACCGTGTCGGTCCGCAGGACCAGATTTCGAAACCTGTCCTCTTGCAGTGGGGTGTGAGGTAGAGAGAGAGTCATTTCTTTGAATCTGTTCACGGCCGCTATGAAGGATGCCTTGCCTAGGCTTTAATGTCAATGGCAAGTACATCACTCGCCTTCGGTTGCCCACATGTTAGTAGTCATGACCGAGACTACGGAGGAGATCAGTACAATTCACGGTCACCTCAATAGAGCTTTCGGAAGTGTGGTAGTTAAAATGAACATAGACAAAGTCATCCCTGATCTTGATGATCCTTGTAGGGCCCACTTCGATCAATATCGGAGACTACGACGACTTACGTTTACCTGGGACAGACGGTCCAGTTGTTTAGGTCTAACTTCGAGAAAGATCAATCGTCGATTCTGACTCGGCTGGGCAGCGTTCGGGAACCTGTGCGGTATCTTCTCGTCCAATATTCCACTGTCTCAAGACGAAAGTCTACCAGTGCGTGTTGCAAGTGATCACTGCTACGAAGCGTGATAGCTTACAAAGGCCTCTTCAAAAGACTTAGTCACCCATAGGGCTATGCTCGAAGTTTCCTAACGTGATACTGATTACATCAGAAATAAAATATCCGTAAGAGAATCAAGGTTATCGACATAGCTCGAAGAATCTCCAAGCAGGGCACATCGCTCGCAGAACAGATGATCGATGAAGACGAAAGGTTCAGGAGTGGCGACTACGTACTGGAAGACTACGTTGGAAGGCCTCCCTCAAGGTAGACCGAAAACCTATTGAGGCTCACAGAATCGGTCGTTATGGTGATACTTGGGTAAGTCCTATCTCCAAGAGTGGACGCCATTCGGAAATCGGCCATCATTGAAATGATAATGATAATCCATTTAGACAATAGGTAATAGTGGTTGCTAGCGATTAAATGGTTTTTTCAGTCTACACCAATTAATAAGTAGCAGAGTTCAGTGTTATAACGAGATCAAAAAATCAATTCAGCCAAGTGTATTTCTTCTGCGGTTGGTATCGGCTGCTGCTATTTTAAAACATCACTTTATTTCTATCCAGACAGTAGCGATGTCCCAGGCTACTATTTAACGACTCTTTCGATTTGCACGATTTAATCACCACATGGTTAGTAAAGTTGAATTTAATCTCGGCGAATAACAATTAGCGACCCAACGGCCGGATGTCCCGGGAGAATTCCTTTTCTTCGTATCCGGCTTTATTGTCCGGCCAGCCACAGTGAACACCGGCCAGGAACAGAGCTGCCGTTTTTCTCTTACCTTATTGGCTGGCTTGAGTAGAGATTCGCGAGAAGAATATACAGTCCAGTAAAGTGCTGGTAGGCAGAGGCGTAGCGTAGACTAATTTAAACGTGGGCGAAGGCGCTATAGCGATTTCATAAATTGGAAAACGAGACAGCAACTGTCGCAACCCAGTGTGCCACCACTTCGTCGGTGAACTTACCATCAGGTGAATTAGTGGTCAAACTCGAACCCATGGGCGTGAGCTTACTTCGCCCACTGATAGCCGTTTTACGTTTTACCTTTTCATTCCTCAAGGCCCTCATGATTATGTTACCGTCTTGTTGCTACGTCACTAACGTCACTTTGTATTATTGACCGCTTTTGGGGGCCCATTTATTAAGTGTGCAAGTCACCCGTGACATTTTATCGTAACCAGTCCACTTTAGACACTAAAAAACATAGCCCTATTACTTACCTATCTTTGATTTCTATGCGTCTCGCGTCGCAATTGCTTTTCACCAACCGGGGGTTGTCACTGGGTGCACTAGCATAGCACGTACAAGGATAATTATCGGTTGGTACATTAGGTACTACATTCCGTAAAAAAGTGTCTAATGGGCTTCTGTTAGTGGGTTTCCAGTTTCGACTTATCGTGTGGTTCTGAGATATACTGACCCATAATAATTTAATACGACACAGGAGCGAATCGTGAATTTGCTGACCATCTAATTAATCAAAGGATTTCCAATATTTCCTTTGAGTCAAAAAATGGATTTCTATTTTCCCATAATTTGAAAAGTTTGTCTTCCCAGGCAGACGGAAGAACAGAATGCAAAACCGGAAAATGCTTCTTTTCTTCATGAATTTTTATATAAGCTATTACGGAGCTTTAGCCGTTTATATTTTAATCTTTTACCATCTACATTTACTCAATATTGTCCTTTTAACACATGGTTTGCCACCATGCATTCTAATATAACCAATACCCAAAACTTTAATTAAGCGACAGATGTTATTAGTATTTTCGAGTGATAGTTCATAGGAGTTTTATTTATTTGCAAATTAATTCCTAGCGAGTATTGGGATGATCAGTGTCGTTTTGTATCTCAAATGCACACACAACTGGACAATATGTGGAAACATCACTAAAACGGACGCGGGCGTGATCTCTGCAAAATAAAGCTGAGTTGCATATATTTCTAGTATTTACTATTACAGCGAAGCTTCCCAAGAAGTCAATTCAAAAGACTCGCTGCCAAATACTGCAAAAACCTTAGAATGCGTATTCTAATGCCTGGCACACAAAGTAACTATAAACTTACGGAGACGTGGCTTAAAAAACTTACTATCAAAAGCAAGTACATTAAAAAAAAACATTGTTTTACTGTCAAATGTGTCAGTGTCTCAATTGTCATAACAAATATCCTAACCTCAAATTTAATAATATTGTTTATTTGTTACACTAAAAACATTTTTTGTATACTGTGGAATTAATAATTAAGTCAGCACTTAAAGAAGATGTAATGTAATCTTTGTTGTGGTAATCACCGTGACCGATATTCGGTCTAGAGAAGTATTATTAACGTAAGATATCTCTATTTACTCTAAAACAAAGTTGCTTTTCGTGACGGTCGGTTTATCCGCTAACTCCTCTTAAACTACTTGAGAGTTTTTGATGGGACCTTCACTATTAGAAAGAAGAATAAACTAGAATGGTATGTGTGTATAATTGTCACCAGCGCTAAGCCGGAACTGGTGACTAGCTTATTTTATATAACCCTTATATAGTTAATAGCATTATATTTAATTTACGTGTAATGCCTGTAATCGGTAGCTAAACTGTTCCAAAAATAGTCGCGTGAAAAGGTTCAACTGCTTGAAACTTGGTATCTTTGGTTTGTTTGCAAATTAATTCAAGAAAACTCATATTTAAATTTTTAGTAAAACTTTAACCTAGTTAACTTTAAAGTCAATAATTAATAATTGTGTCTATTTAGTACCATGTACTTGATTTTTGATAACTAATGTATCGCTCATTTGGTGCAACAACGGCGTAATTACACTTTTTTCAATACAAGTTTTATAATGTTAAAATGTGCGAAAGACTATTTACATTGGGATAAACATCATTTACGTTGATTTTATTCAATAAGACGACCCACTGACCAATGATTAGAATCGTAATAAGTTTTGCTAAAACGCTATAACCATTAACCCTTCAGATACCGTCAATTAGAGACACAATAGTAAGACAATAGATGCGCGGCCACCGGTGGTCGCTTGGGGATTCATGAATTAATATTAACCCGAAGACAATAGATGCGCGGCCACCGGTGGTCGCTTGGGGATTCATGAATTAACCCTTCAGATACCGTCAATTAGAGACACAATAGTAAGACAATAGATGCGCGGCCACCGGTGGTCGCTTGGGCATTCATGAATTAACCCTTCAGATACCGTCAATTAGAGACACAATAGTAAGACAATAGATGCGCGGCCACCGGTGATCGCTTGGGGATTCATGAATTAACCCTTCAGATACCGTCAATTAGAGACACAATAGTAAGACAATAGATGCGCGGCCACCTGTGGTCGCTTGGGGATTCATGAATTAACCCTTCAGATACCGTCAATTAGAGACACAATAGTAAGACAATAGATGCGCGGCCACCGGTGGTCGCTTGGGGATTCATGAATTAACCCTTCAGATACCGTCAATTAGAGACACAATAGTAAGACAATAGATACGCGGCCACCGGTGGTCGCTTGGGGATTCATGAATTAATCTTTGACTGCATCTCCTGTAAAATTTCTAAAAGTGTAATTAAGCCATTGTTGCACCAAATGAGCGGTATGTAGATGGAAGAATCCCCATTAGTTTTTGTTGTTTGTGTTTGTTTATGTTTGTGCCTTTCAAATACTGTAATTAGAGACACAATAAAAAGACAATGAGATAGTGAATGCCGGCTTTCATTTGGGGTTTAATGGATTAAATACTTCTTGACTAAGCACCAAGATTTTTGCATAAGTAAGTTTGATATGAAAGAACTATCAGTATATAAGAGAATATTTTCTTAATGTTTAGAATAACGTCAATTAGAAAGACATGGCAGAGAACAATGGCGTTTGCTTGGTGCTTAGTGAAAAAAGTAATATTAAAAACAATAATAGTATTTATAAAAGTCTAACACCCCTAAATCATTTTACAGGGGTAATTTTTTTTTTTATTTATTTGGGTAACAAAAATTTTAAGTTTTTGCATAGAAATGAATTTCCTTCATTTCACCCCATAAAAGTTAAATTTTCTAAAGCCCCTTAGTGCTCACCTACAATATAAAAGAAAGCTTTCTGAAAAACTTTCACATTCCTAGATCCCAGGCAGGCCAGCCAAGTCAGCCAGGTTGAGTAGTTATTCCTGGTCAGGGTGTCCTAGTTGTGTTGCAAAGGTTAAAATAGTACATTTTAGTTCATTAAACCCCAAGTGAACGCTAGTGTTTGTGCTGTCATTGTCTTACTATTGTGTCTATAATTGGCGGTATCTAAAGAACAGTACAGAAAGTTTGTCATTGCGACCGAGGCGGAATTCGCACGTGCCGTAGTCGAGTATGTTATGGAGCCGAGGGTTGCAGTGACAAATTTGCATGTGTATCAAACGACGTTTTTTAATTCATGAATCCCCAAGCGACACCCGGTGGCCGCGCATCTATTGTCTTACTATTGTGTCTCTAATTGACGGTATCTGAAGGGTTAATACATTTACGAAGAAATTAATAAACGGGGTTGACCTGCGACGTGACGGGGGGAGGGGTCAACGCGCGCCCAGCTTTATACGACAAATGTAATAAAATTGTGACGGGGAGAGCATCCGCGTTTTTCTGCACTAGTGCGGATAACAGTCTATTGCGTGCCTGAAAGCGGTGGGATAAGAGCGGTTTTTCGAGTAAGTGTATTGAAAAAAAGAAGTTTTTTTTTATTTTTAAATAATACAACAGAACAACAACATAAGTGTCTATAGAAAAAATGTCTTATGGTGGCTTAACTTTCAATTTTGTCAACTGTACAGACCACATTTTGGAATAAATTCCCTCTTCTGTATAATATGGCCAGCTGAGTGTTGCAAAAAGGGTATGAAAGGATTGTAGCAAATGGCATTCTAAAAAATATATTATGTTACTAGCTTTTGCCCGCGGCTTCGCTCCCGCTCTACCCTACTCCACCTTACTATACCTTGTTCTTCCCTATTTTACCCTATAAACCCTATTCTAACCTACTCTACCTTTGTCTATCCTAAACTACTGCCCTGGTAATCGAGAGAGCAGTAAGTTGAAGGTGGCCGTTTTTTTTAATGTACGTCATACGAGCTAGCTTCCTATCTAGATAGGAAGAAAGTTCGTTTGACGTACATTCCAAATAGATAATTAAAAAAAAATGGTGAATACTCCACGTTAATTTTCATTTTTAATATTAAAAAAATATAATAAATTCATAAGAACCTTCTCCGCACAATACTCGTAACAAACACAACAAAAAAAGAATTAGCGAAATCGGCTCAGCTGCTCTCGAGATTTGCGCTTAGCAACACGTTTAGCCATTCATTTTTATATTATAGAAGATAGATAGGTTTGGGTGGTTCAGTGAATGGATTAGATTACCTAGGACCAATGGAAAAGCTATATGGGCGTCGGCTGTGCGTTGATTTATTATAAGTCAGTTTCTCCTTTTACGTACCTAACTATCTTCTGCCAGCGGCACCGCCCGCGTGACAGTAGATTTCTCCATAAAACACATTGGGCCCCATTAAATCCTCTTAGAGGGTGAATTTTGGAAAACTCCTATATCATAAAAGGAAATCTTTCAAAAATTCACGCTCGTAATCCCAGTAGTTTGGGCTCTGTGTTGACATGTCAGCCAGTCAGTCTGTTTCTACTTGTAAAAAGGATGGTGCAAAAGTAATGACACAATGTAAATGTGCCCTAATTTTTGCACATGGCGCCAAATGTCACTTACATCTATATTGTAGAAATATAGATAATTAGTTGAATAGTTGTCCATAAGCCACGAGCAATACATACCTCAAGAACGTAGTATTTATTCTTACTGCTAGTTTGAAAAATTTTCAATCCGTTGTTTTGAGATTTGAACTGGCTATCCAGATCACCAGATTCTTCTTTTGAAGCCTTTTGAAATCTCCACACACACACTAAAAAACCACGAACCCTTGAAAGTATTGAAAGCTAACATTGAAGAAGACATCGCCAATTTAAAGCCCGATGTTTTGCGAGTAACAATTCTAAATACCATAAAACGAGCACTGTGTTTCAAATCGGGCGCGTTACTGCGCTATAATTTTTTCCAATTATTCAAGTAAATCATGAAAACTAAATCCATTTTTATTTACTTATTTGTAACTAAATGGAAGCCAATTCAAATTATGACCCTGTATAGGTATACAGAGTGGCGCAAAAGTAGATAATGTATGTGTGTATTGATAATTTGATCTGAGCCAATTTTAACCAAAATCAAAATAAAAGTAAAACAACCAAAATCTAAATTCGAACTAAATTAAAAATTACGACTTCATTAAACTCTTCTCTGTCTTCTGGTAGGTAGGAACTGTAACTAAATTTCACAATACCCAGAATCCAGAAAGGATCCTTGTGGACTAAGATAGGGTTGATGTTTTTTTTTATTATTGTTGATCGGTTCGCGCTTGACCGCTATCTCACCTGATGGAAAGCGACGATGCGGTCGACGATGGAGTACGCTTACTTAGAAGTAACCTAATAACTCTTGACTTAAAGATTCCCGTGTTGTAGACATCAGGAAACATAGATTCCGGCAAGGAATTCCACTCTTTAGCTGTTCGCACAATGGACGAGTTCTCAAAACGTTTGGCATAGGAGGGCATTGTTATGCAAGTTATATCACTTTTCTCATCTTCAGCTGATATCATAGAATCTTTGTCTAATGTATTTGAGAATGTGCAAAATACAACAAGACACTATTCATGGTATGAGATCATCACAGTTTCTTCTCTGGGTCCTGTGCTAGTACTATTAGCGTGAGTGTGGTAGATCAGACTTACACTTTATAGCAGTGTCATAAAGTAACATATCCTGGCCATACGTAACCTACAGAAAGTTACGTATGGCCTAGGTCCTTATTTGAGAATTAAAAAAACCATAGAGATCCAAACCAGGTAACAACTACTTAGTTTTTAGAAGATAAATGATAATTGTTTTTTGGTAGCCTAACTTTAATAGAATGGATACACAGCCTACGGGTCTGCCGTCCGCTCTCCGCTCCCAGCGCTTCAGTATTGATGAGCGTGTTCCCAATTCCCGCCACTCTGCCGAATGGCACGGATCCAGTGGAACCCACGCGTTTATATCCGTTCTGTTAAAATGTCCGAGAATAGGAAGTGTGTTAGGTCAGTTGCTACCTTTAAACACTTCTCACTGGTGGATACCAGAGAACATCGCAGGGGATGTCTGCGATGTTTTTAATCCCTTGGCATCCCAACTCTTTTATTTTTGTCTTTTACTTGTTCCATAATTTCGTCTAGTGTTTGGTCCGAAACTGGTTTTTTTACTTGGTATAATTTCTGAGCGAAATATTTAGACACATTTTTCGAAAAGGCTAACGACGTATAGTATCTTAATTTCCTGATTTTAATAGGTTACCTTTTAACTTTGTACATTCATTATTTCAGTCGCATCAAACGCCATAACACATGGAACTCGTGTTCATCGTAGTTAACCAATTAGCTTTTATAGCGTGAGCTCTATTAAGGGCCACGTTACGTACCTACCTACGCGTCATTAATGAATGCGTTCAGGCAGTATCAATGAATGTTTATATCCTTTCAAACGTGGGCGTCTGTTTATGTAGGTGAAAAGAAAAAACGATTGTTCACTTGTATTTAAGTACGTAACATAGTGTAACAATGTCGGCTGAAGGTATTTTAACATCCGGGCGGGTCCAGCGGGCTTCTACACCTTGACCCAGGTGGGCGTAATGGCGCAATAGGTCAGAAGGGAGAGGAGCGAGCGGGGGTATGTTTGGGCGGGCGTAGTAGCGTAGTGACGTCAGGGACGCGCGCTATCGACCCCAGCGAGTGCCGTCACAACACCCCTCCTCCGCGGCACCCTGGCCCGCCACCCGCGCCTTCCTCGCCCCTGCGCCCCCGCGCCCACGCTCCACGCCTGTGCTGAGGCTACCGCGCAACTACGCAGCGCGCCAGCCGGAAGTTTGCCGACGCTAATGGAAAACGCTCATGGCCCGCTTTGATGAGATTCGCGCGCCGCAACCCATACCCCGATGAATTCAAATAATACGACGCACAAAAGAGATGGCTACTTGATATTGTGCTGCTATCCACAGGATATTATCGTTGAGCTTTTGCTTTGGTAAAACAAAATCAACGAAAATAAGAATACCTAGTAGGTAGCTATATCGTTACATAATATCAATGTGTTTTTGATATTTTCTGGAACCGGTGGCAAGACTGCAGCATTATGAAGCTAAGCGTCGTGAGACATTTTTAAACATTTTGGAAAACCTTTACCTACCTAGTTAAGAAAATTACGTAAGAATTTGTAGTTGTGAAATGAAAGCTTTCAACCGAGATCCAGCAATCAGCCTGATGTCTTGCGTTCAGAACTCTCGACAAGTTTTAATTCCACGGGCACAAACTCGTGGATCAGCCTTGTAAATTGGTCGTAACAAGTGCGCAGTAGCTATGATGGGCAGGGTGGGCCTTCCCTCCATTTTTTCCGCCGTTTGACCTTGACCCAAATTGGAAAAACCCTCGAATAGACTAAATAAGTTCGAGAGCGAAAGTCTGTTGTCTCGGCAAGGGAGGGCTGGCTTGTTTACATAAGTAAGACTGTGTAGTTAATATTACGGGCCCTGTTTATATTGTTTGGGTATCTAATAGGCAGGATGGGCGATATCGAGGGGTGGTATCTGTTAACGTATGAAATTTTCACAGTACTTATAAACTTTTGGCTCCCATGGTTCAATGCAACTGTGAACTGGTCAAAGTAAGATACAAAATAATCGTCCCTATGGACATTGGACCCTATATCTCACGACCTGGTGACGTTTAATTTCTGTTTGTTCCATTAATTGTCATTGTGTTTACCCTGTGTAATTTTTCCTAGACAAAAATATAAATCTATATATATATAAATGACCCCCGTTTTCCGTTGTCACGACTTGGCATGAAAACGGCTTGACCGATTTGGCTGTTTTTTATTTTGTTGTTATTGTTATTGTGAGGAGAAGGTTCTTATGGGAAAAAAATTAGGGTAGTGTAGGGTAGAGTAGGGTAGAGTAGGGTAGGGTAGGGTAGGGTAGAGTAGGGTAGAGTAGTGTGGGGTAGGGTAGAGTTGGGTATAGTAGGGTGGAGTAGGGAAGAGCGGGAGCGAAGCCGCGCGGGCAAAAGCTAGTTAATTATAATTTTAACATTTTCTTTCCAGTTCTAAATGCGTATGTTGGAACAATAATAAAGATTAAAAGGTTTATAAAAATTTATAAATAAGTATCAATGGCTGAAATCTGTGATGAAATTACGCCTCAAAAGAGATTCAAAAAGATTCCTATTTATGTTGTTGAAGAACATAATGATGCTTTACAATTTATTTATTCCGCCATTGGGGGCAAGAAGTTACCATTAGAAGGAACGACTCTACTACACTTGGATGCGCATCCTGATATGCTCATTGATCGTAAATTGAAAGGAGAGGAAGCACGTTCTGGGAGAGAAGTTTTGCCATTATTACAAATAGAAAATTGGATTGTACCGGCAGCGGCAGCGGGCCACATCAGCAAAGTAGTGTGGCTGCGTCCGCCGTGGGCGAGGCAATTCCGGGACGACACGCGGCCCATCTACGTCGGCGATCACCCCATGTCGGGCGAGCTGCGCGTCGACTGCAAGGAGCCCTACTACCTCTCTGATGCGCTGTACTCGTCACAACTAGTCAATAAGAGAAAGTTTATGTTTACTTCAGCTGAACTCTCCGACGCCTTATTCGTTGGGGACGAAAACAACATCCAGAAATTCATAACAAATCTTAATATTTCACAACCTTATGTACTCGACATTGATTTAGATTTCTTCAGTACAGGAAATCCGTTTCTTGGTTTGTACGAAAGTATCAATGTTTACGATCGATTGCAACCAATATTTGAATTTAAACTTCCCGACGACGACGAAACGGAAACAATCGATAAAGTTGTCGCATCTCGTGAGCGGCAACTTCAAGAACTGGAACATTTGTTCCAGCATCTGGAGCAGTACGATAACTTGAATGAATATGAAGGAGAAAAATCACAGTTGTATCACATGGTTAGTATAATCACATTTCTTTTTTATTACAATAAAAGAAATTAAGCAAACCTTTTGTTTTATTAAGTATTAGGTATAATTTATTATGTATTTTGTCCTCGTGTAACAAATAGATAATTATGCTACATCCATAGAGCTACATCTAATAGGTACTTAATATTTAGAAAATCGGTAAAAATATTAGTAAACAAAATATCTTCTCCGTATCTCACTTAATTAAACTGAACCAAAATTGAGCTTGCACGCAGAACAGATGGTCGATGGGGACGGAAGGTTCTGGAGTGGCGACCTCGTACCGGAAGACGCAGCGTTGGAAGGCCTCCAACAAGGTGGACCGACGACCTGGTCAGGTTCGCGGGAATCCAATGGATGCGTGACGCACAGGACAGGTCGTTGTGGCGACGCTTGGGAAAGGCCTATGTCCAGCAGTGGACGTCTTTCGGCTGATATGATGATGATGATGATGCAAATTGAGTTTGATCTTTGTAGTGTTTATTTACCGTCTATAGGTATTTAATAGCAAATAAAAGTTAAAAAAGGTTTGGCCTAGGAAACTTACTTTTCATGCATAGCGTTCAAATCGCTAACCATATTTATTTTAACCAGGTTGCCGAGTTAGCAGCAGCGGTATTAGCAGAGGCTGAACGGCTGAATGAAAAGCCGGACTGGTGGGCGGTGTTCGCTGGAGGCTGCACGCGAGATCAAGGAGGACTGCCTTACCACATCAGCTCCGAACAAGAGATACTCAATTTGGTTAAGAAGGCCCTGGTACCCCTATTAAAGAACATACCTCCGCCTGTATTGATCACGGTGGCTAGATCTACTGACGATGGCTACTGCCCTCCTGATCAGGTACCCTTAATACTACACTGAGCGAGGACGCACACATTTGGTTTCCGGATTAGGTTTCCGATCAGGAATTCAGATTTGGAAACCTAAATGCTCTTATCACATGTTCTTACTCCGTTTCGAAATTTTCTCCATGCATCTCTCACGGAATCCCGAATCTGAATTCCTGATTGGAAAACCTAATCCGGAAACCGAATGTGTGCATCCGGCCTTAATAGATTATAGCTCAACTAAAACTTTTATTTTACAAAGGAGGTTATGTATAAGTACTTATATGGTTTTATTTTTTGTTTCAGGTTGAATACATACAGTCTTTAGTGTTAGAAACTTTGAAACAAATATATGACACAGATGAACCAGCCTTATTTTACCTCAGTGTGAATACCTCAGAATAATTTAAATGTAAGCAAGTAGTTTCGTTACTGAATGTTGTATTTGATAAATAAATAGTAATAAGTAGTACGAAAACATTTTTTTTAAATTACCATATGGCAAAGTAACTTTGGAAGTGACGTTGTCCAAGGGAAACCTACATTTCTATCGTCATATATCTTGTTTGTTTGCTAAATCCTAATCCTGGTGTAGGAAGTATAAAACATCCAGGACATTCGGGAAAACCGCAGGAGCATTGAAATTGAAAAATAATAGCTAATATTATATTACGGTATAGTAAATAATATTATATTATCATCGGATCAACGCAGGATGAATGAAATAGCGACAGGTCACGGGAACAACTTGTGACCCACGGAGCCCCTCAAGTTGAAGGGTAAAATCTACAAATCCGTGATAAGGCCTGTTGTAGTAGGCATACCTTTTAAGTTCTGTCGTTTAAATATTTCCCGCTAATTTTGAAATTTAGAGTTGCTCAATTTTCAAATTTGTTTGAATTTAGAATGGCAAAACAATTGAAATAATTAGGATTGATGCAACTATTTAGTCACAGCGTCTTTTTGAATCTATCAAGTCGCGCACAAAAATTAATCTCTCTGAGGCAAACGTTCGTGCTATAATTTTTTACAACTTTCGGAGAGGCCTAACTCGGGTTCAATGTTAAGGTGGTGCATCATGATGTACATTTTCACTGTTTTTCATACAACCGCTCATAACTGATTATGACGTTATTACACATTTTTCATTAGATATTTTGATAAATAACACAGTATCTTGTGGATATTATCTAGGTTTCTATAGAAACCAATTTCTAAATTTGTGTAAAACTAATCCAGTAAAAACCTCTGAAAATCTCCTATTTTGTATGAACTTTGACACTTCATAATTTGCCTAAAAATTTAAAAAGTCAAAAAAGTAAAACTATAGAAACCTTGCAAATTTTATTTAGACTCTAAATGACGACAACTTTTTCCAAAAACTTTTATGGGTTTAAAAAAAACGGCTATTTCCTGGAGCAAGTTTTGTGAAATTTTCGAGTAAATCTCGGAATTACCGAATACTAACAGAGTTTTCAGGCGTTATCTCTCTTTTTTTTGCGTTGCCTTTTCGTCAAACATCGCATTGGATTGCATTAAATGAAGTAACAAGCTTATAAACCATTTTCGATGTTTACGATAGGCGAGTGGAAAAGGACCCTCTTAAGATCTGTATTTTATGATGAAGTTCCTTGTCTACGGACTGTCGAACGCTGGTATTTAGAATTCCAGCGTGGAAATACTAGTCTTAGTGACAAATCTCGTGAAGGACGGCCAAAATCCGCCTTTACTGAAGAAAACATCGTTGCTGTGAGACAACTGATACTCGAAGATCGTCATGTGACATATCGGTAGATAGAGGAGTTAATAGGCATCTCAGGGACAACCATTCAAAAGATCTTGCATGAGGAGCTTGGTGTGAGAAAGCTAGTTTGCTGATGGATTCCGCATTTGCTTTCCGATAATCATAAAGCGGCTCGCGTCAGATGGAGTAAGAAAACTTTCCAAAGGTTCAAGCGAGGAGAGCCAAATCACGTCTACGACATTATTAGTGGTGACGAATCTTGTATTTATGCCTACGACCCTGATTCCAAAGAGCAATACACTACCTGGGTCTTCCGAGATGAGCCAAAGCCGACTAAAGTTGTTCGCTCTCGAAGCACTTCGAAGAAGATGGTGGCTACGTTCGTGGCGAAAACCGGTCACGTTGCAACAATTGCGCTTGAAGATCGTAGAACGGTTAATGCAGAGTGGTATACTGTGTATACCACAATTTTTTTGCCACAAATCATCGCCGGAATTCGGAAAATTCAACGCAAAACGACGCATCATCCTACACCATGACAACGCAAGCTCACATACCGCTGGTAAAACAATTGATCATTTGAAGCAGGAAAACGTAGAAATTTTTGACTATCGCCCATACAGTCCTGACCTAAGCCCTAACGATTTCTTTACATTTCCTTAAATTAAGAAAACACTTCGTGGGAAAAGGTTCCAGTCCAGTGAAGAAGCAGTCGACGCTTTCAAGTCGGCCATTTTGGACATACCGACTTTGGAGTGGTATAAGTGTATTAAGAACTAGTTCGAGCGAATGGAAAAATTTATAAAACTTCGAGGTGAATACTTTAAAGAACAATAAATAATACTTTAAGGTTCTAGTTGTGTTTTTTTTCTTCAAACGACAAAATTTAAAAGGGACCCTACGTACTGTATGGATCAGAATTTTTGGCTGTGAAAAAGCAATTGAAAAAAGATTGCATGTAGCAGAGATGAGAATGTTAAGATAGATGTGTGGTGTGACGAGAATGGATAAAGTGAGAAATTAGTATATTAGGGGAAGTTTGAAAGTGGCGCCAGTGACTGAAAAGTTGAAAGGGAATCGTTTGTCTTGGTATGGTCATGTAAGGAGGAGAGATGAAACGCATGTTGCTAAAAGAATTATGAATTTGCATGTGGGTGGATGGAGAGGGAGAGGGAGGCCAAAGAAAATATGGATGGATTGTGTGAGAAGTGATATGAATGAAAAGGGAGTTAATGATAGCGTGAAGAGCGACAGGACAGAATGGAAGAAAAAAACGTGTTGCGCCGACCCCAAAACAGGATAAGGGCAGGAAGATGATGATGATTATATTACGGTATAAATGTACTGTACTTCGTGACCGTCGTGCCTGCTATTAACAAATTCATTGTATCCTTTAAGTTACGCATTCGTGTCAGCGTTACGCATCGAATTGTTTCAAAATAATACTGAAGCAGTACTCGTTAATCCTATGTCTGCGTCACAAGACGCAGTCTCATTCAGCTCTGGTGCCAAATGCATCGCACTAACTCACTTGTAATGTGTTTTAACAAACAGTGTTCACAACAATTACCGGAGCGAAATATTGCCTTTGAACTGTATTATGACAGCAACTTAAACGAGTTTATTGTAGTTCCGCAGTTTCTGAACATGCACATATAAAAACGTAACAACTATATTATAAAGTATCACTATTTTAATACGATGTTGGTTTGGCTGCGGATGATTATCTTACTTTATTTTGATGTAGATGTTTTAGCTGGATATACTGCCCATATCTCTCGCTTCCCGGTGGACACGGTGAGTGGAGCACACAGTCGAGGTGGTCCCTGCTTGGGCGGAGCATCGCCGTGCCCTCGTGGGGGCGATCGGAGACCTCTCGAGCCGGGCCTTGATTCAGGCCATGGTCCGAAGCGAGGAGGAGTGGCAGGCGGTCGCCTCCTTCTGCGAAGCAGTAATGCTAACAAAGGAGGAGGCCGACCACATCAGGCGCTCTCGCCGCCGCCGGGATTCCGATCCCGATTTCCGGCCACCGTAGACGCGGGCTTGCGGAAGGCAAGCCATGGGTAGCTCGCTGTCCGACCGTCCTGTAACTGTCCGGGCCGAGCCCAAGACGTCGAAGGCGCGCACTGTTCCCGCGCGCCTCAAGGAGTTGTCAGCAATAGCAGGGGCCCAGCTGGGTCGAAGCCTGCTGGGGTCAGGATTATCCGAAAGGAAGCTCGAGCCCCAGTATGAAGGCTAGAAGGAAGAGGGTGGGTTTTTAGTCAGTAAGAGTGACACTATCTCCCGTTCCGCCCAAGAGCGGGGATTGTCATTGGATTATTTTTATCACCATAAAAAAAACTCTCGCTTCAAAACTACATAATACATCTACACGTACCTTGGAAGCTGCATCACTTTGGCACCCCAGTAACTGCCGTTACTGGTTACTGGTACACTCTACCCCGTACCTACTAGAGGAAACTCAACATAGAACAAGGGTATCCGATGTTAAGTACCTACTGAATTGTGTGGATGACTAATGACGATACAATTATTATAGCTAATTTTCATTCAGGCATGTCATAAATTATATGTAAGTAGGTATGATTCCGAAGACCGTCTCGTGTGATAAGTATTTTATGAATTAATTTGCTTTTGCGTTAACTCATATGAATTACTTATGCGGAATTTTGAAAAATAGATGACTAGAGACTGTTTTATAGATTATAATTTAATACTAACATTACTAACTTTTAGTTTATTAGCTTTTACCCGCGGCTTCGCTCGCGTTTATTAATATACTTTACTCTTTCTCCCCATTTTCTCAATTAAAAAAAAAATTGCCTATATCCGTCTCCAGGGCCCCAACTATCTCTGGATAACTGTATCCAGTTATCTCTGTAACTCTCTCTTTTATTCTCTGTCAAAATTCATCAAAATTGGTTTTGCCATTTAGGCGTGAAGACGTAACAAACAAACAATCTCACTTTAGCTTTTGTAGTATTAGTAAGGATGTCCCACTATGGAGTCCATCCTCCATTTCCGTTTGCCACAAAATTTTGTCTACAGCCTTTTGATAGGAGTCAAACTTGCGCCGCCATCTTAGCCACGGTCTGCACTAGTCTGCAGTGATCTCGTTATGCGTTTAATGGGACCCATTGGGTGGTTCTTTTTGCCCATTTCTTATGTGACATGCATGCGTCAGACATAATTATTTGTCTAACCTAGCCAAACCCGTCTTGAGCTTTTTTTTTAGGTGGGAAAATCATCCAGTGACATCCCCCGCTCTTAGGCGGAGCGGGAGATAATATCAGACTTTTAACTGACTAAAAACCCACTCCTGTTCTTTTGTTGCCTTTCGTACCGAGGCCGAATCTTTCTTTCAGAAGCAGATCCTTGGCCTCAGTAGGCTTTGAACCTGCTGGTCCCCTACGATTTGCTGACAACTTGAGGCGCGCGTGGAACAATACGCGCCGTCGACGTCTTGGGTTCGGTCTGGACGGTTGGACGGCGAGCTACACATTGTTCGCCATCTGCAACTTTCCCGCGCCTACGGCAGTGCAGCGGTGGCCGAAAATCGGGATCGAAGCTAGGCGGCTAGGGTGTGAGCGTCTTTGCCTCACGCGTGCGGCCTCCTCCTTTGCTAGCCTTAATGCTTCGCAGAAGGAAGCGACCTGCCACTCCTCCTCGCTCCGGACCGTAGCCTCTTGATCGTTATGTAGCGGATAGTAATAAGGTAGATATTCCATATTTGATTAGGTTACTTTTTTTGTAATGAGCAAGTAATGAAGCTTCTACCTTCGTCCTTCTTATTGCGGTGCGCAGTAAATTAGCTTAATAATTTTTGCATTGGCATCAATAAGCGGAGTTGCTAAAAGTCGAGACTGTATCACCTCAAGCGGGTCAATTAGCAATAACAGGGGATCGACGCCCTAGCGACTGTGACAGCATCCTTGTAAATACTTCGCAGCAACTCACACGCTGACTACGATAATGAAAACACGTTTTACATTCTCATAGGTCATTCAGTCATCGTTCAGGCCGCTTCTGTTTGCATTATTATTGAAGGAATCTTGACTACTTTACATGCTTTTATTTAGTTTCACCTGTCCCGATGTTTGTCTGTAATCAAATCTAGTAAATTAAATTTGACCCACTTCCCGGTCGCCGATTGAGTTGAAATTTTGTATGCATGTGTAAATCAGATGACAATGCAAAATTATTATGGCACGGAGCTGATTGTATGATGGAACCGGAAGTTGGCTATAGGAACTTGGTAGTTAAACGACACAACCCCATCGAGTTTGGGCTCGTATGATTCGTCTTGACGAGTATTCATTATATGGGTATACCGAGCTACAAAAGCTTGCTATGAAAAAATTATTTTCATTAAAACCTTTTGAGTTAGTGTAGTGTTTAAAGTTAGTGTATAATAGTGATCAATGCTGTGCATATAACACATGAACAAAGTGTTTTTATCTATATTAGACTCTAAGAAAGTGCTATGAACTTATATAAGTACTAAAGGACGCTATTCTTAGTTTAAACAAAACCGTATAAAAATAAGTTAGAGTTAAATTACTTATTTGTCTGTTAGGCTAAATTGTAATGAATTATTAAGAAAATTTATTCTTAATAATAAGGAAAAAAAATAAATAATTAAAAGCTTGTTTCTTCTCTGTATTTTTAGCAGAGATTAGCTATTAGAAATAGGTATTCCTATTGATAAATAAAAGATAAGAAAATACTAAATAGCGAAGAGGACATCCTCATCTCAAAAGGGATTGTACCGTAGGATAGACATACTACTAATCTTTGACTATACATTGGCAGCCATAGTCAAACGACTAAGAAGCCAATATTCACAATTGCACAAACCTACACCAGATGTCTGAAACTGACGCTTTTGCTAGCCCTGATACTAAAAGCTTCTGAATGCAGGTTTCCGTAAGGCTAGATAGCAATAGTAGAATTGATTGGTGTGGACATTTATCTAGCACCCATAAAGATGGACATGGCGTGGGCTGATTCGGGGCCGACTGCAGTGGGTCTTTCGAGCTAAATATGCCGTTACAGTTTACTTTCCTGATTGTATACTACAACAAGCTAAATAACTTGATGAAGATAAGCCTTGATGCATACGTTAAGTAATTAGGTAAGTGCTCAATAGAAATTGGTTTTCTAGTAAAGCTGCTGAAACTTGCCAAGAACTTTCATATATATATCTACAATAATATCGTACTATTTTTTAAAGATAATATCAATTGATTGGACAAACAATTTAGTCCTTCGATTGGGGGCGATTGGGGTCAACTGCGCATCGAACACTCGAGTCACATTACTAACAACGCATTACATCATGCGACGGCAATGCTAAGAAAACTTATGTGCCAATTATGTCCAATAAAAACGCACTACTCAGAAATTATTGTACACGCCCCACGTGTGATGTTTTCTACATCATTTATTTTTTTTATTTTTTATCGTATATTGTACAGAATGAACTGATTCAACAGAAATATATGTACCTATTATTTATTAATATGTATGTATTTATTTCTACGCAGTCATTATAATTGTCTGAAATGACAAGATCTCTAAGACGTATTAGAACCTTGAAAATGATTCTTAGTAGGTTACAGGAGCTCAATTAATATAGGCCTTGCAAACGTAGGATTCTTGTAATTTATTTCTGCAAGTAAATTATAAATCGAATGGAAAAGAGCTGTTTTTTTTTCACTCGTAGGGAATAATAATCGCTCGGCACGCTATCAACAAACTCGAAGTATAATCAGTACTTTTATGTCACTTTGTGCCCTCCGCTTAGCGCGTTTACTACGCGTTCTCATTTATGTACCCACCTAGGTATGTACTCAATGTAAGTACTACAATCAGTCTTGTCTACTCTTGTTGAAACCAACAAGCACAAAGAGTATCTGTGGCTGTAGGCCATCAGACACGGAATTGCAAATACACCGCTATATTTTTATCATTTTAATCCCGTGAATTAAAAAAATAAATACTTTTTTTTTAAACTCGTATTAATTTCCGCATTTACGAAATTAATTTCTTTAAGAAAACCTCAGCTGAGCGAGTTCAATGACCTGTAGGTAGTTAGTACGCAACGCCGACTCCTATCTACAGGTCATTGGACTCAACATGTCAGTAAATAAATAACTCCCCCCACTCTAGTCAGTAAAAGTCTGATGTTCACGATTGCGTAGCAACCAAATTCTGTCAACAAGTTATTTATATTGCCAGTAGTTGAGCTTTAACGTCCTTAAATATTTTAACAAATTAAATTACATCACACAAACAGTAAAAGTTATTAAATAAGTTTTTATGAAAAATTATGTTTCTAAGATAATTGTTGTCTTTGCATATTTAAAGCTTCATGCACAAGAATTGTACAAAGGCGTGCTTAATGCATACCTACATATTTCACGAAAATCTAATTTTAATCAAGTTATTTTGACTACCTAATTTAAACAGCTAGTAATTTCATCAGCTAACGTTACATTCGGTATCGGTATCAATGGTATTGTGAGTGGCTAGTGTCTAATGTCCTAATATTAAATTATTCACGTAGAGGCGTTTTGTGTGAAGTAAATGTTTGAATACAACGTGTAACGTTAAATGCGCAAAACCTGAAAACAGTTTGATCAGAATAAGGAGCAGAATCAATTATCCCACTTTTTAATATAGGACATTATTCAAAAAAATCTTCATTAATAATGTCGCCCTGACTATTTATGAATAGGTCAAGCTATCACGTGCTCAAACCCGCTGAAATAGGTAAACAAACACAAATAGTTGTAATCCAATCAAATTTTCTCATACACGAGATAATAAAAGTTCTTGTTTCAATGCAGATAAGAATTTTAAACAAACTAAAACTGCTCATAAAACCTTTATTTTTTTAAATGTTTTATTTTCTCACATAATTAGATCAATCGAATTAAAAACCATTTGGGGTGTCTGAGGTTTTGCGCATTTAACGTTACACGTTGTATTTTTATATGTTATTTAATTCGTCCTGTAAACATGTACCTAAGTACTGCAGGGCCGTACATTATTATCTGCAAGTGGCGCCACGGCAGTGACGGATGCTTATCAAGTCCGCCATTGAAAAACATCGTTTACGCAAGCAGTATTTTATCAATGAAAGCAAGTTTTTTCTTATCGTCCACGGTTGTACTTGTACGAGGTGAGGACTTGAAGATTCATCGGGTCGAATTACTTTCGTTTTATAGGAACTTATTACACTATTTTTAGGTGGGGAATCATCAAATGACTTCTCACGCTCTTAGGCGGGGCGAGAGGGCGTGTCAGACTTTTACTGACTAAAACCCACTCCTGTTTCTTCTTTGCCTTGGTTCCAAGTTCTCGGGGTCAAAACCCCGAGAACTTGGCCATGGGTTGTGCGAAACAAATTTCGCACCAGGCAGCCTTTTGATCGTCCTCCGCAAGCTTACGCCTACGGCGCGGGCGGCAGGAATTCCCGGTCGGGAACCCGGCAGCTGGAGCATGAGGGCCGCGACCATTCTCTCACATGTGCCGCCGCCTCCTTCGCTAGCATTACTGCTTTGTAGAAGGAGGTGACCGACGGCCATTCCTCCTTGCTCCGGACCATGGACTGTATCAGAGCCCGGCGCGAGAGATCGTTGCCGCTGATCGGCCCCACGAGCCCTGCCGAAGCGGGGAACATCTCTACAGTATGCTATACCGTGCCACATTGATGCCACCCGGGCGTTTCTTCCGCACGAATCCAATGCAGAAACCTCCCGAACTTACCATATCCGGTGAGAACCTGCGAAGATGCCATCCTATACTTCCAGATTGGTCTCATTTTTTTTTTAAATTCTGTTTTGAAGATGGGATCCATGAGTAATTGAGGGAACTCCTCAAATATTGTAGGAGTACACCTATAGTGATTTTGCTATTTTCATCGAGAACTCGAGCATCTACCGTCGTGATGGAGGGGGTGGAGAGGTACTAGAATCAGACCACCGCTGCACCGGTACATCCGGTTGACCCCGGCACTCATTGACGAAATTTACGTCAACTGAATATTATCTATCTACCTTTTAAATACGCGAGTTGATTTCCGAAGTAAACAAGTGTTTCACAGAATTGAGCAATACCTAGCAATCAGTGTAACATTGCGTTGATTGCACTATTATAGCCATATTATATAGCACACTGTCCAGTGTACCGGTGAATTGCCGTGAATGATTAGATTAATATTGTTAGCCTAACCATGTCCACAGATCAGAGTTAGTCAAAGATGGTGTTTTTTTCTAAAATCACAATAGCAGAAAATGGGGATTGTAAACCAGGTATAAACCCCGAGCGGCAAGATGTAAGTAGATGTAGATGTGTGATGTGGTGTGTGAGTCCAAATGTATATAAATAGGTATTTGAAGAAAATTAATTTGTTGATGTAAGTAAATGTATTTCAAGAAATAGCTTTTTTTTAACGTGGAACTCAAAGTGATTAATATCTAAATACTTTCTAAACTTGACACTGGATGCATAAAGCGAAGCCAAAATAAAAAGTTTCAAAATTAAACAAAATCGATGAGGAGTTCTAAAATAATCTGAAACGTGTAGAGCCACGTTTCGGCAAATCGTTGATCCAGGGTTGCACGCTGTCCCGTTCCGCCTATTTTAACTGTTCCTGAATCGTAAAATTCGTAAAGAACGTTTTAATTAATATTTTATTCATATTCGTAAAAACTCAAATCAAAACACAGTGTTGCTGATTTTGTTGTTATGCACTTATAAACTTCTCAATAAACATAAGTGTCAACGACGGCCGACCATTATGGCCAGCTCAAGTGTTAAAAGATAATAGGCCAAACAGATTTCTACTGAACTTTGACCGTTCAGCAATTTGTTGACAACATTTTTAGTCAACAAAAATCTTGATATATTTGGAGCTATTAAACTTTGTGGAATACATTGACATTCTTTTGTTAAGAGCACGTTAAGAGGTATTAAACGTACTGGCTGATTTCTTTTTCATGTTAAGCCAGGAGCTCAGGTATTTACTATTACGTAGATATTGAAAGCAATATGGGTTTGAAGAATTTATTTACTTACTTGTACTTATCTACAAGTAAGTATAAAGATCAGGGTTAGATTAAAATGAATTTATAAATTAATAACTTATTAAGTATATATGGTCGTGAAGTCAGTCCTGTGTTCCTGACACGGGATTGTCTCTTTTAGGGATACCAACTCGAGCCAGGGTAAGGAGGTAAGGAGTTAAACAACAGGAAAAATTAATTCCCACTTTTTATTTTTGCTTTTTCAATCAAATAAATAATAAGTTTAAAGTATGAACAATTTATTAAAGCTATTTAACTATAAAACCAAACTTTTTACTGTTACCTACAGCTTCAATTAGCGTCTATCACGTACGTATTGTCAATCACATTTTACCGTTTTGGTGGACCCCGTACACTTGTAACCACCTGCTGTACAGTCACGTTCAGAGCGTGCCAGTATCATATTTAGTTTACATGATATTGAATTGTTTATAACGACATATTTTTGGTATTTAGGTAGAGTCCGTAAGTACGTGCCAGATTGATAAGGATTGTTATTTTCGCCAATTACGACAACAATCGATAAAATTCATGCTGTATAGCACACTACGCATGTATCTACACAATTCACTCGGTATAATTATCTATTTTGTTTGCACAAATAATAGTGACATTCCACTTGCAGGTAATATTGTGTTTTTTTTTTTACGGTGGGCAAAAATCATCTTATGACAACCCCCGCCCTTGGGTGGAGCGGGAGATACTGTCACACTCTTACTGACTAAAAACCCACCCCGTTCCTTCTAGCCTTCAAACCAAGGCACGAGTTTCCTTTCGGATAACCCTGTCCCCGGTAGGCTTCGACCCAGCTGGGCCTCTGCTGTTGCTGACAACTCCTTGAGGCGCGCGGGAACAGTGCGCGCCAGCAAACATTGTGTTCAGTTACAAGATTTATGAACGTCGATTTTTTCTTCAGATGTAAGTATTTCATTATTTCATTCGAAATTCTCCATCTTGTTTGTAGGTAAGACAGTAGCGCATCTTTGTGCTACTAAATCTGCAAGCTATGGTAAGCTCCTGTTTTTTTCCGTAATATTGCATTTAAGAACAACGGGCACTTTTGTATGGACTCCAATCCAGTGCTGTATAATACCAGTTAGCTATGGCATACATTCAGTCAAAAAAGTATCGGGAATGGATGATTTGTTTATGGTTCCAAATTCAAATTTTTGTTTTTTTGTAGTTGTTAGATTGGCACAACTGTTTTCCATTTTGGCGCGGAGTTTGAGTTGCATCTGTTATTTATATTAAATACAGTGCTGGTTTTAGTAATATCATATATAGTGTGTATTGCGAATTTCATAATGGACAAAAATATCGAACAACGAGTTTGTCTTAAATTTTGCATCGCCAATGGAATTTCGTGTTCGGAGTCACTGAAAATGTTACAGAAGGCTTACGGTGAATCGACTTTATCAAAAACTCGTGCTTATGAGTGGTTCAAAGCGTTCAAAAGCGGTCGAGATGTGATGGAAGATTTGCCTCGCTCTGGTTGGCCGTCAACGTCTGCAACTGAAGTTAACATCGCAAAAGTGAAGGAAATAGTGACTGAAAATCCCCATTCAACTCTGAGAGCCGAACTTTCTGTATCTCACGAGTCGGTCCGTACCATTTTACCCAATCATTTGGGTATGAAACATGTTGCTGCTCGGCTAGTCCCAAAAGATCTGAATTTTCTCCAAAAACTCAATCAGTCGAAACTCAAAACGAGTCAGTTCGGACCCAACATTCATGAAACGCATTGTTACTGGTGACGAGACGTGGGTTTACGAGTTTGACATGCAAACTAGTCAACAAGCTTCGGAGTGGCGCCTTCCAACTGATCCGAAACCGAAAAAACCACGCCAAAGTCGATCAAAAGTCAAAGTCATGTTGACTGTTTTCTTTGACTATCGCGGTGTTGTGCACTCTGAATTCTTACCGGAAGGTCTAACGGTAAATAAAGAATATTATTTGAGCGTTATGCGGCGTTTAAGAGAGCAAATTCGACGAAAAAGGCCAGATTTGTGGAAAGAAAATTCTTGGATTTTGCACCACGACAATGCGCCTTCGCGCAAGGCTATCATTGTGAACGAATTTTTGAACAAACACTCAACAAATACCATCCAGCAACAACCATATTTACCAGATATGGCTCCTGCTGACTTTTTTCTTTTTCTTAAACCCAAATTACCACTTCGTGGCACCCGTTTTCAATCGATAGAAGACATAAAGGAGAATTCGCGGCGAGAACTGAACTCAATTCAGGAAGCAGCGTTTAAAAAATGTTTTGATGAATGGATTATTCGTTGGCGCAAGTGTATCGTTTCTAAAGGAGCATACTTTGAAGGTGATAAAATAAATTTGGATGAATAACAGACATTTTGTGTATTATTGATCTTTTCCCGGTACTTTCTTGACAGAGTAGTATACCAGTTTAAGTATCATAATAAATAAAAACTTCATCCTAAGACACAAACAACAACATACATATATGCACAAGGAAAAAATATTTCTTATTGAATTTCAGCAGAATGTCATCTATTTTGACAATGTTGTCATTCATATACCTATTTAAATTAAGAGTAATAGATTTATTTTTTCAAAACAAGCTCGTATTAAAATGTAGATTTTACATTTAAAAGGATAAAACTTGGTCATTTACTTATGAAAATCTTTGATCTGTTTGATTTAATTTGATGTTCATTTTATTACATTTAGTAAACAATTTTAACTGTCTTATATATCACGGTTCATGAGGTACATCCAGGTGGCAGACAGACGGACAGCGGTGTATTAGCAATAGGGTCCCGTTTTTGCTCCTTTGGTTACGGAATAACGGAACCCTAAAAATATGGAGTTAGGGTTTATTTAGAAAGAAAGAATAAAAATGGTCTTATCTGAAAAATATTTCTATTGTAAGTAAATAAGAAAAACATGAATTTATTAACAAGGACTTGGAAACGTCTATCTATACATGCTCCGGATGACGCCTTCAATCATTCCGTAAGGCAAAGTGTCTCATTCTTCAACCAACGCAATTTTAACTCCTCAACATTCCTAGCGACTGTCTCCATATCCTCTCACTTCCGTCGTATATCAAAACGACTTTCGTCAGTGAATAAAAGTCAATTTCACTCATTGGACTTATTTCGATGCTGACGATGACGAGTAAATAAAACATATAAGAAAAATATATCTGTCTTCAAAAAGCTAGTCAAAGATCTTCTCAACAGTGTCAACCATCTCGTAAAACTTACAATTAAGTATTACTCAATACTTATAATACTCAATTTATATTATTGTATCTATTATTGTGTTTCATTTATTGATTTTGTTGTATTTATATATGTATTATGTGAGTTAATTTAGATAATATAGGTAGTACATTTTTTATTTTCTGACTCATTTGTATACACTGTATCGACATCTCCCATCCAACTCTCCTGTCGCAGGTCTGCTGGAAGACATTTTAATTGAAATAAGCAGTACCTTTGTACTCTTCTATCGGTATTTGTCCATTTGTGTTTGTGTGTGTACTTAAATTAATAAATTAGTAAGTGAACGCTAATCTTGCCCACCCCAGTTTGCTGTTAAAACTAGATCAACTGTAGATTTTGAGCAAGCACTTAACTATGTACAAAATAGCAATCTAGCAGACTTACTTCATTGTAATGATCCTGAAACTCTAGCTAATCTATTGGTGTATAATTTATCAGAGACCATTAATAAAAATACTATTTTAACAAAAATCCCCAACAGTAAACGTATTATAAAACCATGGATTACCCCAGGGATCTTACGCTGCATTAAAAACCGTAATAAGCTACAAAAAGATAATAAAAGAGAACCACATAATGATATATTAAAAATAACATATATTAGATATAGAAATCATTGTAATAAGCTTATCAAAAAATTTAAAAAGGAAATATGAAAGTGAACTAATTGCAAGATCTATAGATAACAACAAATTACTCTGGAAGAACATAAAAACTATAACTTACGCAAATAAATCTAATAATTGTAATACTGACTTACTCAATATAAAATCAACTCATTTAGAATCAGTTAATTATATCAATGATTATTTCGCAAATATTGGTAAGAATCTTGCTCATCAAATCCAACCAGCTATAAACTATGACCAAAATGATTTGTCTTGCTCACAACGCACGCAGCCAAACTCTTTTGTATTGTTAGACACTGACAATGATGAAGTCAATCATATACTAATGAGTCTTAAGTCTGACAGTGCATCTGGTTGGGATAATGTTTCTACTGCATTTTTGAAATATATACGAAGAGAAGTTGTTCCCATTATTGTTCATCTCGCTAATCTCTGTTTTAAAGACGGCATCTTCCCGACTTCTTTGAAACTGGCTATCATTACACCAGTGTACAAGGGAGGGGACAGAGACGAAGTTTCTAACTACAGACCAATTTCTGTACTACCATCAATATCTAAAATCATAGAAAAACTTATTAATATTAGACTTTTAGCTTACTTAAAAGACTTTAACATATTATCTGAAAAACAATTTGGTTTTCGTCGGGGAATTTCCACTGAAGATGCAGTCATCGCTCTAAGCACTTATATAACTGAACAGCTGGACAAAGGTAAAAAGTGTGTGACTGCATTTTTAGACCTTAAAAAAGCCTTTGATACTGTCTCTGTCCCAATACTCGTACAAAAGCTGGAATGTATAGGAGTTCGTGGAATGCCACTTAATCTCCTCAAAGATTATCTCGAAAACAGGAAACAAAGAGTCAGAGTGGGCCAGTATACTAGCGAAGACGCATGCACGTCATATGGCGTCCCTCAAGGAAGCGTATTGGGACCTACATTGTTTCTTGTTTACATAAATAGCCTTTGTAACATCAATATTGATAACGCACAAGTCTACTGTTACGCGGATGATACTGCTGTGGTTTTTACTGGTGATACTTGGCAGCATGCTAAAGTAAATGCTGAGTTAGGCTTGTCTAAAATTGCCAAGTGGCTAAAAAAGAACTTGCTTACTTTAAACATAACGAAAACCAATTATATATGCTTTAGTGTATCGCAACGCACACAACCAGAGGGAAATTTCAACATAAAAATTCACACTTGCTCTAACATTCAACTGTCCGCCTGTGACTGCTTAAATATTAATAAAGTACCGTATGTCAAGTATTTGGGTGTTATCGTAGACCAGGGATTATCTTGGTACCCGCACATTGAGCAGATGGCAAACAGAGTCAGGAAATTGAGCTGGGTGTTCAAGAATCTTAGATACGTCGTTCCCAAGATTAAAAACGGTAGTTCAGGTCATCAAAAGGACTTACTAAAGATGATTTATGTTGCACTAGTCCAGTCAGTACTCTCTTATTGCATACCTGTCTGGGGTGGTGCAGCAAAAACTAAATTTCTGGTGGTGGAACGGGCACAACGCGCGCTCATAAAGTGCATGTATTTTAAAAATAATAGATATTCTACTGAAGATCTATTCAGGCTTAGTAACCTGCTTTCAGTTAGGAAACTGTATATTATACAAATTATTTTAAGAAAACATAGGTCTCTTTCCTATGATCCAATCATATTATCAAAAAGAAGGAAGGACATGATTTTAAATATCCCTAGAACTAGGACCTTACTTGCCAGTATGCAATTTGGAAAGCGATCTTCTGCGCTTTACAACAAAATCAATAAATATATTTACATTTACCCTAAAAACTATTATGATTCTAAAAAAATGATTATGGAATGGATAAAAACACTTACGTACGATGACATTGAAACATTTTTAAAACATTAATACACATACACACTACACTCTAACTCACATACACTCACACATACACTCGCAGACTCTAGATTGGATTAATTTGTATAGATTTAGATTAATTATAAAATTATAATATGTCTTGTTTGCCTTCATGATACTTATTGTTACGGAAGAGGGGAGTCCCCTAACACAGGCATTACCTGCCTAAAAGGAGGCTCCAATCATATATATTGTAAAAACTTAAACTTGCTTACTAATAAATTATTATTATTATATTATTATATTATATCTTGCTGATCCGTGGCTCACCCCAAGTTTGCCGCTTTTGCTGGCAGTTAGGTATGACCTCGAAAGTCCTCAAACCTTCATTTAATCTTCTCACTATTTGTCCACTAAAACCTACGTTACGCATTTTTTCCAAAAGAATTCGGGTTTAAACAGCTGTTTGCGGGTGTTTTTAATATCGTGCGAATTTCATCACGCATGCGAGATTGCTCCGTACGCGCTCTGTATCTGTTACACCATATATTTATAATGTTGGATCACCGATACTTACAGCCATCGTTAGACTGACTGAACGGTAGGTGTCACCTTCCTCAATCATTGTTGATTTGATTAATACAGGTAAATCTTTGATTCTGTATGCAATTACAAAACAAACAAAATAAGCAAACGCCATCATTGACTGCATAAATCAGCTTCTTCATCAAAAAAAAAAATCAGAAGCGTTAATTTTAAACAGATTAATACTTAAAAAGGTGAAATTTCTATTATAAAGGTGAAAATAGCAATAAAGTTCATGGCATAGTAGATAACCATTTGAATGACGAAACCACTTGTCGACATTTCCAATTTAAAAAAGACTTTTTTTGTGTTCCTCTAATTTTGCCGGTGTGTGAATGGAATGCAGTGTTGGCTTATTATTTTCGAGTGTTGGAAAACGTCGTTTGATACACGTAGGCAGTTGTCATTGAAGATTCTCGGTTCCAAAACGTGTAAGTATTCCGCCTCGAATACAAGAACAAACTCTGCCCATTAGCATTTGCATCAAAATGTACTATATTTATTATTATGTGTGTATTATGGCACTTGTTTACTACTCAGTCACAGTAATAAAATAAAACGTAACCTTGCCTATAGAGTATGTACCTATGTACCCATTTCCATTTTTATTCAGCTATGTTCGACTGCTTCCGCAGTACGATAAGCATAGTCAATAATTATTGTTTTCAATAAATTACACGAACCTTTATCTATCCTAGAAGAAGCTTAGGTAATTAGCGATTATTTTTGCATCCATAAATATGCTCGATAATCACTAAGGCCAAACCACGAACCGACAGGCATCAATCTTAATTATCTACCTATTTCAGGTTCTTCAGAGGGAGGAGATGAAGCCTTGGCTTTGGGCTAGCTTTTGGATGGTTTGTGTGAAGAATGATAGATGGACTATCTCTAGTCCGTGATAGCGTGACAGTTGGCAGGACGTAATGGAAGAAGGTGAAAGATTACATTTTCAGGTTTCTAATTACAAACAGACCAGTGCGACTCATGCCCTGTGGGTTCCGCCTCCTGAACCCTCATACTGTGCCACACTGAAAAACCACAAATAAATGCCGTGGAAAAAACTTTTCATCAAAAGTAGAAACGACCAATTTGAATGAAACAACATTCATCATGCCTCAACAGCAAATGTATAAAATTAAGTAGTATATTAATTAATTACAGTTTTAGATACTCGTATGCTAAAGAAGAATTAAGCTAATGTGGGATTTTGCTAGATACCCTGTCTCGGATAAGTTTATAAAGTACCTAAGCTACGTCTTATAGAATGAAATAACCTATTTGATACCTAGGAACCTACTTAAGAGGGTCCTTTTCCACTCGCCTATCGTAAACATCGAAAATGGTTTAAAAGCTTGTTACTTCATCTAACGCAATCCAACCAATGTTTGACGAAAAGGCAACGCAAAAAAAGAGAGATAACGCCTGAAAACTTGGTTAGTATTCGGTAATTCCGAGATTTACTCGAATATTTCACAAAACTTGTTCCAGGAAATAGCTGTTTTTTTATCCTTAAAAGTGTTTGGAAAAAAATTGTCGTCATTTAGAATCTTAATAAAATTTGCAAAGCTTCTATAGTTTTACTTTTTTGTTTTTTTTTTTTAATTTTTAGGCAAATTATGAAGTGTCGAAGTTCATACAAAATAGGAGATTTTCAGAGGTCTTTACTGGATTAGTTTTACACAAATTTAGAAATCGATTTCAATAGAAGCCACAAGATACTGTGTTTCTAAAATAAATATATTATATATTATTACTGTCACAGCCACAAAGAGTAATCCCGTAATCGATAGTAAACCGCTAATATAAAGAAAGCAAAACAAAGAGCAAAATATCCCTCGGGATCTTGCTGCATTGCACCACTTTGCACCTTAGGCGTTACACTACAGGCCACGTACTGCTACGTCAACGGGAAGGGACTACCTACTGTATGTAGCCGCTACACTGCGCTGCATTGCGTGTACTGTGTGCTGTGTGTGCCGAACTGCGACCATAAGAACTTAATATATATAATATCAGTTTGAGAGTATTTGTAACCGACTAACGGTCAAATAGATATCTAATCGGGGGCTGAGTCATCCGGCGTCCGTAGGAGAATACCCATTGCTGGGCCGTACACGTTGGCCCCGGATGGTGCTAATCAGATGACATTAACTGGTGGGTAGGTTTCGATCGACGACTGGTGGCCACCTAATGGGCAAACACGTACCACACCACTAAGCGGCCTAGCGGCTAAAGATGGAAAATAGCAAGGAAGAAAGAACAGTACCGCCTTCTGGAACACCAGAATCTAGATCACGCCAAGTCGACGAATTTTCGTTAACGCGAACCGACTGCTGACTTCCCCGAAGATAAGAAGAGAACCATTCCAGCGCCTCAGAAGAAGGCTGAAGCCATGAGATGGGAAAGGATCGATAGAAAAATACAAAATAGTAAACTTGGTATCCTTCATGGCTTCTCTAATGTCACCAGTCACTTTGAGGAAAGCAGAGACCAGGCCTGAATCCGGATTGAAATGAGTTAATAAGGTCGTTACGGTAAAAAAATCTTGAAAACCTGCTTATAGACGCAGCACTTTGGACAGGAACTGAAGAATAAAAATTTGGTGAAAATGGCTAGGTAGGGGGGGGGGGGTATTTTATTTTCGATTGTAGGCAGTGGACGTACTATAAAGGGGCACAAGTCCATTAGCACTACAATGATCATATATGCGTGCACAGCTGCGTGTATACATTCATGTGTGAGTGAATTCAACGAAAACATTAATTCATCATACAGTATAAACATGAGAAGGTGACTGTGTGAGGTCAATACTAGACAAAGATAACAATATAGTTTTGTTTTCTTCATATTAGAGTCAATCCAAAAGTATTGCTAAAATTTGAACGCTTAATCATATGATCATGTAGTTAAGTGCAGAATCGTACGACTTGCTATCATGTGGCTGCCGGTTTGAATCCCACCCGATTGGCTAAATAAATATTTTTTTTATTTTTTTACCAAAATTTTTTTGTTACATAATTTAATGTTAGGGCAATAAGTAATATTTATATCATTTATATAATTATAAATATTGGTATATTATACTTTTGATTCAAAAATTACAAAATCCGCCACCGATATTTCGGTCAATTGTGGATCGATTGTGAATTTTTTTTTTTTATTGAAAGGTTATGCTTCCAAGTTGGTCCCATAGAAATATTGTTATGATCTGATCATGAACTTCGAAGATATGGAACAGCACTCCTCATAGAATCATAGCAGAATTGTCGTAACAAGTAAAATTGCTTTGTTTATACGTGTAGTCGATGACTGGCTGAAAGAAAAGGGGGAGGGGGTAAATTCATGTAATATAACCGTATTTGGGATTATAAGAATCGTTATGAGATGCACTCTGGCTAAAAGGTAATTTATGTTTACCTGAAGGGTAGGTATTTTTTAGTGGTGCTACCATAACTAAAAAAATAAAAAACTTTTTACAATAAAAATTAAACCGACTTCAAAAAGTACAAAATAACTTTAATTTCGGAAGTCGGTGTTAAATATCGAAGAGACAAGATTATAGAGATTTTCAGAGATATATTATAGAGATTTTCACAGAACAGAAAATATAGGTAGAAGTGCCCCTAACGTGGCTAAGCACGGGAACAAATTGTATACACACAAATTGTACATTACACACATAAAAAACAGTAATATGATTGGCTACGAAGCTACGAATTACAAACTTAACTTTTACAAATCATATTCTTATTGCTTTCATAAATTAGGTCTTATTACAACGTAAGAAAGTTGTTATTATTTGACATGACACGAACAATAAAGAAGTTTTAACCAATTTACAACGAGTTCGGCTACTCAACGCTAGATGGCGCTGTGACCAATTTATTCTATTCAGAACGCTAGTGCCTTTGAAATAGATGCCATATTCACCTGCACATGTAATAGGCGAATCTCGTCTGCTGTTGACACACGCGCGATATCTAAGAGGCACTTCCTCTACTTTTCTTTATTTCGTGGAGATTTTATTGTCATTTTAAAGGAATAATATTTTAGGTTAAAATAAAATAATAGTGCGTAATTTCAAAAGTATTTATTTCATTTAAAAAAGTTAAGAAACCTAAATTTCTATCAAGTTTGTTGCTATAAAAATAAAGTTATGCCTGCGTTTTAATTTTATTGATATAATAGCTAATTTTTCATTTTCTCGTAGAGAAAAGAAGATTGAAGCTTAACCTCAAACTTACAAACATAAACTAACCTACATATACCATATTACGTGAATCATCTGTAAAAACTAGTAATTCAATATTTGCTATGACCTCCATCATTTTCAATGCAGCTAAGTAGACGTCGACGCATGGAGGCGACAATGTTTGCACATATATCTGTGCCACGTAAATTCTCCCACAACTGAATGCAATGGGATTTAAGCTGCTCAGGAGTTCTCTCATTTCGTGCTTCCCATCTTTGAACCATTAAACCCCATATATTTTCAACTAGCTTCTGCCCGCGACTTCGTCCGCGGAAAATTTCTTGTTTTAAAATAAGATTACACTCGATTAGACGCTGCGCACGTTCAGCGCTAGATTCCTGAGCACGGGCCTGCGATGTTATAGCATTTTGCCTAGTGAGCCGCTGCGAGCGCTCAGCGCTAGTCTCCCTATCCTTTGTCTCAGAGACATGCTGCCTTAAATGAGATAGACGCTGCGCACGTTCAGCGCTAGATTCCCGAGCACGGGCCTGCGATGTTATGACATTTTGCCTACCAAGCTGCTGCGAGCGTTTAGCGCTAGTCTCCCTATCCCTTGTCTCAGAGACATGCTGCCTTAACTCAGATAGACGGTGCGCACGTTCAGCGCTAGTTCCTCGAGCACGGGCCCGCGATGTCCTCACATTTTGGCTAGCGAGGCGCTGTGAGCGCTCGGAGCTAGATTCTCTAGCGCGTGCTTGCGAAATATATTCTCTATTTCTCGAGACGCGCTGCTCATTTTCAGGGGCAGATTCTTCCGTACGGCGTACTCGAGCGGCTCTTGTCTGTGATGTCTGCCGGGACAGTTGAGATTTCCTTTTAGACATGCTCTCAACAAACTACGCACAGACTTGAAAACAATTATGAACAAAAGGAGAGCGACTCGAACACCGTCCGCCTTTACAAAACAAAACAATCGTAATATCGAATAACTCGTATCGATTATTACGAACATACAAAAACGTACAACGAAATTACGATATTTTCGATTATGAGGTATCTATCAACAACAACAACCATACGAACGAAACAACCGAAACCAATAAGCAACTGACAGAAGAACTCCAACTAACGACAACGTGGGCATAATAATTCGAGAGGGTCATCAATCCACAGAAAGTCTTAACACCGCGATTCAGAAAAATTACGTAATTGCAGAACGCCATCTATGGGCAAATAGGTGAAACGTTGGGCACGCCACAATTATGGCGGTAAGTCCCCTCTTTGAGGCGTGGCTGGAAAGGCCTCACGGCGTCCTTACCTTCCGCATGACACAGGTCCTCACCGAACATGGCAAGTTCGGGAGGTTCCTGCACCGAATTAAAGCGGAAGAGACGCCCGAGTGTCGCCACTGTGCGAAACGCCCGGAGGACACGGTGGAGCACACAGTCGAGGTGTGCCCTGCCTGGGCAGAGCATCGCCGTGCCCTCGTGGGGGCGATCGGCGGCGGACACCTCTCGCGGCGGGCTCTGGTTGAGGCCATGGTTCTTAGCGAGGAGGAATGGCAGGCGGTCGCCTCCTTCTGCGAAGCAGTAATGCTAGCAAAGGCGGAGGCAGACCGCATCAGGCAACGGCGCCCCCGCCGCCGCCGCCGGTATTCCGATCCCGATTTCCGGCCACCGTAGACACGGGCTCGCGGACGGCGAGCCATGGGTAGCTTGCTGTCCGATCGTCCGGTAATGTACCGAGCCCAAGACGTCGACGGCGCGCACTGTTCCCGCGCGCCTCAAGAAGTTGTCAGCAACAGCAGAGGCCCAGCTGGGTCGAAGCCTACCGGGTCCAGGGTTATCCGAAAGGGAACTCGTGCCCTGGTTTGAAGGCTAGAAGGAACGGGGTGGGTTTTTAGTCAGTAAGAGTCTGACACTATCTCTCGCTCCACCCAAGGGCGGGGGTTGTCATAAGATGATTTTTGCCCACCATAAAAAAAAAATAGGTAAAACGTCTGCACAATGAAAGTTACGCTAGGGGCATTTTGCGTTTTAGTAATTTTATATTATCTTCGAAACTGTATGACCAATTGCTATGCTGTAAATGGCAAATCTTATCTGTATAATGTTCTTGTGATACTGAAATAATTTATTGTCATAAGAATTAATATTTTGTTGCTCAAATAATCAACCAAACGTAAGTATGCCGAAAAAAAATATTTTTAATACAATAAAAGAAGTATAAAAGATGAAATATAAAAGATAGAGATATGGTACCGCGGACTTTTTTGTAGAAATAATTAAGACGAACCAGGTAGCCATACATTGTTTTTAATTTTAAGCAACTGTTTAGGCAGCGCACGCAAATAATTCTATTTTATGAGGTATTTTTTTCCGACTTGCTAGACAAAAGTTGTGATAGCTCGGTTAATATACATGCTATAGAAACAATTTATAGCCTATAGCACTCAGGAATAATGTAGCTTTCTGCCAGTAAAAAAAAATTTAGAATTGGATTATTAGTTCCAGAGATTACCCCCTACATACAAACTTACAAACTTACAAACTTACAAATTTTACCTCTTTATAATATTAGTATAGATGGGGTTAAGATCAGGGGATCGTGCTGGCTATGGAATTACTTGAATATCAGTATGCTGGACAATTATCTTGAAGAAAATGAAATTCACTAATGTCTTCAGAGGGATAAAAATTCCGCACAGTAGGTAGCATGATGTCGCTTAAAACGTCGACGTAATTATGGCTATTGGCACGCGTAGGGATGAATTCCAACTCGCCCGGCCCTTGAGCACTAATCCCGCCCACATATTCACACTTATTCTACCCGATTCAGTTGTCGGAATAACCAGACCAGCGCGTATTATCTCTTCGCCATAAATGAAGTCTTCCTTTTTGGCAAGATTTGAAAGTCTTCTCGTCAGAAAATATAGTGGTCCCCCAGTTGAAATCTAAATATTCACGAGCAAAACGTAGTCGTTCTTCCTTGTGTTTTTGTGTCAGAAATGGTTTTTTAGCTGGTTTCCGATGATGTAAACCTTCAGCATGGAGTACACGCCGAACAGTTCGCAATGACGTATCAAATTGATTTGCAAACACTTTAGTTGGAATGAAACCATTTGTTTCATATTCTTCCACCATGAAAAGTCGCTAAGTCGGGTTAACCCTTCAGATACCGTCAATTAGAGACACAATAGTAAGACAATAGATGCGCGGCCACCGGTGGTCGCTTGGGGATTCTTTAATTAATTCATTAATTCATGCCTTCATGCATCACACCTTCATCTTTTTTCTTTTTTACAAATAACAAGTTCAACTAATAGTTATGGAAATATCTTATTGAACTTACCATAGATAATGTTATACTTAGGATTCGATATTAAAACACAATAAGAGTGCTGAAGCTGGGGTTCGAAAGCTGTCTTCAACGTTTAAGATATCTTAACCAATGTGTTAACCGCTAAGCCAGAGAGACAGATACTGATATGGTTGAAATTAAATATCTTAATAAATCGCCTTCGTTAATACGACTGTTATTTAAATTAAGTAATATTCAAACATAAAAGCAACATGAATGAAAAACAATAATGATTAAGATAGATAAAGATTGATTCAATATAAGTAGCGTCGACTGGTTTTTGCTTTATTAGAACGGTTCAGTTTTATGATGAATACGCATTTTTGTCGTAACTACCCGCTTATTACAAGTCAGGCGAAATTATTACAAATGTGTTTGAAGAATATTTAGTTAGTTGATTAGAAGTGACCGCGCACTGGAAGACGTAGCGTTGGAAGGCCTCATACAAGGTGGACCGATGACCTGGTGAAGGTTACGGGAATCCGATGGATGCAAGACTCGCAGGATCGTTCATTGTGGCGACGCTTGAGGAAGGCCTATGTCCGCTGTAATGATAATGATTTTAATTTTGGACTATGACTATCTACTTGCTTTATCTCTCTTCAGTAAATATGTCTATTTTACATAGTGAAATAATAAACATTTTATTTACTTGCAATAGTTTGTTTCATTTCTATACAAACTGTCTATTTCCCAACTTTGTTCGTTAAAGAAAAGTGAAAAAAGATAACTAAAACAAAAAAGATGGAAAACAAAAAGATAGATTTAAAAACGAGATTTGAACCAGCTGCGCCTGTTAGTCAAGTCGCTATCGTTACCATTGGACCAAATAGGTTTTAACTTAAAGCATTGAAATTTAACGTTACTTGTAATGCTCGACGCAATATTTACAAGCAATTAAGACTCACGATTTCATCTAAGTTAATTAGTGTCACTGATGAGCCATACTTTTTTATCAATCTACCCTCACGGATAGCAAGATTTATCCGGAATATATAATAGAATACCGGCACAAAGTGTTTTTATCTTAACTATAGCAATATAATGATTAAAATAGCTTATCAAATTAGTGAGTCAGCCCACTTAGGGCACCGACTTTACTATTATACAAATGATCATTATATCGCACTCTTTCTGACTAGATCATGATGAAAGAGTGCGATATACGAAATTATGAATGTGTGCAAAATGTTTCTTATAGTAAAAGGTCGTAAGTGCGACTTGCTTTGATGCGATAGATTTGTTAAACTGCTGATCGATTTATGGCCGCGACCGTACGTAAGCCATACGCCACAGGTATGGGAATTGTCCGGGATCAAGGGAAAAATTAATAATAATGTGGGTAATCGGGGGAAGAAGAAGGTCAAAGATATATCGGCTACTATCGTTATGGCCAACAGCCTTGGATTTTATGGACAGGATGATCTTTTTGATTTCATCTAAGGTAACTGGAGAAAAGTGGAACGGTTCAATGATAGGACTTGGTAGGCCAGAAATGAAATTCAGGGGATTAAAAGTGAGATAGCAGTCAAGCGCGAACCTATCAACAATAAACAATTAATAGTCAAGAAAATTGAAGAAAATACGTAGGTACTATACACATTTTAGAATAATTTAACAATTAGTGACTACGGTTTAAAGACATTATAATTATAATCTAAGGGTTTGAGATAACTACGGATAAAAAAAAAACTGGTCCTTTTCTGTAAACATCTGTGATATAAAAATTTTCAAATGAAATTCTTGATCGTAAACAATTTCATATAGGTATCTAATATCCAAATATACAAACTCCTTAAAAAAATAGGTGACATTGCCACCACGGCCTACAGTACCTTGTCGGAAGTGCTGGGCAGACCCCTTTGAATGTGCACATAATATATGATACCCATAAACATAGAAATATAAATAACCCCATAAACTACCTCATAAAATGGTCAAATGGTAGCTTAGGCACTTACTACTCATAAAACATTTGAAAATCTACTTTTCGTTATCCTGTTCAACCATTAGTGTTTGAGCTCTGTTTATACTGAAATGTAGTGTAGTATATATGTGTAGTACATACCTATATAATGTATCATTATGTGTATATGCAGTATCTTCCGCTAATTTTGAATAATCTACACTTTAATATTATGAAGAGGGATTTTTTTTTTATTTCTGCGTGTATGTTTGTTAAGAATAAACTCAAAAACTACTGTGCCGATTTCGAAAATTCTTTCACTATTGGAAAGCTATAGTCACCCTGAGTGACTTCCAAGGCTAGGCTATATTTATTACCTGTGCGAAGCCGGGACGGGCGGCTAGTACTATAATAAAGAGGTAAATTTTGTTTTTTTGTTTGTAGAAGGTATTCTCTGAAAGTACTGGTCCGATTTCTGAAATTTTTTCACCAATAGGCAGCTGCCTTATTCCTGATTGATATAGGTTATATTTTATGTACGCGGGCGAAGCCGCTGGCAAAAGCTAGTTTTGAAAAAATATACTACGTAGGTATCAAGTTGGACCTTAATGGTGATGTTCTGTGTTACGTAATAATCACCTACTATTAAATAATTATACAATGGTAATAAATTATATTACTAACAGACTTCCAAAAAAAGGAGGATGTTCTCATTCGATTGTATTTTTTATTTTTTTATGTTTGTTACCTTACCTCCATCGTTTATAGACCGATTAGCAAATTTTTTTCCCGTTATAGGATATGCTTCCAGATTGGTCCCATTTTTTAAAAATCCAGTTCTGATAATGGGATCTATGAGAAATCGAGGGAACTCCTCAAATATTATAGGCAACCATATGAACATATTTTGGTATTTTCATTGAGGACTTAAGTATTTACAGTCAAAAAGTGTCTTTTGATGAAGTGGAACTGGTAAAGAAGACCAGAAATGGTAAACGGAACTTCACACTCACATAGATACCACAATGAAGATAGTTAAGCGACTATGACAATACAAATAAATGAAGGGTTCTGAATAGCTATGTGGAAATTTGAAAATGGTATCATCGAAGTGATTTGATGATGATGATGGAGATAGAAGATAAGCAAGGGACCTCCGTAATTAACCAATGTGTCCTAGCCCAGTTTGGGCTTATTAGAATGGTCATGTGATGCCCTTTAGCTATAAGGTACTTAAATTTCCTCCCGTCGAGCACTAAAACTACTTTGGTACAGTCGCTTGTGTTGCCTATAATTGACTATGCTGATGTTTGTTACTCTGATCTTTCCCAAGAACTTCTTAACAAATTGGATCGACTTCTCAATAACTGCATTCGTTTCATATTTGGCCTTCGTAAATATGACCACATTTCTTCCTTCCGTTCTCAGCTTAAATGGCTGCCTATCCGCCACAGGAGATCCCTCAGATCCCTTTGCATGCTTTTCACCATAATGAACGATCCTTGTGCTCCTGATTATTTAAAACAAATTTTTAAAGTGTTGGGCAGTTCTCATAATCTTAACCTTCGAGCATCCAAAAACATGCTTCTTCATATTCCTTCTCATCGTACTGGCTTTATGTCCAATTCTTACGCTATTTCCACCATAAAACTCTGGAATGTGCTTCCCCTTGACATCAAAAAATCTGAAAGTAAATTATCCTTCAAACGTAAAATTCGGAACTACTACTTGAAGTCCTCTCAACTTTAGTTCGGTCTTCGTCAGAATTGTTATTATTGAGTTATCGTAATGATTTGATATTTACCATAGTATTTATTAGTTTTATTATTTTAGCATATTTATCTATTTTATTATTATTAATAACTTATTTTATATTTTTTCGTTTGTAGTATCTTTTATTTGTTTATTGTGCAAACCTACCACAGTGTTGTCTTTTTTAACCCAAAGGTTGACTGGTAGAGAATGCCTTGTTGCATTAAGTCCGCCTATGTACCACTACTGTACATGAAGTTTAAATAAATAAATAAGGTACTATCGAACTTATCTGATGATGGAGCCGAATGGTGGAAGGTGGACACGGAAACTTCATAACAAAACAATGTAACCTAGCAGTGTTTGGGTTGCTGAACGCCTGCCAGAGGGTCAAGGCAATTACGGATGGTGTGGGGACACCGCACGATTTCCCGCGAAGTGGCGAGCTTTCTTGCTGGCCTACCACCGTAGTATCTGGAGGCTACACAGTCCTTGCACACATGCATGATATGCACGTAGAAATGTAACACCGGGGTGAAAGTCCGCTGCCGCGGCAGGTCACGGCATGGCGGACAGAGCTCCGGCGGGATCTCATTGTGGAATGGCGTCAGTGACTATCGCAACCCAGTGCTGGAAATGCCACAATTATGGCGGTAAGTCCCCTTTTTGAGGCGTGGCTGGAAATACCTCACGGCGTCCTTACCTTCCATATGACGCAGGTCCTCACCGGACATGGCAACTTCGGGAGGTTCCTGCACCGGATTCGTGTGGAAGTGACGCCCGGGTGTCGCGATTATGCATAACGCCCGGAGGACACGGTGGAGCACACTGTCGAGGTGTGCCCTGCTTGGGCGGAGCATCGCCGCGCCCTCGTGGGAGCGAGGAGGAGTGGCAGGCGGTCGCCTCCTTCTGCGAAGCAGTAATGCTTGCAAAGGAGGAGGCCGACCGTATCAGGCAACGGCGCTCTCGCCACCGCCGGGATTCTGATCTCGATTTCCAGCCACCGTAGACGCGGACTTGCGTACGGCGAGCTATGGGTAGCTCGCTGTCTGACCGTTTGATGGTCCGAACCGAGCCCTAGGAAGTCCCCGCGCGTCTCAAGGAGTTGTCAGCAACAGCAGGAGTCCAGCCGGGTCGAAGCCTACTGGGGCCAGGTTTATCCGAGGGGAGCTCGAACCTCGCGAGCCTCGACAATCACAAAGGAACGGGGTGGGTTTTTAGACAGTAAGAGTCTGACACTTTCTCCCGCTCCGCCCAAGAGCGGGGGTTTTCCTTGGATAATTTTCCCCACCATAAAAAAACAGTGTTTGGGTCAATTGGAATTGTCATGAGAAATAGGTAGGTACTCTCACTCTGGCTATAAGCACGCTATAATTGTATCGCAACTAACAAATCGATGCTTCCGGCAACAAATGTCGTAAACGCCATTTTGGCGAAAATGACTTAAGAATGCAGCCCTACATAATTTTTGGCGCTGCGTCGATCTAAAAATGTGAAAAAAATATTCGCCTAAAAAAAAATACTTTTACACCCAAAATTTTTACTAGTATAATCAAGATTTTTTAGAAAAGAGGGTATGTATAACTCATATTGCTTAGAATCGAATAACCGTGCAGGTCGTATAATACAACGTACAAACAGCTGTCGGTCGTAAAAACATGAATACATAATTAATTGTAATTACACCCCACAATCATTTTTAAAACGTAAGCTCTGCTGAGAAACAATTGTCGTAATGTCACTTGGTCTTGGAGAATTGGTTTGAAAATTTAATAAAAAAAATTGGTATGTAATCTGTAGGTATCTGTAGGTGGATAAGGGAAAAGGTACTTTCCGCCATTAACAATAGAATCGAAATTCGCGTGAGTGACTCGCGAAGGACAAAGTAATAAAATTGATTTATGGCCCCGCGACGCGACTCTATTGTTCTGGATCTATCCCGAGACGTCAGTATCTAGAATTTTCTTTGCTCCGCGTATAAATACGAGCCTCCGAACGGAAGTGAGTCAGTTTTGCTCGATCCAGCCCGTCCCTTTGCTGCCCTCCCCCAGCGACGCCCTAACCCGAGGCTCGTACCCCACAGGGGGTGCCCTTAGCGTTGTCGCTTAATTTTAAAGTAGTTTTTAAGTAAGCCGTGGCTGGAGGCTTTGAATTTATTCAGGGCTGCCACAGGCAAGTCCGGTTGAGCAGACGACAACCTCCTAGGTTGACCTGCGAGAGGCCACTCATAAAAAAAAAAGGAAGTGAGTCAGTTCTGATTTCGACTGCGAACAAGAGCGATCTACCTAAGTGTGCGAAGTGATTTTATCTAACGACCGAGGCGATAGTATACCGGAACTCTAGTGCTAACTATGATTTGGATTATTGTTGACTGGACTAATTATTTATTGTTTGTGGTAAATAAAGTTCTTTATTGGTAAATCGGCATTTAGTTACCCACGTACGTAACAATACGATTTAAAAAATGTCGTGATTATAAAATCTTCTTGAAATCAATTAAACAAAATGATTACTTAACATTTTGAATTATGTCTGGCTGGTTAGGTATGCCGTTGGATGTAGAACACTATAGAATAGAATAGAATAAACTCACTATAGGCATCTTGTAACAAACGCTTGATTAAATTATACGGGACGATGCCTATAATATACTTACTTAAGTGTATTTTTATACCTTTAGGACCTGGCAAGTCAAAAATTTCGAGCCGCGACACAAACAATGATGATGAATGATGATTGATGTACAAAATCCTCTAATGGAAATTGAAGTGATTGGTTTAGACATTTTTTTACTTTGAATTTATATTAGTGCCTTGCTTAACCATTATTTTGATTATACGATGACGGTCAATGAAAAAAACCTTTTTTAATTATGTCAATTTGTATTTTATTTTATTGTTTTTATTACAAGTAATGAAAACTCAACTTACAGTCTTAAATTCATTGATTTGCTTCAGATATTTCCATGTTTGTTACATACAATCGCATCAGATTGTGGTGTTTACACTCATTTTTATTTCAGTACATGGTTTTTAAAACCAAACCCAGAACTATTGTATTTAAAAACTGGTGCATACTTCTAACTTCCGTTAGACAAATCGTTCTCCATTGATTTGTTAGTGGTCGTAAATACCAACTTCTTGAATTTTCTGGGGTGTATGTCCAAGCTAACTTTTAAAATAAGGCTTTGACATAAATAGCAATAATATATTATGAAACACCATCGTATTTTACGTATTTCTTGTATAGAACACAATTTTACAACTTTTAAAGTTAAAAAGATATAAGCCAAAAACGAAATTATTTTTTGTTTTTCGTTGATTACCAAAAGTGCTATTTTGGTGTTTACGACCTTTGTTGTCGGAAGCATCGAAATGTGAAAAAAAAACTTTATAAGTACAAGAAAAAAAAACTGGCTTCATTAAAAAAAAAAAAAAACGCTAAAACGATCAAAATAACTTTCTAGTAAATAAGAAACACAATAAAACACCGACTTCCGAAATTAAAGTTACCTATTTTGATCGTTTTAGTGTTTTTTTAGAAGACGGTTTTTTTTTGTAGGTAGGTACTAGAAAGTTTTTTCTTTAATTTAATATTGTACAGTGTACATCATAACAACTTTTACAATAAGTGTATAACAAGGGTCGTGTACATAGTCGAGCTTAACTCGAAGTTGAGTTTTCTCCCAGCAAACCATTGAGTAATAGTTATTCCATTTCTAATTCTATAATAATGTTCAATTAAAGCCTAGCTGAAGGAAGAGCGCGCTTGAGAGCGCCCCCTGAGCGTCCCATCGGGCTAAGCAAAAAAATAAGCACGCCAGAACGCGGGCGAGCCGAGCCGCATTCCTCGACTGGGTCGACGGCACGGCAGGCCCCGCGCTCTCCGCTTCCCTCCCGCAGTCGTTCGCGCGCGTCGTTTGTGATAACTCGTCTGCACGTTATCCGCTGTTTGCCGCGTATTATGTTTACAATAGTGATGTTATTGTTGTGATTATTATAAAAATACACAATTCAAGTGTTTTGTGCTGTGTGACAAAGTGAAATATTGTACTAAAGGATCTGTTGAGTATAAATAAACTGTGGATCGCGAGGAGCAGACAAGCACGGCAGGCACCGAGCTCAGGTAGCGTTTCGTATTTGTTTTCGATCTGATTACGGTTTGTATTGGACTTAGGTCAGTGTAGCAGTTTAGCGTTTGTTTAGCTTCGTAATGCAAGTTAATAAAATTCTAAAATAACAGAACCACGTGACCATGATGAATACTCAATGCACACCACGTGGTGTGAGCGGTGGTGTAAACAACTCTGTGCCCTTCTCCGCAACGAAGCGCGCGGCGCGCGGCGGCGGCGCGGCGCAGGCGAGGCAGCGAGCGAAATGTGCGCGATGGCGGGGACCGGTGACTCGGTGACGGTCTGACGGTTGCTTCTACTATCGTGCTCGTAGGCGATTTAAAGCGAATTTTTAGTAGAAATTCATTAATAATTACTCTGGGAGGCACTTATGGCTATAAATACTAGCTCATTAAAAAGTACATGCCCGTTTAATTAAAAAAGAAAATAAAAATAATATTTGTCTGAACTTATTTTTCCAATTAAAAATAATTGTTTTGCCACATTATTGACTGAAGAATGTTAAGAGGGCGGCACGCAAAATTTAATGGAATAAATATTGTAATGTAATGGCGTATTAAGTAGAGACATGTTGGGTTGGATCATAGAAATATAAATAACAGGGTTGGATTGTAGGTTATGTTATTCAAATATATGTAACCTGATAAAACTATGTAAGTACATAATATGTATCCTTGGAAAAGTGCATACTCAAGGAAATCTCAGGAAAAGTAAGAAATACCGCATAAGGATCCGCGCAATAGGTACCTACGTAGGTAGGTACTACTCATCTATTTGGCTTTAGTAGGGGGCATCTCTGATCGACTCACTTATTGTATAACTAGCTTTTACCCGCGGCTTCGCTCGCGTTTATTAATATAGGTAATTTAATTTAATAATAATATTTGTACCAACTTGACTTCCCTCTTTCTCCCAACTTTTCTCACTTAAAAAAAATAGCCTATGTTCGTCTCCAGGGTCCCAACAATCTCTGTACTAAAATTCATCAAAATCGGTTTTGCCATTTAGGCGTGAAGACGTAATAAACAAACAAAAAAAACTCACTTTCGCTTTTATAATATTAGTACTAGTAATATATTTGCTCAGGTATTCTAATAAGGTGCCTAAATACCTACAATCTTATGTTCGTGGGTGGTCAATCAGAAGACAGATTTGAAATTTATCTGTGCGCATACTCAGATTAAGCAACTAGGTAGGTACTTATTAAATAATTATTTTATGTATAGGTAGTACCTACTTACTAATGATATAATTATGTCTTGTATCATAGAATGAGTTCCTCCAGTATTATACATAATCCAACTATATTAAGATACCTACCTTTTTTATTTTTTACACATTGTTACCTAATAAATGTTATCAGTTCAACCTATGAACTCACAATCATTTACCCCTTTGTAAAAATAACCAATTCTTACTTATTTTAAATACTAAGTAGGTAGGTACCTACTAGATAATACGAAGGTATTTCTTATCTTCATACCCGTTCTTCAAGTATTTTTCATCATCGCTTACCACCAGGTGAGATAATGAGATAGTGGTCAAACGCGAGCCTATCCAGCGGTCCTGTGCGTCCCGCATCACAATTAAATGTACTCGGCCCAAGCTCTGCTACAGGCAAATGAAATTCAGAACATACGTAGATAGGTAAACTTATTTTTCAGACACAGGATATGCTTTATTATTTTGATGACATAATAATAATAAGTAATATAATAATTATCTCATCAAAATAACCAAACATGCATGTAATGTGTGCAAGATACGCAATAACTTGGTTCGCACGTGTACCACTAACGAAAATCGAACACTCTGTTCGTCGAAAATATTTGCGGCGATCCTGTTAGTGTTTATAGACGATGTTCTTCATGAATCAGAACAACAAAAACTTCGCTACTTCACAATCGATCACTTCCAACGACGCCACAGAGAGATAGAGAGAACTATGTTCGCGTTCGTGTTCGCTATGTTCGTGTACGTACGTGCATACACGACTTCAGGTAGCTAGAATACCATTTTTCGCTTTAAAACTGACGGACAACAAAAATAAATCAGAAACAAAAATATCACGGCGAGATTTTAGAATTTGGCAAATCATCATTACTCTTTGTCATACCTACTTGCCACAATTAACTACCCATTGTGTTATGTTTATTTAGTAGACATTGACATATTAAGAATTTGTTATCGATAAGCGAGTGCGCAAGAAACATACACCTTGAAGTCTTATCAAAACAATAATCCGAAAACAACGTTTTTTTACAGTTCGCTTGGCCTTGAATTAACTTGTTGATGCGATCTGTTGCATTCTTTGTTCTAAGCTGGCTCAGTGTGCTAAAACGTTTTGAAATGATTGGTTGCATTTATGACATTTACGCCCAGTTTCCCGCAAGAAAATGCATTTGACAAATGGTCCAACTTCTGTTTTCTGAATGAGTTGTCAACAGTTAATGAACAGTTTAAATGTCAATCATGACAATTTGCGCCTTTATTAAACTAACGGCCCGACCCGGGTACGCACGGGCAATAAACATAGCCTAAGTTACTCAAGGTGAATGAAGCTTTCCAATGCTGAAAGAATTTTTGAAATCGGCACAGTAGTTTTTGAGTTAATTCATTACAAACATACACACAAAAGTTTTCCCTCTTTGTGATATTAGTGTAGAAAACGAAATAATGATGCATTTATTTAATTATTTCGTAAAAAACATTTTTGTCACAGTAAACGTTTTGTTGTGAAGATTTCACTCGTGAAACTGGAGGTAAGATAATTTCAACAAGTACGTTTACCTAATCTTTCATGATTGTAGGAACTGAAATGATCGATTCATTCATTTTTGCTGCCGTGGACGCTCAATTCCTTGTAGAGATTTGGATTCTGTGTTATGAAACCTGTTTATTTGTAGTAAATAAACATCGTAAGTCTGTATATATATAAATAAAAGGCAACGTTCTGACTCACGGACTCATCAGCCTAGCCCCAGTCTCCTGGACCTAGAACACTGAAATTTTTCTTCTATGATTCTTACAAAAAATAAGAAAGGATTTTATACGGAAACTTTTTTTTTTAGACGGAAACTCAATTAAGTATAACGATAACACTTCAGGGTAAGCCAGGATAACACTTCAGCCTGTTGTCACAGGAGACTTCCCGGGCGTCGGGAGTTGTAGAGCGATTCCCAGCTACCGTAGGCGTGTGTTTGCCGACGACAAGCAAAGAATAGCTCGCCATCCTGTAAGATCCGAGCCCAAGTCGTCGACGACGCGTAGCGTTCAAACTCACCTCATAGGGTTGTCAGCAAAGCCGTAGGGGTCTTTTTGAGACCGTGGTCCAGAAACGCAAAGGGCAACTGAACTGAAGGGTAAGAAAAAGTTCGACTCGTTTCGCTTCTACCCTAGAGGGAGAGAAATCATTTAAAGATTTCTCACCGCAAAAAAGGGTAAGCCTCATTCTACCTGGGTACCAGGATTGTTCGACAGAGTTACCCTTTGCCGTGGCCCTGGAACGCAAAGGCAAACTAAAAGAGCATAGGAGGGTTTTATTTAATGAAAGCTCCACCTAGAGCGGAAGGAGTCCTTTGATGATTTACCTATTGAAAAAAAGGATAAGCCAGCTACCCCTTGAAACTCATTAGTTAAACCCTGTCGAAGAAAAGGTTTTCACAGGTTCTGTTCCGTTCACAGGTAGATGATTTTTCCAAACATAACTGATTAGGTTGAAAGGATAACCGGTTCCTGAATATTAAGGCTAATTTAATTCATGATACAAAATAAATCGTAAGGTTTTTTTTATGCTTCACAAAGCCTCTATTGAAAATCCCTTATAGGTTAACCGCACGAAATTATCTCTGGTTAAAGAGTCAGTCTTTTTCAAAGCTACGAACGAACTCCTAGCATTAATAAATCTGTATATCTATATTAAAAGAGTAACCATGGAGTTTCTTGCCGGTTCTTCTCCATAGGAAACGACCAATTTGGAACCGTGCACTAGCTTCTGACGTAGAGCAAGTAAAGCAATAAAAATATTTTAATTGAATTATACGGTTTTGTTTGATAAGCATAACCAACCTACATTTCTCCATACAAAAGTAAAAAAAAATATTCAGTTTGAAAAGGAAAATAAAAATATATTTATTATAACTTTTTCAAATACCTCTGGGTTTTTTTAATTTTATCTATTCATAGAAATGAAATGAGTAAAGGACAGATAAGCGAAATTATCATGTTATGGTGTCGTTATCAGTAACACACAATTTATAAAAAAAAAAATGACAAAACATGTTTGCGTCAAACCAAACCATTACAATTTAAAATCATGTAATACAGCTGGCTGGCGTTTCACAAAATTGTCGACAGCCTATTTTATACCTAATCGTAGTCTATCTATGAATACAGTATCGTAACATTTACGTCTACTCCGCAAGTCCGCATAGATAAGATTTTACGTAGTGTGCTTCCTTCCTAAGTGCGTTCTCGTTCTTTGGGGGTGGGGGTGCAATGTTTTGGGTACAGAGCCAAGCACGCGCCGCCGCACTGGTCGCGGTCTGATCGATCGTGCTGCGCTGCGCTGTTCTATCTATTATTTATTACCAAAAATATGGCGGCGTGGTGCGGCACGAGGTCGTCGACCTCACTGTCCGCCACGACACGCCGCGTAAACAACAAATGCAGCGCGGGAAACTCGTCCCCTCCCTATCGGCCAAGGTATTACCCACGTGCCGTGTGTTGGACCTTGGCGCGATCATGATTATTGTCTGTCTCTTTACAATCACGCTGACGCTTTTACGTTTGCGGTTTGGGGCCTTTTTAACTGCCGGAAGTGCCAATCGCATAAAAACATTACTCGATGAACAAATTCATGACAAATTTAAATTCTCAACTGACTACGTTGTTTTTTATCTCACTTATTCGCGCAGAGTGCGACTTTAAAAACGTAGTAATTTATTCGACATACTTAGAGGTTAAAAGTCACGAAGGTACTATTTTTCATAATTATGTTGTTTGCCAAGTAAGTATTCACTTGACTTCTTAGAACGTAAGTCCGCAGTTATTACGACACAAAATTACAAAAGTATATTGCTAGAAAACTGTAAAGGTAAACATAGCTTGTGTGTAACGTAGTTGCTAGTAAACTCTGCAATATTGGGAGTTACGGCCAAAAAAATGTTGATAGGAACGAGACGGTGTGGTACCGTCAGTCGGGCGCCACTCGCCAGTTAGTGGTGCGATGACATGGCCTTGTAGCGTATAGAACTCGGTTAGGCATTGTGATCGTCCTATGTGAGCTATTAGTGAACCTGTGATGTGAATTGTCATTAGGGTTTGCAAAACATGCCACTTGTGCGAATTTCCACACTTAGCTTGCCATCCGCCGTAAAGAGGATTTGCATAGGCTCATGAACGACTCCCTGTTTGCCACATACAATCAGAGGATATAATTAGAAATTAAAATGGCCCTTCAAGTACTCATGTTGTCGTGCATGAATAATAACGTGTTTATCAGTTATTTGATCCTCAACACCTGAAGGTCCTTGCAAGTCCCACAGTTTATTTACCCCTTAAAGTTTACATACTGAATTACGTTTTTAATCTCAACATGAATTTACTTACTTAAACTATTTGATAAAAATCGTAAATGAATTGACTGTCAGACAAGAACAACCTGCTAGATTTTAAGTTTGAAGTTTTGTACCGAAGTGTTCCCCGTTTATTAATTATTTATTTATTTAATCTGGCTACACCATTACATAAAAAAAAAACATATTACATTTGAATCTGGAATCCGTCTTACTTAATAAATTAAATAATATTTTTCTCATTTTCGCGCCAATCGGTGTTAAATATCTTTGTAATATTCTAATAGAGCCGAACCGAATTGCTGTGATGAGCCATTTGCAATTTTTAAAATTCGCGTGGTACTAGTCGAATGTTTGTGTACCGCTATCGGGCTATTGATAGGTGCAATGAAACCTCTGTTTGTGACAGAAAAAGAGCTTTTTTTTTCTCTCTCTCGACGGGGAAATCGTCATTGACGACAGTGTCAGTCTTACTGACTAAAAACCCCGCGCCGTTCCTTCTAGCCTTCATACCGGGGCTCTAGTTTCCTTTCGGATAACCCCGACCCCGGTAGGCTTCGACCCAGATGGGCCCCTCCTGTTGCTAACAACTCCTTGAGGCGCGCGGGAACAGTGCGCGCCGTCGACGCCTTGGCTCGGTCCGGACAGTTACCGGACGATCGGACAGCGAGCTACCCATAGCTCGCTGTCTACGGTGGCTGGAACCCCGGCGGCGGCGGCGGTGAGGCCGCCTGGAGCGGTCGGCCTCCTCCTTTGCTAGCATTACTGCTTCGCAGAAGGAGGCGACTGTCTGCCACTCCTCCTCGCTCCGGACCATGGCCTGAACCAAGGCCCGGCGCGAGAGGTCTCCGCCGCTGATCGCCCCCACGAGGGCACGGCGTACAGAAACAGAGCTGGCCGTCCACGTAGTATTCGAAGAAATCCAGTCCGAATGCAGAAGATTTTATCTCCTAGAAATGAAATTGGACTTGCATCTTATAAGAGATTCACTGGTCATTATTTAAGTATTTGATAATTTAAAAATAAATAGTGTGACAAAATCACACCAACTTCTTAAGAGAGCTCACAGAAAAAAAAAGACTATTGAGCAATGTTCTTAACACGCAGAATTACCGAGCTTGTGCTCATAGCTCTATTATAGAAGCTTTCCATTTAGTCAGCAGAGTACAACATGTTAGCTGTCAAGGTGTGTCTGAGCCATATTTTTGTGAAAAAGTTGTCAAAACATCGGCACAAGCACAACTATGTCAAGATACCATTCTTGAGAAGGTGGTAAACCCTCTTAACAACACCATGTTTCATAACCAAGAATGGTCCTTTCAGCAAGATTCAGCATTGGGTCATAAAGCGTGGTTGGAAACGAACGTTTCTGACTTCATCAGAACTGAAGACTGGTCGTCATCTAGTCCACATATTAATCCGCTAGATTATGATTTATGATCAGTTTTAGAGAGTTCTAGCAAGCTTTAAACGCCTTAATAATTTGGAGTCCCTAAAACAATCCATAAGATTGACAGTGAAGAATTTTCCCATTGAGAGAGTGCGGATTTCACTCCACACGCTTAGAAGACTGTATAAAACTTCTCATTGAGAATGGAAATTATTTTGAATGAGCTTTATATTTTTAATATTACCTATTAAAATGTATTATGCAATAGAAAAAAAAAAAAAAACAATGCTCCTTGTAACAATATTAATGGCAAGACCAAATATACGTATAATATAGCACGAAGGAAAAACTTTGTAAAATCATCTTAAATAGGAACATGAAGAATGGTGGATGTAAATAGGTCCTTCTTGCGGATGTTAATTCCCATAGGGTCTGGAAGGCTAAAAATATCAAGCACAAGATGAATGATCTTCTTGATCTTATTCCCAAGTTTTCCATACAAAGCACTTTTTCAGTATCCTATCTCTTGGTAAACAAGACAAGGAAATAAACGTCGCGTCGGATGTGCTATTTTGGGGACTGTACTTGTAAATTCTAACTGTATAATTAATTGTCTGGCAAACCAAATCCAAAGGGGACATCCTTCCTTATTCCATTCAGCGTTAACGATAATTCAGAGCGTGGGCGCTTTGTATTGTATTACGAGTATACACATATTAATTGCACTCTACGCGTATGCGATACCTACTATTGCAATTAACTGATACAGTATTATTATATCCTACGGCATAAAACAAGGAAAATAGTGAATTCAATTATGGTTTTACAGACCTGCTTAGTAAAATATAATTTTTCACATGATCGCGGTTTTTTTTTCAATACCTAACGTGTTTCTTAATTAATATTTTCCTGTTACGGGCGTGTCGTGGGAACAGCGATGGCTCCCACGCTAATTACCGCGGTCTTTATACACTCATTGGCCTCTGCGAGCCGACACTTTGATCAATGAAATTTATATTCATCAATGAAACCACTATTGTTGTACGTACAATAAGGTTAGCAATTTGCAGAGATGCTATTGTATGGTAGTGTGAGATAATGATTTATTATCGTGTTTGACGTTTAATGCGCGGAACTTGATTATTTATCCAACGAGGCTCGCACATAACTGAATAAATCATCACAACAACAAATATTCGCTTACTGATTGAACGGTTGCCGCTCAAAACTAATTTATTAATCAAACAGCTACCTTCGTAGGTAATAACACTGAATCAACTTGTTATATATTTGTACTGATCATTCAAAAGCAGGAATCATTTCAACTAACCGTATTATAGTTTTCGATAGCGTTTTTGGAAACAATTAATTTTGATTGTGGACGAGTTACAAAATACTTCAATATTTAAGCTGAAAAATGGTTAACCTTTTACCTCATCACCAGCCTTTTTAATGTTCCCACTGCTGGGACTTAGGCCTACTCTCTAGGAGAGATGATGGGCCGTAATCCACCACGCGGGCCCAGTGCGCGTTGGCGAATGTCACATGTCTTCGATTTTTGGTTCTATTACATGCCGGTTTCCTCACGATGTTTTCCTTCACCGTTTTTGAGAGCAGTGGTGATGAAATAAATTACACAAAGTAATGAAAATTTTACAAAAACCTTTTACCTAATAACACCTTTTACATGAACGGGATCGTATAAAGCCAACCCATTAAGTGTTATCGTTATAATTAGGTTTCCACTGCATGGGGTGGGAAGTGAATTCACCCATACAAAATGTGACAAGCTTCATAAAAGTAACAAAACGAAACCGGTTAACCGTTTTTACGATATACGAGTATATCTTTCACACGTGGTCTGGAATATGTTTGGTTCATTCAAATGTGTGGCAGGATGTTGTTTTAAGAATTAAACAATAAGTTGCGTAACGTAGAGGAAGTTGTTATAAATGTTGATATTGATTGTTCCAGCTCGGGTCATGTGGTCAGCGGGCCAGGGGCGCGGCACGGCGTGATGCGGCGCGCGCGCAACAGCCTCGCTTGGCCGGTGCTGGCGTGCGCGCTGCTTTCAGTATGCGCGTGCGCCGATGCCATCGGCGAAAATGGAAGTAAGTGTCCAAATTGGTAGAAGTAGAACCAACCCCCCCCCCCTTATCTAATATTCAGTACAATTTGTGATTTAGTCTAATTCAAGATGACTAGGTTCAAATCTTGATAATATGTTGAAGTATGGAACAAACGCGTTTCATAGCACACACAATTAGTTGTATTGTAAGGGAATCTATGCGCCATTAATAATTCTCGAGATACGTACGACTGAAAGCAAGAAATGCGGTCGTAATTTTAATAGTTTTGTTGCAAGTAGGTACATTGTTGTTACTCGGACATGATTGGCACGCGGTCAAGCGTAATACCCTATATGAAATACGTAACATTTGGAACGTTCCGAGTACGTTACATAAAAAATAATTTTATTTGCCAGCGGAGTACTCACGTGTACGTACTACGGTACGTATAGTGAAAAATAAGATAAGGCAACGGGCGCACTCCATCATTAGTTCTCCGAATACTGTCTGTCGTGTCTGTTGACACTTCATCATGTCTGTCACGTCCCTGCTTCTTTGCCTGATTAATTTTCACATACATTTGTATTCCCAACACATGGACACAGACAGCTACCATTATGTCTTGGCTGCTCAAGGAACAATACGAGAAGTAAATAAGTAAACCTGTGTAAATTTGTTATTTACTTCCTACTACTTTGACGATTTTTACTGAGCAATGCAAGTGTCGGTAAATGATTCCACCAAACATTTTGCTTTCATGAAACATAAAAGTAATACGAGATCATTATTATTACAAGTCTTGGGTGCTAACGTGCTAGTAAACATGTAAATTAAAATACCGTTAATGACTTCAATTGGGCCCCTATGTTTTTGCGCACCATTGGCCGTGTGAGTACATTCGGCGTTGTAGCGCGATCCGCGTGGCACGCCGCGAGCTGAGCGAGTATCGACTATCGTGCCTGCCGCCGTTTAATCCGCGAGATAACGACTCGCCTCGATGTGTTGTTTGTTTGTAATTCTCTGTTCGACGACCGACGAGCTAGTGAGGCCTCGTTTAGGAGGCGCCCCCCGTTATCTTGTGAACCGGCCCGAAATTCACTCGACCGTGTAATATGCGCAGTGATGTTGGAACATTCGAACTTGCCAATTTTAAACCTCTCGTTAACATAATTGTTTAATTTTAAAATTGTAACTGAGACCGTTCGCAATTCATGCGGGCCAGTTACTGCTTTTACTCGTTATCTGTTGGACAATCTGAGCATTGTCCCATGTGCTGCGGTCTGCAATGGGGTAGACAATGTTCTTTCTACATTGACCAATAAAAATTCTAATGATGGTCAATTTGGCAGTTTCAAGAGCTCTCAAGTGGTACTGCGCGTTATAGAATTAAAAGTAGAGACCGACTGACAGTTCGGACAGATAGTTGCGGCCAAAAGACTGGTTTTGGTCAAAAAGTTCCTGGATATTCCTGGAGGTTCCAACGAAGCTGGCATTTTTAGCTGAACCGTGAGATAGTCATCAATTTATTAACTATTATTTTTACGAAAAAAATATAGAGTTTTTGCCTTTTAAGACTAATTAAACTTATGAAGAGAAAAACAAAATACGAGTATCGTCTTTTGAGTCCTATTCAATTCAAGCCTTTATTAATTATGTATATTATTTACTTTTTCAACAGATCAAATCGCCCTGTAAGGATAGGCATATTTTTACTCAGTCTGAGGTACCGTTCCCAGGGTAAGCAGAACCCTAAAAGTCGCCCTTCAAACCTAATCTTTTGATTGTATGACAGATGTTTATTTATCCCTATCCTATCTATACTCTCCAGCTGTCGGGTTCATTGACCTCGAAGGGGAACCGCATTCTGACCCTCTATTTAGGAATTTGAAAATACGCCACTTTTACAGTTGGTGCCCTTAATCGATGATTTAACATAGCGTGTCTTCTATGAGGTTAAATTAAATATTCTTTTTATAAATAATTCAGTAGACTTAAAAGCACATAAATATTTCACGCTATTTTCCACTGATAAACATGTAAAGTACTCGTTTGTAAATTCCTTGAAGGTATTTAAATTTGATTAGGTACCTACTTCATTCATGAATATAGTATTATGACCAACTACATAGTTGTCTTACATATTATAGTTATAATTACTTAAGTACTTAATAAAATTAAACTACATATTTTGGAAGGCCTTCCACAAGGTATGCTGGTGACCTAGTGAGGGTCGCAGGAGTCCGATGAAAGCGAGACACTTAGAAGATGTCCACCAGTAGATGTCTTTTAGTTGAAATGATAACATATTTTATTGATCAGCACTACTTTATAATAGTTTGCAAAACATGACGAGTAACAGCTGCTGTTATTGCTAAAATGGTCTCTACACCGATATTATCAAGACTTTCTTCGTAATCATGCATATATAGGTAAATGTAGGTCCAAAAACAATTCGTTTGGACTAATTTTAATAAATAATAACGTGATAAATATTATCATCCATCATGGCTACATTTGTAAATATTAGAGATGCGTCGGTTTCATCGAATAAAATTCGGCTAACTTCTTGCCGAACCGAATTTACTACCGGATAATTCGGTTCCCCGTTCCGTAGTTTTGCCGCGCAACTTTGGTTTCCTATGTAGGTATGAGGAGAAAATAAATATAGTTTAGGAGCGAAAAGCTTGGTCTTCTTGCATCATAATCTACCGCTGCTTCATTATAAATATTAAATTTTAATTACAAGTACTACTCTGTCAAGAAAGTACCGGGAGAAGATCAATAATACACAAAATGTCTGTTATTCATCCAAATTTATTTTATCACCTTCAAAGTATGCTCCTTTAGAAACGATACACTTGCGCCAACGAATAATCCATTCATCAAAACATTTTTTAAACGCTGCTTCCTGAATTGAGTTCAGTTCTCGCCGCGAATTCTCCTTTATGTCTTCTATCGATTGAAAACGGGTGCCACGAAGTGGTAATTTGAGTTTAGGAAAAAGAAAAAAGTCAGCAGGAGCCATATCTGGTGAATATGGTGGTTGCTGGATGGTATTTGTTGAGTGTTTGTTCAAAAATTCGTTCACAATGATAGCCTTGTGCGAAAGCGCGTTGTCGTGGTGCAAAATCCAAGAATTTTCTTTCCACTAATCTGGCCTTTTTCGTCGAATTTGCTCTCTTAAACGCCGCATAACGCTCAAATAATATTCTTTATTTACCGTTAGACCTTCCGGTAAGAATTCAGAGTGCACAACACCGCGATAGTCAAAGAAAACAGTCAACATGACTTCGACTTTTGATCGACTTTGGCGTGGTTTTTTCGGTTTCGGATCAGTTGGAAGGCGCCACTCCGAAGCTTGTTGACTAGTTTGCATGTCAAACTCGTAAACCCACGTCTCGTCACCAGTAACAATGCGTTTCATGAATGTTGGGTCCGAACTGACTCGTTCTAGCATGTCCTCAGCGACTTTCATGCGATTGAGTTTTTGGAGAAAATTTAGATCTTTTGGGACTAGCCGAGCAGCAACATGTTCCATACCCAAATGATTAGTTAAAATGGTACGGATCGACTCGTGCGATACAGAAATTTCGGCGGCTATCTCTCTCAGAGTTGAATGGGGATTTTCAGTCACTAATTCCTTCACTTTTGCGATGTTAACTTCAGTTGCAGACGTTGACGGCCTACCAGAGCGAGGCAAATCTTCCATCACATCTCGACCGCTTTTGAACGCTTTGAACCACTCATAAGCACGAGTTTTTGATAAAGTCGATTCACCGTAAGCCTTCTGTAACATTTTCAGTGATTCCGAACACGAAATTCCATTGGCGATGCAAAATTTAAGACAAACTCTTTGTTCGATATTTTTGTCCATTATGAAATTCGCAATACACACTATATATGATATTACTAAAACCAGCACTGTATCTTCTATATCTATATATATAAAAATGACCCCCGTTTTCCGTTGTCACGACTTGGCATGAAAACGGCTTGACCGGTTTGGCTGATTTTTTTTTTGTTGTGATTGTTATTGTGAGGAGAAGGTTCTTATGGAAAAAAAAATTTGAGTAGTGTAGGGTAGAGTAGGGTAGAGTAGGGTAGGGTAGGGTAGAGTAGGGTAGAGTAGGGTAGAGTAGGGTAGAGTGGGGTAGGGTAGAGTAGGGTAGAGTTGGGTATAGTAGGGTGGAGTAGGGAAGAGCGGGAGCGAAGCCGCGCGGGCAAAGCTAGTCTATCTATATATATATAAAAATGACCCCCGTTTTCCGTTGTCACGACTTGGCATGAGAACGGCTTGACCGATTTGGCTGATTTTTTTTTTGTTGTGATTGTTATTGTGAGGAGAAGGTTCTTATGAAAAAAAAAAATAGGGTAGTGTAGGGTAGAGTAGGGTAGAGTTGGGTAGGGTAGAGTTGGGTATAGTAGGGTGGAGTAGGGAAGAGCGGGAGCGAAGCCGCGCGGGCAAAAGCTAGTACTTATATAAAAATGACCCCCGTTTTCCGTTGTCACGACTTGGCATGAAAACGGCTTGACCGATTTGGCTGATTTTTTTTTTGTTGTGATTGTTATTGTGAGGATAAGGTTCTTATGGAAAAAAAAAAAAAATTAGGGTAGTGTAGGGTAGAGTAGGGTAGGGTAGAGTAGGGTAGAGTTGGGTACAGTAGGGTGGATTAGGGAAGAGCGGGAGCGAAGCCGCGCGGGCAAAAGCTAGTTTAATATAAATAACAGATGCAACTCAAACTCCGCGCCAAAATGGAAAACAGTTGTGCCAATCTAACAACAAAAAAAAAAAATAATTGAATTTGGAACCATAAACAAATCATCCATTCCCGATACTTTTTTGACTGAATGTATTCTTGATTAACCTATGTTCAAATTTATTAGTGCCATAGTTGAGAGAACTACATAGTTCATTCATTATGTGCAAGTAAACATTTCATAATACAATATGAAAATTAGAATATGGAATTCCTTTGATATATTTTGCCCTAAAGGCTGATTTACAATGATCCAACAAACCGAATACTTTCGGTATTTCAATGATTAATGATTCGACCGAATACGAATACCTTAAAATTCTGCCGAATACACCGAATACTGAATATAAAACGAATATTCGGCGCATCTCTAGCAAATTTTTTTTTAGTTTTTTTTTGTTGTTCGTCCGTCCGTCTGTCTGCCAAGACCTTTTATCTCGAGAACGCGTGCAAGTATCGAGTTGAAATTAAAACCATAAACTCAGGTCTGCGGTCCCTTCAAGCTGTGAAAGCGGCCGTTTATGTCACAAAACAATGAATATTTTGATTCTCTCATAGATCGAAATTCATAGGGTACTTCTCGTTGACTCAGAATCCTGAAATTTGAAACAAAGCAAGGTCTTATAGGAATAAATTTAAAAACAGTAAATTTGTTGTTACCTACGTCACAAAACAAATCGGAAAAATCTTTGAGGCTCCATTCGGGAATTAAAGTTTGCACGGAACCCTCAGTGCGCGAGTCCAACTTGCACTTGTTACTTAACTTAAACTTTTATTTGTTTGTTCATTTGTTCCTGCTAATCTCCGAAAAGGCGGGACCGATTTTGACAGGACTTTCTCTGTCGGATATCTTATGTTACAAGGAGTAACTCTAAATACTTATCCAGCGGGATCTTTAAACTACGAAATATGTCTACGTAATGGTTGAACAAAATTTGACGGGACTAAACGCTCTCTCGTTCAAGTATGACTGTTCTAAGTGACAGATAGGGTAGCAACATAGAAAAGTGCGATTCGAGCGAGATGTAGCTCAATCTTTACGTTCTTAAACTTCTTGCAAACGAAGTCGCAAACAAAAGTTAGTCAATAAATAAACTTACAAAAGTAGTAAGATAAGAGAGTAACCTCACAACTACACGACCCAGACTTAATAAGACAATCAGTGAGTTAAATCAAAACACTGATTATTATGATAATATTGTCACTGTTTAGATAGATATTGAGTTCAGAACGTCACGGTTTAATAAACTCAATTACACATACAACTATTAGAATAGAATTATCGGTTCATTATGCAATATGCATAATTGTATAGACGTGCAGATTACTCTGGTTAAATTAATTAGCTTGAGGCGTACTCACCTACTTATCTCATTTATATGAGATAGGTTCGTTATCACTTTGTAGGAATAGCTGGTCTGCTCCACAATGCTTTTGTTTTATCTCATAACAAAGTAATTAAATTATTCGCTTATCTTTTCTTAGCTATCATGTATTGGTGACATTGAATGTAGGAATGTCTCATTGGAACAGTTGTTCATTTGATTGTTGCGTGACATTTTGTTTTTTTATTTTAAAGTTGTTCACATTAGGATTTACTCTTGTATCGTGGGTGCGCCCACAAACATGGAAACTTACATACACAACACTTTTTTTTACGAAATTATGAATTAAATTTATTGACTTCTCCTGCTCTGGATCAAACAAGAAGGAGTGTCAGACTTTTACTGACTAAAACTAACATTTTTCTTTCGGTTGCTCCTTACGAGTGCCTCGAGCAATTAGCAGCCATGGAGACACATAAACCCGGAACAACTACTTACCTGTATTTACATAAAAATATTTCCCAATTGCTCAACCACATACACAACAACCGCATATTATGATCTTAATATTAAATAAAAACAAGAGAAAAACGTTCTCAAGACTCCAGATTCACACATCGAACAATGCTTTGTATGTAAGCTGTTGTTATACTTGTAAGAATAAGAATTTAAACTATATTTTTGTAGATAATGCTCATATTTGCAAAAAGTAATTTTATTGTAAGGTTACCATAAGAACATTGATTTATGGGAAAAAAGTGCCTACATTATATACGTATGAGTCGTATACTTTGCAAAGTCTATGATTCTTGTCTTGCCTTATGAAATCAGTCTTGTTCAAAACAAGGCCGTTATAAAGAAACATTTTCGACCATTACCTACCTACTGACATACAGGCAATGACTCAATTGCAAAACAATTCTTAGAAATATGATTACACGTATTTATTTATCAACATGCTTGTCTATGTGTGAACTTTGTTGCATAGATTCGGAATCCTGAAAATTGATAACAAAGGTTCTCACATACACACTTCTATGATAAGGTAAATCTTTGGCGCCTTGATAAGTTTTATCAGTGTTTGTTTATGTATATAATTTAGTTCATTATTTTCATGCTGACCTGAGAATGGCACAGTAAAGTGGAGTATATGAGGCGCTAGCTCTTATAGCCTTCTAGCTTACCCTCTGTCGTATAGTTTTGTCCCAAAATGCTCCAATAGAAAAATGAACATTATAAAAAAATACAATTATTTATTTATGTACAAGGTTATTTGTAAAACACTAGCAACCTCTTAGGTGCTAGTTAAAAACATCATAAACAACAACTATTGTTCTATGACTTTTTACAAAATATAATACATTTACCAAAAACAAACCTTCAAGATTTCGTTGACACATTTCAACTCTCTATTTTGCTGTACCTACCTACGCCTCCTGCACACTGTTCTTGTAGTAATAGTAAGCAGGCTTCCGAAACATTGTCATCACACCGACCTAGCAAGCATTCGCACCATTTTCGTGTACTTATCACACTACAAAATTGAAACGCCAGCATAGACCTTGTAACATTTAGAATGTTCAATTTAAACATTTTTATTTTTGTATGAAAATGTGAATATGTTAATATGAAATAAAATATGATTTTTTTTTAAAAGTTGTTATTTATGATGTTCTTAACTAGCACCTAAGAGTTTGCTAGTGTTTTACAAATAACCATGTATAATAGGTATGTATTAGAGTTTTATGTAGTATGTATTAGAGTCTGTTTAAAAAGTTATACTACTTGGGAAGTTTTGATATTAGAAATCTGTTGTTGGCAACACAAATTCTAGTCGTCTTTCACTTGTTTCCTGAGATGATGATATGAACTACAACAGATTTTGAACAGATCGTAATATAGCTAGTGATGATATATCACTAAGCGGAGTACAATATTTAAAATCAGATTACACTTACGATTCCATATTTATGTTTTTTCAATAGTCTTACTTATGACACTATTTATATCTTTGCAAATTATACATAATTATAATATGTCATATAATTATAGGTACCTACTACTTTTGTAATAAGAATATCTTTAAAGAGGCTGAAATAGGTATATTCTAAACGAAAAAGTTTAGCATTGTTAAAAAGTCCCCTAATAATATTAAGTCATTTAAAAAAATACTTATTTTCGATACTTTTTATAAGGTTCTATTAGTAAACAAAGATCAAGATCTCTTAATCAACCTTGATTATTCTACCAGTGTTGACTACATCAAATTTCATTTTATCCTAATAATTACCCAATTCACTTTGTTTGTTTGACTTATTAGACAGACTTCTATGTATGACTTAATTGTACACCATAATTAAAATTAACAAAAAGGACACTTTATAATATTAATAATAATAAAAACATACAATTGGCGGCTTTATCGCACTCGGCGATTTCTTCCAGGTAACCTCGTACTCTCTGGACAGAGATTGCCTGGACACAAAAAGGTGAAATTAATAAATTATTAACTATTCTTAGTAAGTAGATCTAAAACAGCGTGAGAGGTAATTGCAATTGATTCTGTGAGAGCGTAATAGGGCAGCTATTTGTGATGAATTGATGATAACAAGAGCATGCGTCACGCTCTCACAAGATGTTAGCAAATCGCATTAAAGTAGAGATAATTACCAACCTGCCGCTAGAATGCTTTTATGATAACAAAGTCAATGACTTTTCATTGATGTTTGTACTCATTACGGGCATATTATCAATCTGCTGTTTTATGTGCGTGAATGTCAATTAAAAATAGAGGCAAAAAGTACAACAATATTAAGATAAAGTCGGTTATAAGTACTACTAACCGGATGTTATGAATACTTATGATAATGCCCAAATAATTGGTAATAGGCACCGCTATTTACATATTTTCTACTTCATTATAACTCGAATGTTGTGTTTCTATGGTGTTATCGGATTTATAGGAAAATAAAACAAGGATTTATAGGAAAATAAAACAATTAAGGAGCATTAAACGATAAATTATTAAATGTTTCTACCTTTCTATGGCAGAAAAATATAACATACCTAATCAAAAATATACTTTTTTCTTCGATGCCGTCAAACACATTTTTACAAAAAAAAAAAAATAACGAATAATTAATCGCAAAATAGCTTTCATGTTCAGAAGTCGGTGTTCCGAAAATTGTTTTTAATTAAACTGACTTCCGAGCTTGGAAAGTTATTCTGCAATTAATCGGTTTTAAAATATTTTTCTCTTTTTGTGGTATAGTACTGATAGTACCCCTCAACTATAGTCAGTCTAAAAAGTCAAACGACTTGGGAATTTATGACGGAAATAAAAAATCTGTTGTTGGCAACACGAATTTTAAGTTGTCATTCACTTGTTTCTTGTGATGATGATGATAATGGTTCTACAACTAGTTAGTAGTAGTTGATCGTAATATGGCTAGTGATGATGAATCAGTAAGCGGAGTAGAATATTTAGAATCAGATTTCTCTTACGACGCCGGATTTATGTTATTATTTTGTACTTATGACACTAATATATCTTTTCAAATGTATCTTTACTAGGTATATTCTAAACGAAAATCTTTGCATTTTTTATAGTTAAAAAGTCTCCTAATAATATTAAATTATTAAAAAAATATTTATATTCGATACTTTTTATGGTTCTTCTATTAGTAAACAATTATCAAGATCTCTTAATCAACCTTCATTATTGAACCAGTGTTTCTGTTTCATTTTACCCTAATTATTTTAACCCAAGACGTTTGACTTGTTAGACATCCTATACTCCATCATATTTTCCCTAAATTGGACCACCTGCTAGAAATACTCTTCTAAACACAAAATATCACTAAGAACCAAGATGGCTCCAGAAACAAAAAAAGATAATGTGCGAATTGATTAACCATAATAACAAAAGAATTTTAATAATAATAAATAATTGATAAAATAAGAATAGGTATACCTATGTAAGTACAGTGTGATTAAGATTTTGCTGAATCTATATATATAAAAATCAATGCCACTTTTCGTTGTTAATTTATAACTCAAGAACGGGCTCACCTATCCAAACCAAATTTTTAGGCTTTGTTCGGACTATTTAGTAGATGGTTTATGTGAAGTTTGGTAGGGTAGAGTAGGGTAGAGTAGGATAGAGTAGGCTAGAGTAGGGTATAATAGGGTAGAGTAGAGAAGAGCGGGAACGAAGCCGTGCGGGCAAAAGCTAGTAAGATATAAAAACAAAACAATCAGACGACTTTTCAAAACCTTCTCCTTTTTTCGAAGTCTATTTAAAAGCGAACGTTTATCTTATTATTCTCACTCGAATTATGAATACTCGAAGCAGGGAAGTAATATCACGCCGCTTACAAGTATTTCCTTGGGCACCCAGCACCTACTCAGACAGTTTGATGGCGTAATTAACGACTACTACGCACTATTTCATCAGAGCAGCCGGAATACGAGTCCCTCCAGTCTGGTTGAATCAATACTTTGTGGTAAAGACAATGTTTATTATTGCATGGTGTCGTGTTACTATAGTAGAGCCGTTACGAAGTGAGTCGTCCGGTCATAAACATGGAGTCGTCAGTCTGTAGGTAAAGGTAACAATAAGAATTTTGCTGGTCCACGAATTGCGAATTTTCGACAGTTTGATGCCTGCTAACTCTGTCTGTATATAATACAATTATGTATCAAGCTTTCGCGTTAAATTTGAGGTACCACGGTACAGTACCCCTGGGTAGTGGGGGTTAAAAAGAGGCAAAAAGTAGCCTATGTCACTCTCCATATTAGTATGGATGAGTCTAACCTTAACACTCTCTGATCACAGCTTAGTGTTTTTTTTTAGGTTTTTACAATATTTTTATTTTTCTGTCTTGGTAATAAAGGTAAGTATTGAAAGAAATATTCTACTTATTTTTACTAGTTTAAAATGGCATTAATATGCTACCTCCATCGCATATTATTTACTACGCTCCGCGACGTCAGCTAAAGCGTCGTACTTCATGTAAAGAAAGACATTCGCGACGTATTGTATCGTATTTGCAAAATATGAAGCATTTTAACGATTTTACTTAAGAGGCTGCTTTTCCACTCGCTTATCGTCAACATCAAGCATGGTTTAAAAGCTTATTGCTTCATCTAACGCAATCCAACGCGATGTTTGACGCAAAAGGCAACGCAAAAAAAGACAGATAACGCCTGAAAACTCTGTTAGTATTCAGTAATTCCGTGATTTACTCGAATATTTTACAAAACTTGTTCCAGGAAATACCTGTTCTTTTTTAAACCCTTAAAAGTTTTTGAAAAAAATTGTAGTCATTTAGAATCTCAATAAAATTTGCAAGGCTATTATACTATACGTTTTACTTTTTTGACTTTTTCATTTTTAAGTAGGTAAATTGTCGAAAGACGTGTTAAAGTTCATGCAAAATAGCAGATTTTCAGAGGTTTTTACTCATAAATTAAGGAGAAAAGATTTTTATATGTACAACGTGTAACGTTAAATGCGCAAAACCTCAGACACCCCAAATGATTTTTAATTTAAAAGAACTAATTCTGTGAAAAAAAAAATTGAAAAAGAAATTAAAGGTTTTATGTGCAGTTTTACATTGTTTAAAATTAATATCTGCATTGAAATAAGAACTTGAACTTTTATTATCCCGTTTATGAGAATATTTGATTGGACTACAACCATTTGTGTTTGTTTACCTATTTCGGCGGGTTTGCGCACGTGATAGCTTGACCTATTCATAAAATAGACAGGGCGACATTTTTAATGAAGATTTTTTTGAAAAATGTAAACCAATATTAAAAAGTGGTTTAAATGATTTTGCCCCTTATTCTGATCAAACTATTTTCAGGTTTTGCGCATTTAACGTTTTACGTTGTATTTAAGGAGGTAGGGTATCTCTCAATGCACTACGCAAATTCGCAAAATTTGGTGTGAAAAAAATACAATTGGGTACTTAATTGCTCTTTGCTTTACGTGCAACTAAAAATAATTATTTTGTGTAATAAAATGGAAATTGTGAATAGATCATTTCGTAAATCGTATGTAATAATAAAACACAATAAACTTTGATACTTTTTAATCTATCAGTGATTTACCGAAAACAAAAGTTTTATGAGATTCTGCAATTTCCCGGTGACATACATGACCTACCGCACACAGTAGGATATCGTGCGACGCAACCCGCTAACTCGTCTGCGACTCGGCGCGACCTCGGCTGGCGAGGCCGAGCTGGGTCCGAGCCTTGAGCTCGAACACTGAGCGAACTTCACTGATTACATCTAGGTACATAACATACCTACTTATCCTTACCTTACCTACATAACTACTTGCAATTTCAACTGACACCTGCATATGGATAGCTACTTATATGCAACATAATAACGCTATCAGATTTCCTGCAAACGAGATTACTGTTATCGTTCATTATAATCATAGCCTTCCTGCCCTCGTTGTACGTACGAGTGTGTTTGCTCAGAAATACACTTTGAAAATACCTTTATTAGGGTATCTGGCAGTATTTCTGAAAAATTATTAAAAGACTAGATCAATATTAATTTTGTTCTGAGGTAAATATACATGTAACCTGTCTGATAATATTGTTTTCGCAAATCGTTCAGATCGATTGTACTACTCATTTTCACAGCTCACACACACACTACGTAATTTAAATAGCAACATTACGTGAAGATACATAGTTGCATGTTATCTGTCGGACACGGCATGCGATGATAAGGTCGCTGCAGTGCACAGACCGCCGCCGCCGCCATCGCCGGACGCAATCGACAACCATCTGATAGAGCGTGACCTACCGCATTCAGTCTCGGAGTACGTCGAGTAGTACCTACCACGTGTCTCGGAGAGAGTGCACATGTGGACCCCACTTGTACAAAGCGGAGCGAACATTCGGAAGTCAAACATTGTCATGACCGTTGAAGGCCATTGCGTGACAGCTATGATCTATGTCCTTATTTTTAGGCAGTTCAGTGAACATAATTAATACACTAATTTATGGGTGGAAAAAGTTGAATTGTGTTGTCCGTATTTTATTAATCATTTCGTCGAAGTTTTAATGTAATTAATTAAGCATGTAAATAGGTATGTCTGTATGCGGAAAATACGTTCCAAATAAAACACCTGTTCATGTCCTCAACTTATTTTTGTATTTTTATTTAAGTAATTTGTAATTTAGAGAAGTTTTTTATTTCTATAGTCTTTAAAAGATTTTTACAATTATGTTATAGTTACGTTACGTATAGTCAACTCAATTTAAAATTATAAACGGTTAGTTAGGTTGCCCTTAATTCGTTTAAAGGAAATAAAAATCCTTCAAATAAACTAGGCTAACCTATATACAATAATTTAAAGCTTATTGTTTAAAAAAAGTAAACACCATTACTTTTCATGGCGTTATACAGATTTATTTATTTATTGAGATTTAAGTTGCACACATTTCAACCGCACACATGTCAACTCCTAAACCACGCAATCGATTTTGAAGCGGTTTTCACGAATTGAAAGAGCGATAAACGTGGAAGGTTTGTTATAAATAATTTTCACTGGTGTCTCCTTGCACTGGTGTGTTTATTATGATAATAATATTTAGAATAATGCAGCTACTTCTTACATATCATTTGGTGATATAACTCCACGTGTAAAGAAAAAGGTGTTATTTGATCCAGCTCTTCAAGGAACACGAAGCGTTTTTGTGTTACTGATCACTTTGGATACCTGGGTTCTCAAAGTATTTTGTGTAAGTAGTGTTTACAATTTAAAATAATCGTTTAAAATAATTCTAGACGCGGTCAGTCAAATTCAATTTGATGTTATTTAGTTAAATAAAAATCAGAAAGTCTAGACAAGTTGATAGACTTGACAAACCAATTTTAGCGTAAACACATGACTGGTTTCTTATTTTTAACGATCTTGGAACATAAACATAACGCCAGTGACAAAATACCTAACAGGTGAGAAATATAGATAGTCGACTACTTCATACTACATTCCAAATGAAAAGTATAGTAGTGCTGTTTCTGTTCGTATCGGTATGAAGTTGCAGACGATGGCGCGGGCGCCCTGCAAAATTTATGTGAACTGATTATTTATGATGTAGTTAAAATATCGTTGTTATTCCAATGCCTGCCGCCTTAAATGCAGTTTCAAGGTTTCCCCTGACTCGCCGACTGTATCGTGCGTAAAGGTTATTTTTATAAATAACATGTTTGTGCTCTGATAACCGATAGTGCCGCGTCATACCCTCGTTGTGCGCACCACATGATGCCCACGATTGATGGTGCTTGATATTATCACTGGTGCAGACCGGTAGAAAGCGCTGCTGTATTTATCAACACAGGCGAACACGCTAACTAAATCCTTTACTCTACATCTAGAAATAATATCATCACCCCATTTTCAAATAGTGAAAAAGAAAAACTACATACTCTAGGCTCTTTGTTAAAACCCGTAGAATTGATCTATAAGTGTCTTCTTCCTCCACAAGACGTCATGGATGACGTTTGCCATCGTACAATGAACCTACCTAAGAACTCGAGCATATACTTGCCTGGAAACTTGTAATGTAACGCACCCAACTAGGTAGCTTAATTCGTCATTCAGTTAACAGCCTAGCCTTTTACCAAACGGTGCCATTCAATTAGCCATCGGATTTATTGCTAAATGCTATGTTAATTAATAAATTAATAAATATTATGATAAATATCAATCACTAACTTTACTATTTTAAACTATGATTAAGAGAACTCAAAATATAATAATTATATGACCAAATTAACTTTAAGAGGACTTTAAGTAATAGTTCATAGTTCCACCAAATCTGCAACAGGAACCTCCAGAAACAACCGGGTCCGGTGAGGACCTGCGTCAGGCGGAAACTGAGGACACCCTGGCGCTTCTTTAACTACTCCTTATAGGGGATTTATTGTTGCGGTTGTGGAGTGCTCAGCGCTAGGTTGCGACAGTAGCTGTTACCCTATCTTCATGTGATCCTGCCGGAGCTCTGTCCGCTGTACCACGATGTCGTGGCAGCTGAGTTACGCCTCGGGGCGGCGGCGTTGCACCTCCACACGTTAAGCTTTGGTTTCCTAGGAAAGCGGTGCCGTCATATAGCGGCCTTTTTCCGGAACAACGACTATTTTTCTCTTCTAATGTTAGTTCATCCTCCAAGTAAAGCTAAATCAAGGTCGTCCATTTTCTATCTTGGATACTTTTCGTATGACGTTTGTTTTGAAAAAATGACTGAAGATGTGTTAAAACGGCCGCTATATGACGGCACCGCCTTCCTAGGAAACCAAAGCTTAACTCGTAAGTACGTGCGTGCTAGGGACTCATATGGTCACCCTTAAATATTGCACGAATAGCCTGAGCATTAGCCAGCCAGTTCACAAAATGTTGTATCCGACGCATCGACTGAATATTATTAAGGCTGTTAGTCGAACAGCGCCGTTTAGTTATCAGATTAGGTTGATATATAATTGGATGGCAAATTAAGCTAGTTGAATGCGTCATATCCATGCGAAAAACAACAGTACGTTTCTGGCTGCTGTACCACCGTTTTTGTCCACTCGTTATTAAGCTGACATTAGGTTTCATCTGTTATTTTCTTAAATAATAAATATGCGGGCCCTATATTATAAATTTATTAGATAAGTTTGTTAAACTATCACATTCGAAGTCATGTCTTAATGACTATGTGTGTGAAAAACCTGAAAAGATGTCGAGAGGAGTACCGTATTACTGAATTGAGTGCGAGAGCAAGAAGAGATTCTTTGGTAATATTAAACGTTTTCAGAATTTTGCTAATTATTACTAATCCTCCTCCAGAAAGCAAACCCTTCTATCCTTGGGCTTGACATACTGGAAAACTTTTCCCAGAAAAACAACATTCGTCCAAAGGCGTCGAGAGGTAGGCTCGGTATCGACCACGCAGCTTTAATAGACTTGCCTAGACAGTCTTCTGCGCTATTTGCAAGGCTATTTGTATGCAAAACGCACACGTATATAAATGTCTGCTATGCGTTCTATTTCTGTCCGGAGTACTGTTTACTTTTCTAATTACAACCCGCGAAATAGACGCCCGTGCTGCTCGTAGTTAAATATATCCTGCCCTATTTTCTACTACAATAATGGAAATGGGTCACGGGGTTGCTCATCGGTAGGAGGCAGTAGCCCTAACCATGTCGTTTATAAGGACGAAGGGCTTTAAATCATATTAAAATAATTAATATTTGATCGATTAACTTATCATCACAATCGTAGACAATATTTACTTTTCCTGAAATTTCTAGAATAAACTATAGTGAGATTATCATTTAAAAAGGTAAAGTCATCAATCAGTCAGACATCTATCATAATCAGAAAAACTCATTACTGCCTACAGAACCTTCAGAAGTTATCTATAATCGTTTTAAACTTACGCAAATGCTATTTATTTGCGTTGGAACGTGTGTCTATGTAATTTGGTCTGTTTTGTTTACCACGCAGCGGACTACGTCTGCCAAAAAAGTCACGCATTTTGTTCTGTCGTAGCGTAGGTGTAGCTAGTAATTCTGTTCGGTCAGTCAAACAAGGTATCCAATATCGGATTTCTAATGCCGGAACTGGCTTCTGTTTATGCTGGCGCCCGCCGGAATTCCGGAATCACTTCCATAATTGAATACCGAGCGGGACTGGTAACAGTCCTATGATATAACTGTTACCTACATAATGTAATGTGACTAACGAGTATATCATTTAGTCAGCGGCTTCGCCCGCGTGAAAGAAGAAATTATATAGCCTATGTCCCTCAGTAAATATATTATAATTAGTCCAGTAGTTTTTGAATTTATTCATTACAAATAAAAATATAAATTCTGAAATATATTTCCTCTTTATTATATTGCAGACACGACACAATCCACGTTTATTGTTTCAAAAAGGAGAAACCTCCATTTTAGAGATTTACTTTTCAAACAAAACTAAATTTCAGTGGAACCAACGCTTCAAGTTTTTCCATACTTTTTTATTTTTGGTCTATAGGTCGGTCAATCATTTTCTGAATGAGATGTAACGTGATAACAATGTATATTATAATGAATAATTTGTAATCGAAACACTAGGTAATGCTAACATTATTGTTGAGCGGTGATGTTTTGAGCAGTCTTAACGCCTTGTATGAATCACCTGCAGTTCCATGTTGATACATAGACCATTTTGTCCATGCGCAATGGCACATCCTACTATACTCAGTAATACATATTTTAGAATGTTGTACCTAATAAACTATGCTAAAAGTCTTATCAGTTACATAAATTATAGTATCTATTTAGTATTTATTTTGCAACAAATCCAAAATACATGGGAATGCTAAGGTTAATGAACGTTCTGCCAGATTTTGGAATACCTACCTAGTGAGTGTATCATACATAATTTTATGCACCACAGAAAATTAGGTAAGGTTAACTAATAATTAGAGATGCGCCGAATAATGTTTTCACCAAATAATCCGGATAATTCGGTTCCCCGTTCCATAGTTTTGCCGCGCAAACAATGTTTGCTTTTCGAGGCAGGAAATGTGTACGAGTAGAAAAGAAATAGCCTTTTGCCAGATGCAGCTGAAAGCTTGGTCTAAGAAGACCAAACATCATAATAATCTACCGCTGCTTTATTGAAATATTAAATTTTAATTACAAATATTCTTGATTTAACTATATTCATTCAATATGCATAAGTAAACCTCTCTCTCTTATTACAATCGATTCCCGATGAATCACATATTAAAAAAAAACATTAACCGGCTAAATGGTTTTTATTTATTAGCGTCTGAAAGTTGTATAATATAATTAACTATTACAGTTCGTTTTATAAAGTTTCACCGAAAAATTTTACAAGGCCAAATATTACTAAGGATTTATAGCATATAGAAAGGAAATTTTATATGTGGTGTTATTAAAAACAAGTATCCCGACAAGCATTAATGAGAGCAGCAGCGCGTATCGGACGACTTAGACGCAGGAAGCAGGTAGGCCCCGCCATCGCGCTACGCCGACCACCGCTTGGCGGCTGTGGCACACGTGGGACACTGTGGGTTTCCACTCTAGGTCGCCGCCATCGCCACCAGGCTAACAACCTTAGACGATATCTTCAACTCACGAAGGTAGCGCGGTCGATGACCGATGACAGTCGTCATCTTTGCTAGTTCCAATTAGTGCGGGAAGGTATTTGTAGCAGGCCCCCGGTATGGGCCTCTCTTGCCCCATACACGCGCGCAGCTATTAGCAATGCGATTGCTAAAACTGCCCCACATCTGATTACCTGAGCGCATGCGCGAAGTTCGCTCCACTTTGTTTTTGCGTTCAATGTCAGTGTATCGGCTAATTTTATCGCGCTTCGCACACGCTACGTAACTATCTTGTTTGACGAGGCCAAATGACGATTTGTTTTGATTTCTCTGCCCAAAACATGTGAACATTAAACACGCCGATAAATGAATCTAAAATCTCGCTAATATATTTCGCAAACGACATATTAAAATGTTTTATTATGTACTATTTTTAGATTAACCCTATCTAACGCCAATTTTATGAAAACATTGACAACAATGCTTGTTAAGATTACATATAAAATCTGAAATAACTTTGTTGTTTGCTGCTTAGTTTAACCTTTTCAAGCAATAATGTTAAATCAAATGAACTACGTAGTTATACCTATACAATTTACTTTTAGTGAACCGGGCCCTTTAACAAGTTTACGTTTTTATAGTACAAAGTTGAATGGAAAATCCCGAACGAAATATGAAGGAAACCATTACCCCGACTTGTTTCAAGAGAGGTCAAGCCAAGATGCAGAGTGTAGGACTGTATCACTGTAGGACTGGTGAGGGTGACCGGGTGACACGCGGTGATGCGGCTGCGCGAGGTGAACGCGCCGGTATCCGCGTCACGCTCACGACACGGCGAGCAAACGCTTTTCGTCGCTATTTCCGCAACAAGTGTTGTTTTGAAGATAGAGGCCCCAAGCGGGCGAGCGCGAGCGTCATGCCCGCGCCGCGGCCCGTGATTCCATTTCCATATAATTTATCAGCTGATCTTAATAATACTTGCTGAATTTGCTCGGTAAATTTAGATCGGAAATAATCAATCTTCTTCAATTATTACGACATCACCGAAAAAAATAATAAGGCATTCAGAAAATTTACGAACTTAATAAAAGTAAGTGTCTGCTGTTACGCTGTGAAAATAGAACAAATTAATACTTACGAGATCTTCATGGCTGACATAAATTATTATGTAGTATCCAGTTTATAAATGTCGCTGTCTTTGCTATATCACTAGAAATTCTTTTGTTTATTATGTTCACATGTTTTAAACCATTTCTACTTTTACATGCGTGTACTCATTACACAATACCTAATAACCTAAATATAACAATGTCTTATTATGCTATCAGAAAACGATATTTTGAATTAAATTAAAGGATAGCTGTTATCATTAAGTATGCAGATTACCGCTCGTCACCGACGCAACTGATTTCATCGATAAAATTATATCATGCATATCCTCGCATATCTTATCAGCGAGACGAATGAGATCAACGTTCCCCAAATCTGGTCATAATAATTTAGCGCGTAGGTGTTTACATTTCAAAAATACGCGTTTTACATGCAACTATAAAATAATGGGAACGTTGCGTAGACCCGACGTCATACTGTGCAAATAAAGGTCGTCATCGTGGCGTTGCCATCATTGTTGTCTCTCGATGATTGTACTCAATGTTTGGCTTCATTTATTTAGCCATGACGCGGTATTGAACCTTTTCCGTGGCAGTATGATGGAAAATATTCGCTCTTGATTCGCTCCTTATAAGGGTATAGCTGAAAAATTTACGAAGTGTTTTATATTAAAGCACGGTTTTTTATACTTATTTAAGTACTTTATAACTTCTGTTCAAACCTCCGAATATATTTTTCTCGTAGTACCTACTTATCTGAATCATTAACTCCGTTATTAAAATGCATTTTACTGTTGTCTGACATTTTCCGCTCGTCTTGATTCTGTTTTTTATTGTTTAATAATTGAATGAGTTAATTGTCTGTTGTAGCAATGTCTTCCTTGAAATAATCCTTTATTATAAGATTACGAGACAATTGTGTCTGTTATCTAGTGTTCTTGAGATCTAATACACTTAAGATGATATTATATATGCTGTGCTGTAATAACAAAATATCAATTGAATAAATTCTATCAGTAATTGCCCATTCAATTTACTCGTTAATTATTTAATAATTAAATATTTTTGTTAATGTGAAGGTGTAGTAATACTTACATAGAAATGAAATAATTTAAATCAATTTTGTAATGCCATCAACTGCAAAATTATAGAAATTCATAAAAGTCTTACCGCCTGTCTGTTTGATGAACGGATTTTCTATTATTTACTATCGGCGAATAGGTTTCAGACTTCGCATTTTTATGCCGCTATAATAATTCCTTAAAGACTTGGTTTTCCAAGGAAGCGAACACGACTCATTCATTATTTATAATCCCACTGGTATCTTGATTTAAAGGTTTAGTACCACAAAATCTTAGTATGTTGTCATTTAAATGGTACTAGATATAGTAGAGCCGTGATACTTGTTCAAGAACCGGTTGCCGGTTCGGTTCGCAAGTGGCGAGGACAGTGTGTGGGGTAAGAGGCGGCTCGGTTAGCAATCTGCACCGGCGTGCATTCCAGATGCATTCCACGATCAGAGCCGACGGACGACCTAGCCACGGTTTACCATCGCTGATTTGAATGCCATAAACTGTAGAACAAACAACCCATTTAAATGATTGCTGCGGAATGCAAGTACCTATAATCATTACGGAATAACTAAGTGTTAAGCCATAAAGATTTTATAGTCTTATTTACTTACACGTACCTATGATGTAATTGCATTTCCTGACCAAACTAACTACGTTGTAGATATAAATAAGAAACAAAAGGCACAGTTTTACAAGCCATAATTCCATATAAAGTTGAAAAAGTATTGTGTGAAAAAGTTTCAAAATAAATTAGTAGGTATTTCTGTACAAAAGAGTTTAGGTCCATTGATAAACTGATGTCCTTACTTACTGTACCTTATGTTTAACCTGTAATTCGTTATTTTTCGCATAGAGAAATTCCTAGGCAACGTAAAACTCCGAAATCCGAAAGTTGCCACTTTTAACATAAATTTTTCAATTGAAAATACTATCACTCAAATAAATGAGTCACGCAATCAACGCTGAATAAAAATATAAAGAAAAAACCGGTCTGTTGAGGTCTTTCTAAAATGAACCGGATGTCGTCGGGTACCCCTCAAACTAAACCGTAATTGCATCCTATATGGGTATGGGTAACCCTTATACAATTAATGGTCACTAAAAACAATCAAAACCCTTTAAATGTCCTTACCCTTACGCTCGAAGGATTAAAGGTTTTGACCGGTTATCCGGATATCTATACAATCGGTTTCTACAATAACAAGACTCGGGTCCTTTAGGCAAACTCCTTCAAGGAGGAAAATTTATATTTGGGATTCCGCATCATTGATATAGAAAGGGCAATCCGAGTTTGAACTAATGAACTTGGGTCGTACTATTTCCGGTCTTAGTAGATGTGACAGGTATTTCGAAGAGAAATAGGAAACAAACATTCCGCAAGTCAAAGATGTAGCTTAGTTCAATATTCTAAATTATATTGATATAATTATAATGGAATTATGGAATGTACATAAATGTGAGAGGAAAATGTTAGCGGTTACACCCGTGTCTTTGGGGACTGCTCTGCCTCCGTAAGAAACAAAAAAAAAAAAAAAAAATTAAACTATTTGTCATGAATCTGGCTATCCCAAACAGAAAGAATTATTTCAATTAGACTGGTGATTACAAAGATTAACGAGTTTATATAAACATAAAACAACTACTGATATAACGGGAACATTTTTGAAGTAGGCGTGGATTGCTAATCTGAAATAAATGTCAAATAGCGACAAAACAACAAAGTATACTCGGCCCCGATTTTAATGAAAACTAAAACTGTATCATAGGTTTTTGATTAATCCATTTTCCTTGCCGGGAATTGAACTCTTTAATTTAAAATAAGAAATAAGGATCAAATGCTAGCAATTATGATGAAATAGCTTTACAATAAATAATGTAAACAAAGACATACGTCATTTAGTTGGTGTACCATAAATTATGTATTGTCATAAAAAAATTATAAGTAAATAAAATTGACTATCAAATGGTCATCCGCTGGACTTGATGAATGGAAGAGGCATAATTTGCGTGACCTAACCTAACCTTAGGTCACGCAAAATAAACATTATGTCATATACATATGTACTGCTTTGTCATCGTTATATATTTAACCTAATTAAACATATTTCACTAATATAATATTGAAAAGGTTAATTATAATCCCTTATTTCTTTTAAAATGTATAGGTACAGTTGTGAAGAAGAAAAGATCTCAGTTGCATTAACAAATCGCATGTAAACCATTCAGCTCTTAAAATAATAGGTCCTTTACCTATGAAATTGCCGTTTTGTATGAAAAAATTTAAACGAATTTTTTTTATGTATTTTTTATTTGTATTAATCGAAGTAATCACCCATGCAAGCAATGTATCTTTGTCAACGCAGTGGCAGTTTATTTATGCCCTTCTTAAAGAAATCCGCTGGACGGGAGGCAACAAATTCTTCATAGGCATTTTGTACTGCCTCTCGGGTATTGAATTTTTTTCCCGCCAAGAAGTTATCCAAATTCTGGAAAAAGTAGTAGTCTGTAGGCGCAAGGTCTGGTGAGTAGGGCGGATGACGGAGAGCTTCCAACCCCAGTTCTTGCAACTTGGAGACCGTCTGCTGTGCAGTATGAGGTCGCGCTTTGTCGTGCAGGAGCAGCGGAAACGAGCGATTGACCAATGCTGGTTGGAGATGTGCCAGCTTCTCCATCATTGTGTTCAGTTCTTCACAGTACACATCTGCAGTAATGCTCACCCCGTTTGGTAAGAAGCTGTGATGAATCACACCGGCGCTAGACCACCAAACAGTGACCATCACTTTTCTAGGGGTAAGTTTTCGTTTAGGTGCTGAACCAGGATCCAACCAACTTGCTGAGCGCTTGCAGTTATCAAACTGAATCCATTTTTTATCGCAGGTAACAATGCGGTTCAAAATTCCTACATTTGTGTGTCTCTTGAGCAGTGCAAGGCAAGTCTCGACGCGTACTTCGCGCTGGCGATCATTGAGTTCGTGGGGCACCCATTTGTCAAGCTTTTTTACCTTGCCAATTTGACGCAAATGGACCAATATTGTTTTGACGCTAACGTCGAAAGCTGCTGCTAATTCAGCCGTAGATTGTGTATCATCAGCTTCCACAATCGCCTTTAATTCGTCATTGTCGACCAAATTCTTCGGACGACCGCGAGGTTCATTTTTCAGGTCTAAATTTCCATAACGGAAGCGAGCAAACCAATAACATGTGATGCGTTGGTTTGTAGTGTTAGCTCCGTAAACGTCGTTGATGTTGCGTGCCGCTTGTGCCGCGTTGCTGCCACGACGGCACTCATATTCCATAATTACTCGAATTTTTAACGTATCCATGATGATGAAAAAGATTGAAATGCGATGAAAATGTAACACTAATCAATAAACAAATGACTACTTTTGGAAAAAAAAACCATGTTTTAAAATAAAATTAATTTGCAATTAGAATTCTTAGCCAAACAAAAATTATTTTGATTTGAAATGGCCAGTACTGCAGAACGGCAATTTCATAGGTAAGACCTAATAATATATTATAATACTTACTTCATAAAAAAAACCTTCTTTCTAATCCACCTTTCAATCTTTTAAGTCACGTACATAATTATGTTTTATTTAATATAAGTATAATATACTTATAATAAATCTGTAGCGAGGTCAATTCTGTTCATGAAATATATTTCCAAAATAACTATCAGGGGGTGATTAGTGATCGATACTGATGCCAAAAATGCAAACAGTAAAATTTTTGTCTGTCTGTCTGTATGTTCGTTATAGAAACAAAAATTACTCGATGGATTTTAACGAAACTTGGTACAATCATTCTTCATACTCCTGGGCAGGTTATAGGTATACTTTTCATCACGCTACGATCAATAGGAGCAGAGCAGTGAAGGGAAATGTTGGGGAAACGGGATAAATTACTCCATTTTTTAAGCTTCCGTCGCGTTTGCAGCCTGAATGGTTAAAGCTACACAGTAATCACGCATAACGAAAATGTTCTCCTTAAAATTATATAAAAAATATTCTACGACAGCATATGTCTATCTTTTATGGTTGACTCACAATAGCACGTGTAACTCCCGTTAGCTTAACAGTTCGGAGCTTTCCGTTTATTTTCGTCTACTCTTACGTTTATAACACTCTCACTCATCCCTAATTATAAAAAGTTAACATTATTGTCTATTCAATAAAAAAGAATCATAGAAATCGGTATAGAAACACCAAAGTTATACATGAAATACGCTAATAAGCCATCGCGCGTGAATACTGAATCATGGTATAAGGATTATTTTTGTGCGAGCTTCATACAATATTTGGCTGTTGACGCGAATAGACGTTCAGAGTGTTCGACCTTATTGACAGTAATAATTGATTTTAACAAACCGTGCTTATCAGCGTGAATTTTAGTCTACTCTTACGTTTAATAATTTATTGTTAGATTTCTTTGGTTGTTATTTTATATTGTAGCGACATCTATGACGCCACATAAGAATCACGAAGAAGATACGAAATCCTGCATCGCGCAATCAGAGTTCTCCGCGCGATTTGAACATATACGACAGCCCGACATCAACTATCGGGCAGTCGCCCACCAGACCATAACACCCGGTCTGGTCAGAGGATCCTCCCTTTTCAAAGGAGGTTTGCGGGACTTTTCTCTCTGTTCCGCATACCTCCAAACTGGTGACCCTCGACAAAGAACGTCAGCGCAGCCTTCGTGAAGCTACTACTTCGTGACGTCATCATTACTTCCTCAAGCTTTCGAGCAACGAGCCATACAGCCAGCACCCTCGGCTAAGGGTATCCTGACCATCAGTATGCCTACCTGGTCATACCTGGTCACCATCTCAGCCGCATCAGCGACCTTGGCACACCGCACCTTCGGCCAGTCATATGAAGAGCCATGAAGAACCTCTCCTGGTCGACGCCAGCAATCAAGCCCTACGTCGCACAAGCACCGCTCCGACTCACTGGAGCCAGCAGCACTACTCCGACTCACTGGAGACTGCAGCATCGTCCCGACTCACTGGGACAGCACCACCCCGACTCACTGGGGCATCATCCCGACTCACTGGGACAGCACCACCCCGACTCACTGGGGCATCATCCCGACTCACTGGGACATCATCACCCCGACTCACTGGGGCATTATCCCGACTCACTGGGATAGCAACACCCCGACTCACTGGGGCATCACCGCAGACAGTTCCGACTCACCGAGAACTATGTGGCATCGGTTCCGACTCACTGGAACCAACCTACCGCTGGCCTGGCACACATCAAGAAGCATCAAGAACCATCGATCTCCGATCTCCGGAGGGGAGTGATGTAGCGACATCTATGACGCCACATAAGAACTACGAAGAAAACACGAAATCCTGCATCGCGCAATCAGAGTTCTCCGCGCAATTTGGACATATACGACAGCCCGACATCAACTATCGGGCAGTCGCCCACCAGACTATAACACACCTGTCTGGTCGGAGGATCCTCCCTTTTCAAAGGAGGTTTGGATTTTGTAATATTATTTGTGTATTTATCTATGGGCCTTTTTTTTTTGTCGACGGGGAAAATCATCTTTAACGAAACCCGCTCTTGGGTGGAGCGGGAGACAGTGTCAGACTCTTACTGACTAAAAACCCCGCGCCGTTCCTTCTAGCCTTCATACCGGGGCACGAGCTCCCTTTCGGACAACCCTGTCCCCAGTAGGCTTCGACCCAGCTGGGCCCCTCCTGCTGCTGACAACTCCTTGAGGCGCGCGGGAACAGTGCGCGCCGTCGACGTCTTGGACTCGGTCCATTACCGGACGATCGGACAGCGAGCTACCCATGGCTCGCCGTCCGCGAGCCCGCGTCTACGGTGGCCGGAAATCGGGATCGGAATCCCGGCGACGGCGGCGAGGGCGCCGTTGCCTGATGCGGTCGGCCTCCTCCTTTGCAAGCATTACTGCTTCGCAGAAGGAGGCGACCGCCTGCCATTCCTCCTCGCTCCGGACCATGGCCTCGACCAGGGCCCGGCGCGAGAGGTCTCCGCCGCCGATCGCCCCCACGAGGGCACGGCGATGCTCCGCCCAGGCAGGGCACACCTCGACGGTGTGCTCCACCGTGTCCTCCGGGCGTTGCGCACAGTGGCGACACCCGGGCGTCTCTTCCGCTTGAATCCGATGCAGGAACCTCCCGAACTTGCCATGTCCGGTGAGGACCTGCGTCATGCGGAAGGTAAGGACGCCGTGAGGTCTTTCCAGCCACGCCTCAAAGACGGGACTTACCGCCATAATCGTGGCGTGCCCAATCTATGGGCCTTAGTTGCCTGATAATAAAGAATTATTATTATTATTATTATTTACTCTCTGTTCCGCATACCTCCAAAATATAAAAAACGTTTTACAAAAAAAAATTCAACCCACTTCAAAAATAACAAAATAATTTTAATTTCGGAAGTCGATGTTTCTATAATAGATACCTAATTTTGTCTCTTCGTTATTTAACACCGACTTCCGAAATTAAAATTATTTTGTATTTTTTGAAGTGGGATGAATTTTTTTTTTGTAAAAAGTTGTTTTATTTTTCACTTTTAAGTTATGGTAGCACCACTAAAAAGTACCTACCCTTCAGCTAAACATAAATTACCTTATAGCCAGAGTGCATCTCATAACGATTCTAATAATCCCAAATATGGTTATAATACATGAATTTACATTCCGGCTTTATCACCAGATCAGTTCGATACAGATCCCCCTTTTCTTTCAGTCAGTCATCGACTACACTTATATACAAACCAATTTTACTTGTTACGACAATTCTGCTATGATTCTATGAGGAGTTCTGTTCCATATCTTCGAAGTTGATGATCAGATCATAACAATATTTCTATGGGACCAACTTGGAAGCATAACCATTCAATCAAAAAAAAAAAAATGTTCAAAATCGGTCCACAACTGACCGTAATATCGGTGAACAAACATACAAAAAAAAAACATACATTCAGCCGAACATAGAACCTCCTCCTTTTCGAAGTCGGTTAAAAATAGGTATTAGTTATTTTGGTAGTGTTTAAATATTTCTTAGTATTAGCTTAATTATAAATAAAAACTTTTTTCTTTAAATTTATTTAGCTGTAGTTTTAAGGTGGTGCATCATGACTCACATTTTCAGTTTTTCATACAACCGCTCATAACTGATTATGACGTTATTACACATTTTTCATTAGATATTTTGGAAACAGTATCTTGTGGATATTATCTAGGTTTCTAAAGAAACCAATTTCTAAATTTGTTTAAAACTAATCCAGTAAAAACCACTGAAAATCTCCTATTTTGTATGAACTTTGACACTTCATAATTTGCCTAAAACTTTAAAAAGTCAAAAAAGTAAACCTCTAGAGACCTTGCAAATTTGATTAAGATTCAAAATGACGACAACTTTTTCCAAAAACTTTTAAGGGTTAAAAAAACAGCTATTTCCTGGAGCAAGTTTTGTGAAATTTTCGAGTAAATCTCGGAATTACCGAATACTAACGGAGTTTTCAGGCGTTATTTTTCTTTTTTTGCGTTGCCTTTTCGTCAAACATCGCGTTGGATTGCATTAAATGAAGTAACAAGCTTTTAAACCATTTTCGATGTTTACGATAGGCGAGTGGAAAAGGACCCTCTTAAGTAGGTTCCTAGGTATCAAATAGGTTATTTCATTCTATAAGACGTAGCTTAGGTACTTACTTATACTTATAATAAATCTGTAGAAGTGAAAATTCTGTACATTAAAAAATATAAAAAAAATAAACGGCAGGGGGTGTTACTAGACCGACACCGAACCCAAAAATGTGATTAAATTTTTTTTTGTCTGTCTGTCTGTTTGTTTAGGCATCACGCAAAAACTATAGGTCCGATTACGATGAAACTTGGTATAATTATTCTTTAATATCCTAGGCACCACACTGGGCACTTTTTAACCGGAAAAGTATATACAATAAAAAACAAACTTAATTTTACGGTTCGATCCCTAGACCCGATTACTGTACTAACCGCAAATAATAAGTTGGTCGTAGGATACGTCAGCCGCTGTGGAGTTCACTAAGGGGCGCTGCACTATAATACATGGCTAAGATACTATAATATTTGGGTAAATAATATGTAGATTCCGTTTTCTAAACGTTTCGTAAGTGGCGTTGGCGTCGAGTTAGATCACGCTATGGGAACACTTTTTGGTAATAAAGAAAGGAGCGCGTTTTCCTATAACCCATTTATTAATTACATCGAACACGGAGGCATTGGCACCATGTCTAAGGTGTTTGCACACTGTCACGCGCGTAAGTGGAAGGGAGAGATCTGGAACGAACGTCTCGAATTGTCTCGCAAATCACGTTGTTTTCCAGTCCCCGGGCTCTTAGAATTGTCGAAATCAGACGTTTCAGATCTTTGATTTTGACGACCCCGTTGTCGCTGGCATAAGCAACAGGATTCGCGTACGAAGTCGCTGCCAGAAGCTAGTATTAAATAATTATGTCAAACGTTCTCCGCCCAGAAACAATAGTTACTGTAACAAGCTGTTATTATTATTCTTATTTATTATAATCATTATTGGAAAGCTCGCATTTGTCCACAACCACTTGATGGTAAGGTTAACCTTACCGATGATCGATGATGGTCATTTTTCTTTGCAACACCATGTTATTACTATATTTTTATCAATAGGACAGTGGTGAAAAAACTATAGATCCTTGGAATACTTTCTATTTCTATAAACCTCCACCATCCTCTGTGTTATTGGTCACCCTACCGTGAATCTAAAATAATTGCAGATTATTTTTCTTCTTAATTAAGATTATTTAAAAAAAAACTTTGCCCCACACTAATCCTGTATCGTGAGTACGTTCACAAACACAAGACACTAGCCCCAAAACACAGGCGCTTTGTAACCATGTAAAGAACTTTCAGCTGTGTCCGGTTAGTATGAAAGCCGACCTCAATGTACAAAGTTGAGAAAAGGCTAGGCAGAAAGATTTGATTCTGAGCTCCAACAATACATATTTTAATAAAAGATTATTTTAAGATCATGTTAAAACATTCATTCAAATTACGAATGTAGCCGCTCCGGTAATCTTTTACCCGAACGACGCGGAAATTATAATAGATGAAAAAAAAACAATAAGTGTGTGTTGTTGCACAATAGATCTAATTTTTATATTTTTGTATACCTTTTATATCATATTGTCATCAATATGTTAATGTAAACATGTTTACCAACTTTTATATGATTGGGCATTATTTGATAATGTAATTGTTTATTAGCTTGTCGAAAAATAAAATCTTCATATTTCAAGTCGTAAGATTATTCTTACACGTGCAACCTCAATATGTGTATGTGTACTCTGTACTCAATACTTGCTATCCAATAACGCCCTACCTTTAGCACTAGGTACTGTAGTTTCGTGTCTATGTCACCGTAATATTCCCATAATCTATCGAAAAATAATAGGTTAAATTGTAAGTAGTACCTACGTACTTAGCTTACGTTAATGTTAACAAACTTTCAACAGCTTACAATCTCACGAGTATAATCAAACTGTATTTACAATTATATTATGGTGACAAATAATCTCTTATCGAGTTGTACTTGATCGATATTTCTAATTAATTTTCAATTAAAAGCAAAATATTTTTTGTAAGTTCAATGTGTTAAATAGTTTTTATGCTTTGATACATACTCAATATTTTTTCCTTAAATTACTTAAGTAAGTACCTATACTTAAAAGATTCCTTACGAATGAATATAATTAGATTCTATACACTACAAAGCTACATTTTTTTAAATTTGTTTATTAACAATTCATGTGCTTACTTACACAAATATAAAAAAAAACTTTTTACAAAAAAAATATAACCGACTTCAATGATAAAAAACACTGAAAAGTATCAAATAACTTTAATTTTGGAAGTCGGTGTTTCTATAATAGTTTAGTCTCTTCGTTATTTAACACCGACTTCCAAAATTAAAGTTATTTGATACTTTTCAGTGTTTTTTATCATTGAAGTCGGTTATATTTTTTTTGTAAAAAGTTTTTTTTATTTTACACTTTTTAGTTATGGTACCACCACTAAAAAGTACCCCTCAGTCAAACTTAAATACCTTATAGTCAGAGCGCATCTCATAACGGTTCTAATAATCCCAAACACGGTTAGATTATATTAATTTATAATCAGTCATTAGACTAGATGCTGATAATCTCGGCTGTAGCATCAGGCCAGATTTATGTCAACATTGCAATGGACTTAAAATTTAGTCCTGTTTAAAATGAGCCCAAACACGACTACGGTGCTGTAATTTCAAGGTTTGTACTTTTCCTGATGCTCCTGGCTTCAGCATCAGGTCTCTATGTACTTCGGTGTTCTTTATTAGCAGTACGTTTATCCACACATCGAGCCGTTTTCAATGAGCCTAAACTCGATATATCTGCTGTTTGTTGTCGAGGACTTAGGTACTCTGCAGACTATCCTGACTGCAGCATCAGGTCATGACTTGATGATCATGAGACCAAATGTGGCAAATGCCCTATCAAACATCAAAACAGTTTACTAAAACAGTCCTTGCCTGTTCGAGTAACTTCTTACTGTTAAGGAGTTGTACCTTCCATCATCAGCCCAGCTACCTGAGATGGTGACGACCATACGCAAATACACAAGATACTTCATAAAATATGCGAAAATCAATAAGTGAGCCTATAAAATTTGAAGGTTGCCCTCGATTTCTCCAAGATCCCATCATCAGATCCTAATTTGGTGATAATGGGACCACCTCAGAACTATCTACTTTCGAACAAAAAAAGAATTTTGAAAATCCGTCCACATTTGGGGGAGTATTCGACGAACAAACATACAAAAAAAAAAAAAAAAAAAAAAAAACATACAAACAGCCGAACGTAGTACCTCCTCCTTTTTGGGAAGTCGGTAATAAAAGACTTCGCACTTCAGGCCTATGCCTTTCTTTTTCTGCTGGAGAGAGCCTACTGGGCTGCAAGCCCAGTGTGGCATCGTTCCGCACACGCTTAAGAAGTGGACATAGCACTGAATGATACCTGTCGCATCGTAACGGGATGCTTAAAACCACGGAATAAAGAAAATTCTGTTCTGTGCTTAAAACCTTTTGCGATGTTGTACCATCTAGCACGTATAGCTTCTCCAGAAGGTCGCCGCGAGATAGCCAGCCGCATCGAGAAGATTAAACAGGAACGGGACGAACGTCACCCCCTGCATAAACACCAACTAATACCTGCACGTTTAAAGAACCCTAAAAGTTTTATGCGATTTACAACCTCTTCGAAAGAATGCAGAGGACGAGAGATGCGCGCTGTGGAGGTAGAATAGAAACATCCAACTCCTCCACTTTATATCACACCAGGCGGAACATCTTCCCCCGAAGACGGACACGAATTACAGTGGCCAATTTGGAAGTCTCTAACCCGACTGCTCAGGTTGGGCGCTGTAAAAACAATCTGGCCAAATGAGGTTTCCTCGACCCATCTCTAACACAGTGCCAGTGTGAAGCCTCTCCACAGGACATGCGCCCCCTGCTATGCTGCCCATCCTGCGTAACGACCTGCAGTTTTCAGGATCTATACGAGGCCACCAATAGAGCTGTACAGGTTGCCAAATATTGGCCAGAAAAAAGTATAATTTGAGAGCATTGACACGAAAAGAAGAAGAATAAAAAACATGAAGAAAGAAACAGAAAAATAGGTGGAAAGGTGATTTTACTTTTAAATAATCAAATTTAAATTGATATATGTATGTACAACGTAAGTAATCTAAGCAAGTAAGCACCTATAAGGGTATCAGTATTATTAGATAATACTTACAAAAGTTTGCCAAGCAAAACACGCTTTAAAGAAACATCGTAAATCATCTCTTGCGTCATTTGCAGGTTGATGACCGCAGCCTTGGCGGGCCGGCCCTTTCCACGTGCAAATCTTACTGTAAATATACCTACAATAACAAGCCGCTTTACTTATCACCGGGGTGAACATTGGCTAGAATTTGATTGGAACGCACCAGCGCGAGCGATGGTGTTCGATGAGGCGACCGTTAATGAGTCATCACCAACCGACGGCGGCTGCGACGTAAACAACCGGAGCTCCTCCCCGCGAGGCCGCCGCGCGCAAATAAACGTGCCTCACATGGGTGTACCGCCAACTGTTTTGTTAGACACACCCGAAACAAACTTTTTTGTGTTTTTACTGGCACAACAAGGATGTGACTTACACACCTGGATGGATACTCTAGATCTATGACCTCGCAACCAATCTGCAACAGATGCTGACGTGAAGAGACAACAACGCGACAATATCGTCGCCTTGGAGGGTAATGGAGCTATCCCACAGAACTACAGTTCTGAGTTATGGACGTTTGAAAAATAAAAGATGCGGGTAAAAACAGTTATTTTAACATAAATCAGTGTCAAATTGTAGTAGAGGGTTAATTTTTTTTCCCTAAACTATTAAAACATGTAACTATTGAATACTATAATTAAAAATTACCAAACTATCATGGTTTTTAAGTTATGTGGCATAGGCCTATTGGCTACTATTTTATGTAAAATGTAATACTCGTAGTACGGGGTGTAAGTCACTTAACCGTCTTGTCTCGTTGACTTTATAATCTGATGGCATAATGAAGTGACTGGATGAAAAGGTGTTATCGTAGTAGAATATTTGAAAATAAATACAAAATAATTACTTTTTCATAATTTTTTAATAAAGAAACTTTTTAATAACAAATCAAATGAACAGTTAAAAAGAGATATAGAAAAATTTGGAAGTTAAAAGAAATTATTCACTTTCTGAGTTGTCGCTAATTGGTCCTTCTTCCAGATTGTTATAAAAATCGTGATACGGTGAAGGTATGGTACCTTTTGCACAGAGATCCTTCAGATCTTTAAGTTTATTGACAGGAATCGTAAGTTTTTTGTTGTAGAGCTTCTGTAAATCGCAACATGGTGTCATAGCAGCTTTGCGTAGAGCTCTGCGCTGTATAGGTAAGGATTTAAAATTCTCTTCAGATAATTGATTTTTGAAAAATATTGTTTTAGGACTACCTTTTCGATATTGCATCCATTTTAATACCAGCCAGTTCATATTATCACCAGTCTCTGTTTTATTTTTATTTGTGATTATTTTGTTACTGTACGACTTGAAGTCAATAAAATCTGAAAAAGTCAACTCTTTAATCTTGTAATAGAGCTTGGTGGTTTTAGCCGTACGTGCGACAGTGTACCAGCCCTCTGGTGTGTAGATATCTACATGCCTCCCTCTGTTTTCTATTGCAGAATGAACACTATCACATTCCATCTCTGAATGTCCTGACTCCATGAACTTTTGATTGATGGTTTCGATTGGCAAAACCGTTACTGCATGTAAAAACATTGCGGCAATAATAGTGTTCCGGTTCTGGCCAGAAGCAGTGTCAGAAAAGAAAGTTATTTCTTTTACCTCTGCAGGCAATGACGACAAATGCATCCAAATGCAAGTGGCAATCTCTGATGCTCCTTTAGTACCCACTCCTTCATGCCACATATAATTTGTAGCTTCAGAATTTCCTAAATTATACACTGTAAAATTGTAAATCTTCAACTTTCTTTTATAATAAACCTGACCAGCCTGTAAACTTGGAGCTAATAGTATTTTTTCCAGGTCCATAGCAAAAGCGGCAAAGCCGAGATCTACTTTAGTACGATTTTTGTCCCAAACCTTATGCTCTCTCGCTTCATTTTTACGAACAATGTGTAAATCATACTCTTCTTTATAAAGCTGCTGTTCATGCTCTGGCCTATTTTTAAATTGAATGCAATGGTCACATTGATCTTTCTTAGGGCGATGAAAACCGTAATTAAATTCGCTTGTAAAAATGGACTTGTAAAAACTGGCCTTCTCAGGTACAACTTGACGTTCTTTACAATACTCTACATAGTCTAAGTACAAACGGTTTTCACTTAAACCTGAAGGCAAGTATTTTCTTTTCGTCGTACTGCGACAGTAATGTGAAGAAACAGAAGGTAAAGACTTAATGTGGTCTCTAATTACATCCTTGACTACTTCTGATTTTTTGTTGGGTGGGACTTTCTTACCTCTCTTATCTGGTTCAGTAACTCCAGATGGTGTCAATTTACTTATAGCTGTCTCAACTTTCTTCGCAGATGTATTAAAAGTGGTAAAAAAAAATGACTTGCACACTTGGAAACTTTGGCCACCTCTAAACAGGCTATATACCAACGTGTTTTTACGTCTACTCTGTTCTCCTTTGTAGGTTCGTTTAACAGGTACACGTTGTACACACTTACTTATATAACTCCATCTTGCATGTTCAGATTGTAACGATAAATATTCTTGTAGCAGATTTTCTCTTTCTTGCAAAGAAAAGTTCAAGTTACAATTGTAATGGCACTTACATGATATATCTTTAACTTTTTTAATACCTATTTTATTTCCTGATCTTGTTGTATATTCCTTTCCAGCTAGCCTTAAAGCATTTTGAGCATTCCTTTTCCATTTAAGTGGATTTCTTTGACGTTTTCTTGTCAAAGTGTCGGAGTCTGGTTTTTCACTTGTAGAAGTGACGTGTTTTCGAATGTATTTATTCCAGACTTCAGAAGTGTCTTCGTCAGAACTGTTAGATATAATATCAGAGCTTGAGGTTTCTGAAACTCTCGTTTCAGGCTGGTACATTGGATCATTTTCAGATTCAGAGGTATAGTAGAGGTCACGGTCAATAATAGCACCTGAAAATATAAAAAAATAAATTTGTAATAATATTATTTTTACCCAAAAACCCTCGCCTCTGATTTCTTTGTTCTCACGTCATCTCAACGCTAAGTCAAGTAGTCAGAACAAAGAAATCGAAGGCGTGGCTTACGCGAAACGCTCGCCACAAGAGATTAGAAACGAAACGATTGTAATTTGGCTAGGGGGGCAGTATTTAGATTGATTTAGATTGATTTATCAAACTTGTGTTATTGTTGATCAATAGACCACCAGGTGTACATACACCTGGTGGTCTATTGATGAAAACGTATTAATTTTAAGTATCATATGTACATACCTTGACTATTTTGATCTAAAATCGCCGCAACCATCTTTTGTCCCCGTGATAAATTCATGTTATAACCACACACTGTACAATAACAAACTTATGAATGGGTAGGAACACCAATTGCTTGTAATATCAGCAGTAAGAGTTCACAATTAATATGTAGGTATTATTGTCGTTTAACACAAAAATCACTCAGCGAATCACTTCCAAATTTCGAACCAAACTAAAAAATGCATGTTGCACGCACAAACTCGTCAAAATTGAATTCAGAATGCGGATTGGTCAACAGGAATAAACACGTTTTTTCTCTGCCAATTAAATGTTCACAAAATTAAATAATATCGGGATTGGATTAAAAAATGACAAATCACAAGAGTCTAGAATGCGACGATGATACTTACGATGTCATAATTTTGGAGGTCAAGAGTTCTATGAGCTCTTACAACTATTGACCACTCAATAATTATTTTCTATGACTTATAATCACAATGAATCTAAGCTGCTTATACTTTTTGACTCTTATTAAAAATACACTTAAATTTATTGACAAATTCAAAAATAACCTGCTTACAGTTATGATATCTATTAGATGTATTGACTAATATAAAGTATGGCTCTTTGTGAGTACGTTAATGCACTTAACTCCATTTCGCAAAAATTGTGGCTTAGCTCCATTGGCCTCCAAGGCGACGATATGCTGGCTTTATGATACTGTCACATCTAAGGTTCTTTAAAATGAGTATGATCTATGAATGTTTTATACCGGAATGTTCTGTGTTTTATACTGAATTACGTGCAGTTTCATACAATCGTTACTACCGTTCTTGTAATCTCATCAAAAACACAATTTAAATTATAATTACATTGTAAGAGTTTTCGACGTTATTTTTTTACGTGAAGTTTTGTAGATGTTTTAATTAATCGCAAATTACTTCCTAGTACATATTGTGATGAAGCAATATTATTGTAGGCAATTTCTATTTTCACATTCTTAAGTCTAGATTAGATACCAAGCGTTCTCTAAACACCATATTTAATTTTTAAATTGTCAAATTTTATTACTTCCTCAATTCTACAACCAAGAAATAGCCAAACAGTGGCTTTATTTTGAATTTCTACAGTTTGAGTTCAAGAATTATTTGTGCGAAAATTACTATGGCGTTGAAGGAGTCACATTGTACTAACTTATGGCCAATTTATGTAGCCAGTTTAATTATTTATAGCGTGTAGATGTCGCAGTATTTTCACGCGGGGCGTGGAAGATTGGATTAGGGTGCTATTACCGCGGCGCGCGGCGGGCGCGCGGTATGCGTAAATAAATAGTGTCTATGTGCAAAACGTTGTCGAGTTCAAAGGCAGGTCACGTGTGGGGTCGGGGCTGCCACCGCACCACTTTTATTACATTCCTCGAATAAATGCTTGCGACCTACGAACAGTCTTGTAGATCATGGGCCTATAATTATTTACAGAAATATCAACGCTGCATGTACTGAATTAAGTTTCTGGTATATCATGGAGTTTTGTTTATGATTTTTAGTATGGCCGTTAGGGCTGATATTACAATGCAATGTAATCTCGCGACGAGGAAGAAATATAATACAATTATGAAAGAATAGCAATACCTTGAAGATATTTTTATACGACTCGCCGACTTTCACCAACTTGAACTTATTTTATCTAATAATAAACTTCTTGTTATCGAACTTGTTCAAGTGTTACCATTTTCGTAGAAATTGAGTTCGTTCCTGTGTTCTTTGATTATACAGTACCAGTCATGCTTTACGATCGTGACCCGAATCTTGCGCGGCATTTGTCCTTTCTTTATTATCAAATTACCATTGACTACCTATTGCTGCTACCTTGTCTAGTATTAACTGTATTTATCTTTTGTTGTATGTAGAAAGTCGACGGATTTATTTGGGATATTATATTTATAGGCTCACCATCATCCGCCTTTACTTTGAGACAACTTTTCTCTTGGGCACCTGTTAAGCTGCCCTTTCAATCAGTTACTCCATAATGACCATCCTTACCTATTTTTTGAGCAGTCAATCTTTTTAAACCTTTATCCGTGAACGGTTTCATAAAACCTAATTAAGACGAACAAAACAAAGAAAAAGCTTTGTGTCGATACTATCAATTTATAATAACAACGTCTGAACTCCTACTGCGTAATGATATTGATGTTGACTGAGCTATAATACTTCAGAATCGGAATATTCCACATGACACTGTTACGAAAGACATTCCCCAGCGTTTGTTAACTTATCGTTAGTTATGGTCTCATAGCCCTTGAATGTTGTGTTACATAGATATGCTATTTCCCTAAGGCGGGATCGTCTTAGCGGTTCTATGACAGCGAGCGCTTTGAGCTTATGCAAATAGAAAAAAAAGTGTACGTGATCCTCCACACAACACATATCTAAGAGCAAATCGCTTTCGTGGGATAGAACAACTACGAGTATAACAATCGTATTTATTGAACTGTTTCTGGTCTGTGGCGAGCTTTCAACTTTATGTAGGGTATCACACGTTCTCAGGCCGAATCGGTTTGATACTGCAGTCATAGATAGAATAATGGTTTTTACCTATGATTATAGCATCAAACCGGCCACTCCGCGTTTTAAAAAAATATATTTTAAAGTTATTTATTGGTTGGAAAAGCTAACCAAAACTGAAAGTATCTAACTGTATCTGTGATCTATTCATGAAACATTACCCACGTGACAATCTGATTGGCACGACATACGACACTTACAGGAAGTAGGGATTACCCCACTTTCTGTACTATTCGTAGGAAGAACTCATGCTGGGTACAATAAAGTAATTACGTACATAATATAGTAAAAAATGTTGCTCGAGCTATAAAAACAAGCAGTTGATTGATCTTAAGTCCACTACAGTTACTTGGCGAGTGAATGTATCGTGGATCGAGGACACTACTTGATTCGGTTGATGTGAATCTGAACTTGTGAAGCCACTTTAGTAAAGCGACTAGGCAATGCGCCCACCCACACTATAAATTATTTACAGGACACTCGTAGTAGTGACACGTATGTACCAAATATTTATTCGTAAGTTGTTTATTATAATGTTAAGGTAGAATCAAGATCAGTCATTATTTTTATTAATGTTTATTGACATTAATTCCGAATTTCAGAGGTCTGAATGAACGTCTGCCGTTTACTACTACACATAATAGGGTGTTGATGCGCCCCACAGGGTCGCGGTCTACGGATCGAACATTGATATCTTCATTCAGGGAGCGGAAACATAAATCTACGTTGAGTCGCGGCTCACGACTCACGACTCGGACGTCCATGTTTTCTGTTTGCAATTACTTTACAATGCGTAATGTTTTCATCGCGTATTTTTCACAATCCTGCACTTTTGAGTTTAACAGCGATTGATTTTTTATTATTGAATCGGCAACTTACACTAATTCTTTGAAGTTTTCTATGTAGTGCAATGTGGAAGTCGAACTTTACTCGCATTTCGTTTAAATGGTTCTTGTTCATTGAAGTTTAAAATAATTCGGCCTATTCATTCCATTCGTATCTTACTCAATTTCATTAGTTCGTTTGTTGACAATACCTTACCGAAAGTAAGGCACTTGCACAGTTAGAGTGTGACATCAAAATGAGACGGTCTGTTCAATTAGGTTTAACACTTGAGTTATTTAAATCGTCATAATAATTTTATTAGTAGACAGGCGGCGGGCGGTACTATTTCCAATGAAAGTGCAGGAATGAGTCATGCGCGTCGTATGATGTCGGAAATAGTGGCCGCAGAGCTGTACTCGTGCTGATCGCGATGCTGTGGCTGCACCGTGCACCGGCGCGGTGGTAGCGGCGGCGGCCGTTCTCGGCGAGGGTCATAAAAATAAAATCTGAATAGATATATGTCAATGTATACGGATGTAAATTAGTCAAAACTAGTCTTGATGTCGTCATAGTACTCGTTTATTGTATTTTTAACTGATGTCTAAAAGGAGATTCTGTATTCATCCCGCGATTTTCTCTAATACTACTGATTCGACTTAATTGGGATTTTCGTTACTCAAATGCCTGTTTTTCAGGGACGGTTCTAGTATAATGAATAAAGTGGATCTTATAATGCACTTCTAAGATAATTCTACAATGGAACAGGGCCTCAAGTCTGCTATTACAATAGTGTCAGAATGGTCAATCATTGATTTCAAAATGGTTGATTTTGACAAGTTTGGTAATCTACTAATATAATGGCGTCATTATGACTTTCCAGTGGTCAACCACTGACACTCCATTGAAAGAAATGACATAAAATGGTATTCTCGTCCATAATGACGGATGAATGTCTGGCGTATGCGGTAATCTGCTAAAATTTTGACAGTTCCTTTGATCAGTGACCTACCATTGGAACGTCATTGTGCAATCATTGCTTTCATAGACCGTTTCAAAACTAAATTGCAATAATTCTAATTCATTAAACCCCAAGCGAACGAACAAAGCTTACCTAAGTACTGTCATTGTTTTTATATTGTGTCTCTATCGTGTTTGTGGAATATAAAAATTGCATCCAACATCCAAGAATGTATTCACTGCGATCAAATATTCTGGAACTAGCCAACGCAGTGGATGCTAGAGAAAGAAGGTGCAGGGAATCCAGAAGACGTCGTCTGGCCCGTCGGTTGATGAGAATCAACACGAACCCCTTTATTGACGTTCCTGAGGCGGAATTCGTAAAAACGTTTCGCCTTGGAAAGGACTCAGTAAGGGGGTTAATTGACGAACTCATTCCTCTTATGGTCAGACCGCGTCGAAATGATAGCATATCAGCGGAAATGAAGGTAAGAAAACTGAATTTGACATTAATTATTCTATAGCTATTAACCTGAAAAAGTCGTTTATTATTATATTTTTTATTACAGATTCTAATAGCTTTTTCATTCTACGCAACGGGATCCTATCAAAATTTGATTGGACAGAGTGCCCTACATAATGTTTCGCAGATTACTGTATCAAGATCAATAAAGGAAGTAACAGAGGCACTCAATAAAATATACCACAAGTATATTAAATGGCCCACACAATGTGATGAAAGGAATATTATAAAGGCCAAGTGAGAAACGAAATATTTCTTGATGGTATTGTTTGTATTGCTTGTTGTATCTAGGCAGAATTATTTACTTAGTTATTAACCCTTCAGATACCGTCAATTAGAGACACAATAGTAAGACAATAGATGCGCGGCCACCGGGTGTCGCTTGGGGATTCATGAATTAAAAACTTTTCAGGTTCTATCAAAAATTTGAATTTCCCGGCGTCCTTGGTTGTATTGATGGCACCCATGTATCAATATTAAGGCCGCACATACATGAGGAACGATTCTACAATAGAAAGGGCTTCCATTCTCTTAATGTTATGATAGTAAGTATTGGGTAGAAAGTAGAAATGTCTACCTACCGCCCAAATTTTTACTAAAAAATAATATACTTAATGTCTGTAATAATAACTAATTAAATGAATTTAATTTAACACATAAATATTGTGTTGAATTTAATTTCATTTACATTTAAAATTCATTTACAGATTTGTGATGCTGATTTAAATATTTTATGTGTGGACGCAAGCAACCCAGGCTCTGCTCATGATTCAATTGTATGGCAGAGTCATCCACTTAGTCACCACTTGAAGCAAATTACAGAAAATACTAATGAACAAGTATTTTTATTAGGTATCACAATATTTTTTTATGAATAATATACTTTTATCATATTCATGTGCTTGTGTTTGTTGGAATAATGATTATAATTTCCAGGTGACAGTGGGTATCCACTGAGAAAAACCATGATGACTCCTATCCTCAATACTGTCGAAGGGACACCACAACATCACTATTACGTGAAACATGTGTCTGCACGCAATACCGTGGAGCGTTGCATCGGCGTATTAAAAGCACGTTTCAGGTAAAGAGCATTTCTAAGAAATTGTTTTACATACTTCAAAACAGAGACTCAAGGTGAATTGGACCAATCGCGAATTGGATGCTTAAACACTATAATATAAAAGTTTATAGATTGAGATGATAAGTTATTAGTTAAAATGGGGCTGTTAAAACTAATTTGCTTTTTTCAGGTGTTTGCTTGCAGCACGTGCTTTACATTATAGCCCAACAACTGCAGGCAAAATTGTGAATGCATGTTGCATATTGCACAATATTGCAAACAGTGCAAGAGAGCCATTGCTTGCTGATGAAGTTTATGCAGAAGCACTTCGCTTGCAACAGGTATGTGATTTCTATTCCACTGTTTTGGAATATGTTTAATGAAGTTGGAATTTTATTATATAGTATAAATAATACTACTATGTTAAAAAATCAACATTTAAATTATTCTTTATTTCTAATAAACTAAATATTTATTTAACAATTTAAGTTAAAAGTTACAATACCTATCATAGAATCAGTCTTCATACAAAATAATAAAGAGATCTTCAATATTTTAATAGTCATTTGAATAACAAATCATAAATTTTAAATTATATAATAAAAATAACAACATTAATCACTAATCAGTCTTTTAATTTAAGGAGGAAAATAATTATGTAGCACCTAATTATGAAGACCATCGAAGGGTGAATCGGGACCTTCTTGAAGGTCGGGCACTGCAGCAGGCTCTTGTTGACAGACTGTGGAGAAATGCATAAATTAAATTAGCTGGTAAGTAATGCAAACCCACCTCAATATTCTAATGAAGTACGAAAATGCTTTAATTAATATTAAAATGATAATAACTTTGTTACAGATCTACAGTATGGAACAAAACGGAGATTTAAGATAAATAAAGAAATGCTCTTTTTATAAACACTGTTTCATTTAAATCTACTTTATCACTGTAAAATCAGCCTCTATTTCCTAGCGGGCGAAGCCGCTGGCAAAAGCTAGTCTTTTAATAATCTGACAAAATTACCTCTCGCATAATTTAGGGAACTAGTCGGACTCGGAATCCGATGATTGTAAAATTCTGCGGAGTTTCTGTGAAAAAACAAAATTGACTTTAATAAAAAAGTTGGAACTTCGTACAAAGCTTATGTAACCTAGTGCTTAGTATCACAGTTACAATCAACATGTCAAATTCTGGCCAATGTGCTACTACTGATGTGAGCCTACACCTAACGCAAGCTTTTAAGCTTAGCTGGAGGGGTTATATTATTACAATTTTTATTGTATCCTTTCCAATCCTGTTTGTAGCACACGCAATAAATAGAAGTTCTGATTTTGAGTGAAACCATTTCATAAAGATAAATTATCTGTAAATCAACAGTAATTACCTTTTTTGACACAGATGTCACAAATCGTTCCATTAGATTCACCACTTTTTCAGTGGTGGACCTTTGGTTATTGATGGCCGCCGCTAAATTATTAATTGCCTCGGCTTGCTTTAATGTTGCCTCGGCTTGCTTCAATGTTGCCTCGGCGTTTTTGGCTTCTATGGCTTCCAGCCTCGATTGAGCAGTTTCTAGAGCTGCATGGTCTCTATCTATAAAAAAAAAAAAATATTTTATTAAGTACATCTGGCCATAAACTTTGCCTTAGAGTGGGCAGTTAATGGTCAAAACAAATATTTGCAAAATCTTTACCTTCTGCTGCATAACGCCGTGCAGATCTTTGGCGTTTGCGTCTTGTTGGAGGCTGGTCGCTTGTGGATGGCCGACCTAAATTTTCCTGATCGAAGCTGAAAAAAAAAAAACATACATTCAGCTGAACATAGAACCTCCTCCTTTTCGAAGTCAGTTAATAAAACAATTACAATGACATTGGTTTATATGTTATCCTATTTATTTAAACCCATCTGTAGAAAGTTGTAGTAAGTAGGTACCTTATTTCATGTGGTGGCACATTTTCCACAAGCTCATCTGGCGTCACACTAACTTCAAACTCATCTACTGGCACTACATAATTTTCTAATATTCTGTAAAAATAAAAACAATGTTATCAAAATAGTTAAGAAACTAGTTACTTATGTTAAATGATGAAAGCTAAGCAAATTAAGCACAGAGTTGCAAGTTAGCACCACTTACGAGAAAGAATTGTTTGTAAAGTTAGCAGGACTAGCATCCACCAATGGAAATGTGATAGTTGGCTATTAAAAAAAAACGTGCAGTTAATAACATAAGGCAAGTGAGTCAACAATATGTGACTGAACAAATATTTGATAAAGATAAGCATGCAAATACATAATATACAACAGTGACTTATTAGGTTTTTTTAACAAGTTGGAAGTAGTTCCTAATGTGCAATGTAACAGTTAAGAATGATAAAAGATAAATGCTAATGCTTACAGTGAGTGGGTTATGTCGGACACCTGGAAGAGGCTCTCCTACATCTCGTCCTAAAATTGAGTACAAGCGCTCTTGGAGCGGTGTGAGTTCAATGTGTTTTGAAGGACCACCACCTTAAACAAAAATTATACAATGATTACTATATGCTTCACACTATAATTCTGCAAAGTTGCCAAAAAAAAGTATAGCTTACCTGTTGCACTTATTTCGCTCTTTTTTGTTTTAATTTTCTTCAACATTTTACTTTTATATTCATTGTAGAACTAGAAAAAGAGAAAAAATTCGATAATAATACAATTTATAGGTTTTTAATGCACACCTAATTATAGGTAAGTACTGTAATACGGTACTCACTGTGCGCCACTCTGCCGGCGTTTTATTGGGGCAGTCCGCCGATATAGAGTTCAAAATTTGGGCGCATTCCGTCCAGTACCTTTTCGACAGACTGCGCCCTTCATTAGTGCGGCTGCAATGGCCAAGCGCCAGTTCTTGGTGGTTATCCATATAATCCATAAGAGCCGAAATTTGCTCAATTAAAACCATTTTTGGTCAGTGGGTCGTCTTAGGGGCGGATTTTTAATACACTAACACAAACAATAATATAAATACTAAAATAAATACTTAATAAAAACCAAACAAATGAAACAACAAAATAATAAAAACAAAACTGTTTATCGTCAGTTAGCGTTAATGTCACATTTGACTTTGACAGCTAAACAGACAAAATAATATTGCAGTTGTATAGTTTCACATTAATTTATCCGTATTACACATTTATTTAATGTTTTTTGGTATTTCCGAACTTCTTACCACTTTAGATTCCTTATAACGCTAATAGATAATTTTTAAAATTAAATATAAATAAAATCTGGCATGAATAAATGTTCAAATTTAATAGTAGTTTTTCGGAAATCATTTCTACTAAAGGGTTTTATTATAATGGCAATACGGCATTGTCATTCCACTACAATTCTATTACGAGACCATTGGCCGACCAATGATCAACCATTATGAATTTAGCAGATTACGAACTTTAAGCAAAATGACAATGCGGTCGTGTTGGAATGACAAATTTATAAAAATAGCAGACTTGAGGCCCTGTTCTATAACTAACGCCAATTGACACGCGAATTTTCACACATTTATTAGATAAATCAACAGGTATATTTAATCACTGTTTAGACAGGCAGCATATTGCCTGATTTTATAAAATGCACCAGCGGCTTCACCTGTTTGAAAGAGGATTTCTCCATACAAACTGTGGACCCCGTTTCATAACCTCAAAGGGAGAATTTTTGAAAACCCTCACTTAATGACCGACTATGTCATAAAAAGCAACCTTGTACAAAACGAAACTCAAGAACCGAACTCTTGGTTTGAAACAATTACAGAAAAAATAGTTCACAGTTTTGCAATGTTTTATTTTCAGCAGCTTCGCCCGCGTACATAAAATATAGCCTATGTCACTCAAGAATAAAGCAGCTTTCTATCGGTGAAAAAATTTTAGGAATCGGATCAGTACTTCCAGAGATTAAACAAAACAAGAAAAAACTCTTTATTAAATTAGTGTAGAAGTGTAGTGTAGATCTGTATTTTAAAGTGTAATTTTTACAAATTAAACTTCTTTTGAGATTTAACAGAAGCATTACTTATTTGTTTGTAACACATATTATTTATACGAACGAACAATGTAATATGTATTTCAGATCACTTGATAAATCTGACGTACGAAACGATAGTATTTTTATCATTGACGGATTAGATAACGTTTAATTGCGATAAGGATGTTTATTTGTTTTCTTTTGGTAAAATAAATAATTCGTGCAAGTAAATATTTAGGTTGTTTTAATTTAGTTTCTGTACTTTGCTTTATGCAGTTTATCATCATTATTTCAGCCGAAAGACGTCCACTGTTGAACATAGACCTCCCCCAAGTGTCGCCATAATAACCGGTCCTGTGCGTCTCGCATCCATCATATTCCCGCGACCCTCAACAGATCGTCGGTCCACGATGACAAAGTCTCAGCAAGGGAAATGCCCAAGTAGTTCCCATTTTGAAGAAATCCCAAAACAAAATTACAGAACTGCACCGTATCTCTTAAACTTTTTTTTTACGTACTACTTCACACTTTCACAGATGGGGAAAGATACTGACCTTCAGCAGTATAACTGCTCGAGGTCATAAACAGGAAAATGGTTGCTGTTAACTGAAACCACAATAATACGCTATCCGCAATCTGACTAAAAAAACTCGCTTCCTATTTGCTCTTTGGTAACGGTAAATAAAGTGCGCGCTAAGAACAGCGTTTGTAAATTAATATCAGCGCGCTGTAAACGTAGCGGGCGAAATTACTTGTTGTGCAACCGTATACGCGTGTATCAATGAAGGCTATTGCGTTGTAATGTGTCGCTAGAGATGCTGTGCTGGTGCAGCGTGAGGTCTTGGAAATGTCAAATTGCACTATTGATAAGCTTGTGATGGGAATTTTTAAATATATGTTAATGATTTTTGTGTGAAGTATAATCGATTGATTTAAGATCGAAAAAAAAGAAAATGCCCTGTGTGATAAGACCGCTTATGTACACTTATTTTTAATAGTGTTGCAACAGAACTCTGCTTCCGCTTCCGCAACTGCAGAAGTTCCGCATGTTTTTTCACTTCTGTTTCTGCTTCTGGTTCCGCAAACTGTATAACAGAACTCTTAACGGAAGCGGGGAGAGAGCGATGATCCCCCCAGCAGTGTAGCCAGCGAGCAATTATGTAGCGGAGCTGGTTTAATATATGAAGAACATCGAAATAGGCTGAAAGGTGAAAAATCGGCCAAGTTACTCTTTATTAAATATAACTTGCCTCTGTTTAATTTTGACTACAACTAAAGTTTAAACAATTTTAATTTAAAAAAAAATTAAATGTAAAATTGTGCTTTTTTTCATAGTGTTAGTTAACGCTTCCGTTTCCACTTCCGTTTCCGTTTCCGCTTCCGTTAAGATTTACTTTTAACATCTGTTTCCGTTTCTGCTTCTGTTATGTCAGTTCCGTTGCATCACTACTTTTTAATAATGTTTGTCCTGTATTTTTTGTTTATGTTGTGTTGTACACTATAATATAGTAATAATAAGTTACGGTTGTAGGTACCGGTTTTCTGTCGGAAAACATGTTTTGTTTTTTAACCGACTTCGAAAAGGAGGAGGTTCTATATTCGGCTGAATGTATGTTTTTTTTTTTTTTGTATGTATGTTCACCGATATCTCGGTCAATTGTGGACCGATTTTGAAAATTTTTTTTTGATTGGAAGGTTATGCTTCCAAGTTGGTCCCATAGAAATATTGTTATGATCTGATCATGAACTTCGAAGATATGGAACAGAACTCCTCATAGAATCATAGCAGAATTGCCGTAACAAGTAAAATTGCTTTGTTTATACGTGTAGTCGATGACTGACTGATAGAAAAGGGGGAGGGGATGTATCAAACTGATCTGGTGATAAAGCCGGAAAGTAAATTCATGTAATATAACCGTATTTGGGATTATTAGAATCGTTATGAGATGCACTCTGGCTATAAGGTAATTTATGTTTAGCTGAAGGGTAGGTACTTTTTAGTGGTGCTACCGTAACTAAAAAGTGAAAAATAAAAAACATTTTACAAAAAAAAAATAAACCGACTTCAAAAAGTACAAAATAATTTCAATTTCGGAAGTCGGTGTTAAATAACGAAGAGACAAAATTAGGTATCTATTATAGAAACACCGACTTCCGAAATTAAAATTATTTTGTACTTTTTGAAGTCGGTTTAATTTTTTTTTGTAAAAAGTTTTTTATTACCGATTCAATTTGTTATCGCATTTTCATGATATCGCACACCCAGAACAACACTGCACTAAGTCTAAATAGCTCATTTTTCAGAATCGACGAAAAACCGTTATCTCATGTTATGTGACAGTTATTGCGAGTGTCCTGCACATTGCATGTAAAGAAGCACATCTTCATCTTTACATGCAATGTGCAGGACACTCGCAATAACTGTCACATGCAACAAGAGATAACGGTTTTTCGTCGATTCTGAAAAATGAGCTATTTAGACTTAGTGCAGTGTTGTTCTGGGTGTGCGATATATGGAATGAGTTTTTATTCAAACTGTTTCCGTGCAGGTGTACGAAACTTTTAAAAGCTTTGCCTTTTTTATGGTGGGGAAAATCATCAATGACATCCCCCACTCTTGGGCAGAGCGGGAGATAGTGTCAGACTCTTACTGACTAAAATACATACCGGGCATATGCCTTCATATCGGGCCTCGAGCTCCCTTTCTGATAACCATGGCCCCAGTAGGCTTCGACTCGGCGGGGCCCCTGCTGTTGCTGACAACTCCTTGAGGCGCGCGGGAACAGTGCGCATCGTCGTCATCTTGGGCTCGGTCCGGACAGTTACCGCGGACGGTCAAAAAGCGAGCTACCCATAGCTCGTCTACGGTGGCCGGAAATCGGGATCGAAATTCCGGCGGCGGCCAGGGCGCCTTTGCTTGATGCGATCGGCCTCCTCCTTTGCTAGCATTACTGCTTCGCAGAAGGAGGCGACCGCCTGCCACTCCTCCTCGCTCAAGCTTTGCCTTAAAGCCTCCAGTAGCGCCAACCGGTGAGCACAAAAACGGTAACCCTCATCAGCTAGCTACAAAATGACTGCAGAGTAGTGAACTGCTGTACTAACTATAACCATATTCATTTATCCACGTCGGTTTATTACAAGTACGGCGCGCGTACTGCGTACATACATACGCTATGTACTATTGGAAAGAATGCACTGACGTGGTATGCATCATTGCATTACATTACACGCAGCTTACTTCCCAGGCCTTGACAATAATATGTACGTTGATATTCAACTCATGACTCAACTTGTTTATCCTTAAATCAAAGATGAGCTCAATGACTGCAATTTTATAAAATTATCTTAGAACGTAAAAAGATACATTGTGAAACCAAACGTCGTTTTTCGTACACGTCATAATGTGTTTAAGCTTTATTCTCTTGGTGTTATGGTTTAATGTCCTGGAAAAAGGTATGTGAAGTTGTGTTGATCTGCTTCCGCGGCGCCATTGTACGAGGGTAGGTACGGGCGGGAGGAGTAGAGCCTGTAGTACAGACGTAGTAAGCGCGGAGTACAGGGGGGACGAAGCTTGCCGCGTTCATTATTAGGCCGTCAGTACACGCAGTGCAACTATTGCGATAGTCATTGGATGGTTATCGATGGATCAGTTTAATATTGTGCTAGGTAATGGAAACATAACTAGGGAATGCAAATCTCGCGAGATTGGGGCTCGTGCGAGATCTCGCGAGATTATGAATAACAATACCGCGAGATCTCGCCAATTTCGAGATCTCGCGAGATTGGTAGTTTTGTGTGTTTTTTTTTTTGCAAATATTTACAATATTTGAACAAATAAGGAAAAAAATAATAAAAATTATAAGTATTATAAGATTACCATAGGCGCGAGCTTGCGGACGGGGAGTAATGGGTAGTTTGTTGTCGAACCGTCCGGTAACTGTCCGGACCGAGCCCAAGTCGTCGACGGCGCGCACTGGGTCGAAACCTACTGAGGCCAAGGTTAGTTCCGAAACGTAGCTCAGCCCCGGTATGAAAGGCACGAAGGCAGTAATAGTTTGACACTATCTCCCGCTCCGTCCAAGGGCGGGAGATGTCATTTGGATGATTTTTACCCACCAAAAAAAAAAAAATATTATTAGATAAACATTTATTTTCATGAATTTTTTCAATACATTTTTTGCATCAAACGTTTGACGTATCTGTCTATAATTTTTTAACGTTCGTGTCAATCCACGCTTTGAACAAGACGTTTTTATGGTCGAGTACAATCTCGTTAATCTCGCGAGATCTCGCCCTTTTCTCGTCCGAGATCAATGTCGCTAAAAAAGGCCGAGATCTCGCGAGATCGAGATTGCATTACCTAAACATAACCTAACCAAACTAATTAAAATGTTGTTATGAATAAAATGGAGCATTTCCTCCTCCATTTTGGTAGTTGTGATAGCTAGCCCTTAAATACTTATGTGAAGTTTTGAAATAGCACAAAATCTCTTCCAATTAAAATACATAGGTTGCCGTTATACTTATAATGCCATATCTAAGGCTAACCCACTCAAAGTTTTATTGCAACAGTTGGGTTCCGTAAAGCCTTACCTACGCAAAAGAAGTGAAGCTACACAAAATGACGCATGCTCTAAGTCCATAGGGATAACCGTGGGCACGCCACGATTATGGCGGTAAGTCCCCTCTTTGAGGCGTGGCTGGAAAGACCTCACGGCGTCCTTACGTACCGCATGACGCAGGTCCTCACCGGACATGGCACGTTCGGGAGGTACCTGTTTCAGATAAAGTCGGAAGAGACGCCCGGGTGTCGCCAATGTGCGCAACGCCCGGAGGACACGGTGGAGCACACCGTCGAGGTGTGCTCGGCCTGGGCGGAGCATCGTCGTGCCCTCTTGGGGGCGATCGGCGGCGGAGACCTCTCGCGCCGGGCCCTGGTCGAGGCCATGGTCCGGAGCGAATAGGAATGGCAGGCGGTCGCCTCCTTCTGCGAAGCAGTAATGCTTGTAAAAGAGGAGGCCGACCGCATCAGGCTACGGCGCCCTCGCCGCCGCCGCCGGGATTCCGATCCCGATTTCTGGCCGGCGAGCCATGGGTAGCTCGCTGTCCGATCGTCCGGTAATGGACCGAGTCCAAGACGTCGACGGCGCGCACTGTTCCCGCGCGCCTCAAGGAGTTGTCAGCAGCAGGAGGGGCCCAGCTGGGTGGAAGCCTACTGGGGACAGGGTTGTCCGAAAAGAAGCTCGTGCCCCGGTATGAAGGCTAGAAGGAACGGCATGGCGTTTTTAGTCAGTAAGAGTCTGACACTATCTCCCGCTCCACCCAAGAGCAGGTTTTGTCATACGATGATTTTCGGCAACGCAAAAAAAAAAAATAACTAACCTTTTGAACTGCTGCTCTACTCTTACAAGTTTTATCTCCAACGCTTTGTTGTGAGGTAGTAAAGCGGTGCGAGGATGTGTAGCAAAGCTGTGAATGAAACAGGATGTAGCTGAGTAGTGCCAAGAAAAACAGCTGTTTTTAGGTGTATTTTACATAAATATTTTCCTCGTCCGCATCCCTCACAAACATCTCCTTGTTTGTACATACATATAGCTCTGCTAACCCCTTTTCATCAGAGCTATGCGAGGCCTGGTTAGGAAAATTAAGTGATCCCAAAGCTGGTTGTTATCCTCGCACCCAGCCTGGCTGCCTTCCTCATATTTTTTCAAGCACCCGCGGGTTCTGCTCACATATAGGAAACAATCAATTGGAGAACCGTGCACTATTTTCTGGCGTTTGATCAACGCACATGTCGGTCTACGAAAATGTGAAATAAATTATTTTAAATTGAATGAATCTTTAGGTTGTTATTTTTATTACTTTTTTAAAGTTATCTTCGTTTAGCCAAGATGGTTTAACGTCGTGTGTGTGTCAAAAAAGTTTATGCCTAGTATGGAAATAGACATCTCGAGGTACATCTCTATTCTGTGAGGTTTTACAATAACATTCCTGGCTCTATAAATACTCAGTGAGCTGAGTGACCGAGGTCTGCGGGACGTGAGATGGCAATACAACAGAGAGTTCATTTGCATTGTGTCGACTGTCGTGTTTTCAGGTTAGCTTGGTGTTGTGCCTCTCGCCACCCCACTGCATCACGCACACCACGACGCCTACCGTGTCGCCCCCCTCACCAATTTCCCCTTGCTTCATTTCGACCTATTTCCAGTATTCAAGTTTATGATTCGTGCTGGTAAAAACATGAGTTACGAGTTTTTAATGTTTATTGATTGTGTTAAGAGTGTTCAGTCAGACATCTTTGTAAAAACTGTTCTGTACAATTACTTACATTAATATGTTTTAATTCAAAATGTTGTATTATGCGAGAACCCGAACCTTGTGTGTCTACCCAGTTGAATTAAAATAAAAGAGTAATAGAATAGATCATAGAATCACTGCAAAATCTACTCAGTCTCACCGGTGCTAAGGGAAGCATGGCACACTCGTACTACTGTCGTACTGGCGTTATGCTCCGACATGGCGCGTATTGTTTACGCTGCCATCTTGGTTTCCCTCCCGCGCATTTTTGCACACGCGCAGTCAGCTTTTGACCTTAACTTCTTCGCCCTGGGAAGAGTAGCTTGCAGGTACTGCGTACAACGATCCGGCTTAAGAGATCAGAACTGCGCAATAGATTAACTTTTTATAATAACGTTTGGTAAATTTTTAAATTATCTGTCCTATTATACAGCTGTACATTACATACATTCAGTCAAAAAAGTATCGGGAATGGATGATTTGTTTATGGTTCCAAATTCAAATTTTTGTTTTTTTGTAGTTGTTAGATTGGCACAACTGTTTTCCATTTTGGCGCGGAGTTTGAGTTGCATCTGTTATTTATATTAAATACAGTGCTGGTTTTAGTAATATCATATATAGTGTGTATTGCGAATTTCATAATGGACAAAAATATCGAACAAAGAGTTTGTCTTAAATTTTGCATCGCCAATGAAATTTCGTGTTCGGAGTCACTGAAAATGTTACAGAAGGCTTACGGTGAATCGACTTTATCAAAAACTCGTGCTTATGAGTGGTTCAAAGCGTTCAAAAGCGGTCGAGATATGATGGAAGATTTGCCTCGCTCTGGTAGGCCGTCAACGTCTGCAACTGAAGTTAACATCGCAAAAGTGAAGGAAATAGTGACTGAAAATCCCCATTCAACTCTGAGAGAGATAGCCGCCGAACTTTCTGTATCTCACGAGTCGATCCGTACCATTTTAACTAATCATTTGGGTATGAAACATGTTGCTGCTCGGCTAGTCCCAAAAGATCTGAATTTTCTCCAAAAACTCAATCGCATGAAAGTCGCTGAGGACATGCTAGAACGAGTCAGTTCGGACCCAACATTCATGAAACGCATTGTTACTGGTGACGAGACGTGGGTTTACGAGTTTGACATGCAAACTAGTCAACAAGCTTCGGAGTGGCGACTGATCCGAAACCGAAAAAACCACGCCAAAGTCGATCAAAAGTCAAAGTCATGTTGACTGTTTTCTTTGACTATCGCGGTGTTGTGCACTCTGAATTCTTACCGGAAGGTCTAACGGTAAATAAAGAATATTATTTGAGCGTTATGCGGCGTTTAAGAGAGCAAATTCGACGAAAAAGGCCAGATTTGTGGAAAGAAAATTCTTGGATTTTGCACCACGACAATGCGCCTTCGCACAAGGCTATCATTGTGAACGAATTTTTGACCAAACACTCAACAAATACTATCCAGCAACCACCATATTCACCAGATATATATCATACCACCATGTTAACCGGACGATCGGACAGCGAGCTACTCATGGCTCGCCGTCCGCGAGCCCGTGTCCACTGTGGCTGGAAATCGGGATTGGAATCCCGGCGACGGCGGCGAGGGCGCCGTTGCCTGATGCGGTCGGCCTCCTCCTTTGCTAGCATTACTGCTTCGCAAAAGGAGGCGACCGCCTGCCACTCCTCCTCGCTCCGGACCATGGCCTGAACCAAGGCCCGGCGCGAGAGGTCTCCGCTGCCGATCGCCCGCACGAGGGCACGGCGGTGCTCCGCCCACGCAGGGCGACTGTGTGCTCCACCGCACCGTGTCCTCCGGGCGTTCCGCACAGTGGCGACACCCGGGCAAGTGTTTGCGACGTGATGTTGCATTGAATACGGTGACCAATCCAAGAAATCTTTATCCTTACATAATGTTAAATAAAGTCTCCCACGGTGTTTATCTGTCTATCTACTCGCGAGAAACTGTAAACTACTGAACGAATTTTCATGCAGTTTTCACAGTAGATAGAGTGATTCATGAGAAAGGTTTAGACGTATAAAACAAGCTACCTAATTATATTAGAGAAAAAACATAGATTTTGAAACATTTCTTCGAGATCTAAAAAAATATATTTTCCAAACTTAAAATTTTGTTCGTTTTCAAAATTCAGAAAATGCATATTTTTTAAATAATGGGGTTTAATACTAATCTACTCAATAACATAATTATTTATACGAGTGGTCTAAATACATAACTTTGGGAGAAGTCGTAGTTCTATTTGAACCGTTATTTTGAAATTGTAATAATATTAAAGTTTCTGATGATGGATTGTGATAAAATACCATACCATATACACATACTCCCAGGTAGGTACTTATTATATGCGATCAAGGTCGCTGAAAGGAACTAGTTGATTATATTTTTTTTTAATTATTTTTGGAGGTGAAAAGGCCGATTAAGAATTCTAAGTACTAGGGTTAAGAGAAATTTTCTAATTTTTTGATTTTGCTGTTCATAAATAACCTAGAAGCATGAACTTGATTATGATACCGTAATATTTTTTTAAATACACTTACTCATAAAGTGACTCCTATTGCACTGCACTTAGGTATATATTGGCACTTGTTACCAAACTGTGACATTTTGATTACCATTACGCACTAGTGGTATAATGTGGTTAAAACCTTTTTGTTCAGCCTATCCCCAGCCATGATGTTATTACATTTATCAATCATATCAGGAAGGGCGCGCGTCGTCCCCCTCGAGGAAAAGAAAATAAAATAGGCGTGCATATGAAAACAGATTTTTATCGCCACAAAAGTTTACTAGTTTTACGGTTATTTTCTTCACAAGTGTATTGAAAAACGTCGTATGATACACGTGAGTAATTAATGATTACCGTTCTTGGGTCTAAATACCGCCTCGACGGTAATCACTAAAATTACACACTTATATCATAAAGTACTACAATAACACATATGTTTTAATTTATATACCACCTAGTAACAATTCTGTGCTATTAATTAGTCATATAGTACATAAATAGTGACACTATAATAATATTTTCTAATAATTGAACACAATAGTCTACAGAAGATGATATCGTCCAATGACACAACCGTCTAGATAAAATATGCGTTGTTCGATGATACCCCTTTTATGTGCAGAACAAACGTCATACGAGATGCTGTATTTAACGTCAGGAACCTCGATGCGGCATGGCCAATTTTTATATATTATTGATTTATTTTGGTTTTCACACAGCTTGGCAATACTCTGTCTGTACTATTTAAAACATATCTAATCTAGGTAAGGTTTACATTATTTGAAATTGAGTAAGTACACATAATGATATTCTACAGATAAAATAAAAAATAAATAATTGAACAATTATTGAAATCATTAGCAAAACGTATTACCTGTACCGTTTTAGCCACGTGTTGGTGGTATATAATAAGCACCATACTGCGGTGGTGCATGACCGGTGTATGACTGGTAAGTTTTCGATGGGTTCCTTCTATTTGGCAGAATCCTGATACTCCGAATTTTATTTGGCATAACACACTTGGCATAATCTTCTTTAATAGAATATTTTTAAGGCATAAAAATTATTTAGCATAACTATTGATTGGCAGAATGTTTACATGTCCGAATTTCTAACGGCATACTTGTAACATGGCAGAACTTTATTTGGCATAATTACTATTGCCATATTTAATATTACACGTAGTTTCGTTTAGCATAATGTTACTTAGAGGGATGGGGATATTTGAGGAGCCGGTATTTTTTTAAAAGTCATAGAACAACAGTTGTTGTTTATGATGTTCTTAACATACTCCTAAGAGGTTGCTAGTGTTTTACAAATAACCCTGTATACATTACTTGACATACATTACAAAATTGTATCATAAAAGTCAATATTTTATGCTAAAAAATTTAGTGACAGAAACGAATCGCCGCAAAACCGACTTTACGTAGTCTTGTCTGCTCTACCCCTAGAGTGTAATTTAAAATCGCGTAGGCGCGGAGGGGTAGGGCGGCCCGCGAGCTGAGGAGCAGGTGGTTTGAAGGCCCGCCGCCGCGGCTGAGCCGAAGCTGCGGTGGTGAGCGTTGAAATCATCTGCGACGATAAGCTCGCGTGGGGCCGCCCAAACCCCGCAGTGCCGGAGCCGTGACAGAACGACGCTTGCTAAATGTCGCATGCTTGCTGCATACTGCATGCCTGCTTGTGTGCTGCATGCTGCATGTCTACTTGCGTGCTGCATGCTGCATGCCTGCTTGCGTGCTGCATACCTGCTGCATGTCGCATGCTTGCTGCATGCCTGCTTGCATGCTGCATGCCTGCTTGCATGCTGCATACCTGCTGCATGTCGCATGCTTACTGCTTGCTGCATGCCAGCTTGCGTGCTGCATACCTGCTGCATGTCGCATGCTTGCTGCATGCTTGCTAATAAAATGATTTGACAACTACTAATAACTAGAGTCCGTCTACTGAAAGCGTGACCTGAGAAAAGGAGGTTGAAACTCAAAAATTTGAATATGGTATTATTGAAATAGTAGGAGAAAAAAGTTTTGGTACTTGAGTATTTTTTTATATATGACGATTGTACAATAGTTGTATAAGAACTTAAAATTGTGTAGATTTATTTATTGGTAGATGTATGGTAAAGGTTAATAATACACAAAATGTTAGTTATTATTCCAAATTTATTTTATCTGTTCTCTAAAATGCCGTATATAATATTCTTTATTTACAATTTGGCATTTTGGCCTTCCGACAAGAATACCAAGAGCACAAAACTGCGATAGTCAAATAAAATAGTCATCATCATTCATATCGTAAAAATATCTAGTGGTCAGTCAACAATGATCAAGATCATAGTGTCACACTAACTTATAAATCCAAGATCGTGTATAAACATTGTTGTTTTTCTTAGAAAACAACTTCTTTCTCTTCTTGTTATTGTTTAAACTCACTGATGATAGTGTGTAGCAGCTTTCGCACATAACTTTATATTGTTTTACCCATGATAAAGCAGTTATTGTTGATAAATAAATATCTGTTTCAAAACACTGACAATTGCAATCATAGACTTAGACGTGATTTTGGTGGCAAAATAATGTTGCCACTTTAATTAAAAAAAAAAACTCCAGGTTACGCTTTCATTAGACAGACTCTACCTCCCACTAAAAATAAATTAGTTCATTAGCGCCTGATCACAAAGATGTAACAAATAATTTTATCGTCGTAAATTCGTGGCGAAAAAACTATAGTGTTAATAAATATACTGACTGCGAATTTTCTGCGATATGATGGTTCTGCTTTTCAATTATTATGGGCATGAAATTTATGCCTAAAGATGATTCGGACTAACAAAATTATGAGTTTCGAATTTATGATAAGTGAGTGTATGCCAAACAACTTTCTGCGAAATGAAGATTATGCTATGCGTTCTTATGCAAAATAATATTATGACGAAAAAAGTTCTGCTTTATAAGGTAGACCCGTTTTCGATTGGTCGTCAAATTCATAACAAAAGCGCTTTGAAGATATGTTATGAATTATGTTGTGCTACACTAACGCGCTAGGATGGCAAATCTGCTACGCTGCTCAAGATTCTGAAGCCTTGTCCCGCTAAAACTCCACAGAACGACTCTACAAAATGACATGACACGAGATACATTCCTCGCTTAAAATGCTACTTTTACCGAATATTTTGTACATCAAGAAGAATTAAAATCAAATGGCAGGGATTCTAGGGAAGTATATAAGTGTTCGAACACTTCCACAATGACTGAAAAAACACGGTAATTTCTTATTGATATAACATAAAAGTCTACTACTGCGTACTACCACTTCACGGGTGTGCCAAGCGGCACCATGATAAATAAAGATATAATAACATTCCTCCCTAGCGTTCGTTAATACGATATAAGCTAGTTCATGGGGGGTAATTTGTGCCAATAATTGAATTGTTTACGGAAATAGCAATACAACAACTTAATGCTTTATTTTACTGACGAGGTCTTTAATAGACTGCCAGACGTGCCAAATAATAAATGCAGTTTCTTCATAACACAGTTCCGTGATAACACACTACATATATTAGTGACGATTAATGTATGAAAATCCCGAAATTTCATAATAACTATGACTGACATACCGACGATGTTCAAAACAGTGAGATTCAAAATACCGAAAGTTTTGAATGCCGCTAGCCGTTATAACGAAACCCCGATTAATGTCGTGATGGCTCAGTGGTTAAAGCACTCATGCATGGGGTTGTGGGTTTGAAACCGGACAAGTACGTTCTAAGTTTTACTGGGACATTACTGACACCCGTGCCTCGGAAAGCACGTAAAGCGGTTGGTTCGGGTTGTTTTTCGTAGGTCTTCAACAGTCGTTACAGGTAGTCACACACAGAAAGTGATGGTCAGACTTTCTATCTAAGAAGTGTCGTATTGCCCAGTTGGGTTTTGGGCAATGTGGTTTTATTCTCTTTGGTTGTGGGAGTCTGACAGACAGCCGCTCCATGTAAAACACGAGTATTCTGCCGCATCTGTTGGGATCCTGGCTGCTTCCTTGCATGTGCACGTGCGGCCTCCTTCTTTGCTAGCATTACTGCTTCACAGAAGGAGTCGACGTTCTGTCAGTCTGCCTCGCTTCGGACTATGGCCTGTACCAAGGACCAGCACGAGAGATCGTTTCGGCCGGTCGCCCACGAGGACACGGCGGTGCTCTGCCTAAGCGGGGCACACCTCTTTCTCAACATTGTTGGGGTTAGTTCCCAGTCAGATTTTCTGGCTTCTGATTAACTGTAACCAATCATCAAATATTTAGAAATGCTAGCCTAGCCGACGCTTACGGGTTAACATTCTTTCCGAGGCACAGAGGACTCTCGATATGTGATAACTATATTGACAACTATTTCAAATTATTCTCCTTTAGGTAAATATTTTTTTTTTGATAGGATTAGTCCATAAACGAACAGCTAAAATTTGAAGGGTTGCATCAATTAATATTCGTATTAACCAAGTAAAGTATTTATAGCATATTTGACGGTGTTAATGTAAACTATATGATTCAATGCGGAAATTAAAATTTATAGAAATGTTAAAAAAAAAACTATTTGTTTGTTTCAGTATGCCCTTCAATGGACATAAGAGGAGAGGCGGTCAACCTCAAACAACTGAAAAACTGCCGAGTCATCGAAGGCCAGCTCAGCATCCTGCTGATGGAGCTGGCCACGCCCAAGAACTTCGAGAATATGTCCTTCCCGCTTCTAAGAGAGGTCACCGATTATGTTCTGATGTACAGGTGAAACCGATTAACCATATAAGCATAGTGCTAAATGTTTCATGTATGAAATAAAACAACTCCGAAAAATCAATTTGTATAGACCAATTCGTATAATTATTTCTAGGCTGCCTGAAATGACATGCAATTTGCTCTAAAGCCCTTCTCATAGTTATGGAGCTACTCTTGAACTGCAGGTCTAAACAAGCCAATTAGGTACTAACTGAAATCTCCAACTAAATACTAGTTTTATTCAAATCACAGTAATTTTATTCACTCAACAATTTTTTTTTTGACCTGATTGCCAATTTACCATGAAGTTCCTCAGCTAGGATCTTCATTGAGGTGGTGAGGATGTTAAGATGAAAGCTACAAGCCCTAGCGTGGCCATGTTACCGTTAAGAGGCGCTAAACTCAACTTTTTTTTGTTTTTAGTGTCAGGACTTTGGGAGCATTATTAAATCAAGGATATGTTATAATTTGCTTAAATCAGACTTTACACTTTATTGGACTAGACCAAATTGTTGCCGACGAATAAGGACGGTATACCTACTACATGAACAGTCAGAACTTGGTGAATTTGGAGGCAATGATTTGATTTTGGATAGAAACTGATTAGCTTTTCAAATTACTAGACGGGTTTTATTAAAATAGGTAGAAGTAAGAAAGGTCTGAGTGAACCACACATTAACAGGTTTCAATGTATTGCAGGACAAAAGGTGTGCAGAATCTCGGCAATCTCTTTCCCAACCTCTCCGTGATACGCGGGATGCAGCTCTTCAAGGATTTCGCTCTCGTTATATTCGATAATGAGCATTTGGAAGTAAGTTGGTTTTACATGTTATTCATTAAAAAAAATATTAGCTCATAATATATGACACCTGTGGTACGTACAGGTTTATCCTAGTTCAGTTTAGATCCAATTATTATTTTATACCATTTCGGTTTTAGTATAGGTAAGGCCGCACTCATTGTAAACTTGCACGTTATTCTTATAAAATTAATAAATAATTTGCTGGGTTATTTGTAAAACACTAACAACCTTGCAGGACTGTATTACTAACATCATAAACAACAAGTCTTGTTCTATGACTTTTTTTTACAAAATACAACACATTTACCAAAAACAAACATAAAAGATTTCGTTGTTCTATCTAACACATTTCAACTCTGTATTTTGCTGTATCTGCTTACGGCTTCTGAAACATTTTAATTACACGTAGCAAGCATTCGCACCATTTCCGTGTACTCGACATTAGAATATTGATACACCATCATGTAATAGTAGTTTATGTGACTAGGGGATAAAGCAGTGTCTATAAGTCGCGGGCGGCATGTTGAATTCCGAACGAAACGAAGGTTGTTGTTTTTAATTCCGAACGAGAATGATGGATTAATATAATTAACTCCCGAGCACTGCGAGGGAGTTCATAAAAAAAACCTGAGTGAAGTGAGGAATTCAAGCCGCCAAAGACAAAGACAGCTTTACCCCCGTCTACTTTTTACACCATCTGTGAGATAATTAAAAAACAATTTTGTCAATCAAATCATATATTAGGGATATATGTATAAGTATTATATTTACAAGTTCATCTAACAAACAAAATTCACTACTCCAAGATTCTACAGTTTCAATTTTCTAAAACGCTCCCAGTTCGCAGTCAGTAAGCAGGTTTTATTCTATTTTCTTTTTTTTTTTGTTAGTGGCCAGTTTGAATTTCGAGTCAACTTGTTCGATGCACGTACATTTTAATTCACATGTTGTTGATTTTTGATGTTCCAAATTGAAATCTCATTATTCCCTAGGGATCGGCCATACTGCATTATTTCCCTAGAGAATAATGACCTGCTTTAAGTGAGGTTTGTATGACGTATAAAACGACATTATCGAGCAGGTGGTGTAAAAAGATAATTACGTCCGCACTGCCGAATTTCGCTACAGGAACACGTATGACGTGACGCAAGCGCATGCGCGTATCAAAGCTGACTAGTGAAGGTCGCCCGTAAATAGGTCAAGTTCATGTTCAACTACCCTCCACTATTGTAATATCGCTTGCTTTCCATGGACTACGTAATATTTAGAACGTTCAAACAATTTTTTTAATTTTTGTATGAAAATCTAGAGAACTAAAATATATGATACATTTTAAAAGTCGAAGATCAAAAGTTGTTGTTTATGATGTTCTTGACATAGTCCTATGAGGTTGCTAGTGTTTTACAAATAACCCTGTATACTCGTAAGCGTTATTATGTGGTAATTACTAGCAAAAGTGTGAATTAAATTATTGAATTTGTCCCTAACTTAAGAAATTTTGGAAACAAGAAAGACCTATGAGCGAGTCGGACTCACACACGAAACTTTCCGTACTACTATTTAATTATTACTCATTATTACTATATAATTATCAAGCAAAAAATGCCAACAAAATATTTTTCTTAAATGGGAACCTTTTAACTTTACTTTAATATTTGTTGTTGTACTGGAAATACACATTTTGTGAATTACAGCTCTGTACTTTTTACTGTTTATGAGATACAGCTCGCTGACAGACGGATTTTTCTATGGGTAGTCAGATAGGAAACACCGGCCTCATCTAGTTTAAACTAACAAAAAAAAATGGACGTGCAAAAGTGTTTTTTAAAACCTACATATATGCAAAATAAATATCATTTAACCACTTACTGATTAATTCATGAATCCCCAAGCGACCACCGGTGGCCGCGCATCTATTGTCTTACTATTGTGTCTCTAATTGACGGTATCTGAAGGGTTAATTACGAAATTTCAGAAAATAGGTATAACACCTACAAACTTATAATTTTGCAGGTAGGTCCCTTGCAGGGTGTAGACATCTGCTAAGAACGGATTTTGTGAAACTCCACCCCTAAGGCGGTAAAACGGGGGTCCAAACTTTGCTGGCAGAAGCTAGTTATTTATAAATGTAAATTAGAAAATCTAATTGAGTTGTTGACGATTCGGACACAATAAGTTCGGACACAGTATCCGAATTGGCATATGTACGTATATGTAAAACTTTTTTTATCTGATTATACTAAACAGCTTCAATACATATGATAGTGTTCGAAAGGTCCGTAAATTCAACGAATTATGAGCCGGTTGTAGTCACTGAGTATTTTGTTTGAACTCCGCCCGGGTCTATGTCGATTGCGCGGCCCCTTAACAGCGGTTTTATTTTTATTAAAGAAAAACAATAACTATTCAATGTTTTTGCCAACTTTAAAATATTTGAAAGTTTCAAAAAATTACGTATTCCATAGACATACACGTTTGAAATCGTAAGTTAGGGTTAGATTTGCGATTTTTTTTTATCAAGCCAACTAATTTATATAATGTTTTGAGTTTTGCCGGTGGTCTAACCAACCGCCGCCGAGTCAATTTAGTCAATTTTAATAAAATAATTTTTCATGGTGTTCTGTTTTATATTTGTGGATTTCCAGAGATTAAAAAAAGTTCAAAATGAGTAGAACTTGACCTAAGGTTTTACAATATTAATAAATGGTTTTAATTATGTCCACAGTCCGTGGGTCTTCGTTCTTTAATGAAGATTGAGAGGGGTGGTGTGCGAATACAACAGAACGACCGGCTTTGCTACACGGATACCATTGACTGGACTCGGATCACCACGGACCATGCCGACAATGTTATTAGGGTAAGTTAACTTATTTTCATAAACTAGCTCTTTACCAGCGACTTCGTTCGCGAAAATGTTTTCGTGAGAATTTTAGCACCTTTTTAAACCATATATCGAGAGTAGTTTTGATGAACAATAATGAAAACCTTTTTAATTACTCAGGTTACTAATACTGCCCCCGTTAGTAAAAAAGACGCATCTAACATTTTTGTTTTGTTGAGTTGAATTATATACATTGCCGGAATCAGGACAATGGCGTATCTGCCTGTATTTTTTTTATATTTTGCTAACTTTCTCCGGTTAAGGAAAGAAGGCTCGATTTCCCGTTTCATTCATTAAACTATTTATTTATTCGTTTTCGTTTTTGTTAGATACGTCTTTTTAACTATCAGGTGTAGAATAATGAGTTTCAAGTTTATTAGACTAAACACACAATTACATACACATACCAGGCCACTCAGTTTAGCAAAAAAAAAAAAAATGATTTTATGTAGGTTTAAGGCAACGGCCACTTGTAATTGTTTTGAAAAATTTGGTTATTTAAAAGTAAAAATACTATTGTTTGAATTTGGAATTTCCTTTCACATTTTTTCGAGAGTTAAATCAAATTATCGTGTCTCAAAAATGGATCCGCATCGAGAATATTTTCGTGCGATTATTTTTTACGATTTCTGGCCTAAAACCTGATCAGTCGTTTCATCGACTTCAAATTGCTTCAGGAACTAAATAAAAAAAAAATAACAAACTATATAATATTTATTATATAATATTATAAAGAGGTAAAGTTTGTATTTTTGTTTGTAATCTCTGGAAGTACTATAGAAAGCTGCTGTATTCCTGCGTGACATAGGCAAAAGCTAGTTTATAATTTTCTAAAGTTGTTAGCAATGTGTCTTTTATTTACAACGATTGAGTAAGATAGCAAAAATCTGCAGATCTTGACGACAATGATCCATATCCGGATCCGTAACTGCATTTTTAATTATCCGGCACATCACTGGTTTGCACCGAGTGTGAATACCCTGAAAGTATTTTGATTTTTAAATGTTTGCTTTGGAAGATATATTGTTTTTTTTGCTATTCTTTATTTATTTAAATGGTATACTTAAACGCTAAAATAGTTACCCATGTATAGTACGCTGTATAGGGTTACAATATTGGTCGTTACCCTCTCCGTCCGTCCGAACTACGCACATGTGACCAATAACACTGGAGTAGTGCCCTCACATTTATTATTGTTCTTCATCAAACTTGATCTGGTCATGGACCGTGGGATCTTGTTATTAGTTCCGCCACGACTCGTGTTTACCTACGATACACATATAAGTACCTATCTTAATTAGCTTATTTTCAACTCGACTACGAATCCAGGCTTCTTTTACTTAAGGCTGCGGTCTTTTAAAAATTCACCCGCGGCAAATTATTAGCGCATCCAGATGCAGATGTCCAAAAAATGTGTACATTTTTTGGACATCTTTTAAAATCAATATTTTTGATAAATTATGGTGATTTGGATTTTAACTTTTTTATCATTTGCTTTATTGAAGTTTTATCATCAAAATAATCTAATTATGATGTAACTACGATGCTTAGTTATTGTAAAAAAAAACATTTAATAAGAGCCAAATGTTGAGAATTTTGATGAAATTGTGACTTCTGAAATAAGAAAATGAAACATAATTAGAACTAGCCATGAATGCATTTCAAAGATGATAATGTTGCGCTTAGTTACCATTCGTAAGATTTGTAAATTCGTTATATTATGCCATTAACGAAGCTCACAAACATAAGTCGAAATGATGTTGGCACGAAAGAGCTATGTTTAACGCTTGATTTACCAAACATAATACACCCAAATTGACTTAAAAAAAATAACTGGCTACTACTCATACTATGGTTAAATATGTGCTATAATAATATTTCAAGTTGTTTCATTATTTTGTTCAAAAAAAGCATACAAAGATGCGCTAATAATTTGCCGCGGGTGAATTTTTAAAAGACCGCAGCCTTAATAATAGTTATATTTTGTTCGGACACCTAACAAGGTCATGTTATAAAATTTTCAAGAAATTGGGATAGATATTATAAATTGTGGTGTTGTGATGTTTTTACTCTTAAACTAATGTAGTAACCTCGTCATCGTCCAATTAGCATTAACATTGATCTAATGTATTATAGATGAACTACGACACGCGACTGTGTGGGCTGTGCCCGAATGCGCAGAGCCGAGTTCAGGACCATCGACTGTCGCATTTGCAGTGCCCGTCCGATGCAAACGACCGCTTGTTATGTTGGGACGACAAGCACTGCCAGAAACGTGAGTATTGCATATTAGCTATTTATTATACTCCAATTATAATAGGTTCATGACTACTTCTATTGTACATGACTGTAATGAGAATAGGTTATGAGATGAGCTTTGTACAACAGCACTTTGAACATAGCTCTAACTAATAGATATTATTAAGTAATTGATGGCCGTACTGTAAACAAACGGGGCAATGGACTTGGGGAGCATGGGTCATTGAGCATAGTTACGTGAATGATGCAATGATATGGTATGACACACGCTCCTCTAAAATACTCTAAAATGATTCGACTTTTAGTGGTTAATGCACTTTTCTCGGTATTCTACCTTCAATATCTACATTATTGAGGGCTGACTATAACGACAGTCATCGGATCATCGTATATGTATGCTCAAAAGTTAATATGTGTTAACAGTTCGGCTCATCTTATCCTTATCATTCACTTCAAAGGAATTATTCAGAGTTATTTGTAAAACACTGGCAATCTCTCATGACTATGTTAAGACTTAAAACTCTATGATTTAAAAATTTATCATATATTGGTTCATCAGATTTTCATACAAAAGTAAAAATATTTAAATTGAACGTTCTAAATGTTACAAAGTCTATGCGAAGGAAGCGATAGTACAGTAGTGGAGGGGAGCAAGGATCGTGCGTAGGTGGGTACAGCAAAATACAGACTTGAAATGTGTTAGATAGAATAACGAAATCTTAAAGGCTTGTTTTTGGTAAATGTATATGTTTTGTAAAAAGTCATAGAACAAAAGTTGTTGTTTAAGATGTTAGTGTTTTACAAATAACCCTGTATATAAACTATTGTATAAAGGTAACTCTTATCCCAATAATGCATAATCTCCTTAAAAGCCTGATCAAACACCCTAATAAGAATTTTATATGTTCCAATGACTAGCACATTGGAACATATAACGTTCATTCATTTAGCAGAATTATAATAAAGTTCACCTAAGTTTTTAATTTATGAATTTAATGGATGTAATAAAGGTTTAACCCAAAATTGTGTAGACAAAATTAAAAGTTTAGAAAAAAAAATTGAATATCATATCAGTCAGAATAAGAAAGTGGAACTGATTTCTGCGAAATGTAAACTGCTCTGTTATAAGTATTGAGATAATTTCACGTAATACCTGATAAAAGCAAAGTCAAAAATGAGTATATTAGGAGAAGTTTGAAAGTGGCTCCAGTGATTGAAAAGTTAAAAGGAAATCGTTTGTATTTATGTTTTGTATGGTCATGTAAAGAGAAGAGATGAAACGCATGTTGCTAAAAGAGTTATGAATTTACATACGTGGATGGATGGAGAGGGAGGCCAAAGAAAAGATGGATGGATTGTGTGAGAAGTGATATGAATGAAAAGGGAGTTAGTGATAGCGTGACGAGCAACAGGACTGAATGGAAGATAAAAACGTGTTGCGCCGACCACAAATAAAACGGGACAAGGGCAGAAAGATGATTCCTAATAAAAGCAAAGTTAGATAAAAATATCTTATTAATTTTATGAATGTGTAGTGTGTTCGACACTGTGCGGCGACCGCGGCTGCCTGGAGAACGGCACTTGCTGCCACCCGAGCTGCCTGGGCGGCTGCTCGGGGCTTACTTCACGGGATTGCTACGCCTGCCGCAACTTCTCCTTCGGTAACGGCAGCGAACGCATATGCTTGGACGCCTGCCCTGCTAATGGCACTTTTCAGGTAATTCGATCAGTCATTGAAGAGTGATATGAAAGAATCCGTTTTCTTTCATATCACTCGTCAATGTTAGTCAGTGATAGTGTTGACAGTTGAGACATAACATAAAATGGAAGAAGAAAAAACTGTCCTAACGCGAGTTGAACTCGCGCTTGAAGGGTTTCGTGCCTTTAGGAAAATTCGTAAAAAAAATCGCGTTTGTTGTATGGGTTAATATGTAAAAACAAAATAAAATCAATATTTAACCCTTCAGATACCGTCAATTAGAGACACAATAGTAAGACAATACATGCGCGGCCACCGGTGGTCGCTTGGGGATTCATGAATTAAGGGCCCTTAAATATTGATTTTATTTTGTTTTTAGTATTTGTTGTTATAGCGACAACAGAAATACATAATAATAATTTGAGAAAATTTCACGTCTGTCTAGCGCGCGCTATCGCGGTTCTTGAGTCAGACTGCAGACACGCAGACAGTCAGCGAAGTCTTAGAGTAATAGGGTATTAGGGTCCCATTTTTATCCTTTGGGTACGGAATCCTAAAAAAGTGTTGCGCATATCCCAAGTAACATTGACAAGGGTAGGAAAATGATGATAATGACTTATTGTATATTTTTAAGGCGTTTAATTTGTAGATAGATAGATAGACTGTCTATTCTTCAAACATCACAGTGTGAAAATTAAGGTGGTATGACCGAGAAGAGAATCATCAATTTCTGCTAAAGTTAGGTGTTGACAGCTTACTTCAAGCTCATTCACAATAGGTTTTCCGGTGAGATGTTTACTGAATAGCACTACTGGATGAGAAATGATCCACTGTAGTCTGTAGGTGTAGCGTACATATTTACTGTCATAACTTGGTGCGAGTTTTAAGGCCCAAGCGCACAAAAAGTGCCATAAAACAGTGACTTTCTGAAACCTACTCACCAGTAACGGCCAGGTTAACAGGTTTGAAAAAAATACATGTTTATTATAGATTCATGAACAAAATTGTCAATATTTACTTTTTTCGTGCGATTACTTAATACTTTCTTCTAAAACATATATATTTAGCAATTTCGCAACTTTTCCCTTCTCCTTCGAAAGGGCTTGGATCTTTAGAAACATTTTTACACATAAAAATTGGTCGTTAAATATTCTTCAAAGTGAACATAGTATATTAAAATCAATCTATATTTTCGCTAAGAAAATGGATTTAAAAGTCAGCCACGCACTATCCGGGCGCAGCTAGTCGCAATTAAATGCCCAGATACGCGTACTGCTGCCTAGGCGGGTACTAGAGTTGTGTCCATTTAATTTCGACCAGATGGTTCAAGGGACTACTATACGCCTTAATTCATATATTAGTAACAAGCTGTCACCGCGGTTTCGCTGGCGTTATTGGTTACTGCGCTTCCGTCACAACATGATGTTATATGGCCTATACTATTCGTCATTAAACTGTCTACTGTTTTTTTTCCAATTCAACTTGTACTTCCAGAGATTAGTGCGTTTAAACTAATAAAAATTTCCGTTTTATGATATTAGTATAGATAACTAATAACTCGTCCTAGCTTCGCGCGGATGTAAATTATACACAAAAATCTTCCTCGTTTATTTCTCTGTCTATTAGTGAAAACCGCATCAAAGTCCGTTTCGTGATTTAGGAGGAGTTATCGGATACACAAACAGACGCGAAAAGCGACTTGGTTTTATTTATTTTTGCAAAATATACTTACTAACTTTTTCTCACGGCTTCGCTCGCATACATAAAATATAGCGTATGTCACTCAGGAATACAGCTGCTTTCTATCGGTGAAAAAATTTTAGCAATCTGACCAGTATTTTCATTTTTTTTTTTATAATACACAAAACTGATGTACAATCACGCATGCAAAAAAATAAAGTACAACATAATATATTTGATTGAAACCTACTAGATGTGAATCTAACATGCACACGTAAAATAAACCACTTAGGTACTATTAATAAAAACTTACAAATTGATAATTTAAGGGAAAAAATAAATAAATAATAAACAAAACTAAAAAAAGATATTACCAGATATTACCACACAAAAAAAAACAACCTTTACTTCTTTATTAGTGTATATTTATATTAGTATATATTTTATTTATTTATACTTTATTGTAAGTACCTACACCTAGCTTCGACACCACGATAGTAAAACATACAATTGGCGGCCTTATCGCATTCCACGGTCTCTTCCAGGCAACCTGGAATGGACCAGATTGCCAACTGTCAAATGACAAAGTAGAGATGAATTAAAAATTATTTTCAGGTACTTTTGAATAAATGTGTATGTTAATTTTTACTAACAATGATTGTTTTGTCGACAGTTGTTCCATCGCTGCGTGACGGAACAAGAGTGTCGCGATACCCCGCCGCCCGTCACCGCCGACCCGAGACCCCGAAAGTACAAGATCTCCGGCAACCGCTGCGTCTACGACTGCGACATCGGCTACATGGAGGTGCGTACTGCCTGCGCACACTTGAGACAAGACGTCTTAGACAGACTTGTCGACGACGTCTGCGACAAGACTGATTTTGTAATAGGAAACATGCATACATTTTTTTATTTGCTAAATTTAATCATTTTTAGCTTTAATAAACAAATACGAAAGAATTTTTGAAATAATGATATTCCACAACTGTCACACAACGCCGTCTAGTCTAGATCCAAGCTAAGCAGAGCTTGTGTTATGAGTACTAGACACCTGATAAACCACAGAACAGAAAATGATAAACATTCTTACTTAATATTATAAAAGCGAAAGTGAATTGGTTTGTTTAAATGGCTAAACCGATTGTGATTAATTTTGGTACAGAGATAGTTGAGACCTTGAGACGGACATGGCTAATTAAAAATATTTTTTTTTTAGAAAAGGGTAAAGTAAAGGGGGAGAAAGAGTAAAGTATATTAATAAACGCAGGCGAAGCCGCGGGTAAAAGCTAGTATTTAATAACGGTGACACCATGGGCAGTCGTAACGCTAGTAGCGAACTTCTAAATAAAGACACTATTAGACATCCTTTGGAATAGATGGATGTAAAAGGCAGTAGGGGTGAGAATTGTCAAAGAAGAATCAAATATAAACTTATAGCTGTAAAGTCTCAGATACAATACGGGACAAAATGTTCCCCAACAACGCACAACGCTGTCAAATTATCGTTAAGTTAATGCCTTGTAAAATGTCGGGGGGCAAGTTGAAGAATACCGGGCTACGTTGTAGCGTCACTTAGATTGTTCGTTGCATGGCAAGTTTTGGGACATTTTGGCCCCTAGTGTGTCCGACGTTGGCGAATTGTAAGTGTAAACCTCTGCCTAAGCTTTCGGAGTGCATTCTGTGTGATAGCGATTTTCTGAATAAAAATTTTTTTTTGTTAGGTCGGCGATCCTAAAAACGCAACATGTGTGAAATGTTCCCCGTCCGGCTGCAGAAAGGACTGTCTCGGATACAAGATCGACTCGGTGGCAGCGGCCGAGAAGTTCCGCGGCTGCACGCACGTCACTGGCGATCTCGAGATCAGCTTGCGCGCTTCTGGGGGTAGGTTTCATAGCTTATTATGTTGCTCGACTCTCGATACTCCGTATTTATTCTTTATATCCGTTTTTATTGTATTCATACATTTTTTTAATGTTTATATACAACATAAAAAATAAGCTTAAAGCTAGGACCTGTTGTTCTCTATTTTGGCAAGGAACCTGGGGGTATCATATTATAAAAAACAATTGATTTCACTAATTCCTCTGCATTGTTCCATTTTCAACACAACAGTATTCTCTGACGTTGTGATACATACTCATAAAATTAAATGGTTAAAAAAAAAACTAAAAACTTTTTGCTTATTGTTATAGGTAACACGTTGTCACTGTTAGAAGAGTCATTGGGTGAAATACGCGAGATAACTGGCTCGTTGTCTGTCATACGAGCTTATCCACTGGTGTCGCTGATGTTTCTAAAAAACCTGAAGAAAATCACATATTCTGAAAGGGACACAAAAAAAAATAGGTAAGTCGAAACTAAAATATATTATTTTACAATATACTTATATATTGTATACGAAAACTGACACTTATCGCACTACGATTAGGTTCAATATGCTATCTATATCATCCTCGTGTTTTATTTTATTTTATTTATACTACAAGGGTTTTTTCCCACTCCGTCACGGTAAACAATGTTTTTTTTTTTAAACAAAGAGGCGCAGATTTGTAAGGTTTTGATATTTAATTAAAATTTAACAAATAAAAATATCTGAATCTGAATGTTAAATTGTGTTTATGAACAGAACATCACGTATAAATAAGATTATTTACAAAATAATTTGTTATTATCAACAAATTAACAATGATCGGTGTTCTAAATGCAGAAATATTTAAATTTCAATTTTTAATATTGAGGATGTGTAACGGTTTGATATCTTTGCTTCTCCTTCAACCTGCAAAGGTAAAGCGCGGTTTCACAGAGTACATTAATATTTAAGTTTATATTTGTGTTATTTGTGAAAAGTATACTGAATTTAAGATTTAAAGAGATTTCTTTAGACAATACTTGCGATAGCCTGGCTGCCATCTAAATCAAAACTATAATGTATGGCAAAAAGTTTTCTTCAGTGCAAAATGAACAAAAATGCGTCGTAATTTTCAAAGAAAATATTCCTTACAACTTGTAACATAATGCACTATTATACAAAATCTTATAATTTTTGGTTGCTTTTGTGTTTTTTTTTTATAACAAATATGTGAATATTAATGGAGGAACATCGTTTGAGCTAAGATGTTACCCCACAGAGGTCACCTTCAGCATTGAGGTGCGGCGCGGAGCAGGGGGCTGAAGATTCTGTTCAATACTAGTATTATAAAAACACAATAAAGTAGATTAGATTGGTATGTTTGCTTATTTGTTCATATATTATCTAAATCGTAGGTAAACGTTATTATTTCCTCTAAGTTCTTCTCAACTCGCTATACATTGTTTAACTTTTTATTATATGTGTTACGATGTATTTTCCGCAACACCTTTAGTTTTCCGTATTATCATAGATTCCAACACTAAATTATTATGTGGTAGATAATAAGTTTATTTACCATTTACCCACATTATTCGCCTTTTTAAATCAATCACGACATTGCCAAGAATTTAATAATTTTTTAATTAAAACAAAATACCTTTGAATAACTTTAACCCTTCAGTTACCGTCAATTAGAGACACAATAGTAAGACAATAGATGCGCAGCCACCGGTGGTCGCTTGGGGATTCATGAATTAATTGATGAAAAATAACGTTAAATTATTTGTTATACATTGCTATAATATTTATCAAAGGTTTTTTCTATCATGTAGTCTTTTTTAATCTCCCCTTTTAAAGGATATTCATATGTTTAGAGTCTTATGTAAATTATTCTTTAATTTAAAGAACTTTATGGATATCACTTGCAGAATCACCCTTTTATAATATTATCTTTATTATTTTCTGATTGACTTATAACTGATACCGTTTCAGAGGTCAAGTATTACATATATTCAACAACCCGAACCTCGAGTTGTTATGGGACTGGACAACTCACGGAGACATTGACATCTCAGGGGGCTCCCTGTACATACATTTAAACCCAAAGCTGTGCTACTACACCCAGTTACTGCCGCTTAAGAACATGACTAGAAATCCGAGGTCGAACTTCACTGAAATCGAGGTTTCGGAAGACAACAACGGAAATCAGGCCTCCTGTGAGTAGTTCACGATGTTATCTAGCAGTAAAATGTCGTGTTTTTTTAATATGGTTTATTTTCTTTAATGTAATAGAGCTGAGTTTCCCGCGTCATTTCCTCATTGCTGAGTTTGAAGACTAACAAGAAGTCGATTTTTAGATAGTACCAGAAAAATGTCTAAAGAACATGGGACAAAACGTACCTTGTAGCAAATTGATATTGGTAACATTAGAAATGTCAACCGTGGGGCAACTTTGTAGCTGGCGTGGGAAAGTATAATATTCGATTTAAAAAATGCTGAAAATCCTTAGTAAAGTTATTCACGCATATGCGACATGTTTGCGATTTTATCCGATAGGTACTTACTTCAAACTATTATGCGCTAGCATCAGTGTGTCGTAAATTCGTAATTGGCATTTAGTATGCAACTGTATAGTTACATTAGGTGAGTAAGTAGTACAACAGAGCCGACGTACACATGATTGCGACTAAAACAGATAGCATGTAGTCAGCGACGCCGCGCCGCACCACCTCTATCTTTCCTCGGTTCTTGAGAGTTAGTACTAGTAGTGGGTCGTTGTTGAATTTTTAACTGACGAAATGAAACCGTTCTTCCGACGACTAAAACAGTTGCAGAGAACGGTCGTAATTGCAACCTAGTAGGTATATCGCAACACGGACTAGTGACCGAAAACTACTCGTTAGTTAGAGTCCACATATTATCGAGGCACGTATCGAATACAATATATTACACATATATTTTGATCAAAGTACATTGCCAGGGTGAAATTATATTTTTACTGTGTTTTGTAATAAAACTGTGCTTTTTAAGATTGATGACTTTTTTTCGTACCAAAAAGAATTGTAGGAAGCAAAGTATGTCTCTCTTTAGACAGAAAAAATACGACTGGTTATTTTAAATTTGGTCTGCAAAACAGAAATAGGTGCGATTGGCTTTTAAAAATGGAATAAAGAAGTTATCATAACTTCGGTATTTCATTCATTCATTCGTTCATTTATTTTCGAGCTAGTTAATTAAGCCTCTTAAAAATAACATCTAAAATGCTACAAAGTAGGTACGGGTTCCATACAAAATTACCCATTGTTTTTTCTGAAAGTCCCCATTTTACAGGTCTACCGGACAAGTTGCACTTACAAGTGAGTCAGTATCACCCGAAGACTGTAGTCCTGCAGTGGAAAAGGTACTGCCCCGAGGACATCCGCAAGCTGCTCGGCTACTCCGTGTACTACATCGCTACCAAGCCAAACCAGAACGTCACGTTGTACGAGCAGAGGGACGTCTGCTCTGATATGTGAGCATATTATTCGTTAATCATTTGTTGTTACACATGTGAGTTGCACTTGCATGTAACAGCTGTTGCGGCATGCTAATACGAAATTTTTATTAAAATCAAAGTCCTAAAATCTATAATATATTCTGAAAAACAAATAAAGACTATAAACATATACTGTCCTTAAAGAACGATGGTCAATTTGCACTAGAAAAAAAAGTGTTGTTACCGAAATTAGACTGCCACCGTAACATAATATTATATTCGGATGTAATTATTATTCGATTATTTGTTCTGTGTCTGGGTGTAATTTATCTATATATGTATGTATTTAGAAATATATAAGTATGTTTATCAATTGTCTAGTACCCATAACACAAGCTCTGCTTAGCTTGGGACTAGACAGTGTTGTGTGATAGTTGTGAATTATTATTATTAATTATCGGATGGCATCATTTTATTTTTAAACGCAGGTGGATTTTATTAAAATTATTTTTGTTTATTAGAACGCTTGGTAATATCTTATTTACCTCCGTAATTTTAACACTCTTAAAAACAAAGTTCATACTTTTACTAAAGATGAGTTCTTGTAAGTCTTTTTCTAAAAATGAAATCGATGTTTTACTTATTTATTGTTATTACTACTTATAAAGAAAACTGAACACTAAAGTATAGTAATGCGATTGAGTTGCCCTTTTTTGTGGTATTATTTTGTAATAATATAATTATTATACAAACTATAAAATAAAGTCGCTCTCCATATCTGACTGTTCATCCGCTAAGTTCTCTTAAACCATGTCACGGAGAATCAAATAACCATTAATCTTTTTTTGTTTATAGATGGAGTGTTCAGGATATATCAGCGGATGAAGTACATAATGAGTCAAGTCAAGTTTTAACTAGCAACCAAAAAAACAATTTTTTGAAACCATGTGATGAAAATACACAGCCAGCCTTCTACTTATTGGCACATTTGAGCCCTTACACGCGGTATGCGGCGTATTTGAAGACTGTCACCACATCACAGGAGAAAAAGGGTGCACAAAGTTCCATCATATACTTCACCACCTTACCTGATAGTAAGTACCTGCCAAAATAACTATTTTTTTTTTTTACAAAAAACCCGACTTCACTAAAAAAACACTGAACGAATAATTTTTTTTTTTTCAATTTGAAACAATATTTTTATTTTCCTAGACAGTTATTGAGACTAAAACAATTAGAAGAAAAAAATCAAAAGAAAATTGTATCAATTCCGGAACCACTTACGGAACTACCTTTCCAGTATCGGATCTCACTTCCGGAATTGAGAACCTTCTGATATTGCACGCCCTAACTGTGTACGAATATGAGTTAACTTTACTTTTCGCTATCAACGTCGAGATTGCTGGTCCAATTAACAAAAGTTTGATTGACAACCCTAGCACTCGTAACGGACTGTAATTTTTTTCTGAAACAAAATTAAAAAAGAATGTTGAAAACTCGAAATTCATTATGAAATGGTTTTTTTTTAAAATAATAATGTTAATTATCTAATATTTATTTAATTTTTATACAGGGTTATTTGTAAAACACTAGCAACCTCTCAAGACTATGTTAGTAACATCATAAACAACCACTTTTGTTCTATGACTTTTTAGAAAACATACATTTACCAAAAACAAACCTTCAAGACTTCGTTGTTCTATCTAACATATTTTGCCGTATCTATTTATGGCTCCCACGCACTGTTCTTGTAATAATAGGAAGCAGGCTTCCGAAACATTGTCATCACACCTACCTAGCAAGCATTCGCACCATTTTCGTGTAAACATCACACTAGAAAACTGATACGCCAGCATAGACTTCGTAACATTCATAACGTTCAATTTAAATATTTTATATTTGTATAAAAATCTGATGAACGAAAATATAATTTTGTTTTAAAAGTTATAGAACAAAAGTTGTTGGTATTGATGTTCTTAACATAGTCCTAAGAGTTTGCTAGTGTTTCACAAATAACCCAGTATACATTATATTTTTTTATTATTATTTTTATAAGACAGTAACGTCTCACTGTTTACATTAATCTGTCTCGAACTAACTGATCCTAAATGTAGATATTATTATCAGTGGCTAAAATCCCTCAATAATATTCTCACGCTTTGACATGTTATATTATTATTAAAGGTCTTATAGAAACGTACCAAATTCATTGGGCACTATGAAGAGTGAACTTAATACCAGATTTTTGTAGGGCCGAGTGAACCTCAAAGCTTGTCGGTGGAGTCGCTGTCGCCGCATTCTGTGTTCATCCGCTGGGCGGAGCCAGCCTTGCCCAACGGCACCATCGTGCTGTACCACGTGGCCGTGCAGGCCAGCAGCTACAACCTGCCGCAGCTGTTGGCGGGCAACCCCAACTACTGCGCTAATCGTAAGTTGGAAATGTAACGACTAACTAATCGTTTATACCATAGATTCTCAAAGGGGGCGGTACCACCCCGCAGTGGGCGCTGGAGCTTTCGTGGGGGGCAGTGGGTCTAAAGGCAAATGGGGGCTTTATGTCAGTCAAGGGGGCTGTTGCGGCGTGGGTTTAGTGCAGTAGCTAATTTACTGTCTAAGAAAAGAAATAAACTGCGGATTACTGAGCGTGGTGATTTGCGACTGATGTTAACTAAATTGAAACCCGACATCAAAAAATTTTTAAAACTGCATCGTCTTCTTTTTGCTTTTGTTCAGTGCCCTAGCGCGGGGTGCTCCAGTTTTGTGTTTTGGTTTCTCGCATTTGTTGATTAAGTTTAATCTTGTTTATAACACTTTGTAGGGTCTTTGTCTGAATGATGGTACAGAAAGCAGGTGTTTCATTTTGGGACTTGATGTTGTGCACATTTTTCTCATACATATTCTTGTTTCAGCGAGTGCCTTAGCGAATATGATCACTGGCCGAACAGAGGAGTCAAGTACGAGTACTAAGAAGAAAGAGACGACCGGTGAAGTCACCAACGGCTCCTGCGCCTGCAAGGAAGAGGAGAAGCAGATCACGAGGTTCAACTCACGAACGGAGTGGGAGCGGGAGGAAACCATCACCTTTGAGAATGACCTGCAGAATAGGGTATGGGATTACATAATATGAGTGAAAAATACAGCTTTCCTGTCTGCACTTTTTGCGTAAATTACACGTTATACGATTGTAAAATGTAGTCTTAAAGGAATATCCTTAATTTACTAATGGTAAAACACCAATTTATTACAGGTATACAGAAAAACGACTGATAGACAGAAACATTCGAAAAGCAGGGTAAAACGATCTCAGGACCACTTCATGAACAGTATGCTCGTGAAAGTGGCCGAAAGCGTCGGGCCCAAGTTTGGCCAAAACTATACCAACACTACCGATGAGGACGGTACGTAAACAATCACGATTTCACGTTATCATCGAATTGATCTACTCACTGTTCTGTTAACATTTTCATGCGCCATAAGTCTTGCTTTCTCGGTTCGTCTTTCAAAGCTGCTCGCTTGTCACCCTCATCACGACCATCTAACATTCTCATTTCAGCCAAATGCAGTCGCATCGAGCCTAACGCTTGCGTCGTAAAGGATTCCACAGGTTACAAACTAAGACATTGTTTATTTTTACATTACACGGGGATTTGGTTGCTGCATGTTGCCATCATCACATCATTCATCTTTTTTTATAATAAGATTAATCGCATACCTAATCATGGACTGATAAACTTCTGAACTTGGGATAATCTTTGATTTGCATGACCTTTTGTAGTTATTTCAACAGCACCAAACCAGCAAAGGCTGATTGATAAATTATGTATTGCATGCAATAATTTCATAGTCAAACAATTTACAAATATACTAATTACAACTGGTATGTAAGTATAATCTTCTGAAGAACAATTTATAATTTTGAACAGAATCAAAAAAAACTTAGTCCATTAATATTATAATCATATCTAAGATGTTAAAGACCAATAAGGTTTATAAGATATTAATTATTGCTTGTGTTAAAGGCAGTCCACGTATTTAGTCCAAATTAAAAAATAAAAATATTGAGAGTCATCCATCGCACTCACAACACACACTTCTCAAAACCCAAACAAAACTAGCATACAATTCGTATCTAACCAGCTCCCCATTGCATTGAATAATATTATAGGTATTATAGAATGACTGTTTAATTGAGTCTTCGCCTGCGGGGTACAGGGGCATGGAGTTAGGACGAGATCGTATTCTTATCAATACTCAAAACTTTGTTTGCTTGCTACGCGGTTAGCGATCGACAGTTACAAATAGTTTATACATGATATTACATTTTCAAGATGAGTCGAAAGGACTTCGGACTTAAAATTAAAAATTAGTGCAATTAAATGGTCAAATATTTTAAACAAAAATCTTTTTTTAGATTCGCAGAAAAAGAGTGGAAGTAGACGATTTTACAAAAAGCCTAGTAAGAAGTAATCTCTCAGTTTTACACATTTATAAAAAAAAACTTTGATTGCTGTATTTAGAGAAGAGAATGTAGTTATTACATAAAGTGCGGCAAGGAATATTTAAGAGTATTAGATAATTATGTATTAAATTTAATAAAAGTGGTTCTAAAACCAAACTCCTTATCGAACAGCCAAATATAACATCAGTGATGGGCGTAATTAATTACTTTTGTAATTTAATTAATATTGAATTATAAAGTAATTGAATTACAATGTAATTGAATTACATTGTAATTAGATTACTTTGGATGTGCTATGAAATTAATTACAATGTAACCTAATTACATAATATTTAATTATATTGTAATTATTGCTTTAAATATGAAAGGTCGCATACTTGCACCGCATGGTTACGATATTGGTACCTACTGCAAGTGCGGCTTGTACGACGTCATTGAGTAGTAGTAAGGAAATATAAATAAAGACAAGGCTGGGTCATCACAGAATCTCTGATGGTAAGTAGTGATGCAATCTGATAGTGAGGCGCACTAGTTTATGAGACTATGTCCAACAGAGGACATCGGTCACTATAGCGAGGGGGAGGCCTATGTCCAACAGTGGACAGCAGTCATTATAGCGCCTAAATGGCGATACTTGGGGCAGACTTATGTCCAACAGTGGACATTGGTCATAATAGCGAAAAGGAGGTCTATGTCCAACAGTGGACATCAGTCATTTTATCGAGGAGGAGGCCTATAATTACATTTTATCAGATTACTTGTTTAATCTGTTATAATGTAATTAGATTAACTTGTAATTCAATTACTTTGTATTTAATTTCAGTAAGTACTGTTACAAAGTGATTCAATTACTAATTACAATGTAAATTTGTAATTGTTAATAGAAAGATGTGGAAATAGAAAAATAATATTTAAAATTATCGTCGAGCATATCTTAATGCGTCTTATAACGTTTCAAGATGTGTGCAATGCAATGCTATCTCATGTCGGTAAAGGAGACCGCTTGATCATCTTTTATTGTTGAAGCCAAACTGGATTTGTAGACGGAGCATTTGTGATATTTTAGGTTCAAATCACAGTGTCGAAGCGTCGCGTCGCGTCCTGGTTTTTGTTTTAAACTACAACGCGTGGCCACGCGCGTCTCCGAGCGACAACACTCGTATTGTCGCGCCCAGATCACAGTGCATTCGTGAATGACGCTCATGCTCGTCAGCTGACGCGTCACAGCGCACGAGTAGCACACGGCGACGACACTAAACCTAACCAAGCGGCGACACGCGATTCAATACTTGCATAATACAAATGTGTACCTTGTAATGGCAAAATAGAGATGAATATGCTATAGGCGAAACACATTTCGCGTCGCTAAGCTCCGACTCTACGCCAGGGTGAGCTTAAATCCAAATTAATTCTCTCATTCATCATTCATCTCATTCTCTTAATTCAATAATGAAGAAACTTTAGAATATAAATAAAAAACTGTGTAATAAATCACTAATTTCTGTCATAGTAATGGATAACGCAGCTATTACCTATCATTCCTTTTTAAATGAGAAAATATCGGCTACTGCTAAAGAATTAAGTACCAGCGATATTGATATGAATATAGTAGGTACATAAGTCTCCGTCTTCGTTCTATCCCCGGCTTTGTACTCCGCAGTCGAGTTCTAAATTAGGCGGTCTGCCTCTAACTACTCAATACAATACTCCAGAAAACGGACAAGATCCTCTAAGGTTTCAATTGTAACATCAAGGAATATCCCTGTTTGTTGACAGGATACGTCGAGACCCTGTACTTTGAGCTAGATGGCGACACGAAGTCGGTGACGGTGACGAACATGCGGCATTTCACGTGGTACACGGTCAACGTCTACGCCTGCCGCGCCAAGCACGATAAGGAGAAACTCGAAGTATACAAACAAACTTGGTGTTCCAAACACAGCGCGAACAGCTTCCGGACCTTGGAACTAGGTATGCTTATACAACCATACCTACTACCGAAACTGCGCTCACAATTTTATAAACGAGTACAGCCTTCTTTATAAAAACTGATACATGTCACTCGAAAATGAACTTATTTTATATTTTTTTTGTAGTCATCCTACGTCTGACATGACTACAGCCCATCATAACTGCTACTATCTGCTATTCTTGGCCCAAACAACAAAAGAATAAGTGCACCACCGGCACGAAAATAGGAAGACTTATACTCGTTGATTATATATAGACAATCATAACTTATTATTCGACGGGTGGCACGCTGATCACCATATAATAATAATGTTATTTATGATCTTTGCAGTAAACGCGGACATAGTGCACAATTTGCAAGCAGAAGTGATTGTGTCGAACAAGACGACAGCCGAAGTGAATGTCACGTGGAAACCGCCCAAGAACCCCAACGGCTTCGTGGTAGCGTACACCGTGCACTACTATCGCGTTGAAGACAGCTTAGCGGTACATTATTAACTTATTTTTCTTTTTGTAAAATCTGTAAATTTAAATATGTATATTTAAGTTGGGACTGAGCCAAACGAGCGTAATTTGATGAGTCGTAAGTCGCAGAATTTCGGTGGCGTAATTACTATTGCATGCATTTCTACTGCGCCAGACAACTCGTTTTGCGTCGCAGTGTGAATGAACAGGACTTTTGTATGAAACCGAATGCAGCAGAAATTACGCGACCGAAATTTCTGCGACTCATAACTTACAAAATTACGCTCGTTTTGTCTCACCCTTGGAGATACCGTCTGTAAACAAGTCTCTTGTAAAACTCGTTTTGTCCTTCATTAATATTATACGTGACCGAAGGGGTAAAAGTTATATCATTAGACTAATTTGCCTAATCACAATGCAATGTAGGCTGATTGTAAGTTTGTTGATGAATATTATCGATATGATTGATTGCGTAGGGCCAGGACGTGCAGGGCCTGCAGAGCTGCGTGACGGCGGACGACTACGTGGTGAACGGCTACGGCTACACGCTGCGCAACATGGCGCCCGGCAACTACAGCGTCGAGGTCACGCCCATCACCGCCGCCGGCGCCGGGAACGCCACCGCCGTCTACCCGCCCGTCTTCATACCGGTAACACCGCTGAATCATTCTATTGATCTCACCATGTCAACCGTACAATCTATAGCGCTTGTTGAGAAAAAATCTGGCCAAGTGCGAGTTGATTTCGCGCACGAAGGGATCCGTACCGGCCGTCGACCTTAAATATTAATTTTAGTTTTTTAGTATTATAATAAAAATAATAATAAATCATTTATTATCAGGCATCTTGGCCCATAGATATATACCTTACAGACTAACATATAGAATAAGTACAAGTTGTCGTTAGTAAATAAGACTTAAATCTATGTTAGTAACACTTCACATTGCACTACGTTCACTTTGTGCTGTTCTATGGCACCTGTCCGCGGAAGCGACGGAACACCACGCCCTGCGGCCAAAAGTCTTCCTTGAACACGAGGGGCAGAAAAGTATTCGGGACTCGCACCACGAACGCCTTGAAATAGACGTTACGGTGCGACTCCAGCAACTGCACCCTCAGTGTGTACTTCAACTTTTGACGCACAAACTCGACGAAGTCCTCCACCTTTGTGGTGTAATGCAGGCGGGAGATATACACCGGTGTGTTCGGCTGAGCGGCACGCACACTCGCACTAGGAGTAACTGGTGCTTTACCGCAGAGATTCCGGTTGGCTTGCTTTCGGTGCTTCTTCTTTTGCACCATAACAAAGCCATCTTCGTTACCAGCCTTATTCATTGCCTTATCAGGCAAAGGCTTCGATATAAGAGCGGCAGAGGTGCTCGCGGTGACGCTAGCGAAATCCCGATGATTATGTTGTAATAGCAGCAACAGAAATACATCATCTGTGAAAATTTAAACTGTCTATCACTCTTCTCTATACAGCCTGGTGACAGACAGACAGACAGACGGACAGACAGTGGAGTCTTACTAATAGGGTCCCGTTTTACCCTTTGGTTACGGAACCCTAAAAACTCAGTTACGAATATCATAACTGTAAAACCCTATCAGGACTGTATTACTAACATCATAAAAAACAATTTTGTTCTATGACTATTACGTCTGTATGACGCGACGCAAGAGCAACAAGCACCCCGATGCCGCCCAATCCCCGTTCCCTTCCACTATTGTCCTATCGCTTGCTTAGTATAGGCTTCATAATATTTATAACGCTAAATTTAAATATTATTACTTTTTGTATAAAAATCTGATGAACTAAAATATGATATATTTCTAAAAGTCAGTATTGTATTTTGACAATACAATACGAGCTCGATTCCAATTTCAAAAACATTTCCAGGAGAGAAAATCAGCTGCGGCATACGAGTGGATCTGGGGCGTGGTGGGAGGCTGCGTCATAATGTTCCTGGTGCTGGGCGGCGGCATCTGGTACGCGCGGCGCGGTCTGCTGCCCTCGGCCGAGGCCAACAAGCTGTTCGCGAGCGTCAACCCCGAGTACGTGTCCACCATGTACGTGCCCGACGAGTGGGAGGTGCCGCGCACCTCCGTCGAGTTCGTCCGGGAGCTGGGGCAGGGCTCCTTCGGGATGGTAAGTTCATTCAACTCTATTGTCGTCAAAGTAACAACTTCGGTAATAAACATCTAAGGTACCCCTTTATTCACCAATGTTTTATTAATGACGTTAACATGACAATATAATACTAAGAAAATACTAAAGCTACATTCACCCTGAGTAACATAGGCTATTTATATTGCCCGTGCGAAGCCGGGATGGGCCGCTAGTATGTAATAGAATTGGTGATGGCATAAAATAGTATTTATTATTTTGCAAATATGGGTAGAATGCGTACTGCGTACTTACTTAACATATTTGTAATATATGCACCAAGTAAGCAATTTAATGTGTTTTAGGTGTACGAAGGCCTTGGGAAAGGTATAGAAAAAGGGAAACCCGAAACGCGGTGCGCTGTCAAAACTGTCAACGAGCACGCTACTGATCGGTAAGTAGAACAATTAATATTGAATAATAATAATATTTGACTTCCCGCGTGGCCATACTTGAAAAAAAAACTCGATAAAATATTTGATAAAAATGTCTAAAAGAATTTTTAAACAACAGCGCGGACCATAGATATCCAGAGATATGCCTTCATTGCGGAATAGTAAGAAAACCTAGCGAGGACGCTTATCTCCCACCAAAATAATTACAACATTCACAAATAGTTTATTTACGACACGCATGTAAAATTTGCACACGCACACTAAGAAGAAAGCACCTACACCAAATCAGTTTCTAATAGCACACATAAACAGAACGGGCGGAGTATGCACTTGTAAACACGTCATTCAATGTACACACATCCAAATAGTGCGTCGAACGCGTTGTCGATAATTTTATCGATATTTAATTATATTCCAATCTTGCCTACTGATCTTGTAATATAATGACTTCGTTTTATTTTCTATATATGTTTTTTTTTTATATATATACCTATCCGAAAAGAGAGTTAACTTTTAATAAAATAACAAAGGTTTTTTTATGTTCGTATTACCGATTAAAAGGTCTCTGTTTAAGTATTATGCTGTATTATTATATGCTGTGCCCGCGACTTTGTTCGTGTGGATGACGAAACTTATCAATGAGTTTTTTGTGTAAAGTGCTATTTGTGTAGAACGTTATCTATCTAATATCTATACGAATGACTAATCGTTTGTGAAAAATATAATATGAAACTCTCGGAATGTTCTTATACAAACTTAGAACATTGACCGCTGCTCAGCCATATGATTGACAAAGGTGGGCTTGCCTACTGGGTCAATAATATTGAGCAATCTTTTAAGACCTATCTTTCAAAATCACCAAATGGCCAGATTTTTTAATATAATAATTGAATATTTTTACATAGCACAAACAAATTATTGTAACTTTTAGCAAAAAAAAAAATGTAATAAATTATATTTGGTTAACGTGCTTACTTATCATATTCTACTATTAATTAAAAAACTTTAATCATCTCTATCTTTAGGTATAATGTTAATTTAAGCTTTTACACTTCACGAGTATTGTAATAATTTAACATGTAATACATACTGTATGTATCGAAATGCAATAATAAATTATTGAACTGCAATAAAACGCATATCGATAAAATCAGCCACACGGACTCGATTACACATTTCTAAATCTTACACGATCGTTGCGCTCGGAAAGATTCGGGATTGTTCGGGCTAGTTCGTGTTACTCTGGACGTAGGTTAGTAAATGATTTAAAAAATGATTTAAAATATAAAACAGTGGCTTAATTGTTTACTTACCAGTGGAAGGACACGCCATTTATCTTTAGGTTGATGATAAATGACCTATTTTTACATGTAATTACTGCACAACTCGGCATTTTAGTTTTTTATGTATCAATAGCACACTGTACTCAATTGCAAAGTAATTGAATGAATCGTACAGCCGCCGTTCGATAAATAGAGGCATTTGGTAATACTGGCTTCACTGGTGCCAGGTATTATGTAGGTACAAAAAATGACAAATCCTTTAAAGTCTAAAGGTGAGTATAAACTACAACATTTACTTGTAACAGTACAACGAGCCGCTCTATGATATGTTCTAGTGTATCATTCTTTTACGAACGAAACGTCGAGCACGCTCGCCTCTTTGTTACAAACCAACGAACATATTGGTGTAACATTTCGTCGAGCGTATTGGTGTAACATTTCGTCAAGCCACGAGTGCGGGCGATTCGCGGGTGCCATTTAAAAAAAAAATGAACGCAAGGTACAACGAAATGTTGGTAAATGCACACTCGCTGTGGGCATTTACCCGTAACATAACGCTGAGTATTCGCAGGAACGTTACATTACATGGAAATGCTTAGGAAACTGAGCTTTTGCCTGTATGTTTCATACGAATGTTACATTACACAGAAATGGTCCAGAAAATGTTGTAGTCTATACTCACCTTAAAGTATACTACAGAAATTGAATGGCAGCGAGCGGATTACAATAGTTATCAATGGGCTTGTACAACTCGTGTATACCACTACATTGGAACTGCTACTGCTGTACGAGCACATGCCCAGAGCATAAATATCGTTAATGCATAGAAGTAGTTTTATTCTAAGTTACCTAAATGTCTTAGGGAGCGTCAAGAGTTTCTGAACGAAGCGTCGGTGATGAAGGCGTTCGATACGTTCCACGTGGTGCGGCTGCTGGGCGTCGTGTCCCGGGGCCAGCCCACCCTCGTCATCATGGAACTCATGGAGTTCGGGGACCTCAAGACCTACCTGCGCTCGCACCGCCCCGACGCGGAGGCCTCGCTGCCGCGCAAGGGCGGCGATGACCCGCCCACGCTGCAGAACATACTGCAGGTATGGTACACTTCTTATTAGGTGAGCCTCCTAAAGCTAAAATCGAGGCAGTAGTGTTCTTTTTATAGTATTTGTATAGATAACAAAATATAAAATTGGCTATAGTAATATAAAAAGGACATCATCATCTGTTGTTTCAGATGGCTATTGAAATAGCCGACGGTATGGCTTACCTATCGGCCAAAAAGTTCGTGCACCGCGACCTTGCGGCGCGCAACTGTATGGTCGCCGGAGACCTCACCGTGAAGGTCGGGGACTTCGGCATGACCAGAGACATCTACGAGACTGACTACTATAGGAAGGGCACGAAGGGCTTGCTGCCGGTGCGATGGATGAGCCCGGAGAGCCTCAAAGATGGAGTAAGTTCTAACAAATTAGCACCAAACACCACCAAGGCAAGCAAAAAAAGTGGCACGGCCGGGGCAGTACCATTCTTTTCTCGAATAATTTCAGACCATTAATTTTTTCATGGATAAAATTTACATATTAAACGATAACACGGCAGTTTATCGTTTAATAACGAAGAAAGTAAATCCAGAGATAATTGCTATTAGGATAAAAACCGTACTGCACCGACCGCAAAAAATGAGGCTAGAGTTAGAGTTAGAACCCTCATCGAAATTTATATATATAATAAATCGGGTGATATTATTCATTGCATCGGATTGTTAACCAATTTGTTTGCTGCAGGTGTTCTCGAGCAGTAGCGACGTGTGGAGTTACGGCGTCGTGCTGTGGGAGATGGCGACGCTCGCGATGCAGCCTTACCAGGTAAGCACTGCAGGCTAGTTACTCTTAGTTGAATTCACAAAAGTCTAATAAAGGTGATTAAAGACAAAAAAAGTTTATATAAAAATAAATTAAACGGCGATTTCTGGGCCTAAATGTATGGTTTAAAAATGTATTTTTCTACTTCAAACAAACAATTCATAAGATTGGCAGTGACAAATTTTCCCATTGAGAGTGTGTGTTTCTGTAGATAATCGCATGAAAGCCATTTTGAATGAGCTTCATATATTTCTAATGTAATTATATTAGGTTCTTACCTCTGTACTTGCTCCGTGGTTCTTACATATGAAAATAGTGTTCTGTCGTATTGACCACTTTGATCTGAAATGTCTCTTCTTTGGTTAAGAATTCCAAATTCAAATGTATAAATTTATTTAGCTGGTACATTTGAGTTTTGAAAACAGTCATTCACATGTTTCTTCCGTATTCTTTTTTTCTTTGGCGTCGCTTTTTACCGCACAATGGAAACAAGAAATATCGGTATATTTTCGAGTAAGAGTTCTACCGTGGCACCAGTGCTGCAGAAACAACTCGAAGGATTAATAATGTGTACGGCGTTAGTGTCGCAAAAGAAAGCACGGTACGTTTTTGGTTTCAACGTGAGAACGAGAGTTCTGGAAATGTCGACCTTCAGAACCAACGCCGTGAACGGGCGGAAACCAAAGTGGAAAACTTTTTTATAAAAAAAAATAACCGACTTCACTGAAAAATTTAATTGTTATTTGGGGAGTTCCCTCGATTTCGCCAAGATTCCATCATCAGATCCCAACTTGGTGACTATGGGACCATTAGGGAAGTATACATGTTTAAAAAAAAAAAAATTAAATCGATTGGGAAGTGACGAAGTGATGCGCGAACAAACATAAAATAAATACTTTTTACAAATAAAAAATAAACCGACTTCAATGGTAAATAAACACTGAAAAGTACAAAATAACTTTAATTTCGGAAGTCAGTGTTTATATAATAGATACCTAATTTTGTGTCTTCGTTATTTAACACCAACTTCTGAAATAAAATTATTTTGTACTTTTCAGTGTTTATTTACATTGAAGTCGTTTTATTATTATTTTTTTTAAAGATTTTTGTTTTTCACTTTTTCGGTACGGTACCACCACTAAAAAGTACCTACCCTTCAGCTAAACATATAACAAATACCTTATAGCCAGAGTGCATCTCATAACGATTCTAATAATCCCAAATATGCTTATATTACATTAATTTACCTTCCAGCTTTATCACCAGATCAGTTCGATACATCCCCTCCCCCTTTTCTTTCAGTCAGTCATCGACTACACGTATAAACAAAGCAATCTTACTTGTGACGACAATTCTGCTATGATCCTATGAAGAGTTTTGTTCCATATCTTCGAAGTTCATGATCAGATCATAACAATATTTCTATGGGACCAACTTGGAAGCATAAACCATCAGTCAAAAAATTTTCAAAATCGGTCCACAATTGACCGAAATATCGGTGAACATACATACAAAAAAAAAACATACATTCAGCCGAACATAGAACCTCCTCCTTTTCGAAGTCGGTTAAAAACTAATGAGCGTCCTCCTCCCTAAAATAAAATGGCATATGCTAGAGAAAAGTGACTGTGTGAAGAAATTCAGAGAACGAGTGGTAGACAAAATGAGAGATGGGAGACATGAATGATCGAAGTATAAACGAAATTTGGAATGAGATTGCCGAGTGTATTAGACGAGCTTTAGCAAAAGAGTAATGACGGCTTAGCTCTCGCTGGAACGCCCATACTAATACGTAGGATCCCTTTTAAGTTTTGTCGTTTGAAGAAAAAAACACAAGTAGAACCTTAAAGTATTATTTATTGTTTTTCGAAGTATTCATCTCGAAGTTTAATACAATTTTCCATTCGATCGAACCTGTTATTAAAACACTTATTCTACTCCAAAGTCGGTATGTCCAAAATGGCCGACTTGGAAGCGTTGACTGCTTCTTCATTGGACTGGAACCTTTGTCCACGAAGAGTTTTCTTAATTTTAGGAAATGTAAAGAAATCGTTAGGGCTTAGGTCAAGACTGCATGGAGGATAGTCAAGACTTTCTACGTTTTCTTGCTTCAAATAATCAATTGTTTTACCAGCGGTATGTGAGCTTGCGTTGTCATGGTGTAGGATGATGCTTCGCTTTGGGTTAGATTTCCGAACTTCAGCGATGACTTGTGACCATCTGACGCGGGTCGCCTTATAATTATCGGAAACCAAATGCGGAATCCATCGGCAAACTAGCTTTCTCAAACCAAGCTCTTCGTGCAAGATCTTTTGAATGGTTGTCCCTGAAACGCCTATTAACGCCTCTATCTCCCGATATGTCACATGCCGATCTTCGACTATCAGTTGTCTCACAGCAACGATGTTTTCTTCAGTAAAGGCGGATTTTGGACGTCCTTCACGAAATTTGTCACTAAGACTAGTATTTCCACGCTGGAATTCTAAATACCAGCGTTCGACAGTCCGTAGACAAGGAACTTCATCATACAATACAGAACTTCACTCCTCAAAACATTGAATCCGAGTTAGGCCTCTCCAAAAGTTGTAAAAAATTATCGCACGAACGTTTTCCTTAGAGAGATTCATTTTTGTGCGCGACTTGATAGATTCAAAACAACGCTGTAACCAAATAGTTGCATCAATTCTAATTATTTCAACTGTTTTGCCATTCTAAATTCAAACAAATTTGAAAATTTAGCAATTCTAAATTCAAAATTAGCGGGAAATATTTAATTCATGAATCCCCAAGCGACCACCGGTGGCCGCGCATCTATTGTCTTACTATTGTGTCTTGTGTCTCTAATTGACGGTATCTGAAGGGTTAAACGACAGAACTTAAATGCCTAGTATGCTACGACTTTCGGTTCCTCGGTTTGCTTATCCAAGGAGACGGTGAGGTAGACCGAGACGTACCACATCGGATCAATTCAGGATAGATGAAATGGCGACAGGTCACTGGAACAACTTGAAGACACCTAAATTATAATCGGACGGGAAGATCGCAGCTGGCAAATTGTTCCAGTCCCTCGATGTACGCGGTATAAACGACGAGGCGAAACGCTTGGTCCGGACCGTAGAGATTTCAACAACTCAAGGGTGGATGCTCGCCGTTCGTCGGCTTGTCCTGGAGGAATCAAGTCATGTAATTTCTGCGCATACTCTATAAAATGCATCCTATAAAACACCGAAAGGCTGGCTACCCATCGCCTTTTTTTTCGATGGGGAAAATCATCTTATGACAAAACCCGCTCTTGGATGGAGCGGGAGATAGTGTCAGACTTTTACTGACTAAAATCCCATCCCGTTTCTTCTAGCCTTCATACCGGGGCACGAGCTCCCTTTCGGACAACGCTGTTCCTAGTAGGCTTCGACCCATCTGGGCCCCTCCTGCTGCTGACAACTCCTTGAGGCGCGCGGAAACAGTGCGCGCCGTCGACGTCTTGGGCTCGGTCGATTACCGGACGATCGGACAGCGACTTACCCATGGCTCGCCGTCCGCGAGCCCGCGACTACGGTGGCCGGAAATCGGGATCGGAATCCCGGCGGCGGCGGCGAGGGCGCCGTAGCCTAATGCGGTCGGCCTTCTCCTTTACTAGCATTACTGCTTTCGCAGAAGGAGGCGACCGCCTGCCATTCCTCCTCGTTCCGGACCATGGCCTCGACCAGGGCCCGGCGCGAGAGGTCTCCGCCGCCGATCGCCCCCACGAGGGCACGGCGATGCTCCGCCCAGGCAGGGCACACCTCGACTGTGTGCTCTACCGTGTCCTTCGGGCGTTGCGCACAGTGGCGACACCCGGGCGTCTCTTCCGACTTAATCTGAAACTGGTACCTCCCGAACGTGTCATGTCCGGTGAGGACCTGCGTCATGCGGTAGGTAAGGACGCCGTGAGGTCTTTCCAGCCACGCCTCAAAGAGGGGACTTACCGCCATAATCATGGCGTGCCCATGGCTACCCTTCGCCTGTGCTCAAGACTTTGTAGATTGGACTTAACCAGATCTGGATCACCAATTATTAGCCTCTGCCCTCTTCGCACGCCTTTCCATCGAGTCCAAAGCTACTTGTGCAGCAAAATGCAGCCCAAGCCCTAAGACAGTATCAAACGTTTTAATAACCAAAAATAATATCAAGGAATTACATTGATAATAGACGTTTTATATGTTATATGTTTAGATAACAGTCTCATCTCGGTAAGAACACTTTTTTTTTGCCTAGTCCAAATTGGCCATTCTTCTTTTGACTTTTGGAATTCAAAATTTATATTATTAGTGTTGCATATATGAATGTATCGAGTGGATGCGGTTCCCAGGGGCTGTCGAACGAGCAGGTGGTGCGCTACGTGGTGGAGGGCGGCGTGATGGAGCGGCCCGAGCACTGCCCCGACCGCCTGTACGAGCTCATGCGCGCCTGCTGGGTGCACCGCGCGGCCACGCGGCCCAGCTTCCTGCAGCTCGTGGCCGACCTGGTGCCCAGCAGCCAGCCGCACTTCCGCCAGCGTAGCTTCTTCCACACGCCGCAGGGCCAGGAGATGTACAAGCTGCAGCGCACTGCTCTAGGTCAGTCCCCAAGCGACTACTGTTGCCTATCCAAATTTACTCGCGACACGTATACTTACACCACGATGAACACTAGGATTAGTGATCGCAAAAATACTCTGGACAAAGTTGACGTAAGTGGGTGCCAACTACTGCAGCAACTGAACAACATTTCACAATTTACTTAACTAAATACCAGATTTTATTCTTGCCTACCATCGACCTTACTGCATAACGTGATATTTCAATGTTATCCCCTCCTACGTCCTGGTCCTCATCAGCAAATGATAACATTTGTTACTAGTATGAACCTGTGTTTAATAAAAGCCCGCTTTTTTGTTCCCACCGTTGCGCCCCGTAGAGACGTGTGCCGAGTCGGCGGCACGCTGTTGAAACGTAAGTAGCGGTACAAGTTTGCATGTTTAACGTAACGTGAGATGCGTGCGGGCACTTTTGTTATCATTTTCTGAGTGACCATGAACCATTGTAGTGAAAGTATGATTCATTTGCGACACCTAATTTTATAAAAAAAAAAACTGGAAAAACTTGATGGAAATATGCATCGGACTTAACCGTGCATGTTTCAAAAAGAATTAAAAAGATACAAGAAAGTATTTCATTGCTTTGGTACTATAAGCTTTAGTGTGTGATCCGGAGTTTTAAACTGATGCCAGTAGAGATCTCATTGTTCTTTAGAATTCCACTGTCATTTTATTTGTTGGTATTAAATCTGCCGCACTATAATAGTTGGACTTCTTAGTTACAAATGCTTATTTATGTAGAAATAATTTGCATATCCTCAAGTTCCCATCGGAGCAAAACGTGCGTGCGTACTCATCTGATGTCATTGTACAGAGGAGGAGCAGGAGCTAGCGGAGGTGAACGTGGGCGCCGTGGCCACGGGCTCGGGCTCCAACCTGTTCGGCGTGTCTGGCCGCCTCGCCTCCTGGGTGCGCGAACTGTCGTCCCTGCGCTCGCGGGACGACGACGCTGCCGCCGAGCCCCTGCAGCCGCTGCAGCCCGACCTCAAGTCGCCCAACGGCGTGCCGCCCGCCGCCGCCGGCTGCTAGCGCCGCGCCTGCCCGCCTGCTGCCGGCTGCTAGCAGTCAGGCTCGCCCGCTGGCGGCTGTTGGCAGCTGCTAGCGGCCGCGCCCGCCTGCTGCCGGGAGCCGGCCGCTAGCGCGCACACATCTACCTCAGGTCGGTCGCCGAGCCGCCGACTTTTCGAATCGTAGCCGTAGCCTAGTGTAAATATCGTAATGATCGTCCGACTCGCGGGATCGTCTCTGACTCTAGTGTATATCGGGCTCGTCCTGGACCCCTCCGCATTTATTACATTAGCGCACCGGCGCCGCCCCACACGACGCTCGCAAGACGTGCGAGGCGTCCTCGGGAGCATCGGCTCGCACACCGCTCGCAGGCGTGCGGGAGGCCTCACCGGGGCGTCGGCTCGCACACAGCTCGCAGACACGCATGGCGCCCTCGAGAGCGTCGACTCGCACACCACTTGCAGACTTGCAGACATTCGAGGCGCCTTCGTGAGCATCGGCTCGCACAACGCTCGCTGGAGCGCGGTATGCCCCGCCGGGGTATCGGCTCGCACACAACTCGCAGACGCGCAAGGCGCCCTCGAGAGCGTCGACTCGCACACCACTTGCAGACTTGCAGACATTCGAGGCGCCTTCGTGAGCATCGGCTCGCACAACGCTCGCTGGAGCGCGGTATGCCCCGCCGGGGTATCGGCTCGCACACAACTCGCAGACGCGCAAGGCGCCCTCGAGAGCGTCGACTCGCACACCACTTGCAGACTTGCAGACATTCGAGGCGCCTTCGTGAGCATCGGCTCGCACAACGCTCGCTGGAGCGCGGTATGCCCCGCCGGGGTATCGGCTCGCACACAACTCGCAGACGCGCAAGGGGCCCTCGAGAGCGTCGACTCGCACACCACTTGCAGACTTGCAGACATTCGAGGCGCCTTCGTGAGCATCGGCTCGCACAACGCTCGCTGGAGCGCGGTATGCCCCGCCGGGGTATCGGCTCGCACACAACTCGCAGACGCGCAAGGCGCCCTCGAGAGCGTCGACTCGCACACCACTTGCAGACTTGCAGACATTCGAGGCGCCTTCGTGAGCATCGGCTCGCACAACGCTCGCTGGAGCGCGGTATGCCCCGCCGGGGTATCGGCTCGCACACAACTCGCAGACGCGCAAGGGGCCCTCGAGAGCGTCGACTCGCACACCACTTGCAGACTTGCAGACATTCGAGGCGCCTTCGTGAGCATCGGCTCGCACAACGCTCGCTGGAGCGCGGTATGCCCCGCCGGGGTATCGGCTCGCACACAACTCGCAGACGCGCAAGGCGCCCTCGAGAGCGTCGACTCGCACACCACTTGCAGATATTCGAAGCGCCCTCGAGAGCATCGACTCGCACATCGCTTGCAGACGCGCGAGGCGCCCCGCGAGAGCGTCGGCTTTATTATTTTATTAGAGCTCGACCCGAGATGGCGATGCTTTTCTTTTCGTCTGACGATTCGTTTTCATATCAGAAAAGTAATATTTTTGCTGAGACGATATTGAGTGAGTCGATTTGTCTCGACGTGAATCCTATATAGTTTACCTCGACGTTATTATATAGTTATAGAACGGTGTCACTTTTGACATAGCCTATTAATGTTAAGTTTACCGTTTAAGATGTAAAGCGTGTATAGTTTTATGTAGGCGAGATCGTGTACAAATTATTTTTATTGATTTCTTGACGTATAGTTCGTTACCTTGCTACTGTTTCAAAGGTAAAAGTAATTTTGTAACGGGTGTCAAATTCGTTGAAGTTGTTATGTTGTTGTGCCAAGTACTTTTATTGCAAACGTACTTGCGATATGAATTTGTCACTTGTCCTAATCGATGCAAAATGCAACCGCTTATAATACTCAACTGTTGGATATATACCGCTTTATATATCAAGTTATTTTTGCTACTTGTATAAAAAATAATAATGTCAAATATAAAAATTTAAATTAAATTAACCACCAAAGATTTGGAAAATAAACGTCTAAATTTACAATTCTTTGCTGTTACTTATTGTAGCTTTGTTATCAAAGTTTGCAAAGATAATTATGTAATTGTATTAGAGTAATTATACAGGGTCGTTTCAAAATAGTTGTAACTGGTTTTAGTAGGATCGTGAAGCAACACTCACAGTTTAGTCATAATGCGTAAGTTAAACAAGAAAAGACGAGGAACGTGTTATTTAGTGTTGCCGGCCATACGTAGCGATATTTATATTGCACAAACTACAAGCAGGATGCGGATTCTCATGTAGTTTGTACAAACAAGTACTTACTAGTACCAGTTAAGTGACAACGTTTAATTTAAATGACTTCATATACCGCAACAATTATTATTTAACAACTTAATATTATTGTGTATGAATGATATAGATGTATGTCCTAATCGTGTTGCAGTTATCTCATTAAGAATTTATGCTGAAAACAATGTGTTCCCCATCGACTAAATGCAATAGATAATACCAGCCACTATTTTAAATAAGTAGTTATATTACTTACATACTATTATTTTAAACAAATTTACATGTAGGTACTGAAAAGCCAAAGTATATGTAAAGATCAGCGCACACCAGCGAACACACGACACAGGTTTATAATTTGTATAACTGAGGCGCTCGCAGCTCGCAGCGGACCTACTGTGTGCCCCCAGCTCATGTGCTGACCCTTTTGTGCAAAACTAATCAGTTAACTATGTACGTGTATAGCTACTATGTATGCTAATATCTCACTAAAAAATAACTAAGTAATTATATTACTGAAATAGTTAATTTATGTAATACGAATATATTTATGAGTGTAAGATAACGAGAAGTAAAGTTAAATGAGAACATTATATACATTATGTATTCTTAGAGTTCAACTTTTATTATGTTCATATTTTTCCATTCATATAATTACAGTTTTTATAGTAATTTAGTTCACTGAAATAGGTCTATAGTAACACAACGTAATAATAGGATATATTATTATAACTATGTAGTTCCTTTTTATTTTGTTCACATTTTAATGTGCAGTGATTTTTGGCAGCAAGTATTTAGATATTATTGACTTTGTTAATTTAATTAATAACATAACGCGAATTAGACATGGTCGTGGGGTGAATTTATTATGCTTTCAATATGAATTTTCAATATTGTTTTCTATTTGTAACAAAAAAGTATCTATATATTGACGGCAAGATTTTAGTTAAATAAAATTACGACAATCAATTGTGTTAGCTACATTATAGTTAATAACTGTAAAAAAATAATTATAATAAACATTCAACCAAAGTTAGACTCCAATATATACACCAGTCGTGAACATTCGAGTCCAGGCGCGTCGCGGCTGGGGCCGGTGTAGTGCTACTAGCTAACGATATGTGGTATAAGGGTTTAAACGAGTGCCTTCAGACATCCAGCCTTCATGCATGCAGGTTTGTTGATTGTGTGAGGTGGACACGCTGCCGACTCGGCTTAACCTACTCTCTATTATACACACCTTTGTTTTATGAGTAACGCTAGAATTTCGATAACAATACTTTCGATGGCATTTAAATTGTTTTCATTTTAACACAATCAAGAACCTCTGCCACAGGATATCAATTCAGCTCGGTTGTCTATGGATGTGGGCGATGTGTTACGAATGGCTTACCGATAGTATTTTATTTAAGTCGTTGACCACCTTTATATTGTGAATTAGTAAGAATCAGGTAAAAGTAATGTAAGTAATAGTTCAGGAGCGCGAGGGGGCGAAGACCTGGCCGACGGGGGCTAGTACATGAAAGTACACGTTTGTGTTGTTGTCGGGGGCACAAGGCACGTTGCATCACTGATTGAACCATTTTTAGTAAAATCGAAACGAACTCCGTTGAATCCGAAATTCAAATATTGTTTTATATGTAAAATTTGCATAGTGCCTTTTGCTCAATTATGAGGAATGTCGTAGATAGGTATCGTTAAGCTTAACCTAAATATATTAGAACTATAATGTAGTTCCATTTAAGTTATTCGCTAATATTCCAGTGAGTGAGACACACAAAGCCCCACCAAACTGAAGCTCGCGGCACTGGAATGTTACGCGGTGTAATGTACAGCGCGGAGCGACGCCGCGCTGTCCCACGAGCGAGCTGAGACACTCCACGCCAACACGACACCACGCACCCATGCACAGACCTCTAATGTTTACTATTTTATCTCTACTTCTACTTATTTCATTTAAAAACTAAAATAAAAGTTATATGAACTCGTGTTCCCGATTAGCATTTATTTGAACAGTAAAAAAGCCTACAGCGCTAGACACATGGAGTGAGTGAGTGACGCGTGGAGTGACTGCGGCGAAGTCTCGCACAACGTTGCCTCACACAGCGTTCCCTGCGGACTGTGCCTACTATCGACCTTTGTTACTTACGCTCTTGGTTTTATCAGTATTTGTTTAATTGTGATTATCACTTTACAAGGCAGTTACATTACCTCATTTTTAGTGATTATATTATGCATAAATTATTGACTGATAAAATAATTTCCAAATGATTTATTTCCTTGTGTGAATTGTGTATGTTTTGTATAAGTGTCGGGGTAGCGTTGTGCTATATGCTCAATTTAGATACAATTTCACCAAACGATTGAGATAGTGTACAATTTTATATAATTAATTTAATAAAAAACCGAGTACCTATTAATAATTTTAATATTTATATTAATAAAAAAAGTTATAAAAAATAGTAAAATCTAGTTTCAATACATCCTTTAACCCTAAAATTAGATTAAAGATGCTGTTCAAAGTTTTATAGCTAGCTAGCTGTAAGCAATTTAATCGCCAAAAAATTATGTGTAGTATAACCAGCTTGCGAGGATTAAGACCTCGCATTCTATGAGATTCCGTAACAGTGGAATATATAACAGTAAGTCTTATTTTGCGTGGCAACATTTTGTAAAATTCTAATGGGGAAGATTTTGTGTCCAGAGGGCGCCACGCGTATGATCTATTTACATTCTGTGGTCTCGGAGCAGTTTTTATGAAATTGTATGAAATATTTTTGTATTGACGATGTATTTTATTTGGAAATTAAATCAGCTCAAAGAGAAATTAAAGAAGAAGAGGGGGCGACCTGAAGTGGAAGAAAGGCAGACCTTGTAGAGAAGTTAGTAAATAAAGAAAAAAAAAGTACTGCAGTATTTTATATTTTCTTGGTGAATGTTTTTACTGATTAACAATAAACTCTTGACCCCATGAAATTTTATCTGGTTTATTATTGTTTGTGTAAATGAAAATCTAAGCTATCTTTTGTTTTTGTAGGTTAGAGGCGTATGATAGAAATTTTAACTTCACCGACAAATTATGTCCCCAGAACCAGTACAAACCGAAGTTACATACCAAAAGACGATTATTATAAAGATATAAACAGCAATACTCTGAAAAGTTGAAAGGGAATCGTTTGTCTTGGTATGGTCATGTAAAAAGGAGAGATGAAACGCATGTTGCTAAAAGAGTTATGAATTTACATGTGGATGGATGGAGAGGGAGAGGGAGGCCAAAGAAAAGATGGATGGATTGTGTGAGAAGTGATATGAATGAAAAGGGAGTTAGTGATAGCGTGACGAGCGACAGGACAGAATGGAAGAAAAAAACGTGTTGCGCCGACCCCAGATAAAACGGGATTAGGGCAGGAAGATGATGATAAACAGCAATACCCCATGTCCACCATTTAATAAACATCAAATACAAGAATATTTTGGAGAGTGAGTGTATTAGCTCATTTAACCTTTTCACCGCCAAGCACTTCTATAGAAGTTCGGGATTTTCGTGCCACCAGCGCCACAACTTCTATAGAAGTTGTTCATTTTAACTATCTTATTAAAATAAATTTACTGTGATTAAAAGCTTTGTTTCATTTTATTATTTAAGATAGCACTGTCTACTACCCTGTTTTTTATTTTTCTACACAAAATAAGCCCTAGTTTGTCCTAAAATCGGCAAAAACAGAAACTCCGAATTTTGTTACTTTCCTCAGAACGCCAATCACTTCATATCAAGTTGGCCAGTGATGTGCCGTGAAAGGTTGATTTCACCATTGAAATATTTATAAATACAGAAAGTTACGAATATCGAAAACAATTTGAGGTCAATAAAATATGAACTTAGTTATCTACTTCATTACAAAGGATAATAGATGAATTTCGACCTTCAGGTAGATGCCGATACGTAATTATAAAGTTGTTACCAATTCTTGTCGATAGTTATTTTCCCATCTTTACAATACAATTGGTCGTCTATGCCCCTGTGCGCCACCGAGTGCCACGAACTACTATAGAAGTTGGTCAGTGACGTCATAGGCGTGCGGCTGTCAAGGTCACTTTGGCATAGTGCAGCACAAAATCGGATTCGCGCGCACGCATCTTTCTTTCTTTCACTTGATAACAAATAGAAAAATGAGGGAAGAACTTGATTCGGACGAACTTCTTAAAATTTTGCAAGGTGTGGAATCGGACTCGGAGTATTTTGTGGAGAACACTGAACCAGAAGATAATTCTGAGGTATATCTAACTGGATGATAATGTTTATTAATCAAAGAGTAGGAATTCAATAAGTATGTAAAATGTTCGGTGAGCCCAGTATCTCGAGATGCACTGTAATTACAGTAGATTTAGGTACTGTTTTTGTACTCTACACTATTATGAATAGAAGAAAGAAAGACCATAGACCCCATCCCTGATCAGAATCGAATTCAACGTGCCCTCAGTGCCAATAACTTGATATGAAGTTAAAGAATGAGATTATGAAACAAATAGAGATGCATACCTCATTCCTTATAGTTCTAATTGAGTTATGTATTAGTTTCTTTGATACTCATAATTTATGCTGTTTTTTCTTATTAAGAATACTGTGAAATAAAACAAATCTGGAAATATTTAATCAGTTTTTATTTATATTCGTAAAATCAACTTTAAATCTTAACTTTACGCGTACAAATCTTATTCATCGATATGACGATATATACATTTATAGCTTGGCGCTCGGCGAGGCATTGCGTTTTGTGTAACTTAAACTTTAAACTTTTTGTGCCTTTCTATGATTATTTTATCTTTGACATTGTTAATCTATTATTATTATCTATATTATAAAAATGAGCCCCGTTTTCCGTTGTCACGACATGGCATGAAAACGGCTTGACCGATTTGGCAGTTTTTTTTTTTGTTGTGATTGTTATTGTGAGGAGAAAGTTCTTATGGAAAAAAAAATTAGAGTAGTGTAGGGTAGAGTAGGGTAGGGTAGGGTAGGGTAGAGTAGGGTAGAGTAGGGTAGCGTAGGGTAGGGTAGAGTAGGGTAGAGTAGAGTAGGGTAGAGTTGGGTATAGTAGGGTAGAGTAGGGTTAAGTAGGGAAGAGCGGGAGCGAAGCCGCGCGGGCAAAAGCTAGTCTATATTATAAAAATGACCCCCGTTTTCCGTTGTCACGACTTGGCATGAAAACGGCTTGACCGATTTGGCTGTTTTTTTTTTTGTTGTGGTTGTTATTGTGAGGAGAAGGTTCTTATGGAAAAAAAATAAAAATTAGGGTAGTGTAGGGTAGAGTAGGGTAGGGTAGAGTAGAGTAGGGTAGAGTAGGGTAGGGTAGGGTAGAGTAGGGTAGAGTAGGGTAGGGTAGGGTAGAGTAGAGTAGGGTAGATTAGGGTAGAGTAGTGTAGAGTAGGGTAGGGTAGAGTTGGGTATAGTAGGGTGGAGTAGGGAAGAGCGGGAGCGAAGCCGCGCGGGCAAAAGCTAGTTCTTATATATAAATGGCATGGATAAATACTAGAGACTAACTTCATAAGACTGATTTTGTATGCCTAGCGGCGGGACATGGTTTGTACAAAAAATATTGGAAAACACCTGTGATCACCTATGTTCACAAAATGAATTTGAATTTTTCATAAGCACTAAATTAAACCTGCAATATAAACAGTCATGTTACATAGAACATTGAGAAAGATTTGAACGACCAAATATAAGAATATACCCATTCCCTGTCAATGATTTTCACAGTTTTAAAATAATTTTCTGTAAAATGATGCCCACATAATAATTATATATACTTACTCGTAAACATGTGGATTGGGATTTTATCAACCCTGGTCGTTTTATTGCTTTAGCCCACAATCTTTTCCTATTTTTATTTTTGGACTGCACAGTTCGTCGTTTTTATTATTTATATTTAATAAATTGCCAAAAAATTATAAATAATGCTGCATAGATTTAAAGCCTAATGGATCATAAGTATAGCGACACCAAGCGGGAAAAAATGGCATAAATCTTCCCCATTAATAATATCTATTATCCTATTGGTAGGAAAACTTAAAGCAGTAATTTCCTAACACTTTGTATCTACAAGGGTTGCAAAGCCCGTTTCTCTGCTCTAATCCTTTTAAAATTTAGCTTCAGAGGTTTTCTGACTATTATTACTGGTAACCTACAATGGCATGGTATATCTTTCCCGTAGCGCCTTAGCAAACAATCCGCTCTTATGGAACCTTCGCTGCCATTATCTTTCAACTTCTTCAAAAAACGTATGTAGCACAGTGGAAGTCCGTTTTCTTTGGCCCCAATTATTATGAATTCCTTGTATGCCCATGACGGCCATTGCTCAACGGGTATGGGATCTTTGTTACCTCTCGGCAAAGGATACACTTTTTGCATGTAAGATCTACACGTGATTGTACCCATATGAGGCGTATGGACTTGAACATATTTCACGAAAAACTTTTTAATGTTGACATCTTTTTGGCTGTAAAAGAAACGAAATTATTATCAAGGAAAGATAACATGTAACTTTGCTCAATTTCTCGACTTACTTATCGAGGGATTCCATATCGCTTTTTTGTAATCTCCATATGACGCCCCATACGTGAGCATTAGCCGTGGGCACTATAGTAGCGACAGGACCTTCCCAAAACTTTGATAATTTCATGAAGCCAAGTCTAAAGTTCTGCAAAAGCATAGATCTAGGTAACGCTTTTACTAAATTCATAATAGTTACCTATTTACATAGTACTGGATTGGTAATTTATACTTACATCAAGTCGTGCTATAGAAACAAATTCTGCAGATGGACAGAACGTTTTAACCCGAAACCTGACCATATTCTCTGCATAAGTGAAATACAGAAACGTGTCAGGTTGGTGAATCTCGGATTTCATCATATTTGTTCATCAATGGTTCACTACTCACACAGGATTGAAACGGAAGTCATAGGGAGTGGGAAAGGAAAATCTAACAAATGATTTGTGGACAAGTTACAAGAAATTTGCGAAAAAAATCAATAACAATCAATTATTACTATGGCATTGAACTCTGGAAGGATTATGTACTATGTAATATTAAAACTACAGCAGGTGGGGGGTACCTAGGTATATAAAAAAATAGGTGTATTAAAGGTATGTACTTAAATAATACACTGATACATCATAATTTCATGATTATTATCTATAACTGGAAGATTTTGACAGGATTATTGTCAGTATCGATCATGGAGAATAAATGGTTGCAAGAAGTCTATCATTGTAATAAGTAGAATAGGGACTTTTTTATATCTACCTAGGTATGCCTATATCATTCCAAAAAAGGAAAAACTAAAACATGCAACAGCGAGTGAAGCCAATTTGCCATGCCTAACTTGGTCAGGATCAATGCAGCTGCAATGTCTTTTCCGCTAAAAACGGCCGATAATCGACCGTCTTAGTTTTATGTTAAGAGGGTCCTTCTCCACTCGCTTATCGTAAACATCGAAAATGGTATAAAAGCTTATTACTTCATTTAATGCAATCCAACGCGATGTTTGACGAAAAGGCAACGCAAAAAAAGAGAGATAACGCCTGGAAACTCTGTTAGTATTCGGTAATTCCGAGATTTACTCGAAAATTTCACAAAACTTGCTCCAGGAAATAGCTGTTTTTTTTTAAACCCTTAAAAGTTTTAAAGTTGAAAAAGTTGTCATCATTTAGAATCTTAATAAAATTTGCAAGGTCTCTAGAGGATTACTTTTTTGATTTTTTTAATTTTTAGGCAAATTATGAAGTGTCAAAGTTCATACAAAATAGGACATTTTCAGAGGTTTTTACTGGATTAGTTTTACACAAAATTAGAAATTGGTTTCTTTAGAAACCTAGATAATATCCACAAGATACTGTGTTTCCAAAATATCTAATGAAAAGTGTGTAATAACGTCATAATCAGTTATGAGCGGTTGTATGAAAAACAATGAAAATGTGAGTCGTGATGCACCACCTTAATAGGAATCTATTCTCAATTTTGGGCCATAGAAGGCAAGTTTTGCTGGCTGCAGAAAAGTTGGGAATCTTAGCATGGGTGAAAGAATACTACAAGCTGGAACAGCTAAAAGTTTAAAACCAGCGCAAGTTTGATCGTGGATGGAGTACCTACTGCTCTGATCTTTGGGACGGATTTGCCAGATACCAGCTTGATGCACTTGAACCAATTGAGAAACGAGTCAAGACGAGTATTGGAAAGCTTCACAACCTTGAGCATCGCCGCCGAGTTGCTCCCCTGTTGGTTTTTTACCGGTTAAGCGGTTACATTTTGCGTAGTGTGCCTCGAAATTGTATAATTCAATTCCGCCAAACCCGTTCCATCATCAGAACACCAGCGATACGCACAAAAAGTTTTGGGAACACATTCATTGTGATAATAGCTAAGGAGTGGAATTGCGTGCCGGACTCGTATGTTTTCTGTTAGCTGGGAGTCTTTCAAATCAAAAGTGAATAGGTAATAGAATATATTCCTTATATAGAATATAGGGAATAGGACAATATCAACGCTACCTTGGTACAACAAAAGCGAACTCGAAGTCTAGTTTGTTAAGAAGCAACTGGCTACTAAAGAATAGTAGGGAAATAGTGCTCTTCTCAAAAAAATGCTGCCTATGGTTACCGCGGCTTCGGCTTGTCTCCTCTTAGCTTAAAGCTTGTGGCTCAGCGCTGAGATTCCTGGGTACAATCCTTAGATAGCACGTTATGCCTATGTTCTCAGTGGTCCTTAGTGGAATATCTTTGTCAATCATTACTGGTTATTAGCAGTCAAAAGCCCGAAAACCTGACGTGTCTTAGCAAGAGGTAACGTGATAAGTATTCAAAACTGGGTGGAAACCAATGACTATATAACCACTTGACCGCTCATACGGGTGAATCCAGCTCACGACACATATGTGATTTTGCACTTATATTAGACGCCGACATCAGTGCATTTTTTAGTACTGACCAGTTGTTGGATCTGTGCACATTCTTTAATGTTGGTACCTTAAAAACATTTATTGCATAAAACCGAAGCAAAACTAAGTTCCTGTGCAATTAAATAGTGCGGGAAATCATCTAGAACATCTAATTATAAAAAAGATGGCATAAGTTTTCATCAGTAAGTAAAATATGTTTATATTTTATTTACATTATTTGTAATTAGAGAGCTCAAGCTAAATTGGTTGGTTACTAAAAAAGTGATACCGCGTTGATGTCTTTTGAAAAAGTCCTTTACTTTCACTAGAATATTAGATAAGTCTATCCCTTTCTATCCAGAAGTACTTTCTACTGAGTGATGAAGTGATGTGACAACTTCAAAACATAGTTGATAAATATTATTTTATCGATGATTTCCAATGGTGAATAAAAAATTAAGTTACCTACCTTTTAATGTTAACATTTTAGATTTCTTGTTGTTACGCGTAGAAAAACATTTATATTGATGAATTTGACAAACCTCAGTTTTTTTTTTTGAGAGTGAGAAATCGTAGAATAGTTTCTCGCGCTCTGGGTGGAGCGAAAGGCTCCACCCAAACCATAAGAACATGCCATGAAAGCCAGACTTTTACTGACAAAACCAATGAATATACAATCAATTTTGACTGGCCTGTTGGTTTTTCATATTTTCTAAACGTATGGTTCAAAAGTTAGAGAGGGACACATTTTTTTTTAACTTTTGAAGTGATTATTTCTGAAAATATTAACATTATCAAAAAATAATTTAGGTAAACCCAAAAAAAATAGTTTAGGAATTTGGTGGTTTTGGTTGGCTAAAACTGAGTACCTGTTCAATAAAATGGTGGGGAAAATCGTCTATGCTTAAAAAAAGCAGAACTAATCGACGTCGATTTTATCGATATCGATATTATTGCTGCACAATTTACTTGTTCATTACTATTTTTACTGGGTTTGTTGCATCAGCCAATCACAGCCGCTATATTTTCCCCCGTCCCCCGACCCGCAACGGTGAATCGTGTGCCTAGACAAAATCGGTCTATCAGCTCTCAAGTGGTTTTATTCTCTTTGGTGGAAACCGAAGTCGCTTTTAGCGTAGTTACTGAATAATGAATGCCAAATATAGCTGGACCTGGGCGGAGCATCGCCGTGCCCTCGTGGGGGCGATCGGCGGCGGAGACCTCTCGCGCCGGGCCCTGGTTGAGGCCATAGTCCGGAGCGAGGTGGAATGGCAGGCGGTCGCCTCCTTCTGCGAAGCAGTAATGCTAGCAAAGGAGGAGGCCGACCACATCAGGCAACGGCGCCCTCGCCGCCGCCGCCGGGATTCCGATCCCGATTTCCGGCCATCGTAGACGCGGGCTCGCGGACGGCGAGACATGGGTAGCTCGCTGTCCGATCGTCCGGTAATGGACCGAGCCCAAGACGTCGACGGCGCGTACTGTTCCCGCGCGCCTCTAGGAGTTGTCAGCAGCAGGAGGCAAGGGCGTAGCCAGGATTTTGTACAGGGGGGGGCAGGTTGAGAAAATCATAGAGAAACTGAATTTATGTTCTCATACAAAAAGGCGAAAGGTGAAAGTTTGTGAGTGTGTGTGGACGGATGCATGTTTGTTACCTCTTTCAAGCAAAAGCTACTGAACACATTACGATGAAATTTGGTATGTAGGTAGCTGAAGACTCAGAATAACACATACATTGATAGGAGTAGGGTAGGTGTAGGGTAGGTGTAAGATTGATTACTGGGCAGGACGACGTCCGCCGGGTCAGCAAGTGTAACAATAAAAAAACGAATTTTAACCAGAAACAGAATAGTTTTAATTACTTAAACAGTAACTTGCGTGGTTGTTCACAAAATCTATTTAAAACTTTTTCAATAACTTCGCCTTTCTTTCCTTCTACCATTTTTACTGACTTCCCAAAAAGGAGGAGGTACTACGTTCGGCTGTTTGTATGTTTTTTTTTTTTTTTTGTATGTTTGTTCGTCGAATACTCCCCCAAATGTGGACGGATTTTCAAAATTCTTTTTTTGTTCGAAAGTAGATAGTTCTGAGGTGGTCCCATTGTCACCAAATTAGGATCTGATGATGGGATCTTGGAGAAATCGAGGGCAACCTTCAAATTTTATAGGCTCACTTATTGATTTTCGCATATTTTATGAAGTATCTTGTGTATTTGCGTATGGTCGTCACCATCTCAGGTAGCTGGGCTGATGATGGAAGGTACAACTCCTTAACACTAAGAAGTTACTCGAACAGGCAAGGACTGTTTTAGTAAATTGTTTTGATGTTTGATAGGGCATTTGCCACATTTGGTCTCATGATCATCAAGTCATGACCTGATGCTGCAGTCAGGATAGTCTGCAGAGTACCTAAGTCCTCGACAACAAACAGCAGATATATCGAGTTTAGGCTCATTGAAAACGGCTCGATGTGTGGATAAACGTACTGCTAATAAAGAACACCGAAGTACATAGAGACCTGATGCTGAAGCCAGGAGCATCAGGAAAAGTACAAACCTGAAATTACAGCACCGTAGTCGTGTTTGGGCTCATTTTAAACAGGACTAAATTTTAAGTTCATTGCAATGTTGACATAAATCTGGCCTGATGCTACAGCCGGGATTATCAGCATCTAGTCTAATGACTGATTGAAAGATTTACCTTTCGGCTTCATCATCAGATCAGTTCGATATATCCTTTCCCTCTCCAGCATCTAGTCTAATGACTGTTTGAAAGAAGACGGGGAGAGGATATTTCGAACTGATCTGATGATGAAGCCGAAAGGTAAATTAATGTTATCTAACCGTGTTTGGGATTATTAGAACCGTTATGAGATGCGCTCTGACTATAAGGTATTTAAGTTTGACTGAGGGGTACTTTTTAGTGGTGATACCATAACTAAAAAGTGTAAAATAAAAAAAACTTTTTACAAAAAAAATATAACCGACTTCAATGATAAAAAACACTGAAAAGTATCAAATAACTTTAATTTTGGAAGTCGGTGTTAAATAACGAAGAGACTAAACTATTATAGAAACACCGACTTCCAAAATTAAAGTTATTTGATACTTTTCAGTGTTTTTTATCATTGAAGTCGGTTATATTTTTTTTGTAAAAAGTTTTTTAAAAGATTTGCAGTGTACGCGCACGCGCGCTGTGCATCAGCTGCCTCCCCTCTCACCTCGTACCCGCACCCCGCTCCGGCTCGACGGCGCGGCGCGTGCGGCCGGCGATGGCGCGGCGCGGCAGGAACGAACGTCTACCGAGCTACTAAACTCAACTAAACTATAGAATAACACTAAACTGTGCTAGCGAGGCGAAAGATAACAATATTACCATAATTATGAGTATGACATAGCTTAGCTCAGTAAATTTCTATAAAGAGGTGAAATAAAATTCGCTCAGTTCGCCAGCCCGCACGCCTGCTAGGGGGGGGGCAGCTGCCCCCCCTGCCTCCCCCTCGCTACGCCCATGGCAGGAGGGGCCTACTGGGGATAGGGTTGTCCGAAAGGGAGCTCGTGCCCCGGTATGAAGGCTAGAAGGAACGGGATGGGGTTTATAGCCAGGAAGAGTCTGACACTATCTCCTGCTCCACCCAAGAGCGAGTTTTGTCTTAAGATGATTTTCCAAATCGAAAAAAAAACTAGCTGGGAAAAGCCGAGGCAGGTTTTTAGATGTAAGCCACTTCCAGGACATATATTATTATCAGACTGCTTGCCCGGGCCCGAGACCAAGCAGAAACAAAGTAAAAGAATGCAAATTCGTGAACCAGACACGGTATCTACCTAACAGACCAAATCTGTTTTTTTTTTGCTTCTTGTAGGTCCACCTATGAGATTGTGCAGTGTTTGTAATTGTAAGCACGCGCGGCGCGCACCCCGCGCCCCCGCACCTCGCGCCCCACCCCACCTATGAGTACTCAGTAATAAACCTGTGGTCACACATTTATTTATTTATTTATTTATTAGGAGAACCAACAGCTACAACAAAAGGATAACAATAGTATAATAAACATACAGCCAATTACAGGTTCTCACGGGTAGAAATAGTTAAAATAATAGAAAGCTTACGATCACTAAAGCACATAAAAAAAGAACATAGTTAAATATAATTAAACATCCCCTAAAGTACAATCAGCACTATGCATTTTTGAAAAATTTGGTATTCAGCTGAGTGCGTGCAGAATAAGTTTTTGTGTTAAACGGGTCAAAAGAGAACTCCTTACAAAGAACATTAAAGTCCTTACTCGCTCGCACCATGTACGAGTTTCGCCTGTAATTAGTAGAAGAAGAAGGAATAGAGATGGGCGGATTAAATCTAACCGATCTCTGAGGAACATTAAAGCGTAGTTTGTGTAAGAGATCAGGACAGTCAATCTCACTAGATATAATTTTTAGTAGGAAAGTACAATCTGCTAATCGACGGCGATTTATAAGTGGCTGTAAATGGAATTTTTTGCAAAGATTTAAGTAATTATCAGAATGGTATGGTATACGCAGCCGAAAACACAGAAAACGAATAAATCTTTTTTGTACATTTTCAATACGGTCGATGTATTTGCCATAAAAAGGGTTCCAAATCTGAGACGCATATTCAAGGTGACTTCTAACAAAAGAGCAGTAGAGGATCTTAAGAGTTTTGGCATTCTTGAAACACCCCGCGAGTCGCATAACAAAACCCAGAGATCTTGAAGCTTTGGCTACTATTTGCTCAATGTGCACATTAAATAAAAGCTTAGAATCATGAAACACGCCTAAGTCGCGTACACCGTCACATCTCTGCAATAGCTGCCCTTTGAGTTTATATGTTGTAGGGCGAAGGATTGGTTTTCTGCTGAAAGATACTATTGAGCATTTAACAGGGTTCAAATCTAATTTGTTAATTAAGCAATAATCATCTAAGCGGGCCAGGTCACTTTGTAGAGCGTCCATGTCTTCCTCTGATGATATTGCAGAGAATATCTTCATATCATCCGCAAAACAAAGTAAGTTTGAATGGTGGAAACACGAGTCAATGTCGCTGACGTAAATGATAAAAAGTAAAGGACCCATCAAGGACCCTTGGGGTACACCACTAGAAGGTGAAACCCAACTTGACATGTAATTACTGATTACGACCGCTTGGGACCTGTTTTCAAGGTACGAAGTAAACCAGCGGAGAAGATCTCCTCGAATACCATTGTTAAAAAGCTTTGTTTTCAGAATATTATGGTCGATTCTGTCAAACGCTTTACTGTAATCTGTGTAAACGACATCGACTTGTGCCCCATTGTCCATTTTGTCAGTTAGAAAGTCATTGAACAAAGCCAGGTTAGATACCGTTGAACGGCCCTTAAGAAATCCGTGCTGAGAAGGGCTAAAAGACTGACTCAGCGCTGCATAAACTTGGTTATAGACTATCCTCTCAAATATTTTAGCTAGTACACATAATTTCGAGATAGGTCTGTAATTAACAATCTCATTCTTGTGCCCCTTCTTATGCACTGGAGTGATAAAGGAAGACTTCCAGATTTGGGGAACTGAACATGAAGCTAGTGATTTTTTAAATAGTAATGATACTGGCAGAGAAATAGTTTCAGCACACCCAATCAGAAATTTAGGTGATAAGTGGTCTGGACCAGCTGATTTATACGGATCAATTTCACTAATCAGTTTGACTATAACATTAACATCAATTTCGATTGAGTGGATATCCGGAATTAAATTAGAGTTTAAAGCAGATTCGGAAGGACAAACATTAGTAGGCATATCATTGTTAGGATCTAGAAAAGTAGAATAGAAGTGGGAAGAAAATGCATTACAAATAGACTCGGGAGAAGAGATCGTCACATCACCATATTTAAGGAAGCTAGGCATTACATTGGACTTATATCGCTGTTTCACAAAGCTCCAAAAACATTTCGGATTCTTTTCAATAGAGGCCTCTGTTTCAGCTAAGTAGTTGGTGTAGCATTCCGCTTCAAGCTTATTAACCCGCTCACGTAGATGTTTAAAGGTCGTTTCATCTGAAAGTCTACCATAGGTCTTAAATTTACGTAGATATTTAAACTTCTCTTTAATTAAACGTTTGAGTCCCGGAGAGTACCAAACAGGGTATGAGCTGGGAAGGATGGTCTTAGTGGGAACAAACTTATCCTGAATATCTTTTATGGTGGTATAAAAGTAACTTACAGCATCATTAAGCGACATGTCAGACAATACGCTTATCCAGTCTATGGCTGCTATTTCTCTATTAATGGTCGCAAAGTCAGCTTTACCGTAGATGTAACGAATAAAGGGAGCGGGAGTTAGATATGTGTACTCGGCAAAGTTAACATCTATACAGAGGGCCGGATGGTATTTATCAACGGGTGTTAAAGGTACAAGACATTCACGTACTGACACAGTTTCATTACACAAGACTAAATCCAGAATCTTACCATAATTATTTAAAATTCCATTGCATTGTTTTAACCCTAAAACACGTAACTCATCTGTGAGCGTATACTCATCGCCACTAGAGATACTCACGGATAAAAATGTGTTATTATTTATTTGCCACAAAATTCCACTCAGGTTAAAATCACCCACAATTAACATACACGGTCGTTTCATTCCTAGTCGAGTACCTACGCTACCTTAACCTACGTACATGTTAGATTGTCATCTGCTTAACAGTGTCGACGGCGCGCACTGTTCCCGCGCGCCTCAAGAAGTTGTCAGCAACAGGAGGGTCCCAGCAGTTCTGCAGTACTGGCCATTTCAAATCAAAATAATTTTTGTTTGGCTAAGAATTCTAATTGCAAATTAATTTTATTTTAAAATATGGATTTTTTTTCCAAGTGTAGTCATTTGTTTATTGATTAGTGTTACATTTTCATCGCATTTCAATCTTTTTCGTCATCACGGATACGTTAAAAATTCGAGTAATTATGGAATATGAGTACCGTCGTGGCAGCAACGCGGCACAAGCGGCACGCAATATCAACGACGTTTACGGAGCTAACACTACAAACCAACGCACCACCTGTTATTGGTTTGCTCGCTTCCGTTCTGGAAATTTTGACCTGAAAAATGAACCTCGCGGTCGTCCGAAGACTTTGGTCGACAATGACGAATTAAAGGCGATTGTGGAAGCAGATGATACACAATCTACGGCTGAATTAGCAGCAGCTTTCGAGGTTAGCGTCAAAACAATATTGGTCCATTTGCGTCAAATTGGCAAGGTAAAAAAGCTTGACAAATGGGTGCCCCACGAACTCAATGATCGCCAGCGCGAAGTACGCGTCGAGACGTGCCTTGCACTGCTCAACAGACTCACAAATTAAGGAATTTTGAACCGCATTGTTACCTGCGATGAAAAATGGATTCTGTTCGATAACCGCAAGCGTTCAGCAAGTTGGTTGGATCCTGGTTCAGCACCTAAACAATGCCCTAAACGAAAACTTACCCCTAGAAAAGTGATGGTCACTGTTTGGTGGTATAGCACCGGTGTGATTCATCACAGCTTCTTACCAAACGGGGTGAGCATTACTGCAGATGTGTACTGTGAAGAACTGAACACAATGATGGAGAAGCTGGCACATCTCCAACCAGCATTGGTCAATCGCTCGTCTCCGCTGCTGCTGCATGACAACGCGCGACCTCATACTGCACAGCAGACGGTCTCCAAGTTGCAAGAACTGGGGTTGGAAGCTCTCCGTCATCCGCCCTACTCACCAGACCTTGCGCCTACAGACTACTACTTTTTCCAGAATTTGGATAACTTCCTTTCGGGAAAAAAAATCAATACCCGAGAGGCAGTACAAAATGCCTTTGAAGAATTTGTTGCCTCCTGTCCAGCTGATTTCTTTAAGAAGGGCATCAATAAACTGCCACTGCGTTGGCAAAGATGCATTGATTGCATGGGTGATTAGGTACTTCGATTAATACAAATAAAAAATACATGAAAAAAATTCGTTTAAATTTTTTCATACAAAACGGCAATTTCATAGGTTATAAAATTTCCATGTCACAATGTTAGTTACCGTACTCCTCCGAAACGGCTTTATCGATTTTTAACAATTTTTATATTCGTATTCAGTAGGTCTGAGAATCGGCTACTATCTATTTTCCATACCCCTAAGTGATAAGGGTTGTTCACCCTTAAAGTTTTTATTTTTTATTTTTGGACGAAATTTTTTGTTTTTATTTTTTTTATAATATGGAATTAAAAAATACATACAACCCTAAATTTTTTATCACAAACCCCTATTTATTTATAGCAAAAAATAATTTATAAGGCAAAACAACGTTAGCCGGGTCAGCTAGTATTACATGAATTTACCTTCCGGCTTTATCACCACATCAGTTCCATACATCGCCCCCCCCCCCCCTCTTTTCTTTCAGTCAGCCATCGACTACACGCATAAACAAAGCAAATTTTACTTGTTACGACAATTCTGCTATGATTCTATGAGGAGTTTTGTTCCATATCTTCGAAGTTCATGATCAGATCATAACAATATTTCTATGGGACCAACTTGGAAGCATAACCTTTCAGTAAAAAAAAAAAATCAAAATGGGTCCACAATTGACCGAAACATCGGGAACATACCTACATACAAAAAAAACATTACATTCAGCCGAACATAGAACCTCCTCCTTTTCGAAGTCGGTTATAAAGATAAAGACGTAGTGTTGCATTTCTAAAATATGTATTTAAATGTTTTTTAAACATATTGATAAAGCCTAAACAATTTAGGGGCCCCAGTTTGTTTTGTCCCAGAGCCCCCCCCCCCCCCCCCTTGGTCACCTAGCTACGTCGCAGCAGGAGTGGCAGGCGGTCGCCTCCTTCTGCGAAGCAGTAATGCTAGCAAAGGAGGAGGCCGACCGCATCAGGCAACGGCGCCCTCACCGCCGCCGCCGCCGGGGTTCCAGCTCCGATTTCCAGCCAGCGTAGACCCGGGCTCGTGGACAGCGAGCTATGGGTGGCTCGCTGTGCGATCGTCCGGTAACTGTCCGGACCGAGTCAAGGCGTCGACGGCGCGTACTGTTCCCGAGCGCCTCAAGGAGTTGTCAGCAACTGGAGGGGCCCATCTGGGTCGAAGCCTACCAGGGTCGGGGTTATTCGAAAGGAAACTAGAGCCCCGGTATGAAGGAACGGCGCGGGGTTTTTAGTCAGTAAGACTCTGACACTGTCTCCCGCTCCACCCAAGAGCGGGTTTCGTCAATGATGATTTTCCCCGTCGACAGAAAAAAAAAAACCTAGCTACGTCGCGTGTGCCATTCCGGTGTGGCTCCGGTGGGCCGCGGTTTAGGGCAACGCTGGTGAAAGACAGCAAGGGACGTCCTGAATCGAACAATGATTACTATTTAGGGAGTTTAAGACTACAGGATCAGCGGCACAGGCTGGCTTGAGCAAGGGAAGGAGTGGGCATTAAAGGTAGCATCGCGGCGGGCTTCGGCGGCGAGAACGGAGACAGACATCAGAAATAGGAAGCTGATAGCTGGTTTCTGATAGCTGACGCAATTTTAATTGTATATTGCGGAATCGATTAAAACTATTTATAAAAAGTTCTGTTTTGAATTTGCAGCGGTTTGCGCTAGCGGGGTAATTTCTACATGCAGGCTTCATGCTACCTGTTCTCGTATTCTGCTTTAGATAGCTACACATTTGCAGTGAAAATAAATTAATAATGCAGCGTTTTATTTGTGAGTTAAATGACGTTTTTTTACCTGCAAATAACTCGGTAACGTGATATTCTAGGACATAATGACCTTCGCAGCTGCGTAATTATCGCATAATCCTTATACCTATCCTCAATCGATTTTTAGATATCTGTAATCGTGCACCGCCATTTTTTTCTTAGCAGTAATAGTCTATACTTAATATAAAAATCAAAAATGTATAGCTGTATGTGTGCTAAGTGCAAATTTAGAGAACAGCTGAACCGATTTCGCGAATTATTTTTTTGTTGTTTGTTATTGTGAGGAGGTTCTTGCTTATGAAATGAAAATTAATAAAGAAAAAAATTAGGTTAATGTACCCTACATTACCCTAATTTTCATTTTTCAGTCTAGGGTAGGGTGGAGTAAGGTAGAGTAGGGTAGGTTAGAGTTAACAGCTTAGCTAAAAGGTGTCACAACATAACCATTAGGCGGAACGAAGTTCGCCAGGTCAGCTATTAACAAATAATTTTGCATCAATTTATATGATCTGTTTTCTGAATTTCTGAAATTCTGTGTGTCACAAAACTGACTTTAATGTTGTTATATTATAGGATGGTCCTATTTGTAAATAAAAGACAGGTGAAGTATGGACTTATGAACCCAGTCATATTCATCCAAACACTATCATCACAGACATTAAATACGGATAATTATATTATCACAAACTTCTTTGTAACTTCTCAATCATCTTAGGAGAGGCTTCTTGGCCATTATTGGGTATTTTCTTGAGTTCCTCAATATAATCTTCTGGAATTTTGCATTCAATAGCACCAGTTACAATACAGTTTAAATATGTTATACATGGCCGTCTCTCTAGAGGCAACTCTTCATCCTTTTTCCGAATTGGAGGATTGATTGTTTGTTGGTACGTTCGACAATCTACAGTAGAACCATCTAGTAGTACAATTTTTACAGTTTTAGCAAAATACCAATTGGTATCAACTCCTTCTTGTCTAGAAAAAAAAATTGTGAATTATTTTATGAACATCATATTATTAATACATTACTTATAAACCCCCTGGGTTTATAAGTAATGTATGCTAATGCTATGCTAATAATGTATGCATGCTTACTTGTCCAAAGCAGGCATGTCATTATTATGTAATCTCCATATTGCTCCCCATACATAAGCTCCAGGAGTAGGTACTATAGTAGCCGAAGTACCTCGCCAGTGCTCAGAATATTTAATAAAATCGAGTAAATGGTCCTAAAAATAATAATAGGTATGATGAGCATTAGTTTGATGTAGGTAAGTTGTACCATGAATTTCTTATATATATATTGGAAAATTAGGTGTGTTTTGAAAATGCTGTAGGCTATAAGTTACATCTGTAAGATTGTATGACAAGCAAGGTTCACTTTCATCATCACTAAAGCTGTATGGAAAAGATAAAGATTAAAATAAAAAAATAGAAGATAAACTTACGTCCAATCGACCAATTCCTAAAAATTTTGCTGATGGATTGTTTATGTGAATTCTTCTCTTGAGTAAATTACTGCCATAGGCAAAGTAAAGAAACGTATTTTCGATTTCTTCAAACATTGCTGTAAAATAGAACTTAGTAGGTGCATATATTGATTTGGAATGTAAGTACCCAAGAATTAATAAGTATTGCAATAATCTGGACGTTAATCTAGTAAAAACATCAATGAAATAAACAAAAATAATCACCCCGGTTGATAGCCTTGCTCACCGTCATTGCCTGATCGCCTAATCAGCGTAACGAATTGCGATAAAAGTGTTTATGTCGCGGAACCGACCAAATTTAATAGTCACAAAATATGAGGGCTATTGAGTAATAATTGTGCCGTTGCTCTTTGGTGGGATTCTCAATATAATCCCTTTTATCGCAATTCGGAACGCAGGGCTAGTCAGCTCATCAGCTGACTCACTTGACAATCTGACATCTGTGTCTGTGACTTCTAGTGATGTACAACGTTTGGAAATGTTTCCAAATGTCAGAGTTTCCAGGAAGGTCCCCAAAACTCCCGAGAAGGTCGTTTTTATTTATACTTTTGAGATGAATAGGATTTATGTTCTTTTGTAACTTATATAGCACTTTTACTAGCTACGACTTGCTCTGCGCTCTCGTCTCCATGTCGTAACTTGTGAAACGGATATTATCCGGAGAATTTTTGGTGGGATTTCTTCGAATGTTTTAATTATTCGCAAGTGGATATTGTGATGAAAAATACGGGTAGTTCTGCATCTCAAGTGTCTGCGCAACTGGAAAATATATGGAATCATCGAAACTGGATCTGATAATATTATTGTAGTTTTGGCTACGTAGCGAAGTTTGCTGAGAAGGCCGACTCGATACATTTGCTGCCAAATACTAAAAAAAAACATTACCTAATGGTAAAGTAATTAACTATTCATATGAAGACATGGCTTAAAAGACTTAGAATCCAAGCCAAAATATTAATAAATAAAAAAATATCAGTTTGGGACACTGACCACTGACCTTGTCTATACAACTTAATTAAATTTTACAAACTCTTTGAATATAATAATATATAATAGTAATCGAGTCTTGTTGAGGTCAGTGGTTTAAGATTTTCGTAAAAAGGATTGCATTTAAATATGTTGTTGCTCAGATTTTACTTTACGTCGATTATCCGAACAGTAATTTATTGTTATTGTACCTAATAAAATACATTTAAGTACCTGTAGTTGTTTACTTACTCTATAAGGTCCAGCAGGCATTTATTATGTCAGCACAAATCAGTATACGTTTAGGAAGTAAGACTGTTAATAAACTAGTAGAGGTGTTTAAAGAAAATACAAACAACTCAAATTCCATCTATATTTCTAAAAACCTTGGCGCTGCCATGTTTTCCAATGCAATATTTTACAGTAGCATAGACTTTTAATAGTCTTCGTTCCACTGCTCTGTAGTGGTCGTCTGTGGTCAAAGTTTCCCCTTGGAATGAAGCTAATAGTTTGACTGTCTCTGTTAAACTGCCGCCAGAAACCAGCTCTAGAGTTTGCCAGGTCTTGGAGGATAGTCTGAAATTTTAAATACATGTGATGAACAGTCAACAAGACATTAAAGTCAAGGTTAAGGTTAGGTTAAGGTGGTTCTTGAACATCATCATCTTTTCAGCCGATAAGTAGACGTCTATTGTTGGACGTAGGCGTCCCCCAAGTGTGGCTACAATGAATGATCCTGTGCGTCTCGCATCCATCGGATTCTCGTAACCTTTACCAGGTCATCGGTCCGCTTTGTAGGAAGCCTACCAACTATGCGTCTTCTGGTACGCGGTCGCCATCTGTTCTGCGAGCATTGTGGGCACATTGCTCGCTTTTTCGTGCTATATCGGCAACCTTAGTAATCTTGCGGATATCTTCATTTCTGATTCGATCACGCAAGGAAACTCCGAGCATAGCACTTTCCATTGCCCTTTGGGTCACTTATTCTAAAACATATTTAAACCTATTTTTATAATCGAAATATGTCTAGTCTTTCGTATTCTATCTACTGGAAAAGTACCGATTGCATGGAAGCAAGCTAATATGCAGCCAGTGCCCAAGAAAGGCAGTCGAGCTGACCCGGAAACGGTCCATCCTGTGTAAGACTATGGAACGGGTCATAAATAGAAAATTCTCGCATACCTAGAAGCTAACGATACCATCCGAGTGGTATTCGTGGATGCTCGTCTGGTCAAAATTAATCTTGGAGTCCCGCAGGGGTCGGTGCTTTCGACAACATTGTTCTTGTTGCTCATAAATTAAATACGTAAGCCCGGTACTAATTGGGTATGCAGATGAAAGTACTGTTACTGAGAGGTACGTGTTCGAGCGATTGAACTTGTCCTTGAAGGCGGCCTCCGATTGGGACGATGCTGCTATGTTCTTAGTTCAATGCTGCTAAAACCTACATAGGCGTGTCGTTTTTCCGCTAAACGAAGCAAATTTCACCCGTCGCCATCTCTTGGGTAGATGAAGCCTCAACTTTGGTTCATACATCAAGGCAATAGCTCAACTTGCTGTCAAAATATTGGAAATCTTAGCAAAGGTGAGACCATCATGATCATGCCGGAATAGCTGCTCAACTTTTATCAAGCGCAAGTTCGATCGTGTATGGAGTAATTCTCTCATATTTGGGTTGGATCTGCCAAATACCAGCTTGATGCACTAGGGTTGATTGAGAAGAGAGCCATCGGCAATAATGCACTCGTCAAGTCAAAAATCTAGCCTTCTGGCTGGCCTACCACCGTGGGATCTGGAGGCAACAGTCCTTGCACACATGCACGATAAGCGCGTGGAGATGCAACGCCGGGGTGAAAGTCCACTACCGCGACAGGTCGAGGTATGGCGGACAGAGCTCCGGCGGGATCTCACGGTGAAATGGCGTCAGCGACTATCACAACCCAGTGCTGGGCACGCCACAATTATGGCGGTAAGTCCCCTCTTTGAGGCGTGGCTGGAAAGACCTCACGGCGTCCTTACCTTCCGCATGACGCAGGTCCTCACCGGACATGGCAAGTTCGGGAGGTTCCTGCATCGGATTCGAGCGGAAGAGACGCCCGGGTGCCGCCACTGTGCGGAACGCCCGGAGGACACGGTGGAGCACACAGTTGAGGTGTGCCCTGCTTGGGCGGAGCAACGCCGTGCCCTCGTGGGGGCAATCGGCGGCGGAGACCTCTCGCGCCGGGCCTTGGTTCAGGCCATGGTCCGGAGCGAGGAGGAGTGGCAGGCGGTCGCCTCCTTCTGCGAAGCAGTAATGCTAGCAAAGGAGGAGGCCGACCGCATCAGGCAACGGCGCCCTCACCGCCGCCGCCGCCGGGGTTTCAGCCCCGATTTCCAGCCACCGTAGACGCGGGCTCGTGGACAGCGAACTATGGGTAGCTCGCTGTCCGATCGTCCGGTAACTGTCCGGACTGAGCCAAGGCGTCGACGGCGCGCACTGTTCGCGCGCGCCTCAATGAGTTGTCAGTAACAGGAGGGGCCCATCTGGGTCGAAGCCTACCGGGGTCGGGGTTATCCGAAAGGAAACTAGGCTAGAAGGAACGGCGCGGGGTTTTTAGTCAGTAAGACTCTGACACTGTCTCCCGCTCCACCCAAGAGCGGGTTTCGTCAATGATGACTTTCCCCGTCGACAGAAAACAAAAAAAAGTCAAACATCTAAAATCTTGACTTGACTTTACCTACAGGTTGCGCCACCGGTATATGGCGGATGTCCCATCCATACGCACCACGTTTCGGAAACAATTTTATTGTGCGTACAACTAAAAAGTGAAATTCCCGGCCCTAGTCAGTGTTTCCTGATAGTTACAACGCCCCCTTGGTTGTTTTTTTAAGTGAAGAGTGAATAGGTTAGTTTAAACGTGCTTTATCGATCACATTATCGTTTACGTGATGAGATAGCGGTCAAAAGTGAATTTATCTATAAACCGCTGTGCGGAACGCCCGGAGAACACAGTGGAGGTGTGCCCCGCTTGGGCAGAGCATCGCCTTGCACTCGTGGGGGCGATTTCTCGCGCTGGGCCTTGAAGGAGGAGTGGCAGACGGTCGCCTCCTTCTGCGAAGCAGTAATGCTAGCAAAGGAGGAGGCCAACCGCATCAGGCAACGGCGCTCCCAGCCGCCGCCAGATTTCTATCCCAAATTTCCGGCCACAGTAGGCGCGGGCTTGCGAGCAAGCAATGGGTAGCTCGCTCTCCGACCGTCCGGTAGCTGTCCGGACCGAGTCCTAATCGTCGCCGGCGCGCAGTGTTACCCGCGCGCCTCAAGGAGTTGTCAGCAACAGCAGGGGCCCAGCTGGGTCGAAGCCTGGGACAAAGGTTAGCTACGAAAGGTAGCTCGGCCCCGGTATGAAAGGCAAGAAAGAACGGGGTGGGTTTTTTTAGTCAGTAAGAGTCTGACACTATCTCCCGCTCCGCCCAAGGCGGGGGATTTTTACCCACAAAAACTACTTTGCTTTTGCTACTTTACTAGACTAGTTTGACTGTGAAATATTCAAATATTTTCAGTAGTTGAGACGTGATTGGTCAACAAATATAAGCATGAACTAACATGGATACACATTTTAAATTTTAGTATGTTACTTACATGCAACACTGATAAAGAGGGGCTAGTATATCTAGCTCATCCAGCATAGGATTACCAAGTCCTTTTCCATTGTCGAGCAAGATTATCCTATTTTTGTATACTTCATATCTGTGCCGGTCTCCATTTTGTATCAGAAAATCAATAATAGCAATATCAATTAAATTGAGTATCCGCTTCGTACTGAGTAGTGAGGAAACTTTTCTGCAAAAATAAAGTTATTGGAACTAAGAATAAATAGTATTCTGACGATTTTTAGGGTTCGATTCTAAAGGTAAAAAACCGGACCTTATTGCTAAAACTCCGCTGTCTGTCTGTCTGTCACCAGCCGGCTAAATCTCATGAACCGTATTTTTTTAACCTGATATAAACTAGTGCTTGACTGCGATCCCACCTGATGGTAAGTAGTGATGCAATCGTTGATGGTGAGGTGCACTAATTTTTAAGAGCCTATTCACTCTAGCCTTGAAGACGCCTAAATTATAGTCCGACGACGCGACGTGAAGACCGCATAATGAACATTGTAACATGAACATAATCTCATGAACCGTGTTAAAATTTTCACAGATGATGTATTTCTTGCCGGTCTATCAACAAAATAACCAAATATTTAACCTTTTCACCGCCAAGCACTTCTATAGAAGTTCGGGATTTTCGTGCCACCAGCGCCACAACTTCTATAGAAGTTGTTCATTTAACCGTAACCGTTTTTAACCGTTTTTATTGAATTTTTGTGTTGTTCGATGTTTCATGACACTGCCGCGCGGTTTAGTTTTGTCGTTCGTACCTATCTTACTAAATTTCGTATGCTAAATTTGTAAATTTATTTGTTAAAGCTAAGCCTAGGGTACCTAGGTACTATTGTTATTAACCCGAGAGTATACCTACTCTTAGTTAGTAAACAGTAAGCATGGACAGTTCAGGTGAGTACCACTACCCTATTTGTATATGTACCTGTAGGCATACAATTAATGAAGTTTTAATTTAAAAAAAAACCAGTGGTGGCCAAACATTGTCCACAAAACAGATCGCGTTTAAATTCGATACATATTGTTACAAAATATTTTTTATCAGCTGAATTTAATATTACCTAATGTAGCTAACCTACGGCCGGCCGTCCAACCCCGCCGACGTTCTCACCGCCGCAGCCGCCTCCTTGGCCACCGCCGCTATCGCCGCCGCCGCGCCCGCCGCGGCAGTGCCCTCAAGCGGGGTTCGGGAGGAGACAATGGACTGCCAATAACGGCCCCATTACGTCTCCTCCAGGCGAATATCAACCACTGCGCCTCCGCTCAGGATCTGTTGCTCCAGAGCATGGCGCAGTGGTCGATCAACAACGCCATAGTCACCGAGCCGTATTATGTCCTGCCCCGTGGAGACTGGGTCCAGGACCTGGACGGCTCGGTGACTTTAATTTCGTCGGCCGCCGCCGGTACCCCGCCTCCCGAGTCCGTCAAGAGGGGGCGGGGTTGCGTGGCAGCACGGTTCGGGGACATCGTGGTAGTAGGCGTCTACTTATCCCCGAGCAGATCTCTCGGCGACCTAAACATCTCCCTCATTGAGCTGAACGCCGTCGTCGCTGGGTTTAGTTCCCTCCCCGTGGTCGTCTGCGGGGACTTCAATGCCTGGAATTTGGTTTGGGGTTCCGCGACGGTACGAGAAGCCGCGACGGTACAGGCCTGGGTGCAAGCACCGGACTCCCTGCCCTGGAGTACGATCCGGAGGGCACTCCGGTACCACCGGGTGCCCGAATACCTCTGTCGTGTTGTCGAGGCTTACCTATCGGACAGGTATATAGTCTACACCGGTCACCAGGGGGAGTGGAGACGCCGGGAGATGTCGTGCGGTGTTCCGCAGGGATCGGTACTAGGGCCGCCCTTGTGGAACATCGGCTACGACTACGTGCTGCGCGGCGACCTCCCTGACGGGGTCAGCGTGGTCTGCTACGCAGATGACACGCTGGTTCTAGCGCAGGGAGAGTCGTACTAGGCGGCGCACACAGGCGGATTTTTTAAAATTCCTGGCCAAAACCCCAATGTACGAAGTCGGTCATAATAGTCACGTGACGTAATTTTTTGAATCTTAATGATTCCTTGCATCCAATGACAGCTCGCATAATATTTTAAAGGAACGTTTTCATGACTACTCATTATTGCAAAGTATAGACTTCTAAACAAAAACTGAATGTTGCTTAAAATTGAGTTTATTGAAAAAATATATTGTCGTATTTCGAACGTGTTAAGTGTAACTTTTACCATGGATTGTGAAGCTGGAGGTATGTATCTAAGTATTCAAATTAAATTCACTATTGTTTTTAATTTGTTTGTTTACAAAAATAATTAAAGTAATTTGCAATATAAATTTTACGTAATGATTGCTTTTGGTATGCTCTAAAGTTGCAAATTCATTAGAATCAGACTATCTTGTAAAGATTATAATAAAGATATACATCTTAGCTGGCTATCGGTGTTAATTTTAGTTGCTAATATGTGCTACTCTGCTTTTCGTTGGACAATTAGCAATGTGAAGTAAGAAACACGAAAAATGTTTTATTTTTTCTTTATTTTTAGGTTCATCTTCTCAGAATGTCGTCATATGTCGTCAACAATTAGTTGAAAATTATAGGAACTGCAATTTGAAAGATAATAATGAAAAATTTTAAAATCTTGTATAAAGTAAAAGTTTTTTAGGTGTTGAGGATGATTTAACAAATTTTAAAAAATCCGCCTGTGTGCGGCGCTCGCTCTAGCGACACGCGGGGTTGCGATAGTCGTTGATAGGATCCAGGAGCTGGGACTCGAGGTGGCGCTGCACAAATCCGAGGTTATATGCTTCCACGGCCCTCGGAACGCGCCACCATCGGGTTCCCAACTAACGGTGGGAGGAGTTCACATCGGCGTCGGGTCGACGATGAAGTACCTGGGACTCGTCCTCGACAGCCGGTGGAATTTCGTGGAGCATTTCCGACGTCTGGCTCCCAAACTGAACCGGACTGGGGCTGCTCTGAAGCGGCTCCTGCCCAACCTTGGGGGTCCAGACGCCTCCTGCCGGAGGCTCTACGCGGGGATCGTTCGGTCTATGGCCCTCTACAGGGCACCGGTGTGGGCGCCGTCGCTGAAAAAGAGACCGGCGGCCCAGCTGAACGCCTGCCAGAGGGTCATGGCAATACGGATGGTGCGGGGATACCGTACGATCTCCCGTGAAGCGGCGAGCCTCCTTGCTGGCCTACCACCATGGGATCTGGAGGCAACAGTCCTTGCACACATGCACGACATGCGCGTGGAGATGCAACGCCGGGGTGAAAGTCCACTGTCGCAACATGTTAAGGCATGGCGGACAGAGCTCCGGCGGGATCTCATGGTGAAATGGCGTCAACGACTATCGCAACCCAGTGCTGGGCACGCCACAATTATGGTGAAAAGTCCCCTCTTTGAGGCGTGGCTGGAAAGGCCTCACGGCGTCCTTACCTTCCGCATGACGCAGGTCCTCACCGGACATGGCAAGTTCGGGAGGTTCCTGCACCGAATTAAAGCGGAAGAGACGCCCGGGTGTCGCCACTGTGCGGAACGCCCGGAGGACACGGTGGAGCACACAGTCGAGGTGTGCCCTGCCTGGGCAGAGCATCGCCGTGCCCTCGTGGGGGCGATCGGCGGCGGAGACCTCTCGCGCCGGGCTCTGGTTGAGGCCATGGTCCGGAGCGAGGAGGAATGGCAGGCGGTCGCCTCCTTCTGCGAAGCAGTAATGCTAGCATAGGAGGAGGCAGACCACCAATCAGGCAACGGCGCCCCCGCCGCCGCCGCCGGGATTCCGATCCCGATTTCCGGCCACCGTAGACGCGAGCTCGCGGACGGCGAGCCATGGGTAGCTCGCTGTCCGATCTTCCGGTAATGGACCGAGCCTAAAACGTCGACGGCGCGCACTATTCCCGCGCGCCTCAAGGAGTTGTCAGCAATAGCAGAGGCCCAGCTGGGTCGAAGCCTACCGGGGCCAGGGTTATCCGAAAGGGAACTCGTGCCCTGGTATCAAGGCTAGAAGGAACGGGGTAGGTTTTTAGTCAGTAAGAGTCTAACACTATATCCCGCTCCACCCAAGGGCGGGGGTTGTCATAAGATGATTTTTGCCCAATATAAAAAAAAAACCTCTGTAAGCAAGCGCATCGGAATAATTGATGTATAGTTACAATGAAGCCGCGCGGCAGCATAAACAAACAAGTCCATACTTGTCGTCGCACGACCCTCGCTGCACCGTCTTGCGGATTAAACCGGTTTTTGAAAATGTTCCCATTTCGTTTTCGTTTCGAACGCCATGCAAAGAACACAATACGAAGAACTGTTAGAAACGTTTAAAAAACGTTATTTTAAATAACGTTTCCGACCCTTGCTCTTTTCTACCCTACCCTACTCTACCCTACTCTTTTCTACCCTACACTACCAAATTTTATTTTTTTTCCATAAGAACCTTATCCTCACAATAACAATCACAACAAAAAAAAAAAAAACAGCCAAATCGGTCAAGCCGTTTTTATGCTATGTCGTGACAACGAAAAACGGGTTTCATTTTTATATAATAGAAGAAGAAGACTAGCTTTTGCCTGCGCGGCTTCGCTCCCGCTCTTCCCTACTCCACCCTACTATACCCAACTCTACCCTACCCTACTCTACCGTACTCTATCCTACTCTACCCTACACTACCCTAATTTTATTTTTTTTCCATAAGAACCTTATCCTCACAATAACAATCACAACAAAAAAAAACAGCCAAATCGGTCAAGCCGTTTTCATGCTATGTCGTGACAACGGAAAACGGGTTTCATTTTTATAATATAGAAGATTAAGATTATGAATAGAAGAAAGAAAGACCATAGACCCCATCCCTGATTAGAATCGAATTCAACGTGCCCTCAGTGCCAATAACTTGATATGAAGTTAAAAAATGAGATCATGAAACAAATAGAGATGTACCCCATTCCTTATAGTTCTAATTGAGTTATGTATTAGTTTCTTTGATACTCATAATTTATACTGTTTTTTCTTATTAAGGATACTGTGAAATAAAACAAATCTGGAAATAACTTTAAATCTTAACTTTACGCGTACAAATCTCATTCATCGATATGACGATATCCCCATCACTACTGTTTACTGTATATTTAGTTATACATTTATAGCTTGGCGCTCGGCGAAGCATTGCGTTTTGTGTACGTTGGCGGCGAAAAGGTAAGTGGGCTCCCATACAACAAAGGAGATTGTTTTGCCGTTTCTTGCTACTGACGCGACGGTATGAATTCCTTCGCACGCGAGTCGGCCTCGCACTTGGCCGGTTTTTATCAATTCATCAATAAAATAAACAATAAGTACTTACTTACAATAGTCATTATCATTTTCCCATTCCATTTTCAAGTTATTATAAGATCGCCTCCACGGTGACTTGTTAACTTTGAATTGTTTATCTAAGTACAATATCGCCGCTCCTTCAATATCGCCATTATTGTCTGGACATACAGTTTCATTTACTTTGCAGTAATAACACTTTCCATAGACACATACTCCTTTATCTGGAACAGGGGAAATATGAGGAGGATTCTCTCTATGTTTATTTCTTTATAAAGTAATTACGTTTTTTAAATAAGATGTTCAATTATAGGTACATATTTATTACAGATATTTCAGTCTATCACATAATCGTAATTTTTCAGTAACCTGGCTCATAAGTGCTATACTATTGCTGTAGTACTATGCGTTCCAAATAAGAATAGGATCGATTGCCATGTTGTGACGTCACGTCATACTGTCAAATCGAAGAAATTAGGTAGGGTGAACGAAACAAGACATTTTAAAAATTTAATTTATTTACGAATCGAGAATAGTTTTTCAAATTTGCTCATCTCTGCGTCACTGTGTAAAGTGTCCGAGTATCGGCAAATGGAAAAAGAAACCGAATTCAACCTAACAAGTAATATAAGAAAGAAAATAGTTTTTTTTTTAACTTAAATCTACATTTAGCTGATTTATATTAAACAATAACGTTTTTATTTTACCTAGGTTTAACTAAGACTTAGTAATACAAAGCAAAAAAAAAAAAACTCAATTGATACGCAAATAAGTTTTCTTTGCAAACCGTACTTTTCACTCAACATTTGACAGATCGAGGTTATTGGCTTTCCAATTCTTATTTGGAACGCATAGTACCTAGTGTACCTACTTGCTCTAAAATATACCTATCACTCACCATTTTTAACCATAGTCTTTTTCAACCCAGCTGTAGCATGAGATAGGATCTCTTTGTTGAAACGAATCCTTCTAATGACAGAAGGGGCCACCCACTTATAGTTCAGTATCATTGCCAGGTAGTATGTGAATACTTCCGAATTGTAACGGTCATAGCCGGCGTAAATACTACCTCTTATCACATCACTTATATTATACCTCTTTGGTTTAAAGTACACTTTTTGTTTACCCTAAAAAAAAACATATTTAAGAAAAAAACGCCAATGGAGAAGTTTCATGATGCAATGGAATTAAAATGTAGATAATAACCAAAAACTTAGTGCTTTTTATTTTAAAACCATCACTAAATATATCTGAGAAATTAATTATTTTATTTGCCTCAAGTGTGATATTTATCATTTCACCTGAGATCTTCATCATCATTTCCACCGAAATCTGTTCACTGTTGGACAAAGACGTCCCCTAAGAGTCGCTATAACGAAGTCATATGCGTCTCGCATCCAACCGATTCCCGCGACCCATACTAAGTCGTCGGTCCACTTTGTGGGAGGCGTTCCAACGCTGCATCTTTCGATAAGTATCGCCACTCCAAAACCTTTCGGCCTCATTGATCGTCTGTTTTGCAAGTAATGTGCCGCTTAAGTTTGGCGATTCTTTGGGTTATATCAGTAACTTTAGTTCTCCTGTGGATATCTTCATTTCTGATGCGATCACGCAAGGAAACTTCGAGCATAGTCCTCTTTCCATTGACTTTACGCCTTCTGATAAGGACCATTGTGACCATTGTGAGCGACGTTTCAGAACCATAATTTTGTCATCACTCGCAACACGCACTGTTCATAGACTTTCGTCTTGAGAACTTCTAGTTAAGATTCTCCTACCTTGATAGGAGTCGGTGCTATGTGGTGTTTACCATGATTCATTTTTACTTTCACTCTTTCGGAAGCTCTATTGAGGTCACCGAGCATTGTACTGAGCGCCTCTGTAGAGTGATTTACTTGCCATTAATATGAATGCCTAGGAGAGGATGAATGACTAGAGGATGTCTTTAAGGTTCTGGAATGGAGAGGGATCCATTCCAGAACCTTTAAGACATCCTCTATTGTTGCCGTAAACGGTTTCGGAGAAATTACGTCTCTGCAAAAGGATCGGTTTCGAGGTTTGGTTCTGAAGTAGGAATGTCATGGTGACTTTTTTGTACAAACATTCTGCACTCGGCTATCGGATAGTCAATCTGGCACCGTTGGAGAGACTGCAGTACAGCCCAAGTCTTTATTAAGTCTTTCTCGTAGTCCAGAAACGCTAAGCAGAGAGGCAGATCGCACTCCTCAATCTTCTGTATAATCTGCCGCAGCTTATGTAGGTATGTTGTATACGGCGCTGAAGCTTTTCCGGAATCCGGCTTATTCGGGAGGCCAGAAGTCCTCTAACCTGTGTGCGAAATGGCTCGTGATAGCTCTGGCAAACAGTTTGTGACATGGTTCAGAAATGAGATAAGTAGGCCTGTAATTCTTAAGCAAGCATTGTCACCCTTCTTAAAGAAAAGTACCACCGTTCCTCTGCATCATGCCTGTGGTGTTTTTCCCTAAAGTATGATGAAAGCAAAAGCTTCTGAAGGGCCGGCCGTAATTCTGTCCTCACCTGACGCCTTGTTGTTTTTCAGCTATAGGCTGACGTCCGGGACATCTTCAGTAATGCCCGTTCAATCTAGCTTTTGGTTTCGTTTTAGATGCGCAACGGGTTAGTGATTGACGTGTACAATAATTGTAGTGTGCTGTTGTGTACAAGAATATAGATAGCTTCGATTTATCGGATATGACTTCAGTTTCGTGAGCTGGTTCTGCCCACTAGGCAGATCTCTTGCAAACATTTTTGAGCCTTTATTCCATTCAATCCCATCGCTCAAAGGGGCAGTGACCGTGATTCAATGACTTGGAAGCCGTCTATTGAGCAGCTGCATGCAAAGTTTGAAGAATCATTTCACATCTGACTTTCTTCATAACTTCGAGAGCTCATGAGAAATGTTAGATCGGAGAGCCTCTTGTCTATCAATATGGTTGTATGGATAGTTCCCATGAACCCATCATTCTATTCTGCCAAGGTTGTCGAACTTCCCTGGCGCTTTCACCTCAACACATCTTTCTATTTCTGTTATTTATTTGAAGCTGACAGAGACATTGCTTTTTACTGATTGATGGAAGTAGGATGTAGAGCTGAAAATTATCATTGCAATAAAAGAAACTCTGAGAGAAAATTCTGAAAACTTACCGACCTCTGGATGTCTCTTACCAGCTTACTTTAGTGATTTTGAGATAATAGGCACCCAGATGGCCATAGTTAGGCCTTTCAGACAATCAATATTTGCTTGTAAGGAAATGCAACATTACCTATCTTATTGTAAACTAAATGTCTTATATCTCTATTAGGTTGGAAACTTTTTAGACCACATGTTTACAAACCTTTAAAAGGAATAATAACTTTAATTGTGTCCCCTTGGGAGCATTATCAGCCAGTGCTATCTGTGAGGTGCGCAGAGCTTGCAGTACCTGACCTGCCGCACCATTCTTATATGGGAATAAGGACTCCTCATCAGCCCACTGCAATTTAAAAATATTTTTTTATAATTTTGACATTGAATGCTTTCTCTCTTGCTTTTTATTTAACATTTTTGATATGTGGATAGTGATTTTATTATATTTATTGTATGTACTTTATTGTACTATGTAAATAATGAAAGAATAGGTGAATTCTATAGCTCAAATGTTTTTAATGTATAAGCAGTATTAATAGCATACAGGCAATTCTACATAATTCAATCAATATTAAATACTACAGCTAAGTTTTGTAAAAGCAAGTCATTTAAAATAATTAAATTTTTAATTACTGATATAAAAATATTGATAAAAAGTACATAATAATATTGTTATCATTACCGAACTGGCCACAAACAGTTTGCCTATACTTACATTTTCAACACTCTGCCAAACACTGTCTAAACTAGCCGTGGAAGAATTAAATGAGCTTATTAAAACTCTTTGAATAGGTAGAAATTTAGAATTTTTGTTGTGATACTGACTGGGCAAGCGGTTGAGATATTCATTAATTTCCCTGATAACAGGGGGTATCGGGTCAGACTTCACAATTGGTAGCTTAAAGGTAGCAGGTTTGTGCTCAGTGCTAAGTATATAAAAGAAATATATATTCAAAGCTACCAGTAACAGTAGAAACAATGAGAAACCAAAGATACAATTCATCGACATACTTCATTTCAATGTAATTTTACATTAAATTTATAAGTCTACACCTGACTGACATGAACACAAGTATCGCAGAGACGCAAGATTATTATTTCTATACCTGCACGGTTAATTACTTTTGGCTTGCATTCATTCTCTTACCCTTGTCTCTGTTAAAAGCCTTGTCTATATTTTTGGCACATAAATAATTATTATTGCTTGACTTAGGATTTAAATTTAACGTTTCATTGACTAGTTATACTGGAGCGACTCCTAAATTTTAACCCTTCAGATACCGTCAATTAGAGACACAATAGTAAGACAATAGATACGCGGCCACCGGGTGTCGCTTGGGGATTCATGAATTAAATAAAGATAGGAAAGGAAATTTTGTTTTGTAGAAAAGTAAACACAACATAAAAACAATGTGAATTATTCGGGCAGCGGCCGCACGCACACGCAACGCACGCAACGGGTGAGGTTCAAGGTCTTATTGTCACTTGTCAATGTCACTGTCATGGTGGCATAACGTGTCACTTTGTTTTTGTTAATGTTTTTGGCTTAGATGTTGAGTTTTTTAAGCCATGACTTCGTATGAACAGTTTTCAATTTGTTTACCATTAGAATATGGATGTATACATTCTAATGTTTTAGAAGTATTTGGCAGTAAAAGTATCAATTCAACCTTCTCACACTTAGCCGAGATAGTCTACAACAAAATTTTCAGCTCCATTTTGCCGAGATTGCACTGGTTTCAATGATTCCTCATATTGTCCAGTTAGGTACTTAGACACTTCACTATACCAATTTTACATCAAATTATCTACTAATATTGGAATATTAGGAATCTATTTGCGAATAATTATAACATCCACTGAAGTTCACTCATTGTCTTTCTCGTTCTAGTAAATTATGGTTCAGGTCAGGTTAAGTGTCAGAAAAGGTTGGAAGCATAGGAAACTGCTATTCGGTGCTGCCAGATCAACCTTAGTTTATATTTTATTTATTTAACAGTTTATGTAAACACAAATAAAAAGAGAACAAATGAATGCTTATTTCTAAAGAAATTTCTTCCAGCATACCTGCGAAAGGAAAATTGGAGAAAAAGAGATGTAGACACTGTAAAAGGAGTACACACAAAAAAACATAGCTAACAATAAAACAATATAATGTTAGGGTTTGTGTATTTTAGTTTCGTTATTTGATTTATTTAATCTCTATTCGATTGAATACAACCTTAATTTTAATATTTTATGCTGGCAATTTTACTCTTTAGCTTGTTTGTAGTCGTTCTGTGATTGGTTAACACAAAGTGGCGGGAACCAATCAAAGAACGTGCTTTTTCCCGCCAAAAATGATGGATGGAGCGAAAAGTTTGACCGGTGGCGCGGCAATCTTGGTTCCTGGAACTTAACGTGATAGGCGATTCGAGTAATCTGTAACCTAGTGCTAAGTACCTATTATTGTAATCGAACGACTTGAAAAATACAAGACATTTCGTGTAATCCTTGCATCTTCATTTACTACCTCCTGTTCCTGCTGGTGTTTACATTTCAGAAGTGGGATTGCAACGTAAGTACACGCCGATTAATTTGCATTTATTCTATTTTCACGTCAATACCCACTGCTTGGTAACATGATTTTTTTTTAAATATTTTTATCTCGTACCTACTTGATACCGTCAATTAGATTATTAGAGACACGATCATAAGACAAGGACAGCGAACCGGCGTTCGCTTGGGGTTTAATGAATTAATAGTTATAAATAGACCTTTAAAGTCGGTCTGTTTAAAAATTAAATAACAGTAATAAAGAATTTATCGGTTTTTATAATTATTTCTCACGATTATGATTGTGTCCCCATCACACTAACTTTGCATAATACCGTTCTGTTACCGAGTAAAGGCATTGATATTTTGTGATTGACTTGTTGTTCTGGCGTTAATCTCGGTTTAAGTAATGAGGATATTTTTACAAAACTTGCTCATATATTTTGGTCAGGCTGCTTGCTATGTTAAACTCAATAGTGTCGTAGTTTATAGACTGAAATATTTTGATATCTATCACAAATACTCGAATTATTCTTATTCACTGAGATATATCGGACTGTTTTTTCCATATACTTTATCTTTTAGAAACACTAACTTTAACTCGATTCGAACATGTTACGATCAGACATATTACAAAAGGTAGCCACAAATAACCGCACCGTTTTCAATATGTGGGTATGCGATAATTAAGTAGTGAATGGAATACCTACAGTCATAATTTGGTTCTCGTTTTTTTACGCTTTTTCAATTGCCAGCTTTGAATTACATATGCATACAGAGTACATAGTTTAATTGATCAAAGCAAATGTTTTCGTTTTTCTTTTGAGATCTTGCATCATGGATGGGACATCTAGACGTCCAAGCATGGAGTCCAGTCAACGACGACGGGAGACGCCCTTTGCGATGGCGCGTCGAAGTAGGAGCCGGGTGAGAGACCACAGCCGTAGTCGGTTGCGAAGTCGCAGCCCCCGTCGCAGCCGAGATCAAGAACTGAGTTCGAGCCATGAACGAGTGAAGCTCCTAGAGAGGCAGCTGCTACAAGAACGGGAGCGCCTTCTACGTGCGAAGACCCGCAACCGAAGTCGCAGCCGTAGCAGCGCGCGGCGCACATCTTCACAGCACGCCACCCGCCGTAGCAGTCGCAGTCATCGCGGTGGGACATCTGATCATCATCAGCGACGAGCGGAGGTTGATCGTCACGACGGTGGCGACCCACAGGCTGAGCATCGTAACGTCACGGGATATTTTAAAAGGTCACGTAGCCCATCTGTATCTAAAAAATATATTGTCGATGTTTTCAAATGTCTGAAAGATAGTTTGACATCTCAACCCGCCCGAGATACACACTCTTTTCAAAAAATAGATCACATGAACATACTGCCTAATTTTGATCCATCGACAAAAAACCAACGAATTGACGTGTGGCTTAAAAAGGTCAACGAATGTGCTAGTGTGTACGGTTGGGATGACAAAACAGTCGTTCACTTTGCTATGCAGAAACTCCAAGGCCTCGCCAAAACCTGGTATGAGGGCTTAAACTCTGTATTATTTAACTGGCAAGAATGGCAAGATAAACTCATGAACGCGTTTCCTTGCGAACAGAATTACGGTCAGGCCTTGGAGGACATGCTTAAAAGAAGAAGTAGGTACAGTGAACCTATAGAGGTTTATTTTTATGAAAAATTGGCTTTGCTTAATCAATGTGATATTGTTGGGAAACGCGCGGTAGACTGTATCATTCATGGGATCAGTGATAGGACCCTCAAATCGGGTGCTCTAGCATTACGGTCCTCTCACCCCGATCAAATCTTGCAATTCTTGATGAGCAGTAGAGATTCTTATCAGCGTTTCGATCGAAACCATAACAAGAACAAAACCGATCCCTCTAGTACCCCTAATAGTCAGTCTAGCCAACGGTCGGGTGCTAAGTCAGATTCATTCCCTGGTTGTTACAATTGTAAGGAAAGGGGTCACAGCTTCTTACATTGTCCTAAACCGCTTATAAAATGCACAAAATGCAACAAACTAGGGCATACAGTTGATAGCTGTGGCGCGCAGCCACAAAACAATTTCGTAAAACCCAGTGGCAATATTCCAAAAGCTATGCGTATTGATGTGACCAGTCAAGGTCGCGACTTGCACCCGAACTCGAAGTTTATCAAGGATGTAAAAATTAACGGTACCCTACAGCAAGCTTTTATAGATTTTGGGAGCGAAGTCACGCTTATAAAGGAGTCTGTAGTGTGTGAGTTAGGCTTGACCCATGATCATTTACCGACATTATTGAAAGGGTTTGGAAACGGTATAATAGAGTCGCCGGGAGGGTTGATGCTTAATTTTGAGGTGGATGGCGTCAATGCTCAGGTCTTATGCAAGGTTGTGGGTGACGATTTGTTAGAGAAATCCGCGCTTATAGGGCAGTCATTCACTGAACAACCTCAAATTTTAGTTTATAAGGATGTAACTAGGCTACAATTTATCGATATCAGCAATGAAATCCCACAACCAGATCCGGATCTAACAGATTCCTCTTTAAAGGTTCGGGCAAAAGGATTGGTAGAGCTCTATGGTGCAGCATCAGTGAAGGCGTGGATTGAACCCTCCACATGTGGCAGCGTTCTCTTGAAAAATGTCGTTGCTGGTAAACCAAATAAACAGTACTTTGTTTGTGGAGGTCTCTATCGCTCTGAAAATGGTCGGATCTATGTAACCGTGTTCCCATTGTCTCACTCCTGCTCGATCGCTAATAATTTAGTTTTATGTCGTGCACAACGAGTAGAGGTTGTTAGTAGGGTAGTTATTGAACCACCAGAAATCCCTTTGGCGATTGAGGGCGACTTCGATGAGAATCTTATTCGTATCGGCAATAAGGTACCAGAAGATGCAAAACGAAGGTTGTTCGAGCTGCTTAGAAAATATCACCGTTGCTTTGCGTCTTCTCTTAGGGACCTAGGTTGTACTAACGCGACCGAAATGAATGTAGAGTTGAACAGTGAGCGTCCTGTCGTCTACCGCCCATATAGGTTATCACATTATGAACGAGAAAAGGTACGAGCAATGGTGAAGGAGATGCTGGATGCAGGGATAGTAAGGGAGTCGATTTCAGGGTACGCTAGTCCAATTCTACTTGTACGCAAAAAGGATGGATCATTTCGAATGTGTGTCGATTACCGTATGCTCAATTCTATCACTGTGAAGGAGCGCTATCCTATGCCCATTATTGAAGACGAGATAGCACGTCTTACTGGCCAGGCTTGTTTTATTTCACTAGACCTTACATCAGGATATTACCAGGTTCCGATTTCAGAACAGAGCAGACATCTAACTTCATTTGTCACGCCAGACGGCCAGTACGAGTTTAACCGCATGCCGTTTGGTTTGGCGAATGCACCGGCTGTGTTCCAACGAATGATGAATTCGATATTAGGGTCGTCTCGGTTCAACAAGGCAACTGCTTATTTAGATGACGTCCTTATTTTTGGTAGGGACTTCAATGAATGTCTGGATCGGTTCGAGGAAGTATTGCAGGTCTTGGAGAAAGCAAATCTCACTTTGAATCTTTCCAAATGCGACTTTTTACGGGACAAAATTGATTATCTGGGCTACGAAATTAGTGCAGAGGGGGTTAGGCCAGGTGATAAGAAAATCGTTAGTGTTATGAATTTTCCACGACCTGAGAATGTTCATAATGTACGCCAGTTCCTGGGTTTGGCTAGTTATTTCCGTAAATTTATCCAAGATTTTGCACGGATTGCCTTGCCTCTCAGTATGTTGCTAAAAAAGGACTCCTCATGGACATGGGGTGATAGTCAAGAGGAGGCTTTTGAAGTCTTGAAATCCAAGTTGGTTGATAGGCCCATTCTTGCCATCTATGATCCTGCAGCAGAGACAGAGCTTCACACCGACGCAAGCAAGTTAGGTCTTGGAGGAATATTATTGCAGCGCCCCGAAGGTAATGATACCTTTCGTCCAGTAGCTTATTACAGTCGACAGACTTCTCCTGAAGAGAAGAATTTCCATTCATACGAACTCGAAACTCTAGCAGTAATCTGCTCTTTGCGAAAGTTTAGGGTGTATCTGCTAGGGAAATCATTCAAGATCATTACAGATTGTAGTGCTCTACGATCTACGTTCTCAAAGAGAGACCTGATCCCGAGGATAGCACGCTGGTGGCTCTTACTGCAAGAGTTTCAATGTTCAGTTGAGTACAGAGCAGGCGTAAAGATGGGCCATGTAGACGCGCTATCCCGTAATCCAATCGAGAGTCCAGGGGAGGGTCCCAGCGATCAATTTTCTGTTATGTCGATCACTAATGATGATTGGTTACTTACGCTTCAGCTTGGCGATACCGAACTATGTAGGATTAAGAATATTTTAAATGATAGTCTTAATCAGAAGGAACTCGGATACATAAAAGATAATTTCGTGGTCAAGGATAACAAATTATTTCGTTGTATAGGTAATGATAAAAATAACGTTCGTTGGGTAGTGCCGAAAGGTGCAAGGTGGCAAGTTTGCCGGATGAACCATGACGATATTGGCCATTTTGGGGTGGAGAAGACCCTTGAAAGAATAAGAAAACATTATTGGTTTAGCAAAATGTCAAAGTTTGTCAAAAAATATGTTAGTTCATGTATTGAATGTGCATATGCGAAGAACAAGACTAATACACACGAAGGTCTGCTCCATCCCATCACAAAAATAGAGGTACCATTTCATACGGTGCATGTTGACCACCTCGGGCCTTTTGTTAAGTCAAAGAGAGGCTATACTTATTTACTAGTAGTTGTAGAAGCCTTCACTAAATTCTGTTTTATCAAACCCGTCAGAAATACTAATAGTTTGAATGCAATTAGAGTTCTTGAAGATATATTTCTTACATTCAGGGTCCCCGATCGTCTTGTTAGCGATCGTGGTTCCTGCTTTACATCTCAAGCTTTCAATAGATTCTGCCTAGATAAGGGAATTAAGCATATTTTAAATACAGTAGCCAGTCCAAGGTCGAATGGCCAGGTTGAACGTTACAACCGTACCATTCTCGACTCCTTAAAAACGATGACTGTTAAATATGGTGAAAAGGATTGGGATAGTCATGTTGGAAAAATTCAATGGGGTTTAAACAATACTTTACAGAAAACCACTGGCAGGACTCCATCAGAGGTATTATTTGGAACCAATATGAGTAGTGAAATAAATCCCATTCTTAACGAAATTACTAAAGACTCGCGTGAAAACTGTGAAATTACTGATATTCGAGAGGAGGTCAAGAAAAGGATTGATAGTGAACAGATAAAGCAAAAGCAAATTTATGATAGAAATAGGGTACCAGCCCGCATCTATGTCGAAGGCGAACTTGTCAAAATTACTAAGACTTGTTTTAATAATGATGGGCAAAGTAAAAAGCTCATGCCCTCGTTCGTAGGGCCCTACCGTGTTACCACAGTTTTAGGTAGGGATAGATATAAAGTAGCACCGGTTCCAGGGTTGACCAGTATGCAAAACAAACGACCTACCACCGTGGCAGCAGATCGTATGATGCCATGGATACACACTGCGGCTCTAGAGGTGCATAATTCTGATACTAGTGGCTCTGACGATGAGGACGCTATTGAACCATAATTTGACCATTTTATTTAATTTTTGGAGATCTGTGTCACTGTGTATCCCATTAAGTTTTAAGTGACATTTAACTACAGATGCTTGTCGTTCATTGTTTTAGATCAGGCACGAGAATCGATCGGATCGTGACTTGATTCAAAAATTAATGTCCTACTGACTGCCACAAGTAAATCGATCGTCTTGTAGGCATCAGTTAGGCCCCGAAAAATCGATCGTTCGGGTTTGTAATTCTCTGATGGGTAAACCGATTAATCGATCGTTCGGACCCTAAAGCAAAGCTAGATTTAAGGTGATAGAAAACATATATCGATCGCTGTTTTCTGATCACATTCCAAGAGAAATTAATAATAAGTCATAGACCATATTTCTCATCTGATGGATGTAATTTAGTTGCTAGATATAGAAATTGTTACATGAATTTATAAAGTTGATTTGTACTTCACACTCCTTGATAGTAGTTAAGTATTTATGTCAGAATACCCAATTGAGTGAATTGTTATTGTATTACATACCACTTTATTAAAGTTGTACATAAGTTAAATTAAATATTTGTATTAATTAGCTTAAATTCTTATGAGGATATTGTCATTAATTCGTTAAGTGGTATACGTGTCAATCAGCTTTAGGGAACATGTTATAATAGATTTAGATATTTTCTTTTTAGAATTGTAAAGTTAAGTAAGAGTTTCTTATTTTCATTTAAGTATACAAATTTGATTGATACTACTGTTATTTGATAGTCAAATAATAAATAATGTTGTAAACTGAGCAACCGGTCAGCGCTCCGATTGTTAGGGTTCCACCTGGTGTCGTGTTCGGGGACGAACACGTTGTCAGGACGGTCGATTGTTAGGGTTTGTGTATTTTAGTTTCGTTATTTGATTTATTTAATCTCTATTCGATTGAATACAACCTTAATTTTAATATTTTATGCTGGCAATTTTACTCTTTAGCTTGTTTGTAGTCGTTCTGTGATTGGTTAACACAAAGTGGCGGGAACCAATCAAAGAACGTGCTTTTTCCCGCCAAAAATGATGGATGGAGCGAAAAGTTTGACCGGTGGCGCGGCAATCTTGGTTCCTGGAACTTAACGTGATAGGCGATTCGAGTAATCTGTAACCTAGTGCTAAGTACCTATTATTGTAATCGAACGACTTGAAAAATACAAGACATTTCGTGTAATCCTTGCATCTTCATTTACTACCTCCTGTTCCTGCTGGTGTTTACAATAACATGCAAAAAAAGATATACGATATAGATTTACGTACGTGGGTAACTAAATGCCGATTTACCAATAGAGAACTTTATTCACCACAAACAATAAGTAATTAGTCCAGTAAACAATAATCCAAATCACAATTGGACCGCTTTCTGCAAAAATGATCCAACCCACAAACTCGACATTTTCGATATTTTGTGACGTATGAACTCCAAATAAGGTATATTTTGACATATCAAAGACTCAGAACTCTATGTTAATAATTGACGAAAATCCGTATGATCCAACCCACAGCTTTTATGGCAAACATCATTATTTATAATGCATGAGTGTTTCAAGCTATTAGAAACATTTTTGCATTTTTTTGATTGCCCTGATATGTGTTATTTTTTTTTTTGCTATAATGATTCAAACTACCTGGAACATTTATGCTTTTTATACAATATGGGAAATATTACGAAAAATATTTTGCTTAAATGTTCCAGTAACCTTGAACCATTTTAACTTTATTTTTAATAACATCCGACTACATAAATAATGAATCAGACCACAAACCACATGAATATCTACTTAAATATAGAAAAACGAAAAAAATTAATTCTTAGAAAAAGATTTCACGGTGAAATCTAAAATTATCATTAATATCTTTTCTTTAAAGTAAACAGACTATTATTTTCTAGCCAAAACCCTTAATTAAGTAGGCATTTATTTATTTAAACCTTCTATATTTTATTGTAATATTTTGTATCTTCAATAAAATTTCATGTTTTGCTTCAATAAAATTTCCGGCCTTCAATACTGTTAGAAAAGTTTTCGTACAAAAATTCAATTTGAGGTGCAAGAGCCTTAAAAAAGACACTTGTAACAAATGTGATCTTTATACAACGGCATTGAAAAACTCTACTACCTCAACTGAAAGAGCAAGTGCCCAAAGACAAAAAGAAGAACACCATAAAATTGCCGAAGATTTAAGGAAGAAGATGAATGAAGATTTTGAACAGGCTAAAACTTGTGTAGAAACTGAATGTCTGACTTACGATTTGGAGAAAACATTGCCGTTACCTAGAATACCGACCAATATCGTTTTCTACAAACGGCAGTTATGGGTTTACAACTGCGGTATACACTCGGCTTCCAACGATGTTGGGAATTGTTTTGTTTGGGCTGAAAGCGAGGCTGGTTGAGGGGCCCAAGAAGTGGGCTCATGTTTGAGAAAATATATTAAGTGCGTGCTACCCCCTACAGTGAAAAATTTGATCTTGTGGAGTGACTGTTGCGGGGGTCAAAATAGAAATATAAAAATCGTTTTGATTTTAAAGGCTTTATTAAGTAGCCACCCCATTCTAGAGACAATCAGTTTCCGGTATCTGGAATCAGGACACACTTTCCTTCCCAATGACAACGATTTCGCAAAAATAGAGACTCGACTCTGTGAATCTATATTGCCATTATGAAACAATGCAAAAACAAAAACCGTTTACAGGTGCATAAAATGGAAAGTTGTGATTTTTTTGGATCTCAAATTCTAGAGAAGAACATAGTCAATAGAAGTACATTTAATGATAAGAGCAAAGTAAACTGGCTAAAGACAAAAGAAATTTTAATCACAAAACAGAGTCCACATTCTTTGTTTATGAAAACTTCATTTAATGAGGATTACAAAGAATTGAGCATTAAAAAGAAATTTAAAGGTGTTGCTTTGGATGTCGTAGAAGAAGATTTGCAAGCATTATGGCCTTCAGGAAAACGGATTAACAAAAAGAAGTTAAATGATTTGAAATCGTTATTTCATCTTATACCAAATGATTGCATTGATTTCTATAAAAAACTGAAGGGAGACGATGCAATAATAGACGATATAGATGGTTATTGTGAAGAACCTGACTTTGATTTAGAGGAGGAGTAGGGTAACTATTGTATTTTTTTAAATAAAACAAAAATATTAAACAGTTAGAGTCTCTATTTTTTGTCATACTTTGGAACATTTTTGCAGTTTTAATTCCGCACCTTATTCAGCTAATTTCATACAAAATGTATTTTGTAATAATGATTCACGCACATACTTTCTTGAATACCTATTAAACTATTAAATTTTATTTACTAAATACATGCATGTAAATTACTTTAGTACACCTAGAATATCATAAAATTAAAAATACAGCATTAAGCATTATAAAGCCAGAGAAATACTGGAATAAACTTTAAACTCAATTATCTCGAAATGAGGTTTCGGTGGGCTGGATCATATTTGCAGAAAGCGGTCCAATTAACACTAGAGTACCGTTACACTATCGCCTCGGTCGTTAAATAAAATTACTTCCCACACTTAGGTAGATCGCTCTTGTTCGCAGTCGAAATCAGAACTGACTGGCTTCCGGACGGGGGGCTCGTATTTATATGCGGAGCAAAGAAAATTCTAGATACTGACGTCTCAAGATAAATCCAGAACAATAGAGTCGCGTCGCGGGGCAATAAATCAATTTTATTGTTCCATATACCGAAAGTCACTTACATGCGAATTTAAAAAACTATAACCTATCTATATTACTAAACCTAACCTATCCTACGATAAACCTATCATAGAATTTATCAATTTTTTGGAGTCGGTGCCAAGCTAAGTAATGAAACGACTGGTAATTCCTGAGTATTTTTCCGTTTTAGTACAACAAAGCTCGATAGATAGCGTTGTTCATTGACCATTGCGCTATGGTTTCGTTACCGACGTTTCTACAAGTAGGGTTGCTACACATTTGCTCATTATATTCACGTGATTAAAGATCTTGAAGCAAATCGTCGAACTGCTTGCTTTGCGTTTGTTTGCTCTAATTTTATTGTATTTTTTTGTTTTTAGGTAATATATCTTAAAATATTTGTTGTTTTCCGATTAGAATTAATAATTAGAAGCTGTAAGATTTATGTTTGGTTTTTTCTGGGTCTGTAGGTTTTATACACCTATTGCTTGGCACCGACTCCAAAAAATTGTTAAATTTTATGATAGGTTTATCGTAGGTTAGGTTAGGTTTATTAATATAGATACTAGATATGTTATAGTTTTATTTTTAAATTTTTAGTGCTTTTAGGGTTTTTTGAAGTCGGTTTTGTTTTTTTGCAAAAAAAATTTTATTTGTTAGTTTTTAGTGACATATTTTTTATTTTATAAAATATGGATAGGCCTAATAAAGATGCTTCTCGTATGAGAAAACGGCGTCAAACTGAAACTGAAAATGAGAGAGGAAAACGCTTAAAAGAAATTAGAGAAAGAAACGTTCCACGCATTTCAAATGCGAACCCTGGCCAGCGCAAAAACAGACTGTCAATCATGTCAATATGTTACGTAGGTTGAATAAGAAAAGTCAAAAAGGTTATAATCATCGTCTTAGTTTGAATCGTACTCGATTGGCCACTAAAACCTAAGAAGATTACTACCATCGTCTTTCTTTAAACACGCTCGACTAGCCAATGAAACTGAAGAGGAACGGTCAGAACGATTAAGTGGCCTACGTATTCGTTCTAGTCAGAGGCTGCTTAACCCTTCAGATACCGTCAATTAGAGACACAATAGTAAGACAATAGATGCGCGGCCACCGGTGGTCGCTTGGGGATTCATGAATTAATAAACGTTGCTATGTACCAACAGTCGACGTCCTCCTTTTTTTTTCGGTGGGAATAATCATCCAATGACAACCCCCGCTCTTGAGTGGAGCGGGAGATAGTGTCAGACTCTTACTGACTAAAAATCCACCCCGTTCCTTCTAGCCTCTTCATACCGGGGCTCGAGTTTCCTTTCGGATAACCCTGGCCCTAGTAGGCTTCGACCCAGCTGGGCCCCTCCTGTTGCTGACAACTCCTTGAGGCGCGCAGGAACAGTGCGCGCCGTCGACGTCTTGGGCTCGGCCCGGACAGTTACCGGATGGTCGGACAGCGAGCTACCCATGGCTCGCAGTCCGCGAGCCCGCGTCTAAGGTGGCCGGAAATCGGGATCGGAATCCCAACGGCGGCGGCGAGGGCGCCATTGCCTGATGCGGTCGGCCTCCTCCTTTGCTAGCATTACTGCTTTGCAGAAGGAGGCGACCGCCTGCCACTCCTCCTCGCTCCGGACCATGGCCTGAACCAAGGCCCGGCGCGAGAGGTCTCCGCCGCCGATCGCCCCCACGAGGTCACGGCGATGCTCTGCCCAAGCAGGGCACACCTCCGGGCGTACCGCACAGTGGCGACACCCGGGCGTCTCTTCAATCCATGCAGGAACCTCCTAAACGTGCCATGTCCGGTGAGGACCTGCGACATGCGAAGGTAAGGACGCCGTTAGGTCTTTCCAGCCACGTCTCAAAGATGGCGTGCCCAGCACTGGGTTGCGATAGTCGCTGACGCCATTTCACCATGAGATCCCGCCTGAGCTCTGTCCGCCATGCCTTGACCTGTCGCGGCAGTGGACTTTCGCCCCGGCGTTGCATCTCTACGCGCATCTCGCCGGTCGCTTTTGCAGCGACGGCCCCCACCCCGTATTCCGAGGGCCGTAAAAAACACATAGCTTCGGATTTGTGCAGCGCCACCTCGAGTCCCAACTCCTGGATCCTGCCAACGACTTTTGCAGCCCCACGTGTCGCTAGAGCGACCGCTGCCTGGTGCGACCTTCCCTGCGCTAGAACCAGCGTGTCGTCTGCGTAGCAAGCCACGCTGACCCCGTCAGGGAAGTCGCCGCGCAGTACATAGTCGTATTCGATGTTCCACAAGGGTATAGCCCTAAAATTTCCACTACCTTCACGACGTCATCTGCCTTCCACTTATTGACAAGTTCCGTTGCCTATCTCTGAACCCAACATCAGAACTGCACGAAATACTTATCAAACAAAAAAAATACATCAAAATCAATCCATAAATGACTGAGTTATGCCCGAACAAAAATTAATCGGATATCCAGAGAATGATATTGTTACGCCGTTAAATTTCAACACGTCATATCGCCGACAAAATAAAAAGTGACAACGAATAATTAAAACGCATTGCTGTTCGAAAGCTCTAGAACCAAAGTACCTACCTAGCCTGGCAAGATCTGGAACATTCCCCCATAAGTACTCGTTGCACCTACTATTTAGTAGGTATTGCAGCATTATCATGTTGCTTAATTCGTTTAGCTAAATAAAAACTTTTTCGTTCGCGTTAGTTTACCTTTTTCTAATATTATTTTTTTTGATTTGAACTTAGAATAGGAAAATTTGGAGGTTTGACAAGGAAAAATTTTATTTGTCATTCGGCGACGAAATTTTCTGAGAAAAAGTGCTTGATGAACACGAATTAAAAAGGAAATGTGATTATAAGTAATGATCTAATTGCGAAATGTTTGGTGAAACTCGGTAGTAAATAAAAAACCGATAAGTGATAGTCAATATAAAGAACCGGTATGTATTTTAAATATTTTATGTTTTGGCTGCTTTGAAGGTTCAGTTTCGTGTCTCATAGTGATAATTTTCCTTTTCTTCTCACGATAGATTATTTGTCAATCGGTTCTTCGAGTATTCTTGGAACATTCTTGGAGTATTCTTGGAGCTTTCTGGATATAGACATAGAAATTCACAGAAGTGGACAGTACAGCCCACTGCAATTCATAAATGCGTGCGCCAACTAGCGCATGACGATACATGAGAAAACCCCGGTGGACATCGTGACGTCACTCCACGTGAAGTTTTCATGATCCCTATTTTTCCTTATTCTATAGCAGTAGCAAGTAATATTTGAGTAGTTTTTTTTTACGCTATCTGTTTTATATGTATAATCACAGCAATTCGTGTAAAAAGGTTGCGGAATGAACTAATTTCTTTGATAGTTTACGAGTCCGCGCATGAGGTCCCGTGATTGCAATCCCGTACCTATAGGCACAACTTCCAAATTATAAATTTTTATTTTTTTTATATATCCATCTCGCCACCTTACTTAAACCCTATTTTTATATATATAGAGTCGCCGAATTTTTTATTTCCTTTTATAATTTTTTCTATGTTGTTTTTTTTTAAATGCAAAATTATACGTGTACAAGTGGTGATTTTTTTTTTTAACGCTACAGTATGTAATCTGTAGGTACCTGTAGGTGGATAAGGGAAATGGTACTTTCCGCCATTAAAAATAGAGTCGAAATTCGCGTGAGTGACTCGCGAAGGACAAAGTAATAAAATTGATTTATGGCCCCGCGACGCGACTCTATTGTTCTGGAACTATCCTGAGACGTCAGTATCTAGAATTTTCTTTGCTCCGCGTATAAATACGAGCCCCCGAACGGAAGTGACTGCGAACGAGAGCGATCTACCTAAGTGTGCGAAGTGATTTTATCTAACGACCGAGGCGATAGTGTAACGGAACTCTAGTGCTAACTGTGATTTGGATTATTGTTGACTGGACAAATTATTTATTGTTTGTGGTGAATAAAGTTCTCTATTGGTAAATTGGCATTTAATTACCTACGTACGTTTGGAGGTAAGCGGAACAGAGAGTAAAGCCCCGCAAACCTCCATTGAAAAGGGAGGATCCTCCGGCCAGACCGGATGTTATGGTCTGGTGGGCGACTGCCCGATAGTTAATGTCGGGCTGTCGTATATGTTCAAATCGCGCGGAGAACTCTGATTGCGCGATGCAGGATTTCGTGTTTTCTTCGTAGTTCTCATGTGGCGTCATAGATGTCGCTACATCACTCCCCTCCGGAGATCGGAGATCGATGGTTCTTGATGCCTCTTGATGTGTGCCAGGCCAGTGGTAGGTTGGTTCCAGTGAGTCGGAACCGATGCCGCATAGTTCTCGGTGAGTCGGAACTGTCTGCGGTGATGCCCCAGTGAGTCGGGGTGTTGCTATCCCAGTGAGTCGGGATAATGTCTCAGTGAGTCGGGGTGATGATGTCCCAGTGAGTCGGGATGATGCCCCAGTGAGTCGGGGTGGTGCTGTCCCAGTAAGTCGGGACGATGCTGCAGGCTCCAGTAAGTCGGAGTAGTGCTGCTAGCTCCAGTGAGTCGGAGCGGTGCTTGTGCGACGTTGGGCTTGATTGCTGGCGTCGACTAGGAGAGGTTCTTCATGGCTCTTCATATTACTGGCCGAAGGTGCGGTGTGCTAAGCCAAGGTCGCTGATGCGGCTGAGGTGATGACCAGGTATGCCCAGGTAGGCATATTGGTGGTCAGGATACCCTTAGCCGTGGGTGCTGGCTGTATGGCTCGTTGCTCGAAAGCGTGAGGAAGTGATGATGACGTCACGAAGTAGTAGCTGCACGAAGGCTGCGCTGACGTTCTTTGTCGAGGGTCACCAGTTTGGAAGGTATGCGAAACAGGGAGTAAAGTTCCACATACCTCCGTTGAAAAGGGAGGATCCTCCGACCAGACCGGGTGTTATAGTCTGGTGGGCGACTGCCCGATAGTTGATGTCGGGCTGTCGTATATGTTCAAATCGCGCGGAGAACTCTGATTGCGCGATGCAGGATTTCGTGTTTTCTTCGTAGTTCTCATGTGGCGTCATAGATGTCGCTACATACGTAACAATATTTTTGAATGAAAAACGTTTTCTAGTTTTTTTTTTAATTATCAGTAGTAGGTAAACCTGGAAAGTACAAACTGTTACAATTACAACAAGCCCAAACTCGGCTAGAATACATTGTCTTATTATGGAGTTCCGGTGCCTCTCTCTTGGCTTCATCATCAGATCTGATGATAGAATGGTTCTTATTGTACGCAAATGCTTTACTTATAGGTAAAAATACCAAAATTGCTGTACGTTTTCCTATAAAATTTGAAGAGTTTCCTCGATTTCGTCAAGATTCCATCACCAGGTTCCAACTTGGTGACTATGGGACCATTTGGGAAGTATACTCTTTCCAACAAAACAAGAATTTTTGAAATCGGTTGATAAGCGACGAAGTTATACGCGAACAAACATAAAAAAAAATACAAACATCCGAATTGAGAACCTCCTCCTTTTTTAGAAGTCGGTTAAAACACATATATAACCACTATTATAGATAGTACTGGAGCAGATCAATCCCAAGCCGTTTTGTCTTCAAGATACTCTTTTACAGTATAAAAAGCATTCTGACAAAGTTTCCGCTGTACAAATGATTTAAACTTATTCAGGCTAAGTTCTTGAATGTGACTGGGAAGTTTATTATAAAAGTGTATACATTGGCATCTAAATGAGCCTCCTATTTTTTGAACCTGGTTGCAGGAACTACAAATTTGTGTTTGTTCCTAGTATTTACGCTATGGATATCACTATATTTTTTAAACATGTTTTTGTTTTTATGAACTTACAAAATATTGTCATAGATATACTGAGAAGGTACAGTCAAAATATTAATATTTTTTAATTTATCTCCGAGCGAGTATCTGGGACTCAGTTTATAAATTGCACGAATAGCCCTTTTCTGCAAAACAAAAATTGACTGGATATCGGCGCCATTTCCCCACAATAAAATGCCGTATGACATAACACTATGAAAATAGCTGAAATAAACTAAACGGGCTGTTTCTAAGGGCGGGTTGTTTCAAAAGGTCGGTTAGCGTTACATACGAACAGTCAAAAGTTACTATTACGTGAGAGGTTTTACGTTCGTCAAATTCAGAGCGTTGTTTCAAACACACAGTCAAAGTTAATCGGGTTGCCAGTAGAAAGCAACACATTTTCCCAATAAAAATGGTTGGGAGATTTTTTGAGTATGGCAAAATTGCATCGTTTATGTCATAATTTGATCTATCGGTTCCAAAGATTTTATATATCCTACTAGAGTAGACTAGATTGACTACGAAGAAATATTACACTGTTTAAAGTGTTCTTTATTCTCATTAGCATTAAGTTCATGTGTGTTATTGACACGCAAAAGGGAAAAATGGCCTGGAGTAAGACACTGAGATAAATCCTCTCTGTCCCTTTCGCACATACTACCAGAAAAAAATAAGAAACAGATGGAAGTTTTTAGATTGTTCCAGTTATCGTTAAATAGTCCGTGTTCATGCATTTTGATAGGTTTATGCAACATAAAATGAATTGCAACTAAATATTTTATTTTAAATATTGCTTCTTGAAATTTTATACGCATTCTTCTTGTATTTAATGATGATTTCATTTAGATTTAGTAGCTATTCGTAGTAATTTTCAAATTATAAAAGGCAACATTTAGGAGGTTTCAATTTGACAGAATTTGACATCAATAAACAATATGGCTGATGCTTCATAGGGCTAAAGTTGTATTTTTAATTGTTACAAGTTTTTATCTCAATGTTTAGTAAAGTATAAAGTGTGCAAGATGTTCAAAACGTTGCTGTGTAAAGTTTCGCAATAGTGATGAGTATCCTGGTTGTGGAATTTCATTTTATTTGGTAAGTTTTCTGTTTTGTTTACAAAATATTTATGTAGGGTGACAACAAACATCGTTTTGAATTTCATGCGGGAATTAAAACATATTAACTGCCTGTAAAAATACATAGAGAAGGGGCATCATAAACGACTCAGAAGACGGACTGGGTGCTAAATTTTATAAAATTCGATTGTCTACTGTTCAAGTTTTATATTATTATAAGCAAATTTCTAAATATCTGAGAAGGCTCAATTTTTTTTTTTTAATAAATCAAGCGCCCACCAATTTTACTAATTTTATCTTTTCTGTTGATCGGGCGCCTTTGGCCGTTTGGCGATCTTCGGCTGCTCTTATGACACAACGGAAAGCGGCGACCAGCGGCGGCCAGAGGTGCGGCATGCGGGACGTGTCTTCGGACCTATTCAGTATTAGTTATCTGTGACCACTTCTTAAAACGACGCGCGTGCGCTCCAAAATCTTCTCCACATCGATATAGTACATTCGAGAATTATATTAATTTTAAAACATAGTCTTTAACTTTAGTCCTTAGGTAGGTCCCTAATAAATGCCGCACGCAATGCTGCATGTATGTGGCTTAACCGTTAACTACTAGAAATATATTATTTTTTATGTTTTGTTGTAGATTTCCAAGAAACGAGAACCATCAGCAACAGTTGCTTTGAAGTTGTGACATTTAAACATTTTATATTCAGCAACAGTTTTATTTGTGGTTGCCACATTAAGTCTGAAGATGTAAAGTTAAATCAACACTAAAACGTAATTCTATTCCATCTATATACCCTTTTGTAAGTTCATCCGTTTTTAAAAATCCATTCAGTAGTTTTTGAGTTGATTGCAAACAGATATAGACAAACGAACATAGTAGGAGACTTTTTTTGATGTGGTAAAATCGCCAATAACTTATCCTGCTCTAAGGTAGAGCGCCTTACGCTCCATCCTAGAGCGGGACAAGTTATTTGAGGTTTATACTGAATAAATCTACCCGTGTCCTTCAGTTGCCCTTTGTGTTCCAGGACCATGGTTTCCCTTTCGGAAATTCCCTGTGGCGCGTTAATGTATTATTTATTGTTTATTTTTTAGTTAATACGTGCAATTTGACGTAATAAAAAATGTACAATTTTATGTCACGCATCAGTCTATTTTTAATAAAGTAAAAATAAAAGAATAATATTACTTTTATTATAAACTAACTAGTTTTTTCTTTCAGACAAACCTTATTCTGATAGGTGTAGCTGTTCAGAAGTGATCTTCTTACGTAGGTACACACACATTAGGCATTTTTTATCAGTGTAGATATTTCATACTCGCATAAGAGGATATTGCTATTATAATATATACGGACATCAGCTATTTCCTAGTCATTACAGAGAAAACTCTGTTCCCTTTTGGTAAGTGCATGTCTATTTTGATGTATCAAAAATATCTTTAACTAAATTTTAAGCAAAATTGTCCCGTAGTATGTAGCTAGTGTATGGACACACTAGTAGAACGAGATGACAGGACTCTTTCTGACTTTCCTTTTCAGGTACGCTTTTGAGGTTTCCGTAGTCAATCTAGTACTAGGATATATAAAATCTTTGATCGGTTCAAAACTACAACATCAAAGTGACATTATTGACTAGCATATTATATTCGGTAATTCATTAAAATTAAAGAAAATATAAAATGGATACGTTTACACCAAAGTAAGTACCAACAATATAATAAACACGATAATATTTTTTAAACTTTAAGATAAGCAACGGTATTTCTCAATTTTTTGGGTTCACGTGGTGTTTTATTTTTACAGAGAACGTGCTGTAAATTTCACACTACTGGAAAAACAGCGCTTCCAAGCACTACTTGAAAAGTATAAGGACACCGGCGGCCTTAGGGAGTCACACCGGCGGCCACAGAGCAATCGCCCGTGGCCTTGCTCTTGCAGGGTGCCTCGTGTCAAGCAAATTTTTAAAAACACATCGCAAACATTAATTTTAAAATTTATCATCCCTATATTTGTTAATTTTTATTTGTATAACTTTAGCATTTCACGTGAAACATAACGAATAGGTACCTACCAACAAACCAGACCTACTTTCGCATCACATAGGTACTTTTCCCGAGGACAAAGGGCCTCGAAAAGACCTGCCGCCCGGAGCCTGTGGGCAAAAATCATCCAATGACAACCCCCGCTCTAGGGTGGAGCGGGAAATAGTGTCAGACTCTTATTGACTAAAAACCCACCCCGTTCTTTCTAGTCTCTTCATACCGGGGCTCGAGTTTCCTTTCGAATAACCCTGGCCTCAGTAGGCTTCGACCCAGCTGGGCCCCTCCTGTTGCTGACAACACCTTGAGAAACGCGGGAACAGTGCGCGCGGTCGACGTCTTGGGCTCGGTCCGGACAGTTACCGGACGGTCGGACAGCGAGCTACCCATGACTCGCCGTCCGCGAGCCCGCGTCTACGGTGGCCGGAAATCGAGATCGGAATCCCGGCGGCGTTGACGAGGGCGCCGCTGCCTGATGCGGTCGGCCTCCTCTTTTGCTAGCATTACTGCTTCGCAGAATGAGGCGACCGCCTGCCATTCCTTCTCGTTTCGGACCATGGCCTCAACCAAGGCCCGTCGCGAGAGGTCTACGCCGCCTATCGCCCCCACGAGGGCACGGCGATGCTCCGCCCAAGCATACCTCGACTGTATGCTCCCAGTGTCCTCCGGGCGTTCCGCACAGTGGAGACACCCGGGCGTCTCTTCCGCTTGAGTCCGGTGCAGGAACCTCCCGAGCTTGCCATGTCCCTGCCGCCTGTCGCCCTGAGGTCTTTCCAGCCACGCCTCAAAGAGGGGACTTATCGCCTTAATTGTGGCGTGCCCATTCATCCCATAGATATACGTTATATATACGCGTTTTAAATACTTTTTCTTTTAGTTTGTATCATCATCAGATGAACTATCGTCGAATAAAAACGATTTTAATACAAAAGAGTCCATATTGTTGAACGGAACTACTTGAAAACGACAACAAACATGGCGTAAAATGACGTTAACTAGTGGCTAGTGCATCAGTAATGGTAATAGTAACTTTTTAACGTATTTTTGGGCCGCCATTTTTTGAAACAACCCATTTTTTGGTTTAAAGTACGTTAGCGCCATTTTTGACTGTTACTCATGAGCAAAGATTTTATATTCTACTAGAGTAGACTAGATTGACTACGAAGAAATATGACAGTCTTTAAAGTGTTCTTTATTCTCATTAGCATTAAGTTCATGTGTGTTATTGACACGCAAAAGGGAAAAATGGCCTGGAGCAAGACACTAAGATAAATCCTCTCTGTCCCTTTCTCACATACTACCAGAAAAAAATAAGAAACAGATGGTAGTTTTTAGATTGTTCCAGTTATCGTTAAATAGTCCGTGTTCATGCATTTTAATAGGTTTATGCAACATACAATGAATTGCAACTAAATGTTTTATTTCAAATAATGCTTCTTGAAATTTTATACGCATTCTTCTTGTATTTAATGATGATTTCATTTAGATATAGTAGCTATTCGTAGTAATTTTAAAATTATGAAAGGCAACATTTAGGAGGTTTCAATTTGACAGAATTTGACATCAATAACCAATATGGCTGATGCTTCATAGGGCCAAAGTTGTATTTTTAATTGTTACAAGTTTTTATCTCAATATTCAGTAAAGTATAAAGTGTGCAAGATGTTCAAAACGTTGCTGTGTAAAGTTTCGCAATAGTGATGAGTATCCTGGTTGTGGAATTTAGTTTTTTTTGGTAAGTTTTGTGTTTTGTTTACAAAATATTTATGTAGGGTGACAACAAACATCGTTTTGAATTTCATGGCGGGAATTAAAACATATTAACTGCCTGTAAAAATACATAGAGAAGGGGCATCATAAACGATTCAGAAGAGGAATGGGTGCTAAATTTTATAAAATTTTGTTGTCTACTGTTCAAGTTTTATATTATTATAAGCAAATTTCTAAATATCTGAGGAGGCTCAATATTTTTTTTTTAATAAATCAAGCGCGTACCAATTTTACTAATTTTATCTTTTTTGTTGGTCGGGCGCCTTTGGCCGCTCGGCAATCTTCGACTGCTCTCGTGACACAACGAAAAGCGGCGAGCAGCGGTGGCCAGAGGTGCGGCATGCGGTACGTGTCTTCGGACCAATTCAGTATATAGTTATCTGTGACCAGTTCTTAAAACGACGAGCGTGCACTCCAAAATCTTCTCCACATCGATATAGTACATTCGAGAATTATATTCATTTTAAATCATAGTCTACTGTCTTTAAGTTTAGTCCTGAGGTAGGTCCCTAATAAATGCCGCACGCAATGCTGCACGTATGTGGCTTAACCGTTAACTACTAGTAATATATTATTTTTTATGTTTTGTTGTAGATTTCCAAGAAACGAGAACCATCGGCAACAATGGCTTTGAAGTTGTGCCATTAATTTTTTTTTTCAGCAACAGTTTTATTTGTAGTCTGAAGATGTAATAGTTCATAAAGTTAAATCAACACTAAAACCTAATTCTATTCCATCTAGTTGTTAAAAATCCGTTCAGTAGTTTTTGAGTTGATTGCAAACAGATATAGATAAACAAACATAGTGGGAGAATTTTTTTGATGTGGTAAAATTTCCAATAACTTATCCTGCTCTAAGGTAGAGCGCCTTACGCTCCATCTTAGAGCGGGATAAGTTATTTGAGGTTTATACTGAATAAACCTACCCGTGTCCTTCAGTTGCCCTTTGTGTTCCAGGACCGTGGTATCCCTTTCGGAAATTCCCTGTGGCGCTAACGGGCATCGGCAATAATTAGTAGTAGTAGTAGTTATTATAAATAAATTTATAAACCAGTCGAGGATTATTTATTTAATGTATTATTTATTTGTTAGTTAATAAGTGCAATTTAACGTAATAAAAAAATGTCACGCATCAGTCTATTTTTAATTTAGTTTTATTATAAACTAACTAGTTTTTTCTTTCAGACAAACCTTATTCTGATAGGTGCAGCCGTTCAGAAGTGATCTTCTTACGTAGGTACACACACATTAGGCATTTTTTTTATCAGTGTAGGTATTTCATACTCGCATAAGAGGATATTGCTATTATATATACTATACGGACATCAGCTATTTCCTAGTCATTACAGAGACAACTCACAGTTCCCTTTTGGTAGCTTATTATACATATTAATTGTTTTTGAACTTGCATGTCAATTTTAATGTATCAAAAATATCTTTAACTAACTTTTGAGCAAAATTGTCCCGTAGTATGTAGCTAGTGTATGGACACACTAGTAGAACGAGATGACAGGACTCTTTCTGACTTTCCTTATCAGGTACGCTTTTGAGGTTGTCGTAGTCAATCTAGTACTAGGATATATAAAATCTTTGCTAGTAGAATATATAAAATCTTTGCTCATGAGTTAAGTATGGCTGAAACAACCCGCCCTAAGTCAGTTAAATTTCGAATTTTTCTAACAGTGGTGAAGCGTCAATGCCTCTTATAATTACCGATATATTTTTTGAAAGGATTTATATAATATCTTAGTTACTTTCCCGCATTCCAAAAACATTATTTCGTTTAAAGGTAAGACAATTGAGTCTCTGTTGAATTCCGCAAACCAAATATTCACTACCGCAGGAGCCCATTGGTCGGAATCGAACGTCTCCTTGAGATGCTTGCGAACGACCGACAGAGGGTGCTCCGCTTCTTTTCCGCTCCGCGCCATCTTCAATACGTGATGTTCACCCGCTCCGCAATAAAAATCCCATATCTGTTGAAAACCGGACAATTTTCGTGAAATAAGTGCATCTGCTGCCGTGAGACATTATAAACTTCTAGTGCAGTGTGTTTTTCACGAGTTCTGACCAGTCCACCGGTGGATGAATCCTGATATTTCGCCGGCCGGCATCACACGCAACGACGACAAACCCGTGAATAAGGTGATTTCCCGTCTCTCTGGATTCGCAAGGTACGTGGGCTCTCTTGTTGCAATAGATGTAGAGGATATTGGTTTCAGAAGGATCTTCAGCAGAGATTTGATTTTTATAATTTTAAATCTACATACACCCGCATATTTTCGGGAGGTCTTGAAACCCCCACAGCTTCAGATGAGGCTATTTACACGCCTCATCATAATTATTTTGGTCCTTTCGAGCCGCATAGGCAACCGCTCCCTAGTTAGATTTTCACGTAATATTTGGTGAAAATCATAAATTCAGTACCGCATAATAGGTATAGGTTATAGATGTTTACGTAAACTTTTGGTAAACTAATCTTACCTACTTACTTACAAACCGCTCCGCTAATAACATAAACATAATTGACAATAGATTCTACGTAGGTTTTGGTAAATCTGTCAATATTGTTTCATAGAATTGAATGTATTACGTAATAATTGGTAAAGTTCATTCTATGTAGGTATACATAATTTAATATTTCACTTTGGTAGCACGTTCAATAAGGAGGTAGTTACCCATCACTTCGGCTTTGTGCGTATTAGTCATTTTTATTCAGATACCTCCACATAGTTGGTAGGTGCATTATTATTGTAAACCGCCTGATAAGTTTACCGCATATTTTTAAATATTGTTCTAGATATTAACTTAACAAAATGATTGATAAACAATTAAGGCCGGAAGATTTACTGACGATCCTCCATGAAAAGAAAGGATTGTTATTCAAACGCCTTAATCGATTATATGATTTATCGAAAAATATTTCGTCGTTCGATTCGAGAAATAATGAAAGTTTTATGACTGAATCGGAAACTATTGACGACATTCGTGTCAAATTTGAATCTTATGTCGATCAAATTAACCACATAAACATTAATCTGAAACCTGGTTCGAGTCCCGACTATGCTTGTTTAGAATCCTTTGAAGATTTGTTTATTCATGTTAAGCGTATTAGGAATAAAATCAGTAGTAGTCAATCTCTGTTATCACAAAGTAGTAATTCGAAGACGCTGTGTGAACCGCTAAAAATAAAGTTGCCGCCTATCGCACTGCCATCTTTCGACGGGAAACCCGAGAATTGGCCTGTTTTCTACGAGTCATTTAAGTCGAATATTCATAACAACGATCAGCTGACTGACTCGCAGCGCGTGCAGTACTTAGTAGGTAGGCTTACACATAACGCGTTAAAGATTACAGCCGGTATTGTGCCGACGGCTGATACCTACTATTTTCTATGGGACAGCTTAGTTAATAAATACCAGGATAAACGCACATTAGGTATACACTATTTAAATAATATATTAGATTTAAAAAGTTGTTTATGTAACGCAAATGGTCTCGATTCTTTCATTGAAACATTTAGTGCGAGTATTTCTGCCTTGAAACAGCTTGGGATTCCCGATCTGGCGGATTTTATTCTTTTACATTGTGCTATGAGAAAAATAGATTCACAGACTGGTCAATCGTTTGAACTTTCCGTTCGCGATGTTGAAATTCCTACAACTAAGTTGTTGATTAGTTTTGTTCAAGATCAGGCTAAGATATTGGCACGCTCGAATTTATCTCATTCGAACGCGAAATATAATTATAACAAACCTCATGGTTCCGCAACTCGTGACCCTCGCACGCAGACGAGAGCGTTTGTTGTGAGTGAGTCCCCTAACTTATCCGCTTCTACCGCGACTTCGGTCAGGAGCTGCGCGTATTGTAATGATGGCGCTCATGTTCAGTTGTAGGTATAACTGCGCTAAGTTTCAATTCGCGTTGACTCCTAGAACTAGGTTTGAGTTTATTAGATCCAAGCATGGTTGCGTAAATTGTCTGAGCACTTCGCACGGTTTGAGTAATTGTAGGTCGACCTCAGTTTGTAACGTGTGTAAAAAACGCCATCATACCTTATTACATTTTAATAACTATAATAAACAACCACATACAACTGATGTTAAACCGACGAATTGCAATGTCGCCGTCGCGGCTAGCCTGGCGGTGACGCCGTCCGCTGCGCCTCTCGCTCATCCCCCGCCCCGCGCGGCGTCTTCGCTTGTGCCGCGCTCTTATTCTCATTGCGATAAGGTCGATATTCCCGCACCGGTGTCCGTGTGTTGTTCGGATAATGTTTCTCAAACATTTCCGACACATAACACGGCCGTGTTATTAGCTGCAGATACGAAGACTAAGTCGGCAATTCTGTTGTCAACCGCTCAGGTCTATGCGCGCGCTAATAATAATAGTTCGGGCCATAAAACAATAGTCAGGTGTTTAATTGATAATGGTTCGCAAAATAATTTAATATCTACAGCTTGTTGTCGAAAACTCAACTTAGTAATAATTCCTTTGAGTAATTCTTTTGTCAAAGGAGTTGGTTCTGTCTCGCGGCCGATAATAGGTTATGTAAACTTAGATATCGAGTCTCGCGTATACTCGCATCAGAAATATACTATTCACGCGTTAGTAGTTGAGTGCATTACGGATCAGCTACCTTCGCACCATATTAAGTGGGATTGTCATGTAGACTTCCACTCGCTTCCGCTCGCTGATTTAAGCTGGAATATTCCAGGTGATATTGACTTAGTGTTAGGCGCTCAACTGTTTCCGTATATTTATTTGGGAAATAGGGTAGACTTAGGTTCACATGCGCCACCCGCATTATTAACATTCGGGTATGTCCTTATGGGTGATTTTCCGCATAGTAAAGATAATTTGAATTTATCTAGCTCTTCTTTCACAGCACTCGCCCTTAATGATTTATTACAAAAGTTCTGGGAATTGGAAGAAGTTGAAAATAAACGTTTTTTATCTCCCGAGGAGACCGAATGTGAGAATATTTTTTCCTCGACCGTGTCACGCGACGATGCGGGACGTTATACTGTCAAGTTACCTTTCAATAAGAATCCCGCCGAGTTAGGTAATTCCCGCACCGCCGCGTACCGTCGCACACAGGCGGATTTTTTAAAATTCCTGGCCAAAACCCCAATGTACGAAGTCGCTCGTAATAGTCACGTGACGTAATTTTTTGAATCTTAATGATTCCTTGCATCCAATGACAGCTCGCATAATATTTTAAACGAACGTTTTCATGACTACTCATTATTGCAAAGTATAGACTTCTAAACAAAAACTGAATGTTGCTTAAAATTGAGTTTATTGAAAAAATATATTGTCGTATTTCGAACGTGTTAAGTGTAACTTTTACCATGGATTGTGAAGCTGGAGGTATGTATCTAAGTATTCAAATTAAATTCACTATTGTTTTTAATTTGTTTGTTTACAAAAATAATTAAAGTAATTTTCAATATAAATTTTACGTAATGATTGCTTTTGGTATGCTCTAAAGTTGCAAATTCATTAGAATCAGACTATCTTGTAAAGATTATAATAAAGATATACATCTTAGCTGGCTATCGGTGTTAATTTTAGTTGCTAATATGTGCTACTCTGCTTTTCGTTGGACAATTAGCAATGTGAAGTAAGAAACACGAAAAATGTTTTATTTTATTCCTTCTTTATTTTTAGGTTCATCTTCTCAGAATGTCGTCATATGTCGTCAACAATTAGTTGAATATTATAGGAACTGCAATTTGAAAGATAATAATGAAAAATTTAAAAATCTTGTATAAAGTAAAAGTTTTTTAGGTGTTGAGGATGATTTAACAGATTTTAGAAAAACTGAAGACTTACGTGCACTACTAGATCTTTCCGTACATAAGTCTTCAGTTTTTCTGCGTTTTGATCGATCACTGCTCTCAGAGAAATTTTTAGAAGGTCTTCCACCAACTTGCTTTGAAACATGTTTCTTAACAACAAAACAGATACCATTATTAAGCCAAATAATTTTTTTTTTATTAAAATAGGCATTGTTTCTTTAAGCAGAAGCCCACTTCTGCTTATATTCGAATATGAACTTAGATAATAGTTGTTTTGCTCCATCTGTTAAATCATCCTCAACACCTACAAAACTTTTTACTTTATATACAAGATTTTTAAATTTTTCATTATTATCTTTCAAATTGCAGTTCCTATAATATTCAACTAATTGTTGACGACATATGACGACATTCTGAGAAGATGAACCTAAAAATAAAGAAGGAATAAAATAAAACATTTTTCGTGTTTCTTACTTCACATTGCTAATTGTCCAACGAAAAGCAGAGTAGCACATATTAGCAACTAAAATTAACACCGATAGCCAGCTAAGATGTATATCTTTATTATAATCTTTACAAGATAGTCTGATTCTAATGAATTTGCAACTTTAGAGCATACCAAAAGCAATCATTACGTAAAATTTATATTGAAAATTACTTTAATTATTTTTGTAAACAAACAAATTAAAAACAATAGTGAATTTAATTTGAATACTTAGATACATACCTCCAGCTTCACAATCCATGGTAAAAGTTACACTTAACACGTTCGAAATACGACAATATATTTTTTCAATAAACTCAATTTTAAGCAACATTCAGTTTTTGTTTAGAAGTCTATACTTTGCAATAATGAGTAGTCATGAAAACGTTCGCTTAAAATATTATGCGAGCTGTCATTGGATGCAAGGAATCATTAAGATTCAAAAAATTACGTCACGTGACTATTATGACCGACTTCGTAAATTGGGGTTTTGGCCAGGAATTTTAAAAAATCCGCCTGTGTGCGTCGACTGGTTGCGCTGGAGAGAAAACTCCGCCAATCGCTGACGTTGCGTGAGAATTATAACGCAGTGATTCGGGAGTACATAGATAATGGTTACTTAAGTCAAGTCGACGAATCCGCCATTTCAGATGACGGGTACTACATCCCTCATCACGCTGTCGTTCGACCGGACAAACCGATGCCGCGCATTGTATTGGATGCGAGTGCTAGGACTCATACCGGTTTATCTTTAAATGATGTACTCCATAGTGGTCCAAATTTACAAACAGATTTGTTTCTTCTTTTAATCAATTTTAGATTATTCCCTATCGCTATAAATTCTGATATTAAGCAGATGTACTTACGAATTTGCATACCTGTTGAGCAGCGTAAGTACCTACGCATTTTGTTTCGATTCAGTGAGAACGATCCTGTGTTGACATTCGCTTTTAACCGCTTACCTTTCGGACTGAAGTCGAGTCCTTACATAGCTATGCGCACTGTGCGACAGCTGGCCTCGGACAGTCCGCATTATCCCGAAGCTGCTAAAGTAGCAGAGACCAGCTTGTATATGGATGATCTGGTCTATTCGGTGAATAACGAAGAGAACGCTATACAGTTGTCGCATGATCTCATAAAAATGTTTAAGTCGGGCGATTTTGACCTTATAAAATGGTATAGTAATTCACCCGCGCTTTTAAACAGCCTACCTGATTCACATCGTAAGTCACTCGATTTCCACGAGGGCAATGATGTGTCCAGGGTTCTAGGTCTTTCATGGGAGCCTTCTCAGGATAAGTTCTTCTTCACTTCCACTCAAGTAGCCGAGAAATGTACTAAAAGAAATATACTCTCGATAGTTGCCCGCTTATTTGATGTTCTCGGTCTCGTCGCTCCAGTGATCTTTTATGCCAAGTTGCTCATCAAAGAGTTATGGCTGAGCAATATCGGATGGGATGATGTCGCTCCTGACGAAATCGTCAAAAGTTTTTCGCTTCTCATGCAAGAGTTTCCTTTGCTGGATTCCTTACGAATACCACGTCATGTGGGTGTTACCGATGACGGTAGTGTTCGCATAGTCGCATTCGCCGATGCCAGTATGGGTGGGTACGGTTGTGTCATTTATATACACTCGACGAGTCCGTCCGGCGTCGTAGTTCGTTTACTTTGTGCGAAGTCAAAGGTTTCACCCACCAAGGTCACAACTCTCGCACGTCTGGAGCTGTGCGCAGCTGTGCTCATGTCAAAGTTGGTGAAGACTGTTCGCGATACTTACTCTTCACGTGTTCCTATTGCAGGGATTTACGCCTTTTCAGACTCTACGATAGCTTTATCGTGGATTCATTCTTCTCCACACCGCTGGTCAGTCTTCGTCAGCAATAGAGTAGCTCAATGTCAGGAGAACTTGGGCTCTCAACATTTTTACCATGTAGCAGGTGTTGAGAATCCAAGCGACTGCCTATCTCGTGGCATACTTCCTTCACAGTTGGTGTCACATGAGCTTTGGTGGAGCGGCCCTTCTTGACTTCGTTGTCTTCCGGAAGATTGGCCTGTCAAACCGTTCTGTCCCACCGACTGTGGGGAACTCCCCGAGCACAAGGCAAATGTCTTAACTGTGACCACGCAAGTAGAATTTCCTCTTCTTTGTCAACTTGCGCAACGCACCTCATCATGGGATAAGCTGTTGCGCATCGTTTCATATATACTTAAATTCGTTAGACCGAAGGTTCATTGTGAACCCCGGTCTCCGCAGGGATTGTCAGCGGCGGAACGAGTTATGATCCGTGCTGTGCAATCTGTCCATTTCGCAGATGACATTAAGCTCATCAAATGTGGTAAATTGTTACCAAAGAAACTTAGAAGCCTGTCTGTCTTTCTAGATGAAGAGGGCATATTACGCATTGGGAGAAGACTTTCAAAGTCATACCTTCCTTTTGATGCTAAGCATCCCCTTTTACTTCCCAAACATGATCCTGTCGTGGATCTGATAATTCGTCATTACCATGTGATGAATTGTCACACTGGACCAGGGCTACTTATGTCTATTTTACGACAGCGATTTTGGATACTAGATGCCAGGACTGTCATTAGGTCCAAGTTGCGACAATGCAACACATGCTTTAGAGTTAATCCGACGCATCCCACTCCAATGATGGCGGACCTCCCTGAATACCGTGTGTCGGAATCAAAGGCATTTGTCCATACTGGAGTGGATTATGCTGGTCCCATACGCATAACTCTCACTCGTCGCAGAGGTCAACACGCTCAGAAGGCTTACATCTGCCTCTTTGTATGCTTGGTAACCAAGGCTGTCCATGTAGAATTAGTCTCTGAACTTACTACCGACGCCTTTTTAGCCGCGTTTAAACGTTTTATCTCGCGTCGAGGGCCAGTATCCTGTCTTTATTCGGATAACGCTACTAATTTCGTTGGGGCTAAAGCTCAACTAGATGAACTTTATAATTTCTTAATGAGGTCAAACCTCAATTCTTCTCTTATAAATGAGTTATCAACTCGCCGCATTAAGTGGAAAATGATTCCACCTCGCTCCCCACATTTTGGCGCCATGTGGGAAGCTAATATAAAAACATTAAAAACGCATCTTTATCGCGTGATTGGAAATCAACTTCTCACTTATGAAGAGTTCCAAACTGTACTCATTCAAATAGAGTGCATTATGAACTCACGCCCTCTGAGTGTGTTGTCTTCTGATCCGCATCCTGAAGTTATCACTCCCGCTCATTTTTTGATGTCGACTCCATTACAGTACTTGCCGGCAGCCGGTTTGTCTGGTCAGCGCTTAAATCTGTCCCAACGTAAACAGTTGTTAGATAGTATGGTGCAATCCTTCTGGAAGAAATGGCACTTAGAGTACCTGCATACGCTGCAAGTTAGGCAAAAATGGGCAACTCCGGACAAGCCTGTAGAAGTTGGAACTGTCGTACTCGTGGGACAGGACAACTCGCCTCCTCTATGTTGGCCATTAGGAGTTATAACTGAGGTTTATAAAGGGACCGACAATGTAGCTCGCGTTGCTATGGTGAGGACAAAGTTCGGTAATTTTAAACGCTCTGTCACAAAACTATATCCTATCCCAACGCAATAAAATTTCATTTTTAACTATACTCTTAGTTTTTTAAGGTTTAGGATTAGTTTATTAAATAATTTTATTTTCCGCATTCAGTCATAAAGTTTGGACTTTTCTGATCATGATTTAGGTCAGTGAATCTTCATAATTTCCACCTTTCCCTTTGAAAGCACTTGCGTCCTTCCAAGGGGGGGAGCATGGTGAAGCGTCAATGCCTCTTATAATTACCGATATATTTTTTGAAAGGATTTATATAATATCTTAGTTACTTTTCCGCATTCCAAAAACATTATTTCGTTTAAAGGTAAGACAATTGAGTCTCTGTTGAATTCCGCAAACCAAATATTCACTACCGCAGGAGTCCATTGGTCGGAATCGAACGTCTCCTTGAGATGCTTGCGAATGACCGACAGAGGGCGCTCCGCTTCTTTTCCGCTCCGCGCCATCTTCAATACGTGATGTTCACCCGCTCCGCAATAAAAATCCCATATCTGTTGAAAACCGGACAATTTTCGTGAAATAAGTGCATCTGCTGCCGTGAGACATTATAAACTTCTAGTGCAGTGTGTTTTTCACGAGTTCTGACCAGTCCACCGGTGGATGAATCCTGATATTTCGCCGGCCGGCATCACACGCAACGACGACAAACCCGTGAATAAGGTGATTTCCCGTCTCTCTGGATTCGCAAGGTACGTGGGCTCTCTTGTTGCAATAGATGTAGAGGATATTGGTTTCAGAAGGATCTTCAGCAGAGATTTGATTTTTATAATTTTAAATCTACATACACCCGCATATTTTCGGGAGGTCTTGAAACCCCCACAGCTTCAGATGAGGCTATTTACACGCCTCATCAAACAGCATATGCTGCAGAGCTAAGTTTTTTAGATAATTTATCAATATGTGGGCCCCACTGAAGCTTAGAATCTAGAGTTATGCCCAAAAACACTGTAGTGTCTTCAGGTCTCAACTCTTTACCCCTTTATTTGTACACTTGTTTCCACTTGTCTAACATGTGGCATCGTAAATTTAATACATTTAGTTTTTTTTTTTATTAAGGAGAAGGTTATTGACATTAAACCAGTGTACTATTTTAGAAAGAGCGATATTTATATCGTAATTTAAACAAAAGGGAAGTATCGTCTGCAAACAACATTATATCATGGTTATCCTTTATCAGGTAAGGTAAATCATTTATATAAATTAGAAATAAAAATGGTCCAAGAATTGAGCCCCGGGGGACACCCATTGTTACTATAGATCCGGGTGATCTTTTCCCATTCACGTCAACTCTCTAAATCCTATCACTTAGATAAGAAGTAAGAAGACCCAAAGAGGAGTTCCAAATTCCGTAATAGCTGAGCTTCCTGACTAAAGTTTCATGGAGAACACAATCGAAAGCCTTGGACAAATCACAAAAAATGCCCAGAGCATCGCATTTGTCTTCCCATGCATTATAGACATGTCCTAAAAGTTCAACACCGGCGTCGGTTGTTGAACGACCACAAGCGGTGCACACCTCTACCGTATGCTCCACCGTGTCCTGCGGGCGGTTCACTCAGTGGTGACACCCGGGCACCCCTTCAGCACGAATCCGGTGCAGGAACCTGCCGAACTGACCACGTTCGGTGAGAACCGGCGTCATGCAGAAGGTGAGGAGATGCCGTGAGGTCTTTCCAGCCACTCCTCAAAGAGAGGATTTATTGCCATAATTATGACGTGCCCTGCACCGGGTTGCTACAGTCGCTGTCTCTATTCCACCATGAGATCTCGCCGGAACTCTGATTGCAATGCTGAGACTTGTTGCGGCAGCGGAGTTTCGCTCCCTCCAGGGTTGCATCTCCACCCTAAAGCTATAAAATAGGCCTTACTTCGATCATTGGCGTATGTCACGCGACCCCCCGAATTTAAATTTAATATCCAGCTTTACTAATTTCGAACCTTGAAATAACTTACCCTGAAACTAGCCTAGTGAAAATCAACAAAGAAGGTACTTGGTCTCAATTCTCCTACAGAATCAAAAAGGAGTATCTTTGGTTGTATCTTCTTCGTTGTCTAGTCCAGGCAACTGCCGGTAGGTGATTTCGGACTGTTGTATAATAAAATTATGTTCTAATCGCGCCGTGAAATCTGATACCGTGATGCAGGCTTTTGAGTTTTAGTTCTTTTTATTATGGGTAGGTGATGATGATGTGGAAGTAACCCATTCACTACGTTGTTTTTGCTATCAGGAAACAGCCATCATAGATATCGCTACACGTCTTCTATTTTTCGTTTAAGTACAAACAAAAATCAGGACAGGTCTAATAATTCCAGTCAGTATTTTTCGAGTAGGCGTTATGCTCCTTTGAAGGTTCAGTTAGGTAACAGGTTTATTTTACCAGCGGTTATTAAACAAACAGGTACCTATGTTAATAAACATTTATTATTTTACTAGCTTTTGCCCGCTCGGCTTCGCTCCCGCTCTTCCCTACTCTACCTTACTATACCCTACTCTACCCTACTCTACCCTACCAAACTTCACATAAACCATCTACTAAATAGTCCGAACAAAGCCTAAAAATTTGGTTTGGATAGATAAGCCTGTTTTTGAGTTATAAAATAACAACGAAAAGTGGCATTGATTTTTATATATATAGATATTGATATAGATTCATATCACATCATAGCTTATAGCAATTAATATTTTATCTTTACGCCTACTTAGTCTAAAAAGGGTAACCAAGCTGATCTCTTTTCGCCTTGGTAGCCATTTTGCCGTTTGTTGGAAATGAGAAAATGAAACCAATGTATTCCGGAGGAAGGCGTGACTCAATAGCGCCGAGGGCGATAACCTGAAGCAGAAAAAATAAATAACTTCAAACATAGAACTAAAACAAATCACGTTTCCATATTATCATGTGGGTACAGTTTACCATGTTTTTTTTTTTGGTGGAAAATCAAGGTATGGAGGTAGTGTCAGACTTTAAAGGCGTGCGGGGTTTAAGGTCACCCAAACCCCGCAGCGCAGGAGCCGTGATAGAAAAAATGCGTGCTGCATGAAGCATGCTTGCTTGCAAGCTGAATGCCTGCTGCATGTTGCATGCCTGCTGTATGTTGCATGTCTGCTTGCATGCTGCGTGGCTACTGCATGTTGTATGCCTTCTTGCATGCTGCATGTCTGCTGCGTGATGCATGCAGCTAACAACAGCTTACCGTTTGGAGTTATTTATTAGGGTTTATTAGTTTTATTCCAAAGAACATTACGTATTTATATGCGTTTATAACTTTATGCTTTATAAAGTTATGCTTCATTATTTTCATGCTAGAAGTATTTATGGCAACAAGCGTTATAGCAAAACATTTATGCTTAAATATTATGCGTAATGATCATTACGCTGAATTTCGTTATGTCAATGTAAATTATGACAATATATTTTTATGCTTATCATAGTAAACGATTTTTGACGGCGATACCAGACCAACAATTTTCAAATCTATTTTAATACTAGCAGTTTCAGAATTACCTCAAGGTAAGTATTGGAAGGACGTCTTTCCACAGGGAGGTCGAAGCTTGCGGTTTTATTTTTGGGTTTATCAACTTCTTCATAGGTTCGGGACACTAATTGCTGGCCGCTTAGTGTCGTCAGAGTCACGTTCTTCGCGAAGTACCAGCCGTCCGAGACGTTTTCTTGCCTGAAGTAAGAAAACGATATCTAAGATTAAATGGTTAGATAGAATGCATCAACCTAGCTTAAAACTGATATGTACACATCTAACTAGATATCTCTATTGTAATAGTACCTACAAAAAAAAGCTTGCTTAAATGATTCCATACACCACAATAAACAATATTACTCTGGGGTTATCTTGTTCGGCCTGCAGATTGTATTTCTAGATAATATGCCAACGAGTTTAGGTAGGTAACCTAACACAAGCAGAATACCTACATCAAAAATTACAAACTTTTATCACTTTTCGTCTTCAGAAGTTTTTAGGAGAATTGTACCATTTTTTATAGAAATAAAAATAACGCGACACTATAAAATCTTGTCTTGGTCAAAGCCCATATTCTTAGCCAGTTAGAAGAACCCCGATTAGGTTCAGTCACTACGGCAACTGAAAAGCCCTCGATAAGTCTCAATAAATATCTCGTATCGACAAGTTGGCCTCATTCCAAGTCATCTTGGGGTGACAAAAGTCGTCTCTGTCGCCTCTATAACGACGTATACTGAAAACTTACTCACTTGCACTTGGCTGGTTTATATTTATCAAGACATGTAGTAAAAACTTACTGGTCGAGATGATGGAGCTTGTCGGCGCTCATGGTCCACACGGTGCCCCACACCTCCTCTCCGTCGTCTTCTACGATGGTGGCCGCGGCGCCTTGCCACTCCTCATCGTACATGATGAAGTCTAACCGGTGGTTCTAATTACAACAGGATACTATTAGAAAGGAAACCTGCCATGTTTCACGATTACCTATGTGTTTAAACAGCCATGTGAAATATCGTGACAAAAGCTTTGAGAATAATAATTGTGTATGAAATTTTGAGTTGGTGACTATGATCCATCATCCATTCTTTCACTCAATCAATGGGGGTCTTCAATTCAAATTCTAAGCAAGCGTATTCCATCGTCGACCACAACATCTCTTAAATTAGTGCTCAACTGCATCCGGATAGACGGGAAGCTGACTCTAACTTACCTACCCACTGGGGAACAGGTTATTGGTCGATTGATATGATTTTTACGCGACACCAAAGACAGTTGAGTTCTGTGCCTCTCAATCTACACTAATATTTATGTGTGTATGCTTGTAATGAATTAACTCAAAAACTACTATGCCTGATTTCAAACATTCTTTCACCATTGGAAAGCTACATTAACTCTGAGTAACATGAGGCTATATTTATTGTCCGTACGAAGGCGGGACGGGCCGCTAGTTTTAAAAATAAATAAATTTTATCTTATATTTCAAATTAACGTTTTAATTAATTTAATGACACATTAATGAATTTCAACCTTCCACACTAATGAAAAGCTTCCACATTAATGAAAAGCTTACCTTTAGTTTGGCGATGCTGTAGAACACTGCCGATGGGTTGTTTATATGCATTCTTCTCGTTAACAAATTACTGCCGTACGCAAAGTAAAATATTGTGCCATTAGGACTTGCTACTACATTATCTGAATCACCATTTCCACAAACACATAATTTTAATAAACTTAAAACAATCAACGTTAAAATTGTTTGAGACTGCATGGTTGAGCCGGTGCGAACGAGAGTAGCGCACAAAGGCAAGAAATGAATTGAGTTCGATTCACTGGCTCTGGATCAAATGTTCTTGGCCTGTGACCTTTGTCGTGGGCAATATAGATAGAGTCTGTCTAATGAAAGCGTAACCTGGAGTTTTTTTTTAAAATTAAAGTGGCAACATTATTTTGCCGCCAAAATTACGTCTAAGTCTATGATTGCAATTGTCAGTTTTTTGAAACAGATATTTATTTATCAACAATAACAGCTTTATCATGGGTAAAACAATATAAAGCTATGTGCGAAAGCTGCTACACACTATCATCAGTGAGTTTAAACAAAAACAAGAAGAGAAAGAAGTTGTTTTCTAAGAAAAACAACAATGTTTATACACGATCTTGGATTTTTAAGTTAGTGTGATACTATAATCTTGATCATTGTTGAATGACCACTAGATATTTTTACGGTATGAATAATGATGACTATTTTATTTGACTATCGCAGTGTTGTAACTCTTGGTATTCTTGTCGGAAGGCCAAAATGCCAAATTGTTAATAAAAAATATTATATACGGCATTTGGGAGAACAGATAAAATAAATTTAGATTAATAACTAACATTTTGTGTATTATTAACCTTTACCATACATCTCCCAATAAATAAATCTACACAAATTTAAGTTCTTATACAACTATTGTACAATCGTCATATATAAAAAAATACTCAAGTACCAAAACTTTTTTCTCCTACTATTTCAATAATACCATATTCAAATTTTTGGCTTTCAACCTCCTTTTCTCAGGTCACGCTTTCAGTAGACGGACTCTATTTTCAGTAAAAGGTCGCGCTATTATTGGTTGCCACTGATTAAAACTACGGTGAACACATCATAGAAATGTTGAGTTGGTCAATGATGGCTGTTAGGTACCTACACATGACCTTATGGTATATTTGTGATGGTGTTAATATGGAACGTTAGGTATTTACACAATATTTGTATAGCTAATCATAATGAACGATTAATGGGTAGGTACCTATGTAGGTAATTGATAAATAATAGTTTTTTTTTAACAATGGAATAGATTAGTGTAGCCGCTGGCGTATTGTGAGGGGCGGGAAGAACAGCCCTATGTACTAATAAGGAGAAAACGATAAAACCAGAACTTCAAAGTCGACGACCAAATTATAGTGGATCCAGTAATAATATCTGACATCTTAGCCAAACAGTTTGACTACAAATGCATCACTAGGGCAAACGAAAGTGATCAAAATACAGTATCCTTTAATATGTATGCTAACGAAATAAATAGTGAAATGATAATTGCTTCGGTTACTCCAAATGAGATCTTAACCATAGTAAAAAGTATGGAGAATAAGTATTCTTGCGGTCATGATGAAATCCCAATATCTGTAATTAAGGAACATATCATAATACTAGCTGAGCCTTTATGCGACTTTTATAACGAGTGTATTGAGGAATCTATCTTCCCAGACCAGTTAAAAATAGCGAAAATAATACCTGTATATAAAAAAGGCAGTAGGAATGATCCTAAAAACTACAGGTTGATCTCCTTGCTACCAGTTCTGGCAAAAATATTTGAAAAAATTATTAAAATTCGACTTCTTTCTCACTTGCGCGCGAATAGAATACTGAACAAAAGACAGTTCGGTTACCAAAGAGGTGTTGGCACTTCAGACGCCATATATACCTTACTTGACGATGTAATAGAACAAATAAATAATAAAATGAAAGTAGCAGGGATTTTCCTCGACTTAAGTTCCGCTTTTGATACTATAGACCACGAGTTACTTCTTAAAAAAATGATGCATTATGGAATTAGAGGTAAGGCCTTGAAACTATTCTCATCATATCTGAAAAACAAAAAAATGTACGTAGAAATTGACAAAATACAAAATGGCTACAAAAAGGTTTACAAATCACGGACAGTAAACATGACTACGGGTGTTCCGCAAGGATCGATATTAGGACCAATTTTATTTATATTGTTTATTAATGACTTAATCAATTACATGAATATTATTTTACCTGACATTGGTATAATAATTTTTGCAGATGACGCAAATGCCATTATAGCGGCTAAAGATATTAATAAATTAACACAAATGGTAAATGACGCATTGCAAGCATTTCACGCGAGGTTCACTAAAAACAATTTATTAATTAATACAGCAAAGTACTATTATTTAGAACCACAGCCCGTAAGAAGGACAATTTAGATGTTGTTTTAAATAATGACAAAAAATTTCTCGAGAAGGAAGTTAAATTTTTAGGAATCCATATAGATGAACTGCGTAATTGGAAAACTGAATTAAATGCGATAAGCGCATCAATTTGTTGCGCATGTTACGCGTTAAGAGCTCTAAGAACAGAAATTGATATTGAACAAATAAAAATGGTATATTTTGCGTTGGTAGAATCAAAACTCAGATATAGCATAATGTTTTGGGGAAATATTTATGCTTATAACATTAAAAGAGCGTTTGTATTACAAAAACGAGCAATTCGCACTATAGTTCGTATTTCGCAAAGAGAGAGTTGCCGTGAATACTTCACTAAATTAGATATACTGACAGTACCGAGCATTTATGTACTCGTGCTTCTAAGTAACATGGCCAAATATATACACGAATATGAGACTGCAAAAGAACGAGAGATTAGAGAAGGCACGCGTAGGCAAGATATGAAACTTTATAAGATACAACCTAATTTAAATATTGTGAAGCACTGTCCCAGATACCAATCGGTTATTTTATTTAATAAACTACCTTTAGATTTAAAGAGTGCTATATTCTCTAGCTCTTTTAAAATAAAACTCAAAAGATTCTTATTGAACAAGTGTCTATATACTATTGATTATCTTTAAGGTGAATACAATGTTATATTAATTGTGTGTTGTTGTACTATTTAATTTGTTTGTAATTTCAGATACAATTTATTGTTAATGAATAAATGACTATGACTATGACTATGTCTGGGCGGTGTAAGAAAGGCCGCGCTACGAAAAGAGTTACAATTTTTCAACTTCCTGGAAGTTGAATTCCTAGAAGTTACAATTTTTCTTGCGCCATTGCTTCTTACGAAAGATATCCTACTGAACCAGCGGTCGTTTATGTTGGGTTTCATTTTTATTTATTTTTCATAAAGATTCTACTTCACGTCCATTGAATAAAACACCTATTTAAAGGAGATCCCATTTTAGCCTGAATTCCAAAAGTCAAGCCAAGAAAAAAAATAGTGATAATCAGTTATAACTTGACTGACCTCTTGAGCATTTTTATTGTCGCGGCAAAACAATGTGACCATTCCCCTTGGTGTTATTTAAGTTAAAAAAAAATCATCTTGCGTACATTTTCGATAACTTGAGTTGTAAAAACTAAGAGCTTGAATAAAAACTTCCAGATAGCTGCCATTTACTGCCACACTACGTGGTGACCTCCCCTTTCCTAGCCGCTGAACGCCCGCTCCACCTGGAACATCTTACCTGTTACTTTAGTGCCGAAAGCTAGTATCGCTCCCAATTACTCACCGACTGGAAGGAAGTGAATAAAATACCTAAATCTACCATGTTGCCTCAGTTAGATTCCATCCCCAAGTTCTTGAATCTGTCGCTGATACGACGCCAGCTATCCGGTAACCTGCTCTGTTTTGGGGAGAGTAACCAGCAGTCCCAGGATAGTGTCAGGTTTTTCGTCCTCAAGTCCCTTGTGAACAATATGGTGAAAAATCTTATAGTCTCTTATATCAAGAATTAATTATTTATAACACAAATTTTTCTCAAGTAGATATGTTCAACCGCAATAAGCCAAATTTCAAAAAACTAATTAATAATAATAATATTCCACAACTATCACACAACGCTGTCTAGTCCCAAGCTAAGCAGAGCTTCTGTTATGGGTACTAGACAACTGATAAACATACATATATATTTCTAAATACAAAATAATAATTATAATATACTAGCTTTTGGCCGCTCGGCTTCGCTCCCGCTCTTCCTTACTCCACCCTACTATACCCAACTCTACCCTACTCTTCCCTACTCTACCCTACTCTACCCTACTACTCTACCCTACCCTACCCTACTGTACCCTACCCTACCCTACCCTACTGTACCTTACCCTACTCTACCCTACTCTACCCTACACTACGCTAATTTTTTTTCGATAAGAACCTTATCCTCACAATAACAATCACAACAAAAAAAAAATCAGCCAAATCGGTCAAGCCGTTTTCATGCCATGCCGTGACAACGGAAAACGGGGCTCATTTTTATAATATAGACTAGCTTTTGTCCGCACGGCTTCGCTCCCGCTCTTCTCCACTCCACCCTACTATACCCAACTTTACTCTACTCTACCCTACTCTACCCTACCCTACACTACCCTACTCTATCCTACTCTACCCTACTCTACCCTACTCTACCCTACTCTACCCTACTCTACCCTACTCTACCCTACTCTACCCTACTCTACCCTACTCTACCCTACTCTACCCTACTCTACCCTACTCTACCCTACTCTACCCTACTCTACCCTACTCTACCCTACTCTACCCTACTCTACCCTACTCTACCCTACTCTACCCTACTCTACCCTACTCTACCCTACTCTACCCTACTCTACCCTACTCTACCCTACTCTACCCTACTCTACCCTACTCTACCCTACTCTACCCTACTCTACCCTACTCTACCCTACTCTACCCTACTCTACCCTACTCTACCCTACTCTACCCTACTCTACCCTACTCTACCCTACTCTACCCTACTCTACCCTACTCTACCCTACTCTACCCTACTCTACCCTACTCTACCCTACTCTACCCTACTCTACCCTACTCTACCCTACTCTACCCTACTCTACCCTACTCTACCCTACTCTAACCTACTCTACCCTACTCTACCCTACTCTACCCTACTCTACCCTACTCTACCCTACTCTACCCTACTCTACCCTACTCTACTCTACCCTACACTACCCTATTTTTTTTTTCCATAAGAACCTTATCCTCACAATAACAATCACAACAAAAAAAAAAACAGCCAAATCGGTCAAGCCGTTTTCATGCCATTTCGTGACAACGGAAAACGGGGCTCATTTTTATAATATAGATATATATATAGATTGTTAATACTATTCATTAAACCCCAAGCGAACGCCGGCGTTCGCGCAGCCATTGTTTTTCTATTGTGTCTCTATCACGATTGAAAGGTTAAAGAAGGCAAATGACTGACTCAGCGCTTGTTGTAACAATCCAGACACTATGTTCGGGAATTTACCATTAACCATTATAGCTATATCGTCTGCATAGCCTACTGTGTAGAATGGTCCGGTGTTGAGTTTGGTGAGTAGCGAGTCTACCACCAAGCACCACAGTAATGGTGACAGCACTCCGCCCTGCGGACAACCTCTTGTCGTTTTCGCGTTGAGTCGGTCTCCCATTATTTCCGATCTGACTATTCTGCTCTTTAGCATATAGTCGATCCAATTACACGTGGTATCATTGATACCATGCTCCTTTGCAGCAATGCGTATGGACTCAAATGTTGTCTTGTCGAAGGCTTCCTCTATGTCGAGGAAAGCCCCCACGCAGATTTCTTGTCTCTCTAGCGCAGCCTCGGCCCGACTCGCGACATAGTGTAATGCCGTTTCCGTGGACTTGCCGGGGCTATAGGCGCACTGTAGTCTATGTAGAGGGAATTTCTTAAGCGGTCCCTCTCTTAGGTACCTGTCTACCAGTTTCTCTAATGATTTCAAGAGAAAGGGTGTAAGACTGATAGGCCTGTAAGCTTTAGCTTCTTCGTAATTTGGTTTACCAGCCTTCGGTATGAAGGTGACTTTGGCCTCTCTCCATGTCTTGGGTACGTACCCAAAGGCTAGGCAGGCTCTGTAAAGCCTACTCAGCTGCGGTATTAGAACAGAGGCCCCTTCTTGCAATAACACTGGGTAGATGCCATCCGGGCCAGGGGATTTAAAAGGCTGGAAGCCCGCTATCGCAAGCCTCAGCCTGTTCTCATCTACCACTTTCTTTGCTGTGAGCCAGTCATTCTTTGACGTGTGCTTACCAAGCTCGTCCCTTGTGACTGGCTCCTCTTCGTCGCTATCGCGCACTACACATCCTGGGAAGTGAGTCTTAAACATCACACTCAGAGTGTCCTGTCCAGTTTCCGTAAGGTGCCCATTCTGATCCTTCACGGGTGATAGTGGGTTTGCCTTGGTCATGGACATTGCTTTGCACAACCTCATTCCATCTGGTAAGGCTTCAATGGAGGTGCAATGCTGTCGCCAAGCAGTTCTTTTGGCCTTGCGTACCGCCTTATCATACCTCGTTAGCATGCTAGAGTAATCAGAAAAATCTTTCCTGGCTTTTGCAGCATTGAAGGCCTGTCGTGTTTCCTGACGTATTTTAGCCAGTTCAGGAGTCCACCATGGTTCCTTTTTGCAAAGGGCCTTTTTCTCTGGGCAATTATCTTCCCATGCACCTAAGGTGCCTGCCGTGATTCTGTCTGCTTCAAATTCTATATCAAGTATGGAATTAAGCTTACCTTTAGGGCTCCCTAGGTTTACTTTGAGGTCCCTCCTGTACGAGTCCCAGTTTGTATGTCTTGGGTTTCTCCTTCGTCTAGTTTCGGCTTTGCCCGCCGTCCTAAACCTAAAGCATATATAATTATGGTCAGACAGAGAAACTTCGTCCGATACATGCCAATTTTCAACATGAGCACTGGCTCCGTTAGAAGCCAGTGTCAGGTCGATGACTTCAGCTCTAGCCGAAGTCCTGAAGGTGGGTTTATTCCCTGCATTAAGGATCTGTAGTGGGGAACTTACCACGAAGTCCAGCAAATCCTCCCCTCGTTTGTTGACATCTGTGCTGCCCCAAACGACGTGGTGTGCGTTCGCATCACAACCAAGTATCAGGTCAAGATTTCCTTGGCTGCCGTAGTCAACCAGTCTTCTAATTAGTGGTGATACTGGTTCCTTTTCTTCATATGGGAGATAGGCCGAGGCAAGGATAAGTTTCCTTTTCCCCGTCCCAGTCTCCACTTGGATCAGAGCTGTTGTGAGATCCCTGTAACAGAAAGTACGTAAGGGCATTACCTCTATACCGCCCCTGATATAGATACAAGTCCTCGCGTCATTAGTTGGACAGTCATAGAGGACTGTGCCCCCTGTCCCACCTAAGCCTTTTATAGCCCCTTTATACAAATAAGGTTCCTGTATTAAGGCAATGTCAAATTTCCCCAATTTCAGTGTCCGAGCCAGAAGGGCAGTAGCGGCTCTGCAATGATGGAGATTAATTTGTACGCACCTTAGTCCCGCCATCTTGGTCTTCTGATGGGGTCGTGTTAGTAGGAGGGCCTTAAACTTGAGGCTCCTCCTCCATCTCCTGGCTCTCCTCATGGGCAGCTGGCGAGTTCATACCCAGGGCAACGAGGTCCCCGAGGATGTCATCGTCTAGGTCCTCAGTCACCCCGGCATGGGTCTCCAGCTGCGTCACGTCGCAAGCAGGGTCTTCTGGTGAGGCCTCCTCACGCTGTGGTGGCGATGGGTGCCTCTCCCCTGTCTTCTTCCAGGAGCTTGAACGTGTAACGCTCAATGCCTCCTGGAAGAGAGTAGCCCGAGGCCTTGATGACCCCAGCGGACACCCCGTCCATGAGAACGATCCGACGGATGCCGGTGTCCTCAATGAGGGTGCTCACGACCTTCCAGTCGTCCGTCCTCAGAGCAGGGTTGAGCCGCTGGAGCAATCTAATTGCCCGGGCAGGGTCCCTGAGCGTCAGGTTCCGGCTCTTCCATGCCATTTTGACTGGCCTTGGTAGGTCCCTGGCGTCAACAACCTTCAGCTTCAGGGAGCCGAGTTCCACATTGTGGATGGCTTCCCGAAGCCAGTGAGCTGCATCGGAGTTGCTGCAGGACACATGTACTGCACCTGCAACAACTCCGGGAGCAACCGCCAATACTGGTAGTGGATCCGGTGCCTCTTCCAGCTTCTCGATTATGAGCTCCTGGATGGGCCCTAAATCCCCAGCCTTCAAGTACTCCTCTGGGTACTTGACTGTGACAACAGCGAGTTTCACGGCCGCCACCGCATCCCTGAAGGATCCGGTCGAGGATGATTGGCCTTGGGTTTTCATCCTCTTGGCGTCCATGTCCCCGCTATCGCCGCTGAAAACAGCTCGCGGTCTCTTGGATGGTCCTCCCGTAGAAGTCGCTTCCAGAGCCGCTTGCTTCTTCAGCTTTTGGCGCTTCCTTTTTTGCGCCCCAGTTCGTCCAGCCGGGTACTTGCCTGCTTCGCTGCACGAAGTGGCTCCTGACCCAGTGGACTTAAAAGCAGTCCCGCCCTTCGGTGGTCCCGCAGCGGTACCGGCCCTTGGCAGTGCCGCAGCAGTCCCGTCCATTGACGGTCCCGCCGCGGCCCCACCCCGAGACGTTCCCACTACAGTCCCGCCTTTTGACGGTCCCGCCTTTCTCAGTGCAGTCCCGGCTTGCGCCGGTCCCGTCTTATCGGGTGCAGTCCCAGCTTGCGCTGGTCCCGTCTTAGGTGGTGCGGTCCCGGCTTGCGCCGGTCCCGCCTTATGGGGTGCAGTCCCGGCTTTCGCCGGTCCCGCCTTGTGGTTTATATGCCACTACTATAATGCCACTTTGCACTAGAACGTGTCACAGTGGCAAACAATATCACTGTGACACACCAAAACCTAAATAGAACCCTAACCAGCAACCTTTTTCGACTGGATAGAGGCAGCCTGCGTCTGGTCGCGGGGCCATCTCCGGACACTGCTCACGAAAAAACACTTCTTGACAATGAATATAACGGATAGTCTTCTGTGCAGAGGTTGCATGGAGTCAGAAGAAACAATCGCGCACGTGCTCCTTGACTGCAGCCGTCAGTGAAAAAGAACACAAACCTTGAGAGCACCGAATTCACTTATAAATGCCCTGAGCAAACTGAAAAGACTCATAAATATTGTATGTGTACCATTTATAAATAAATAAATCTTATCTCATCTACTTCTGGAGTGAGGTGGAGTAGTTGGAGTGAAGACTGCCATGGCTCACTCATAATGATCCACTAAGGACTAGTGCGATAACCAGACCACAATAGATATATAGATAGAAACATAACTTAGAAGTGAGATGGGCCTGTAATTCTTAAGTAGGGCATTGTCTGTCATCCTTCTTGAAGAAGGTTACCACCACGTACATGTCCGTGGTCTGGCATCTCTAACAATAATGCTTTACATAGGCCTTACTTTATCGATCCCCAGTACGTTCATGAGTTCGGCTTTCGCAGGATGCGCTCCACGGTGGACGCCATCATGCGCGTGCGAGCCCTCACGACGGGGAATGCGGTGTCCCAGGGTAGGTGTGTTGTGGCAGTGTCCTTGGACATTGCCAATGCTTCAACTCCATGCCCTGGAGTACTATCCGGAAGGTACTCCGGTGTCACCGGGTGCCCGAATACCTCTGTCGAGTGGTCGAGGCATACGTCGGACAGGTTTATAGTCTACCCAGGTCACCAGGGAGACTGGAAATGTCGACAGATGTCGTGCGGTATTCCGCAGGGGTCAGTACGAGGACCACCCTTGTGGAACATCGGGTACGACTACGTGCTGCGTGGCAACTTCCCTGACGGGGTCAGCGTGGTTTTTTGCTATGTAGACGACACGCTGGTTCTAGCGCAAGGAAGGTCGCAACACGCGGGGTTACGATAGTTGTTGGTAGGATCCAAGAGTTGGGACTCGAGGTGGCACTGCACAAATCCGAGGCTATGTGTTTTCACGGCCCTCGGAATGCGCCACCATCAGGCTCCCAACTAACGGTAGGAGGTGTTCGCATCGACGTCGGGTCGACGATGAAGTACCTGGGACTCGACCTCGACAGCCGGTGGAATTTCGGAGAGCATTTCCGACGTCTAGCTCCCAAACAACCGGAATGAGACTGCTCTCAAATGGCTCCTGCCCAACCTTAGGGGTCCAGACGCCTCCTGCTGGAGGCTCTACGCGAGGATCGCTCGGTCCATGGCCATTTACGGGGCGCCGGTGTAGGCGCCGTCGCTCAAAAGCGACCGGCGACCATGCTGAACGTCTACCAGAGGGTCATGGCAATGCGGATGGTGCGGGGATACCGATTGATACCGATTTCCCGCGAAGCGGCGAGCCTTCTTGCTGGCCTACCACCGATCTGGAGGCAACAGTCCTTGCACATATGCACGATATGCACGTGGAGATGCAACGCCGGGGTGAAAGTCTGCTGCTGCGACAGGTCACGGCATGGCGGACAGAGCTCCGGTGGGATCTCATGGTGAAATGGCTATCGACTATCGCGACCCAGTGCTAGGCATGCCACAATTATGGTGGTAAGTCCCCTCTTTGAGGCGTGGCTGGAAAGACCTCAAGGCGTCCTTACCTTCGGCATGACGTAGGTCCTTACCGGACATGGCACGTTCGGGAGGTTCCTGCACCGGATTCAAGCGGAAGAGACGCCCGGGTGTCGCCACTGGGCGGAACGCCCGGAGGACACGGTGGAGCACACAGTCGGGGTGTGCCCTGCTTGAGTGGAGCATCGCCGTGCCCTCTTGGGGCGGCGGAGACCTCTCGCGCCAGGTTTTGGTTCAGGCCATGGTCCGGAGCGAGGAGGAGTGGCGCTCCCGCCGCCGTCGCCGGGATTCCGATCCCGATTTCCGGCCACCGTAGACGCGGGCTAGCGGATAGCGAGCCATGGGTAGCTCGCTGTCCGACCGTCCGGTAACTGTCCGGACCGAACGCAAGACGTCGACGGCGCGCATTGTTCCCGCGGGCCTAAAGGAGTTGTCAGCTACAGGAAGGGCTCAGGGGAACTCGAGCCCCCAGAAGGAACGGGGTGGGTTTTTAGTCAGTAAGAGTCTGACACTATCTCCAGCTCTACCCAAGAACGCGGGTTGTCATTGGATGATTTTTGCCCACCGAAAAAAAAAGAGTACGTTCATGGCACTTCGATCATTGGCGTATGTCACGAGACCCTCTGGCGCGACTCATCTAGATACGTTTCTTTTACCAGCGGTTATTAAACAAAACAGTTGTTATGTTAATAAATATTTATTATTTTATTGATATCATATCACAGCTAGCAAGTCAGCAGCAGCAGCAGCTATCTTTACGCCTACTTAGTCTAAAAAGGATAACCAAGCTGATCTCTTCTCGCCTTGGAAGCCATTTTGCCGTTTGTTGGAAATGAGAAAATGAAACCAATGTATTCCGGAGGAAGGCGTGACTCAATAGCGCCGAGGGCGATAACCTGAAGCAGAAAAATAAATAATTTCAAATATAGAACAAACAAAAAAACACGTTTCCATATTATCATAGCCCAAGGGTACCATATAATGTAAGTACGAAACTACCTATATGTTATTTTACTGCATATCCTGTACGAGAGAAGGCATCTGCTCAGATTCGGTACAGTCACAAGCAATAAGATAGTATAAGTACCTACATTACCTAATACCTATATTATTATATATTTATCCTTAATTAATATGAGGTGCGCATAAAAACTTGCACATGGTATTCGTTGACCTCGAAAAGGCATACGACCGGGTACCTCGTGAGGTTCTGTGGTGGGCCCTTAAGGAGAAAGGTGTGCCTGGGAAGTATGTGCAGTTGATCCGAGCGATGTACAGTCGGTGCAGTAGCCAAGTCCGGTCTACAGTGGGCACTACTGGCAGCTTCAATGTGGCTGTCGGCTTACACCAAGGGTCGGCTCTCAGCCCTTACCTCTTCCTGATGATAATGGACGCTCTGACGTCGGACATTCAGGAAGAGGCTCCCTGGTGTATGTTGTTTGCCGATGACATTGTGCTGGTTGCCGAGAGTGGCCTAGAGGTCCAGAACAGATTGGAGGTGTGGTGGCACAGACTGGAAAGTGTTGGCCTGAAATTGAGCAGAACCAAAACGGAGTACATTCAGTCAAAAAAGTATCGGGAATGGATGATTTGTTTATGGTTCCAAATTCAAATTTTTGTTTTTTTGTAGTTGTTAGATTGGCACAACTGTTTTCCATTTTGGCGCGGTGTTTGAGTTGCATCTGTTATTTATATTAAATACAGTGCTGGTTTTAGTAATATCATATATAGTGTGTATTGCGAATTTCATAATGGACAAAAATATCGAACAAAGAGTTTGTCTTAAATTTTGCATCGCCAATGGAATTTCGTGTTCGGAGTCACTGAAAATGTTACAGAAGGCTTACGGTGAATCGACTATATCAAAAACTCGTGCTTATGAGTGGTTCAAAGCGTTCAAAAGCGGTCGAGATGTGATGGAAGATTTGCCTCGCTCTGGTAGGCCGTCAACGTCTGCAACTGAAGTTAACATCGCAAAAGTGAAGGAAATATTGACTGAAAATCCCCATTCAACTCTGAGAGAGATAGCCGCCGAACTTTCTGTATCGAACGAGTCGATCCGTACCATTTTAACTAATCATTTGGGTATGAAACATGTTGCTGCTCGGCTAGTCCCAAAAGATCTGAATTTTCTCCAAAAACTCAATCGCATGAAAGTCGCTGAGGACATGCTAGAACGAGTCAGTTCGGACCCAACATTCATGAAACGCATTGTTATTGGTGATGAGACGTGGGTTTACGAGTTTGACATGCTAACTAGTCAACAAGCTTCGGAGTGGCGCCTTCCAACTGATCCGAAACCGAAAAAACCACGCCAAAGTCGATCAAAAGTCAAAGTCATGTTGACTGTTTTCTTTGACTATCGCGGTGTTGTGCACTCTGAATTCTTACCGAAAGGTCTAACGGTAAATAAAGAATATTATTTGAGCGTTATGCGGCGTTTAAGAGAGCAAATTCGACGAAAAAGGCCAGATTTGTGGAAAGAAAATTCTTGGATTTTGCACCACGACAATGCGCCTTCGCACAAGGCTATCATTGTGAACGAATTTTTGACCAAACACTCAACAAATACCATCCAGCAACCACCATATTCACCAGATATGGCTCCTGCTGACTTTTTTCTTTTTCCTAAACTCAAATTACCACTTCGTGGCACCCGTTTTCAATCGATAGAAGACATAAAGGAGAATTCGCGGCGAGAACTGAACTCAATTCAGGAAGCAGCGTTTAAAAAATGTTTTGATGAATGGATTATTCGTTGGCGCAAGTGTATCGTTTCTAAAGGAGCATACTTTGAAGGTGATAAAATAAATTTGGATGAATAACAGACATTTTGTGTATTATTGATCTTTTCCCGGTACTTTCTTGACAGAGTAGTACTTGTTCTGCGATTTCGGCGGTCTCTCCACTCCAGTGCCTTTAGCTCTCGCCGGAACGCCCATACCGATCTGTTCCGACTTTCGGTATCTCGGGTCGCTCGTCCAAGGGGATGGTGAGGTAGACCGGGACGTAACTCATCGGATCAACGCAGGATGGATGAAATGGCGACAGGTCACGGGAACAACTTGTGATCCATGGATGCCCCTCAAGTTGAAGGGTAAAATCTACAAATCCGTGATAAGGCCTGTCATACTGTATGGATCAGAATGTTGGGCTGTGAAAAAGACGGATGAAAAAAGATTGCATGTTGCGGAGATGAGAATGTTGAGATGGATGTGTGGTGTGACGAGAATGGATAAAGTGAGAAATGAGTATATTAGGGGAAGTTTGAAAGTGGCGCCAGTGACTGAAAAGTTGAAAGAAAATCGTTTGTCTTGGTATGGTCATGTAAAGAGGAGAGATGAAACGCATGTTGTTAAAAGAGTTATGAATTTACATGTGGATGGATGGTGTGAGAAGTGATATGAATGAAAAGGGAGTTAGTGATAGCGTGACGAGTGACAGGACAGAATGGAAGAAAAAAACATGTTGCGCCGACCCCAAATAAAACGGGATAAGGGCAGGAAGATGATGATGATGATGATATCCTTAATTAATATCCTTAAATCAGAGATATTTATCTACTTTTATTTATGTATTTTGGTTTTGGATTAGTTATTTTCATTTTTTTGTTTAAATTAATAAGCATAGAAAGTAAAATTTGTAATTTATTTAGATAAGAAACGGTAGAGCGGAGTCTCCTAACACAGGCTTTATTTTGCTTAAAAGGAGAATCCATTCACTAGGTGATAAGTAATGCTTGATAAATAAAGAAATAAATAATAATTATTATTATTATATTATTTTCAATTTAACTTAGCTTTTGTTATTCAAGAAATATGTATACGACGGTCGGTTCTAAATAAATTATTTGATGATTAGGTAATTTAGAAGCTTTGTTGTAGGTATCTACAGTTATGATGTAAGTAACGAATATTGCTATGTTCGGTTTAAACTTGGCTGACCCGAACTGTTAAACATGTCTAACATTTTGTTTGAAAATCAACCATCGCATTCGCGTTCGCGAATATTAAATATAAATATACGCATTCGCGAATGTGAGAAATATAACATTCGTTACATCACTAATCTATACTGTATATTTTTTGAATGGCAGAAGTTAAGTTAGATAGAAAATGTGACAATATAACGCTTGTAACACGCTAATAATAAAGCTTGTAATTTGCATGCCTCAAGGTGTAATATGGTTGGACTGTGCTATATTTTTAATATCTTTATGTAATTACCCATATTAGCAAATAAATGATTATGATTATGATTATGATATAGGTATATATCTTTTTGCTCATGACTGTACATGCGAAATTGCTGTGTAAGCTATTGTATGTGTAACATAATTAAGAATTTGGGCAATTCGATGCCGCATCTACCTACCACTGAAGCATGTTTTAAAAATTCTCTCACTAAAATATGTACCTAGTGAATAAAGTTTTATATTGGACAATTATTGTACCTACCTATTCAAAGAGAATTTACCTATCTAATTTAGTATGAGATGTAGGTTTTGTCCTACTGCTGGGCAAAGGTCTAACTTCCTTTTGAGTGGTACCAACATTATGTTCCAAGTTTGTACTATGTAATAAGTATCGCTACATTCAAAATTGTATCGGTTACGCTGTCTATTTTTGACAGCGATACAACAAATCCAACAATTTGCACTAATCAGTTTCAGACTTACCTCAAGGTAAGTATTGGAAGGACGTCTTTCCCTAGGGAGGTCAGAGCTTGCGGTTTTATTTTTGGGGTTATCAACTTCTTCATAGGTTCGGGCCACCAATTGCTGGCCGCTAGGTGTCGTCAGAGTCACGTTCTTCGCGAAGTACCAGCCGAGCGAGACGCCTTCTTGCCTGAAATAAGAAAATAGTAAGTCTGAATGGATAGATAGAATAGGCCCTATAGAATTTATAGGAATGGGTTAACTAAAATAGATATTTCTACTGTAATTGTACCTACAAAAAAAAGCTTGTTCAAATGATTCCATACACCACACAACTCTGTGGTTATCAGCAACTGAAAAGCCCTCGATTAGTCTCAATATAAATAATCTATATATATAAAAATCAATGCCACTTTTCGTTGTTATATTATAACTCAAGTACGGGCTCACCTATCCAAACCAAATTTTTAGGCTTTGTTCGGACTATTTAGTAGATGGTTTATGTGAAGTTTGGTAGGGTAGAGTAGGGTAGAGAAGTGTAGAGTAGTGTAGAGTAGTGTAGGGTAGAGTAGGGTAGAATAGTGTAGGGTAGAGTAGGGTAGAGTAGGGAAGAGTAGGGTAGAGTAGAGTAGAGTAGGGTAGAGTAGGGTAGAGTAGGGTATAGTAGGGTAGAGTAGGGTAGAGTAGGGTAGCGTAGGGTAGAGTAGGGTAGAGTAGGGTATAGTAGGGTAGAGTAGGGAAGAGCGGGAGCGAAGCCGTGCGGGCAAAAGCTAGTTAGGTATATAATCTATGCCCACCTCGTATCAACAAATTGACTTCATTCCAAGTCATCTTGGGGTGACAAAATTTCAAGTATTTCTGTTGCTGCTATAACGACAAATACTTAAAAACAGAATAAAATCAATATTGAAGTGGGAGCCCTCGCATACAACACAACAAACGTGATTTTTTTGTTTATTCAAACGTGTTTTTGGCACGGAACCTTTCGTGCGCGAGTCCCACTTGCACTTGGCTGGTTTATATTTATCAAGACATGTAGTAAAAACTTACTGGTCGAGATGATGGAGCTTGTCGGCGCTCATGGTCCACACGGTGCCCCACACCTCCTCGTCGTCGTCTTCTACGATGGTGGCAATGGCGCCTTGCCACGCCTCATTGAACATGATGAAGTCTAACCGGTGGTTCTAATTACAACAGGACACTATTAGAAAGAGAAACCTGCCATGTTTCATGATTATTTACGTGTATAAATAGCTAGGTGTACGTAGAGATGTGCCGTTGCCGGCAATATTGCCGTGAAGTGGGAATATTGGTGGGAATATTGCCGGGAATATTGCCTGATGTATGAATATTGGTGGCAATATTTCCAGCAATATTCCCAGATTGCCGGCAACGGCACATCTTTAGGTGTATAAGTAATACGCAGATACTGGATATAGCTATGTGAGATGTCATGCAGCTCTCAGCTTCAGTCTTCGGCTCCATAAAACACTCGCCTACGGCTCGTCCGAATCCCACCTCAGTCACAATACAAACATTCTGCACGTGTATCAAAAGGTACCTACTAATTCGACCTATGTATAAAATCAATCGAGCCGTTTCGGAAGGGTGCGACCACAAACTCGAAATATTTGTACGTTATGTTAGATTTTATCTCTGTAAATATGTGCAATAAGCATCTGCTTATCCTTTTGATTTTTTGATGAATAAAGATAAGATGTAATGATATGTTTAGATAGGTACTTCCCACATTATAGGAAAATTTGTAATATTGCGTAGGTAATAGATGTACACTTATAGATGCGCAACGGATTTTATAGTGATTAGAATAAACAAGGCTTGCCGTGATCGGTTTGGATTTAAACGTACCGAGCCCCTCCGTACCTCGGAAAGCACGTCTGCTTGACGTGCTTTCCGAGGTACGAGACTGTCAGGACTGTCTTTTGAAAATCTTGGAATTTTGATCTGTTAGGCAATCGATAAATTGACACCAGGGGCCTAGACAACGTCACATTTTTATCAACGATAACGAAATTCGATATTTCCGAAATGTATGGAACTGACATAAGCTTTCGAACTGTCACGTTATCGATCGCTAATTGCTAGACAATGTCAAACTGCGTAGAGTTTGTCTAAAAAGTTAAACGACTTGGGTAATTAGTAATTAGAGTAAAATGAAATCTGATGTAGTCAACGCTGGTTCAATAATCAAGGTTTATTAAGCGATCTTGATCATTGTTTAGGTACTAGAAAACCTCATAAAAAGTATCAATACAAGTATTTTTTAAATGATTCAATATTATACATAATGCCCAAGTCGTTTGACTTTTCAAACAGACTATATGTGGAGGACAGATGGGCAGTGTTTCCATGTAAAGTATCTACTAGACTAGTACTCAGCTGACAGACTAGAAGCTGATTATTCTAACACACAATGGGGAAAAAGTTATTGGTCGATTGATAATTAATATGATAAATATTTTTTTGATTTTAAATGTTAATGAAAGAAATTACATATTAGCCTTTCAATCGTGGTAATTAGAGACACAATAGAAAGATAAAGGGTGCGTAAACGCCGGCGGGCGTTCGCTTGGGGTTTAATGAATTGAATATCAACCGTGTAAGTATTATCTACTTCACCTGACGTTATCAGACGGCAGTTATAATCACATTATTGGAACATTTGGTACGCTTACCTTTAGTTTGGCGATGCTGTAGAACACTGCCGATGGGTTGTTTATATGCATTCTTCTCGTTAACAAATTACTGCCGTACGCAAAGTAAAATATTGTGCCATTAGGACTTGCTACTACATTATCTGAATCACCATTTCCACAAACACATAATTTTAATAAACTTAAAACAATCAACGTTAAAATTGTTTGAGACTGCATGGTTGAACCGGTGCGAACGAGAGTAGCGCACAAAGGCAAGAAATGAATTGAGTTCGATTCACTGGCTCTAGATCAAATGTACCTACATTATAACCTTTGTAAGTATTTTCAGTGAGTTGGTCAATCATAGTTGTTACGTACACATGACGTTATGGTATATTTGTGACGGTGTTAATAAGGAAAGTTAGGTATTTATTGCACACATGCAGGGAAGGAAAATCTTTCAGAGTGATTTATGAAGAAACCGTAAAAACCTACAAGGTAGTTAATAATCTGAATCACATCATGCAATAAGTAGGTAGCTATAGGTAAGCGTTACTGACGTTATCATAAATCAAAATATCCTCGAGTGTGGCATAATATTATCGAAGCATTATAAAACCAGCAGCTATTGTTTGAACAATATTTTTATAGCTAGCCATAATGAACGATTATGGGTAGGTATATACTAATATGTATTAGGTAGTATTTAATTCATGAATCCCCAAGCGACCACCGGTGGCCGCGCATCTATTATTTTACTATTGTGTCTCTAATTGACGGTATCTGAAGGGTTAAACGAGTGACTGTAAATTAAAGTTTTAAGTGACAAAATAATTATTTTGGTTTATAGAATTAATAAGTGAGCGACTGACTGTGAGTTACGAGAAATCAACAGAACAGCAACTTACAAACACCAATTTGAGTTACACACAAATGAGAAGCTTCATAATATTTGAGCGACCTAATATTTGTTTGAGTGTCAACGTTACAAACCGCATTTTTTTTTCAATATTTTAAATGTAGTATTTCGAATGTCCTAAATATCGATATTTCTGTACGAGTATTATATATGTCACAAGGTTTGATAATACGGATATTGCGAAAATCCGGATAATTAGAAAATGGTGAAATAAACTCTGTGAGCAACTTGACGTAGCGTTCGCCGGCCACTGTTAGAGATGGGTTTCTACCCGGTAATATAATATTTACTTTTTGGTAATTTTTTGTTTTTTGTACATTTTTAAAAAAATGTTCATCAAATATGTTTTATGCATGAAATGTACATGGTGTCGGCAAAGAATAGTTTTCTACTCTACAAATCATGTAAAAATTGCAAGTCCGTATTTTTTTAATATTTTACGTCTGTATTTTATTTGGGACACTTACACAGATATACAAAATTAGGAAACAACATGTAGAACACGTAAGATAAAATAAAAAATTAAAAACAAAAATCAATAAAAAAAATCATTGTATAAGTTATTTATTGTTACAAACTTGAAAATTAATTGAAATTTTACATTTATTGAAAAGTTACAGTTAACTTCATTTTACAAAAATAATAATCTGGCGTTGAATCATAAAAATATAGGAAAGGAGCCGAATTTATAACATGGAGCTATTCAAAACATGTCAACGATCTAAAGTTCAACTAAATTTTATGTAATAAATCATCCCAAAAAGTTTTAAAGGTTTATACCCATGGTTTTGGGTATTTACCGGGTAAAAACCCTGTTTATACCCAAATTGGGTATTTACCCGGTAAATACCCGATGGGTTTTTACCCACCGCCCATCTCTAGCCACTGCCGCCGTACCGCTCGCTTCACTCGCTTGGCTGACGCGCGTAATATTAGAATACTTGAAGAGCCATTTGTACCAAACAATACTTTTTTATTTGAAGCGGGATATCATCAACTTCTGCCAATCGGAGTGGAGCGTGAAAGGTGTATCAGACTTTAATTGACTAAAACCCACCTGTGTTCCTTCATTTGCCCTTTGTGTTTCCGGGTCGCGGTAACTTTTTCAAACTATCCCACAGCCTGACTTACTGATGCTAAGTTTGATAATGATTATAACATAATAATATTTTTAATTAATGATAAACTGGTTGAGGCTATGATCTTTTATTAATATTATGTGGGCAGTGACAACATTGAGCCCACGTGCGTGCCTAGAATTAATCTTTATTATCCACTTGTAACACCATAACCAAATTAAAGAAAAAAATGCCACTTAAAGCAGGAGGAGTTATTAATTGATGATTTCCTATCTAAAACAAAAACACGTAATAAATAATAATTATTAATTTTGAAAACTAACTATTACTACGCGTTCCAAATGAGAATAGGATCGATAGCCATGTTGTGACGTCACGTCGTACTATCAAATCGAAGAAATTTTGGCAAAATTGAAGAACTCAGAGATGAGTAAAATTGAAGAACTGGATTCTGATTAAACTTTTTTCATTCACAGTTAGTAAATAATTTTTTTTTTTTAATTTATTTCCTCGATTAGACAGTAAATCGTGACAACATGGCAATCGATCCTATTCTCATTTAGAAAGCATTATTACTTAAACCATACCGGAAAATATACGGAAAAGAACACGTTTTGCACTTGTCTATAGTTAGGTATATATAAGTAAAAAAAGAAACACTAAATATCTGCAGGAAACTGACGAAGAGGAAAATTTATCATAACGAACGTATGACTTCCCTAATGAGCTCACCTTTCTCATCTGAATCATCTAATGACGAAAGCTTTTATTCTTCTGAGTTTTAATTGAACAGTCGAACGTCATACCTAAATTATAGGGTTTTTGAAACTGTTGATATGAAAGGTACGATTTGTCTTGAATCATATCTACTTATACCACTAAAGGTAGAACGCTACATTGCACACGTGTGTGCAATGTACACATGCACGTGTTATATATCATATAAATTGGGTAGTGACGTAAAAAGTAAATAGTAAAAGTTCTAAAGGAAAATTTTATTTTATTTTATTCTTTTTTACGATCGTTTAATTAAAAGCTTGTTTTTAAAAAGATTTTTTACTTTTAATTTATTTCTTTATCTCACTCTCTGGCCTCAGCATCTGACTAATGGAGAAAGATTAAAGGTTAATGTTGTTGTTTTTGTAATTTCCTCCATCCATCGTTCTACATATCTAATAGTTACTGATATTATGATAACAATTGCAGATTCAACTTTTTTCTGTATTCTATAAAATTGCGCGAAAAAACAAACCATATTCCCGCGGCTTGTCTCTCCTGTGACCTATCCTGCTGGTGCCGCTCATTTAACGAGATAAAAAAAAAATAAAAAACAAAAAAAAAACGCTGAAAAAGAATTAAACAAGATTTTCAGGATGGTGAAAAAAAAGTACAGAATAAAAAGAAAAGCCATGGTCACACGTTATTAAAGTATTTCGGTAGGTACCTAAAACGTGTGACTACGACTTTTCTTTATATTAATAAATTAATGGGTCTCGGTGACCCCTTACAAATAGATAAACATTAGTTTCGACCTTCCGATCATTACTATTAAACTGCGATGTATCAGAGGCCGGCGTCACGACGTAACAATCATTTGAATAGCCCTTAAGTTGACGTGAAGTTAGTTTAAAACAATGCCGGAGCTTGCGTGTTGCGAGGGGCGCAGGGGACTGTTTGTCGCCGATACTAACGCGATTACACCCAATCAGCAGCGTCGCCGCCCTAATTGGGCGCACTCGATGCGAGGGCGGGCTTTTTTAACAGCTTGCGCAAACACGCTCCCCAGTCTGGGCGCATAGCAGCCCTGCTGTTTGTCTCCCAGTTCGCATCCACGAAAAACTCAGTGCATGTTATTTAGTTTATCACATTTCGTCTACTAATATTTTTATTTTCATTTGTTTGTTTATTTCTTCTTAACTTTTTATTATTAGGTTGTTTTTGGTAAAGTCGGTATAAGGCTCGTTTTGACATTAGAGAAAAACAGTAGAATGTAACTTGGAACGAAACTGAAAGAAACAATAAAATAATATTTAGGGACCGGTGAAGTAGTAGTTACACTACTCCGGACAAACCGATTCATTTTAACCGGTATCTAAAAAGTATTCAAAATACAAATGTCAAAACGGGCCATTTATTTTTGGAAACTGAGATCTGAGGCCCTTGGGCACGCCACGATTATGGCGGTAAGTTCCTCTTTGAGGCATGGCTGGAAAGACCTCACGGCGTCCTTACCTACCGCATGACGCAGGTCCTCACCGGACATGGCACGTTCGGGAGGTACCTGTTTCAGATTAAGTCGGAAGAGACGCCCGGGTGTCGCCACTGTGCGCAACGCCCGGAGGACACGGTGGAGCACACAGTCGAGGTGTGCCCTGCCTGGGCGGAGCATCGCCGTGCCCTCCGGCGGCGGAGACCTCTCGCGCCGGGCCCTGGTCGAGGCCATGGTCCAGAGCGAGGAGGAATGGCAGGCGGTCACCTCCTTCTGCGAAGCAGTAATGCTAGTAAAGGAGGAGGCCGACCGCATAAGGCTACGGTGCCCCCACCGCCGCCGCCGGGATTCCGATCCCGATTTCCGGCCACCGTAGACGCGGGCTCGCGGACGGCGAGCCATGGATAGCTCGCTGTCCGATCGTCCGGTAACTGTCCAGACTGAGCCCAAGACGTCGACAGCGCGCACTGTTCCCGCGCGCCTCAAGGAGTTGTCAGCAGCAGGAGGGGCCCAGCTGGGTCGAAGCCTACTGGGGACAGGGTTGTCCGAAAGCGAGCTCCTGCCCCGGTATGAAGGCTAGAAGGAACGGGATGGGGTTTTGTTATAAGATGATTTTTCCCAATCAAAAAAAAAAAAAAGATCTGCGGCCCTACAGTGAGTTCTTGACACGATCCATTTGATGATCTAATCCATCCTTTTTTCTCACTCGCACGCTTGTTTTTTAACCGACTTCGAAAAGGAGGAGGTTCTATGTTCGGCTCAGTGTATGTTTTTTTTTTTTTTTTGTATGTATGTTCACCGATATTTCGGTCAATTGTAAACCGATTTTGAAAATTTTTTTTTGATTGAAAGGTTATGCTTCCAAGTTGGTCCCCTAGAAATATTGTTATGATCTGATCATGAACTTCGAAGATATGGAACAGAACTCCTCATAGAATCATAGCAGAATTGTCGTAACAAGTAAAATTGCTTTGTTCATACGTGTAGTCGATGGCTGACTGAAAGAAAAGGGGGAGGGGATGTATCGAAATGATCTGGTGATAAAGCCGGAACGTAAATTCATGTAATATAACCGTATTTGGGATTATTAGAATCGTTATGAGATGCACTCTGGCTATAAGGTAATTTATGTTTAAATGAAGGGTAGATACTTTTTTGTGGTGCTACCATAACTAAAAAGTGAAAAATAAAAAACTTTTTCCAAAAAAAAAATTAAACCGACTTCAAAAAGTACAAAATAACTTTAATTTCGGAAGTCGGTGGTAAATAACGAAGAGACAAGGTTAGGTATCTATTATAGAAACACCGCCTTCCGAAATTAAAGTTATTTTGTACTTTTTGAAGTCGGTTTAATTTTTTTTTTGGAAAAAGTTTTTTATTTAATACGTCATGGTAAGGTCCCTGTAAACAATAATGGCACTGCATAGCGTAAGTACCTACCAATCCGTAAGTAGGATTCAATTTGAAAGATAATGCGCATTAAACTTGTATCTAGATAATGTAATGATGAATAATTTTGGTTATTTTTATGTAGGTATCTATAGGTAAGTATATATTTTTGTTTTAATTTTCTAATTGTTGGTTTGCCTTTAAGTTGCATCTACCATGTTATTTTTCTGGACCACCCTAAGGTCGACTGGTAGAAAATGCCTAACGCATTAAGTCCGCTTTTGTACAGTGTTTACAAGTGCATACAGTTTTTATAAATAATGTAGCATTTGCCAGTGGCTTCACCTGCGTGAAAGTCGATTTCTTCTTTCATACAAACTTTGGACCCCCGTTTCATCACCTTAGGAAGTGAATTTTAGAAAATCCTCTTTTAGTGCTTGCCTACGTCATAAAAGGAAACTTTGTGCAAAATTTTACGCTCCTAGAATAGAATAGAATAGAATAGGATAGAATAGAATAGAATAGAATAGAATAGAATAGAATAGAATAGAATAAACTTAGTCCAAGTAGTTTCGGCTGTGCGTTTATATGTCAGTCAGTCAGTATCTTCTTTTAGATAAATATTACTCGTATTAAGACAGCTCTAAAATGTATACCAGAAGTTAAAGCATTCTTTATTTATATATTTAACCACGACATTAAGTATGCAGGCTCCAGCTCAGCCGCACCCCGCACCCCGCACCCCGCACCCTGTAGGTAGCCAGGATTGTCATCAATCAGCCGCAAATGCAGAAACAATATCGTTGGCCGATGAGGATGCCGTGGCACACCCCTGATTTATGAGGGATGTCGAATAACAAACTCATCTGTATCATTGTTTGGTGGTGGTAGCCGCTTAGTGATATTTCAAAATTTTCATTTGTTACAATGAATGAGTGTTTCTATTGCGTTGGATGACTTTTGGTAAATGATTTTTATCATTCGAGTTTCATTAAAAGTGTTATGATTTAGTTTTCTAGGTAACTTAAATAGGCCCTTATTTGTGGAAATTTTGTCTGTGCCTGAATGCAATTTAAGGTACTTAAGTAAATGTTTGATCATGTGGTGCACTGGCGACTCGGGTTTTTATTTAAACTGGCTTGGCACATACTTTTATGAAGGTATATCCAGCGCCTTCAGACATAACTTTTCTTTTTGCTTTTCCGCCTAACGCTCAGTACAAAATGTATGACAATGACATTACCTGAGGAAAATTCACGTGACAAATAATATCATTGCCATACATTTTGCATGTTAAAAAAAAAGTCATGTGTCTTTTCAAGTTCCCTTCACAACGCGAGTAAACTTTGCGTTGTATTATAGGATCTAATAGCTTGTGGTAGTATTACAAAGTGCCTGGCATTAACCCTTCAGATACCGTCAATTAGAGACACAATAGTAAGACAATAGATGCGCGGCCACCGGTGGTCGCTTGGGGATTCATGAATTAAGCTATTATGATATTACTATACGGATACACTATTTATATAAAAACATTGTGTCTACTGAAAAAAACAGTAAAAACTTAAAAAAAAACAAGCAAAAGATGTAATGTCGTCATCTAAAATTTATTATAAGTACACAACTATGAACAGAGCGTTGATACTTGATACCGAGCACTTAATTATCATATTTACATTTATTTGTGATCGGAATAATGTTATCTTACAATAATTAACTTACATACAAGAGTTCATTTATTTTCAGTACATCTGCGGCCTTGATTCCATAAGAGATTACGTAACATTTATGATTTAAATAATTAGATTTACAAATAATAAATAATAGAATCTATCTGTGTTAAATATTATAGATTGATTGCAATAGAGCAAAACTGGAACTTATTGTATAAAATTAGGGCCCATGCCTCATTGGGACACCATTGCAGTGATGCCGGTTCGCAATCAAGAAAGTGCATGTCGATGTATTGTGTGTACCTCTGTGTACTCTTGGTCACGCAGTCCGTATAGTTTTTTGACGTGATGACTTGGTCACCGCCATGGCATCCTTCTGAGGCGCGACTCTAAGGAATGTATACTTTTGCATACAGCAGGAAAATACAATGCCCCAAAGAAAACTTTTAGGTGAACAAAGGCCGTAGATGTATCTATACTTGAATTAATAATTCGAGATAATTATGATTCTTTAACACAAACTCAAGTTGTCTATTTTAAATCAATTTAACGTGAGCGTTTGTATTGAAAAAAGGTCCCAAAAATATAGATTGCAATGGTATTTGAACTGTGCTTTGCGTCTTATAGATTTTATTGTTCCAAAATGCGATAATTATCTCGAATTTGAAATTCAAATATACATATATTATTATTTAAACTAAAGATGAAGCTAAAGAGATCACCGCCTCCGTATCCCGCCTCGTACACTTATCACAGCTTATTAATTTACAAATACGTCACAGTCCTCTCTACTCGTTTGGTCGTTTGTCTCTAACATACGGTTCTGTACATCGTGCCTGATACAAGTGGACACTTTATTTTCACAAACACTGTACTTATTTTTGTTCTTAAAGTTCAGCACACAATGATTAAAATAAAACTTCAGCGCAATTTTTTCATTTGATTAGCAACTTTACCCGCAAAACTCATGATATGAAAATATTGAATAGCCTACAGTACATTAAGGAATAGTGCAGCTTTATATCAGTGAAAGAATTATTAGAATCGGTTTAGTAGTTTTAGAGATTACCCCCACATTCAAGCTTACAAAATTTTGTTTTTTTTTTTTTTATAATATTAGTACCTAAACATAGAAAAGTAATATTCTTGTCACTGGCCCTAGAAAGCAAAGGGAAAGAACATTATGTGGGTTTTAGTCAGAAAACACCCTCTCGCTCCACTCTAGAGTGGAAAAAGACCTTTGATTATTGTGGGAAGTCACACAAAAAAAACTATTTAAAGAGAAGAAGATAAAACCATGCGCCTTAAAACTTATGAACATACAGTTAAGATCCCAGTGATTTTAAATCTATTATGCATTCATCATACAATGCCGCATAGCAACCAGTCAAATATTGCATCTGAATCATAAAATTAGATTCACACACACTGAAAATATTCCTTGTAACACTTTTTTGTTCCATTCTATCCGTCATCCGTCAAGCTATCACTAACTCCCTTTACCTTCATATCACTCTTCACACAATCTTCCAGATTTTCTTTGGCTTCCCTCTCCATCCATTCACAAGTGTAGCTCTTTTAGTAACATGCGTTTCATCTCTCCTTTTCACACGACGACGAAAAGATAAAGGGGGGTCCCCTTTTATCTTTTCAGTCACTGGCACCACTTTTAAACTTCCTCTAACATACTCTTTCGTTACTTTATCTATTCTTGTCACTCCACACATCCATCGCAATATTTTCATATCTGCTACATGCAATCTATTTCACAGCTCAACATTTTGATCCATACAGGATGACAGGTCTCTCAGACTTGTAGATTTTTTCTTTCAACTAGAGGAGCATCCGTGGGTCACAAGTTACAGTAACCTATCGTCATTTCTCAGTCCAACAATGTGATCCATACAGGTCTTTTTACAGATTTATGTTGACATAGAAAATAAATCAAGTATATTTATATGTCTTGTTTCAGATACCTTTTTTATTATGGTTATGCTCGCGGTTGACCATTATCTCGCCTGATGGTAAGCAATGATGTGGCCGACGATGGAGCACGCTTGCATACAAGTAACTTATTCACTCTTGACTTGAAAGACTCCTAGGTTATAACTATCAGGAAACATGTAATCTGGGCTCTGGCATCTAACCTTAGGAACTTTTTATTACGTGAAGTACTTTAATCATTGTGTACTGAATCCAATCATCTTAAATCTATGACTATAGGTAACACCCACATAACGAAGTTCAACTGTTTATGTTTACAAGTTTAGGAACAAAGAGTCCTCGAAGTACCTTCAAGGTGTCTTCACAACGGGCGTTAGAGCGGCGGAAGTACAGACGCCACAGTTTCGTTGCGTCCTATTAACTGGTATGTATAGTACACACCTATTTTTTAATTAATACAAAAAAAATCTGGCTCTTTTTGTACCGTTTTTGATTATATTTGTGTAGTCAAAAGTAAAAAAAGAAAACGAAATCCCAAAATTGGCCACGACAAATTTGTCATAATTGGTAATTCATATTTAATCCATCATTAAAAACAATTGCTACTAAAGATACTACGCGCAGTGTCTTTCCATTTTTATCGCCATTCATTCATTCATAATTATAATCTTGTAAAATATATCCATAAATTGAGTAACATTTTGGCATAAATAAACAAACGTTAATAACTTTGCTGTTTATGAATATCATTTCTTGAGACTTTACTTAAATAATAACATGACCTTTTCTAATAAGCCCTTTAAGTATTTGTACTAATTAAAAAATAGAGGTGTATAATACTAATGTTTGATATCTATTTAATTCACATTGATTTCAAAACAAGAGTCTAAAGGCGGATAATTGCACAAAGTGCGGATAATTGCAAAAAAAAATTGCATATACCGGATTTGGCCACCCTGTATGAACATACTCAGCTGATAATAACTAACGGAATTATGGGCCGGTTTCTGAATTTAATACTTGAAATTAGGAATTATTTTAATGTCAAATATTAACAGGTTTTCAAACTAAAACAAGTTTTTAATGAAAATATATTTTCATAGCAAGCTGGGTATATCTATATGAGAGCCCAAACTCGATGGGGTTGTGTCGTTCAACAACCGAGTACCTTCTAGCTCCATCATCAGATCAGCTCCATGTCATAATAATTTTGCATTGTCATCTAATTTACACATGTAAGCAAAATTTCAGCTCAATCGGTTACCGGGAAGTGGGTCTTTAATTTATAAGATTTGATGACAGACAAATATCGGGACAGGTGAAACTACTATAGGTGGCCAAATTATTAGGGACAGTATGCATAGATGTGTAATTTCTGATTGAAACACATTTTTTAAGCAAACCAATATATTTATATAAGGTTTTTTATTTGTTATTGCTCGTGGTGTCATTATTATTATATTTGATATGTAACAACACTGTGAGATCGCGATATTTTTTTTTAAATGACGTTACTTCTAACTTTGTTGACTTTTGTCAATGTTTGTTGAAAATCGGGTTCTTTTTGTTGGTGAAAAAAAATATTTTTTAGTTTCATTTTACTAGTTTCTTTTGTATAAAATAGTCAACACGTAAGTAATGTTTCTTATTTCATTGCTTTTTTTAAGTTTTATACATTAGTTTTTAATTGTGGCAACGATACATGGTGATATTCTTAAAATTGCTTCTTTTTAGTATGGGCAAGGCTTCGGATAAGTCTCCCAGAAGATGTACACAAATTAAAACATTATTTTTGCACTCCAAACATTCCTAGAAAGATACAGCAGCTATTAAAAGTGTTTCAAAGTCTGTAGTTTACAGTATTAAAAAGAAAACCTATCAAAACAAACTTTTAGAATCACACCGTTTTAAAAAATGTAGCAGTAAAAGGATCACCACTCTTCGTAAAAATCTTAAAATCAGGTATATGTCGTTAAAAGACTGTTGCCCACCTTGCTATGATTACAAACAACGAAAGCCTATAAGTTTTTGATAGGAAAATTCATCGAGGGTACGCAAAAGAGGAGTTGATAGGTCGTCGGCCTACCAAAAAACTATGTCTCACCGAGGTCATGAAGAAGAGATTATTGCACAGGGCCAAACAAAACCAAAATATGACTTTTGCAGATTGAAGTCGGGTAAAAATAAGACTTTAAATAGTACAGTACGTTATTAATAATTTATTGTCATTATATGATGGAGTAATATAGTTTTTCAGACATACTTCTCCGATGAATCGACGTTTCAGATTTTGGTTTGACAAAAACTGGTTTGCTCCTTCACAAAATGCTCCTTTCCGTCGACTCCCTGGAGAATAGTTCCATGCAAACTGCTGTTTAGGGAGAGCTAAACACCCAATTAGTATTATGGTGTGGTCTTTAATCTCAGCCTAGGATATAGGAGGTCTACATACCGTGGAAAGGACCGTGAGGCAAGACCAGTACAAAAGTGAACTAAAAACTGAACTGCTGCCGCAGCTCGAAGAATGGTTCTCTACTGAAAAAGAGACCGTTTTTATGCACGAATCTGCATTGTACTACAAAACAAGGAGTGTTACTGTATACCTGGCTAAAAACATTAATGTGTTACCCTAGTCAAGTAATTCGCCAGACATGAAAACTATTGAAAACATGTGGGAGCTCACCAAGCAGTAGATCGCTTAGCAAGTAGGGAATGCAAAAAGCCTTTTTTAGCGAGATTGATCTCGGCAGAAAAAAGGGCGAGATCTCGCGAGATTAACGAGATTGTACTCGAGCATAAAAACGTCTTATTCGAAGTGCGGATTGACACGGACGTTAAAAAATTATAGACAGATACGTCAAACAATGTTTGATGCAAAAAAAGTATTGAAAAAGTTCGTGAAAATAAATGTTTAATTTATAATACTTTTTTTTGGTACCCTAAAAATCATCCAAATGACATCTCCCGCCCTTGGGTGGAGCGGAAGATAGTGTCAGACTATTACTGCCTTCGTGCCTTTCATACTGGGGCTGAGCTACGTTTCGGAACTAACCCTGGCCCCAGTAGGCTTCGACCCAGTGCGCGCCATCAACGACTTGCGCTCGGTCCGGACAGTTACCGGACGGTTCGACAGCAAACTACCTATTGCTCGCCGTCCGCCAGCCCGCGCCTATGGTTTTCTTATAGTACTTATAATTTTTATTTTTTTTCTTCCTAATTCATTCAAATATTGTGAATATTTCCAAAAAAAAAACACAAAACTGCAAATCTCGCGAGATCTCGAAATTAGCGAGATCTCGCGATATTGATACTCATAATCTCGCGAGATCTCGCGCGAGCCCCAATCTCGCGAGATTTGCATTCCCTATTAGCAAGTGATCACCACCAAGCTAGCAAATGATTTATTATTATTCTTATATAAGCACAAATCTCATTAAAAAGTGGTATAATAACAAAAACCTGCAACAGAATGCCAGAATTTGAATAGAGAGCATATCACGATGAATACTACCACAAAATTCTGGTAATATTCGTCCAACTTACTACGTATCTTTTTTTTCAAAAAGATATAAATGATTTTGCTTTTAATTTTGTTGTTTTTATTATCTCAATCAATATAGTCTATAAATAAAAAATACCAGCTGGACCTAGAACCAACCATTTGCCTGCAATATTCAGTTAAAGTAGACAATATAAAAATTTTCGTACTGTCCCTAATAATTTGGCCACCTAAAGTAAATAAAAGCTTGTAATAGAATTCAAAACTCCGAAGCATTCCGGGCGTCTATGAACGCCTACGCGGCTGCTACGCGGTGCTACGTTTTTGCTACGAGCTGCTACGCGTCTGCTATGGCGCGCCTACGCTCTGGAGAGAAATGCTCATTGCAAAGACACTTTCAACGATATTTGTAGTAGTAGGTAATTTTATTTTAGGACATTCTTTTGACTGGTAGTTTAGTTGAAAGGCTATTTCATATACGAATACTTTCTTTTTATATTGAAACAAATTAAACATTTTTTTTCTAATCCAAATGGACAAGGTAATTACCACGTATTTTATCAGTAAATTATTATAAACTTTATTTTCGCTATATCAAACAGTCTATGTATTTATAATCTAGAACTGTAATAATTATGATTTTTTTAGTTACGATTGTAAAAGCGAAATTATTTCATTTTACAAATCGATAAATTACTATGTACAGTACAATAATGGGTTAGATTTCAAAAGCTACTTAACACTTGCTTAACGGAATCAGAAAAAAATCATACAGAACTTGGAAACTGAAGCATATCACGATAAAGTATAGCTAACATTTTTCAAATTTACATACCTATTCAAAATTCGGAAAATAAGGTTTTTTTCAGATGCAGTTGCGGGAAATAAACCTTCCAATATGCATTAGGCCATCAGGATGATGAAAACTGAAATCCTTCAATGACCTAGTGAAAAAATTTAGTCGTTTGACGACTTAGTTCGCAGTCGAAGTCGACAAAATTCGGCATCCAACGACTAGGCGCTTTCAACAGTCGAATGTTGCCTCCACAAACGCATTTTTTTTATCGACATGTCGAATTAGGAGCCAGTGTAAAAGAGCTCTAACTGACGATAACAAAGCACAGTAATTATTGGTGTATTATCGCGGCTATGTGTCAGCGGGCGCAGAGGCGGGGGCGGGCGCGGGCGCGGGCGCAGGCGGTGGCGAGGCGCGCGCGGCCGCCAGCGCCGCCGCGTGTCTCCGCGCCTTGAGCCGCAGGTCGGCGATGGACGACGAGCGACAGCGCGCCGCCAGCGCCGCTAGCCCCGCGTACGGCGGACACAGCGCCGCCGCCGCCGCCGCCGCAGCCGCGCTGGCGTACTGCGGGCAATGCAACGGTTTAATAAAGCCTCGGACGCGTAGATGTGTTTTCGTCATTATGCGCTTGGTGTACGCCTGCGTGAAGCTTACATACAAAACTATAGTTCACGGACGCGTAACTTCATCTACAACGTGTAACGTTAAATGCGCAAAACCTGAAAATAATTTGATCAGAATAAGGAGCAGAATCAATTAACCACTTTTTAATCAAAAATAAAAAATCTATCTTCATTAAAAATATCGTCCTGTCTATTTATGAATAGGTCAAGCTATCACGTGCGCAAACCCGCCGAAATAGGTAAACAAACACAAATGGTTGTAGTTCAATCAAATTGTCTTATACACGGGATAATAAAAGTTCTTATTTCAATGCAGATATTATTATTATTATATTATTATATCTAGCCCATATTGTCCCACTGCTGGGCAAAGGCCTCCCTCCACTCCTTCCAATGTTCCCGGTTTTGAGCTACTTCTTTCCAATTCCCAAGGAAGACATCCAAGTCGTCCCGCCATCTCCTTCTTGGTCTGCCGCGACCCCGACGTGCGATCAGGGCACCAATTTTGCGTTTTCCTGGCCCACCGCTCGATCGGCATGCGACAGACATGTGAGACATGCAGATATTAATAAAAAAAAAAGTTAACTACACATATTTATTTTTTTATTTTTTTTAAATGTTTTGTTTTCACAGAATTAGGTCTTTTAAATTAAAAATCATTTGGCGTGTCTGAGGTTTTGCGCATTTAACGTTACACGATGTAAAGACACGACACGACGGCACGACGCTGACGCTTCGCCGACAGAGGTTCATAGCTTTGTTTGTAAGCTTCACGAAGGCGTACACTAAGCGTATAATGACGAATACGCGTCTATGAAGCTAAACGTTCATGAACAGTAGGCCTAAATGTGCCTTCCAAATACGTCACTCGTTGCTGCGATCAGTTGAGCAGCTTGCGGTTGCATTAGTAACAAAACTTTACATAAAAACCAACCGCCACGGACATCGAAGGCCCATGACAATTTAAATTTTAATTATACAACCGAAGTGCTCAGCGCGGATTGTGCGGGCTTGATCATAAATTGCCCAGTAACAGCCTGCTTGCTACAGCAAAGACTGAATGAATTCTCGATAGGAAGCTGAAGCAAAAAATACTAATTTCTATAAAAAAATTAGCCATGATATAGTCGGATTGAATGAATCCGTCTAAGTACTGACGCTTTACGACTAATTTTTTTGGTGCTAATTTTATTAGGAGTTGGGATTCAAAGAAAAGTAAATGGAGTCTTTGTTATTTTGTACTTATAATAATAAAAAACTCCTAGCTAAAGGAAACCGGAAAGATAAGTTGTATTGTACTTTCATCCCTGATCAAAAGGATTTGTATGCTGTGCAATGAGAGGCTACTAGGAATCAACTTGTATGGCACTACCGCAACTACTTCAAATTATCATTATTAAAATATATTTTGAATCTCTACCTATCAGTTTAAGATTTGTCCACACAACCCAACTTAGAACTGCTGGCGTAGTGCAGGCTTACCTGATGAGCTGCTGCCGAGAGCAGCGCGGAGTCGAAAGGTGCGAAGGCCGTGGAGGGGGGCGGGTGGGGCGGCAGCGGTGCGGGAGGGGGGCGCGGCACCGCCGACAGCCGCGGCACCGACACGTACGGCGCCACGCGGCACGGCTCCAGCGGCGTGCCGCCGCCGCTCACCAATAGACCTACGACAGGCATGGTTAATCAAAGCTAGAACTACATTAGACCGATACACACGTGTAAAACGCCTGATTTTATACGTAGAACGACGTCGCGTGGCGTGGATCAGGAGTAGCTATAAGTCTAGTTTCCATATAAAATTATGGAGACCGATGCGCCTAGATAGGCATGTGTAGCACACGTGGGAGCAGTGTAGTTCCTTTACACGTCCAGACTAGCAACGTCCTATAATGACAAAGCTGTTATCACAACGTCTAATAGGTATATGTAAATATTTTCACTACGTGTCATAACGCTAAGCAGCCATAGTAAATTCCAACAGTTAAACTTTACGGCACAACAAATCAAATTTTGGCGGCTTAATATTGTCAACTACTGTACAATTCCAAATGCATACCTACGCCTGTAAGAAAATATTATTATTGTGTCATAATGTGTGCACTTCACGAGAGCGGCCCTGGGCCGAACGTGTTATAATAAATGTACACTTATTTATTTAGGCACCAAATCTCAATATACTGTAAAGAAGTACACAAATACGTCATATACTTAACTATTTATTACATTAGGTATTTAAAATGAAAGTAGCTTATTCTGCTATCAATTGAATTGGAATAAACCAAAATATAATGCAAAATCGGCCGACTTTGGATTTGGGAACGCACAACGCTACGGTATGCGGTGCCGGATTTACCACTGGATGAAACGTGATCTTTTGCGAAATTATTTTTTGCGTTAGCGGTGAGGAAGATTATGTGGATACCGTTACCGCATACTGCAGCGATATGCGTACTGATCAAAATAGCACATTTTCAAGAAACATTTAGCTTCTTAAAACCTGGAAATTCCTCCTCCTTGCATTGTATTCCTTAATGCTGTGGGTCGTGACCTCTCAGCTTCATCATTTTCACTTGTATCATATTCCTCCATCTGTTTCTTTCTTTGGCAGTGTAAAGAGCATTGCATGCCGTAGAGTCAAGAGCGGTGCGGATTTGGTACGACCAACGAATTGGGCTGAGCTCACGAAGCCTTTTAATAGAGATTAACTATTTCTATATAATCAATTTCGAAGTCGACATAGTTAAGTCCAGACATTTCCCAGTGGCTTGCCGCAGCCGTTTATTATCAGCTGACCTGAGGCCGAAGGTCGATGATCGATCGACGATCTTTGTCACCATCAGTAGCGTTAAATACTGATACTAATATAATTGGAATCAGAAAGAATATAACACTAGATCGACTGACGTTATGTAGGGTAAAAAAAAAGACTATCTTTGACATAACAGTGAAGCAGACGACCACGCATACCGATTCACTAGGCCAGGAGTTCCCAAACTGTACGACGCGACGCCCCCGGGTGTCTCCCGTCGTTGTCTTGTCTGAGAGGCCTCACAAACGGCTACACTCAAGTCGAAGGTACCTTCGATTGTCGAGGAACAACAGCTGTTTGAATGATCAATTTAATAAAGAAACGTGATTCGTGATTCAATTTCGAGTTATATGTATCTTAACAATATTACAATAGTACAGATCTTTTAATGATATAGATCTACTCGCAAAAAACAAAATCTTTTAAAAGGGTGCCGCAAAATGTAATTTGTACATATAAAGAAAGGCGCAGTGTAAAAAAAGATTGGGAACTCCTATACGAGGCATCGGAGTATCCATCTGGGCCGGCACATTATTCGCCCGGAGGAGATTAAAACTCTAAAAGCTAGGAGTATTCTAGACTTCCAGGAAGCCTCCCGGCTAAAAGAGTTACTCTAACAAGGTGGCGAGTCACAATAGATCTTTTAGGTCGCAGTGACTACATCTCCTACACTACGGGAGATGCATAGCCCCTTATCTTCAAAAATAATAATAATAACACTAGGCGTCACACAGATGCGTTCCATACAGAGGTTTATAATGATTCAATTAATTATATTAATCCAACTTAAGAATTCAGAAATAAATATATAACGAATGAAACATGTTAATCTGTTGGCGAGAGACGGTGACGCGGCGAGCGCATCGATCCTCCCGATTGGCAGAGACAAACGAGCCAGGCTCGCAGCCTCACGGCTACACAAATCCACCGAGATCCGTTCCCGAACTCCACTTAATTAAATTGATATTTAAGTAAAGCATAATTTGCTCGTAAATTAAGTGAGATCCGTTGTTTATAGCCCGCCTGTCGGGCCAAGTGGCCAATTAATAAATTAACGCGGATCTTCCTGACTTAAGGTGCTCCCTGGGTCTCGTCTCAAAGATTCATTCATTTAATTACTGTTAATAGAATACCTCGCCTTTCGATTATATCAGACGCGATTTTACTTTTAAGGAACTTGGATTATCCGCCGAGCTGTTTCTTTGTTATAATAATGACAAAGGGTTGCTGTCTTTCAATTAATTATAAACTCAATGATTTTTTTTAATTCTATTGTGATGAAATAAGCGTCAGTTAGTTTAGAATTGCAATTGCTTTTGAGTTTATTAATTAATGGTACCTACTTATCATCATCACTTCAGCCGATATACGTCCACTGTTGGACTTATGTTTATCGAATTTTTTTATCATGTATTTAGGTAAAATAAATGCACTTTAAAAATATTTAAGAATCAAGTATATAAAAGAACATATCATACGTGTTGTAGCCTGCAAGGCGGGCGGCGGCGCTGGGGCGGGCGCTCGCTGTAAATCAGAACCTCTCCGGTCGCCGTCGGCATTATCAAAATGGATGTTCTCCGCGCGTATGAGTTATTTCCATATTTGACACCGAATTACTTTCGAGAAGTGCCGACATAAATACCGGCGGCGTGCGTCCGGCGGCGCTCAGTGCGGCGCGGCGCGGCGCGGCGCGGCCCCTCCGCCCGGCGACCGCCGTGCATTTATTTGATTAACTCTGAGTTGTTTAATTTAATCGAATTAGAAGGTAAGCCGGGGCGCCGCTCCTCGCTCTCGCTTATTTTAAAGCGCTCCGAACATCTTTACAGCGGTTTCTGCGCAATAAAATATCGCCACCCTCGCGACGCGCGAATAACTTTACAATTTTATGAACAGGGGAACAATTAAGCCTCGGTGTATTCTTTTATTCTTGAATTTCACGGCTGCTCTGATTGTTTTTATAGCGGGCGCTGCGAGCGGCGAAGATTCATGTCTTCGTTAAATATGAATTCTTAATTTTTATGAAGATTCAGCGCCTACTGGTTGTGATTTAATGGGAACTGATGTAGAAAACATTGGTATTTGTGAAAGCATCTAAAATTATAAAAAAAATGGAATGGAAAACATTTAAAATGCAGAAATTATTCTCAATTTGGTATCTAACTTTTGATATTAATTTATTTATGATATCTACAAAAATTAAGTCTCCGCTACAATGAACAATTGAATTGGAACGATCAAAAAATAAGAGAGCTATTTGATTCGGGAATAATAAAGTAGGTACATGAGTTCGAGTTTCCTATGTAATTTTTTATTTTTGGTGTACAATAAAGAATCTATCTATCTATCTAATAATAATATTTGGGAATAACTAACATCAAACTGCGTCAAAACGTTTTCTTTTTGATCACACAGCTTTCCAATAAGTTTTCATCAACTGGACTGAACTTGAAAATGTCCCAATTGATGCAAAGAGTTGTCTACGAGAATACTTCATAATAACGGGAATGACCTTAATTTTTTTTGCTCGTAGCACATGACTCGTAGCCGTAGATTGCTACGAACAGTGCGTAGCGATTGGCTACGAAACGTTTTTTTTTGTGTAGATTACCAAGATAAATCCTATTGTAGATAAACATTACTTATAAAGATGCTAAATACTCTCAAAATAAACATAATACTTCAACCAACACTTAAACATAATTCAATCACGTGACAATGCATCTTCAAATCAGCGATATGAGGCCACAAACGATTGCGTAAATCAATAACAACATTGGGAATCTCGTCGCTCCGTTAAAGGGGCATAACATAACAAATAACCGTTTCATTTCACTTTACATGATTATTCTCGTGTCGGCCGGGTGGTGGAGGGGGGGGGGGGGGCGCGGCGCGGGGGCGGCACATAAGTTAATAAGACATTTAGCAGGGGACGGCGGGATTGCGTCCGAATGGCTCCCGCGGGGAATCATTTTATTCGATTCCGGCGAGCGGCTTTTTTCCGCTTTACGCTCCGTTTAGCGGTTCCTCGATGCTCTCACAATCACGCGTTAGTGCGATCTCCTGGAGGTTCCCGCGGATAAGTCGCGCAGTCACGACTCATTTGTCCACGTCGCGTTATGAGCAGCGACGGCCTTACCGCAGGACACAACGATATGAGACAACGTGATATTTTCGTTCGAGCAATGTGTTACTGGGGATGTGGGACAGCCACAGCGTCAAGATGTGGTAATTAATTGTTAGATAGACGTTGCATTGTTCTGACATATTGTGTTTTATAGAACTGAGATTTATAAAATTCTATGAAATGTTTCTTCTTGAGAATTTTACTGAGATTCAAAACAAAGCGCATAATGAAAAGTAGCAAAGTAGAATATGTACACATAAACGAAACTATCTTCATCATTTCAGACGAAAGACTTCCACTGTTGCACATAGGCTTCCTTCAAGCGTCGCCACAACGACCGGTCCTGTGCGTCTCGCATCCATCAGATTCCCACTACTCTCACCAGGTCACTGGTTCACCTTGTGGGAGGCCTTCCAATGCTGCGTCTTCCGGTGCGCAGTCACCATCCAGAAATTAATATTTAAGTTTCTTAACCCTTCAGATACCGTCAATTAGAGACACAATAGTAAGACAATAGATGCGCGGCCACCGGGTGTCGCTTGGGGATTCATGAATTAAGTCACAGAAACTGGCAAGAAGTACCGCAAACAATTGAAGAAGTGAAGGGAGGCCCAAGGGCAAGCCCAGCAGTGGGACAGTTCACCTGTATTACGCGTTATCAATCAATCATTTTTTGCTATAAATATGGTACAGGAGTTGGTACAGTGACAGTTATAGACCGAGACATATTTCACCTAAGTATGCAAATATTTAAAAAACTATTACGTTGCGTTAGTAGCAACTATATGTAAATTATTTCTACAGGCTGTTTACTCCAGTTTATTGTTACAAATCTTTATTTATTTGATTTGCAAGTAACAATTTCAATGTAATAGGAACCAGTTCAAAGTGTAAGATATCTCCCGTAATTTATTTATTTCCTCCTTGACCAGTGTGAGGGAGGTCAGTCAGTCGATCGCTAAGTGCGTTGTGCAATTCCCTGAATTTATCGCCTCGCGTGTACCGCTTCCCGGGCTTTTTTTACCGCGTTCGCGCGGATTCCCGACTCGGCCCGCCATTTTAATTATTCATCCGCGTGAGTTATGGTCGAATTAAAAAACTGTTAGAGTCGGACCGGCGCCGGCGGGAGCTGTAATCGAGTTAGACGGAGTCATGGAGAATACATAATGTCGTAGTTCTGTAGTGACAGCGAGTCGGCAGAGCAGAGCAGGGCACGACGCCGCTGGTGCTCCACTAACTACTGATGTAGTGCGCTCCACGCACGAGTGAATTCATTGCGATTATACAGCGGTGCCAACTCGCCGGCAACTAGTTTGCCAGAATCATTTGCAATTTGTAGTTTTCGACTACATTAAACAGGGAAACTGTTTCGAATATAAATTATGACGTTGATACATTTAACAGCCACGAAAAATTAACATAGAGCGGTTAGTGGAGAGCAGTTCACTGAATCGTATACGCTGTAGTTTGATCTAATTGAAAGAACAAAGAATAAATTGACATTTCAAGCGTAAATTTACATTTAAGCATGACTTACCTTTGTGCATCTGGCTCTCATGTTTACGACACTTTGCTCTTCGGTTTTGAAACCACACCTGTTTAACAATAAAACACAATGTCATTATTAATTAAACAAATATCGAAACGAAACGATAACGAAAGTAAAAGCATATTATAAGTATTTATGTGAATCGAACTGGACTAAACAACAACAAAATATAAGAGACTAGTGAGGACAAACTATCTCATCATATGTTGTGATACTTAAAAAAAAATAACGCAGTACTGGTATTCTGTTAAGACAAAGGTATATAATCTATGAGTTAGACCTAGGTACTGTGGCGTCCATAGAGGCCACATACGAGTATATATTAGGAATTTGCAAACTGGCAAGATACTTTTTATTTACGGTTTATACATATTCGAAACAAGATTGATTGGAGATACCTACTCGATTACCTTTTCGGTACCCCGTACACCAGACTAGTGCAGATTCGTTCAATGCTTGCGAATTTTTTTTCATGTCTGACCTAGTGCCAATTCAGAACTACCAAGGTAGGTCCCTATCTGAAAAATGTAGCGAAATAAAAAATGGAAACATCCAACTAAATAAACACTAAACAAATGAGAAGCAAACACAAAACATTTGCATTTAATCCTGTTTCAATAATTGACGAAACAAACAAGGGTTGATCTCGTCGCGAGTTTCGAGAAATCGCATTACACGACACTGTGTGTCACAGTATGTACTGCGTTAGTCTCTGCCGTGTTAGTGTAGCTTACAGTACATGCATGCGAGCAAACACGGGTAACTGGATTAGTGAGGCCAGCACGAACGTTGCTGATTGCATGTTGCAGACAATCTGTTGGCGTGCTATTGTCATTTACATTAACAAAAGCACCGTAATTGGTCGTGTCTAAATTAATTTGGAAGGATTTAATCGGTTGAAACGATACTTAGTTGAAAATTGTTTATCATGTCGCATCAATATGGATAAATGTAACTATCCTAAATATTTTTAAACATTTCAGTCATAAGTTGCATAGTTTTAATTCAGAAAAGCATGCAGATGTTTTATGGATGTTGCGTGTAGGTAATTTTTACACCCCCTTAGATAAGTGAATGGACTGAAAAATTTTCTTTAGATAGATAGATAGATAAATTCTTTATTGTACAACAAAAATAAAAAATTACATAAGATACTTAAAATTAATAGCGTGTCATAATGGGCGGTCTTATCGCTAAAAGCGATTTTTTACAAACAACCTCTCTCTTCTTTGTTATCATTTTATTTTTATTTTTTTTATTGTTGATAGGATTGCGTTTGACTGCTATCTCACCTGATGAAAACAGACGATGTGGTCGACGATGGAGCACATAGAAGTAACCTATTTACTCTTGACTAGGTGTTTTAGTGGCGATTAGCCTCCTGGAACATCCAGAATAATGACTGCATGTTTTTTTGAATTTAAAACTATACACAGAATGCGATCCACGTATTTTGCCGAATAAAATGTTTTTCTTTCTTTCAATGTGCTTAGTTTAAATACTGACTAGCGGATTTCAAACTCAAATTTAACTCAATCGCTCTTGTTTTGTGTTTAAACTAATCACACTTTTTTAAATAAGGCAAGTTTATAAGGCAAGCTTTGGAAAAACCTAACCCTCGATTTCTGAATTTATTATCTAAGCATTTGAAGTTGAGTATTTGTCAAACTCTACTTTCGCCTGTAAATCAACAAAATATTGGCATTAAATTTTAAAAATTAGGGTTTGAGTGGCCCATAGTGATTCGAACAAACAAGCGCTTATTAAGCCAAAGGTAGCCATCTACGCTAGAGTATACCTGACAGGTTTGCCTGAACAGTTGAGTTTTACAAGTAAACAGGAGCGTGTATTTTGCACAACTGTGCAGGTTTCCACCCAAGCTTACCTGACAGGTATATCCAATCCTTATGCTTTGTAATATTTATATGTGGTATTAAGTACCAAAGTGTTTTTGTGGTATTAAGTACCAAAGTGTTTTAGATAATGAAAATATAGAATATATGTTTGAATTTGATGGGTATAATAAATAAATTGTTTTGTCAGAAAACCGTTTAGGGCTGATGCCAAATCGTTAGGATAAATAAATCAAATAAAGTTATGCTTTTAGGAGCATAACTTATTTCTTAGGAAATGAGTTAAGTTTTTAAATATCTCCTGTGCCCAAAAACATTGTGAACAGATAGTTTTATAGTTTACTAAAAAACAATTTGTACAACTAAACGCAATATATTATAAAGTAACGGTATTTGTAATAACTCTGTCACAGGTACGTACATTTTCGCCTGTTACGAAATACCAACATACTATGCTTAGTTCGTATGCTGGTATGTTGTTACCGAGTGGCGACCGATACGCTAACTAGGGGCGAATTCATTAGCTCTGATTACATAAGACAATACGACTAAATAACAAGTAAACACACGAACACACCCGTTCTAAGCCAAACAAATGTTTTGCTTACATTTAGATGCAGTAGATTCCTAGGTGAAGCTGCCAGTAACGTGACTACTGACTGAAGATGAACTAGACCTTTATTAAATTGTTGTTAAATTAAACGGCTGTTACATATCCGCAGAAGAACCAAGATTACCGACATAGTTCTAAGAATCGCCAAACTAAAGTGGTAGTGGGTAGGGCTCGCAGAGCAGATGGTCGATGTGGTATGTGGACGAAAAGTTGTGGAGTGGATCATGTACCGGAAGACGTAGCGTTAGAAGGAAGGCCACAAGGTGGAACGATAACCTAGGGGTCGCGGGAATCCGATGAACGCGAGACACACAGGGCTGGTCATTATGGTGACACTTGGGGGAGGCCTATGTCCAACAGTGGTAGTCTTTCGGCTGAAATGATGATGATGAAACGGCTAGTAGGATACTGCTAAGCTGCTCTACACCACCGGTTCCTCGACCTTTCGCGTATTTTTAAGGTCGACGGTTCACTAACTGAGGGTTCTATGCTTGTTTGCCGATAGGCGACCTCTATTTTAAGACTCGTCTGTTCCACCGTCTTTCAAACCATTGACAAACATGAAGTACTTCGGTACAAATCCCAACTCAGTCCGTATTTGTGCGTCAGCACTCCAGTCAGGATCCGTTCAAGCCATTCTCAATTTCTCACTGGCCGAGTGGCAAACCTTTGCCACTTAGCTACTGAGAACCACAATACCTACAATTTGTTTCTCTTTGTACGTCTATCTAGTACCTACCCCTAAACCACATAACAGATTTCGACGCGGTTTTCACGTAAAAATACGCCTTTATTTACTAACCCCTACCAATTCACCCTTGTACCCTTTCAATTCATTAGCTGTTTATACATATACACTTATATATGTACATATGTATATAAAAAAAATATTACATAAACTATTTATACTAAAACCTAACTATGTACATAAATAATATAATACAAAACGACAAAGTACGCTCAGGCGTCAAAGTACTCCTCCACATCGCTGTCATCCGGAAATGTGCCCAGAATACTGGCAGCCACGTTGTATGGCAATGCTAATTCTTCTTCTTTATTAACTACTAGCTTTCCGCCCGCGGCTTCGCCCGCGTGGACTACAGTTTATATCGCGCGGGCAGAGACCCGTGCTCAGCAGTGGAATTATAGGTAGCCTATGTGTTATTCCAGTGTCTCTTCTACCTACCCACCAAATTTGATCTAAATCCGTTCAGTAGTTTTTGCGTGAAAGCGTAACAGACAGACAGACAGACAAACAGACAGAGTTAAGTACTTTCGCATTTATAATATTAGTAGGGATGTTATAACTAATTCAGCTCCCAGACTACTACTGAACACTAATATTTCACATGGGTCTATAATACTACCTTTATAAACTCCAGTACACAGTTATTGGGTAAAACGACACCCTTGGACAAGACTGGTACTTCAGACTTTCAGGTTTTGCGCATGGAGATGCAACGCCGGGGTGAACGTCCACTGCCGCAACATGTCAAGGCATGGCGGACAGAGCTCCGGCGGGATCTCATGGTGGAATGGCGTCAATGACCGAGCCCAAGACGTCGACGGCGCGCACTGTTCCCGCGCGCCTCAAGGAGTTGTCAGCAGCAGGAGGGGCCCAGCTGGATCGAAACCTACTGGGGACAGGGTTGTCCGAAAGGGAGCTCGTGCCCCGTATGAAGGCTAGAAGGAACGGGATGGGGTTTTTAGTCAGTAAGAGTCTGACACTATTTCCCGCTCCACCCAAGAGCTGGTTTTGTCATAAGACAGAAAAAAAAAGACTTTCAGGTTACAAAATAATCTTGAAGACTTCAAACAATCTACGATTAGTTCGAAGTAAATCTACGTACTTTTCAAGTGTTAATTATTTCAATTAATAAAAAAAAACTTCGCCACCAGTGGGTTTTAATCTATGAAAACATTCCCCTTTTCCTCTAGTGGATTCATTATGTATGATCTAAGTCACGACGCAAATTGATAAAGGAAAATTGCACGTCTCACCATGACTCAATTATGATTCACGACATTGACTTTACATACAACAATACGTATCGACGACGCAAAATAAAGGAAATCACTGCAAATAAATATCAATAAGGTCAACAAAGAGGCAGGTCGCTTGACACTAGTGAAGACACACGGCGTTGCCCGGGGTCAAGGCTTTTATCAATTTATTGTAACATCCCCTGCGATCACGGCACTTAGCAGCAATCGGACGCTAATCGCGATATATTGCCGATAAACGTGTCGCTCGTTGCTCGCTCACAGCTAATTACGTGCATTAGTAATGAGTGAGGGTCGCATCACTATTAAGGCTACGTTTATAAGTACATGAGAGTGGATAAAGAAGAATATACGATTGGCTGTTGATAATTCATTAAATTACCGTTGCACCCGTTTAATAATTTGTTACATACATAAACTTTGCGATCAAAGCACGAGCGATTTAAGAGGGTCCTTCTCCACTCGCTTATCGTAAACATCGAAAATGGTTTAAAAGCTTGTTACTTCATTTAATGCAATCCAACGCGATGTTTGACGAAAAGGCAACGCAAAAAAAGAGAGATAACGCCTGGAAACTCTGTAAGTATTCGGTAATTCCGAGATTTACACGAAAATTTGACAAAACTTGCTCCAGGAAATAGCTGTTTTTTTAAACCCTTAAAAGTTTTTGGAAAAAATTGTCATCATTTAGAATTTTAATAAAATTTGCAAGGTCCCTAGAGGATTACTTTTTTGATTTTTTTAATTTTTAGGCAAATTATGAAGTGTCAAAGTTCATACAAAATAGGACATTTTCAGAGGTTTTTACTGGATTATTTTTACACAAATTTAGAAATTGGTTTCTTTAGAAACCTAGATAATATCCACAAGATACTGTGTTTCCAAAATATCTAATGAAAAATATGTAATAACGTCATAATCAGTTATGAGCGGTTGTATGAAAAACAGTAAAAATGTTGGTCATGATGCACCACCTTAAGTATTTTAGGTCCCAAGTAACTTAAAAGTGATGATAAGAATGACTGTTGCGAAAAAGAGTCATGGCTTTATAAAACCTAAGTTTGAAAAGAGTTTGAAAGAACCTAAGTTCTAACAGAACACTCAAATTACTAAAGGTTACTGGGCTACTCAAAACACGAGTAGTTTGAACCGAACCAGTACCCCTAGCCAAATTGATAATCTGCAATCGTTAATGCTAGTACAAAACTTCAAATGTACGAGAATGACGTCATTTCAACGCTCAGTCATGTGGTTAGAACAAATGAATCGGGTGCGAGACAGACTTGAGGCGTCCGACACTAGAAAAACGGTTGGTATCTTGCTAGGAGGGCTGACTAGAATGCTGACGTATATGGGTACGTACGTACTTAATTTCATCAATTGTGAAGATTTCCAAACTTATTTGAGCGTTGTGATTTGTACCGAAGTCCTTCATCCATGTGACTATCCTAAAAAGTCAGACTTTAACCGACTAAAACCCGCAGCGTTTAATTAGTGTTCCTTTTTGCGACTGCTACTGCCTTTGAATAATACGCAGCTCTAGTAGATGTGGGCCCAACCGGCCCGGGACTTGAAGATCAACAAAATGATAATACCATTTCTTTGAGGCGCGCATGGAAGACAACGGACGTCGAGCTTATTAACCTATAGAGCAGACAAGTCCCTGAAGACAGCCTATCAGCCAGTGGGCGTTTGTAAACCATCCACCTTAAAAAGACGTGGAAAATCGAGGACCGGGTGTTCAAGAGCTCGTAGGTGGTAGAGGCCTATGAACAACAGTGGACTACGATAGATTAAGTTGATTAATTAACTGTGAAACACCATTTACAACGTGAAACAATGATGGTACACGATGATCCATAAAACAGTCGGTACCGCAGTTACCATTTACAATACAAAACGCCTTGCTATCTGCTCCGCTCTCTCATACACCCTAATCGAGCCGAATAGCAGGGGTCCGGGATATTGCCACGCTCTAATTAATATCGCGCGTGATAATTCCGCGAGCATAAGTATGTCTACTAGGTGTTAATTTAGATTTGTAACGTCGTGTTGATACAATCGTAATACAAACGACTCAACGCAATCCTGTTTCATTTGGGTAATTTATTTATTAGCAGTGCCGTAACTAGCCTTTTTTATGTCCGGTTTCAGTTTCTGTAACTACGCTCCTAAAAAAAAAGGCTTAGCTGGGTGAATTTAGTCCGCCTGATGAAGATCCTCACCGAACGAGTGTTTCAAGAGGTACCTGTTTCGGATAGAAAAGCTCGGGTGTCACCGCTGTGCCGATCGCCCGGGGCACATGGTGGCGCATATGGTCTCCATGTCCTCGTGGGGACCCTCGTCGGCGGTGGCGACCCGAGTGTCCTGCTCTAGTTCAGGTCATAGTACGAAGCCAATACCTCATACCTACTGATGACATGAATGATTTTGATTTGATCATTTCTACGCCCCGTCAGGGTCTGCGCTCTGTGCCTAAGCACCACAGTTACCGCCCTAGTTACGGTACCGTTTATTAGTTAACATTGATTACCTACAAACTCATGTGTTCTACTTAAATTCAATTCAATACAAAATTAGACGGCCGCTGTAGCCACATGTTTTTTTTTTTCACATTGATATCAGAAAAATCTGGAAACGAGTTTTAATTACTAACAACTATTAACTCAATGTAAAATATTTATCCAAACCTAAGATGTTCCTCAGACCACTAACAACATTTCCGCTGACCTTCTTTGCATACGCCGTTGCATTAGGTATGATTTATTACATGCAACACTGTAGCCAATAAATATTTGCGTGAAAAAACGAGACCAGACTCATAAATTGGAAGTTGTGTGCGAAGTATTACAATACATATCTGAATCAGGACAGGACTGAATTACTATGCAATACTTACTTATTGTTCAGTAAATAATTTGTTATTAATGCCTTGATCACACGTACCGAGTAAAAGGAAGAGACAGTGATGTAAGCGAGTTGTAGAAATAATTAGCGCTCGGCCGAGCACTCGGCGCTTTGTTTATACGTATCGAGTATTCGGTTGAGAGCCCTGTCTCGCTCGTTTACTTGGTGTGATCAAGGCATTAGTTAAACCTAGCATCCTTACTGCAGCCCATCAAATCTAAGAAGTACCCTTTGACAGTTCTGACAGATGGCAGAACTATCATACGAAAAACTGTCGAAGGCAAGTCAGGCAGTCTAAGAAAACGATTATAGATTTTGAAGGTTTAATCTATATATATAAAAATCAATGCCACTTTTCGTTGTTATTTTATAACTCAAGAACGGGCTCACCTATCCAAACCAAATTTTTAGGCTTTGTTCGGACTATTTAGTAGATGGTTTATGTGAAGTTTGGTAGGGTAATGTAGGGTATAGCAGGGTAGAGTAGAGTAGTGTAGAGTAGAGTAGTGTAGGGTAGAGTAGGGTAGAGTATGGAAGAGCGGGAGCGAAGCCGTGCGGGCAAAAGCTAGTATAATCTATACTTATAATAAATCTGTAGAGAGGTCAATTCTGTACATGAAATATATTTCCAAAATAACTATCAGGGGGTGATTAGTGATCGATACTGATGCCAAAAATGCAAACAGTACAATTTTTGTCTGTCTGTCTGTCTGTCTGTCTGTCTGTCTGTCTGTCTGTCTGTCTGTTCTTTATAGAAACAAAAACTACGCGATGGATTTTAACGAAACTTGGTACAATCATTCTTCATACTCCTGGGCAGGTTATAGTATACTTTTCATCACGCTACGATCAATAGGAGCAGAGCAGTGAAGGGAAATGTTGGGGAAACGGGAGAAATTACTCGACGGAATAAGCAACAGGATCCGCGTACGAAGTCGCTGGCAGAAGCTAGTATAGTAATAATATTCCCCAACTATCACAACGCCGTCTAGTCTAAGGCTAAGCAGAGCTTGTGTTACGAGTACCTACTAAACAACTGATAAATACATACATATCTCTACATAGTCACTACATAGTATAAAACAAAGTCGCTATCCGCCGTCTGTCTGTCCCTATGTATGCTTAGATCTTTAAAACTACGCAACGGATTTTGATGCGGTTTTAATAGATAGAGTGATTCTTAAGGAAGGTTTATATGTATAATACATGCATAATATAGTAGAGAAACACTGATAAATTTAGAGGTTTCTAATGTGATGTCGTAAATAAGCACGTTTTTTTTTTGCGTTTATATTGTAAACGCTGGCTGTACCCTACGAAATAGACCAAAATACTCACCCTACTCTACCCTACACTACTCTACTCTACACTACTCTACTCTACCCTGCTATACCCTACATTACCCTACCAAACTTCACATAAACCATCTACTAAATAGTCCGAACAAAGCCTAAAAATTTGGTTTGGATAGGTGAGCCCGTTCTTGAGTTATAAAATAACAACGAAAAGTGGCATTGATTTTTATATATATAGATTAAACCTTCAAAATCTATAATCGTTTTCTTAGACTGCCTGACTTGCCTTCGACAGTTTTTCGTATGATAGTTCTGCCATCTGTCAGAACTGTCAAAGGGTACTTCTTAGATTTGATGGGCTGCAGTAAGGATGCTAGGTTTAACTAATGCCTTGATCACACCAAGTAAACGAGCGAGACAGGGCTCTCAACCGAATACTCGATACGTATAAACAAAGCGCCGAGTGCTCGGCCGAGCGCTAATTATTTCTACAACTCGCTTACATCACTGTCTCTTCCTTTTACTCGGTACGTGTGATCAAGGCATTAATAACAAATTATTTACTGAACAATAAGTAAGTATTGCATAGTAATTCAGTCCTGTCCTGATTCAGATATGTATTGTAATACTTCGCACACAACTTCCAATTTATGAGTCTGGTCTCGTTTTTTCACGCAAATATTTATTGGCTACAGTGTTGCATGTAATAAATCATACCTAATGCAACGGCGTATGCAAAGAAGGTCAGCGGAAATGTTGTTAGTGGTCTGAGGAACATCTTAGGTTTGGATAAATATTTTACATTGAGTTAATAGTTGTTAGTAATTAAAACTCGTTTCCAGATTTTTCTGATATCAATGTGAAAAAAAAAAAACATGTGGCTACAGCGGCCGTCTAATTTTGTATTGAATTGAATTTAAGTAGAACACATGAGTTTGTAGGTAATCAATGTTAACTAATAAACGGTACCGTAACTAGGGCGGTAACTGTGGTGCTTAGGCACAGAGCGCAGACCCTGACGGGGCGTAGAAATGATCAAATCAAAATCATTCATGTCATCAGTAGGTATGAGGTATTGGCTTCGTACTATGACCTGAACTAGAGCAGGACACTCGGGTCGCCACCGCCGACGAGGGTCCCCACGAGGACATGGAGACCATATGCGCCACCATGTGCCCCGGGCGATCGGCACAGCGGTGACACCCGAGCTTTTCTATCCGAAACAGGTACCTCTTGAAACACTCGTTCGGTGAGGATCTTCATCAGGCGGACTAAATTCACCCAGCTAAGCCTTTTTTTTTAGGAGCGTAGTTACAGAAACTGAAACCGGACATAAAAAAGGCTAGTTACGGCACTGCTAATAAATAAATTACCCAAATGAAACAGGATTGCGTTGAGTCGTTTGTATTACGATTGTATCAACACGACGTTACAAATCTAAATTAACACCTAGTAGACATACTTATGCTCGCGGAATTATCACGCGCGATATTAATTAGAGCGTGGCAATATCCCGGACCCCTGCTATTCGGCTCGATTAGGGTGGGTAGGTATATTTTCATTATCTAAAACACTTTGGTACTTAATACCACAAAAACACTTTGGTACTTAATACCACATATAAATATTACAAAGCATAAGGATTGGATATACCTGTCAGGTAAGCTTGGGTGGAAACTTAAAATTAATAGCGTGTCATAATGGGCGGTCTTATCGCTAAAAGCGATTTTTTACAAACAACCTCTCTCTTCTTTGTTATCATTTTATTTTTATTTTTTTTATTGTTGATAGGATTGCGTTTGACTGCTATCTCACCTGATGAAAACAGACGATGTGGTCGACGATGGAGCACATAGAAGTAACCTATTTACTCTTGACTAGGTGTTTTAGTGGCGATTAGCCTCCTGGAACATCCAGAATAATGACTGCATGTTTTTTTGAATTTAAAACTATACACAGAATGCGATCCACGTATTTTGCCGAATAAAATGTTTTTCTTTCTTTCAATGTGCTTAGTTTAAATACTGACTAGCGGATTTCAAACTCAAATTTAACTCAATCGCTCTTGTTTTGTGTTTAAACTAATCACACTTTTTTAAATAAGGCAAGTTTATAAGGCAAGCTTTGGAAAAACCTAACCCTCGATTTCTGAATTTATTATCTAAGCATTTGAAGTTGAGTATTTGTCAAACTCTACTTTCGCCTGTAAATCAACAAAATATTGGCATTAAATTTTAAAAATTAGGGTTTGAGTGGCCCATAGTGATTCGAACAAACAAGCGCTTATTAAGCCAAAGGTAGCCATCTACGCTAGAGTATACCTGACAGGTTTGCCTGAACAGTTGAGTTTTACAAGTAAACAGGAGCGTGTATTTTGCACAACTGTGCAGGTTTCCACCCAAGCTTACCTGACAGGTATATCCAATCCTTATGCTTTGTAATATTTATATGTGGTATTAAGTACCAAAGTGTTTTTGTGGTATTAAGTACCAAAGTGTTTTAGATAATGAAAATATACCTACCCACCCTAATCGAGCCGAATAGCAGGGGTCCGGGATATTGCCACGCTCTAATTAATATCGCGCGTGATAATTCCGCGAGCATAAGTATGTCTACTAGGTGTTAATTTAGATTTGTAACGTCGTGTTGATACAATCGTAATACAAACGACTCAACGCAATCCTGTTTCATTTGGGTAATTTATTTATTAGCAGTGCCGTAACTAGCCTTTTTTATGTCCGGTTTCAGTTTCTGTAACTACGCTCCTAAAAAAAAAGGCTTAGCTGGGTGAATTTAGTCCGCCTGATGAAGATCCTCACCGAACGAGTGTTTCAAGAGGTACCTGTTTCGGATAGAAAAGCTCGGGTGTCACCGCTGTGCCGATCGCCCGGGGCACATGGTGGCGCATATGGTCTCCATGTCCTCGTGGGGACCCTCGTCGGCGGTGGCGACCCGAGTGTCCTGCTCTAGTTCAGGTCATAGTACGAAGCCAATACCTCATACCTACTGATGACATGAATGATTTTGATTTGATCATTTCTACGCCCCGTCAGGGTCTGCGCTCTGTGCCTAAGCACCACAGTTACCGCCCTAGTTACGGTACCGTTTATTAGTTAACATTGATTACCTACAAACTCATGTGTTCTACTTAAATTCAATTCAATACAAAATTAGACGGCCGCTGTAGCCACATGTTTTTTTTTTTTCACATTGATATCAGAAAAATCTGGAAACGAGTTTTAATTACTAACAACTATTAACTCAATGTAAAATATTTATCCAAACCTAAGATGTTCCTCAGACCACTAACAACATTTCCGCTGACCTTCTTTGCATACGCCGTTGCATTAGGTATGATTTATTACATGCAACACTGTAGCCAATAAATATTTGCGTGAAAAAACGAGACCAGACTCATAAATTGGAAGTTGTGTGCGAAGTATTACAATACATATCTGAATCAGGACAGGACTGAATTACTATGCAATACTTACTTATTGTTCAGTAAATAATTTGTTATTAATGCCTTGATCACACGTACCGAGTAAAAGGAAGAGACAGTGATGTAAGCGAGTTGTAGAAATAATTAGCGCTCGGCCGAGCACTCGGCGCTTTGTTTATACGTATCGAGTATTCGGTTGAGAGCCCTGTCTCGCTCGTTTACTTGGTGTGATCAAGGCATTAGTTAAACCTAGCATCCTTACTGCAGCCCATCAAATCTAAGAAGTACCCTTTGACAGTTCTGACAGATGGCAGAACTATCATACGAAAAACTGTCGAAGGCAAGTCAGGCAGTCTAAGAAAACGATTATAGATTTTGAAGGTTTAATCTATATATATAAAAATCAATGCCACTTTTCGTTGTTATTTTATAACTCAAGAACGGGCTCACCTATCCAAACCAAATTTTTAGGCTTTGTTCGGACTATTTAGTAGATGGTTTATGTGAAGTTTGGTAGGGTAATGTAGGGTATAGCAGGGTAGAGTAGAGTAGTGTAGAGTAGAGTAGTGTAGGGTAGAGTAGGGTAGAGTATGGAAGAGCGGGAGCGAAGCCGTGCGGGCAAAAGCTAGTATAATCTATACTTATAATAAATCTGTAGAGAGGTCAATTCTGTACATGAAATATATTTCCAAAATAACTATCAGGGGGTGATTAGTGATCGATACTGATGCCAAAAATGCAAACAGTACAATTTTTGTCTGTCTGTCTGTCTGTCTGTCTGTCTGTCTGTCTGTCTGTCTGTCTGTTCTTTATAGAAACAAAAACTACGCGATGGATTTTAACGAAACTTGGTACAATCATTCTTCATACTCCTGGGCAGGTTATAGTATACTTTTCATCACGCTACGATCAATAGGAGCAGAGCAGTGAAGGGAAATGTTGGGGAAACGGGAGAAATTACTCGACGGAATAAGCAACAGGATCCGCGTACGAAGTCGCTGGCAGAAGCTAGTATAGTAATAATATTCCCCAACTATCACAACGCCGTCTAGTCTAAGGCTAAGCAGAGCTTGTGTTACGAGTACCTACTAAACAACTGATAAATACATACATATCTCTACATAGTCACTACATAGTATAAAACAAAGTCGCTATCCGCCGTCTGTCTGTCCCTATGTATGCTTAGATCTTTAAAACTACGCAACGGATTTTGATGCGGTTTTAATAGATAGAGTGATTCTTAAGGAAGGTTTATATGTATAATACATGCATAATATAGTAGAGAAACACTGATAAATTTAGAGGTTTCTAATGTGATGTCGTAAATAAGCACGTTTTTTTTTTGCGTTTATATTGTAAACGCTGGCTGTACCCTACGAAATAGACCAAAATAATGTACTACATTATTGTCCACCTTAAAAAGTTAAACAAAAAAGTCCGCGATGGTATATGTCTATCTCTTAGGGATAACCCACCATAACCATTTTTTATCCTTTACTAAAAAATGGTTATTTACGAAGTGATTTTAAACAATACAACATTAATCCTTATCCAATTAAGTACTTTAAATAAATTGTGCATTTATTATTGATCAATATGCTTTTTACAGCATGTAATTTAAGTGAATATTTCCGAAGATATTACAAATTTAATATGCAGGCACGTAGTTGTTGCGGCGCCGCGCCTACAAATAGCGCGTTGATGGCTGCGCTTCGTCCTCCTGGCTGGAGGCTTTGATTTTATTCAGGGCCGCCACAGGCAAGAACGGTTAAGCAGACGACAACCTCATAGGTTGACCTGCGAGAGGCCACACACACAAAAAAAAACGCGCTTCGTCCTATAGCACTTCATGATTTGCAGCGATCGCACGCGTTTATCGGAGCTCTCTAGCGAGGAAAATATCAATCCCTACTATCCCTACTAATATTATAAATGCGAAAGTAACTCTGTCTGTCTGTCTGTTACGCTTTCACGCAAAAACTACTGAACGGATTTAGATCAAATTTGGTAGGTAGGTAGAAGAGACACTGGAATAACACATAGGCTACCTATAATTCCACTGCTGAGCACGGGTCTCTGCCCGCGCGATATACACTGTAGTCCACGCGGGCGAAGCCGCGGGCGGAAAGCTAGTTATAGATAAATTACACCCGAACACAGAACAAATGATAGTGTTCATCACACAAACATTTTTCCTGTGTGGGAATCGAACCCACGACCTCCGGTATAGCAGTCAAGGCCACTAACCACTTGACCAACAGGCCAGTCAGTTTGTTAATCAGGTCGGGGTCCAACCCCGAGTTTGGGGACCTCAGGGTACTGCTCCGCCTAGCTCTTCGATAGCTACGCCAGTAAAAAACATTGCCTGTTCAGAAAGCTAGTAAAAACGGATTAAATTATTTACCTGAACCCTAGCTTCGCTGAGTCCAAGCCGCTGGCTGAGTTCCTCCCTCATGAAGGCATCAGGGTAGTGCGTCTCGTCGAACAGCCTCTCCAGCTCGCCCAGCTGTTCCAGAGTGAAGTTCGTCCGAGACCGTCGCTGCTTACCCCCGCCGTTGTTGCTGCCTCCGTTTGGAGATTTGTCTGTGGCGTCTGGCAGAAGAAATTATTGTGTTAAGCAATGTGGCAGTTGAAAATATAAATCTAAGGTCTAAAGTAATAAATTATGTAGGGTGGTAAAGCTGTATGTTGATTTTTAAGAGGTTGGTAATCTCTGGAATATTGAAGTAGGTAGTAGTGCTTGAATCGTTGTCTCGAACAAATCCATGGTTCCTATGGGACAGTCTACGGTGGCAGAAAAGTGCTTGTAAATTACGAAGTAAGGGGAATATATTTAAAAAAAAAAAAAGGAATTAACACACAATTCCAAGCAAGCACATTAAGTGTTTTTTTAATCTTCATTAAAGAGCTTTTTCGCTTGCGATTGATCTGGGACATATCTCATTAAAATAATTATGATAGAATATGTGTTCTCGAGCTTTGGTTTTGCAATCAAAGGATTTGAGATATATTTTATGTACCTATTATGTAATTAATTTCTTTGGATGCAAAAATTTTATCAGTTATTAGCTTTTGCCTGCAACTTTGTCCGCGTACATAAAATATAGCCTGTCACTCAGGAATAAAGTAGTTTTTTAACGGTGAAAAAATTTTAGCAATCGGATTAGTATTTCCAGAGAGACAAAAAAACAAACTTTACCTCTTTATTATATTACTGTAGATTTATCGCACAAAGCAAAAATACACGTTAGTTATACTTGCCAAAAAGATCATATAAAAATGTTCTAAGGTTTTCCGTTTCTATACTATACGTTTACATCACTTGAATGATACCTGAAAATAACTTACTCCACTTACCGGAACGATATTATTTACACATTTATAAAATATTTGATAAATAAAAAAGAATTCAATTCATAAAATACGAAGTAATAGAGCAAATCAAAATAAAAGCGCCGTTAAAATCAACATTTCATACGAGGCGGAGGGATCCCTTATTCTCTTGGGACTTACGAATACCAGGGCACACCAGGAAAGGTAAGGAATCCGTCGGACAAACGTGGATGGGAGAGTGTAGATTTAGTGAAAAAGTGGAAACGAAAAAATTTTTACTTACAAGGAAACAAAAGGGCGCCAAAAATATTACTCTATGACCAATAAGTCAATTGACTATCCCTGTATTTTTTTAAGTCAATACCAATGAGACAATAACTTTAAAAATTCAAATAACAACTAATTTTGAATTAACATATTTGAATATCGTATTAGCCGTATTTAATTCAATAATATAGTAAACGTTATTGAATAAAATGTTAAGCAGTTATTGAATTGAGTCATTACTTTAACTTATTCAATTAAATGGCTGGCAGGGCAAAGGAATTAGCAACATTCTGCCAAGTCTCGATGATAAGTGAACGAAGGAGTTTGTAACACTATGTAATTGAATGCGATGAAAACGCAATTCCAATGTTTTATTCAAACGAAAATGTTAAACTGTAATACTAACTTTGAATCTGACTACAGAATGTTGTCGTAGCATTTCTCGCAGCTTCGTCGTAACCCGGTCGTAATTGAGTTAAGGAATAACAGTTTCGCTCTGAGTACAGCTCTGCTCAGTTTTACTGCTGTTTGAGATGTCCCGTAATACCAATTTCTTTTATTAATATTTGTTTAGTCCAGTTTGAATGTGAATTTATAAACCGAATTAAAACTGTTGACCCGATGTTATACAATTTGTTGTACTATTATTTCCCTACAGATCGTTGAATAAATAAGTAAGAGTTACATAAATAGGTAGATAGATATATCTATAAGTAACTAACAGTGAAATGAAATGAGAAAACGATACAATAATTTAGAATTAAAAAAAACCTTACGATTTGCAATATGTTAACTCAATGAAAAGGTAGTGATTTAAAGAAGGCTAAAGAATAGAAATTGGTTAAATTAATCAAGTAATAAATTAGTGAAGTGCTAATACATCGTTATTCGCATCGACCGGCGGCGGCGGCTCGGGAGCCGGCAGCTCGTGTCGCGCTCTTCGCCTCCCGGGAACACGCCGGCTGTACGTTTAAGATTGTCGTTTGAAGCAATTTAGCAAATTGGGAAGCTCTCCTTTTTATACGGCAATTATGTAAATGGAGGGATTATCCGGCTGTGGGCGGCGCTGTGAGCCACACCCGCTCTCCCCTTTCGTCTCCGGGGCATCCGAACTCTTCAGACATCTAACGACCAGCGAACAGTGATTAATTGTACGGCGCTCCGTAAGTATACCCCTGTTAAAGTCGCCCAGCGTCTCTGATTTATTTGATTGAGAACTCTTTCACGGATCTGTTCCGAGCTTTCTTCTCTCATTCAGCGTTCGGCGATAATCCTTGCTTTAATGTAATTAATGATCGTTTTATAAATGATACCATTTTATTCGGTTACTTGAAACGCGAATTTGATTTAATTTAAAGATACCTATTTAGTATTTAGTTCTAACTTTACTTACATATTACAAAACAAATTTCGCCCGTGTCTGGCAGTCTGTTCACGGTAAACTCAAAAGCTATGAACGGAATTTAAAACGGTTTTTACCAATAATTATATTGAGTTATGAATATAAGAAATGTTTCTAAAGTGTATAATATATGCGTAGGTATTATTATAGAGAAAAGCCAAGAATTTCACACCCGTGCTAAGTTGGGAGAGTTCGCTGTTGAATTATAGAGGTATAAGCTACCACCATAAGTAGTTTCATTATTAGAAAGCTCTGAATGAGTTTATTCAGAAAATAATCCTTTAATAAACCTGTCGAATTTGTTCCAATTAAGTAGACAGCGACAATGCAAATATATCAAATAAATTGGTGACATTAATGTAAATCTTTCATTATCATAATTATTATATTTTCCTTATAAATTATAAGGAGACTTTACTTATCTTTTATTTCGAAATTAAGGGCTACCTATGACCTCATTAGGCACTAATATTAATAACATTGATACAATATAATAAAAAACATTACTACTATGCATTTATTTATCGCTGAACCCCGAGATCCTGAATCTATACAATTTTCATGGAACGTTGTTCGATACCAACCGACGATTATCCCTGTACGCGCTGTGCTAGTGCACCCAAGGACAACCCTCAGTTGGTGGAAAACTTTATTATTATCTCTAATGGCGATATCTGAATACGTAAAGATTAGATAACTGTTATCTGTGTGGCCAATCATGAATAGGCAAGCCTGCTCCATCGAGGGCCATATCATCGCTAACCATCTTATGAGACAGTAGTCAAACGCGAACCTTTCAGTGTCAAAATAAAAAAACACTTTTAAACTGGAGCCACCAATAACTTGGAGCGTTAGCAAACTGAAGAGGCATTGGATCGGCAATGTTTGTCGAAGAACCCAGAGCCGGTGGAATGACGAGTCCTAGAGCAGAAGATCGGGCGGTAGCCGCAAACGCAGCAAAGTGCACCCCCTTTTTTTGAGGTGAAAAATCATCAATTAGCTTCTTCCACTATAGATGAAGCAGGGAGGCATGAACAGGAGGGGCGTGTCAGTCTAAACAACTATAAAAAACCTTTTTATAAAAAAAAAAATAACCAACTTCACTAAAAAATTAAATTGAATTTGAGGAGTTCCCTCGACTTCGCCAAGATTTCATCTTCAAATCCTAACTTGGTGACTATGGGACCACTTGGGAAGTATAGGTACCATAAGTAACAAAATTTATTCAAATCGGTTGGCAATCGACGAAGTTATGCGCGAACAAACATTTACAAAAATACAAACATCCGAATTGAGAACCTCCTCCTTTTTTAGAAGTCGGTTAATAAAAAGCCACCACTGTTCCTTCAGTTGCCCTTTGCGTTCCAGGGCTACGGTAACTTTTTTGAACATTTCCGCAGCACATAGTGTACCTACCCTAAGAGACGAGCATAAAAGGTAGCTGAGACAAACTGAACGCGAAAAGCGGAAGACTGGGAGTTGTGGTGGAGGTTGAGCGAAGCCTGACTAGCCGCGGACTGCGACAGACTAAGTTGATTGTTAGAAGAATGCATCAAACCTAACCAGACCATACAACTAGAGCGACATCGGCCAACTTTAGCAGGTAGGCCACAATATTGAGTCTAAGGCAGCTGGTGGTCCATCGACCAAGACTTGCAGCGTAGTGATGGAAGAGAGAGGAAGTTAAATTGATAGAGGAAATACATCAAAACTAATCAGACCATACAATTAGACCAAGCCCGACCAACTTTTCCGGTAGCCCATAATATTGAGTCCGAGGCTACCGGTGAACGATCTATCAAGTCGATAAAACTACAGTGCTTTTATTCTACCAAGCTACAGCGCTTGGTGTGTACAATGTAGTAGTGTAGTCAAGGAAAACAGAGTGCATTTCGATTTGCGCACACACACTTGCTCTAGAATACTTTCCGCACCGATGGCTAAGCTTAGCTGCTATTGATCGTCGTTCGCAAGTTCGCGCTTTTGCAGCTTCGGTAGCCGGGGCTCGCCGTTTGACACCCAACGTCAGGGGCTTCTCCTGTAGCGGTGAGGCTGGGGTGTAAGGACGTGCGTTTCCTCACGGTTGCAACTATCTCCTTCGCTGGCGTTACGACTGCTTCGCAGAAGTTGCCGTTTCCCATTGTCTCTCGCCCTGGTCGTTAGCTTGGGCCAAAGCCAAACGCCGCCACCGATTGCCTTCACATGGACGCTTTGATGACCCGCCCAAGCGAGGCAGACTTTCACCACATGCTCCGTATCTTTCAGGTGATCCGAACAATGGTGACACTCTGGCGTTTCTTTCGCCTGAGTCCAAAACATGATTCTCCTGAAGTGGCCATATCCGGTGAGAATCTGCGTCAGGCGGAAGATGAGGATGCCTTGTCAGCTCTACAGATAAAGAGTGGCTAACAAGCTGTCAAATGCTAAATGATTTGGGTACGATTCGGATACGCTTTTAGCCAGAGTACCTATTTCTCATGACAATTCCAACTAACCCAAACACTGCTAGAATACATTTTTTTATTATGAAGTTGCCGTGTCTACTTTCCACCTTCCGGCTCCAATATCTGATGATCAGATCACTTCGATAGTACCTTATAGTCAAAGTACATCTCATGACGTTTCTAATAAGTCTAAACACGGCTAGGACACATTGATTAATTATAGAGTTCCGGTGGCTACCTTCCGGCTCCATCTTTATTATCAGATTACTTCAATGATTTCATTAGGTACTTTTTCCACAGAACTATTCAGAACTATTTATTAGTATTATTATAGTCGCTTAACTAACCTCATTATATCTGTGATTATAAAGTTCCTTTTTAACCGACTTCGAAAAGGAGGAGGTTCTATGTTCGGCTGAATGTATGTTTTTTTTTTTGTATGTATGTTCACCGATATCTCGGTCAATTGTGGACCGATTTTGAAAATATTTTTTTTTTTTATTGAAAGGTTATGCTTCCAAGTTGGTCCCATAGCTGCAGATGGTTGAAAATTTTCATAGGTACTATTCCACATATCATATCTGATACATAAAACGTTCTGTCTTCTACTAAATAACATTCTAATTAGGTGACTTTCGAAAGATGCATATTTACATATTACTTCTGTTCTGTGCTATGAACATGAATGCCAAAATGATAAGCGTAGGTAGGGAATTATTTCTATATTTTAAAAACTAAATATGAATTGGCTATTTTAACATCTAATGTCATATTGATTTCTATTTTTAACTGACTTCGAAAAGGAGGAGGTTCTATGTTCGGCTGAATAAATGAATTGTGGACCGATTTTGAAAAAATTTTTTTTTGATTGAAATGTCCCATAAAAATGTTGGTTATGATCTGATCATGAACTTCGAAGATATGGAACAGAACTCCTCATAGGATCATAGTAGAATTGTCGTAACAAGTAAAATTGCTTTGTTTATACGTGTAGTCGATGACTGACTGAAAGAAAAGGGGGAGGGGATGTATCGAACTGATCTTGTGATAAAGCCGGAAGGTAAATTAATGTAATATAACCGTATTTGGGATTATTAGAATCGTTATGTTATAAGGCATTTATGTTTGGCTGATGGGTTGGTACTTTTTAGTGGTGGTACCATAACTAAAAAGTGAAAAATAAAAATTCAAAAAAAAATTAAACCGACTTCAATGTAAAAAAATACTGAAAAGTATAAAATAACTTTAATTTAGGAAGTCGGTGTTAAATAACGAAGAGACAAAATTAGGTATCTATTATAGAAACACCGATTTCCGAAATTAAAGTTATTTTATACTTTTCAGTAAGTATTCTTTTACATTTAAGTCGGTTTAAATTTTTTTTTTTTTAAGTTTTTTATGTCATTCCCAGGGACGTGCGAGCAATACAAGCAAAAAAGCCCGGCTTGCGGTAAAATTTCATGACACCTAACATCTAAGCAGGGACCGTACAACCCCGAATATAAGTTAACTCTTTCGAAAGGGTTACAGGTTGAACGCCTATAGCAACGGAAAGGGTTACCTCTTGATAGTGCTAGCCCCTTCATAACCCTAACGTTAGGGTAACCCTTTCAATAAGTTAACTCGTTCAAGAGGTTACCGGTTCTTGTATGATATCCAATTGAAACAATAACCCTTTGAAAGGGTTCGTCGTCCAAAACCCTTTAAAACCCTTTGATAACCATAGGGTTTTAAAGGGTTTTGGAGAGCAGGAATAGATTTTGACCTTGAAAGTTTGGAATCGTATAGAATTGTCCATAAGTGTTTTTTACTCGGTTTGATAGGACAGTGCTTTCTTTTTAAATTTTAATTACGTCTGAATATTTTTGCTAGGATTTTTGTTGTATTTGTACTAGTTTTGATAAAGATCATTGGGCATATCTGACCCGCTTTGTGAAGCACTTGTAGTGACCTACATATTGTTAATATTATATTAAATTAATTAATTATATAAAATCAAAATAAAATAATTAATTTACATAATGTACATACACTAACAACTAGTATTATATAGAATCAGGAATAAAATAAACAAACAATGTCCTAACATCAACGAACAAACCGACCGAGTCAATTTCGCCTTAGTAGCTAATTTGTTATTAGTTGACCGGCCGTAGCTATACGATACATTTATCGTCCAGCGCCCGGCGGGTCAGTCGCGCTACCTGAACCGCGCGCGCAAGCGAGACAGCGCTATATTAGTGTTGCGCTCGCGCCCGCGCATCGGTCAGCCGGTATGCATGACCGGGCAGTACGTTTTGCCGAGTCTACCGCCTAACGTATGTCTGTTCCGCGATATCTCGCCGCGCATAAGTTTATATTGTATTCCGCTTACTTTCGTCTATCTATCTTTCTACCACTCCTTCTATCTCTTCTTAGTGGAATTCTTGTATGTACGTGAACTGTAACCTGTGACTGTGTCCAATAAACTTTCTTCTTCTTCTTGTGTACTTCGGACTTTTACTCATCTCTTCACACTATCTTCCTCTTCAATCACTCACACACTCATTCTACATTGGTGACCCCGACGTGCAGATATTAATCAAAATAGTTTTGAACTAAGGGGAAAATTATAACCTTTAATTGTATATAATTATTTAATTAAATATCAATGAAGGAAAATAAATATAAATGTCTGAAGGCCGTATTTTTGTAACGGACCACCATTCGAAAATGTTATTTTAATAGACACCGGTTCCGATTTATGCGTTTTCGCGTTAGAACACCATTCACGAGCACAAAACACGGCTTAACAGCTTTTTTTATGGTGGTCAAAAATCATCCAATGACAACCCGCGCTCTTGGGCGGAGCAGGAGATAGTGTCGGACTCTGACTAAAAGCCACCCCGTTCTTTCTAGTCTTCATACAGGGATTGAGCTCCCTTTCGGATAACCCTGGACCCAGTAGGCTTTGACCCAGCTGGGCGCCTGCTGTTGCTGACAACTCCTTGAGGCGTGGGGAAACAGTGCGCTATTTCGACGTCTTGGGCTCGGTCCGGACAGTTACCGGGTGGTCGGTCAGTGAGCTATCCATGGCTCACTGTTCGCAAGCCCACGTCTACGGCGGTCGGCCTCTTTCTTTGCTAGCATTACTGCTTCGCAGAAGGAGCCGACCGCCTGTCACTCCTCTTCGCTCTGGACCATGGCCTGAACTAAGGCCCAGCGCGTGAGGTCTCCTCCGCCGATCGCCGATGGCATGGCAATCCGCCCAAGCAAGGCACACCTTGACTGTGTGCTCCACCGTGTCCTCCGGGCGTTCCACACAGTGGCGACACCCGGGCGTCTCTTCCGCCTGAATCCGGTGCAGGGACCTCCCGAACGTGCCATGTCCGGTAAGGACCTGCGTCATGCGGAAGGTAAGCACGCCGTGAGGTCTTTCCAGCCACGCCTCAAAGAGGGGACTTACCGCTATAATTGGCGTGCCCACGGCTTAACAGCTGCGATTGGGTCAGCTACGCTTTCCAACGCTACGATTTTAGTCCATCCGCGTTCTAATGCTGAGCTTTCTTTGATAATTCTTTCTTTGAGATCTGTTTGATTTTTCTTTCTGAATTTCAAATTTTGTGTAATCTGTATGGTATTTAATGTGAATTTCAACTTTTTTATTTTTTATATTCACCTAGTTATATGTGCATGCTGTGGTCTCCTGTAACTGAAGGAGCACACGTTAAAGGACCCCATGCCTAGTGATTTATACTATGTCTGTGTAACCTTTGTTGGAGATCCAAATAAATAAATAAATAACAAATGCATCTGACATGTCAATAGGGGCCTTGCTGCAGCAACAAGATGTCTAGCAATGGGTATCCTCCTCCTCCTTGAGTCGTATTCCTCATTACTGAGGGTCGTGAAGTTACCGCTGGATTAGCTTCTTAGTAATGGTATCTCGCCATCTGTGACGGTTCTTAGCGTCATGAAGTGCGACGTGCAATTGGGTGTCCAGTGTGGAGCGGACCTGATCTGCCCATCTTATTGGGCTGCGGCCCCTTGGTCGTTTGCCATCAACCATGCCAGTTACGATGAGCAGTTGAAGGTTGTGGCCATTTTTCCTGGCAATGTGGCCAAAGAACTCTAGTACTCTGCGCATGCAGGTAGTCGACAGTCTGATCTTGATGTTCAGTTCGCGTAAGATAGAGCTGTTTGTACGGGAGGCAGTCCAGGGAATTTGAAGCATTTTCCTCCAGCACCACATCTCGAAGGCATCAATGCGGTCGCGGTCAGCCTTTTTTAAAGTCCAAGTCTCAGCCCCGTAGCTAAATATGGAGAAGACTACACTTTTGACCAGTATGGTTTTGGTTTTGCGTGAAATGTTACGATCCCTCCATATGCCTTGCAACTGCGACATTGCACTTTTGGCCATTTGTATGCGCCTCCGGATTTCTTTTTCACAAGAACCTGTATTGCTGATGTTTGCACCGAGATAGATAAAGTTATCAACCACCTCAAGCCCAAGAGTTCCCGTGAGTTGCAGCTTTCTGCTTCGGTCTACTACCATCATCTTGGTTTTGCTGTGATTGATCTTGAGACCCATTTCCAGGCTATTGCGCTCAATTCTATTCAGTATCTCCAGCATTTCTGCTTCATTGGCGGCCGGAAGCGTGGTGCCGTCTGCGTACTGGAGGTTAGAAATCTTGGTGCCTCCAACGGTGACTCCTCCATCTCAGTTTTCTGCAATGGGAATCACTGGGTTTCTTTTCCAAGAAGCTGAACTCAGCACAGAAAAAATATAGTTCGTACGACCGTGAGTTGTTGGCAGTGTACGAGGCTTTAAGGTATTTTCGTCACATGGTAGAGGCACGAAACTTCGTGGTCATCACAAACCATCGCCCACTCACGTACGCTTTTACGACAGTACTATACATATATTTTGTTAAATCCAACACAACAAGGACGACAAAGTATAGAAGAGTACTACTGCTCATGTATACTCGGCCGCCGCACTGTAGGGAGCTGCGCCCATATCGCTAGCATAATATCTATCTGTCTTGGGCCAGACATCAGGAAGCAACAGACGCGCCCGCTGCCTTTTTATCGATCTTATGCTTGATTTGGATCAAATTTAATAAAAATTATAAATGGATTAGCATTTTATTCATATTTCCCAAATCAGTTTATGACACTTGAATTTATCTAGATCCCCGTGGCTCACATTAATGAGGCTACTGCCATAGGAAATCAGAGCCTTATATCATTATATACTGCTATATTTCGTTTGTGTCTGCCGTGGGTATGGTTTCCATACTTAGGTGCCCAATGATCTTTAAATCTGTGTTTTACAAAAAACTTTAGACGTCTGCAATGCTTTTTCAGCAAAATATTGGCGAAAAACTAATTTTTCACAGTTTCTATGGCGCGACCCTGGTGTTTTAGCCTTAGTGCTCCTAAAATATAAATACAGGATTATTTTAAATATATTTTTGTATTTTTTTTTTATAAATTCTATCTGCTATTTTCCTAAATTTCAGGTCTCTGCAATCATCATCTTCCTGCCACTATCCCGTTTTATTTGGGGACGGCGCAACACGTTTTTTTCTTCCATTCTGTCCTGTCGCTCGTCACGCTATCATTAACTCCCTTTTCATTCATATTGTTACGTACGTGGGTAACAAAATGCCGATTTATCAATAAAGAACTTTATTTACCACTGGCTTCTGCCAGCGACTTCGTACGCGGATCCTGTTGCTTATGCCAGCGACATTCAGTGTTATAAACGTAAGAGTAGACAAAAATAAATAGAAAGCTCAGAACTGCTAAGCTATCGGGAGTTACACGTGTTATTGTGAGTTAACCATAAAAGATAGACGTATGCTGTTGTGGGACATTTTTTATATAATTTTGAGGAGAACATTTCCGCTATACATGTTTTCTGTGTAGCTTTAACCATTAAGGCTGCAAACGCGACGGAAGCTTAAAAAATGGAGTAATTTCTCCCGTTTTCCCAACATTTCCCTTCACTGCTCTGCTCCTATTGATCGTAGCGTGATGAAAAGTATACTATAACCTGCCCAGGAGTATGAAAAATGATTGTACCAAGTTTCGTTAAAATCCATCGAGTAGTTTTTGTTTCTATAAAGAACATACAGACAGACAGACAGACAGACAGACAGACAGACAGACAGACAGACAAAAATTTTACTGTTTGCATTTTTAGCATCAGTATCGATCACTAATCACCCCCTGATAGTTATTTTGGAAATATATTTAATGTACAGAATTGACCTCTCTACAGATTTATTATAAGTATAGACAAACAATAAGTAATTAGTCCAGTCAACAATAATCCAAAATCACAATTAGCACTAGAGTTCTGTTACACTATCGCCTCGGTCGTTAGATAAAATCACTTTGCACACTTAGGTAGATCGCTCGTGATCGCAGTCGAAATCAAAACAGACTCACTACCGTTCGGGGGCTCGTATTTATACGCGGAGCAAAGAAAATTCTAGATACTGACGTCTTAGGATAGATCCAGAACAATAGAGTCGCGTCGCGGGGCCATAAATCAATTTTATTACTTTGTCCTTCGCGAGTCACTTTCACGCGAATTTCGACTCTTTTCTTAATGGCGGAAAGTACCATTTCCCTTATCCACCTATAGATACCTACAGATTACATACCTACTAAATAGTAGGTACAACGAGTACTTATGAAGGAATGTTCCAGATCTTGCCAGGCTAGGTAGGTACTTTGGTTCTAGAGCTTTCGAACAGCAATGCGTTTTAATTATTCGTTGCCACTCTTTATTTTGTCGGAAATATGACGTGTTGAAGTTTAACGGCGTAACAATATCACTTCTCACACAATCCATCCATCTTTTCTTTGACCTCTCTCTCCCTCTCCATCCGTCCACACATGTAAATTCATAACTCTTTTGGCAACATGCGATTCATCTCTCCTCCTTACATGACCATACCAAGAAAAACGATTCCCTTTCAACTTTTCAGTCACTAGCGCCACTTACAAACTTTCCCTAATCTACTCATTTCTCACTTTATCCATTCTCGTCGCACCACACATCCATCTTAAGATTCTCATCTCCGCTACATGCAATCTTTTTCATCCGTCTTTTTCACAGCCCAACATTCCGATCCATACATATACGTACAACAGGCCTTATCACGGATTTGTAGATTTTACCCTTCAACTTGGAGGGGCATCCGTGGGTCACAAGTTGTTCCCGTGACCTGTCGCCATTTCATCCATCCTGCGTTGATACGATGAGTTACGTCCCGGTCTACCTCACCATCCCCTTGGACAAGCGACCCGAGGTACCGAAAGTCGGAACAGATCGGTATGGGCGTTCCGGCGAGAGCTAAAGGCACTGGAGTGGAGAGACCGCCGAAATCGCAGCACAAGTACTCCGTTTTGGTTCTACTCAATTTCAGGTCAACACTTTCCAGTCTGTGCCACCACACCTCCGATCTGTTCTGGACCTCTAGGCCACTCTCGGCAACCAGCACAACTTCCACTATTTTTCTGTGTTCCGTGATCGTATGATTATGGACTGTGGAGTCGCTAGGTCCTTGACTGCGTGTTGCGACTTGACGCATACTTACCGAATGCATGCAGTTTAGTACTTTAATTAATAATTGAATTACATAGTAATTGAGTTACATTGTAATTAGATTACTTTGGATGTGCTATGAAATTAATTACAATGTATTTAAATACAAAGTAATTTAATTACAATGTAACCTAATTACATAGTATTTAATTATATTGTAATTATTGCTTTGAATATGAAAGGTCGCATACTTGCACCGCTTGGTTACGATATTGGTACCTGTAAGGACATAGAAATAAGGCTGGGACATCACAGAATCTCTGGTGGTAAGTAGTGATGCAATCTGATAGTGAGGCCCACTAGTTTATGAGCCTATGTCCAACAGAAGACGTCGGACACTATAGCGTGAGGGAGGCCTATGTCCAACAGTGGACAGCAGTAATTATAGCGCCTAAATGGCGATACTTGGGGGAGACTTATGTCCAACAGTGGACATCGGTCATAATAGCGAAAAGAAGTTCTATGTCCAACAGTGGACACAAGTCATTATTGCGAGGGGCAGACTTATGTCCAACAGTGGGCATCAGTCATTATAGCGAGGTGGAGGCCTATGTCCAACAGTGAACATCGGCCATTATAGCGAGGGGCAAACTTATGCCCAGCAGTGGGCATCAGTCATTAAAGCGCCTAAATGGTGACACTGGAGGAGGCTTATGTCCAACAGTAGACACAGATCATTATGGCGAGGAGCAGACTTTTGTCCAACAGTGGGCATCAGTCATTATAGTGCCTAAACCGCGACACTTAGGGAAGCTTATGTCCAAAAGTGGGTACAGGTCATTATAGCGAGGTGGAGGCCTATGTCTAACAGTGGACATCGGCCATTATAGCGAGGGGTAAACTTATGCCCAGCAGTGGGCATCAGTCATTATAGCGCCTAAATGGCGACACTGGGAGAGCTTTATGTTCAACTGTGGACACAGGTCATTATGGCGAGGAGCAGACTTTTGTCCACCAGTGGGCATCAGTAATTATAGCGAGGTGGAGGCCTATGTCCAACAGTGAACATCGGCCATTATAGCGAGGGGCAAACTTATGCCCAGCAGTGGGCATCAGTCATTAAAGCGCTTAAATGGTGACACTTTGGAGGAGGCTTATGTCCAACAGTATACACAGGTTATTATGGCGAGGAGCAGACTTTTGTCCAACAATGGGCATCAGTCATTATAGTGCCTAAATGGTGACACTCGGGGAGGCTTATGTCCAACTGTGGGCACAGGTCATTACAATGAGGTGGAGTCCTGTGTCCAACAGTGGACATCGGTCAATATAGCGAGGGGCAGACTTATGCCCATCCACCAAATAAAACCGAAATATTCGAAAGATTCTTATTTTTTTTCCCAAGTGATTTTTTCCGCAAAATTTCAATGCAACATGTAAATAAAAAACGGAAAAAATGTGTAATTACATTTTATCAGATTACTTGTGTAATCTGTTATAATGTAATTAGATTAACTTGTAATTTAATTACTTTGTATTTAATTACAGTGAGTACTCATTGTAATGAATTACTTAAGTAATCTGTTACAAAGTAATTCAATTACCAATTACAATGTAACTGTAATTTGTAATTGTTAATCTAATTACTTTTTGCCCATCACTGCTTTAAATTAAGGTACGAGCGATAATATTTATAATATTTGTAGTCTGAAAAAAAGGGTTTTTAATAGGGTTTTGACAAAGGGTTGTTTTAAAACCCATTCCGTATTGGTTACACTTTTTTACGAAAACCCTCATCAATGGATAACCTCTTCAAAACCCTTTCGATTTGCTTACCTGTTTATTCAAAAACCCATTCTGAAGGGGTAACCCGTTCAAAACGTGTAGCCATTAAAAAATATAACCCCTTCAGAATGGGTTTTTGAATAAACAGGTAAGCAAATCGAAAGGGTTTTGAAGAGGTTATCCATTGATGAGGGTTTTCGTAAAAAAGTGTAACCAATACGGAATGGGTTTTAAAACAACCCTTTGTCAAAACCCTATTAAAAACCCTTTCAATGGGTAACCAAAATGGTCCCTGCATCTAAGTCATTGAACTTAATAAAATAATTATTTAAAATAAAATCTAAACTTTAAACTTCGCGCGTAGTTGAAAATTCATTCATTAGTTACGATACGCTAATACAAGTTTTATGCAACTTACCCAGCGTTCCAAATCGAGATAAAAGTGAATCGCGAATCCGACTAAATTGAATAGTCACAACATATAAGGACAATTGAATAATAATTGTGACGTTGCGCGTTGGTCGGGTTCGCGGTAAGGTCACTTTTGTCCGCAATTCGAAACGCACGGGTGATGGAACGTAACAACGTTGTCATCTCCCATCTCGCTCTAACGCATAAGGCATTTATGGGGCTTGCTTTTCCATTTCACTTTACCCTATAAAAACACAAAAAATGTGAGTTTGTGTGAGTAAATATTATAATGTGTGAAAACACTCGTCGAACAGTTTTAAGGCAAAAAATGCCAGGCTTCGGAAATTTTATCAATGAAATTTTTACGCATATTGCGAAAGCGAGGCGCCCTCTATGACGCGCGTACTATAATCAGTTCAAATTTGCTTTGAGCGGTTATCGGATTATGTTTTGATTGTTTTTTTTAGTTTTCTGTCATTTAAAGTGTTATAATTAGTTATTGCTGTAACTTACTTGGTTTTGAAGTGATTAAAGTTAAAGTATCTTTGAAATGAATTCGGAAACACATGCAATTGTTCCTTGTGAAGTTGTGACGGATTAAAATGTGTGGAAAAAATACTTAGCCAGGTAAAACCTTTGAGTTTTAAAGATAAATATGATCTCGTAACTTCACCTAAACTTACCCCTGATTTGAATATTTCTCAGAAAACTAAATCACATAGTAGGCAATTTCATCGCTCAGTTTACAGTGGATTGTAGGTTGCTCGCATTTAAATAAATAATTATTCTGTTGGTGTTGCATATTTTTCTCAAACGATAAGAATACTTGGAATACTTCAGGTTATAATGACTTAAATAATTTCGCTGGTGCCATGAAAATACATCAGAATTCTCAAAAGCACTTGAATTCAGTTATTTCGTTCTGCAGTTTTGGTAAAACGCGAATTGAAACTTCTATTTCTCGACAGTTATGTGACGAAATTTTTAAGTACAATATGAGTGTAGAACACAATCGCGCTGTTTTTCAAAGATTAGTTGATGTTGTGTGTTTCTTAGCGCTACAGGAACTTCCTTTTCGAGGTCACGAATTCACGATGAGTCTAAAACCTCATTAAATAAAGGTAATTTCTCTTTTTCGACAGTTAAGTGTTATGTGTGTGATAAAGAACGAAAAGCTAATAAATGCTGTTTAAATTGTGAGTATTTGCCAATAATATTACATATCGTAAACAATTATTTTTAATTCATGAATCCCCAAGCGACACCCGGTGGCCGCGCATCTATTGTCTTACTATTGTGTCTCTAATTGACGGTATCTGAAGGGTTAATGATGAATTTTATTAAATACTACGTACGGATTAATACATTCTTTTGTGCGCCATCTAGTGGATTTTTCTGAAATCAACTAGAATGTTTTGAGCGAGTTGCCAAAAATATCAATAGATGGCTCTTTTTCTTTTTTTTAAGCACCAATATATATTTACTTAATTTCTAACAGTAAAAAAAATCAAATGTTCCTATTAAAATCAGCATTACAGTAAGAAATTTTGTTTTTTCGGGATATTAGGTGCGGGTAGATGAGTCAAGATTCCTTGGCTTGCCCCCTCTAAAGGCACCTGGCACGCCACTGGTCATTCCTGGTCTTTTTCACCAGTTCCACAGTTCCACTTTATCAAGTGTTACTTTTTGACTGTAAATGCTTAAGTTGTCGATGAAAATACTAAAATTACTATATGGTTGCCTATAATATTTGGGTCTCACACTCGTACTTATAAAAAAAATTGTCACAGTGTTTGTTATTGAACTCCTCCAAAACGGCTTGATCGACTTTTGTGATTTTTTTTTGGTGTAATTAAATACATATTTATTTGATAAATATGATAATAGGTCGTAGGTTATTTTTATACCTCTCAATGATACGGGTAGCCTGAGATAAATATAAGTATAAGGCAAAACAACGATTGCTGGGTCGGTAAATTTTTTTAAGAAGCGATTTTCTTTCGGAACCACAAACTCGATGTCAAACAAGTCAAAATTTAAATTCCATTGGCTTTATTAGTGATCGGTGCCTGGAACACATACTAGTTTTAATTGCCGTTTTAGGGTTCCGTACCAAAAAGGGTAGAAACGGGACCCTATTTTTTTATTGTTGATAGCTTTGCGCTTGACCCCTATCTCACCTGATGGAAAGCGACGATGCGGTCGACGATGGAACGCGCTTACCTAGAAGAAAACAGGACAGAGACAGGGGGGGAGGGGGTAGGGGGGGCTGGTTCTCTCGACTTAAAGATTCCCGGGTTGTAGCTATCAGAAAACACAGACTCCGGCAAGGAATTCCACTCCTTAGCTGCACGCACAATGAATGTGTTTCCAAAACGTTTTGTGCGTGTAGGTGGGATGTCCACAATGTACCGGTGGCGCTTCGCCGTCCGTCTGGTAGTCCGGTGATGGAACGGGCTAGGTGGAATTAGGTTATGCAATTCCGACGCACACTCCCCGATATGCAACCGGTAGAAAACCGACAGGCTAGCAACTCGGCGTCGATGCTCAAGACTTTGAAGCCTCTAATCGACGAGTGTATGCCACTATGATAAGAAATGTTTAAATAAAAAAAAAACAAACATTTAAGTGCCCGTACAAGAAATTTTTGCCATTTCTTACTCGATATTAATAACGGTAAAAGCTAGACGCATGAAATATTCACAAAATAATTAGTTGTTGTCTTTCAAAAATAAATAGCTATATATTTAAGGGTTCTCCCATACAACAAACGTTTTTTTTTTTTCGTTTTCTTCCTCGATATTAATATTGAAAGTAGTACGGAGCCCTTCATGAGCAAGTCCAACTCGCATTTTATAGTATCTTTTTTTTTACTCTACGTCACTTAAATACTCAAAACTAAAGCCGATATTTGAATTAGAGCTGCTCCCAGCGGCTTCGCCCGCTTGATAGCAGAAAATTATCCCAAAGGAACATACTTCCGGGATAAAAAGTGTCCTATGTCCTATTCTAGGACATGGTCTATTCGTGTACCAAGTTTCATCAAAATCGGTTTTGCCATTTAGGCGTGAAGACGTAACAAACAAACAAACTCACTTTCACTTTTATAATATTAGTATAAAGGATTCTTTTCACAGATGTAAGTAGGCAGTGGGTACCTAAATTAAAATTAGGATCACAATGAATGCTACCTACCTACTGTATATATAAGCGCCGATATGTTTAGTTTAAATATATTATGTAGTACCTACCTATTTACAGAGGAATGTGACCGCATTCATAATAAATAGTAGTTCTTACCTAAATTACCCTCATTCGACCACCTGGAAGTACGGCGTTGTTTCGCGCCGATACAATATGGTGGACTTTCTTCCCATACGCACAAAACGTTTAGGGAACACATTCATTGAACATACCTACAGGCTAAGGAGTGTAATTCTGTTAGAGTAGGTGTTTCCTAATAGCTACAACCTAGAGGTTTCAAGACGAAAGTCTATGAACAGTGCGTGTTGCCACTGATGACATATGGCTCCGAAATGTGGTCGCTTACAATGACCTCATCCGAAGACTTAAAGTCACCCAAAGGGCAATGGAAAGGACTATTCTCGGAGTTTCCTTGCGTGAAGAACCAAAGCGCCAAACTTAAGTTGCAATGAGCAGGGCACATTGCTCGCAGAACAGATGGCCGTTGGGGCCGAAAGGTTTAGGAATGGCGATCAAGTACATCAGGGGATAAATAGATAATGGTTAAGTCCGAGCCTATCAACTTTAAAAATAAAACTACTTAGTAGGTCTCCAGTTTCATAATATCCTGATATTCTTACAACTACTTAGAATACGATTGTAAACGTTCGTATGTAAATCCCTATTCAACCATCGTCTCCTTCATTAACCATTAATTTTCAAACAACTAAGTAGGTACTTTTTATGTGGTACACACACATACAAATTAGTTGTTGTACCTACTCTCCGTATTTTTGAATAGGTATAGGTACCACAAATTTTTCATTACCTAGTAGGTCACGTCAGCCGCATGTACAAGGACCGCTGGGCAAGGGTCGCCACACAGTGGGTTCCTACTGAGGGAAAGCGCCGTCGAGGCCGGCCTAGAAAGAGGTGGCGGGATGATTTGGACGCCTACCACAAGGACTGGTTAGAGACGGCGCAAGAAAAGAAATTTTGGAAGGTCTTGGGGGAGGCCTTTGCCCAGCAGTGGGGTCGTGTTATTATTTAAGTAAAGTCTTAATGATAAATATTCATAAACAGCATGGTTATTATAGAGCCCCTTTTTGTACTAATTAAAAAATAGGTGTTTGGTAGGTATATATATAGGTATATCTCTTTGAATAAGAAGTACCTTTTGGTCTACCTATAGGTAGGTACTTCTTAAACAACAGAAGTAAAGTACCTAAATACATGGTTTTACGGTATTGTTTGAAAGAGTTATCGTGGCCCTAGAACACAAAGCGCAACTGAAGGAACACAGATGGGTTTTAGATAGTCAGGTAAGTCTGACCTCTTCCCTCTTGCTCCACCCAGAGTGGAAACGAAAGGACTCTTTCCTTTGATGATTTCCCACGTAAAAAAAGATTAACAAGGTTGCTTCCAACAGGCCATCAGTGATAGGTAGTACCTAAGTAGATAACCTATGGGTATGGGCGGGTTTCTGCATTGATTATATCGAGTTGAAAAAGTGTCAGGCTAAAGTAGAGTTTAAAAGAAATACACGTTCAAATGCTTAAATCCGTTATCGGGAGACTGTTAAACGATTATCTACTTACCTAAGTTCTATGGTCCACCTATGAAAACCAACTAAGTTATGAGATTGTTGAGAAGTTCTCATCCCCATAAAATGAAGGAACTCATGAAACATGGAAGTGTTTGCAAAGCATTTTATGTCACATCATATCAGATCTTATCTTATGAGACCAAAGATGGTAAGAGACCTATACCTATGGTAAAATAGTGCAACATAATTTTCCTGCCCTTGTCCCACGACGTTTTTGTTTTTCATTATCCTCCGTCTCCACGCCATTCATCCCCTAGCCAATGCGATAGCCAGAGCAAAACATAGATCAAGGAAGGATTTTAGTACATTATGTAGATGGAGGGAGGACATAAGTAGCTCAAGATCGACCGCGAGTCAAACTCGGCTACATCGCGAAGATTGGAGACTACGAGAACATTAGGATACAAACTAGGCCAGTGAAAAAAATGCGAATGCTGTAACTTACTCACCATGTCTGTGGTCGTCATCATCGTCATGAGCCTCGCGCTTGCAGGCGGGCGCGGGAGACAGCAGCCAGTTGCGCGGGCGCTTGGCGGGCGGCGCGTCCTCCAGCTCGGTGATGTCCACGTCCACCTCGTCGGCGCTGTCGTCGGGCTCGGGCGGCGGCGCCGGCGCCTCGCCTCCCTCCAGCGACGAGCTCACGAAGTGCGCCAGCCGCTCCATCACCATTACTGCCGGCACACGCGGCGCCGCGCGCTCGCCGACCGACACGCTCCACACTGCACCAACCGAGCGCCCTACGCCCACACTTCTACACTCTACACCCATTTACATCAAACCATACTTTATGTTTACGATATAAAGTTCATTATTGTGTGCGCGGCCACTAAGGGCGGCGCCTCAGACCCCGCCCAGGCGGCGCGCAGGCGCCCGCCCAGCGCGCCGCCGCCGCCGTGCACTGCCGCACCCGACGGCGGCTCACACACGCCTACATTATCGTTACATTGAAAATTAATTTTTAATAGTATTTTCTAGTGTTTGTGTACATTATTAAAACTGAGGACAACCTGTGAATGTTCTGTGATTTTTTAAAAGATGTAAGCGGTTATGTCACCTAGCTGTCTTGCGATTTCCAGGTACTTACGCTATTTTTTTACCCGACTACTACAAAACCAAAGGAGCCTAGGCTTATGATTTAAACAGGTTATGTACCTATTTAACGAAAAATAAAGAACACAAATACTTTATATAAGCCAACGTTTATTAAATGTGCATATTGTGCATAATAATTCACTTAAACACACCGAAAAGAAAGGTTCTTAAAAAAAACAAATTTATGTTACATAAATATTGACAGGCCAAAATATAGGATATATACAAATACAACCTAATTAGATACTAGGTAATTGAAAGATAAATTAATTCTAAGAAACAGTACCTAAATGTAAACAATAAGTAAGTAGTTAAATATCTTGATTTTATATTTTGATTGATATATATCATATTCAATATATATCAATTACAATTGATTTCAACTTGCTCGATATTTATTGAAATATGTGAGATTTCTTCATCGGCTAAATGCAGTTAAATGGATTTTAAAAAAATCAGAGCTAACATGAAATTCGACCGATAATTTGACATACAAACAGTGGCCCTTAAAAATGTAGACTATATAATCCGCTAGGTAGGTACAAGTAAAAACTGATGAAGATTTTTCTGTTTAATTACCATTTAGAAAAACATAGCACGAGAGTGTGCTAGGCGTGGGTGAAGTGGCCCCCCGCCCACGGCCTCAGGCAAGCGACGGCTCTTTAAGAACGAGGGTTTTTTTTTATAATTGCTAGGCTCACGTTTGACTACTGTTTCTTTGATCTGATGGTAAGCGACGATGTGGTCGAAAAATGGGTTGCGACTATAGATGGGCTTAAACCCGGCGAGTTTAAACCCGGTGCTTTGATAAAAACCCGATAAACACCCGTAAGCACCCATAAACACCCAGAAAATTGGGTGTTTACATGATTTGACTAAATTACATTAGTTATGTTAAAAAATGTGTTTTAAAAGTGATTTTCATTCATTTCATATCTTTGTAGGCAACATTAGTCAGATCAGGGAGGGTAAAATAAAATGGTACGTACGAGATAAAAACGAAATTTGAAAAATCACATTTTACTTTTGAATTACTTATTTTATGTTGTAGTGTGTAATTAGCGTTGTATTAGTTGTCATATTCTTCATTAGTAAGTTGATTTACATGATACCCTTTAGCTTCCTGTAAATACTTTGATAATAATAATAATAATAATAATGTTATTTCCCCAACGTCGTATCTCTACGTTGACGTCGTGGTGGGGCTTGTGTGCTCCAACATGCCCTAGGTCTGTATCGGTAGAATTTCCTTCACCATGACATACCTAGGGTGAGGGGCCAGACTAAGAGAGATACAATCCGCAGGGCAGTTTTGTGGCGAACTGTTGGGTATTAGCGACCCCACGGACCCGATCTCCCGGGAGAATTCCTGTTCTTCATCTCCGGCTTGCCTTTATTGGCCAGTCGTAGTGAACACTGACGAGGAACAGAGCTCCCACCTCTCTCTTGCCTTTATTGGCTGGCTTGAGTGGAGAGTCGCAAGAGCAAACATGCTCGGGAGATGGATGCATAATCCAGTAAGGTGCTGGTAGGGATCTTGACCGTACTTCCGGGATTGTCCCGATAGCCGTGGTATGCCTCTCCACTCCTCAAGCGCCTCAGGATATGTTGCCCTCTTGTTGCTACGTCACTTCGTGCTAGCGGCCGTTTAAGGGGGCCCATTTATTGAGTGTGCAAGTCACCCCCTGCCTTTTATCGATGGATATTAATGACATTGTTCAGGCAGGGGCCATAGTCTTAACATAGCTCCATATTACCAGTCCACTTAAGACTCCAAAAATCATAGCCCTATTATTTTGTTTTTCAGATTATGTCGCAATAGTTTTTCAAACCGAGGGTTGTCCTTGGGTGCACTAGTATAGCGCGCACAGGGATAATCGTCGGTTGGTATCACGTTCCATTATAGTAACCAAAAGGGCCTCTGCGAGTTGGCTTCGGCCCCTTGTACGCCTCTCAAAGGCCCAGGACCTCAGGGTCCTGAGATTATATAAACAGATAATAATAATGTTATTTATTAAGATATCATGGATCCAATGGTTAGTAGAAAACTTATCATCTAGGTGTTAGTAAAATTAAAAAATTACAAATTCATATTACAATTAATTAGTTTTATATTCAGTCAGCACCCTAATTTGGTGCTTTAGTAAAGGGCAGTCAAATTTATCAACAACAACCGCCAGAATGCCATTGCACGAACCCTGCTTAATAAGGAGGCCACATTTTTGCGCAAAATGGCTGCGAATCCGCCTGTACGCGCCTCCATGAACATACCAGATGCGCTGCAAAACCGTGGGAGCCGCAATAACATCCTAAAGGCGTTGTTGTATTGGACGCGCAAGGTGTCGAGGGTTTTTCGCGAATATGTTGTCCATAAGCTACTGCAATAGAAGTTTTGGCAGTATGCCTTAAACAGTGTAATCCTAACCTGCTTCGTGCAAGTTGCAAATCTTCTAACCAACATATTCGCTCTCACCGTCAGCGCCCTGCGTTCCCTATCAATGTCAGCGTCATCTTTTAGATCAGCCGTCACAATCTGACCTAGATATTTAAATCTATCAACTCTGTTAAGAGATTTGTTCATAGCATTTGGTGCGCACACATGGCTTAATGTACTTAAATTCCTCCGCCACTAATTTTCCGAATAGCTCATTTCTTTTGTCTTCTCCCTCTCCATATAAAGCACATTCTGAACAATTAGATTTCTTAACTGCGTTATCTTTTAATTCTTTCCTTCTTTTTATACCCGTGGGGACAGCAAAACTATTAAAAAGAGCCAACGACTAAATTTGCTACTGACAAAATTGAGTCAAAACCAGGATTCTGCACGAACATTAAAACTGCCTTGTGTTACTAGATGGGGAAGTCACGTCATTTCATTAAAAAGTTTAAAAACAAACAAGATAGCCTTGCAAAGAATGGCAGTTAGTGAAGATGTGCAGATTGCAAGGGATATTAAAAATCTAATTTTAAATGACGACTTCTGGAGGAAGACCGATGAATGTATATGTATTCTGGAACCTATCACTGCATATATCATAGCATATTTAACTTGGAGGGAGATCAGTTTGGTATCCACAAAATATACATCACGGTTAAAGATATACTGGCTAAAATACATTTCGCATTGCCTTAAACTTCAATGTTGAACGAAGAAGACGAACAGCAAATTCTGACATCAGTCGCTGAAAGGCGCAAAATGTCCATTAGACCAATTCATTTGGCAGCGCATATGCTGGATTCTTCAGCTCAGGGTGTTGAACTTACTCAAGATGAAGAACTTCAGGCTATGGAGTTCATCCACGATTTAGGCCAGCAACAAAATTTACATAATGTAATGGCCGAACTGGCTTGTTACAAAGTTACTGAGCTAAGCAAAGTAGCGGTACGCATCCTGTCAGCTTCGTGTACATCAGCAGCAACCGAGCGTTCCTTCAGTATTCAAGGATATATACATAATAACAAAAAAAAATCGACTATCAACGGAAAGAGCCGCAAAAATTTAATATATTTGCTACAACTGGAATCTTAAACATAAATTTAATAAAGAGAACATTCAGTTAGATGAAGAAAATGAAGACGAAAAGATAATAGAGAGTTTTATAGATGAACTTAATGAGAGCTACCAGTTAAACGAAGAAAATGAAACCGGAATAGAGAGTTCTATAGACCCAATAATGTCGGACAACGAACCTACCCCTTCAACGTCAGGGGAAGCCCGACAGCCTTTCCATTTTGTCGTCTATAACAATGTTAGTGGAGAATCCGATAGTGATTAATTGTTAAGCAGGTCATTTGTTTTTGATAAGTATCAGGAAAAAGTCTTTTTATTTCACCTAATTATGTAAAATTCAATAAAAGAATAATAATTAATTAAAAAACTCAATGTCATTAATGTATAAAAATCATTTACACCCGAAATTTGGGTGGAAATCGGGTGTTTATCGCAAAACACCCAAAACCATCGCCCATCTATAGTTGCGACGGTCGCTGTCTCGTTTTCGAATTTACGAAAGAAAAAGGCCTCGTTGATGTGTTTTCGCCCACGTCTTAATTACTGTACGCTACGCCTCTGAGAGTGAGAACGACTGCTTTAGGATTTTGTCAAAGGAGCAATTAAGTGAGTCATTCTGCACGTTTGGGAAAGCCCTTATGTTTAGTTTTACATTGATTAGGTTTAAATAATTGCAGCGGTTATACCAAAGCCGAGCCTGAACTTATCGTTAGGGTGATTGAGGAGTGCGGAGATGGCGCAGGCCAGCTGCGCCTTCTTGCCCCCGATGGCTCTCTGCAGCGTGGCGCCCACCAGGCCGTCCGAGTCCGCGGAGGCGCGCACGGTCCACTCCTGCGTGTGCCACTCGTAGGCCAGGGTTGCTACCGCGCGACGCACCGCGAAACCCACCTGTGATAAGACAACCTAATTTTATTACAAGCTTTTATTTAGTTTCACCTGTCCCGATGTTTGTCTGTAATAAAATCTTTGACCTACTTCCCGGTTAACGGCTATTTTGAATGCATGTGTAAATCAGATGACAATGCAAAATTATTATGACATGGTGCTGATCTGATGATGGAACCGGAAGGTGGCTATAGGAACTTCGTAGTTCTTCAGAATTTTTTCTAGGCCCACTTCTACATGACAAAATTAATAAAATTCTTCCAATCTATTCATTGAATAAATTGACAATTAAAAACAGTATCTGAATGGCTTTGGAAATTAACATACGATCAGACTGAAGATTTGCTGACCATATTATAAAAAACTTTTTACAAAAAAAAATTAAACCGACTTCAAAAAGTACAAAATAATTTTAATTTCGGAAGTCGGTGTTTCTATAATAGATACCTAATTTTGTCCTTCGTTATTTAATACCGCCTTCCGAAATTAAAATTATTTTGTACTTTTTGAAGTCGGTTTAATTTTTTTTTTGTAAAAAGTTTTTCATTTTTCACTTTTTAGTTATGGTAGCACCACTAAAAAGCCAGAGTGCATCTCATAACGATTCTAATAATCCCAAATACGGTTATATTACATGAATTTACCTTCCGGCATTATCACCAGATCAGTTTGATACATCCCCTCCCCCTTTTCTATCAGTCAGTCATCGACTACACGTATAAACAAAGCAATTTTACTTGTTACGGCAATTCTGCTATGATTCTATGAGGAGTTCTGTTCCATATCTTCGAAGTTTATGATCAGATCATAACAATATTTCTATGGGACCAACTTGGAAGCAAAACCTTCCAATCAAAAAAAAAATTTTCAAAATCGGTCCACAACTGACCGAGAACATAAATACAAAAAAAAAAAAAACCGAAATTCAAATTATTTTGTACTTTTTGAAGTCGGTTTAATTTTTCCTGGCCCTGAGGCTCTGCTTGCCGAAATACAGGCTCCCCAAGCCTAGTTCTGCAACACATGTTAACTCGGGCACAATTTTTATGTAATGTACTAATACCATAATTATGAGCAGTCAAATTGTGTAATATGTATTTTTGGTTTAATAAATTATTATTATTATTAGTTAAACGACACAATACCATCGAATTTGGACTAGTAGAATTCGTCTTGACGAGTATCCTACTAATATTATAAATGCGAAAGTTTGTATGTATGGACGGATGTATGGATGTTTGTTACTCTTTCACGCAAATACTCATGAACGGATCTCGATGAAACTTGGTACACGAGTAGACCATATCCCAGAATAACACATAGGATACTTTTTATCCTAGGATTATGTACGCGGGTGAAGCCGCGGGCAAAAGCTAGTAGTACATAATTATATAGGTATACCCAGCTATAAAAGTTTGCTATGAAAAAATGATTTTCATTAAAAGCTTGTTAAGAATAATATCTACCTATGTCTTGGTTTTCCTTTTCTGCCCCCTGGTCTGCATCAGTGTTAATGTTTTCTAGTGAGTTTAACCGGTCTATAGGTGGGTGACGAAATTATAAGTATCCAGGTAAGGTTTTCAACCGTCGTCGTTACACATTATATCATTTGAAGTTCCTCCCTTGCCCATATCCCTACTCTAACATAAAAGCTAACTGAAGTACCTATGTACCCATTTACTTATCTACTAAATTCATTTTATATCTTTGAAAGTATTTTCTATGTTCACAAATTTATTTTAAATGTTGGGCCTATGTGAAATTAAATATTTTGATCTTTATTGAATCGAAAATGAATACAATAACTTATTTATTGTAAAATATGGGTCCTAACTGAACTAAAAGATTTTAATTTATCAAGTTGTCACCTCAAGCATGGCAGCCACAGTGAGGAAGGGCTTGATGTCTCTGGCATAGCACAGGTCCAGGCCCCTGTTGCCCAGCGTGGCGCTGATGGCGTGGTCGCCGCTGGCCCAGCGCCCGGCGCCCGACGCTGAGCTCACTTCCGTGGAGTGACCTCGAGCCACCACCTCCGCTCCCAATGATAACGTTTCAGTCACAGCCTTCAAATCGAAGTTTCACAGCCAATTAAGCAATATATAGTCACAACAGCAGCGGGTTAGCCATATAGCACGAGTAGCAAATGCTACAGGCCCCGCGCATTCGGGGGCCCCATGTATTCGAGGATCCTGTACTTGAAGGCAAAAAAAAAAAAATAGGTAGTCAAACTATATAAATATATCGAAATCCGAATACAGCTGATTATTTAATTGAATAAGATAAAAGTCAATCTATTATATTTCCCTCATTACCGTACTTTCCACTTATCATACCCAATCTTAATAATCATGGGGTTATGAATGAGTTATGATGCGACGATTATCTTGCCTATCAATACCACGTTGTTATATGTTTGTTAGTTAGTTATAAGATTGCGTCTGTTTCCGCGCAAATAAAATGTTTTTCATTTCTTTCTTTCTTCTCAGAAGTATTTACCTAATAGTTTTACACAGGGGTTCATTGGTCGAATTTGCTACAGGCTCCGCGCAGGCTTGATTCGCCACTGAGTCACAATAAAATTATCTTTGCTACCTTATGGACTGGTTTTGTTTGCTTACCGATAGAGTAGAAATTATAATAAAATTAAAAGAGCACATAAACAAAAAAAAAACGTGCAAAAATAATACCTGAAGATAGTGAAGTGCAATGAACTCCCGATTCACAGCTATAATGGAAGCTGTAAATCTATTGAAATATGCGTCTATGATGCTCTCAAAACCGTACAGCTCTGCGTCGGCTATCTGCGCCATGACGGTGGCGCGCGTGCCGCTCGTCGGGCCCACGCGCATCTCGCAGCTCAGCTGACCACCCGGCGCCGCTTCCAACACGAAGTACGGCATTGCTGACGGCTTCTTCTTATTCGCATACGACAGCAGCAGTTTATAACCCCCAGGAGACACAGAACTAAACGATAAAGAATGGCCCAACACCCAATTGCTTGTAGAACTATGTTTTACAGAAATACTGCCTCCTTCAAAACATTGTGGTATTCGATATCTTGCCGAATTATGTATATGCCGTAGAAGCCCTGGGTTCATGGAACCTGCTGGCAAATTCTCTTCTTTTGTACGGCAGACATCAATCCCCGACCGGGAACCAGTGACTCCAGCTCCAGTTTTCCCTCGATCTCCAGTTGAGCAAGCGTTTTCGGGTGTTCTACATTTGCAAATTTTAATCGGAGGTGCATCGCCTGCAGCGGCTCTATCGGTATCCGTCGGTTGCTCCTTGGGTTTACATGGTCGCGGGGATTCGGGATGCCGCTGTTCCTTCCGAGGAGAATTACTGTCACAGGGACCTTTAGCATAAATGGTTTCAAAAATTCCCAATTTATATAAATTCAAAAACGGTAGTATGGAAAACCTAGAAATACTCCCCTTTTTATTCATTTTGTTACTATTGCATCGAAGGTGATTATAAGAAAATTTTAAGGCTGCGCTGACATTGATGGCTAATGTCAGCGCAATAAACATGGCTTCAAAAATGGAACTTATAGGTAACTGCGTACTTCCCATGTATGCGAACTCATTTCAGAAGCAAGAAAAGATCGGACTTCATAAACTATCATCTTCATCTTATCTTATCTTATCTTATCTTATATATATATATAAAAATCAATGCCACTTTTCGTTGTTATTTTATAACTCAAGAACGGGCTCACCTATCCAAACCAAATTTTTAGGCTTTGCTCGGACTATTTAGTAGATGGTTTATGTGAAGTTTGGTAGGGTAGAGTAGGGTATAGTAGGGTATAGTAGGGTAGAGTAGGGTAGAGTAGGGTAGAGTAGGGTAGAGTAGGGTAGATTAGGGTAGAGTAGTGTACAGTAGTGTAGTGTAGAGTAGTGTAGAGTAGTGTAGAGTAGTGTAGGGTAGAGTAGGGTAGGGTAGGGTAGAGTAGGGTAGGGTAGGGTAGAGTAGGGTAGGGTAGGGTAGAGTAGGGTAGAGTAGGGTAGAGTAGGGTAGAGTAAGGTAGAGTAGGGAAGAGCGGGAGCGAAGCCGAGCGGGCAAAAGCTAGTTTATATATATAAAAATCAATGCCACTTTTCGTTGTTATTTTATAACTCAAGAACGGGCTCACCTATCCAAACCAAATTTTTAAGCTTTGTTCGGACTATTTAGTAGATGGTTTATGTGAAGTTTGGTATAGAGAAGTGTGCAGTAGAGTAGTGTAGAGTAGAGTAGGGTAGAGTAGGGAAGAGCGGCAGCGAAGCCGTGCGGTAGCTAGTTATTTATAAAAAGTAAAATACAATAAATGATAAAATTGAAAAAAAAAATTCAGTATTACATCAGTGAGTGAGAAGAAACGAACGCTGTGTAATACTAATAATACAATCTGTAACATTTTGATACTATTTGTATCATCAATGCGCACCACTAATAATTATATTATATATTATTATAATAATTATATTATTATAATTATGAATATATTATTATATATATTGGTCGATTCATTCTTTGTAAAATACCTAAGCAGCTTATATTTCTTCAATCATATTTTAAAATTTTAATAAGCATTGAACTTGACACTGTGCACTGACAGTGATATGCAAAATGCAAAAAAAAAAAGGTCAAGCTGCCCACGTGGTTTCACCTTACACTGCACAATTTAGTAGTACATGTACATACGTGGTAAAAAGCAGTATAGACTGGCCTTGGTTTGGTATCTTATTTTTTTTAATATGATGCTCAACTGTTTCACGATCATATTTGACTACTAGTCATAAAAGAGTTCATTGGTGAAAACAATATTTTTCAAGTTACTGATACCGGATACAATAAAGAGAACGCTTTTTTTTCTGAAATAAAACGATGCAAGGATGCTACTTAACCTTAAAAGAGGCTCCTTTTCAACTCGCCTATCGTCAACATCGAATTTGGTTTAAAAGCTTGTTACTTCGTCTAACACAATCCAACGCGATGTTTGACGAAAACACAACGCAAAAAAAGAGAGATAATGCCTAAAAACTCTGTTAGTATTCGGTAATTCCGGGATTTACTCGCATATTTTACAAAACTTGTTCCAATGAAATAGCTGTTTTATTACTTAAAAAAAAATATGTCATCATTTAGAATTTCAATAAAATTTGCAAGGCTTCTATGGTTTTGCTTTTTTGACTTTAAATTTTTGAGTAAGTTATGAAGTGTTAAAGTTTATACAAAATAGCAGATTTTCAGAGATTTTTACTGGATTAGTGTTACACAAAATTAGAAATTGATTTCAATAGAAGCCTAGATAATATCCACAAGATACTGTGTTTCCAAAATATCTAATGAAAAATGTGTGATAACGTCATAATCGGGTAAGAGCGGTCGTATAAAAAACAATGAAAATGTGTGTCGTGATTAGAGATGGGTGGGTAAAAACCCATCGGGTATTTACCGGGTAAATACCCAATTTGAGTATAAACAGGGTTTTTACCCGGTAAATACCCAAAAGAATGAGTATAAACTTTTAACACTTTTTGGAACGTTTTATTTAACCCTTCAGATACCGTCAATTAGAGACACAATAGTAAGACAATAGATGCGCGGCCACCGGTGGTCGCTTGGGGATTCATGAATTAATAAGGTTTAGTTGAATTTTAGTTCGCTTACATAGTTTTAACGGTTCCCTATCCATTTGCATAAATTTTTTAGACCTAATATAGTTTGGCATACTTTTGTTTGTCCTAATTATATTTTCGCATAATTTATTTACGCATGACAGCTTACGCATAATTTTTTTAAGCATAATATTTCTAATCATAATAATGATTAAGCATAACTTTCTAAAACATAAATTTACTAAACATAATATTCTAAAGCATAAAAGTAAGCATAACATTCTAAAGCATAGCTTTAGGATATATCAAATTTATTTCGACGATTGGAAAAACCATATCTCCTGAAGCAGGTCCTACATAACATATTTGTTATGATTAATTTTGTAAGCTTTTTTTCACAGTAAGAAGCATGCAAACAAGCTTACACAAGGCTTGCAAGCAAGCAAGCATGCTGCATGCAGCATGCAAGCAAGCAAGCAGCATGCAAGCATGCAGCCTGGGCGAAGCATCGCCGTGCTCTCGTGGGGGCGATCGGCGGCGGAGACCTCTCGCGCTGGGCCTTGGTTCAGGCCATGGTCCGGAGCGAGGAGGAGTGGCAGGCGGTCGCCTCCTTCTGCGAAGCAGTAATGCTAGCAAAGGAGGAGGCCGACCGTTTCAGGCAACGGCGCCCTCGCCGCCGCCGCCGGGGTTCCAGCCCCGATTTCCAGCCACCGTAGACGCGGGCTCGTGGACAGCGAGCCATGGGTAGCTCGCTGTCCAATCGTCTGGTAATGGACCGAGCCCAAGACGTCGACGGCGCGCACTGTTCCCGCGCGCCTCAATGAGTTGTCAGCAGCAGGAGGGGCCCAGCTGGGTCGAAGCCTACCGCGGTCGGGGTTATCCGAAAGGAAACTAGAGCCCTGGTATGAAGGCTAGAAGGAACGGCGCGGGGTTTTTAGTCAGTAAGAGTCTGACACTATCTCCCGCTCCACCCAAGAGCGGGTTTTATCGAAGATGATTTTCCCCGTCGACAAAAAAAAGCAAGCATGCAAGCAAGCATGCAGCATTCAAACGAGCATGCAACATGCAGCAGGCATGGTTTCTGTCACGGCTCCGGCGCTGCGGGCCTCCGGCAGCCCCACGCATGCTAATCGTCGCAGACGGCTTTCGCTCACCGCCGCCGCTGAGGCTGGCCGGCCAAGCCGGCCAGCAAGCCGAAGCTGCTCGCTTGCAGTCGCCTGCTCCTCAGCCTACGCGATTGTAAATTACACTCTAGGGGTAGGACAGACAAGACTACGTGGAGTTGGTTTTGCAGCGATTCGGTTCTGTCGCTAACTTTTGTAGCATAATATTATTGAATTATTACAGAAACTATAGCTATGTGGTAGTATATTATGTTATATTAATTGTATGCCTAAATATTATTATGCTAATAGTCATTAGGCCTAGTAACGTTATGCGAATTAAATTTATGCCAAAACAAATTAGCCTTAAAGATGATTATGCCAACATAAACCGTATGCCAAAAAAAAATATGGCAAAGTATTATTATGGCAAAACAAATTATGCCAAAATCGTTATGCCAAAGTATATTAGGGCAAAGAATATTATGCAAAAAGAAGGGATCCCAGTTTTAACACATCCATGTTATAAGTTCGGCTACATTCATATATTCTTACGTTTCAACGCCTGATTATCGTTTTTGTTAAATGAGGTGTAACTGTAAATTTTACATAAAGGTAAAATTTCTTCAACTGTTTTTCAAGTTCGTATAAAGTAAATAACATAATTATATAATGTGTTCTTTATTTTATTTTTGTTTTTTTTTTTTTTTAAGATGAAATGTCTTAAGTGTTTTATATATGTTATTTCTACATTGTGTGAATCAAATAATCAAATGAAATATAAACCACCAAATATAATACTTAAAAAATACGGGCATGGAATTTTTACATGATTTGTTAGTAGAAAACTATTATTTGCAGACACCATGTACATTTCATGCATAAAACATATAGAATTTTATTGCTACAAATTTATTAAAGACTTAAAAAAAATCAAAAAAGTAAATACCCGCCATTTGGGTATTCATCCGGGTAAAAACCCTGCATTTGGGTAATTCCCCGTATTTACCGGGTAGAAACCCATCTCTAGTCGTGATCATGTGATGTACCACCTTAACCTACCTAACTAACCTAACTTGGATTTTCAGCTACTTCACGTGTAATATATTTATGGTTTAGCTATTTGAATAAACTACATTCTGGTAACACAGACATATGATGTCAGTGTTAGTCTGTCATCTTTTACGTATCTACTTAGTAAACTTTATTTTTGTAATATTTTTCCTTATGAATCATAGGAAGAGAAGTTAGTTTAGTTAGTAAGAAGTTAGTTTAGTAGTTAAGTAATTTGATTTGATATTGTGATACAATTATAAACCAACAAAGTTTGTGTGTGTTCTAGTTGATAGCAAAATTAATTGAAAATATCAAAGTTTATTGATAAGAAAAGTTCTTTGTGACTGTGTTTGCAACAAACATTACGTAGGGACCTATATCGTTAAATATTTACAAAAATGTCTAGTAAACTTTACAAAATGTTGGAAGCATTCAAGCTGGGGCTGAAATCGGACGCAGTTCCGAGAGCTCCTAGGAAAACTGAAAGAACTGTGACACCAGAAGCACACAATGAAAATGTTGACCTTCCTGAAGAACAAGAAGAAGAAATAATTATAGAGTCAGTGTCCGACGACGATTTAAAAAAGGGAAAGAATCCTAATAAGAAAAATCCTTTTAAAAAATCGGAGAAACCAAAAAAAAATGATGATGATGATGATGAGGAAGAATTTTCGAAGTCTTCCCAAGAAAAACGCGGGAGTGCCAGTTCAGTAAATGTTCAAGGTAATCATTGTTTGTGATTTGAGTGCACTCTGTTTGAATAACACTATGTATACAATGCTTGCCAAGTAGGTATTGATGAGTCATAATAACAATTTTGTAATGTTAACCAGTTGCTTCACCCATGTGACATTACAAAATTATCCCTAGGAAACATACTGTTATGATAGAGATAGGTGTTTGTTTCCTAAAACTTCAGATACCGTCAATTAAAGACAAAGTAAGACAATGACAGTGTGAACGCCGGCGTTTGCTTGGGGTTTAATTCATAAATCCCCAAGAGACCACCGGTGGCCGCGCATCTATTGTCTTACTATTGTGTCTCTAATTGACGGTATCTGAAGGGTTAATGAATTAAGTGTTATTCCAAGACATAGTCTATCATCCAAATCCCTTCTGTATTTACAGCATGAAAGAGCAACAAACTTTGGCCTCTATAATATTAGTGATTATGACTTTACTAATCATATAATTTGAACTCTAGAACCTCATATTTGTACACTGTCGAACATGCTTGTCACATATATTGCCCAAAATAATATTCATTATCATACATTTATTTGGATCATTCAACCGTTAGTGTTTGAGTTTCATAACACTAAAACTTGTGCAAATAATTCTGCTGGTATGAAATGACTAGGACATTGCCATTTCACATTTTGAAATCACAATGGGCATGATGGCAATGACAGTATGAGGTCATCCATGAAATATTGCTAATCTTTTTCCTTATAATCTAATGACTTTTTGAATTTGAAGATAGCGCATCAAAGCACACTATTGTCTAATTTATATATACTTGTCCATAATATATACTCCCTTGCCAATTTCGGTTATGGTGACCGATTACTGTCATCAATGCAACTATGGGTTTCGATCATGTGGTTGTATTGTATTGCTAATGTAGCCTATCTTCATTGTAAAGATGCATGGACATGTCCAAGCAACATTGATGTAGTATTGGATGGTAGATGTTTGTATTTATTTGTATTGATTAGCATACAGTTCAACAAATGGTTTTGTCACGGTAATAGTATCATACAGTATTGTAACTCGGCTGTCTTTTTGAAATAAATGCCTACAGCCGCGCGGTACGTAAACATGCGATAGGGCTGCCCGCCTCCAGCATTCTAATTACGTTTGCCTAGTTTGTTTCCGTTTTTTTTTGTGATTGTAAATATACTTACTTTTATATATAAACAAAATACTTTGTGGATTGAATAGCAAGTGTTCAATAAAAATGCGTGTTGTTTTTTGATTGGTAGATTTAAATAAAATGCTTTTTTTAGTATTATTCATACACATACAATAAACCACTATTATCAATAATAAAATACCACGTCATTACTTTGGATTATACAAACTAACAATAATCGCGCGTAATTGTAAAAAAAACCGTCGTGTCCGTTTGTCACTGCGGCACAGTTGCGACGGCCGCGACTGTCTTCATGCCGAGACCATGCTACAACCGAGGCGCGTAGGCATAGCTCGCGTTTCGTCCGTTTGTATGAAGTTGGAGTACTGTAATGATATTATTACTGTGGTTTTGTTATATGTTTCGTTTTCATCCATAATTCTTTATTAGCAACCCGTCCAGCTTTGCATGGGTGCTGTAAACCCTTCTCATATATCGGTCTGTCTATCTATCATTCAGTAGATTTTGAGTTTATCATGAACATACAGACGGAAAACTGATGGAATCTAATGGATGCAAGGCTCACAGGATCATTAGCTACAGCTACAGCAACATTTGGGAGCAGCCTAAGTCCAACAGTGGACATCTGTAATGATGATGATGATGATGATGAGATAGGCAGAAACAGTGTATGACTTTATAATATGTGTAAGAATAAATATGAAGATAATAGGATGAAAGTGATGTTAAGATCTTTTCTATTGACTATTTTGCTGCTTTTTCTATTGACATTAACTAAATTTTCAGCTACTGGAAATGTGTACAACATAGTGAACGCCAAAGATGTAAGGTTGGGAAATGATTACTACTTTGGTCCAGTCACCAAAACGGCTGATCGATCAGGCAGACAGAAAAAGTATGAAGAGGAAGAAATTGAGAAGGATAACATGATCAGGCTCCTCATGGAAGCTAAAATAAAGGTTGATTGTCTTTGGTTTGTGAAATACTAGCAGTCCCCCTTGGTTTCAACTGCGTCTGTGGTTACTGCTCAGCTCCTACTGGTCATAGTGCAATGTTCAAGCCTACCTCTGTAAATTCCAGGTTATCCAGCACTAATATTTTTTTCAATTAGAACCTGTGGTTTCAGAGATTTTTGCAGTCTAGCAAAGCTAAACTCTTAAGCTTTATAATTTATTATTATAGTATACCCAAAATACGCACTATAGTTGTAGAATTACGGACACCAGCCCAAAATACAAATAAAAAAACATTCAAGTATTTGACAGGCAACAACAATTAAGTCACATGTATAACAGTAATAGAGGTGCCCGTAAACCAATAAAACTCTAAATACTAGGAAGTAGTGATGAGTGTGAGCTGTAGCAAGACTGTCTTTTGTAGTTTTAGAGATTCAGTTATTTTTGATTTTGAATAACAACAAAATCATACTTTACGTTTTCCAGCCTAATCATGACTTCATGGACTACATATCAAAGAACCTAGGAAAGAACTGGCACGCTGTCTTCATGGCACTCGGCTTTAAACTAGGGAGGATAGAAACGGCCGAGCTCAATGCAAAGGGTGCAGGCTATGATATCACTGAGGTAGGTATTTTAAAAGTTTTTACAAGTAATAAATACACAATACTTAGTACATAAATAGCTATCTACTTATGTACTATTATTGCATTTATTCCTAATGTTTTTCATTATGTAGTAGTAAGGACAGTGTCTCTGGTCAAAAAACAAATGCTATTAAGCAATCATTATAATAATAACTAGGATTTCTCTACAATGTGTGGGAATCCACAGGAACTTTATAACCCTATAATTTTGCTAATGGAAAAGTGACTAGGAACGAGAAATTTCGCACAAGGCGTACCTGCATGATGTAAGCGAGCAGTAAGAGGAATTTCCAAGATTCACTCCCTAAAGGGTTCAAAGATTCTGTGGAGGAACCTACTTTCACGTGTTCAAAGTTGCATGCAGAAGCTAGATCCAAATATACAACCAAATATGATCCAAATATATGCCTACCAATAAACAGTTTGTTTCAAAAGTCTTTGACCAGTGCATGTTGCCAGTGATAATGACATGGATCTGAAATCTGATCGGTCACAATGAGTCTCATCAGAAGGCCTAAAGTCACCCAAACAGCAGTAGAGGGCTATGCTCGCAATTGAATCACAAATAAAAATATCTGTAGGAGAACCGAGATTACCGATATTGCCCGAAGAATCAGAACAAATACCAGATGGGGCCGAAAGGTTCTTGAGTGGCGATAGCTTACTGGAAGGCGCAGCGTTGAAATGCCTCCCACGTTGGACCGATGACCTAGTAAGGGGCGCGGGAATCAGATGGATCTAGCAACACAGACACACAGGACCGGTCGTTGTGGCTGCACTTTAGACTAGAGGCACAAGATATATAGGTACCTACAGAAGACAATCTCATGTATGTACTTACGTTACGTTAGAAATCATCCAATGATCTTCCCGCTCTGGGTGGAGCGAGAGGGCGTGTGAGACTTTTACTGACTAAAGGAAACCCGTAGCCCTAGTTCCTTCAGTTGCCTTTGCAACTGAAGGAACTAGGGGTTACCTACGGGTTTCCTTTTCAGAAATTCCCCGCGGTCCTAGCTAGCGAGCATCAACCCTACTGGGTCCCTACGGTTTGCTAACATCTCTTTGAGGAGTGCGTGGATCACTACGCGCTGTTGACGACTGGGCTCGGTCCAGTTGATTACCGGACGGCCGGACGGCGGGCTACCCATTGCTCGACGTCCGCAAGCCCGCGTGACAGCCGCGTGGCTGGTAGTCGGGGGTCTGAATTTCGGCGGCTGGGGCGTGAGGACCTTCGCTCCTTCACGCGTGCCGCCTCCTCCTTTGCTAGCATTACTGCTTCGCAAAAGGAGGCGACCGCCTGCCATTCCTCCTCGCTCCGGACCATAGCCTGAAACAGGGCCCGGCGCGACAAGTCGTTGCCACCGATTGCTTCCACGAGGACACGGCGGTGCTCTGCCCAAGCGGGGCACACCTCTACCGTGTGCTCCACCGTGTCCCCCGGGCGGTCCACACAATCAAATGGTGACACCCGGGATACTTACGCTCGGTAGAGGCACGCTAATGAGCGTTTGAGCCTGTTCGACGAGCAGGCCGAGACGCTCCGAGATATCGTATCCGAGAGCGGTGTCTATGTGTACGTTGCTCGAGCGCGCTTTATATTATGTAGATTGACTTCTGTATCTATACAGGGTTATTTGTAAAACACTAGCAACCTCTTAGGTGCTAGTTAAGAACATCATAAACAACAACTCTTGTTCTACGACTTTTAAAACTGTATCATAGTTTGGTTCATCAGAAATTCAAACAATAATAAAAATGTATAAATTGTACGTTCTAAATATTACGAAGTCTATGCGAAGCAAGTGATAGTACAATAGCGGACGGTAGCTGAACATGAACTTGACCTATTTACGGGCGACCCTCACTAGTCGGTCAGTCGCATTGATGCGCTTGCGTCGCGTCATACGTATTCTTGTAGCGAAATTTTGCAGTATAATGCATAATGGTGTATTCTAGTGTCGAGTACATGGAAATTGTACAAATGCTTGCTAGGTGTAATTACAATGTTCCGGAAGCCTGCTTACTATTATTATAAGAACAGTGCGCGGGAGTCGTAAGTAGATACAGCAAAATACAGAGGTGAAATGTGTTAGATAGGACGACTAAATCTTAAAGGTTTGTTTTTGGTAAATGTGTTATGTTTTGTAAAAAGTCATAGAACAAAAGTTGTTGTTTATGATGTTCTTAACTAGCATAAGAGGCTGCTAGTGTTTTACAAATAACCCTGTATATTTTATGCTAGAGGGCCTATGTCCGGCAGTGTACGTCTGTTGGGTGAAATGATAATGATGACTTTAGATAACCAATAAGTGTTGTTGCAGTTTTATCACCCTTTTTTTTGTTATCGCTATTATTTTTGTTTCTGTAAAGTTAAACAAAGCAATCAGACAACATGTGCAACAATCTCCTCAATATTTTACAATTTTTTCCTCAAACATTATACAAGTAGTACACAACGATAAGATTTTCAATAATCATATCTTGATTAGATTGACGTAATAAATAAAAGACGCAATATATTTTATATCTAGCTTCTACCAGCTACCGCTAGCTAAAAAATAGAAAGTTATCCCAAGGGAACATAGCCTTGGAACAAAAAGTAGGTACCCTATTATGTCAAATTCCTGGATATGGTCTACCTGTGTACCAAGTTTCATCAAAATCCGATCAGCCGTTTGAACATGAAGGAATAACACATATAAACTTTCACTCTTATAATATAATTATTTGCATGGCTTTAAAAATACATAAAAAAATGATTGACCATGATAAAATATCCTTTATCTGATATACTAGTACATTCCTGACAAAATGTTTATCAGATTAAAACTTGCATTACGCTGAAATTTGGTTTCGGATTACTTGTTAACAGGTTTTTTTAATCAGCCCACGCTGTTTTCTTTGCTGTGCAAAGTTCTCCCTATCTCTTTCTCATCTGTTTATGTCTTCTTTGGCCAACATGTAGTATGTAGTATAGTCATCATCAGCTCCCGAACCTTTACAACTAGCTTGGGTTTTTATTTTTTTTGGTGGAAAAATCATCCAATGACATCCCCCGTAGGGATTGCAATCCGGCGTCATTTTCAGTCCGGCCGGATACGACCGGATTCCCATCCGGTCGGATCCGGCCGGATTGATTAAATCAAGATGATTTTCGCTTTTTAGTACAAAATAAGTGAGTTAGTCAAGTGTCACTGCACTTATATGTAGGTAGTTTATAAAAAATAAATAACAAATATATAAAATCGACTTTATTTCCTAACAAATAGACAACAAGAAAACAATTAAAATTTAGTAGTGTAGGTAACTAGTAATAATTTTACGACGTAACGAGTAGCTCAGTCTTTCTAGATTTCACTTTCACAGATAGATCAATTTATATGTAACAATATTAATTATCAAGTAACTATAATATCGAATAGATACAATAAACCTTACGTAATTAACTGAAATGAGATCAAAATCATTATTAAAGTATTTGAGAATGCTAACAAACAAGTGCTATAGGTATTTATGATTATGACAGATCATCATGATTTGATGAATCTGTCGAACGAATGAATGGCAAAAATTATCACAATAATGAGTTTAGAACTCTTTAGTTTAATCAACTTACGATAAATAATTATTTTAAGTAATAATTGTAAAAAAATATAAGTATTAAAAGAAAATCAATATTGATTTTGAAAATAAGATCGTAGAAAACAAATATTGTTAATTGTGTCTTCTTTCCTGTCTATTTTTCTACAAAGTGCTAGCACCGGATCCGGTCTTCGGATCCGGTAACCATTAAATGATGCCGGATCCGCCGGATTACCGGATCCGCTTTCCGGATTGCAATCCCTAATCCCCCGCTCTTGGGCGAAACAGGAGATAATGTCATACTTTTACTGACTAAAAACCCACCCCGTTCCTTCGTGCTTTCATACCGGGGCTGTGCTACCTCTCAAAACTAACCCCTTTTTTTTACGCTGGGAAAAATGCGTTACGCATACCCTCCCTCGGGGGAGGGAGGGGTATGTGGGACTCCCCGGTCAGAGCCGGTATACCCACTAAACGACCCAGCGGCGCTCCCGCATCGTCTGTGAGTGGCGAAGGACTGGGCAGCTGGCAGAGCCTTTACGTCCAGTCCTCCGCCGACGATCGCCCGCCTTAACGGCGGGCCCTACACGCCCCTCTCAGCAAGGAGGGGCCCGAGAATGCCGCGAGCGCTCGGCCATTCCCGCCCGACGGTGGTGGTGATCAGTGCAATGCGGGCGAAAGCGCCCCCGCGCCTGTCGCCCGCTAATCACCACCTGGGGGTGGAAGAAGGCGATCGAACATTCGCCTTCTCCTTCCCCTTCTTCGTCTGCGGAGCGGTGCGGCGAGAGGGTCGTCCTCCCGCGCACGCTCCGCCGCCTCCTTTTGCGACATAACATCCTCGCAAAAGGAGGCGACCGCAGTCCAGGCCTCCTCACTCCCCAGCATACATTCGACCACGCTGGGGAGCGAGAGGTCCTGCCCAATAACCGCAATTAGACTGCGGCGCTGCTCACCCCAGGCCGGGCACGCCTCGAGGGTGTGTTGGGCCGTGTCCTCCGCAGCGCCGCAGTCATGGCACGCCGCGGTTTCCTCCCGCCGGATCCGGTGCAGGTGCGTTCCGAAACAGCCATGTCCGGACAACACCTGCACCAGACGGAACGAGAGGAAACCGTGCGACCGCTCGAGCCAGTCTCGCAAGACTGGGCCGAGCGCGTCCAAAGTCCGCCGGCCAAAGGCGGCGGAGGCGAGGTCTTCCGTCCAGTGGTGGACTATCGCGTCCCTCGCCTCCCGCCGCACGGCCTCCCGCTCTTGGTCGACGGGGCGCTCACCAAGCGCTTTGCGCCGCGCCGTCCATTCGTACACTCTGGCGAGCACCCACGCCTCCAACTCCCAAGCCCCTCCTTGCCGGCCAGAGCGCACGCCGCCGCAAAGCCCACCGACCGGTAGGCCCTCGCCACCCGCAGTGCAATGGCCCTTTGTGGCCTGCGGATGGCGGTCTCAAAACTAACCCTGGCCCAAGTAGGCTTCGACCCAGCTTGGCCCCTGATGTTGCTGACAACTCCTTGGGTGTTCCAACAGTGCACGCCGTCGATGGCTTCGGTTCGGTCCGGACAGTTACCGGATGGTCGGACAGTTACCGGATGGTCGGACAGCGAGCTACCCATTACTCGTCGTCCACAAGCCCGCGCCTACGGTGGCCGGAAATCGGGATCGGAATCCCGGCGGTGGCGGGAGCGCCATTGCCTGATGCGGTCGGCCTCCTCCTTTGCTAGCATTATTGCTTCGCAGAAGGAGGCGACCGCCTGCCATTCCTCCTCGCTCCGGACCATGGCCTGAACCAAGGCCCGGCGCGAGAGGTCTCCGCCGAACTAGCTTGGGGTCGGTTTCTAGTCTAACCGGATGCAGCTGAATATCCGTGTGTGTGTTATATGGAGCGACTGCCTATCAGACCTCTACAACCCAGTAACTGGGCAACACGATACTCTTTCCATTGACTGATGGTCAGACTTTCTGGCGTTTGACTACCTGTAGCGATTGTCAAAGATCTACGAAGGACAACCGGGACCAACGGCTTTACTTGCTGCACAGGGTGTCAGTAACGCCCTAGATAAACTTGAAAAGCACAAAATTATGTACTAGCTTTTGTCCACGGCTTCGTCTGCGTACTTTAAATATAGCCTGTCTTTCTTTCTTTCTTTATATTCTTCCTATCACTCAGGAATAGATAAGCTTTCTGTCGGTAAAAAAAATTTAGCAATCGGACCAGTACTTTCAGATATTACTCGTACCTCCTACTAACAAAAATACAAACTTTACCTCTTTATAATATATATTAGTGTAGATGGAAAAAATCACATTGAAATTGGTACTTGCAACCGCATGCATGAGGAGATAATGAGTTAATGTATAGTATTAATATATCAATTATTATTATTCTAATTATTTATTAATATTCCAGGCTCGCTACAAGCTGCTATTGGAGTGGGTGAATAACGACGACGACGGAACTCTCGGTCGGCTTGCTACTTTAATGTGGGAGGAGGGGGAGAGGAGCATCGTCAAAGATCTCTCTATTATGTACAAGAAGTACAAAAAGTGATCTCTGTAGCGGACTTTAGAAATATCCAAGGGTATGAGGATTGAAATCAAGAAAATTGTGGTACTTTTAATTAGTGTTGTAATTATCTAATATCGATTTTTAATTTCACCAACATTGTTCTTAGATTTCAATTATACATATTTCTCTTGGTAGATAATATAATTTATCAAACCCGTCTTTATGAACAATAGGTTTCAGCTATTATTGTAAAGTTCGTTGCCTTTTTTTGACGAGACAACATTAAATGACTTCTCCCGTTCTGGGTGGAACGACAGGGAGTTTCAGACTTTTCTGACCTGTTTTCCAGTTGTCTTTTGCATCTCAGGGCAGCGATAGCTCTTTCGAACAATCCTACTGGATTTACAATCACGTGTGAATTTAAATGGCGTGACGCCTAGTGTTAATGAAAACGGGCATTAGTGTCTTATTAATAATATGCTAAAACTTACATTACAGTCAACTGCACGTCTGTGATAACAGTAGAACTTTGACAGCATTTATTTTATACCTAGCAACATTTTTCGTACTTCGATACTAGTGACGTGTAGTTGACTGAGCTAAATTGAAATTAAACTTTAAGTTATGATCGGAAAGTTGGGTGCTAGCTTTGAGGTTGTTTAGAAAAGATAGAATGAAGTATTTGAATTTGAGACGTTCCTTAATGTTGAGATATTTTAAGAAGTGTAATTTCTTTGCAGAAAATGTTTTTTTTTTTCGAACTTTGTTCATGAGGGATGTGAAATGCTAAAAGTGTGTTTCAATGGATAGCAACATCACAATTTGCAATGTATGAAGCTAAATTAAAGCTAGAACTACATTAGACGTACACGTACCGACGCACACGTGTACCACGCCTATTTTGTACCTAGAACGCCGATACATGGCGTGGATCTATTGTAGCTCTACTAGTCTAATTTCTATATAAAATGTATGGAAACCGACGCGCCCAGATCGGCGTACGTGGCACACGTGTGCGCAGTGAAGTTCTACCTTAATAAAGATGACAAATTCGCATAGGATTTGGTCATGATTATGAATAATGGCAACATTTGTTATGTTAATTTAGCCGATTAGGATAAGTTTTAGAATGGAAGTGTTTACATAATAGGTTCTAGTGAATACGTGATATATTTCAAAGCTCAATATGCATTCAATGCATCTATGTATATGATAAATAATAACAACGCCTAAATTAAGTGCTTTATTGAAATTACAATCACAAAATTTATTAAAAGAAAAGAATAAGACATATTTTTAGATCTAGTCACTGAATTGTAATAGTATGTTTATTTACGAACAAGAAACCTGTCGAAGCTTATTGTAGGAGTGATATCTGTTAATATTATAAAGTGGATAGTTTGTGTGTGTGTTTGTTTATTACTTCTTCACGCTCGGACGGCTGAACGGATCGGGATGAAATTTGGCACACGTAATTTTCACACAAAAAAGCCTTTAATGTAAATGGCGATATTATAGAAAAAGAAGTATATCGTGCCTTAATTCATGAATCCCCAAGCGACCACCGGTGGCCGCGCATCTATTGTCTTACTATTGTGTCTCTAATTGACGGTATCTGAAGGGTTAATTAAGTACTTATAAAGTTTATCTAAAATTATAATGGCATACTTATACATAAGAATATTGTTTAATTTTTTAAGAGGATTACAGGACTTAAAGTGCGGTCACTCTTGGGCTGCATTCAAAATAAAGAAAAATTTAAGCGATTTAAAAAAAAAATTGTTTATAAAATTAATTCATGAATCCCCAAGCGACACCCGGTGGCCGCGCATCTATTGTCTTACTATTGTGTCTCTAATTGACGGTATCTGAAGGGTTAAATTTTTTAATAATACCTACCTACTCGTAAGTAACTGAAGAATAACATATAAGTAGGTTTCTGATTCTCTTTACAGCAGTGGATCATATACTTTTGCGCGTTACAAATCTCGAGATTAGCTCCTGTAATCCTCAGTTGTTAAAATTACGGTAAAGTCTGTAAGAAGTTATATATAAGATAACTAAACAAAATAAAGCAGCTTGCATATTTCTTTTATTTCACTTTTCAATATTATTTTTAACGAAATCTCGACGAGTTATGTTCTAAAGCAGCTGTCATAGAGAAAAAAAAGTTGATACAATCAAATCTTATTGTGGAAAATAAATGAAAAACATCTATAAAATATACATTTAAATATTTATTGCCAAAAACGCATTCTAAAAAGCTTTAACAAAAATCCGTTCAGTGGTCCCGTGTTTCGAGGTACAAACCATACGGCATCGACATTCCAAATGTATTTTTATACAATATTTGTAATACAGAATTGAATAAATTTTATAATATTTAAGTATTTTTTTTTAATTTACATACCTAACTCGAGTCGAGATAAATTTACAGATTCTGTTGTAAATAATGACTGAGGAATGAATACCTTAGATACACTTTAAAACTTTATTGAAAAACCGGCCAAGTGCGAGTCGGATTCGCGCACAAAGGGTTCTGTACCGTCCTTAGCAAAAAAATCATGTTTGTTGTTTCATAATCACTTTGATATTTACATTATTCTGTTTTTAGTATTTGCTGATATAGCGGCAACAGAAATACATAATCTATGAAAATTTAGATTGACTAGTTATCATGGTTTATGAGATACAGCTTGGTGACGGACAGCGGAGTGATAGCAATAGGGTCCCATTTTTACCCTTTACCCAAAGGGTATGGAACCTTAAAAAGATTCTGAATAAATACAGTAAGGGCTTTTTTGCCTCTGTCGCACTTTCATACAAACCTGTAACTTGAAGAGAGAAACAAATTAGGGGTGTTTACAAAACTAGACAAAAGTGGCTCGTGCATGCTAACTCTAATGGACTACATTGTCATGGTAAGGTAAGGGGTATACGTAGGTCATTCACTTTTTGCTAGATACTGGCTGCATACTTTAAAATAGTACATTTGGATACAAGAACAGAAAGTCAAGAAGTAAATTTACACGAGTATCATACGTCTTTTTAATACACTTACGAAGAAATTAATAAACGGGTGTTTTCCGGCGACACGTGGGATTCGACGCGCGCCCAGTCTGATACGATATTTGTAATAAAATTATGGCAGTGGAGAGCACGCGCACTTTTCTGCACTAGTGCGGAAAACAGTCTATTGCGTGCCTAAAAGCGGTGGTATATGCGCGGGTATTTTTATTTAAATTGTAGCTATTATTAAGTAAAACCAGCTGTTTCAGTTAGGTACGATTCTGCTGCTATCACGACTCCGTAAACTTTAAAGAGTTGTTTATCAAATTAGCTCAATCTATCTATATCTATATCTATATCTATACATATTATAAAAATGACCCCCGTTTTCCGTTGTCACGACTTGGCATGAAAACGGCTTGACCGATTTGGCTGTTTTTTTTTTTTGTTGTGATTGTTATTGTGAGGAGAAGGTTCTTATGGAAAAAAAATGAGGGTAGTGTAGGGTAGAGTAGGGTAGGGTAGGGTAGAGTAGGGTAGGGTAGGGTAGAGTAGGGTAGGGTAGGGTAGAGTAGGGTAGGGTAGAGTAAGGTAGGGTAGAGTAGGGTAGGGTAGGGTAGAGTAGGGTAGAGTAGAGACGAGCGGGAGCGAAGCCGCGCGGGCAAAAGCTAGTTTAAAATAGAAATCAATATGACATTAGATGTTAAAATGGCCAACTCGTATTAAGTTTTTAAAATATATAAATAATATATCCTACCTACGCTTATCAATTTGGCATTAATTTTCATAGCACAGTACAAGGAATATGTAAATATACATCTTTCAAAAGTAATTAGTATGTTATTTAATAGAAGACAGAACGTTTAAAGTATCAGATAATTGTGAAATAGTACCTATGGTATTTTCAACCTTTTGCTGCTACACTTTAAGTATAAAACTGAACAGCTGACTACATGAAACATATCCCATTATTTATCTCTACGAAAACAACAAATACTGTTAATGATAACCAAACAGCAAAACATACGGTCGGGGTTATCCGAGCGCAGTTGACGGTCGCTTGTAAAGCTACATTTGTACAAAATGCCGGTGCCTAACCGAAGCGGGTTGAAAATTGTGTCCATAGACGTCAAGGATGTGAGGTTCCCTACATCGCTGGGCTCGCACGGTTCTGATGCTCTGGTAAGTCAATAATCTATCTACATATAACTAGTTTTTTATTTGGTCAGAAAACAGTGTAAGTAGGTTAACAATATTACCATTCTATGGCTTGCTGACTTACATGCAAATATGGCCTTGTTACATTCGCTTTAGATTTAAATTAGTGTTACCTAGAACCTACCTACATGTTAATATGCGTTTTAAATAACAGTAGCTAGGTAACGACTTAATGAAAACGAATGAGTAGGTCAGTAATAATGGACATAAAACAGCTGTAAGTATATTTATTTTCCTCAAAAATCGTAATAAAACGGGTCTATGTATAGCCTTCAATTTCTCCACGTGGTGTTTCGTGACATTTTAATAATAATAATAATAATTTACTTATTTAATCAGATAACTGAGATCCATCATATAAACAAGTCAAAACTAATAAGTGATAGTAAGCAGCGACTTTGTCCGCTTTACTAATTTCCACATGAGTGGACAATCATGTCTACTAGTGGACGCTGTGGCGACTTCCACGCAACCGACTGAGAAAAGAAGCGGTCTTCTTGCGCCAGACTGCTGCGAAGCTGTCTGTGCGCGCTTCAGCAAACATTGCTGATGCGCTACAAAAACGTGGAAGCCGCAACAGCGCCCTGAACGCATTGTTAAATTGGTCACGCAGAGCATTGTATGCTCTCTGGGTATAGTTAGTCCACAAACTTCCCGTGTACAGAGAAGTACAAAACGCCTTAAATAAAGTTATTTTGACTGCGTCCGTACAACGGGAGAATCTGCGAGCCAACATATTCGCCCGAACTGACAATGCTCTGCGTTCCCTTTCCATATCAACATCGTCTTTTAAATCATCGGTAACCCAATGTCCAAGATATTTAAACAGGTATACTCTATTTAAAGTCTCACCATTGAGAAAAAGTGGTTGTACAGGTGGACTCTTGGGACCCGATTTAAAAACCATATAAACAGATTTTTTTATATTACATATGAGACCGTGTGAAGCCACAAACGACTCACAAATTGCAAGTAACCTTCGGAGAGCTCCGATCGAGGGGGCCAGCAGCACCATGTCGTCCGCGTAGCTGAAATTGTTACAACAAACACCATCGACATAGCAGCCGACACGCATGCCACTGAGCTCCTCAACCAGAGCATTTACGTACAGGTTGAAGAGTAGGTAAGGGTGAGCTCAAACCTCCCTGCCGCACCCCACACTCCAACCCACTCGCATCCAAGCTCATCCGCCCACTTGACACGGTTCTCCTGGTTAAGATACCAATACCTCAGGAGGGATGCCAACTCCGATGGCACCTCGGTCCCTGCTAATTTCTGCCATAGGACATCGTATGCCACAAGATCAAAGGCCTTGCTCAGGTCCAGGCAACAGGCATACACGGGACATTGAAACACTACTGTATGTAGTTATTATGTAGTAACATAGGTAGGTAATAAGCAATGTTTAAGTCACAGTCGTCATATTGAATTTCATGTGATTTGTACCCACTTTTATTCAATGAATGTTTTAGTTTTTTGTTTTATTTATTCCATATAATTTTAATTGTTGTGCCCGCCCTGTCGGGCAATTGCCATGACCATTTATTTATTCAAAAACAAGGACCTTGCTTTCACTAGGGATTGCTCCTGTATCGTGGGTGCGTTCACTAATATATAAACTCACATACAGAAGACACCCATACTTAAGCCATCTGTACGACGTACAAATAGTTGTTCGTATGAGAATCGAACCTGCGACACGTAGATAGCTCAGCAACCTTGAGTTAATTTCCAAGCGGAGCACACTCTTGAGTTATAAGGAAATTATGTGTAGGTATACAAAAACTATAAGTAGGTATATATAAAATTTGAAACATTTCATGGATGGTTTAATTAGTAGTGAAAACAAAGTTATAGGGTACCTAACATAGTCATATTGTGATAGGTTAAAATTAGGTACCTTCCTTCCTCCCAAAACAATATTTCCAGCACACTGATCCGAACTACTCGTGTGCCTACGTCACGACGACCACGGAGAATGGCAGCCGAGGCTTCGGATTAACCTTCACGTGCGGCCGAGGCACCGAGATCATCGTGCTCACCATCCGGTCTATGAAGAAGTTCATCATCGGGAAGAATGCGGCCGATATCTTCGCAGACTTCTCCGGCTTTTGGCGGACAATCACTAATGACTCGCAGATGAGATGGGTAAGCTACCAAACTTTTTATCAATCTGGAATTAATATATCCGCAGGGGAATCAAGGTCACCGACATAATCTGAAGAATCGCAAACTCAAGTGGCAGTAGGTTAGGTAGGGTATGGTACATTGCTCGCCTTACAGATGGTCGATGGGGACGAAAGCTTCTGGAGCGCGGACCGAAGGACGCAGTATTGAAAGGCCTCCTACAAGGTTGACCGATGACCTGGTGAGGGTTGCGGTCGTTTTAGCGACAATTGGGGGAGGATACGTCCGACAGTCAGGACGTCTTTCAGTTGAAATAACCGATCCAACCTTAGGGGATCCTAAGGTTGGATTGGTTGGTTGCCTTTCCAGCATGAAGTGTAAAAATGCCAGCTTTTTTTTTTCACAACTTTCTGTCCAAAACCGGTCTGAGTTTTTAGGCCGACCTGGAAATTCAAGACACCACGCTTACAAACTAAATGTAACTTCTGCCGCTGCTGTTTGCTGCTGCTGATCTAGTGTGCTACTGCTCTGTGTGCTGTATGTAATATGTGTATTTATAATTTCAGATCGGACCTGAAAAAGGCGTAGCTCACTTGGCGGCAGCTGCCATTCTAAATTCCCTGTGGGATCTATGGGCTCGTCTTGAAAACAAACCCTTATGGAGGCTTCTCGTCGACATGGAACCTGAGGTTTGTATGGTTTTATAGAATCATAAGATTTTCGTCCTTACATAAATTATTATAAAACAAAATCTCCACCACGTCTGTCTGTTTGTTCGTGTTGATAAACTCAAAAATTACTGAACTGATTTTCATGTCGTTTTCACCAATAGTCGATCAACGATTACATCACTACTTACCATCAAGTGGGATCGCAGTCAAGCACTAGTTTATAACAATAAGAAAAGGATAGTGATCCATGATAAATGTTTATACGTCTATACGAGAACACACTTAGTAGTAGAGAAATTACAAAAATTTCTAACACCCGTGCGAAGGTGGGTTGAATTGCTACCAACATAAATTAAATTTTTGGCTTGTCGTTTATGTAAATGCAAAAAAATAAAGAAATCGTAAAACCATTTCTTTGTTTTGTAACAATTATTATACCGTACCTACAGGAATTGGTGTCGACTATTGACTTCCGTTATATAACAGACGTGATAACGAAGGAAGAGGCGATAAAGCTGCTGAAGGACAAACAAGCCGGCAAGGACGAGAGAGTCAAGTATCTGATGCAGCACGGATACCCTGCGTACACCACACAAGTTGGTAAAACACTGCTCATATACACGAATAGAACGACCCCCTTAGCCAAGTTACAACCGTTTCTATCGCGTCGAATGCCTCGAGTTGGCCACACCCCCGTTTCTTTTGTTCTGACCACGTGACTGTTGAGATGACGTCATTCCCGTACATTTGAAGCTTTCTACTAGCGTTAACTATTGCAGATTAGCAGCATGGCTAAGCGTGCAGTTCTAGTTCAGGTAACTAAACTAAAAAAATCTACATTCTCAATATGTATGTTTCCAGTAGCGGGGCAAGACCTAAATATGATGTGGGCAAGATATATTTTGCGCATACATCCCCTGGTGGATGACACAAGAGGACGGATTTTGTTGAGATTTTTTTTTTATTCTCAAATTCTTATTAGTTAAAAATCGTGCTAGGTTAGTATTGCCAGATACTTGCTGGCCAATTTTTTTTTTTTTTAATTATTTATTGCTAGACGAGTAATTATATCTACATTTGCGATCGCAAGCCTTCGAGTCGCGAGGCCCCCTGGGCCGCGAGGCCGTAGGCGGTGGCCCACGTCGCCCACGCCTTACGCCGCCTCTGTACGTTTCAAGTTAGCCCAACGAGTAGGGGCCCAAGGCCGAAGCCTACTGGGACCATGGTTGGCTTCCGAAAGGGATACCAGGGATCCTGGAACGCAAGGCAAAGAAGGGACATAGGAGTGGGTTTTAGTTAGTAAAAGTCTGACACCTCCTTTCACTCCGCTCAAGAAGTCATTGGATGATTTCCCACCTAAAAACAGGGGTAGCTCGTATTCTTAGGTTTTTAAAATCTAGATACGGCCACCATGATTGGAGTTTTTAAAACCAATCATGGTGGCCGTAACACTTATTTATTTACGGACTGTATTACTAACATCACAAACACCAACTTTTGTTCTTGACTTTTTACAAAACATAATTCATTTACCAAAAACAAACCGTCAAGATGTTTTATTAACACATTTCAACTCTGTATTTTGCTATACCTACCTCCGTCTGTATGACGCGACGCAAGCGAATCAAGGACCCCGCCGCCCGATCTCCGTTCAGCCGATGTCAGGCAGTGCCCAGATCAGATATAACACATGCCCATGCACACCCGTCTGTTCGGGGAGTCCCCCTTTTCAATTGAGGTTTGCGGGACTTAACCCCTCTGTTCCGCTTACCTTTAAAAATTGCACAACTAAAGATTTTTTAGACTTAATAACTGTCTTTCTTACATTGTAGGATGGCTGGGCTACAGCGATGAACTTGTACAGTCATTATGCGACAAGTACTTGAAACTCGGCTTCAAATTCTTCAAAGTTAAAGTTGGAGTTAACTTCGAAGACGATTACAGGAGATGCAGCGCTGTCCGCAAGTGCATTGGGCCGAATAACGTTTTGGTAAGATTTTAAGGATATAACACAATTTAGTGTGGCAGCTCTGCAGGTATGTCCAAACTTGAAATGGACTCCTGAGGTCTTCCCACGGAGTTATAAACATGACTGCTTCAAATAAAATTAAAGAGTACAAACAGGAAAGGCCTAAACAGAAGCCTACGTGGTTGCCTTGGTTTGTAGACATCCACAGGCAGCGGTGGCCATTTGCAGCCACGAGGGTCGTCTGTTTTTTAGTTATCTTCAGGATAAAACAAAGGTACACATTTTATGACTGCGATTACTGGGACTCAAAAATTAATTGTTAAATAGATAAATGCTTATCTACTGTAAAGCGGAAAAAAATATATTCCACACCGAAGTAATTCAGACAGTTCCTTTTTAATTTTTTTAAAGATGGTTGACGCGAATCAAGCATGGAGCGTGAACGAAGCTATCGAATGGATGAAGAAGCTAGCGCCTTTGAAACCGATGTGGATCGAGGAGCCAACTTCTCCTGACGACATCCTCGGGCATGCTGCTATATCGAAGGCTTTAGCGTGAGTACTGTCTACAAACGATCGACCTAACTGCTGAAGAGCACGAAAAGAACTGAGTCACACTACGCACTCGCTAACCTAACCCCTGCGACCAATATACGATGACGAGTGGTGAAGTTTTTGGCTAAAAAAAAATATTGAATAATACCACCGACATCATAACGATGAACAAATTTTTTTGTCACAACTTGCAAATTCAGAGCGTAGCATAAAGACCAATCATCTTTTACCACCATTATAATTTTTCAATCTTTTCATGTAACGAACTGAAACTTTGTCCTATTCTTGCTCTTATACAAATCAGGCCCCCGAAACGATATAAGTACCTACATAATAGATACATAATTCAGAAATCTATTTTTTTCTTTCTATTTCAAGGCCATACAACATTGGCGTGGCGACTGGTGAGATGTGCGCTAACCGCGTTATGTTCAAGCAGTTCCTCCAGAGTGGAGGCATGCAATACTGTCAGATAGACTCGGCGCGCATCGGCGGCGTAAACGAAATACTATCCGTTTATCTCATGGCTGAAAAACTAAAAGGTATTTGTGTTTTTTTCGCAATCAAGAAATTCTTACCGAAATCACTGGATTTATGACTGGTGACTACTGTCTGAGAAGTATAGTCTATAGCATAATATCAGCATGCAAAATCAGCTCCAACGAAATGCGATCTTCAAATCATTGGGTTACTACTATCAATGATTTTTCACACCATAAAGACAAAAAATGGTGTCCATTACATTTGACAGCTTTCGGGAGAGCTCAAATGATTCTGAACCACTTTCTAACTACAATTCTTACCTGTTTATTAGATTGATTTAAGACAAACAAAATTTAACAAATTCAAAATTACCGCGTACATAGAAGGACTGGAACAATTTGCCTGCTGCAGTCTTCCTGTCCAATTATAATTTTGGTATCTTACTGCCGCACTCAGAGACGCCCATTAACGCTAATCTCTGATTTACTAATTTTGTCATTGAATAATAGTCTATATCTTTATGATGTTAAGTACCTTAGGTTTTGCTATAATTGACATTAAAGTAAAATGACGTCTCTGAGTGCGGCAGTTAAAGGCTAAAAAAAAACCTACCTAATACCATCTTACATGGTCATCGTTTCCAGTGAAAGTTTGTCCTCACGCGGGCGGTGTGGGCCTGTGTGAGATGGTGCAGCACCTGCAGTACTGGGACTTCGCGAGCGTGTCCGCCACCATGCAGGACCGCCTCATCGAGTATGTGGACCAGCAGCACGAACACTTCGTCGACCCCTGCATTGTGGAGGACGCCAAATACCTCGCGCCTAAGGTGAGATATACAACCACGAAAAGTGGGCTTAAAACATTTCGTAGTTAAACTTTGTTTTCTTGTAGAATATATTCGATAATTGATAGGAAAAAATCGGTAAGAACGTACCACAAAAAAAAGAACCAAATATAACCTTCAAAAACCAAATTCAAAACTATGTTTAGCATTATAATGATAACATAAATGAGTCTGTCCAGAATTCGACTAGTTTGACGCCATCGATAGTGTAAGTGCTATCATAGCCTCAAGAATGAATTCTAAAGTATTGCATCGCAAATTCTATTTTGTAATTACCTCAATTATTTTTGTTTCCTTATGCAAAAAACAATGCTCTACAATTGTTGTTGGGACAAAGTGTTTTATGCGTGGTGGTCATAATGTGGAATGAGCGATTATGTGTGGTGTGTGTGATTTTGTTTTGTTTCAGCAACCGGGATACAGCACAGAATTCTTACCGGGTATACTAGACAAGTTCGCGTATCCTAACGGCAGTGAATGGCGGCAGATGATCAAGGACGGAATCTTCCCACTTCCTGATGAAGCTGAATTGGTCAATGTATGAATTTATCAAAATAATCGAAACGGTTAAATCGAATGCTGCATGATTAAAACTTATAACCAAAGACATTTTTTTTATTTAAAAATAAGATAGTAGCGGATAACCTTGTTATAAATGTGTGCAGTTAACGAATTATGATGATCGGGATTTAGCGAGCTGTAGCAGCAGACGAATATTGAAAATTGTCCCACGAGAACTTATTAACCTTTTGAACTCCAATCACTTGTATACAAGTTCTAGATTTTCGTGCCCTCAGCGCCACTACTTGATTAGAAGTAATAATAGTATAAAATACGACTTTTACAAGACCTTCTATTTTGTTTTTTATGGAAAATTGCCCTGTTATAAGCAATATTTTTAACTTTTTCACACATAATAAGTTCTTGTTTGTTTTATATTCAATAGAAACAAAATCGCTAAAATTATTTTTTTACATTTTGTTGCGTGGCGCTGGAGCGTTTTATATAGATGGGCGTCGAAAAGGTTAAGGCTGCTCGCCCACGTCCGATAATCGGTGAACGATTTTTTGTAGGAGAAAAAAGAACACGCTGAATAGTGCAACGCACACGTCCTACAAAGAGTAAATAAATACAGAACAATGTTACAAATATACAAAATCGGCCCGATTATCTATCCTACAAAAAGTCTGACGTGGGCGAGCAGCGTTAAACAGTAAAATCATAGTAAAATGTATCCCAAGACATGATCCTGGTCATAATCTACCCATGCGTACTACAATCTTGTCTCGACTAAATGCGAGACGAGACTGTTTGCCGATAGCGAGGTTGGCGTAGTGGTTAAGTGATTGGCTGCTGCGCTGCGTATCGAGGGTTTGATTCGGAACTGTCCCGCAAACCTCCGTTGAAAAGGGGTGATCCTCAGACGAGACGCAACACCCGTCTGACTTGGTCAATTGCGCGACAAATGATTTCGGGCTGTTGTATATGTTCAAATCGCGCGGAGCACTCGTAAGGCGGTTATCACACTGCTGCGCACCACGCAGCGTAGCGCGTGAATGTGTGTCTTAACGTTGCTTGTAAGTATCTCCGTTTGTATAGAAAACACGCACAGTCTAACACACCGAAAATTCAACCACGCGCGTTCATGCAGATCTCGCGCCTACATGCGGAGTAACATGCACTCACGCAAGGCAGGTATGGCACATTGAGTTTCGTAGTACCGTGTGTGATTTTTTATGAAATGAGTGCGTGCCTGCGAGCATTTACAAAACGCACCTACGTGCGTGAGTGCATAAAATACCCGCACGATGATGCAGATCTGCACTCCCGCAAGGACGCGCGTAGGTGCGTTGACACGCAACATGCAGCATGATGCGTGGCAGTGTGATAACTGCATAATTTCGCGATGCAGGATTTCATAGTTTTGTTTTTCTGTGACGCCATAAATGTGGCTACACCCCTTAATATTGCATTAGATTGTGTTGATGATAGACGAATCGGGAAGGACCCCTTTAGATTAATTTCTCAATGTTGTGAAATTTTTATTGTCTAGAAAAGCATGACATGGGAAAATAATTTATAGAACTTGGCGATGACGTGAAGAAAATTGATGGTGTCATTAAAACATTGTCGAAGTACAGGATGACTTGCAAATTCACACGCTACTAGATTCTGTCATGACTCATGTTATCAGTGAATAGTATAAATTCAGATTAAATAACTTAGGACCAACGAATGTTACTGAACATAAATGGGGTTTAATTAAATACAGGGATACTTTTTTTGGTGGGGAATCGTGCAATGACTTCTCCAGCTCTAGGCTCGAGCGGTGTCGTACTTTTACTGATTAAAACCACACTTCTATCATTCAGTTACCCTTTGCGTTCTAGGATCGCGTTTTCTTTTCAGAAACTCCCCACGACCCTAAAACCTACCTATAGGTACATTGCAAGGTAATTTGAATTTAATATGATACCGAGTTTGTTGTTGCAAAATTGGATAATATTTCGAATTCAAAACTCAAAAAAGGCAGTGTTTTAGTAATTCGCAAACAAACCAGTTTTGTTTGCATAAAAGTAAAAGAAAAAAGATTAAAAATACAATGCCAACTTAGGGCCAACGATGCGTGCGGCGGTCCCCGTTACAAAAACCGGATTACTACCAGCACAGTGTCGTAAGTTCAACTTTAACGGTGTGTATGTAGTCGAGTTGATGGAGAACTTTAATATGTTATGACGTAGTAAAAGGGGCGCGGCTGGCCATAATGGATGCCACGCGCGGACACCCGCGTAACGCAACGTTCGGCCACGGAAACGAAACACACGGAACACTGGGTGGGCCACTCCGACTCGCTCTGTCATTTTTTTTTATTATTAATGACAGGTTCGCGTTTAAGCTTCATTCGATTTTTGTGCTCAATAGAAGGTCACGTTTGACCGCTGATGGTAAGCGATGATGGAGCACGCTTGCCCAGAAGTAACCTATCCACTTTTGACTTAAAGGCCCGCGACAAAGGTTGTAGCTATCAGGAAACACTAATTAGTCCTGTTTTCATACGCAAAGAGCACAAGGACACTTGAAGGCATCACCTACCATGCATGTTTTGAAAATTCTGTATGACTAGCATTTTCATAACACACCTTTGAGAAAATGCGGATTCATTCGAATTAAACTAATTAGTTTACATTTACATATTAGTGAATGATTACTGCAAGAGTAATTCTGAAGTTCGTGTTTAAGGAAACCAAAATAAGGAAAGCAAATAAAACTGTTGTTTACCTTCAGCACAAATTGTAGTGTGCAGAGTCGGCGGGTCATTGTTATGAGGAAGATCAAGTATTATTACAAATCGATCCTTTGGTTTTTACATGATTGACATGCAAAAACCCCATTCAATAGGTATGTCGATTATAAACTGCCATGTTTATTACTTGTCTAAATTGTATCCTAATTAGTGGCACTATCAGATGATGTCATAATATAGCGTGTTATTTTTGCCAAAAATCAACAGGTGATCCTTGGCTAGGAATATTGAATGTTCAATATCCAATAAGGTTTTTATTTTCTTCAAAATCGACCGAGAGACTGCTTTAAGTACTTTCATTATTCCTCACAGGAACGGATTTAGTTATTCTCGGATAGGTACTTCAAAAATTCACGCGAAGCTGTCATCAATGCAGATCTAAAAATAGGTACTATGAAATAATTAAATAATCGGTGGCCTTAACCGTAATGCGGCTGATGCAAACAAAAGGGCAGATGGCAATAAAATAATTATGTCACCTAGCGATGTGGCAAAATTAGCAATCTTTGCGTAATTATACGTACCTATTGACCCAGTACTATCTACCATAAACAAACGAAGAAAATCACTTTGTTTTTGTTTTATGATAAGACTATTGACACGAAAATATTGACATTTTGAAGAGCGTCTATTTACACGAACCCTGATCAGTTGTTATGCAGTTGTGTTTTAATATAATATGGAACTTGGAAACTTGCAAAATTATTTATATTGTAGATTCTAGTTGCATGAATTACCTGTATAAGAGGGGACTGTTATTGTCTCCTATCATGCATAATAGTGAAAAAAATCAAAATTGTAAAAAATCTTATTTTATTGTTTAAATTATATGAAATTGTTACTTACATGATAATACCGGTTATCAAACAACAGCTAAGATTTCTTAACAAAGGCAAAGGTACTAAGTTTAGATTGTTTCGGAGTGTTGCTGATGACTGGGTCTGATCCATTGGTATCTTCCTCCAATTTCCTTTTAGGTCCATTTTCTGTGCCATTGGTGCCTTTCCCCTGGACAGTCTTGAACAGTTTGATACCATGTCGAGTTAACTCCGACGGACTGAGCTCTGGGTTCTGTTTTTCTAGCACGGTTTTATTTCTTGTGAACCAGTCTACAAAGGTCTCACCTTCTAGTGGTGCTGGAGGCTGTTAAGACAAAAGGGCGGATTTGTACTTTCACAGTAGTCAAACACCTAGAGTGAACACCTAGATTCTAAGTAGAACTTCATACCTAACACATTTTTTTTTTTACCTTTCCATAGATTCAAACAAAATAGTTAACATAAAAAGTTCCTGTATACTACTTTAGGTATTGTTACTAATACTTTGCACGAAAGGTTACGACCGTATGTCATTTTCCAATTAACAAGGTTATTAGCAAGGTTATTATCACTTACTTCATCGTTTTCGGAGGTATCAGCCGGTCTGTGGACCTCGACAAGAGTCCTTTCAGTCAAACTGAGTGGACTTTGTGCACTCTTTGAGTTAGTTGCCTGCTTCTTGAATATATTCCTTGCTCTGCCGGGCGATGATTTTACGGGCTGCAAAAGTTAAGAGACATGCTCTTGTTTATGTGATGCGGTAAGCCTGGTCTAATCGGGGTCGGGGTTATCCGAAAGGAAACTAGAGCCCCGGTATGAAGGCTAGAAGGAACGGCGCGGGGTTTTTAGTCAGTAAGACACTGACACTGTCTCCCGCTCCACCCACGAGCAGGATTCGTCAATGATGATTTTCCCCGCCGACAGAAAAAAAAAGCCTGGTCTAATGCTGTGTTTTAAGAACATTATCATAAGATTCAGTTTAGATTAGTTTTATAATGTACCCGTGAAATGCAACAATTCAACTAAGTTCAATATTATGTAGTTTATCCTGTCATAAAATGATATGAGCGTCAGGATCCATAAAAGTTTTGAACGAATGATGCCATCTAGTCGATTTCGGCCACAGCGACCGCATTTCTTGACTGCTCATGATGTTTTCGACCTCAAACATGCTGCCCTGTTATGTGCCTTCATGTTTCATCATGCTCGCGTTTAATCGCTATCTCACCTGATGGAAAGTGATGATGTGGCCAACGATAGAACATGCTTGCCTAGAAACAAGCTATTCACTCTTGACTTAAAGACCCGAAAACTCCGAGTACAGGGCAGACATGCATTAACTATCATGTGATAGGTAAATTATAAATGTTGGCGGTCTAGCTTTAGTTATACACTTATACCCCAGCAATTGCGTCAAGTAAGATTAAAACTGGGCAGAAAACACTTTATAAAAAACTTTTTACAAAAAAATTAAACCGACTTCAAAAAGTATAAAATAACTTTAATTTCGGAAGTCGGTGTTAAATAACGAAGAGACAAGATTAGGTATCTATTGAAACACCGACTTCCGAAATTAAAGTTATTTTGTACTTTTTGAAGTCGGTTTAATTTTTTTGTAAAAAGTTTTTTATTTTTCACTTTTTAGTTATGGTAGCACCACTAAAAAGTACCTACCCTTCAGCTAAACATAAATTACCTTATAGCCAGAGTGCATCTCATAACGATTCTTATAATCCCAAATACGGTTATATTACATGAATTTACCCCCTCCCCCTTTTCTTTCAGTCAGTCATCGACTACACGTATAAACAAAGCAATTTTACTTGTTACGACAATTCTGCTATGATTCTATGAGGAGTTCTGTTCCATATCTTCGAAGTTCATGATCAGATCATAACAATATTTCTATGGGACCAAGTTGGAAGCATAACCTTTCAATCAAAAAAAAACATTTTTCAATATCGGTCCACAATTGACCGAAATATCGGTGAAAATACATACAAAAAAAAAAAAAAAAAAACATACATTCAGCCGAACATAGAACCTCCTCCTTTTCGAAGTCGGTTAAAAAATATATATTCAAAACAACAGAACTTACCATTGGTTTAAGCGTTGTATCAACATCAGTCTTCTTCTCTTTAGCTTTCTGTGGTATAATAAGACTAGCGTTCAAGTCCGTATCGCCGTTAGTGACGTCATAAGTCTCCTGTGTATCCAGCTCTTGGAAGTGTGAGGTCTGCGCCACGTTCAGTTTATCGGCCTCCTTGTCCCAGGACTCTGCCAAGTTCGTCAGTTTGTCTGCCAAGTGCACTCGGCCAAGCCTTGAGGCGTACTTGGCCGCTAAAGGCAGGAGGCGATCGTCTTTTAATAATTCCATTAGTTCTAACGCTCTTTGTTCTATCTCGCTACGACAAGCCAGCTAAAAATACAATTTAATATAAATATTTTCATTCTGATATTAGTGACATCACAGTTCGAAAACATGTTTTTAGAAGTATGTGATAACGAACGCTTTATTATTATGATGAGTTATTCATTATCACAAGTGTTTTTATCTGTAATTATGCATGCTTACCGCAAATAATTTAAGTGCAGTTTCTCGAGCAGATTTCACATCCACATCTGCAGTTGTATGGGCCCATCGGACGAGCTGTTCCTCATACTGACTCTTCTCTGTATCCATCTCGCAAAGAGGTATCTAAATTCAGAAAAAAAATGGATTTTGACTAGACTGTAATGATCGTAGACCGTAGCATTCTAAGCATAGTCTTTACCCACATTCACGAGTAAAAGGATGTAGTTACTATAATTGTGAGTTGGCACAGTTTTTTAGGGTTCCGTAGTCAACTAGGAACCCTTATAGTTTCGCCATGTCTGTCTGTCCGTCCGTCCGCGGATAATCTCAGTGACCTCTAGAAAGCTGAAATTTGGTACCAATATGTATACCAATTCATTTATTTAATACTTTATGCACGAATGTACAGAGGCGAACTTAATGCCTTAGGCATTTTCTTCCAGTCCACCTTGGGGTGGTGCAGAGAAAAGGTAGTAAATCACGCCGACAAAGTGGTAAAATTAAAGTGGAAAAAAAATGTTTTATTAGGGTACCTCCCCCTACACGTAAAAGCGACAATATGATTAAAGAGACATTTTAAGTCCAGAGACGTTTCGCGATTAAAATCCCTTAAGGTGGTGCATCATGACTCACATTGTCACTGTTTTTCGTACAACCGCTCATAACTGATTATGACGTTATTACACATTTTTCATTAGATATTTTGGAAACACAGTATCTTGTGGATAGTATCTAGGTTTCTAAAGAAAAAACAACTCTGAAAATGACCTATTTTGGATGAACTTTGACACTTCATAATTTGCCTAAAAATTAAAAAAGTCAAAAAAGTAATCCTCTAGAGACCTTGCAAATTTTATTAAAATTCTAAATGATGACAACTTTTTCCAAAAACTTTTAAGGGTTAAAAAAAAAACAGCTATTTCCTGGAGCAAGTTTTGTGAAATTTTCGAGTAAATCTCGGTATTACCGAATACTAACAGAGTTTCCAGGCGTTATCTCTCTTTTTTTGCGTTGCCTTTTCGTCAAATATCACGTTAGATTGCGTTAAATGAAGTAACAACTTTTAAACCATTTTCGGTGTTTACGATAGGCGAGTGGAGAAGGACCCTCTTAAACCAATATTTCAAAATGCTTTGCTATTTCATTTAATAACCCACTTTGATGCTGTTTTCAAAAAAAGATTTATTATAAATCTCTTATAAATCTTTTTTCCGTTTTGTATAAAATATTGTACAAAAATTAATGGAGATTCAATTCAATGGATGGAGAATCCAAATTTTGTAGGAAGAAACATTACCTGGACATTTAATTCTGCAACGATTGGTTTAGGCGCAGTAGCCGGGAACGATGCCCCTCGACATAGTATTGCGCGAACTTTTTGTGTTGCTTCGCTAATCTGCAAAAAAAGAGTGTATGCAGGAATTGCAATGCTTGATTCCGCCATCACCTTTCTACCATCGGACAACCGAAAGTACGGCAAGTATTCACTCTTACATTGTTAACACCTTTACGGAACGGACTAAGCGTTTCGCCTCGTCCTTTATACCGCGTACATCGAAGGACTGGAACAATTTGCCTGCTGCGGTCTTCCCGTCTGATTATAATTTAGGAGTTTTCAAGGGTAGAGTGAATAGTTACTTAATAAACCAGTGCCTTACTGCTTAATAGCATCACTACTTTCCATCAGGCGTGATCGCAATTATGACTAAATATACATATACAGTAATGACTATCATAATCATCATTATTTCATTTGGGAGTCTATGTCCACAGGTGGACATAGACTCCCAAAGTGTTGCCACAATGACCGATCTGGTGCATCTCGTGTCTATCGGATTCCCCCAACCCTGTTGGTGATGATATATGATCTAGTTCAATGGTCCAGCTTGGTCATTTTTTGCCTTCTAACGCTGTGTCTTCTGGTACATGGTCGCTATTCCAGAAATTTTCGGCCCGCGAAGGCGATTCTGCCTTGAAAAAGAAACAAGTAGATCTGCCTATTTTTTTATTATTAAAAATGTAACTTGACAACAAGATAAGTAAAAGGTCCTAGGTACTCACAGAAACAATAAACCAGGAATCGGAAGCTCCTTTAGAATGCGTGTTAGTATCACAGAGAGGCATCCATACTCCGCTGGCGACATCATACATTCGCAAAATGCCTGTGTTGTCGTAAGCGCACGGAGAACCGACGTCTGTGGTGCCGAGCCACGCGAGTTTAGAACTTGGCGTTAAAGGCACAGGGACTGTTTTGCTTCGGACTTGCCGACCTGAAATTACGAGTCTTTTAGCTAGGGCCTGTTTTAACTTAACCGGATAAGACGGACGATGGATCAAATAGCGACAAAATAGAGGATGTAAATGAAAAAACATAATTGTTTCCATTTACAATTTCCGTAACGGTATTTTCCGTTTTGTAAACATTCATGGATATCTACTTCGGGAAAATATGCAACAAAAACCCATTACTAAGGCGAAATTAAACTTACGAGAAGATGACTTAATTACATCGTGATTTCCTCATGTCGACATGCACTGACATGCACTGACAGACAGACACACACAACACACACACAAGAGAAAAGTAAAACATAATGCGTACCATTCAAGGCTACAATATCCATGGCTAGGTGCTGGTCGGAATAACCAGGATCTGTGCTGTGATAGACTGCTAGTACTGCGGTGTTGAAGGCTCCTAGAGTTACAACTGGCCCAGCCAGAGATATTACCTAGAAATAACGTGTTTTATAATATATCTTACATACTAAAATGTGCTAGCGGCTCCGCCTGTGTAAGTTTGAATTTATACCAAGGAAGAGACCTAGAGTTTAAAACAAAACAAAAAAATCTTATGTACTAATGCGGCATATGATCTGCTCGTGAGGCAAGTTTCATCCAAATCCTAACAAAGAAACAGATCGACTAGACGGAGGCATAGACACACGTTTTGCATTTATAATATTACTTATATCTTCTATATCGTCTGTGAGAGGTGTTAAAAGTATTCTACAGTTCTAGTCTTCCAGTCTTTTCATCCAAATTCGCTCAACCGCTTGAAAGTGAAGAAGTAACATACATACAAACTTTCGCCTTTATAATATTAGAGTGATGCACAGATGTTGACTAAACGTGATTTTACATTGGCAAAAATGACCATCTCGAAAATCACCCTTTTGGGGGTAAACTTCAAGCTCTTTAGTGTTTTTTTTTCCACATGATTTGCTTAATTTCATGGTTCCAAACCCAGCGTTTTAGGCTGAACGTTGTCTTAGTGTATAAGTATATGTAGACGGGTCCAAGCACTTTCTTTATTAAGTTTATTTCTTTCTTTATTCTTCACCTATTTTGCTAACTTTTCGATTTGGTTTTTTCGCTATGTCAATGCGACATTTGATGGCAACATCAAATGGAAAGGATTTTCCAAAATTTAGCCCCTAAAGAGACGAAGCGGGTTTCTAAAGTTTGTAAAAAGAAACCTACTTTTACGCCGGGGAAAGCCGCTAGCAGAAGCTAGTGGACAATATAGAGTGACTTCACACAATATCCTCAGTTGCTTACCTGACGCTGCGTGCCCATGGGAGTGAACAGCCGCAGCAGGCGCGCATTGGTGGCGCACGCGACGACCCCCGCGCCGGCCGCCACGCACACGACCTCCTCTGTGTCCGGCATCGACGCACTCCACTCCTTGCTGCTGCCCACCAGCGATATGCACACCAGCTTACTGCACATTACATGGCTAACTGTAACATTGTCTGGTGACATGGAACTATATACCTTATGAACAACAACGTACAGTGCAAAGTTGTACAAGAAGCCAAACAGATAACAGAACTGTAAGTAATGTAACCATAAAGTTTTGTTAAAAAAGTTAACGCTCATATTTGACTAATTGTCTCTGAGGTTTTACCGGTTTTACATTACCTAGGTACTACTTCGATCTTATTGTAATATTGTACACCTACCTATGGCCTTCTTCGATAAGAAAGAAAGAAAGAAAGAAAAACATTTTATTTACGATAAGTGAACTATCCGACAGTTATAATTTATCTTTTACATTTTTTTTTTTTTGTCGGCGGGGAAAATCATCTTTGACGAAACCCGCTCTTGGGTGGAGCGGGAGACAGTGTCAGACTCTTACTGACTAAAAACCCCGCGCCGTTCCTTCTAGCCTTCATACCGGGGCACGAGCTCCCTTTCGGACAACCCTGTCCCCAGTAGGCTTCGACCCAGCTGGGCCCCTCCTGCTGCTGACAACTCCTTGAGGCGCACGGGAACAGTGCGCGCCGTCGACGTCTTGGACTCGGTCCATTACAGGACGATCGGACAGCGAGCTACCCATGGCTCGCCGTCCGCGAGCCCGCGTGGGCGCCGTTGCCTGATGCGGTCGGCCTCCTCCTTTGCAAGCATTACTGCTTCGCAGAAGGAGGCGACCGCCTGCCATTCCTCCTCGCTCCGGACCATGGCCTCGACCAGGGCCCGGCGCGAGAGGTCTCCGCCACCGATCGCCCCCACGAGGACACGGCGATGCTCCGCCCAGGCAGGGCACACCTCGTCGGTGTGCTCCACCGTGTCCTCCGGGCGTTGCGCACAGTGGCGACACCTGGGCGTCTCTTTCGCTTGAATCCGATGCAGGAACCTCCCGAACTTGCCATGTCCGGTGAGGACCTGCGTCATGCGGAAGGTAAGGACGCCGTGAGGTTCCAGCCACGCCTCAAAGAGGGGACTTACCGCCATAATCGAGGCGTGCCCATTATCTTTTACATTTCGATTCAGTACTTGAGATTAGTTTGTTTGACCAAACACTTGAGCTTTATATAATATTAGTACTAATAGGTATAGATTAGCTGGACGACCAGCGTGATCAAAGCTCTCACCTCGGTGTTTCGCAGGCTAGTGCGACGACGGTAGAAGACAAGCTAGCCATTGTATGGTTCAAATAGTTGTTCAAGTGAATTCCATGGTGCAGGTTTGTGTCATGGAACTCTACGTCTATGGTGGACTCTCCGTTCTCTGCCGTGTGACAGCGAACTATGCCTATGTCGTTCCAGCACATGTATCTAAAATTGAAAAAGATTTCAGTTGCTTTGAACCCCCTCCACTCCTTCCATTTTTTGCGGGTGCGTGCTTCCTCCTAGCAGTTCTGGCGAAATCTGTCTCACTGTCTCAGCGTACCAATGTGGTGTTACTTTAGCCCACACTTAGTCAGAAATGCGGCTTAGTAGGTATATGTTAATAATTATTTTTTTCATAGGAATCTAGACCTTAATCAGACATTAGTAGAGATCAGTTTTGAGAGTAGATAACACCAAAAAACAGTGGGAACAATGAAACAAATATATTAAAAAAAAAAACCGGCCAAATGCGAATCAAATACGCGCACGAAGGGTTCCATACCGTCCGTAGCAAAAATCCGGCAAAAAAAAATCACGTTAGTTGTATATGGGAGGCCCAGTTAAATTTTTATTCATTCTGTTTTTAGTATTTTTGTTATAGCGGCAACAGAAATACTTCCGTAAAAATTTCAGCTATCACAGAATTCACAGATCATAAAATAAGTACCTACCTACTGTCTACCCTAAAAATATTCTTTTTAGCAATAACACAGGTAAATATAATTATGTCACTGACCTATGCTCCAAATGTGTCGGAGTAGCCGAGGGCTGGAAAGGTGCCTGAGGTGGCACCGTGGCTGGCGCCGGCGTAGCATTACGCCTCGAAGCCGGCCGTGACTCATCGTGATCAACACCAATCCCCATAGTCTCATTCTTTATCTTCTGTAGCGATATTGCATAGTCATCATCACTCTCATAGTTCTCTATCAAGTCATCCACAATGTCGTCATTGTCTAAAGGAAAACTTTCATTGTTATTATTCAGTTCAGATGGCATTTACCTACTAACTGGAAAAGATCATTACGTTTATGGGAAACTGGCGTTTTCAGGAAAAAAAGGCAGAATCGTGACCGTAGTAGGACTTTCTATGAATTTTTGTATAAACTCGTGCTTGAGTCTAAAGTATACAGTATATAGTCAGATTGGACTGTCATCATCAAGTAATTTTGGTTTGTTACCCAAAATTACCAAGTGATTGTAAAAAAGAAGTGTAATATCTAAAATTTTCTGTGTTTTCAGATAGCCACTTGATTCCACTGACTTTCCCTGACTTTCTAGAAAGCGGACAATTGTTTTTTTTGCTTACCATCTGCTCTCTCAATCATTTCCACATCATCAGCAATATCAGCAGCAGCCGAGCTGTCCTTGCCATAGCAGTTCACTAACATGCCTAGTTGACCAGAAAAATCACAGTATGCCAGTACCCCATTTCCTGAAATGTTAATATGTTGTTAGTGTAGTGTAAACTCGGCTTTATAACTATGATCCATATCAGGTCATGGTTATAACATCATACTAATATTAGTATCTCTGCACAGAAAATCGATTGTATTCATCTGTTAGTCAGATTAATAAAAAAGATTGAACATGCAAGTATTTCTTTTTGTCACATAAACCAAAACTTAAGATGTTATAGTGCGTTGAAATTTTGCAACAGGTCACGCCATGATACACTTTTTATTTAGAAGTGACGTCAAATGCCCCCACTACTGAACTTTGCATTTTATCTTTTTTTTTTTTGTGTGTGTGTGGAAACTAAGGAGGTTGCGATCAACCCGGCGGCACCCCTTTCCGCTCTTCAGTAGGCCGCTTACTTTTGCTTGCGACTGTTCTTAGCCTCGGTATATACCTTACCTTATGGGTCCACTAATTTTGATGTACCTTGGCACACTCATAGAGTATGTCCTGATGTTCTTTTAGGATTTAAAACACTTTATACGAGGATAAAGATTTATTCAGAACCTACATAAGTATGATAGATTTACCTTTCGCATGTCATATAATTATCAATATAGTATCTAGCCACTGCTACTAGGTTATGGAAATAGGCGTCATCATAATTAATTTATGTTGTTTAGCTTAAGAAAATAAAATTTGAACTTTTCCTTGTTAATAATCCTATATATTGGTCAGTGTAAGCATACATAAAAGATCAAGAAGCTTCTGTGATTGAAGATATTATGCGGTTTAACTCAGGGCCTAATATCTATGTAAATTATTTGCATGCCGGAGACCGGTCTCCCAGTTCCTGACATCCAAATAATTTATTTATGAACTTGACTTGTATCTAGTAATAGAATAGACTGAGTTGATAGACATCCCACAGCAAAACTATGGTGTGATATTTATACCTATATTTTAAAAACAACGGTTTCTGCTGCCAATGACTTCACCAGCATAGTACCAGAATATTAAGTATCATAATTATATCCGAATGCTGCTCATGGTGAACCCATGTTCTAAATACATTCATCAATGGCACGAAACAAATGAGATAGGAACATAGTAGAATATTTGTTAGGCATACCTTTGGGATTCCATGCCATGGCAGTTATATGGAGTGTAGAAGGGTGTTCAATAACATCAATGCATAAACCGGAACCTATTTCCCATACTGCAATTTGTCCAGAAAGTGTGTTACCAGCTAGATATTCACCACAAGGTGAAAAGAGACATTGAGAAATTGCATGTTTTATCTACGAACAAACAAAAACAATCTTGATCAAAGTTTCCATAAAATTATATTTTTACTACTTAGGTACAGGTGAGGGCCTGTATGTATGCTTTTGCGGTTGCACAACGACACGCTTTGCTTTTGCTTTGCTTGGTAGTATAGATGCAGGCGTGGCGTGGTCTTGAGGGAGAGCGCTACGGTCGTGCAGATCTTCAAGGTAAGTCCGGTAGTTATCCTTCACGTGGTTGCCGCCCTGTTATTGGTCTAATTCCCTCAGAATTAGACGTAACTGAAACTGCCGGACGACTCAACACAGGGGTGGCGAGGTCATGATCCTGGGTGTCCACCATCGAACAGGATCAGATGTTGGATAGTAATGACCTCCCGCGTGTTTGTGCCGTGCGCGGGAATGGGAGGATGATGGGATCCTGGTGGCTGAGCCGATGAGCGTATGCGGTTTTAACGTCTCTGAGGCAACACTCCACTTTGGCCCGGATTTCTCCTCACACGGGAGGCTGTAGCTCAGCCGGCTACAGTCAATCGGCTGTTGGGGTCCGTTCAGACGGCCCCCAGGTTAGCTCACTCCCATTGGGGACCTGCAGACGGCAGTGCTCGCTCACATCGTTAGTGGTAATGGTGTTGGGTTAGTGCTGTGCGGTCTCGTGGGTAACTAATCGGAGGGGGCTATATCTCTCGATCAATCCCTGGTGCTACCGTAGCATCGCCACTTGAGCACTCCATGGCGGGTGGGGCAGTCGAGAGACGAATCTTCTTTTCGGTTGATTTTTATGGATCACAAATTAAAAAAAACCACAAGGCGGGACTGGCGAAAGCTGGGACTGCACTCCATAAGGCGGGACCGGCGCAAGCTGGGACTGCACCCGATAAGACGGGACCGGCGCAAGCTGGGACTGCACTGAGAACGGCAGGACACTCGGGGTGGGGCTGCGGCGAGACCGTCAATGGACGGGACTGCTGCGGCACTGCCAAGGGCCGGTACTGCTGCGGGACCACCGAAGGGCGGGACTGCTCTTAAGTCCACTGGGTCAGGAGCCACTTCGTGCAGCGAAGCAGGCCAGTACCCGGCTGGACGAACTGGGGCGCAAAGAAGGAAGCGCCAAAAGCTGAAGAAGCAAGTGGCTCTGGAAGGGACTTCTACGGGAGGACCATCCAAGAGACGGCGAGCTGTTTTCAGCGGTGACAGCGGGGACATGGAAGCCAAGAGGATGAAAACCCAAGGGCAATCATCCTCGACCGGATCCTTCAGGGATGCGGTGGCGGCCGTGAAACTCGCTGTTGTCACAGTCAAGAACCCGGAGGAGGCTGGGGATTTAGGGCCTATCCAGGAGCTCATAATTGAGAAACTGGAAGAGGCACCGGATCCACTACCAGTATTGGCGGTTGCTCCCGGAGTTGTTGCAGGTGCAGTGCATGTATCCTGCAGCAACTCCGATGCAGCTCACTGGCTTCGGGAAGCCATCCATAATGTGGAACTTGGCTCCCTGAAGCTGCAGGTCGTTGACGCCATGGAAATGGCATGGAAGAGCCGGAACCTGACGCTCAGGGTTGCCCGAATAGAATTGCCCGGGCAATTCGATTGCTCCAGCGGCTCAACCCTGCTCTGAGGACGGACGACTGGAAGGTCGTGAACACCCTCATTGAGGATACCGATATATAGATATCCGTCGGATCGTTCTCATGGACGGGGTGTCCGCTGGGGTCATCAAGGCCTCGGGCTATTCTCTTCCAGGAGGCATTGAGCGTTACACGTTCAAGCTCCTGGAAGAAGACAGGGGAGAGGCACCTATCGCGGAGGTGGAGGCGGGACACTCCGATGATGGACCGCCACCACAGCGTGAGGAGGCCTCACCAAAAGACCCTGCTTGCGACGTGACGCGGCTGGAGACCCATACCGGGGTGACTGAGGACCTAGACGATGACATCCTCGGGGACCTCGTTGCCCTGGGAATGAACTCCCCAGCTGCCCACGAGGAGAGCCAGGAGATGGAGGAGGAGCCTCAAGATTAAGGCCCTCCTACAAACACAACCCCATCATAAGAATAAGATGGCGAGACTAAGGTGCGTACAAATTAATCTCCATCATTGCAGAGCCGCTACTGCCCTTTTGGCTCGGCAACTGAAACTGGATATGTATGACATTGCCTTAATACAGGAACCTTATTTGTATAAAGGGACTATAAAAGGCTTAGGTGGGACAGGGGGCACAGTCCTCTATGACTGTCCAACTAATGACGCGAGGACTTGCATCTATATCAAGGGCGGTATAGAAGCAATGCCCTTACGTACTTTCTGTTACAGGGATCTCACAACAGCTTTGATCCAAGAGGAGACTGGGACAGAGAAAAGGAAACTTATCCTTGCCTCGGCCTATCTCCCATATGAAGAAAAGGAACCATTATCACCACTAATTAGAAGACTGGTTGACTACGGCAGCCAAGGAAATCTTGACCTGATACTTGGTTGTGATGCGAACACACACCACGTCGTTTGGGGCAGCAAAAATGTCAACGAGGGGAGGATTTGCTGGACTTCGTGGTAAGTTCCTCGCTACAGATCTTTAATGCAGGCAACAAACCCACCTTCAGGAGTTTGGCAAGAGCTGAAGTCAACCTGACACTGGCTTCTAACGGAGCCAGTGCTCATGTTGAAAATTGGCATGTATCGGACGAAGTTTCTCTGTCTGACTATAATTATATATGCTTTAGGTTTAGGACGGCGGGCAAAGCCAAAACTAGACAAAGGAGAAACCCAAGACATACAATCTGGGACTCGTACAGGAGGGACCTCAAAGTAAACCTAGGGAGCCCTAAAGGTAAGCTCAATTCCATACTTGATGCAGACAGAATCACGGCAGGCACCATAGGTGCATGGGAAGATAATTGCCCAGAGAAAAAGGCCCTTTGCAAAAAGGAACCATGATGGACTCCTGAACTGGCTAAAATACGTCAGGAACCACGACAGGCCTTCAATGATGCAAAAGCCAGGAAAGATTTTTCTGGTTACTCTAGCATGCTAACGAGGTATAACAAGGCGGTACGTAAGGCCAAAAGAACTGCTTGGCGACAGCATTGCACCTCCATTGAAGCCTTACCAGATGGAATGAGGTTGTGCAAAGCAATGTCCATGACCAAGGCAAACCCACTATCATCCGTGAAGGATGAGAATGGGCATCTTACGGAAACTGGACAGGACACTCTGAGTGTGATGTTTAAGACTCACTTCCCAGGATGTGTAGTGCGCGATAGCGACGAAGAGGAACTAGTCACAAGGGACGAGCTTAGTAAGCACACGTCAAAGAATGACTGGCTCAGAGCAAAGAAAGTGGTAGATGAGAACAGGCTGAGGCTTGCGATAGCGGGCTTCCAGCCTTTCAAATCCCCTGGCCCGGATGGCATCTACCCAGTGTTATTGCAAGAAGGGGTCTCTGTTCTAATACCGCAGCTAAGTAGGCTTTACAGAGCCTGCCTAGCCTTTGGGTACGTACCCAAGACATGGAGAGAGGCCAAAGTCACCTTCATACAGAAGGCTGGTAAACCAAATTACGAAGAAGCTAAAGCTTACAGGCCTATCAGTCTTACATCCTTTCTCTTGAAATCACTAGAGAACCTAGTATACAGCTACCTAAGAGAGGGACCGCTTAAGAAATTCCCACTACAGTGCGCCTATAGCCCCGGCAAGTCCACGGAAACGGCATTACATTATGTCGCGAGTCGGGCTGAGGCTGCGCTAGAGGGACAAGAAAACTGCGCGGGGGCTTTATGGTATAACTATAATGGTTAATGGTAAATTCCCGAACATAGTGTGTGGATTGTTACAACAGGCGCTGAGGATGACAGAAGATTGGTGTATAAAGAACCATCTTTCTATCAATCCAGGTAAGGCAGTCATTATCCCATTCACGAGGAAAAGGCAACTGGGAAATCTAGGAAATCCTTCCCTCAATGGAATCAAGATGCCATGGTCCACCGAAGTTAAATATCTAGGGGTAACTCTTGATAAGGAGCTCAGGTGGAAAACTCATGTGGAAAACATAACGACAAAGGCCCTGCGGGTGTTCGGTATGTGTCGCTCCACATATGGTAAAACTTGGGGGCTAAAACCTAGTGTTACGATGGCAAACAATGATATTACCCATTATCACTTACGGCAACATAGTGTGGTGGCCAAGAACGAAACTTGCCACGTGCAAAGCGCCACTGACCAAGCTACAGCTTTTAGGACAACACCTACGGCAGCAATAGAGAAATACCTCAACATCCCTCCCCTGCATCTTCTTGCTGTTGCTGGGCTATGGGATGCCTCTAAGCCAAGGACTAACCATACAAGATTCGATAGGAATGAGGACCTGGATCGGGTAATAAGCATGATATCTGATAAAATGCAAACCATGTTTGTATTCGAAAGGTCCTTTAAGGTCCAGATCCCAACAATGGAAGACTGGACTAAGGGACTCGAACCACCAGAAAAAGCTAGTCTGGTATGGTACACTGATGGATCCAAAATGGAATCTGGTACAGGAGCGGGAATATACGCAAAAGGCTACAAATGTAGTAGAAGCTTAGGGAAGATGGCAACAGTATTCCAAGCAGAAACATACCATAATAACCTGTGCTCAAGAGAATATAGAAAGACAAACCGAATAAATCCATTTATATTCTAAGTGACGTCAAGCTGCAATCAAGGTCATGGCGTCCTACAAGGTGGACTCCAAACTTATTCTGGATGCTATCCGGGCCCTGAACAGGCTTGGGAGGCGTAACAGGGTAATGTTGATGTGGGTCCCAGGGCATAAAGGAATCCATGGTAATGAAATGGCGGATGAACTGGCAAGAGAGGGCTCAGCAAATGACTTTGTGGGACCAGAACCATGTGTAGGCATCTCGACGTGCCTCGTGAAGGCCGCATTCAGGGAGTTTGCAGATCATAGCCAAAGAACACACTGGCTATCTATTACTTCCTGAGCCCTATGCTCAAGGCACGGGAATGTATCTGGAATATGAGCAGGGGGCAAATCCGCTACCTGATGGGTGCCTATACAGGGCACTTTGGAACCAACAACGTGCTCATGAAAATGGGTCTAGCTGCGACTCCCATGTGCAGGTTGTGTGAGGAACATACAGAACGCATGGAGCACCTGCTGTGCACATGCGATGCTAACAAGCGAATGAGTCTTCTAGGGTTAGGATATCCAAGATCAGAGGATTACAGGCTCTTATCCCCCCATCTCGTTGTGAAACTTATGAAGGAGATTTTCAGCGAGGTTGGGGAGGAGTAAGCTATCTAGGGGACCACAAAAGATCCACATGGGTCGAAGTGTCCGAGTTGTTTCTCAGCCCCTCAACAAAATAAGATAAAACTTAGGTACAGGTATCGGCATGAATCTTGAGTGCTCGGCGTCAGAGTGGGGATCGCTTTGAGCATTCCATACATTGGCGAGCCAATTGTCGTTGTTGTTAGATACATGCAGCAAGCGCAGGAACAAATCAAGAGTGACGTCTATGACACAATGGCGCGGCGAGTTAATCACTGACACTGCCGCCCCTGCGTCTCACTTCATACCACTAAATAGGCCCGATATTTGACTTCTTGAAGCCAGCGCCTAAGATCTGTGTCGGTATCTGTACTAGATGTCATATTAAAAAAAGAAGTCATAGTGATAATAGTGTACTAACAAACTAACTAAATATTCCACACAAACAATTTTATATCTTTACTTTCTACATATAAACTCACCAAACTATGTGTAAATGTCATCCTCTGGCCCCAAGACTCACAGTCTAACAAAATTATCTCTCTTTTGTCTGGGTATGCCAGGTATTTTCCTTCTGTAGGCTCAAAATCCACCCTGCCTAAAAAAAAAACCATTCTTTTTTATCTAATACATTTGGTACACTAATTGTGATTTCATACTAGTGGCTGGTGATAATTATGTACTTTTTTTTCTACTGTGTTAAAAATCCTATTCTTTACTATGCTCAAATGCAACAGCAAGATACAATAGCAAAATAATGAATATTCTTACAGGATGCTGTAGCAAATATTACAATTATATCCATGATTAACAACACTGTCTAATACTTGATAAAAATTAGTCAAACAAACTTACATGTAACTTTAGCATCAAAAAATGTGTTACACTTAGGCACACATGATACTTCTTTTACAATCTTCTGGGTGTCAATGTCCCATACTCTTAATTTTCCATCTCCACAAGCAGTACTTGCAAACTTCATACGGGGGCACATTGCAATACTCAAGACTGGTCCTGTGTGTTCCTTCATAACAAACAATGGTGCTCCTCCTTCCAAGTTACATAACCTTGCTTCCATATTCTCTGATGAACATCCCAAAGCCTATAAATATAGATAAATAGAAATCCTATTGGGTACAAACAATGTTTCAAAAGTAAAAAAGAAACAAAGTACTTATCACCTCAATTTTACTCGATGACTTGATTTGTGTGACTGGTGCTGTAAATCTAGTGACAATACCATCTTTATCAAAGGCTGGATACGTGTATGCTTGTACGGCATGATTGTCAGTGGCCACATAAACTCTTTTCTCTTTGAAGCAAACAGCAACTGCATTTTCACCAACACAATGTGAATTCGGATCATCATCTTCTATATCAACCCATATTCGTACATCACCGTCGTTTCCACATGTAATAATATGCCTGCACAAGTAGAATTAATGAAATAAGTCAAATAATTCCAAAGATTAGAGTACACAAACTTATTCAAAAGTAAAACTTACTGTCCATCTTCTGTGTAGCACACATCAGTGTGGCCTTCAGCATGAGCATAACGTAGTGGTTTGCTATCTATTTTCATATTTGTTTTGACTTCAAAGTAAAATAATTAACACTGAACAGCAATCGAAAGTATTTATATTCACTTTATTTTGAGTTTATTTTTGACAGTTCACAGCAGCCTTTGCAAATTGGCGGGAATTTAATTTAACCAATTCTGCCTAAATGTCAACGGACGATGAAATGTCAAAGTCAGGTGTTACTACTATGCAGCTTTAATTTGAAACAATCTGGAAACAATAGTCTAAGATTCTAATTATATAAAACAAATGACTTGTTTTGTAATGACTTTGGCCTGGTATAAAAAAAAATTGCTTAATATACAACAAATTACATATTTATAAAATATTTTATAGGTATACTTGATAAAATGTTATTTGTCTTAGTTATACCGGTTATAACATAACCGATAACGTTAGATAAGTAGATAACTAGATTTTTTGCATGATGGTAGTAGGCAATAAAAACTAAAATCCACGACTTCATAGTTCATGACATAAGCCGTCTTGTCTCGGCTCTCAACCAATGTGATTCATGCATTATTGTGATGGTGCCGGTTCGTATGAAAGTACAATAAAAAGGCGTTTTGACATCTGAAACTGTTCATTCGTAATTGTTATTCAAGCCCCGGTGGCGGTGTGTTGAATAGGTTAGATAAGTGTTATTATTAAAGCGGCAATTGAAATTGGGAATAAAGGTAAGAATCTATACTTTTTTAGAGTAGTATAAAATAATATAATTAGAACTTGTACGTTTCATGTTAACATAATGATGAAATACAGGCACATTTTTCTATCATACCCAATTAACCTTGAATTTTGGCGTGCAAATTTTTGATTTATTTTTAGATTTTAGTTTTAATGGTGTTGAAAGAAAACCCATGTTTCTATATAATTTGTGAAGTGATATTAAATTTTACTGAGTTTCATGTTCTTATTTTGTAATTTATCTTATGAATTAATATTGAAACGATTTTTTTTTCTTTTAAAATATAATATTCAAATCTCGTTGTCCATTTCAATACATGTTTAATTTATCATTTTAAATATTTTAATTAAAAAAAAACTTAATTAAGTAATATTTAAATATATATTTTACGCTTATTGCATATTTATAATTTTTGTGGTAAAATATATAGCTTAATTTTTATATGCATATATTATTGCATATGTAATATTATTTCTTATTGAGCATACGTAACTATTTATTCTCTTGATACATAACAATTCTATATGTTTTTAATACTAGATGGCAGATCAAGGATTTTTGGAACAACAGCCCGGTTTTGCTACTATCGCCATACACGCTGGTCAAGAGCCAGAAAAATGGAATTCGGCTGCGGTTGTGCCACCAATTACGTTATCAACCACTTTCAAACAACCGGCTCCTGCTGAACACACAGTAAGCCAGCTTATTTAATCATTCAATTTAAAAAAAAAAAATCCTCAATGAGCTGAACTTCAATATTTTTTTAAATTCAATAAGTAGTAACACAACAATGTTTTCGTAGGGTTTTGAATATGGCAGATCCGGAAATCCTACACGCAATACTTTGGAAGAATGCCTAGCAGCATTGGAAGGTGGAAAACATGGTTTTACTTTCGCTTCTGGGCTTGGAGCGATGACAACAGTGACCGCATTACTGAGCCAGGGTGACCATATTGTGTCAATTGATGATCTCTACGGTGGTTCAAACCGCCTTTTACGGTAAAAAAATTAAAACATGAAGTAATAATGACATTGATTTTAAACGACTAAAAGAATATTAATTAACTGCTTTCAATTTCAGGCAAGTTGTTGAAAGAATGGGGATCGAAGTAACATTTATAGATTTTACAGTTCCTGGTAATTTGGAAAACGCAATTAAAGAAAATACAAAGGTGAGACTTTTTTTAAGTCTATAATATACTTAGTACTAATAATTCACTTAATTTTCGGTTTTTGCACATAAGCTTTTTATTAACTTCCGTTTCAACCTTCAATCTTTTTACATTGTGAATAGAATTTTGTATTTGTCAACACACGCACACAATTTTGATATGATTAATGATCATGTTGGATAAGTAGGGACCTAATTGTTTATTTCATGAATAATTCTAGTAAAATTCATTAAAGTGGCGATATGGAATTCTCAATTGTTTTGTGTAAGTTATGAGGTACATGACACACTAGACAGTCCGGTAGGGCGTAAAGATTTGTACCGGCTTGCTGGAGCAAGAGAGAGAAATATGAGGGATGTTTGCCAGATAAGAGGGATGAAGTCGGAATGATTTGATGCCATATTTTATATACGCCAGCTGTGTGAGAAATACAGAGGTGCGCACCAAAACTTGCATAATATATGGTATTCATTGACCTCGAAAAGGTATACATATGGCTGGGTACCTTGCGAAATTCTGTGGTAGGCCAGGTCTGCCTATAAAGTATGTGCATCGTACAGTGAATGCAGTACTCAGGTCCGGTCTACAGTGGCCAACACTGGCAACTTCAATGTGGCTGTCGGCTAATATCAAGGATTGGCTCTTAGCCCTTACCTCTTTCTGATGATAATGGACGCTCATATGCTGTTTGCCGATGATATTGTGATAGTTGCCTAGATTGGTCTAGAGATTCGGAGCAAATTGAAGGCCTAAAATTGAGCAGAATCAAAACCGAATAGGTGCTTGTTTTGCGATTTCAGCAGTTTCTCCAGTCTGGTGTATTTAGCTCTTGCTGGAACTCTGCTCTGACTTTGGATACCTCAGGCCGTTTATCCAAAGAGATGGCGAGGTAGACCGAGACGTAACACATCTAATCAATTCTGGATCGATGAAATGGTGACAGATCTCTGGAACAACATGTGACCCACGGTTGTCCCGCAAGTTGAACAATAAAATCTACAAGTCCGTGATAAGATCTGTCACCTGTATGGATCAAAATTTTAGGCTGTGAAAAAGACAGATGAAAAAAGTTTGCATGTATCAGAGATGAATATGTTGAGATGGATGTGTAGTGTGACGAGAATAAATAAAGTGAGAAATGAGTAGTTTGAAAGTGGTGTCAGTGACTGAAAAGTTGAAGAGGAATCATTTGTTTTAGTATGGTCATGTAAAGAGGAGGGATGAAACGCATACTACTAAAAGAGTTATATACATGTGGATGGACGGAGAGGGAAAGGGATACCAAAGGTGAATGGATTATGTGAAGAGTGATATGAAAGAAAAGGAAGTTAGTGATAGCATAACGAGTGACAGGATAGAATGGAAGAAAAAAACATTTTGCGCGCGACCCTAAATAATACAGGACAAGAGCAGGAAGATGATGATTAGGAATAGCTATCTACTATAACTTATCTTTCTGTGAATGCGCTTGTATAAACTTAAAATGACGAAAATCATAATATTATTTGTAATGTGTTGCGTATCATGATTTAACCACAACAATCTTTATCATGACTGTTTCATTTCGAATTAATTAAGTACTATTAACGCTAAATGGCGATAAAACTTATTGCATTAAGAATACTAAAAAACGTGCGCAATTGACATTTCATTATCAAATAACTGTATAATCGGCAATTACTTTAAGTATGTGTTTATATTTTAGATGCTCTGGTTGGAGACTCCAACGAATCCGAACTTGAAAGTTATTGATATAGCTGAAGCAACCAAAATAGCTAAAAGTCGCAACAAAGATATTATTGTTGTTGTGGATAACACATTCCTCACATGTTACTTACAAAAGCCCCTAAATTTCGGTACAGATATAGTATTGTACTCTCTAACAAAATATATGAATGGTCACTCCGACGTCGTGATGGGAGCTGCGGTTGTTAATGACCAAGCAATGGCGGCTAAACTTAGATTTTTACAAAATGGTAAGTTTGATTTTTTAGTTTTTATTAATAGTTCTTTTCTAGTAATGCGACCACGTGAAAGTTAAAAATTATTATTTGGGAACTCCTCAAAAAAGTGTATACTGTCCCAATCTATATTACTTACTCGGACCAAATGTTAAAATGTGTACGCGGCGGTTAGATATAACTTTGTTTTTTATTAAGTGTTAGGTACATGTTTTTATTTTTGGGTTTATAAAAATACATAATTCACTTGTTCTTGAAGCGAGTGTTTTTTTTCATTTCGCCGCGTCGTAACAATAGAAAATTAATTGTGTCGTAGTGTGTAAATGTAAATGTGTATCGTAGTATTCGCGCAAAAATTTATACGTGAACAGCACGTGTGTTCAAGCCACACAGCAGGCCGAGCATATCTATCATTACGACATAGTGGAGATACTCGCTAATGAAATAGGTGTTTATTCACTGTTGCGAAATTTTATTCATAGGGAAATATTATCAATCATGACATAGGGAAATAGTTATAGTACACGATGACGTCGAGAAAATTTTCATTATCAGTTTGTTGTAGTATAGAATGACTTGCGGTTTACACGGCAACGTAGCCTGGTATGACTCATTTTACCGGTGATGAAATTAACGTCGACAATATTGGATCGCGTGTCTTTTTATTACGAAAACTCAAACAATTGTTTTTCCCTAAAAACTATAATATTTAATCAATGACCCTATTGGAAACCTATATCAAATGAATTGCTTTAATAAACCGTTACATTTCAAGACAGATCTTGTGTATAATTTAAGACCCCCTATTCATACAAGTCGCAATCAATAAACAATGTTTCATTCATTAGGAGCAAAGTCCGAAGCTTTATGCATTTAGTAGATATTATGATTTCGATATTACATAGTTATATCTAATCTTTTCAGCTATGGGAATCGTGCCATCGCCGTTCGATTGTTATCTTGTAAACAGAAGTTTGAAGACTTTAGCTTTGCGTATGGAACGTCATAAAGAATCGGCCCTAACTATTGCCAAATGGTTAGAAAAGCATCCAAAGGTTACTGAAGTTATGCATCCAGGTATTGTATTTTTTAACATTTTAATTTTTGACACAAGTGACACTCTAACTATCTATTAATGTAATGTATTTTTTATTGTTAAGGACTTCCGTCTCACAAGCAACATGAGATTGCCAAAAAGCAAATGACTGGTCATTCGGGTGTCTTCAGCTTCAAACACTCTGGTGATCTGAAAGAGTCTAAAAAGTTTTTAAGTTCCTTGAAAGTATTTACTTTAGCTGAGAGCTTGGGGGGATACGAAAGTTTGGCGGAATTACCGTAAGTAAATTGCATTTTACGTAATGTTCATTTACGTAAAGATTAAGTATAAAGATATAATTTTGTAAATCAATATAATAATTTACAGATCTCTAATGACACATGCATCCGTTCCCGAGAAACAACGAGAAGAACTTGGTATCACGGATTCACTCATAAGACTTTCCGTTGGATTAGAAGATGTTGAGGATCTCATTGAAGACTTGGATTTAGCGTTTAGAGAAGCATTTTAATGTCATAAATTTGTTTTAAGTTAAATCCAATCTCTTTTTTAGTTTAAATTTTTATGTTTTAATTTATTTTTATGACGTGACGTATTATGAAGTGCAATTAAATTAACCCTTCAGATACCGTCAATTAGAGACACAATAGTAAGACAATAGATGCGCGGCCACCGGTGGTCGCTTGGGGATTCATGAATTAAGTGCGCCAAACTATAAGTAGGTGCATACAATAATACATTGGACGTTCTTGGACGCACGTAACTTAATTTTACCGTAAACAGGTTTAAATTTTACAAAAAAAACGAAATAATCACATTTTTAAAATAGCTGTAAGCGTGTAGATTTTACAAAAACAAGACGGTTATTAAGTCTTTTCCATAATTTATTAGCACAATTATAACAGTGTTATTTTTTGTACCTAATAATCGTTTACAATATTGACATAAATAGGTATTGTTAAGCAGAATATAATTTATCATAATGCTATTCAATCATTAAATCTTCACATTCTTACATATGAATAAATCTAATTTTAAAAACACACAACTTAACATATCAATAGAGAAAGGTTAAGTGTGTGCATTAGTTTAAACCATTTTCGTGACAGTATTTTACTAAACTACTATTCCCTACCTCATTGTGGATAATTTATATAAAGTGCTATTTTATAACGTTTATAGAATATTTTTTCCGATACGATGCACAATGTTTAGAAACACTACAATAATTAATATAAATCTCATTATCATTTTGTTGACTAATGTATTGTCTGTATTATTTATTTATGTAATTTGTATGTAGCAAAAGCAAAAATATGTATATGAATATTTTGTTACTATTTTGCAGCATTGATTTAAAAAATAAAAAAAATGATGCTTTTAATTTTGTTATTTTTATTACCACTATTCAAAACCCTTACTCGAAAACTGGCTCCTATCAAACCCTTTTTGGGGCTTACAATTCATGAAGTTTCTGTATCCGCACTCGTGTGAAAAAGTAAAGGATTCGCCTATACTTTTTCAGTTTGTTAATTAAGTACATACTTACTTGTGCTGGTTAGCAGCTAGCCCTCTTAAAAAATTGGTCAATTTCTCATAATACTCATAAAAAATCATTTATGTTATAATATTGTATTTACACTTCTGGACACATCTATTGGTCCACCTTAGAGATTAGGTTTCGATGGCCCCTACCGAAATATGATTGCTAGATTGAACAAAAACTGTTGATGCAGTTTTAAACCTGATACATTTTACCATCTTTTTCGATCGTATTGTTTTAAATTTGAATTCAGAATACCATACGACATGGAGCTACGCCTAACAAATCGGATATGCGCCTTGTTAAAGGCAATTGATTTTTGAATAAAAACATGTTTTATCAAATAAAGGTTTAATTTAATAACGCGTGTTGCCTCCATGGGCATCTACCACAGCTCTCATACGATTAGGCATAGAGTTTATCAACCGCTCTATGAAATTTTGAGGGATCATCTCCCATTCCTCTTCTATGGCAGTTTTCAACTCTTGCATCGTCTGGGCAACTGGCTGACGAGCCCTAACACGTCTTTTTAGCTCGTCCCACATGTGCTCAATGGGGTTCATGTCTGGGCTTCTGGCTGGCCAGTCCATAACTGACATGTTCACATCCCGAAGATATTCCCTGACGATGCCGGCCGCATGGGCTCTCTTGCATTATCATGCATAAAAAGGAAATTTGGGCCCACATAGTCCGCGTATGGTATCACGTGAAGTTCTAAGCACTCACGAATGTACCTTTCAGCATTTAATGTTGGCAGCTGTGGTCCTGTAACAACCTCAAGTTGAGTTTTGCCGCTCGCGGATATACCGCCCCAGACAGTCCATGAGCCACCACCATAAGCAACCCTCTCTTCAAAGCAGCATTGTGCGAAACGCTCTCCCTTATGTCGGTAGACCTTCTTCCTTCCATCATTGCCATGTAACACAATTTTAGACTCATCAGAAAAGAGTACACGGCTCTTGCTGTGTCCAATTTAAATGACTGCGTGCGAAATGAAGGCGCGCTGTTCGGTGGGCTCGCGTTAGTTTGGGCCCATTAGCTGGCTTGTGGAAGTCGCGAAGTTGGTTTTGTATCTCAATGGAGGTAAGGTGACGATTTCTCAAGCTGGTCGTCACGATGAATCGATCCTGCCTTTCAGTTGTGACCCGAGATCGTGGCCTTCCTTGGCGACGAACAAAGCCGCCAGTCTCTAGGTACCTCCGATAAACATTTCGGACCGCAGATCGACTTAAATTAAGTTGAGCACTCACGTTTCTTTGGCTGTGTCCGGCCTGAATAAGTGCCACAGCTTGGGCGGCGACTTCAGGTGAAGTATCCATAGATTATTGATAGAACCTCACCTTAACGTTAAGAATAAGTAATGTTTGTTGCAAAACCAAAGATATCAATCACTTTTTCAAGAATTAAATCCAAGTAAACCAATAAAACCAAGTTTTCTTAGTATTCGATTGTTTGATATCAACAAACAGGCTCCAAATTGTCTTGTTTCTTTAAATTCTGTGTTCGAAATTCAAAAAAAGACTATTGAATGAAATTGTGAATGTGCCAGGTTCAAAACTGCATAAAAACTTTCTGCTCGACCTAATATAAAATTTTAGCTAGGACCAAACGAAACTGAAAATACAAGGTGGGCCAATATATGTGTCCAGAAGTGTATTTTATCCTCATATGTTGAAAATCGCTGTTTCATACACATTGCTTTTGTCATTGGGCTTTCGGTTATACCTACTGTTATACACAATAAAATGCTGCAATGACAAACGACAGCCATTGTAACATATACTGTGGCTCCTTGAAACAATTGCCTCCAAGCCTGCAGAAAAGCTCCCAGTGACACACAAACTGCCGTGGCCCACCTGGATATCTCTCAAACTAATGCGAAGCTAGGGCTGCTGTAGGTACGAGGTACCTACTACTGAGTCTGTTTAGGGTATACCGATGTGCCACACTGCGACCATAGAGTTCCGCCTTAAGTGATGCCCTTTCTCTAATTTTGCTCTGTTCAACTGATTCTAAAAAGCAGCAATGAAGAAGACCACATACGTCTAACGGAATTTCAAACATTCAATACCTCGAGATGGTTAAGCAACTATGACGAAACCAATTTAAACAAACTGAGCTGATGTAAATGGTGGATCTGTTGATGAAGCCGGAAGGTGGGCACTGGAACACTCTAATGAAACGATATACCTATAAGACGGCCGAATTATCTTGACCGCTCCGAACTTCAAACCAGTGAACGTATAGGCAGAACCTTACAAACAAATTTTATTTTTCTGTCTTTTTTTGTTATTTTGAAGTGAAAAGTATTTTTTTTTTTTTCTAAAAAAGGTTATTATTTATTCGAGCAGTAACATAGCAAACTATTAACACCGTCGACACTGCCGAATTCTGATGAAAACTCATTACCTAATAGGTATCAAATTAGAATTTTATGTGTGGCATGTGCACAAATTATTATTTTACCAAGATTAATTATTAAAAGGTATTTTCACGTTAATAATAACGGAGTGTAGTAGTAGCAAAAGTTCTATCATTTTTTAAATGGTGACTTTAATGTTAAGCTTATACCTAATTACGCAAATTTTACGTTTTTAAATGTTGTGTAGTTGCATTGCAGGTATATGAACTTGTACGTTTTCAACTTTTCAACGAAACGGTTAAATAACCGTTGTAACCCTTTATCATTCTCGTTAAAACCCAAAATTCAATCATTTTAGCGGGATGTTTTAAAACTTTTATTGTTTGTCATTATTTTTTTTAACATTGACATTGACAGTGTTGACTTTGCCATCAAACGCTGTCAAAAAGGTAACAAAACAAAAACAAACTTTTCTATCACAATGGTTTTTGTTTTTAATTTTATGTTAACTAACTTTAGTAGCGTCCAATAATTTGGGAAAGACTATAAGCTGAAAATATAAAGTTAGTAAATCCTAGCCTTAACATATCTTATAAGTAGTTGTAAAATACTTATATTATACATTAGACTCCAATTCATTGTTTAAAGGGACTTGTGTAATAGTTTTTAATTTTGAAATGAATTTCATATATTGGATGGTATTTAGCCTCTTTTATTTATTTTTGCGGCATTAGGCATCTTTATTATTTTATTTTTATTGTGATTTGATCGTGAACTAGTCATTCTAGACTAGTGGTTTCTAACTTGGTTTCTAACCTTTTTGATCCTGTCACCCTATATATAGTTTAGCGTTGGAAACTGATTTACCGCTCGTCTCCGACTCTATCGACTTCATTAGATTTATAAAAATTTGTACAAATATATTGAGTAGGTTCCTACAATCTCATTACCTCTTTAGGTACATTATAACCTTTAAAGACTTTACTAAGTAAGCTAGCTCATTTATGTCCCACGGTTGGGCAAAGGCCTCCCTGTTCCTTTTCCACACACGTCTGTCTTTGGCCATTATGGGCCAGTCCCTCCGGTAATTGTCCAGCACATCTCTCCACCTTCGCCTTGGTCTAAGATTTTACTAAACATAACATTAAATTATTTAGTGTAAGTTGTTAGGTTTGTTTAAAGCAAAGCTCAGACTTGTCATTTGATTACACTGTTAGAGCACGAAATGCAGTATCGAACTGGATTTGGTTGTATTGGTCTGTTATAATTTACCTTTTGCAGAATACCAGTTTTGCCCCTGCAGGGGTAATTACCATGGTTCTAGACTAGTAAGTAGAAGTGGTGGATGCTTTAGGTCATGTAGGGCATTGGCTCCAGTGAAAGAAACCTTTTTATTGTTATTGGGACTTTAAACTCTAATCAATGAAGATATTTCACCGCTTTTCTAATTTCTTCTTTTACCATATGAGATGTTAGGAAAGCAGTGAAATATGTTAAGTTTTTTTCCAGATAAGTAAGTCTTGGGTCCAGATTACATGTTCAGGTATCTTATTGTATATTGGTGTGATGCAAAGACATTAAACATATACTACCCTGTGATAGCATCATGCCATTTGAATCGAAGTCATTTATTTTATGTGATGGTATCATACTTTTTTTTAGCTCAAAAACTCATATTGCCATGAGTTGGAAAAAAAATATGCACTCAAGTGCTCATAGTAAGCGATACTCTACATATATCAAAATCTTTTGTAGAGTGAATTATACATGCACTAATTTGGATACACTGATGGCAATTGTGTATTTGCCAGTCTGGTGTTTATTTTTGTATGATATATATCACTGAACAACCATTAACGCTAAAAATTAATAGTTAACTAAAATCGCATCAAAATTGCTTCCTTCAAAAATGAAATAGAATTTAGCATCTCAAATATGTGAGTTTATTTTTTACCGACTTCCCAAAAAGGAGGAGGTACTACGTTCGGCTGTTTGTATGTTTTTTTTTTTTTGTATGTTTGTTCGTCGAATACTCCCCCAAATGTGGACGGATTTTCAAAATTCTTTTTTTGTTCGAAAGTAGATACTTCTGAGGTGGTCCCATTATCACCAAATTAGGATCTGATGATGGGATCTTGGAGAAATCGAGGGCAACCTTCAAATTTTATAGGCTCACTTATTGATTTTCGCATATTTTATGAAGTATCTTGTGTATTTGCGTATGGTCGTCACCATCTCAGGTAGCTGGGCTGATGATGGAAGGTACAAGTAAGAAGTTACTCGAACAGGCAAGGACTGTTTTAGTAAATTGTTTTGATGTTTGATAGGGCATTTGCCACATTTGGTCTCATGATCATCAAGTCATGACCTGATGCTGCAGTCAGGATAGTCTGCAGAGCACCTAAGTCCTCGACAACAAACAGCAGATATATCGAGTTTAGGCTCATTGAAAACGGCTCGATGTGTGGATAAACGTACTGCTAATAAAGAACACCGAAGTACATAGAGACCTGATGCTGAAGCCAGGAGCATCAGGAAAAGTACAAACCTTGAAATTACAGCACCGTAGTCGTGTTTGGGCTCATTTAAACAGGACTAAATTTTAAGTTCATTGCAATGTTGACATAAATCTGGCCTGATGCTACAGCCGGGATTATCAGCATCTAGTCTAATGACTGATTGAAAGATTTACCTTTCGGCTTCATCATCAGATCAGTTCGATATATCCTTTCCCTCTCCAGCATCTAGTCTAATGACTGTTTGAAAGAAGAGGGGGAGAGGATATATCGAACTGAACTGATGTTGAAGCCGAAAGGTAAATTAATGTAATCTAACCGTGTTTGGGATTATTAGAACCGTTATGAGATGCGCTCTGACTATAAGGTATTTAAGTTTGACTGAGGGGTACTTTTTAGTGGTGGTACCATAACTAAAAAGTGTAAAATAAAAAAAACTTTTTACAAAAAAAATATAACCGACTTCAATGATAAAAAACACTGAAAAGTATCAAATAACTTTAATTTTGGAAGTCGGTGTTAAATAACGAAGAGACTAAACTATTATAGAAACACCGACTTCCAAAATTAAAGTTATTTGATACTTTTCAGTGTTTTTTATCATTGAAGTCGGTTATATTTTTTTTGTAAAAAGTTTTTTTTCTTATGACTAATTGGCAATCTGCATCAGAAACAATGATCCTAACTGTGCTCCGCGCATCAGTAACCGCTCTGAAGGAGAAGGTACGCGCATCTCCATAAGAAACACGCATGTTCCACAGTCCCCTTGAGAACATTTATCATCCGACCATTCCATTTATCCGAGCGCGGACCATGATACACGAGTCACGACACATACGCACGAAACGTGGTTTTTTGCTCGCGTCCACGAACAGACAGCTTTCCTTTGTGTTCGCCAAAAATCCGCCGCTGATTGGAGCGCTAAGCGCACCGTTGCACGCTCCAGGAGCGCGGACGAGTTAGTTGCAGGAGTGTGAAGCGCAAGAGGTTAAAATTGCCGCACTTGTTCCAACAAATATGACGCTTGTTCATTGCAGATGACACTACGCTGGGGCATCGTAACAGCTGGCAAGATCAGCAATGACTTCGTGAACGCTTTTAACTCGTATCCCGAGAAGGGCGACCAAGAAATAGTCGCGATCGCAGCCAGAGATAAGAACAAGGCTGCAGAGTTCGCGAAAATTCACAATATTGCAAAAGTGTTCGATAACTATGAGGCATTAGCTCGTAGTACCGATATTGGTAAGGATAATGGGTAGCTAGCTGTCTGACCGTCCAGTAACTGTCCGGACCGAGCCCAAGTCGTCGACGGCGCGCACTGTTCCCGCGCGCCTCAAGGTGTTGTCAGCAACAGCAGGATCGAAGCCTACTGGGGCCAGGGTTATCCGAGTGGGAGCTCGAGCCCCGATATGAAGGCTACAAGGAACGGAGTGGGTTTTTATTCAGTAAGAGTTTGACACTATCTCCCGCTCCGCCCAAGAGCGGGGATTGTCATTGGATGATTTGCACAAAATTAAAAAAAGGGGTGGTCGATGGGGATGAAAAAGTTTCAACCGCCACCCTGGTGGCAAGCTCAGGGGTGGCCGATTGGAGTAAACCAAATAAACTGTTTAAAAGCGCGTACAAAAAACTGTCATACGCATTGTTGCTATGCGAGTACAACCGAGTTACGCACTGTTGCCGTGGCTTTCTGTACGACATTGACACATCCGGCGGTTTCCTTTTTTGAATAACGGCTCGTCGAGTATAAACTAATGTTTAAACTCTAGTTTTTGATTCATTCAAGGTACAACACACGAAACGTATTTTGTAAAAAAATTGATATTATAAATATTTCATTTTTAGATGTCGCGTACATCGGTGCTATAAATCCAGACCACTATACGCTCACCAAACTCTTCCTTGAACATGGAAAACATGTGTTATGCGAGAAACCGTTCTGTCTGAACGCGAAACAAACTCAGAGTTTGATCAATCTTTCCCAGAAGAAGAAATTGTTCATCATGGAAGCAGTCTGGACTCGCTTTTCTCCAGCGTACATTTACCTTGAGAAAGAGATTGAGGGAGGGAATCTTGGAGAAATTAGATTCGTTGAAGCAAATTTTGGCATTTTCTGTGAGAGTGATAGAGTACAGTAAGTTTCAGACTTGTTTTATGTTTGCTTGTAGCTGGTTACGTTCTTACCAAACTCTTAAGGCCTACTGTCCACAGACGCGTAGCTTCATAGACGCTTATTCCTTATTATACGCGCGTAAACCGCCGCGCCGCGCCGTGTGGTTGCCCCTTCGTAAACAGTTTTATAGTGTTGTATGTAACATATGAGAAGGTGCCAAGTGAATAAAGACGCTTAATGAATAATGACGCGGAAGGTGCCAAGTCTCTTCGCGATCGCGTCGTATCACTTACGTAGCACTTCGTAGTACTACGTAGATCAAAATACCAGTATCATACAAGTTTCAATTTGCTTCCAGAAAAAAAGAATATGGAGGGAGCGCTGTGCTTGACATCGGTATATACCTTTTGCAACTATCTCAATACGTCTTCAAAGAAGAACCAAAAAAAGTAACTGCTGTTGGTAACCTCAACGATTCGGGCGTGGATGTTACCGAGACAATCATTCTGGAATACGGCGGCGGCAAGCGGGCCGTGCTCAACACACAGCTCGGTTTGACGCTCCTGAATAGGGCTATAATCTATGGAACCAAAGGCCGCATCACGGTGAGAATGGAGAATTAGCGGCTAGTGTATAACTTACACTCATCAAAAATGCCATCACATTTTAGAGTATTACTGCAATATATATGATATGTTTATTTGCATGAATATAGGTATGTAACATGTTCTTAACATTTACTGGGGTCTCACTATATTCGGCATTTCAGCCGTACTAATATTTAGCTGTAGCCGCATTATTGCACCGGCGTTCGCGCACTCATTGTCTTTCTATTGTGTCTCTAATTATCGCGATTGAATTAATTGACGTTGTTAACTTGAGTTAATTTCTCACTATGTACGTTGGTAACATAAAGCCGTACCGTTGTACGGATAGAACGAATTTTTGCGCGAAGAAAAGGCTTGATCGAAATACTCTTTGTGCAAACGAAAGCTATTTCCAAGATTGCTTTGACATGATGTTTCAGGACATTAAAGTTAGTTATTTATGATCCACATTACCAGTTTACAGATAGGAATATTTCTTTATAGCTGGAGGATCCGTTCCACTTCCCCGATAAAGTGACAGCTGTCGATGGAACATTGAAGATATTTCCGCTGCACACATCCGACCTTCCATACAACTTTGGAAATAGTGCGGGACTTGTTTATCAGGCTGTTGAAGTAGCACGGTGCATTCGGGCCGGTATGTGTGATCTTGACTTCTTTACAATGCATGATGTAACATAGTGTTGCGTGAATTAGGTTTAATGGCTGGTCTTTTGATCATAAAGGTCTCTTGATCTTATAATTATCCGAATCAAACTTTGATCAAATGTTTTAGAACTATTTTAATACAGCGATTAATGTCATACAACCTATAGTCACAAAATATATAGGTACAGAAGTTAATCTACATACCGAGCGTAGATATAAAAAGTGAAGTAGGTACATACATGACATTGTCTTCTGTACCCATCTATTTTGTGCTATAGTGGAGAAGTTTCATGATATTGTATATATCATATTTCACCAAACGAAATTATAATATAGATCAACATTAATATCGGTGAAGTCGTTTTTGAAATCCATCAGTAAATAACTGACAAATTAATTATTTAAGTTTACGCCAACGAGAGCAGTGGTGGCCGAGTGGTAATGGTCCCGACTTACGAGTTGTCGGACGCGGGTTTGAACCCAGCCAGGCACATTACTTTATGTAATTTATTTCATCACCACTGCTCTCAAAACGGTGAAGGAAAACATCGTGAGGAAACCGGCATGTCCTAGAACCAAAAATTCGAAGACATGTGACATTCACCAACGCGCACTGGGCCCGCGTGGTGGATTATGGCCCATTCCCTCTCCTAGAGAGGAGGCCTGAGTCCCAGCAGTGGGAACATTAAAAAGGCTGACGATGATGATGACGCGCAACGATTGTAGTCTCGCACTGGAGAGTCATCATTTGACCTAAATGAGATTGTCACACCACAAATCATTCAAATGCGCAAGAGTTTTTAGGTCACATGTAACCATTCACGCTGGTCCTAGTTATTTTACGTACATCTGGGGCATTTTTTTTAATTTTTAGTTTTCACGGTTATGTATGGTAGTGTTTTTTTATTTCATCACATTGGTAAAGGGTCGTGTGACGTCACAGTAGAGTACCGCGTGAAACGAAATTATTCTTGCAAGTGTAAAGTGGCACAACTTCTAGGATTTTTTAAAGATTTAAGGTTTTTTTTAAATTTTTTTTTTTGATTATTTCATTTAAATAATTGGTACTTCTCCATTCAAGACAGTAGATATTTATTGTCATAGAATCTATAAATTAATTTCTTCTTCAGCTTATCCACGATGTAATTGCATGTTGTTGATGATGCCTCCCATACATTTTTGCCCATCCTCCTTTTAACATAGAATCTTTACGAACTAAGAAACTTTATGAAATATGAAACATAATTGTATAAAAAATTAATAATTGTGTAATAAATAGGCAGGACCATGCTCCTTTAAACATTGCACCGATGCGAACGTTAGAATAACTAGTTAATAGGTATCAAAAAAATACACATAAAATGAAGAATTCAACATTTAGTGTCCCTATTTTGCCTGCAGGACTGATTGAGTCACCCCGCATGCCGCACAAGGAAAGTCTTGTTCTGGCCAAACTGATGGACACCGTAAGAAGTCAATTGGGAGTGCATTATGATGTGGATGACCAGGAATTCCCATGAATGCTCATAACAATACTTTTGAAAGACTCATGTAATAGTCTCAAGATTGTTTATATTAATCCGCTATATTAATCACCAGGGTGCTCATTTAAATTGTATTTAGGTGGGTTATATAAATGGATACTGTACAAGTTGGACCGATGACCTGGTCAGGGTCGCGGGAATCCGATGGATGCGTGACGCACATGACCGGTCGTCAAGGCGACGTTTGGGGGAGGCCTATGTCCAACAGTGGACGTCGTTCGGCGGATATGATGATGATGATGATGATGAATGTAAAACAGTACCTACCTAGTAGATTTACTTGGTGTGTTATAAAATATATTTATTTTATGCTCTACCTGTTTTTCTGTTATGAATATTCTAAAATATACATAGATTATTTAAAAAAAAATCATCTAATCAGTAGAATATCCTTTCAGTAAGACATGGCTGAATTCGAAGCAACTTTGAGACCTGACTATCAAGACACGACTATGCTTACAGAGGGCAGTTTAAGCAAACACAGTTTTAATAAATAAACCACATTCACCAAACAACCACATAGTCTGAATTAGTGCAAAATTTCATCCAAATCCGTTCAGCCGTTTAAGCATGATGGAGTAACAAACATACACACATGTATACAAAGTTTCGTCTTTATAAAATTTGTACGAGGTTGTTTTGCCGTAGATACTAGATCGATCGGGCGGATAGTGTATTACTTATTTGTGTAAATATTGCCGGTATTATCAAGTCCAATTGAGCTGATAGTTGGAATTGCTGCAGTCGATAAAGTAGTCATTAGAATTTAATCTGACGCACGAGAGTTCTGATTGAGATTAGGACTAGGACATCTTATCGACACATAATAGATCAACAAAAACATTTGTATTCAAACTTATCCAATGTTATTACCGTGACCTGGATTTTCTGAAGTTTATCTATCAGTCATTCGTGAACCTCTGCTCAGTAAAGGTGAGTAGTAAATTTTGCGTTCATTTATAAAATTAATTTATAATTTCCTCATTTCTATTTGACTTTGGTAACTAGATTCAAAGTTTGAGTAAACTACTAGCCATTTTTGATGTAACAGCGGTCACAGTATCTAAGTTGTTGGGGTTTATCCCAGTCTCCCCTTCGAGTTACCATGACAGGATTACTTGTTACATACAGGGACGGTGAAGTTCTGAGTTTGTGTCGTTTTATAACAAAAACTTTTTGAGTGATTTTTATATAATTCTCCTAGTCTAAAAGCGGTGGTGCGGGTAAGTGTGTTAAAATATTGGAGAATACGCGCAAGTTAATTAGGCTGGCAAAATTTTGGTACCATTACAGGTGTTTTAATGCTTCTAATTTTGAGCAACAAACCTAGCATTATAATGATTGGGGACGCCATAATTATGGTGGTAAGTCCCCTCTTTGAGGAGTGGCTGGAAAGACGTCAGGGAGTATTCATCTCCCGCGTGGTGCAGGTCCTTATCAGACTTGGTAAGTTCGGGAGGTTTCTGCACCGGATTCGTGCGCCGCTTGGGCGGAGCACCGCCGTGTCCTCGTGGGGTCAAACAGTGGCAACGACCTCTCTCTCCGGGCCCATGTACAGGCCATGATCCGGACCGAGGAGGAATGGTAGGCGTTTGCTTCCTTCAGCGAAGCAGTAATGTTAGTAATGAAGTAAGCGACACCTCATGCCCCAGTCGCGGGGATCCCGACCCTTATTTCCAGCCACCGTAGGCGTGAGCTTCCGGTAACCGTCCAGACCGAACCTGAGTCGTCGACGGCGCTTAGTGTTCCACGCGCGCCTCAAGGAGATGTCAGCAAGACCGTAAGGGCTCAACAGGTTCGCAGGCTACTGGGCCATGACTTCGCTTATGAAAGGTAAATCCAGGGTCCTGGAACAAAGGCAAATAAGGAACATAGGAGTGAATTTAGTCACTAAAAGTCTGACACCCCTCCTCCACTCTAGAGTGGGAGAAGTTATTGAATGATTTCTCACCGAAAAAAGAATCCGTAAAATGATGATATGTATTCATTACAGATGACACTACGCTGGGGCATCGTAGCTGCTGGCAACATTAGCCATGACTTCGTCAATGCTTTCAATTCTTTTCCTGAGAAGGGTGACCAAAAAATAGTGGCAATTGCTGCCAGAAATAAGGACAGAGCTGCAGAGTTCGCGAAAGTTCATAAAATCGCAAAAGTGTTCGATAGTTATCAGGCATTAGCCAGAAGTAGCGATATTGGTAAGGATATTACTGTCCACCTAGCCAAGTTGCTAATCTGCAATAGTTAACGCTTGTAGAAAGATACAAATGTACGGGAATAACGTCGTCTCAACGCTCAGTCACGTGGTCAAAACAAAAGAATTGGCGGCAAGGTCAACTCGAAGCGTTCGACGCAAGCGAAACGGTTGCAACTTGGCTAGTGCTGGTGTATTAATTAAAAAATATGCCGTGACATGCATATTTTTTGCAAAATCGACAACGATGACTTGAATACAGATAAGGTATAGCGGTATATTCTGATAACGTGATTTTGGTGAATATTTTGATTTTTAGATGTCGCGTATATTGGTGCTTTAAATCCAGACCACTATGGGCTCACCAAGCTCTTCCTTGAAAATGGAAAACATGTGCTATGCGAAAAGCCGTTCTGTCTAAACATCAAACAAACTCAGAGTTTGATCAATCTTTCCCAGAAGAAGAAATTGTTCATCATGGAAGCTGTCTGGACTCGCTGTTCCCCAGCGTACATTTACCTTGAGAAAGAGATTGAGGCTGGGAATCTTGGAGAAATTAGATTCGTTGAAGCTAACTTTGGCATTTTATGTGAGAGTGACAGAACGCTGTAGGTTTCAGACTAGTTTTGCTTTTGTTTGTAGCTGAGTACATTCTTAACAAATTTTAATGAATATGTGAAAATAAGAAAATAAAAAGAAATTAAATTGACTTTCAGAAAAAGAGAACTTGGAGGTAGCGCTGTGCTTGACGTCGGTATATACCTTATGCAACTATCCCAATACGTCTTTAAAGAAGAACCAAAGAAAGGAACTGCTGTTGGTAACCTCAACGATTCGGGCGTGGATGTTACCGAGACAATCATTCTGGAATACGGCGGCGGCAAGCGGGCCGTACTCAACACTCAGCTCCATTTGAAGCTCTTGAATAGAGCTACAATCTATGGAACCAAAGGCTGCATTACGGTGAGAATTAATGACTAGTGTGGAAATAAATCTACACACAACAAAAGTGTATAGTTATCAGAATATTGCTGCAATTGAGGCTTTTGAACGTTTTTGAACGTCATTGAAAATTAGCCTCAAATTGACAATTTTTAGTTATTTAATTGTAGCCGTAAATATTCTGGAGTTGGAACCGCGTACCTGAAAGAAGACCTGCCGTTGGAAAGCCTTCTGCAAGATAGACCGATGACCTGGTGAGGGTTGTGGGGATTCGATGCATGCAAGATGCACAGGTCTTTGTGGTGACTTTTGGGGGTCTATGTACAGCTGTAGACTTCTTTCGGCTGAAATAATGATGATGATGAATTGATGCCGTTAACTAGGGTTTATTTTTCCCAATTTGCAAAAATGCAATTATTCTTTATTTTTGCATAACATGAGCTACGTTGTTTGAGGAATTAAAGTAATATGTCAATCTGGAAGACTACTACTTGATTTGACTAATTCAATTCTGTTCTAAATAAAACATCTTAATTCATTAATCCCGAAGCGTTCAATAGTGCAGTGGTAAATATTTATTTACTAAAAATTTGCAACACTTTAGGTGTGTTTAGTATACTTTTGCTAAAGACACGTGGGACAATACATAGTGTGTTCCATTCGTGTGAATTAAAATGTTGATTGGAAGTGACGCAATTCTGTAGAAAACAGAGATGGTAATTATTAACCCATGATACTAGTAATATTCCTTTATAGCTGGAGGATCCGTTCCATTTCCCCGATAAAGTGACAGCTGTCGATGGAACATTGAAGAGATTCCCGCTGCACACATCCAACCTTCCGTACAACTATATAAATTGCGAGGGACTCGTTTACCAGACTCTTGAAGTAGCACGGTGCATTCGAGCTGGTATGTATCATCTTACTTCTTTATGTACGTTGGTCTTTTGATCAGAGTTTTGAAGAACTGTTGTTTTAGGACTATTTTAACACTGTGATGAATGATGAATTATCATACAATCAAAAATTCAAGACAGTAAATATTCACTGCCATAAGACCTATAAATTCGCCATTAGATTTTATCATTAGCACTCCTGCTTCTATCAGTGACGTAGTTGCTTGATGGCTATCTGACATTTTTGACCATGCTCCTTTAAACATTGCACCGATGTGATCTAAGAGATTTCGAGATTATTTCGGGAAACATTTAGAATAACTAGTTGATAGGTATAAAAAAATACACATACAATGAAGAATTCAACATTTAGTGTCTCTACTTTGCCTGCAGGACTGATCGAGTCACCCCGCATGCCGCACAAGGAAAGTCTTGTTCTGGCCAAACTGATGGACACCGTAAGAAGTCAATTGGGAGTGCATTATGATGTGGATGACCAGGAATTCCCATGAATACTCAACGTGCGATAACTTTTAGAGGCTCGTGTAATAGTTTCAAAATTATTTATTAATCTGCCATATTATAATTCTGTTTCTTAATCTAATAATAAGTTTAACATGCAACTCTTGTTCTGTAATTAAAAGCAAGTAACTAAATATGCACGTATTTTATTTACTTTGTATTTTATTTATTTTATGTATATGTTTTGTAACAAAATTACCTATTGCATGAAATACTTATATTCTTTCGGAATTAGAATCTAATCAGCGGAGAATTCAGGAAGCCTTGTATTAAATAATAAATAATATTTAAAACTAAAATGATTTATGGTTTTTAAATATTAATACGTCATTTATTTGAAGATAAGAAACCCGTTAAGAAATAAGTTCTTTTGTGTTGTCCCCAACACTGATAATAAGCTGACTGATGAAACTCGGACATTTCAACATGTATAGGTAAGTATTTAAGTTTTTTTTTTTTTTTTTAATTTCGACAAACCCACGGTCAATGTTAGTGTTCAAAGTATGACTAGCTTAAATTGTGTAATAAAAAATTAAGAATACGTTAATGGCCGTGGTAATGAACCGAGTTATCAACATCGAAAGAGATAAGGTGACCTTGTTCTTTAGGCGCATGGAGTAACAGGAGATAAGCAACTCCCTCACACTTTAAAAAAAACGTGCAAGTCGGCCTTTTGCATATTGGTTCTGTATCTCAAACGTAGTATTTTTAACCTAAATGTTGACTAGTAGATAATATCTTGTTTTATTATTTTGCCTATGTACATCAATGTAGTTCATGAAGTTTAAACCTATAATATAAAAATGAATAGCTAAATGTCTTGGTAAGCGCTAATCTCGAGATCAGCTGAACCGATTTCGGTAGTTTAGGGTAGTGTAGGGTAGAGTAAGGTAGAGTAGGGTGTATAAAAATATTCTGCTGCGGCCTTACCACGTGTTAAAAAATCAAGCGTGCGAGCGTGGAAGAAAGATGGAGCTATACCCTATATAGCTACATCCTTTTAACAGTTTAGTTTAGGTCGTAAAGTGGATCATGTTAAAAGATCGTGGTGGGGCTGCTGGTCTATTTTTTAAACGCCGTGGCAGTTTAGATCATTTTAGCTAGTTTACTACGACATTTTTTACAAAATCGGACTGACAATAGTAGTCTAATCTGTAGAAAATTAAGACGAGGAGAGCTATCAGTTCTAATTGTGTTATTCAGCTAAAATGTCTCGGTCAGATTTTTACAGAATAACACTACGTTTATCGTTCGTGACCACATAGGTGAAGCTAGTTGTCCATCATTAGAAATTAGCATCAAAGGTGAAATGATAACTTAGCTCTAGCTCACGTAAACTAAAATCTCAGATTTTAAAGATACACGAGAGGCTGAGATCCACTTGTTTTTTTTCTCTTGCATTTACGACTGACTTTTGTCATTCGTGATAGCCATTTAAAGGTAGACAACTTTTATTTCTACGACTGATGTAATGTAGGTACTAGATAGGTAAGGTAGAGTTGTGGAACTTAGCAATTGTTCCTTTTGTTGTGGTACCCTAAAATACCAAGGTATTATATAACTGGTGTAGACTGGCTCTGCAATCAATTCATCAGTTGGATTATAGGTCAAGAGATATACACCCATATAAGAGATATGCCCATTGCCCTGTAAATACGACGCGATCGTTACGCCACATAGATTGTGTTCGAGCGCAACTACAGATAGTCCATGATAAATAACAAATTCTTTTTACTTAAATATGAACGTACATAGGTACAATGTCCTTCAGAAAATAAGAGCTGAGACAATAAGGTAGGCTTAGGGAAACCCAAGTGGTCAAACGCGAGCCTATCCATAATAATAAAAAAATCCTATAAGTGTGAAAAAAGGAGCATAATATTATAATAATATTTTTACTATCCACAAATGTATGTAAAAAAAAAAAATACTCTATCCATGGAAATAAGTAGCCACTCCCTAGTGTGGATGCGGGATGTGTGAATGTAAGTATGTGTTGTGTGGTCTGGTGTATATATTATAAAATCAGAACAGCTTTCCCAACAGCTTTTAAACCTCCTGATAAGTCATAAGTGTTGAGAGCCACTGATTCAGTTTCTTTTTGCATTCAGATTTCATATTTTGAACTCATTTTTTCACACATATGGTGTTCCTAAACCAAGGTTCGCCTAAGTTAAAAGGTAGATGGGTACTTTGTGAAGTAGGTACCTACCTAATATTTTCTTATACAAATCCAGTTCAATGCAGTCTCCTTGTTTGTTTTGTGGTATAACGATAAAACCGCCTTTGTTCTGTTCAATGTGTAGGTATGTGTGTTTTCCCCTTAGAAGATATTGAACAACTTTCTTACCAACATTATGTCAGTTATGTTCGAAGTTTCAAGCCAGTGTACCAAAATGGTTAGCTGTAATAGAAATGACAGGGTTCAAACCCAGGTAATACTCTTACCTGCTGCGTAAGTCGCCCCGGGCGTCGGTCCTGAGTTGTCGTAGTAGTCGGACGGCGATTCCTTGCCACCGTAGATTCGGGCTGTCAGGCGGCGAGTAATGGGTAGCTCACCGTGGGATAAGGACCAAGCTCAAGTGGACGGTGCGTTCTGTTCCACGAGCGCCTCAAAGAGCTCTCAGCATAGGTGATGGGGCTCGCTTGCGCCCCATCACCCTATTACAGTCTTCAAATTGCAGGCTGGAAACATACATCTCATCCTATTAGGTGTTCTTACTTGTTCATATGGCCCACGCCATCGAGTATAACGTCATTTGGGGGTAAAGCTTGACAGGGATTTCCTTTCCGTATCTTGGGAGGCAAGCCCTGCAGTTGATGTAGAACGTGATCGACTCCTAGGTATAGGTGTGGAATATTTTCAAAGTGTGTCTGCTCATTCAGAACGAAAGTCTGCAAGATTCATGATATCTTTGCTGGCTTTCCCCCTTTTACCCATTACTTTTCTGTAAAGAATCCAGGTATTGATGATGGTTAGGTTCAAAAGATGGTAAAATATTCTACCATTTTCTGCTTCTGATACAAATTCTATACCTGCCAAGGTGAGAATCCATAAGATCGACACCTCCCATATGTGCATTATACTCTTTTACGAGTTTGGGGCCAGGATTTTCGAGTTGATTCTTGAACAATAGACTCCAAGAACTCACTAGTAAAGAAGTACGTAAAAAATTGGTAAGGTGTATCTAATTCCAAAATATTAGTAGATAATTCTTCAGAATCTAAAAAAAATATTTTATCTTCAGAATAGACCAGATTTTGTTTTCTCCATAGTAGGTAGATTTCTACCTCCACTTGGCAAATAATTAGCGCTTTAAGAAGTTGAAATATTAGGTACTATTGGAGGGTTACTGTACCAATTCGCGTCGTCAGTTGCTAAGAATAGAATAAAATAGAATAAACTTTTTTTTTTTATCATCCATAACATGGATATCTGTAAGAGCTGGATCAATGTCTTCACCATCACCACTTAATGGTTCTAAAGGAGATCTTCTAATTCATCTAAAAGCTCTTGACGAGACGGATAATAATCTAGGTCTTCCCCGTCGGATTCCATCTCGTCGTCAGAAAGTTCGCCACTTTCTAGCATGCGAAGCATCTCTTCTATATTTTTATCATGCATAACTAAAAAGCAACACAACAACATGCAATAACCAACCACCCAGTAAAGTAAAAACTTTTGAAACGTGTTAGAACAGGTAAGCACTTAGCGGAAAAAATTTTTACTACTAAAAATGCATGAAGGGTCGTTTTCGGCACAAAGATATTTTGGCGTTTTTACGAGTCAATGATTGAAATGTGAAGTAAATTAATAATTAGCACCTAATTGGATCAACTTACCTGGTAAAATAATATTTTTACTCGAGAGAAAATAATAAACGGACTTAGATTTTTTGAATTGAACTTAACTTGTTAACTTCGCTTGGCGCTAAGTACTCAAACCTCTGTCATAATTCCACAGATAAAATATACTGCTAATACAAACTAAAGACTGATATTCTCGTATTTTTTTCTTCATAGATGACAGATTAAAAATGCAACAGCTAATAACATGACAGTTTAATATTTGGCGGGTTACTTAAACTTTAAGTTATTGTGCCATATTCGGCACAAAATGCATTTAGGGGTTAAGCTACGGGGACCATCGCGGACCATCGCACACGACACACACGCGACGTCACGCGATAGGTGCACGCGCGTACGCCGGCTTATCGCAATGTTGGCCCCTATACCAATAACACGGAATATTAGGTAATAGTTGCAGTGGCTGCGAGGAATAAAAAGAGAGCTGCTAATTTTGCTAAAACAAATCGCATAGGTACCCATACTGAAAGTCTTCGATTCTTACGAGACCTTGGCTAGGAGCAAGGAAGTTGGTGCCTGTTGTTTAGAAGTTCATAGAAATATCTATCCGAGTAGTGAGTACCTATCACAAATATTTATGCCACGCTCATCCAGCCGGATGAGCCATAACTTGCCCAGTCAATATATGTGATAACTCTGAGATGCGCGTGGTACCTACACAAGGCGCCATCGACCGTACTGATTCTCAGACTCCTGACGCCAGTGGCGTGAGAGCTGTGTCAACCTCACAGATTTGGTCGCTATTACGGCTTCGCAGAAGCCGGTGAGCGCCGCCAATTTTCTCTGACTCCGTACCATGGCCGGATGCTAGAGGTCCCTACCAGCCGCTTAGTGCTGGATAGACTTTATGTATAGTCTTGGGCCCTCTGCATTCAAAATTCATCATCACCATGCCCTAGTCTTGTTTTATTTGAGGTCGGAGCAGCACGTTTTTTTTCCTGATATCTTCTCATGAAATGTTTATGTCTGTTATCGAAGTTAGCAAGTCATTGACTCTTTTATCTCACTCGTAATGCTGGAGAAATATTACCCATTTTGTGATCACAGAAATTTTAGGTAAAGATTCTAATTAAGTATATAATGTTAACATCATTATCTCATGACATATTATTTAAAAATGTGCTAATGAATTACATAATGCAAGTTATCATGTCAAATATAAATAAATTGAAATTGCGCTGGTGGAGCTACGTAATATTGTTTGTAAACTTCGTTAATATCTACTAAAACTGTAAATTGATTGTAAGTAACTACGTATTTTGTTTTCATTTCTTCACAATCAACTTAATTTGCATACCTAACAGTATCTACTTCTTTATTTAATGTGCCATTATTCATGCATGTCGATTATCGTGAAAACAGTCGGTGCACATTTCATGAAAATTTTACATAAATTAGCAATGGGCTGCGGGTAGGTTACCTACTTAATGGTATTTGTATGACGAGCGCATTTACTGCCTAGAGTTTTTCTCTAGATACTAAGTAAATATCGTAATGGCTTAAAAGAAGGCATCGGGAAGGTAGTCGCCATCTAAAACCCGAAATTCTGCCTACAGCGTTTTAGGGACTTCGGGACTACATACGGGTTCTGAGACTGGAGAATCGGTTTACTCTCTGAATGACCCCAGGAAAGACGGTGGCACTAAGATTATGTGTTGTCGTGTACGAGACAACGAGGCTTAGGGGAGATCCCCCGTCCGTTCTATCAAATTTACATTTGAAAAAAAAAAACGTTTAAAAAAAAACAATAATTTGGAAATCCATGGGCATTTATGGTGATATAAGTGGGGTAAATGAAAGATGATAATCTGACTAATCGACAGTTTCAGGATTATCCATTATTTACGCCACATCCTGTATAGTTTTTTAGTTGGTTCGATTACCGCTTGGGGTAAGCTCGTCGAGAAATCTGTGAATGTAGCTTTATTTTTTTTTCAAAAGTAAAAGAATGATACCTTTACATAGCGTATCTAATTCTAAACTACTTCAAAGATTTAGTCCCCTCAAGTCTCATAGATTAATTTGTTCCACAGGTATACAGGTACAAAAAGGTCAACTACCCTGCCCTGTTTAAAATAAGCTACAGTCAAGATATTTCAAAGATTTCAGGCTAGTAGCAGCAGGTTGTTTACTTCCCACGCACGTTCATAGATTTTTTAATAATTCTATAGGTAATAATAGTCTATGGAAGGCACATATTCAGCAGTACATGCCAATACCTCCTCTTAACATTAATAGATACAGTACATCAGATAATTATTCATGTCATATTTTCCTTACCTGTTGCTGTTTTTGTACCTACTCCAAATTGTTGAAAAAAACCCTTCTGTTATCTATTGTTAGGGTAATACCCATTTGTTATGTTAAATTTAACAAAGACGACGTTACCATTCTTATTAGGTAAGCCTTACTAACGTCAAGAGTGCGCATTTGACGTTATCAGATATGTAACAATGTTTTTAGTATAAAAGAATTTGGATGTAGGATAGTTCTTCCGGAGCTTGACTTAAATACAGGCTGTAAGGGCCAGGAGTCGGGCTTGCTCAGTAGATGAAACTGAACTACTTTTCACAGTCGCATACAAACTGTCCAATCAAGATTATAATTTTGTATGGAGATGCCGATTTTTTTTTTCCGCTGCCTGAAAAAAAATCTTGTGGAAGGTTGTTCAGGTTCGTCCACTGAGCAAACCCTTAAAGTTTGCGAAGGCCTGTCCCTTACACCCTGTAGGTATGTATTGTAACTACCACAATTTATATACATTTGACTATATCTATCTATCTATCTATCTATCTATATCTATATATATAAAAGAAAGTCGTGTTAGTTACACTATTTATAACTCAAGAACGGCTGAACCGATTTGGCTGAAAACTGGTGGAGAGGTAGCTTAGAACCAGGAGACGGACATAGGATACTTTTAATACGGATATTTTCTTGAAAATCTTTAATCTGTTTCCACCTCCGCCATAGAGCGGGAGAAATCATTGGATGATTTACCCAACAGAAAAGAAAATAAATCTGGCCATCTACGCTAATAAAGGGTCTTTCAACAAAAACGGGTCGATGCTGAATTTGAATAGAACAAACTGCGTATGATTTAATAACAATTTTATTTGAAAGCCCCATTATGCCATTATGTGTGGAATATGACATCGTTCAAATGTCCGCCACGGCTTCGAACGGTAACATGAGAGAGGCCCAATTTTCAATTACTCTGCTGCATAGATCCGGCTGCATCTGACTGGTCCTCTTCCAAACGTTCCAAAGCCTAGTAATAAGTATATAAAAGTAAGTCGTGTTAGTTACACTATTAATAACTCAAGAACGGCTGGACCGATTTGGCTGAAAATTGGTGGGGAGGTAGCTTAGAACCAGGAGACATAAGATAGTTTCTTTCTGATTAACTGTAACATTTCTTTCCCCTATTTTGGTTAGCTTCTAGTCTAACCAGACTTTTACATGGAGTGGGAGGATCTAACTTCCACAGCCAAGGGTAGTTCGGGATTTAAATAATTTGCTAATCTTGTTATTATTACTGGTTCTGAGCGAATCGGTTCTTTATAGAGGACAATTTTTTTTTTTCAACCGTGGTTTATATAGTAATCTATACTTATAATAAATCTGTAGAGAGGTCAATTCTGTACATGAAATATATTTCCAAAATAACTATCAGGGGGTGATTAGTGATCGATACTGATGCTAAAAATGCAAACAGTAAAATTTTTGTCTGTCTGTCTGTCTGTCTGTCTGTCTGTCTGTCTGTCTGTATGTTCTTTATAGAAACAAAAACTACTCGATGGATTTTAACAAAACTTACTACAATCATTCTTCATACTCCTGGGCAGGTTATAGTATACTTTTCATCACGCTACGATCAATAGGAGCAGAGCAGTGAAGGGAAATGTTTGGGGAAACGGGAGAAATTACTCCATTTTTTAAGCTTCCGTCGCGTTTGCAGCCTTAATGGTTAAAGCTACACAGAAAACATGTATAACGGAAATGTTCTCCTCAAAATTATATAAAAAATGTCCCACGACAGCATACGTCTATCTTTTATGGTTAACTCACAATAACACGTGTAACTCCCGATAGCTTAGCAGTTCTGAGCTTTCTGTTTATTTTTGTCTACTCTTACGTTTATAACACTGAATGTCGCTGGCATAAGCAACAGGATCCGCGTACAAAGTCGCTGGCAGAAGCTAGTTACTCAATAATTTCGTTAATTTTCTTCAACAGAATTCCATATCACTTCAAGAAACTTTTACTACTTCAAGAAAAATTAGTCGCCAATCGACATGGAAAATTTTCACTGTCATTGAATCGAAAAATCCTACTTCTAAGTTTGAACCAAAATAAAAAATATTAGAAATGAGGTCGACTTACAAGTACGGAATATTTTTTATTGAGCTGAATTAATTAAACAGCATGATAATGCTGCAAAAATTAATAAAAATACTAAATACATACATATTATAGATAAATTACACCCAGACACAGAACAAAAATGATCATGCTCATCACTTAAATATTTGTTCTGGGTGGGAATCGAACCCACGACCTCCGGCATAGCAGTCAGGGGCACTAACCATTATTAGACCAACAGACCAGTCAAAATTAAAGGCACAATAGAAAGATAATGAGAGAGCCACGGATTAAAGAAAAGTAGAGGAAGTCATCAGGAATCATCTTAGATATCGCGCGTGTGTCAACATCAGGCGAGATTCGCCTATTACATGTGCAGGTGAATATGGCATCTATTTCAAAGGCACTAGCGTTCTGAATAGAATAAATTGGTTACAGCGCCATCTAGCGTTGAGTAGCCTAACTCGTTGTAAATTGGTTAAAACTTCTTTATTGTTTGTGTCATGTCAAAGAATAACAACTTTCTTACGTTGTAATAAGACCTAATTTATGAAATCAATAAGAATATGATTTGTAAAAGTTAAGTTTGTAATTCGTAGCTTCGTAGCCAATCATATTACTGTTTTTTATGTGTGTAATGTACAATTTGATACGCAAATGTGTGAGTTTGGCGACACTGGTTCCCGTGCTTAGCCACGTTAGGGGCACTTCTACCTATATTTTCTGTTCTGTGGACAGAGCGAACACCAGTGTACGCTTGGGGTTTAATAAATTAAGATCAGTTTTATTTTAAACATTAGGTATAATATTCCTATAAAACTATTTTGTAAATGAACTTGGACTTTGATGAAATCAAATTGATTAGGTATATATAAAATTTCCGTCTACTCCAACAGGGAAAAACTGAATAGGCGTAGAAGGCAAGTGGAATAATGTACATACGTTCTACATATTCGTACATGTAGGTTACTACGTAGTACATATTATATAATAGGTCAGGCTGTCTCACTGGCATACTCAGGGAAGAGTCATATTTGTCATGCATGAATAAAGATTTTAACTTTCCTATTTGCATAATTAACTGCGTTTTGCTTTTAAATTAAGTACGTAGAAAGGCGCTATTTGGACGCCATCTAGCGAGTATTATGAAGACTGGTCAAGAAGCTAATCAGCGCGCTTGTAAAATGTTGCCTGTGTACGTGAATATGAAGTGTTGAACTAAAAGTGCGATAGATAGTGCTAGTAGTTCGAGAAATTAACAACTTTTTACTAAACTTCAATGATAGTTAGATAAGCGATATAATCCGAACTTATACCTATTCCTAGAGTATAAGCTGTTTTTTTATAGGCAGGTATAGCTACATGAATTTTATTTTTACACCTGTCTTCTTTTTTTAGAGGTAGCTTTTTGGGACTTACGACTTACGTAAGAAAAGTAAAATATACACGAGCCTTTTACGTATTTATTTGACATAAGTATTTATTTTAGGGTGGGCAAAGATTTTATATATCCTAGTACTAGATTGACTACGACAGCCTCAAAAGCGTACCTGAAAAGGAAAGTCAGAAAGAGTCCTGTCATCTCGTTCTACTAATGTGTCCATACACTAGCTACATACTACGGGACAATTTTGCTCAAAAGTTAGTTAAAGATATTTTTGATACATCAAAATAGACATTCAAGTTAAAAGAACAATTAATATGTATAATATGCTTACCAAAAGGGAACTGTGAGTTTTCTCTGTAATGACTAGGAAATAGCTGATGTCCGTATTTATTATAATAGCAATATCCTCATAAGCGAGTATGAAATACCTATACTGATAAAAAAATGCCTAATGTGTGTGTAAGTACCTACGTAAGAAAATCACTTCTGAACGGCTGCATCTATCAGAATAAGGTTTGTCTGAAAGAAAAAACTAGTTAGTTTATAATAAAACTAATGTTATTCTTTTATTTTTACTTTATTAAAAATAGACTGATGCGTGACATCAAATTGTACATTTTTTATAACATTAAATTGCACTTATTACTAACAAATAAACAATAAATAATACATTAAATAAATGATCCTCGACTGGTTTATAAATTTATTTATACTAACTAATACTAATTATTGCCGATGCCCGTTAGCGCCACAGGAAATTTCCGAAAGGGAAACCATGGTCCTGAAACACAAAAGGCAACTGAAGAACACGGGTAGATTTATTCAGTATAAACCTCAAATAACTTGTCCCGCTCTACCTTAGAGCAGGATAAGTTATTGGAGATTTTACCACATCAAAAAAAGTCCCCCACTATGTTCGTTTGTCTATATCTGTTTGCAATCAACTCAAAAATTACTGAACGGATTTTTAACAACGGATGAACTTAGAAAAGGGTATATAGATGTAAAAGAATTAGGTTTTAGTATTGATTTACTTCCGACTTAATGTGGCGACTACAAAACTGTTGCTGAAAAAAAATATTTTTAAATGGCACAACTTCAAAGCCACTGTTGCCGATGGTTCTCGTTTCTTGGAAATCTACAACAAAACATAAAAAATAATATATTACTAGTAGTTAACGCGATGTGGCTTAACACATACGTGCAGCATTACCAACCTACCTAAGGACTAAACTTAAAGACAAGTAGACTATGATTTAAAATGAATATAATTCTCGAATGTACTATATCGATGTTGAAGATTTTGGAGCACACGCGGGTCGTTTTAAGAAGTGGTCACAGATAACTATATACTGAATTGGTCCGAAGACACGTCCCGCATGCCGCACCTCTGGCCGCCGCTGCTCGCCGCTTTCCGTTGTGTCACGAGAGCAGCCGAAGATCGCCGAGCGGCCGAAGACGCCCGATCAACAGAAAAGATAAAATTTGTAAAATTGGTACGCGCTTGACTTATGAGAAAAAAAAAATTGAGCCTCCTCAGACTTTTTACAAATTTGCATATAATAATATAAAACTTGAACAGTATAGACAATCAAATTTTATAAAATTTAGCACCCAGTCCGTCTTCTGAGTTGTTTATGATGCCCCTTCTCTATGTATTTTTACAGGCAGCTAATAGTTTTAATTCCCGCATGAAATTCAAAACGATGTTTGTTGTCACCCTACATAAATATTTTGTAAACAAAACAGAAAACTTACCAAAAATGAAATTCCACAACCAGGATACCCATCACTATTGCGAAACTATACACAGCAACGTTTTGAACATCTTGCACACTTTATACTTTACTAAACATTGAGATAAAAATTTGTAACAATTAAAAATACAACTTTAGCCCTATGAAGCATCAGCCATATTGTTTATTGATGTCAAATTCTGTCAAATTGAAACCTCCTAAATGTTGCCTTTCATAATTTGAAAATTACTACGAATAGCTACTATATCTAAATGAAATCATCATTAAATACAAGAAGAATGCGTATAAAATTACAAGAAGTAATATTTGAAATAAAATATTTAGTTTCAATTCATTTTATGTCGCATAAACCTATCAAAATGCATGAACACGGACTATTTAACGACAACTGGAACAATCTAAATACTACCATCTGTTTCTTATTTTTTTCTGGTAGTATGTGAGAAAGGGACACAGAGGATTTATCTCAGTGTCTTGCTCCAGGCCATTTTTCCCTTTTGCGTGTCAATAACACACATGAACTTAATGCTAATGATAATAAAGAACACTTTAGAGACTGTCATATTTCTTCGTAGTCAATCTAGTCTACTCTAGTAGGATATATAAAATCTTTGAGGGTGGGTTGTTTCAAAATGTCGGTTAACGTTACATACGAACGGTTAAAAGTTACTATTACGTGAAAGGTTTTACGTACGTCAAATTCAGAGCGTTGTTTCATCACATAAAAAAACACACAGTCAAAATTATTGGGGTTGCCAGTAGAAAGCAACACATTTTCCCAATAAAAATGTTCGGGAGATTTTTTGAGTATGGCAAAATTGCATCGTTTATGTCATAATTTGATTTATCGGTTCAACAACGACAACATCAAAGTGACATTAATAACTAGCATATTATATTCGTTTAATTCATTAACAATAAAGAAAATATAAAATGGATACGTTTACACCAAAGTAAGTACCAACAATATATAAACACGATAATATTTTTAAAACTTTAAGATAAGCAACGCTGTTTCTCAATATTTTGGGTTCACGAGGTGTTTTATTTTTACAGAGAACGCGCTGTAAATTTCACACTACTGGAAAAACAGCGCTTCCAAGCACTACTTGAAAAGTATAAGGACACCGGCGGCCTTAGCGGCCAAAACACATCGCAAACATCTATTTTAAAAATTATCATCTCTGTATTTGTTAATTTTGTAAATCTTTCAATGTAAGTAAAATATTTTAAAACTCAAATTTCATTTATTTGTATAACTTTAGCATTTCTCGTGAAACATAACGAATAGGTACCTACCAACAAACCAGACCTACTTTCGCACCACATAGGTACTTTTCCCGAGAACAAAAGGCCTCGCAAAGACCTGCCACCCGGAGCCTCGTAATGGGTAAGGCCGCCGCTCTATAAGGATTTATATAAGGATGTGTTTACTTGGTCTATGGGTTTTACGACAAAATTTCTGAAATATTGTGAATCAAATACTGACTCACTTCCGTTCGGGGGCTCGTATTTATACGCGGAGCAAAGAAAATTCTAGATACTGACGTCTCAGGATAGTTCCAGAACAATAGAGTCGCGTCGCGGGGCCATAAATCAATTTTATTGCTTTGTCCTTCGCGAGTCACTCACGCGAATTTCGACTCTATTGTGAATGGCGGAAAGTACCATTTCTCTTATCCACCTACAGATACCTACAGATTACATACCTACTAAATAGTAGGTACGACGAGTACTTATGACGGAATGTTCCAGATCTTGCCAAGCTAGGTAGGTACTTTGGTTCTAGAGCTTTCGAACAGTAATGCGTTTTAATTATTCGTTGCTACTCTATAATTTGTCGGAGATATGACGTGTTGAAATTTAACGGCGTAACAGTGCCCCCCTCTTAGTCATGCTCGTCCCGAGCATTATTAGATCCTTATCCTTATCCTATTAAGGGGCCGAGATACAGCTCGGACACTTCGACCCATGTGGATCTTTTGTGGTCCCCTAGATAGCTTACTCCTCCCCACCCTCGCTGAAAATCTCCTTCATAAGTTTCACAACGAGATGCGGGGATAAGAGCCTGTAATCCTCTGGTCTTGGATATCCTACCCCTAGAAGACTCATTCGCTTGTTAGCCAAAGCATCGCATGTGCACAGCAGGTGCTCCATGCGTTCTGTATGTTCCTCACACAACCTGCACATGGAAGTCGCGGCTAGACCCATTTTCATGAGCATGTCGTTGGTTCCAAAGTGCCCTGTAAAGGCACCCATCAGGTAGCGGATTTGCCCCCTGCTCATATTCCAGATACATTCCCGTGCCTTGAACGTAGAGCCCAGGAATTTCTTGGAGTGTCCCAGACCCGTAATAGACAGCCAGTGTGTTTTTTGGCTATGATCTGCATACTCCCTGAATGCGACCTTCACGAGGCACGTCGAAATGCCTACACATGGTTCTGGTCCCACAAAGTCATTTGCGGAGCCCTCTCTTGCCAGTTCATCCGCCATTTCATTACCATGGATTCCCTTATGCCCTGGGACCCACATCAACTTTACCCTGTTACGCCTCCCAAGCCTGTTCAGGGCCCGGATGGCGTCCAGAATAAGTTTGGAGTCCACCTTGTAGGACGCCATGGCCTTGATTGCAGCTTGACTGTCACTTAGAATATAAATAGATTTATCTTTGGTTTGTCTTTCTATATTCTCTTGAGCACAGGTTATTATGGCATATGTTTCTGCTTGGAATACTGTTGCCATCTTCCCTAAGCTTCTACTACATTTGTAGCCTTTTGCGTATATTCCCGCTCCTGTACCGGATTCCATTTTGGATCCATCAGTGTACCATACCAGACTATCTTTTTCTGGTGGTTCAAGTCCCTTAGTCCAGTCTTCCATTGTTGGGATCTGGACCTTAAAGGACCTTTCGAATACAAACATGGTTTGCATTTTATCAGATATCATGCTTGTTACCCGATCCAGGTCCTCATTCCTATCGAATCTTGTATGGTTAGTCTTTGGCTTAGAGGCATCCCATAGTCCAGCAACAGCAAGACGATGCATTGCCTTCCTTGCCTCGAGTTCTACCATCATATGCAGGGGAGGGATGTTGAGGTATCTCTCTATTGCTGCCGTAGGTGTTGTCCTAAAAGCACCCGTTATTCCAAGGCATACTGTTCTTTGTAGCTTGGTCAGTGGCGCTTTGCACGTGGCAAGTTTCGTTCTTGTCCACCACACTATGCTGCCGTAAGTGATAATTGGTAATATCATTGTTTGGTACAGCCATCGTAGCACTTTAGGTTTTAGCCCCCAAGTTCTACCATATGTGGAGCGACACATACCGAACACCCGCAGGGCCTTTGTCGTTATGTTTTCCACATGAGTTTTCCACCTGAGCTCCTTATCAAGAGTTACCCCTAGATATTTAACTTCGGTGGACCATGGCAACTTGATTCCATTGAGGGAAGGGTTTCCTAGATTTCCCAGTTGCCTTTTCCTCGTGAATGGGATAATGACTGCCTTGCCTGGATTGATAGAGAGATGGTTCTTTGTACACCAATCTTCTGTCATCCTCAGCGCTTGTTGTAACAATCCAGACACTATGTTCGGGAATTTACCATTAACCATTATAGCTATATCGTCTGCATAGCCTACTGTGTAGAATGGTCCGGTGTTGAGTTTGGTGAGTAGCGAGTCTACCACCAAGCACCACAGTAATGGTGACAGCACTCCGCCCTGCGGACAACCTCTTGTCGTTTTCGCGCTGAGTCGGTCTCCCATTATTTCCGATCTGACTATTCTGCTCTTTAGCATATAGTCGATCCAATTACACGTGGTATCATTGATACCATGCTCCTTTGCAGCAATGCGTATGGACTCAAATGTTGTCTTATCGAAGGCTCCCTCTATGTCGAGGAAAGCCCCCACGCAGATTTCTTGTCCCTCTAGCGCAGCCTCGGCCCGACTCGCGACATAATGTAGTGCCGTTTCCGTGGACTTGCCGGGGCTATAGGCGCACTGTAGTCTATGTAGAGGGAATTTCTTAAGCGGTCCCTCTCTTAGGTACTTGTCTACCAGTTTCTCTAATGATTTCAAGAGAAAGGATGTAAGACTGATAGGCCTGTAAGCTTTAGCTTCTAGATCCGAGCATTATTAGATCCGTGATACGGCGCCAATCTGTCCACATGGACAACCTTAGGCTTCTCTCTTAACCCTTTCTTGATGCGGTAGGTTACATCGTTGATCCTTTTTAGTACGGTGTAAGGTCCCTCCCATCGAGCTTGAAGTTTCGGCGACTTCCCTTTTCGTCGAAGCGGGTTGTGGAGCCAAACCAGTGCACCTTCCTCAAATCCCTGGGCGTTGGCATTACGGTCGTATCTCGTTTTCATTTTAACGCTGGTGTTCATGCTATTCTCACGTACTCGTTTATGCACTTCGTCCAATTGATCTTGAAGGTCACTTACGTAGTCCGTAACTGGCTTAGTCTTGTCAGGTGGCACGCCAGTTATGGCATCGACTGGAAGTCTCATTTCCCTGCCGAAATTCACTCTTGCTGGGGTATGTCCCGTGCTATCATGCACTGCCGATCGGTACGACATCAGAAATAGTGGAATATACCGGTCCCAGTCTTTCTGATGGTCATCGACAACCTTAGCCAGATGATTCTCCAGGGTTTGGTTAAACCTTTCCACCATTCCGTCCGACTGAGGATGCGCAGGTGTTGTGCGTGTCTTATAAATTCCCAGAAGAGTACACATTTCCTGGAACAGCGCAGATTCGAAGTTACGGCCTTGATCGGAATGGATTTCCAAAGGTGCGCCATACCGACATACTACTTCTTCGACCACCTTCTTCGCCACTGTCGTCGCTTCCTGATTGGGTATGGCGAAGACTTCGGGCCACTTTGTGAAGTAGTCCTGGATCACCACTATGTACTTGTTTCCGTCATTCGTAACTGAGAAAGGTCCAGCGACGTCGATGGCAATGCGTTCCCAGGGGGCTCCCACATTGTACAGCTGAAGCCTGCCCCTGCTTCTAATCTGTGGTCCTTTCACAGATGCGCACGCTGTACATTTCCGACACCATTACTCTATGTCATCTCTAAAATTGAGCCAGTAATACCGCTGTCTCACTTTCAGTAGAGTTTTCTTAATTCCCAGGTGTCCTCCAGAAGCACCATCGTGTATCTCTTGTAGCAGGGGGACCACTTCACATCGTGGTACTATCACTTGTGTGGTCACCTCCTTGCCATCGTTCGATTCCCATTTCCTACAAAGCACATCATTTTCTAGGACTAAACTGTCCCACTGTGCCCAGTAGCTCTTTGTGACGGGACTATGTGACGATACTTCACTCCACTGAGGCCTAGTTCCGTTACGCTTCCAGTCCAGTATAGGTCGGATATCGTCATCTTCTTCCTGGGACTTCTTGAAGTTGCTTTCAGTCCTAATTAAATTCACGTGTTCTCGGGCTTCATTCTGTTGGCAGTGTCTACAGTCCTCATTGCACGGACGTCGCGACAAGGCGTCAGCATTATTATGCCCTTTTCCACTGCGATGTTCCGTCACAAAGTTGAACTCCTGCAGCTGCTCGAGCCATCTTGCGACTTGGCCTTCAGGGTTTTTAAATTGTAGAAGCCATTTCAATGCAGCGTGATCCGTCCTTAACGTAAACTGCCTTCCTATGAGGTACTTGTGGAAATGCTGCAAGGTCTTTACCACAGCCAGCAGTTCTCGTCGAGTCACGCAGTAGTTCCTTTCTGGCTTTGAAAGTGCCTTACTGAAGTAAGCAATCACGACCTGTCTGTCACCTTGCACTTGTGACAACACTCCTCCAATTCCCGTGTTGCTGGCATCGGTATCAACGACAAATCTTCCGTCTCTGCTCGGATACCCCAGTATAGGCGCTTCACATAGCCGTTGTTTCAGCTCGTTGAATGATGACTCGTTCTTGTCCCAGATAAAATCTCGTTTATCCTCAGTCAGCTGATGTAACGGTTTTGCAATGTCCGAAAAACTCATAACAAATCGTCTGTAGTATGTGCACAACCCTAAAAATGCACGTACTTCTGTTTTGTTCCTTGGAACTGGCCACTGTTGGACAGCCTTTATCTTCTCAGGATCGGTTCTCACCCCATCGGCGGAAATAACATGTCCCAAGTAGCTGACCTCCCTCTTGAACAGGGCACACTTCTTTGGGCTTAGTTTTAGGTTAGCCCCTCGAATCCTTGTGAACACTTTCTCCATGTTCCTTAGGTTTTCCTTAAAAGTGCGGCCCATTATAATGACGTCATCTAAATATACCAGACAGACGTCACCAAGAAGGCCCACCATGACTCTCTCCATGAGGCGTTCAAATGTCGCTGGAGCATTGCACAACCCAAAAGGCATGACGTTAAATTGCCACAGGCCGTTGCCAATGCCCGTACTGAACGCTGTCTTTTCTTTATCTTTCTCGCTGATTTCCACTTGCCAATAGCCACTTTTCAAATCAATGGTTGAAAACCACTTCATATCACTGAGCATATCCAGCGTATCGTCTATCCTCGGCAAGGGATAACTGTCCTTCTTCGTCACATTATTCAGCATTCTGTAGTCCACACAGAATCTTGTACTGCCGTCCTTCTTCTTCACCAGAACGACTGGAGAAGACCATGGGCTCGTAGAAGGCTCAATTATTCTGCTATCAGCCATGTCCTTTACCATTTCTGCTACCTCAGTTTCCTTAGCCCAGGGTATACGGCGCGGTCTCTGTTTAATTGGTCTAGCATCACCTGTATCTATCTCATGCTTGACGAGACCTGTTCTTCCGCAGTCTTTTCCCGTTGCAAAGATATCTCGGAACCGTAGCAGAAATTCCCTGGCTTGCTGTAGTTCCGAAGCCGATAAATTGCTCTTAGAATTTTCCAGAAGTTGCTGGATGTGATCAGATTCACCTTTTATTTCGTCTTGTTTCACTGAAGATGTATTGATTTGCCGGAGATAATTCACTCCTTCACATCTCCCAACAACACTGTTTTTCTTCAGTTGGACCTCTTCTTTCCCAAGGTTCACAATCCTTACCTTGGATCTCCCTTTCGTCATTACTAATGTTCTCGCGGTGATGAGCTCCGGGTGCCGGCCAGTATCTTCAACCAAAACACATCTTGTTTGCCTGATTTTCTTAGGAAATTTTACTTCGACTAAGGTTTCTGTTCTTGGAGCCAGTGTAACATTCTTTAAACAATACAAGTTGCATGAGTTATTTCCTCGCAGGAAGACTTCTTGATCTGGGAATTTCAATACTCCCCTATCGATATCCAGGATACATCGATTGTTCCGCAAGAAATCCAGACCCAGTATGCAATCGTCAGTAATATTCGCTATTAACACAGGGTATATGCTTGATCACCAATTTTGAACTCGATTTCTGTATCACCGAGGACGGAGACTGACTGGCCGGTTGCTGTCTGAAGTCGGCAGGATGGGGACTTTCTTTGCCACGAGATGGTTCGTTTCAGCAACTCAGGTCTTACAATAGTTCGCGACGCCCCGGTGTCAACAGTAAAATTGCAAGCACTATGATTCAGCGTCCCTTTGACGATCAAACTATTTCCGTCGTGAACTTGATTGATGGTGATGGTTGGGGCCTTCAGTTGACCAGCCAACACCCGCCCCGCGGCCCTGGCGCCTTTTAGTTTAACGACTCCTCGTTAACTTGAGTTCCGGAGTCCACACTTCCCCTCTTCCTCTTGGGGCAATCCCCACAACAGTAGCACGTCGGAATATAGCGGGACTTTGTCGAAGAAGAAGCCACCACTTCCCTGTGACGTGGCTGTGTTGTAGGCGAGACCACCATTTCCCGAACTCTGTGCGTACGAGAATCTTGTCGCACGGCTTCCACTTCCAAAGCGTGAGCCATCGCACTCTTTAGAGTTTGGTGGTGTCCGAGTCGCACCGTAGCTCTGACTTCAGTATCCCGTAGGCCGTCGATGAATGCTTGCACCAGATTTACTTCCACCGTCTCTGGTGTCATCAACGTGTATGCACGCCGAACTAGCCGTTCAACCTCGACTCCCCACTGCTGGAGACTCTCGTTCGACCTCTGCGTTCTCTCACGAAGCTGCGCGCGGAAAACGTGCTCGAGGTGCTTGTCTCCATAACGAGTGTCTAATCCCTCCATGAGACGCTCCAATGTCCTGCTGTTCGGAGGAAGGTTCTCTAGGACCAGCAGAGCGTCCCCTCGTAGAGCCAAAGTTAATGCCGCAAAAGACTGCTTATCATCCCAGCGGTTTGTTTCAACCAATGTCTCAAATTGGTACTTAAATGCCGTCCAGGAAGACGTGCCATCAAAACGCGGCACATCAAATTTTGCGGCCGATGCACAGGGGGTGTGTGAAAGTGAGCCAACAGCAACGGGCTCGCGTGCTTCGAGCTTGACAATTTTTTTATTGATGTCCAGCAGTCGATCTTCATGGCCATCAATTCTTGTTCCGTTATACTATCGTGACTCGCGAAGGACAAAGCAATAAAATTGATTTATGGCCCCGCGACGCGACTCTATTGTTCTGGAACTATCCTGAGACGTCAGTATCTAGAATTTTCTTTGCTCCGCGTATAAATACGAGCCCCCGAACGGAAGTGAGTCAGTTTTGATTTCGACTGCGAACGAGAGCGATCTACCTAAGTGTGCGAAGTGATTTCATCTAACGACCGAGGCGATAGTATAACGGAACTCTAGTGCTAACTGGATTATTGTTGACTGGACAAATAATCCAAATCACAGTTAGCACTAGAGTTCCGTTATACTATCGCCTCGGTCGTTCCAGAACAATAGAGTCACGTCGCGGGGCCATAAATCAATTTTATTGCGTTGTCCGTCGCGAGTCACTCACGCGAATTTCGACTCTATTGTGAATGGCGGAATGTACCATTTCCCTTATCCACCTACAGATACCTACAGATTACATACCTACTAAATAGTAGGTACGACGAGTACTTATGACGGAATGTTCCAGATCTTGCCAGGCTAGGTAGGTACTTTGGTTCTAGAGCTTTCGAACAGTAATGCGTTTTAATTATTCGTTGCTACTCTTTAATTTGTCGGAGATATGACGTGTTGAAATTTAACGGCGTAACAGTATAAATAACTGAGCTTTTCTGTAGAAGAACTTATATCACCTTCGATTAGCCTTGTAAATAGTAGAGCTACTTCCTTTGATACACGGTATCTTGCAATAAATTCTTGTTCATACCAATTTTTTTTTTACATTGGGCAAAAATCATCCAATGACAACCCCCGCTCTTGGGTGGATCGGGAGATAGTGTCAGACTCTTACTGACTAAAAACCCACCCCGTTCCTTCTAGCCTCTTCATAACGGGGCTCGAGTTTCCTTTCGGATAGCCCTGGCCCCAGTAGGCTTCGACCCAGCAGGGTCCCTCCTGTTGCTGACAACTCCTTGAGGCGCGCGGGAACAGTGCACGCCGTCGACGTCTTGGGCTCGGTCCGGACAGTTACCGGACGGTCGGACAGCGAGCTGCCGCCCGTGAGCCCGCGTCTATGGTGGCTGGAAATCGGAATCAGAATCCCGGCGGCGGTGGCAAGGGCGCCGTTGCTTGATGCGGTCGGCCTCCTCCTTTGCTAGCATTACTGCTTCGCAGAATGAGGCAACCGCCTGCCATTCCTCCTCGCTTCGGACCATGGCCTCAACCAAGGCCCGGCGCGAGAGGTCTCCGCCGCCGATCGCCTCCACGAGGGCACGGCGATGCTCCTCCCAAGCAGGGATGCAGCACACCTCGACTGTGTGCTCCACCGTATCCTCCGGGCATTCCGCACAGTGGCGACACCCGGGCGTCTCTTCCGCTTGAATCCGGTGCAGGAACCTCCCGAACTTGCCATGTCCGGTGAGGATCTGCGTCAGGCGGCAGGTAAGGATGCGGTGAGGACTTTCCAGCCACGCCTCCACGCCATAGATATACGTTACGCGTTTTAAATACTTTTTTCTTTTAGTTTGTATCATCATCAGATGAACTACTGTCGAATAGAAACGAATTTAATACAAAAGAGTCCATATTGTTGAACGGAACTACTTGAAAACGACAACAAACATGGCGTAAAATGACGTGAACTAGTGGCTAGTGCACAAAGATTTTATATATCCTACTAGAGTAGACTAGGGGGCCAACCATAAGACCTTAAAGCAGTATTGTTTTAATCTTACTTAGGCTTTTCGTACCATGACGCCTTCAAAACAACCTTATTACAATCTTAAAACAAGCTTGTTTTCTTAACGGTTTTGTGACGTCAATCTTAAAAAGTTCATTCTTTTCGTACTCTGTCGGCATTTTTGACCGCTAGCGGTATTGTTTTTACGTCAAATTAGCTGGAGTAAAAAAGTTGCTCGGACGCAGCGGATTTATTATTGTTTTCCAAATAAATACTATTTAAAGTGTTTTTCGTGACTTAAAAAGTATTTAAAACTTATTTTGATGCCTAAGGCCTCATTTACGGAGACGCGGGGCGTCGCGCGTTGCGTTGAGCGGCGCGGCCCGCACTGAATATAAATATATGGCGTTGAAGCGATTTTAGACGCGTTTGTTTGAATTAGGGAGTTTTTTGCGGCCGAGCCCGCGGATGGCACCGACGCGTCACGCTCGGCGTTTATCGCGGCGGCGCACGCAGCGGCAATTCTCGATGAAGCGACAACAGTCGACACGTGCGCTCCCATCTCTCGCCAACATAAAACTAGTCGATTTGATCGAGGCGAGCGTGCGCCGCCGCGATGCCCGCCGCGTGCTTCGCTACACGCTAGAGGATTCGCCGCGAGCGCCGCGGCGGGCACCGCCACGCTTCCCGTCTCGCTTCTCTATGAACATGGTCGTATATTGCTATAAGTTTGTGTTTACGCGTGCGATGATGCGTGCCGCTTCACGCGCCGCCCCACCGTAAACAGAAAAAACGTCCGACGCGCCGCGAGACGCCACGCCACACGCGACGCGAGACGCCCCGCGTCTCCGTAAATGAGGCCTAAAGGTGTCCATTAGTGCACGAACAACAAGTTTAGTTCACTGGAATACACTGTTTAACTTTATCTTGATTCTATGATGTCCATTTACAATAAGTTTTTTAGCTTATTCGCTTCGAACACCAACCACTTGAAGGCAGATTACTCTAAATATAAGCACTTGAAAACTATTTTAATAATTTAAAATCGGTTCGTACTCAAGAATAGGGATGAAACGTATTTACGCTACCAGGTTTTCATACCAGGTATTTACTTCCAAGTACGTACACCAGGTGTCGACCCGAAATACTTCCAAGACTTTAAAGTATTTTATACGGCTACTCGGATTCGGTCCGATCGGGGCTAGACGCGCGCCCGCCCGAGTCCCTGATTCGTGAGTCATGACGTAACTTCGAACGTTGCGCGTCGGCTCGCTTCGGCCGCGTTTGGGTCTCGATTACTCTCGAACGATTATGCTCCTTATTTGTAAGGTTTTACGACACAATGTGGCATGAAAGTATTTTACTTTAATGGTTTGTCTTTGCAAGTATTTATTTGTATACGGGGTTGTGCCCCAAATTAAATTAAACGCTATGGCCTCTAGCGTGCCATGTGAACGATTGTTTTCTGTTGCCGGGAACATATTAACAGAGAGAAGATCCCGACTGGGAAGTCGCAAAGTAAAGCAACTCTTGTTTCTACAACAAAATAAAAATAATTAAAAAAATATATAAATCTTTTAACTACGCCTGCTAAGCCACACTACATTTTTTAAACAAAATCATGACAAAATATCGTAAAAACTAAAACAATCGTAAAAATAATTCTCTTAGCAGCCAGTCCTAAGCCTGTGATTAAAGTAGGAAGGACAGATTTCATTTTCATGTACAAAAGTATAAGAATGTCGTATGGTACGAACTAGAAATATACTGAAATACGCACTTGGGCTTAAAATACTTTCAAGTATTTTAATACCTGGATTTCGTCCCTGTTATTTTTACATACTCGTACTTGCAAGCCCTGGTATTGATACTTGCAAGTATATCTCATCCCTACTCAAGAAATCAACACTGACAAGCACTGACAAGAATCTTGTTATGTAAACATACGTTCCAATTCACACTAGCGTGCAACTAAATTAAATGTTAACGTAGTCCCCCGTAGCTATTTTAAATTGTTTTCCTACTTTATTAATGTAAATTTTGAAAATTATTACTTCCTTTTTATAAAAGTTACTTAGATCCTTTTAAAAATATATTTTAACAAGACATTTTTTGAGTTAAATGTATTCTATTGGTTTACAAATACTCTTTGAATAACAATAACCTAAAATATGAAAACACCACAGTACTTCACTTCTTAGTGCATTGCTGAGGAGAAATCTATGGAGGCTTTTTGAAGGTAATAAAAGCACTATTTCCTAGTGTAGTGTTTATATCTATATAATAGATATAATACGTTGTCTCACGTACACAACCAGAGGGGGCGGCGTCAACAAGTCACTTGGGCTATCTGATACGAGTATCGTTTTATACTCTGTGTACGCACTGACGTGTTTGTCTGTGGGAGTACTCTGTGACGTGACTGTTGGACGGCGGCCTGCGCTCGGCGGTGTGTAGTAGTGAAACTTAACCACCACCATTAGATTTAATCTATTACCTATCTAGAATAGTATTACCATCAGGCAAAGGGATCATTACAAGTGGCGACGAGGATAAAGGTCAGTGATATAAAAGGCGCGCAATTTTCAAAAATATAAAAAAATGGCGGGAAGTAATGAATAATTTGTGTTGTTATTAGCCACGTTTAATGTCTTTGTTAGCCACGAAGACGAGCTTTTCTCGCAACGGACAGTAAATGCATTTGTTATATGATGTATATTTCGGACGTTTTGCCCAATACCGATTCGTTTAACATTGTTATAATTTATATAATTATGTAAATATGTGTTACGATCGATAGATTTTTTTTTTTTTTTGGATTTTTATGACTTGGTCACTTGAACTTTTAAGTCAGCAAGAAACCAATATTTTATTGAAAAAAAAAAATTAAAAATATTATTGTTTATTAATGTGGCATAAATAATGTACACAAAATCATTATTACCCTGCTTATTCTTGAATAAATTCAAAATAAATAGATAGAACTGGCATCATTTGTAATTGAATGATATATTACATATAAAATACACTGAATGTGATTTCCATTCAAATGTAAATGAGCTTCGGATATCCATTCAATTGGAATTGAGCTTCGGATTTTCATTAAATTGAAAATAAGCTTCGGATTTTCATTAAATTGAAAATGAGCTTCGGATTTTCATTAAATTGAAAATGAGCTTCGGATTTCCATTCAATTGGAGATGACCTTCGGATTTTCATTAAATTGAAAATGAGCTTCGGATTTCCATTCAATTGGAGATGACCTTCGGATTTTCATTAAATTGAAAATGAGCTTCGGATTTCCATTCAATTGGAGATGACCTTCGGATTTTCATTAAATTGAAAATAAGCTTCGGATTTCCATTCAATTGGAGATGACCTTCGGATTTTCATTAAATTGAAAATGAGCTTCGGATTTCCATTCAACTGGAAATGGACTTCGGTTTTCCATTCAATTGGAAATAACATCGGTTTTCCATTCAATTGGAAATTAATTTCGGGTTTCCATTTAATTGGAAATTAACTTCGTGTATTTTCAGATTAATTATGGCGAATCAATTACCAGCACCTGGGAAATTGGATCTCGAGGGAGATAGTGCATCAGTCGGTTTAAAATGGGAAAAATGGAAACGTTCCATTCGAATCTACCTTGAAGCAGCTGATATCACGATTCCAACTAAAAAGAGAGCTATATTACTAGTACTAGGGGGAGAGACACTTCAAGAAATATTTTACAATTTGCCTGGAGCAAGCATACGCCCTGAAGATAATGTTGATGTTTTTGAGGTAGCTATTAATAAATTAGATGAATATTTCCTCCCCAAACAAAACAAGACCTACGAGAGACACCTTTTCCGACTTGTTAAGCAAGATGCAGGGGAAAGCTTTGAAAAATTTCTAATCAAACTAAGGGAACAGGCAGCCAAGTGTAAGTTTGAAAAACCTGATGACCACATAATTGATCAAATATTAGAAAAAAGCTTATCATCAGAGTTAAGAAAAAAAATATTAACTATGGGTGATGAAATTACTCTAGACAAAGTCATCACAGTGGCTAATACATTAGAAATTGTGAACTATCAGCTGGATAGTTACGAACAAAGAGAAAAGAAGGCAAACGAAGTAAATGCAATAAAGATTAGGAATAGAGAGAATTCAAGGTGGACTAATAAACAAGAAAAAGAATCGAATGAAGAGAAGAGGGCATCAAGGTGTCCTAGATGTGGCAATTTTACACATGTTTCACAAGGTTCTGCTTGCCCAGCAAAAAATAGGAAATGTCACGGTTGTGGAAAAATAGGCCACTATGAAAGATATTGCAGAACGAAAACGCAGAAACGTAAACTCGAAAATCAAGAACGAGACAAAAACTATAACAAGCGACAAAGGACGGAAACTACAGTAAATGCATTAGAAAACGAAGGAGTACAATACATATTCAATTTGAACGATGATGCGACAGTCAAATGTGAAATAGGAGGAGTAGATTTAGATATGTTAATTGATTCAGGATGCAAATTAAATTTAATATCAGAAAAAGCCTGGGAATATCTAAAGAATAATAAAATAATTTGTTACAAGCAAGTGAAAGAACCAAATAAAATTTTATTACCATATGTTAAAGGAAATGTTATCAAGAATAGAAACTTTAGGATATTACGATAAAAAAGACAAGACACAAGTAATAGCCGATGCTAGTCCTGTAGGATTGGGAGCAGTCTTAGTACAGATAGATAGTAAAGGACCACGAATTATTGCATACGGAAATCGAACACTCAGCCAATGTGAAAGAAAGTACAGCCAAACAGAAAAGGAGGCCCTTGCTCTGGTATGGGCTATCGAACATTTTAATACATTTCTATTTGGTAAAGAATTTGATTTAATAACCGACCATAAGCCTTTAGAATTTCTTTTTAGTCACAAATCTAAACCTTGTGCTCGTGTTGAAACATGGGTTTTAAGGTTACAAGCTTATTGTTATAATGTAAAATATAAACCGGGTAAGACTAATATTGCGGACCCATTATCAAGGCTATGTAAATACTCGGATCATCCAAAGTCAGAAGATTATGTTCATCAGATAGTTGAACTTGCGAGACCTCATGCAATTCCAATGCAACAAATAATTAAGGAATCAGAAACCGATCAGGAAATCAGTAATGTTAAGAAAGGAATTTATAGTCACCAATGGGATGAATCTATCAAGCCATATAAAATATTTTCAGATGAATTATGCTTTTATGAAAATATTCTGTTGAGAGGAAATAAAATAGTTATCCCACAAAATCTCAGAAAGGAAGTTTTACTAGCTGCTCATGAAGGCCATCCGGGAATAGTGGGCATGAAAAGTCGCCTTCGCTGTAAGGTTTGGTGGCCTAGAATCGATAAGGACGTAGAGCTAATGGTAAAGAGCTGTAAAGGATGCACCCTGGTCAGCTTACCGAATCCACCAGCACCAATGAAACGTCGAGAGCTTCCATCGGAACCTTGGATCGACATAGCGATGGACCTATTAGGCCCATTACCGAACAATGATTACATTTTAGTAATCATTGATTACTATAGCCGGTACAAAGAAATTAAAATTATCAAAACAATAACAAGCATACAAATAATTAAAATTTTGAAAGAACTTTTTAGTCGCCTTGGTTATCCACAATCAATTACTGCTGATAATGGCCGGCAATTTGTTAGTGAGGAGTTTAAACAATTTTGTCAAGACTGTAATATTAGGCTTTTTAACTCAATACCATATTGGCCGCAAATGAATGGAGAAGTAGAGCGGCAAAATAGAGATATAATAAAAAGGCTTAAAATTAGTTCTAGTGAAAAACGAGACATGAAAGAAACACTTTACGAATATCTTATGATGTATAACTCCACTCCTCATTCAGTTACTGGAAAGACACCGTCAGAACTTTTTTTTAAAAGAATGAACAGGGATAAAATCCCTATGTTGAAAAATATGAATGAACTGAACAATGATGGGGAAGTTAGAGATCGAGATAAGTTGTAGAAAGAAAAGGGGAAAGAATATGGAGACCGGAAAAGAAGAGCAGAATTACCAGAACTGACAAAAGGAGAGAAGGTGTATGTAAAAGGAATGGAAAAGACTAATAAGCTCTCAACTACCTTCAATTCCACACCACATGTAGTAGAACAATCAGTCGGAGGAGATGTTACGATAAGAAACGAAGAGACTGGACAAAGACTGCGAAGGAATGTTATTCATTTAAAGCGAGTGGAAGGACAATGGAAAACAATTGAAGAGGAGACCAGTAAGAATGAAGATGAGAAAGTCGAAGAAGATAAAACGACTTAAATATGTTTATTTTTATTATTAAAGTTCATTGTTTATTTGAGTAAATAAAAATAATAATTACTATGATTGTTTCAAGTAAGTAAAAATGTTAATTACATTTATGCAATAAATAAAATTTGTTAAAAGGAAAGAGATGTAGTGTTTATATCTATATAATAGATATAATACGTTGTCTCACGTACACAACCAGAGGGGGCGGCGTCAACAAGTCACTTGGGCTATCTGATACGAGTATCGTTTTATACTCTGTGTACGCACTGACGTGTTTGTCTGTGGGAGTACTCTGTGACGTGACTGTTGGACGGCGGCCTGCGCTCGGCGGTGTGTAGTAGTGAGCCAGTGTAAAACTTAACCACCACCATTAGATTTAATCTATTACCTATCTAGAATAGTATTACCATCAGGCAAAGGGATCATTACACCTAGTACAACTCCTCAAATAATTGCCAATTGAGTCTCTTATTTCCCACAAATTGTTAGTCAGGAATTTGTGCAATGTTGAGCTAAAAACACCACAGTGGTACTCCACTTCCTCGTGCTTTGCTGAGGAGAAGCCTATGGAGGCTCTTTCGAGGTAACGCTTGGCAAAACACCTCAAATAATTGGTGATTGAGTCTCTCATTTCCCCTCAAACTGTAAGACAGGATTTTGCGTGATGCTGAGCTGGTTGCGCAGGTGTTGGCGGGTCCTTTGTACGTTCTAAACATTCTTAACGTAGAGCTGCTAAAATTATTCATTCTTGAGGCCATTTTAAGCACTTTTCTTACAAAATCCATACAAACGAAAATCAAAAGGTAAACTTTTGGTTTCGTCAACTTGACGTTAAAATTGCGAGACAATCCGCTGTCATAATCATATTTTTTTTCGAAACATAACGAATTAGAGTAGGTTTAGAGATTCGGTACGTCAAATAATTTTCGTTCGTATTTTGGGGGGGGGGGGGGGTGCGGAACAGTGAGTAAAGTCCCACAAACCTCCTTTGAAAAGGGAGGATCCTCCAACCAGACAGGGTGTTATTAGTCTAGTGGGCGACTGCCCGATAGTTGATGTCGGGCTGTCGTATATGTTCAAATCGCGCGGAGAACTCTGATTGCGCGATGCAGGATTTCGTGTTTTCTTCGTAGTTCTTATGTGGCGTCATAGATGTCGCTACATCACTCCGAGATCGATGGTTCTTGATGCTTCTTGATGTGTGCCAGGCCAGCGGTAGGTTGGTTCCAGTGAGTCGGAACCGATGCCGCATAGTTCTCGGTGAGTCAGAACTGTCTGCGGTGATGCCCCAGTGAGTCGGGGTGTTGCTATCCCAGTGAGTCGGGATAATGCCCCAGTGAGTCGGGGTGATGATGTCCCAGTGAGTCGGGATGATGCCCCAGTCAATCGGGGTGGTGTTGTCCCAGTGAGTCGGGATGATGCTGCAGGCTCCAGTAAGTCGGAGTAGTGCTGCTGGCTCCAGTGAGTCGGAGCGGTGCTTGTGCGACGTAGGGCTTGATTGCTGGCGTCGACCAGGAGAGGTTCTTCATGGCTCTTCATATGACTGGCCGAAGGCGCGGTGTGCCAAGGTCGCTGATGCGGCTCAGGTGGTGACCAGGTATGGCCAGGTAGGCATACTAGTGGTCAGGATACCCTTAGCCGTGGGCGCTGGCTGTATGGCTCGTTGCTCGAAAGCTTGAGGAAGTGATGATGACGTCACGAAGTAGTAGCTGCACGAAGGCTGCGCTGACGTTCTTTGTCGAGGGTCACCAGTTTGGGGGGCGGTGCGGAACAGTGAGTAAAGTCCCACAAACCTCATTTGAAAAGGGAGGATCCTCCAACCAACCAGACAGGGTGTTATTAGTCTAGTGGGCGACTGCCCGATAGTTGATGTCGGGCTGTCGTATATGTTCAAATCGCGCGGAGAACTCTGATTGCGCGATGCAGGATTTCGTGTTTTCTTCGTAGTTCTTATGTGGCGTCATAGATGTCGCTACAGTATCAAATTTCGAGAACGAAAGGAACCGTGGTAGGAAACACGCGAAAATTCAATCGAAACTTCGTTTTTCGAACTTACCACGAAGTCCTGCAAATCCTCCCCTCGTTTGTTGACATCTGTGCGGCCCCAAACGACGTGGTGTGCGTTCGCATCACAACCAAGTATCAGGTCAGATTTCCTTGGCTGCTGTAGTCAACCAGTCTTCTAATTAGTGGTGATACTGGTTTCTTTTCGTCATATGGGAGATAGGCCAAGGCAAGGATATGTTTCCTATTCTCCGTCCCAGTCTCCACTTGGATCAAAGCTGTTGTGAGATCCCTGTAGCAGAAAGTACGTAAGGGCATTGCTTCTATACCGCCCTTGATATAGATGCAAGTCCTCGCGTCATTAGTTGGACAGTCATAGAGGACTGTGCCCCCTGTCCCACCTAAGCCTTTTATAGTCCCTTTATACAAATAAGGTTCCAGTAACAAGGCAATGTCATACATATCAAGTTTCAGTTGCCGAGCCAAAAGGGCAGTAGCGGCTCTGCAATGATGGAGATTAATTTGTACGCACCTTAGTCCCGCCATCTTAGTCTTCTGATGAGGTCGTGTTTGTAGGAGGGCCTTAATCTTGAGGCTCCTCCTCCATCTCCTGGTTCTCCTCGTGGGCAGCTGGCGAGTTCATTCCCAGGGAACCGAGGTCCCCGAGGATGTCATCGTCTAGGTCCTCAGTCAACCCGGTATGGGTCTCCAGCCGCGTCACGTCGCAAGCAGGGTCTTTTAGTGAGGCCTCCTCAGGCTGTGGTGGCGGTCCGTCTTCGGAGTGCCCCGCCTCCACCTCCGCGATGGGTGCCTCTCCCCTGTCTTCTTCCAGGAGCTTGAACGTGTAACGCTCAATGCCTCCTGGAAGATAATAGCCCGAGGCCTTGATGACCCCAGCAGACACCCCGTCCATGAGAACGATCCGACAGATGGCGGTATCCTCAATGAGGGTGTTCACGACCTTCCAGTCGTCCGTCCTCAGAGCAGGGTTGAGCCGCTGGAGCAGTCGAATTGCCCGAGCAGGGTCCCTGAGCGGCCTTTCATGCCATTTTGGCTGGCCTTGGTAGGTCCCTGGCGTCAATGACCTTCTGCTTCAGGGAGCCGAGTTCCACATTGTGGATGGCATCCCGAAGCCAGTGAGCTGCATCGGAGTTACTGCAGGATACATGCACTGCACCTGCAATAACTCCGGGAGCAACCGCTAATACTGGTAGTGGATCCGGTGCCTCTTCCAGTTTCTCAATTATTAGCTCCTAGATAGGCCCCAAATCCCCAGCCTTCAAGTAATCCTCTTGGCTTCCATGTTCCCGCTGTCGCCACTGAAAGCAGCTCGCGGTCTCTTGGATGGTCCTCCCGTAGAAGTCCCTTCCAGAGCCGCTTGCTTCTTCAGCTTTTGGCGCTTCCTACTTTGCGCCCCAGTTCGTCCAGCCGGGTACTGGCCTGCTTCGCTGCACGAAGTGGCTCTTGGCCCAGTGGAGTTAAGAGCAGTCCCGCCCTTCGGTGGTCCCACCGCAGCCCCACCTCGAGACGTTCCCACTACAGTCCTGCCTTTTGACGGTCCAGCCGTTCGCGATGCATTCCCAGCTTGCGCCGGTCCAGTCTTATCGGGTGCAGTCCCAGCTTGCGCTGGTCCCGTCTTATGGGGTGCAGTCCCAGCTTGCGCCGGTCCCGCCTTTTGAGATGTAGTCCCAGCTTTCGCCGGTCCCGCCTTGTGGTTTTTTTTTTAAATTTGGGTTCCATAAAAATCAACCGAAATGAAAATTCGTCTCTCGACTGCCCCACCCGCCATGGAGTGCTCAAGTGGCGATGCTACGGTAGCACCAGGGATTGATCGAGAGATATAGCCCCCTCCGATTAGTTACCCACGAGACCGCACAGCACCAACCCACACCATTACCACTAACGATGTGAGCGAGCACTGCCGTCTGCAGGTCCCCAATGGGAGTGAGCTAACCTGGGGGCCGTCTGACCGGACCCCAACAGCCGATTGACTGTAGCCGGCTGAGCTACAGCCTCCCGTGTGAGGAGGAATCCGGGCCAAAGTGGAGTGTTGCCTCAGAGACGTTAAAACCGCCTACGCTAATCGGCTCAGCCACCAGGATCCCATCATCCTCCCGTACGGGTCCCGCGCACGGCACAACACGCGGGAGGTCATTACTATCCAACATCTGATCCTGTTCGATGGTGGACACCCAGGGTCATGACCTCGCCACCCCTGTGTTTAGGCAGAACCTTAGTAAATATATCAGCATATTGTTCCTTAGTAGAAACATATTTGAAATCTATTTGTTTATCACTATACTTTTCTTTGATGAAATTATACTTATCATCAATGTGCTTACAACGCTTGTGATATTCCACATTTTTAATAAAACAGATTGCACTTTGATTGTCAATGTTTAAACATATAGACTCCTGATTAATTTCACCAATATCTAGTAACATTATTTTTAACCACAAAGCTTCTTTTGTTGCAGAACAAGCAACCATAAACTCAGCTTCCATGGTGGATAAAGCAACACTGTGCTGGCGTTGTGTTGTCCATGTTATGGCAGCTCCATTTTTAATGAACACATACCCAATTAATGACTTTCTATGACTTTCTGGTGGTGTGTCTTTAGCAAAATCTGCATCACTGTAAGCTTCAAAGTTCTTAGGATCACATTGCTTTATTTTATAATTTTGCTTTAATTCATGCGTACTGTATTTAATGAATCTTTTGACTTTGAAAGTAGAAGCCCATCATCAACATACAGTAATAAATAAACTTTGTTGTTGTTTACATTTCCTACATTCAAACACCTATCTGTTGAAACCAAATTATTTTAGTGTGGTGTCAAATTTTTGGTTCCAAATCCATGGTGCTTGTTTGAGACCATAAAGTGAACGATTGAGTTTACATACCATATTGAATTAGCATCCAAACCTTCAGGCGGTGTCTGCAGGTTTGGATGCTAATGCAGCTTTGACATCAAACTGAACAATATTCAAATTATGTTGTGCTGCCTCTGAAATTAAAACTCGTACTGTGGTGTATAGGAACTCTTTAGTACAGTGCGTTTCACTTAAGGTGGTGCATCACGACTCACATTTTTACTGTTTTTCATACAACCGCTCATACTGATTATGACGTTATTACACACTTTTTATTAGATATTTTGGAAACACAGTATCTTGTGGATATTATCTAGGTTTCTAAAGAAACCAATTTCTCAATTTTTGTAAAATTAATCCAGTAAAAACCTCTGAAAATGTCCTATTTTGTATGAACTTTGACACTTCATAATTTGCCTAAAAATTAAAAAAAGTCAAAAAAGTAACCCTCTAAAGACCTTGCAAATTTTATTAAGATTCTAAATGATGACAACTTTTACCAAAAACTTTTAGGGTTTAAAAAAAAACAGCTATTTCCTGGAGCAAGTTTTGTGAAATTTTCGAGTAAATCTCGGAATTACCGAATACTAACAGAGTTTCCAGGCGTTATCTCCCTCGTCAAACATCGCGTTGGATTGCATTAAATGAAGTAACAAGCTTTTAAACCATTTTCGATGTTTACGATAAGCGAGTGGAGAAGGACCCTCTTAAGACGTTCCTTTGGCGTAATGTTGGCTCCCCTGTCTGTCTACATAAAAAAGAAGGAAAAAAGGAAAGAGTTCCCTACTCTACCAAAATTGTTCCTCGAAATGTGAAACGAAATCGATTTTAACGGTAGTTGCAGCACTTTTTGGAGAATTATGAGGGGAATGGGACTTTATTTAAAAAAAGCAGGTCCATAAGGACGTTGTTATAGAAAGATACGATACTGTGGCATGGCGTTTTCGGTATTTGAAAGAATTGCAAGACAATCGGAATGGAGCCCAGCGCCCTATACTTTATTCAAAAATAGTAAAAAGAAAAAAAAAAAAAACGCAATTGTTAAAAGTAACGAAATAGAAGTTAATCTCCCTAATATTAAGTAATTTAATTACTAAAAATATTGCAACACTGTTTTCCGTATTGCCAATATTACGGCAAAGGAACGTCTTAAGTGAAACGCACTGTAGGCTACGACATATATTATAGTACTCTGTGGGCTACGATCTCTATAGTATAGTGACGTACGTAAATTGTCAATGTCTATTATAGAAAATATATTGTGATTAAAACAGCAATACAAATCTTTAATTCAGTATTTATTATTGGCGACGAGTACGAACCAAAACAAATATTGTAGAACGTTCTACACGAAATAGAAAAACTAAGAAAGCAACGAGGCACCTTGCGCGGGATGCTGACATGACTCGACAATTACATCCAATAGAGGACAACGATGTCTGACGAGAAAATCACTGCTTGCACCTAGAGCCTGAAGGAGACGATCTTGGCTCTACGGGAGGTAAAAGAACAAATCGAAAACCAGACCATCGACAACAATGACGATGTCGTATACGCGCAAGAACAAGAGTACAGGTATGAGTTTGAAGAACTGTATACTACGATAACAACAATGCTATTAATTAGAAATAATAAAACACAACGTCAACAACAAGAAGTACAGCAAGAATACAGGTAAACGTTACATAGAAATATACCGAAAATACAATCTCAACCCTTACAGGAATCCGAAACGTTCAACAATTTCTAAAAGAGACTAGAAGTGTACTTCCAATTAAATGACATCACAGAAGCACACATGAAAACAAACATATTATTATCCACTCTATCACCAGAGCTGCACGAAAGACTTTGCGACTTAACGTCACCAGAAGAAACAATAAACATGTCGTTTGATGATATTACTGAAACACTTAACGAGTACCTAGATCCTAAACCTAGCAAATGGGCTCTACAACCCAAATTCATTACAAGAATACAAGAAGCACATCAGAAAAAGCTTTTTGTCTCTACAATTTATTAGAGGTTTGAAAGATAGCGAAGCACGTACAAAAATCTTACAAGATCGAACACTATGTTCATTTAAATCCATTATACGGATGGCGACATCAATCGAAATGGGTAAAGCAGAAAATGCAACTATGATTACAAACGAGGAATCAAGTACAAGCAAAGACCACATAAATAAATTGTCAAGCAACAATTAACATTCAAAAAGATCAAGTCCAAGACGAATAACAGTCGGAGACTTGAAAGGGAAATGCTTTCGCTGTGGATCTACAACTCACGAATCTGGCAAATGTGGCGCTATTAACGTTACTTGCCATAAATGTAAAAAAGTTGGTCACTTTGCTCGTGTTTGTCTGCGACGCCGATCTGACAGTGGCAATTCGAAGCCGATTACAAATCAACTTGGAGACTCAATGACCACGGATAGTGATGATTGGAATGTATTAATATAATATCAGAAGAAACAATCGAAAAATACATGATAACAGTATATATAGAACACACCAAGGTAAAGATGGAGTTTGACACCAGAGCAACGTTGTCGTCAATATCTTTAGGAGATTATAGAAAATTAAATATTAGAAAAAGAATTTTTAAGACAGATATTAAACTCAGATCATACACCGGAGAAGTAATTAAACCAGTAGGAGTGGTTTATGTTCAATGCAGATGTCAAGGTAAAGAATTTTATGGAAAGCTGTACCTTATCAACAATCTCGTGGACCCTATTTTTGGCCGCAGCTGGATAAAAGAACTGAAACACTGAACTTAGCAGACATAAAAGCTATACAACCTACAGAGAACTAAGAGCTAGACCAGCTTCTGGAACTTTACAAATCATCAGTCTTCAGATCAGACCTTGGTGAAATACCTAACTACAAAGGACACTTAAGCCTGAAAGAAAATACAAAACCAATATTTATCAAACCACGTAGAATTCCGTATGCTCTAAAAGGAAACGTAGATGAAGAAATCGAACGATTATGCAAACAAGGTGTTATCACGAAAGTGGACTATTCTATGTGGGGTACTCCATTAGTACCAGTTGTGAAACCAAACGGGACTATTCGATTATGCGCCAACTACAAGGTTACCCTTAATACAGTTATAGAAGATGAACAGTACCCGATTCCTATAATAGAAGATATTTACATATGAAATTGCCGTTTTGTATGAAAAAATTTAAACAATTTTTTTCATGTATTTTTTATTTGTATTAATCGAAGTAATCACCCATGCAATCAATGCATCTTTGCCAACGCAGTGGCAGTTTATTGATGCCCTTCATAAAGAAATCAGCTGGACGGGAGGCAACAAATTCTTCAAAGGCATTTTGTACTGCCTCTCGGGTATTGAATTTTTTTCCCGCCAAGAAGTTATCCAAATTCTGGAAAAAGTATTAGTCTGTAGGCGCAAGGTCTGGTGAGTAGGGCGGATGACGGAGAGCTTCCAACCCCACTTCTTGCAACTTGGAGACCGTCTGCTGTGCAGTATGAGGTCGCGCGTTGTCGTGCAGGAGCAGCGGAGACAAGCGATCGACCAATGCTGGTTGGAGATGTGCCAGCTTCTCCATCATTGTGTTCAATTCTTCACAGTACACATCTGCAGTAATGCTCACCCCGTTCGGTAAGAAGCTGTGATGAATCAAACCGGCGCTAGACCACCAAACAGTGACCATCACTTTTCTAGGGGTAAGTTTTCGTTTAGGGCATTGTTTAGGTGCTGAACCAGGATCCAACCAACTTGCTGAGCGCTTGCGGTTATCAAACAGAATCCATTTTTCATCGCAGGTAACAATGCGGTTCAAAATTCCTTCATTTGTAAGTCTGTTGAGCAGTGCAAGGCACGTCTCGACGCGTACTTCGCGCTGGCGATCATTAAGTTCGTGGGGCACCCATTTGTCAAGCTTTTTTTACTTTGCCAATTTGACGCAAATGAACCAATATTGTTTTGACGTTAACGTCGAAAGCTGCTGCTAATTCAGCCGTAGATTATGTATCATCAGCTTCCACAATCGCCTTTAAGGTGGTGCAGCACGACTCACATTTTCACTGTTTTTCATACAACCGCTCATAACTGATTATGACGTTATTACACAATTTTCATTAGATATTTTGGAAATACAGTATCTTGTGGATATTATCTAGGTTTCTAAAGAAACCAATTTCTAAATTTATGTAAAACTAATCCAGTAAAAACCTCTGAAAATGTCCTATTTTGTATGAAATTTGACACTTCATAATTTGCATAAAAATTAAAAAAGTAATCCTCAATAGACCTTGCAAATTTTATTAAGATTCTAAATAATGACAACTTTTTCCAAAAACTTTTCAGGGTTTTAAAAAAACACCTATTTCCTTGAGCAAGTTTTGTGAAATTTTTGAGTAAATCGCGGAATTACCGAATACTAACAGAGTTTCCAGGCGTTATCTCTCTTTTTTTGCGTTGCCTTTTCTTCAAACATCGCGTTGGATTGCATTAAATGAAGTAACAAGCTTTTAAACCATTTTCGACGTTTACGATAAGCGAGTGGAGAAGGATCCTCTTAATGTCCTAATTAAAGTTCATATGATAAGGGATTACAGTCAGGTACTAGTTTAAAAAAAAACGATCACTTGAGTACAGTACCGTGAACTTTTCTAATACCGGTGCATATACATCCAGTAGGTAAACAAATGACCTATTGCTTAAAATACTTAGAACCCAAGCCAAAAACGTCAATAAAAAAAGCTAGACTGTCATTTACATGTGGGTGTTTGTCAAGTGTAAAAATATGAACTCGACAGTTGAAGTTAGTACCATATACATTTTTTAAATTATTGTTTTGATATTGTGATTATAAAAAAAAGTTATTTACAAAGATAACGTGAATACGGAAACGGATAGGAAACTATAAATAGATTTGAAAACAAGTGGTAGACAGGAAAACAAAATTAATCTGGAAACGGGTAAAAGACAGGAAAATTAAATTAATATGGAAACTGGTAAAAGACAGGAAAACAAAACTATTATGGAAACGGGTAAAAGACGGGAAAGAACAAATGCCGCTGATGAAGCTGGAGAGAATACGCCTAGGAGAAATAAAAATGAAAAACTTATTGCATGTTTGATTATTATTTGCGTCTGCATCATATGCTGTGCACCAATAATCCCACTTCTTGGGATATTGGGGTGTAAAGTCTTCCTTGACATATTCACATAGAAGGACTACAAATACAGAACAACTGCGAAATATATAATGTATATTACTGGGTTCAAAATGTGAAATTACATTATGTAAGTATTAAATTGGCGTATTTTTATTTATATTTTCGTTGAATAATAATGTCCAGATCTGGAGATGGCAGTGATACTGATAGCTTTTATTCTACAGGGTTATTTGTAAAACACTAGCAACCTTGCAGGACTGATTTACTAGTATCATAAACAACAACTTTTGTTCTATGACTTCTTACAAAACATAATTCATTTACCAAAAACGAACCTTCAAGGTTATCTGGAAGATATCGCTGTCAGCGATAAGACCACCATTGTACCCATAGATTTAAGTTTCTGTGACATTGTTACTATTTTGGTGTACAATAAAGTTTATTCTATTCTATTCTATTCTTCAAGATTTCGTTTTTCTATCTAACACATTTCAACTCTGTATTTTGCTATACCTACTTACGTCTGTATAATGTGACGCAAACGCATCCAGCACCCCCACCGCCCATTGCCTGCTCCCTTCCACTAGTGTAATATCGCTTGCTTCGCATAGACTTCGTAATATTTAGACCATTCAATTTAAATATTTTTATTTTTGTCTAAAAATATGATAATTCTTAAAAGTCATAGAACAAAAGTTGTTGCTTAAGACCGTAACATAGTCCTGAAAGGTTGCCGGTGTTTTACAAATAACCCTGTATAATTGTGAGACCCTGTATAAGAGCAGTCCTATATCTACCTGTGCATAACAGGTTTTGGTATTGAGATCTTAAAGTTATAACTTAAATAATAATAATAATATTTATTTCAGACCACAATAAATCCATATAAAATTGTTAGTAAAAACTTAAACATTAATGTTAGTGTCCTTTACATTTATTTTTAATAAAATATTAATTGTTTGGAATCGAACCCCACACTATCCACGGAGTATATAGTACATACTCGTTGATGTATGAAGTCCGATCCAGTGACGCAGCATTGGGTAATCCCACCTACGGCACAACACGCTCAGGATACCGTGGGAGCTGGCACGCACCCGCTTCAGGATCGAGGCAGACCGCTTTCGGATGATGGCATGAAAGCCGTCAATCCTTGCCTCAGCAAACATCGTTGACGCGCTACAAAACCGCGGCAGTCCTGCCAGCATCCTAAACGCGTTGTTATACTGTACACGCAGGGCATTGTATGCCTTTTGCGTATACCTAACCCACAGACTGCACGTGTAGAATGACTGGCAGTAAGCTTTGAAAAGGGTTATTTTAACTTGCTTGCTACACCGTGCAAATCTTCGGATCAGCATATTGCATCGGACAGCCAACGCCCTACGTTCCCTCTCTATGTCCAGGTCATCACTTAAGTCATCAGTGACCCAGTGACCCAGGTACTTCAATTGTGTGACTCTTTTTAGAGGTGTGTCACTGATAGTTACCTCTGGCACGTTGGAGTAACACTTGCCACATGTTTTAAAAACGAGTAACTCACTCTTTTTAGCATTATACCTGAGTCTCTGAGCCACCGCATAGTCCTCACATATCTGCAGAAGGCGCCTGAGAGCACTGATCGATGGACTCAACAACACCATGTCGTCTGCGTAACTGATATTATTAACACACGTCCCATCTATATGACAACCTACATTAGTGTTGCTGAGCTCAACGATCAGCTGATTAATATATAAATTAAAGAGGCGAGGTGAAGTTATCCCCCTTGCCTCACCCCGCACTTCAAGTTATACCCCCCTGACAACACTCCGGCCCACCTGTCATAGTTAGTCTGGTTTTGATACCAGAGCCTGAGCAAAGAAGTTACAGAATCATCAACTTCAGTTTCTCGACGCAGCTTTTCCCACAAGATGTCGTAGGACACAAGGTCAAATGCCCTCGACAAATCGAGGAAGCAAGCATTGATCGGAGTCCCTCTATCTGTGTAATACTGGACTGTCCGCTTGAGACACAAAATGGCAGCCTCTGTCGATAGTCCAGGCCTAAAGCCAAATTGAGCATCATGCAATTCAATGCGGCTGGCCATATGTGCGTCAAGTAGACAGTCCAGAACTTTGGCTGTAATAGTTGCCAGAGAAATTGGCCTGTAATTCGAAGAATCGGCCAGATCTCCCGTCCTATTTTTAACTATAGGGACAACTATTGTCTTCATAAGGTCATTCGGTAGGTAGGAATGACTCATGCACAGCGAATAAAACATAGCCAAAACTCTGGGCAAGTGCACACCCGCATACCGTAGGTGCTCAACGCTAAGGATCACCTTCAGACCATGTTCAGGAGATTTACCCCTTACCATACTTTTGATGACATTTGCAACTTCCTTGGCAGAGAACTTTAACGGGGAATTCCTCTCAGCGCTAGGCACCCACGGCGCAGATGACGCTTGGTTTAAAGGTGGATCAACTTTGAATTGATTCATAAACATATTTGCAATAGACCAGGGGTTGCACTTACCCGCCACGCTCACAGGGACGCTCCGCTTGGGATTCATTGCATTGGTATATTTCCAAAAACTGCTGAAATCTTTTTTATTATGATGTTCAGCTATTATATCCATCTTGATTTGCACTTGGTTATTACGACACCATTTCAACTTAGATTTGAATACTTTTCGAGTTTCACGCATTTTATCAAAGATACTTCCCGAGATCGGACTACCACACAAATTCCACATTTGAAACGCAAGCCGAGCCTCACCGTGAGCGGTCTTAACATGCCTATTCCATCCTGTTAACGGTTTGTATTTATTTTTCTTAATTAATGTAGAACTACATTTGGCAGACTCGGATAATATACTAACAATATTTCTGTACATATTATCTAAGCTAGATCGATGATTTTGGTCCTCGCATATTGAGTCCGCACAGTTACAAAAAATTTGGGGAAAATCTATTTCACGTAAACGTGAATGAAATTGTACGAGGAGTTGTGTCCTCGTGCAATTTTATTTGCTTTAGGTCTAGATCCCCCCATACAACATTATTAATACTCTCTTTCGATACAACAATATTAGGTTCCAATAGTTTTAAATCACATTCAACCATTAATGGCAAATGATCCGACCATAAACTATCGTATAATACCTCCACTTTGACAATTGTGCGACGAGCAGCCTGTGTGACGACACAGTGGTCGAGCCATCGTTTGCACCCGTGCGCTTCACTTACAAATGTAAACGAATCTAGCGGGAGGAGATCGATATCCGCGCACGACCAATACTGTTCATCACAAAACTTCAATATTTCATTGCTAAACAATTCACCAATATGAGCATTATAGTCACCTAACATAAACACTGATTGAATATTACTATTCTCTATAATTGCCGTCATTTCACTTAAGCAATCCGTAAATTCAACTATGTTTTCATTACTGTTAGTAGGCATGTAAACCGAAAAAATTAGTATTTCTTGGTCGAACAATTGCACTCTAATAGCCGCAAGACGAACACTATTGCAAACACCGATGAGAATAAACTTTTCCTCCACAGCAGTGATACTCCCCCAAACGGTCTACCACGGAGTAGACCACCCGATACATCAACCGCAGAGGTCCCAGTAGACGCAAAATCATCATGTATACTGTCAAGAAATGCCAAGTTGTTAGACATTAACCAAGTTTCTTGCAATAGTATTAAGTCACTTGATACACACAGCCGCCTAATACAGTCAACCGATGTTTTCACACATTTACAATTAAAACTTATCATTTTTACAGAACTATCCATTATTTGAGGGTTTATTAATATTCTGTGCCTCACCTGAGCCTCTCTCATACTTTTTAAAATGTAAAAATCGACGATAAGATACACCGTCCGGCCAAAACTCATCGTTCATGAAAATATCTTCCTTATGGTTAGGTATAAAAATTTTGTAACCAATATAATCTTTATCCATTTTCATTGTCACCCTTTCTACATGTACTTGTAAATTCGACTTTTCTTTTATATATGTTAATATTAATTTATCCTCTTTTGTAACAGATTTATCAACATTGTAAACATACATAAATAGGTATTTTACTGTCGGCGGCTTTAAACTTCCCATCTGGTTTTACGATGGCTTTTCCTTTGTTACCAGTAAATCGTCTTTTTTTCTGAACCAAAGTCCAGTCATAACAACCCCTCGGCGATGCTTGCTCCCCGCTCCGTACAACATTAGCGAATTTAAAGCAGACGCCGAGATATATCACGGCGTCTGCTTTCCGATAAAGTTGAAAATAGTTCCTGATTACATTTAACAAAAAGAGCAATTTCTAAAATGTAAAGGCATGGGAATGTCAATAAATTATGAGCTTTGAAAATTGGAACACAGCTGTCAGTAACCTTCAAACCAAATATTGCTCGTAGGCAGCGTTTCTGGGCCTTAAAAATACTCTCTTTTTCGGTACAATTTCTCCAATAAATGATAGCAAATCTCAAAACAGAAACGACTAGACTATGATATGCTAGTAATACCGTTTTGATATTATTTTTTTTAAGATTATAAAGCGCATAGGCTGATGCACGGTTTTTACTGATTTGTTCTGCATGTGCCTTCACGTGGAAGGCACATGCAGAACAAGTTGACTGTTAATTAATATTCCAAGAAATTTTGTAACAACTACTCTATCCACATTTTGATTATTATAATTGATACTTAGATCATCGACATGAAGTCTTTGGTAAAAATGCATTATTTTTGTTTTATGTATGTTTATTTGTAGGTTGTTATTATTTAGCCAATTTATCATGATTTTAATGGTGTTGTTTATATCGCTTTCATAATTTTCGTGATTGTCACATTTTATGAGTACTGTACTATCGTCCGCGAACAGGACCATGGGATGGCGGATTTGGCGTGGGAGGTCATTAATGTAGATCAAGAATAATAAGGACGCTTCCCTGTGGTACACCGAATTTAATTTCTCTATTGGATGACATGTACTTTTTTCTAATTTTGACTTGACACATACTTTGTAAATTTACGTTATCTGCCTACGACCAAATAAATATGTTTTTATTAGATTTAGGATATTACCTCGAATGCCGTAGGCGTTTAATTTTTGAAGCAGTATGTTATGATTGACAAAATCAAAAGCTTTTGACATATACGTATATATGGCATATATAGGCGTTTTAGTATCATCATTTGACTTATAGTATTTAACAGGTCAAAAATCGCCATGTTTATATTCCTATTTTTTCTGAACCAGTATTGTTCGTGACAAAGTATTTATATTTAGTCAGGAAAGATTATATTGCTTCATAAATAACTTTTTCTGTTATTTTAGAAAAAAACAGGAATTAGTGCTATCGGTCTTTAGTTCGACATATCATCTTTACTGTTCTTTTTGTGAATAGGTTTTACAATTACAGTTTTTAATTTGTTTGGAAATACTCCTGATGATATGCTAGCGTTAATAATATGAGCTAAAGGGCTAGCTATACTATTGGCAACAAATTTTATCCCGTCATATCTGAAGCTCTTTTTGTTTTTCAATGATTTAATGTGAGGAAAATCTCATTAAATTTAATAACTACCTTCAAAGTCTGTCATTTTCTGACGTTTATAATACACAGGATTCGAATAGAGCATATGATAATTTCTTCGAAATATTTAAGCTCCTTTATGACTTATGTTTTCCCTATAAACTAGTGACAATAAAATCAGAAAAACCAATAAAATGGATATCATGTGGTATAAGATTATGCAGTAAAAGAAATTGAAATTTAATTTGGAAGCATAGACTAATGCCGTCACCAGAAAATAAAAATGCTTTTGTTAATTAATCTAAAGGATTTAAAAAAATAATTAAATTAACTCAAAAAGGCCAAAATAATTATTTGATCAAGAATTAGTTAAAAGAAATAGTTATGTAAGGTGTTCAGATTAATTAATTTTAAAGTTTGTTTTAGTTTTAGTTAAGTTGGGTGGGTTTTTAAAGAAGTTGATGGGAGTTAAATGAGAGCTTTTATTCTTATTGTTATAAACAAAAATCAGAGGAGATGTTGATAGATGAATTTTAATGTCTATGAATTACTGGCAGGCAAAGATTTTATATATTCTACTAGAGTAGACTAGATTGACTACGAAGAAATATGACACTCTTTAAAGTGTTCTTTATTCTCATTAGCATTAAGTTCACGTGTGTTATTGACACGCAAAAGGGAAAAATGGCCTGGAGCAAGACACTGAGATAAATCCTCTCTGTCCCTTTCTCACATACTACCAGAAAAAAATAAGAAACAGATGGTAGTTTTTAGATTGTTCCAGTTATCGTTAAATAGTCCGTGTTCATGAATTTTGATAGGTTTATGCAACATAAAATGAATTGCAACTAAATATTTTATTTCAAATATTGCTTCTTGAAATTTTATACGCATTCTTCTTGTATTTAATGATAATTTCATTTAGATTTAGTAGCTATTCGTAGTAATTTTCAAATTATGAAAGGCAACATTTAGGAGGTTTCAATTTGACAGAATTTGACATCAATAAACAATATGGCTGATGCTTCATAGGGCAAAAGTTGTATTTTTAATTGTTACAAGTTTTTATCTCAATGTTTAGTAAAGTATAAAGTGTGCAAGATGTTCAAAACGATGCTGTGTAAAGTTTCGCAATAGTGATGGGTATCCTGGTTGTGGAATTTCATTTTTTTTTGGTAAGTTTTCTGTTTTGTTTACAAAATATTTATGTAGGGTGACAACAAACATCGTTTTGAATTTCATGCGGAGAAGGGGCATCATAAACGACTCAGAAGACGAACTGGGTGCAAAATTTTATAAAATTCGATTGTCTACTGTTCTAGTTTTACATTATTATAAGCAAATTTCTAAATATCTGAGGAGGCTCAATTTTTTTTTTTAATAAATCAAGCGCGTACCAATTTTACTAATTTTATCTTTTCTGTTGATCGGGCGCCTTTGGCCGCTCGGCGATCTTCGGCTGCTCTCATGACACAACGGAAAGCGGCGAGCAGCGGCGGCCAGAGGTGCGCCATGCGGGACGTGTCTTCGGACCAATTCAGTGTATAGTTATCTGTGACCTCTTCTTAAAACGACGCGCGTGCGCTCCAAAATCTTCTCCACATCGATATGCTATACGTCTTTAAGTTTAGTCCTTAGGTAGGTCCCTAATAAATGCCGCACGCAATGCTGCATGTATGTGGCTTAACCGTTAACTACTAGTAATATATTATTTTTTATGTTTTGTTGTAGATTTCCAAGAAACGAGAACCATCAGCAACAGTGGCTTTGAAGTTGTGCCATTAAAATTTTTTTTTTTCGGCTACAGTTTTATTTGTGGTTGCCACATTAAGTCTGAAGATGTAAAGTTAAATCAACACTAAAACCTAATTCTATTCCATCTGTATACCCTTTTGTAAGTTCATCCGTTGTTAAAAATCCGTTCAGTAGTTTCTGAGTTGATTGCAAACAGATATAGACAAACGAACATAGTAGGAGACTTTTTTTGATGTGGTAAAATCTCCAATAACTTATCCTGCTCTAAGGTAGAGCGCTTTACGCTCCGTCCTAGAGCGGGACAAGTTATTTGAGGTTTATACTGAATAAATCTACCCGTGTCCTTCAGTTGCCCTTTGTGTTCCAGGACCATGGTTTCCCTTTCGGAAATTCCCTGTGGCGCTAATGGGCATTGGCAATAGTTAGTAGTAGTAGTTAGTATAAATAAATTTATAAACCAGTCGAGGATCATTTATTTAATGTATTATTTAATGTTTATTTGTTAGTTAATACGTGCAATTTGACGTAATAAAAAATGTACAATTTTATGTCACGCATCAGTCTATTTTTAATAAAGTAAAAATAAAAGAATAACATTAGTTTTATTATAAACTAACTAGTTTTTTCTTTCAGACAAACCTTATTCTGATAAGTGTAGCCGTTCAGAAGTGATCTTCTTACGTAGGTACACACATTAGGCATTTTTTATCAGTGTAGGTATTTCATACTCGCATAAGAGGATATTGCTATTATAATTATATATGACATCAGCTATTTCCAAGTCATTACAGAGAAAACTCTGTTCCCTTTTGGTAAGCATATTATACATATTAATTGTTTTTGAACTTGCATGTCTATTTTGATGTATTAAAAATATCTTTAACTAACTTTAGAGCAAAATTGTCCCGTAGTATGTAGCTAGTGTATAGACACACTAGTAGAACGAGATGACAGGACTCTTTCTGACTTTCCTTTTCAGGTACGCTTTTGAGGTTGTTGTAGTCAATCTAGTACTAGGATATATAAAATCTTTGCTGGCAGGTTATAGTTTATGGTACTTGAGAAGATGTTCTTAAAGTTCGGCCGTTCAGAGAATGCGTTCCTGACACGTCGCGATTGAACTGACGACGTAACTTTGTAATGGCGTTGCAGTTACGATAAAAATGTTTTTCCTGGTTGTTTACCGTTTTAACAATTGATGAGCATTAAAACAACATTATTATATCAATAATCAATGAATGTTATAATTTTGTGCCAAACTGAGTGTCAAATAACTTGGTAAACAATATTTTTCTAAATCTATACTGCGCTATTACAAGGTTATGTCAGCGCTTTATATTTGTAGTGCTGTGCTAAAAATAACAGGCAAGTATCGTAATCTGTTCTTATACAGTTATACTTATAATATAAAATAATACGTTTTGTTTTTCTTTTTAAGAATTTGAAAATAATGGACTATAAGATAAATTTTATGAAATATAAAAATAAAACTAAGACGCGCGAAAGAAAGTAGCATTTTTATATTTAGGTTGAAAATAGTAACCCCAAATGGCGTTACTAGCATTTTTATACTTAGATTAAAAATGATAACCCCAAATGGCGTTATGGGCCGCCATTTTGTGACGCTAAAACAGTCGTCTGTTGTCGTTTCGTGCGCATAGACCACGTTCTTCAAGTGTTTTCGATCTGTTTTTATTTGATTACCCGGCTTTCGTTTAATGGACTGTTTCTGCTTTTCAAACTGACATCGGCGCTAAATCGGACTTCGATTGTGTTTTGTATTGCGTTCTTTTTACTTTTGGTGCATAATAATGCCTAAACGTGGACGTGGCCTATTGTACACTTATATTTGTAAATGTTTGTCCTTTTTTTAAGTTAAGGTGTGCAATAAAGCTATATAATAATAATAATAATAAGCTGGCAACACCAAATGTCAACGAAAGTTGTTTTTTTCATTCGAGAATTTTTTTACGTTTATATATTCATTTCTGGACCCATTTTTGGATAATTATACTGTAATAGCAACAAGAAATAGATTACATACCTAATAAAAACTTAATGAAATCAATCAATCATTGTAAAAACCACCAAGAAGAAAAATGTTCACCGGACAGATGACAGATGTCATTATCAAGAATATATACCTACATAATGAAATGGAATTCCGATTGAGAAAATAGCTATGTTGACGAGAGCAGCAGCCCGTCGCGCACGCCTTTCACCCCCGGACTCGCCGCTCAGCTCCGCCTCGCCGCCGCCGGACCCCGGGTCACCAGTGTCACCGGCGGCTGTAGTCGCGTCGAGCTCGAGCGACGAGTATTTCTCCCCACCGACGTCGCCAACACCTGTACGTCGGCCAGGGAGAGGCCGGCCACCGAACGGCTTGGGACTTAGGGGCCAACCGGCCCCGAGCCGGGTCCCCGCTGCCGGTGGTTGTGTGCAGCGCATGAAATGGACTCAATCCATGAATGAGAACGTCATGCGCGCATATTACGGGTCTACAGAGGGGGGAACCAACCTCACTGCGTACCGTGTTAGAATGCTGTCTCTGTTTCAGGACCTTGAACCAACCGTTGACGTCTCGGCGCAACGATTGTCGGATCAGGTGCGGGTTATTCAACGCAACTACAGGTTGGACGACGCCGCACTTGATCGGCTGCGCTCAGAGGTACTAAGCAACCCTATCGTCTCGACACAGATACAAACCGCGGGACCATCGACTTCTGTCACGTCCACGCCGCGGTATAATCATGTTGAGGATGAGGCAGATGATAGGGTTGACAGAGTAAGTAGCCAGTGCAATGATAGATTGAGGAGCGCACTGGAGGATGCGCTTCGCGAATATAGATCGACTCCGACTGAACTTAGGCCCCGTTTACTTCGGTTGCCTATGCACAAAAAAAATAGGGCACTAGTGTGTGCTCTGGACTCGTTGCTTAACAATGTTTTTGAGAGCAGCGAGAGCCTCCTTGATACGCACTCCATCCTGTACTGTGGAGCTGTTGCGGCATGTCGTCTTGCTAATGTAAAGTTCCCATGTTACGGTATGGCTACACGACCAGCGCCAGCCGCTCCAGTCTGGCAGTGCAGAATCGAGAGGCGTATTGATGAGGCCAGAGCACTCATTGGCAAACTATACTGCTTCAGGGAGGGCAACACACGTCCACGTGTGATGCGTTTCGTGAGACGAGCGTTTTCGGGGACTGAAATAAGTCCCCGAGAATACATGTTACGTGTCACGGAACGCATCGACTTCCTGAAGCAGAAAGTTTGTGCATGGGCCAATCGCATCCGGCGGTATAAGCGACGGGTCGATCGGTATTTGCAGAATCGCATGTTCCAGAGCGATGAGAGGTGGGTGTACAGAGCTTGGGAGCGACCTGAACAAAGTGTGACTGACGGTCTTCGTCCGGACAGTGCTACCACGAATACATTCTGGCGTAGCATCTGGTCGGAGCCCGTATGTCACAATGAAGGTGGCTGGATGCGTGTTGTTGAGCGCGTGTGCGATGCTATACCAGAAATGGATAAAGTTTTCATCACCCCATTAGATGTGGCCAGAGCAGTTCGTCCGTTACCAAATTGGAAGTCTCCAGGACCGGACGGACTGCAAAATTTCTGGCTTAAGTGGTATAGCAGCTCACACGCGATTCTGGCATCACAATTCCAGTCATCCCTAGAGTCTGGGTCGCTGCCTGAGATTTTAACAACTGGTGCCACCCACCTGCTCCATAAGACATTTAGTACCGCGGACCCCAAGAACTATAGACCGATTACATGTTTGTCGACGGTCTATAAACTTCTTACATCCATCCTGAGAGTGAAAATTAATCTACACATTGAGAACCACTCAATTATGTCTGCCTCTCAGAATGGATGTAGGAACGGGTCACGCGGCACTAAGGAGCTACTCCTCATAGACATGGCCATAAGCCAACAGGTTCGTCGATCCCGTAAGGATCTGTCGACCTGCTGGATAGATTATAAGAAGGCCTACGACTCTGTTCCACATACATGGCTCATGAAGGTGTTGGAGTTGTATAAAATAGATGCAACTCTACGCACCTTCCTTGAGTCATGTATGAGGCAATGGAAAACGGTCCTTTGCTATCCAGGATGTCGACCGATCCAGGAGAATGATGAACCAATATGGATTAAACGGGGAATATTTCAGGGCGAGAGTTTGAGTCCACTTTGGTTTTGCTTAGCCCTGAATCCTCTAAGCACGTTGCTGGAGGATTCAGGCCTGGGCTATCGGTTGAGAAGAGGTGGTCAGGTCCTATCTCACCTGCTTTACATGGATGATCTGAAACTCTTTGCCCACAACAATTCGCAACTGATGGAACTACTGAAAGTAACTGAAACTTTCAGTAGTGCCATCAGGATGGAATTTGGTGTGGACAAATGTGCAGTCATGCATGTAAGGCGAGGGGAGATAGTGGAATCCGAGGGAATTCAACTCTCGGATTCTATTCACCTTAGAACCCTCTCCTCGACCGAAACTTATAATTATTTGGGTATGTCGGAAGCGTTAGGCATTAACGTCGCTGACATGAAGCAAACGTTGAAGGAGCGCTTCTTTGGCCGCCTGAAGAAGGTTTTAAACAGTCTTCTATCGGGCGGAAATAAGGTGCGCGCCTTCAACGGTTGGGTCATGCCGGTTTTAATGTACTCTTTCGGCATACTCAAATGGACTCAAACTGAGTTAGACGCCCTGGATAGGCGGGTCCGTACATTGCTGACCGCAAATCGGATGCATCACCCACGATCTTCGGTGATGAGACTGTACATCCCGCGGAAGTGTGGAGGTCGTGGCTTTTTAAACGCAAAGACTCTACACAACCGCGAGGTGTGCAGTCTCAGAGAATACTTTCTCAAAACCGACGTGGGTATGCACCGCGATGTGGTCGCAGTGGACAAGGGACTCACCCCGTTGTCCATGGCTAAAGAGAACTGGCGCAAACCTGTGGTACTTACTATTGATACTCTCACGCCGGACCTTGGTACAGGCCATGGTCCGAAACGAGAAGGAGTGGCAGGCGGTCGCCGCCTTCTGCGAAGCAGTAATGCTAGCAAAGGAGGAGGCCGACCGCACCAGGCAACGGCGCTCTCGCAGCCGCCGCTGGGATTTCGATCCCGATTTCCGACCACCGTAGACGCGGGCTCGCGGACGGCGAGCCATAGGTATCTTGCTGTCCGACTGTCCGGTAAAGTCGACGGCGCGTACTGTTCCCGCGCGCCTCAAGGAGTTGTCAGCAACAGGAGAGGCCCGGCTGGGCCGAAGCCTACTGGGGCCAGGGTTATCCAAAAGGGAGCTCGAGCCCCGGTATGAAGGCTAAAAGGAAGTTAGGTTTTAGTCAGTAAGAGTGTGACACTATCTCTCGCTCCACCTAAGAGCGGAGGTTGTCATTGGATGATTTTAGCCCACCGTAAATAAAAACTACCGTAGAACTAACTTCTGTCGATATGGCTTTATACAGAAGTGATGTTTTTCTGTAGAAATTATGGTTTATGCTGACTGATGTAGATACTAGCTTTTGCACGCGGCTTCGCTCGCGTTAAATTTGGGGTAACACTTCCCCTTTCGGCTTATTTTTTCCCGACATCTTCAACAAAAATCGTTAATGTACACATAAATAAATACAAAAACTTAACAAATTATATATCTACTAAAACTTTCCTCGAGAATCACGGTATCGAGTAGTGAAAACCGTTTGAAAATCGGTGCAGTAATTTTTGAGTTTATCGCGAACAGACAAACAGACAAACGCAGCGGGGGACTTTGTTTTATAATATGTATTGATACAATATCGCTCGTCGCCATACAACTTCATCTTAAGATACGAAAATATGAAATATTATTTATTATCTTCGTCGTGGACACACATTGAATTGTATGGCGAGCGAAATTGTATCAGCCATGCGCAGCGCCCCTTAGTGAACTCCACTGCGGGTGAAGTAACCTAAGACAAACTTATTATTTGTGTTTGGTTCAGTAATCGGGTCTAGGGATCGAACCGCAAAATTAAGTTTGTTTTTTATTGTTAATACTTTTCCGGGATAAAAGTACCCAGTGTGATGCTCAGGATATCAAAGAATATTACCAAGTTTCATCGAAATTGAACTGGTAGTTTTTGCGTGATGCCCGAACAAACAGACAGACAAAAATGTTTTTAAATCACATTTTTGGGTTCGGTGTCTATATAGTTTGGTGTATATAGATTATTTAATTTTCTTTACCCAATACTGAGGCCGAGATAAATAAAACTACACAGTATCAATAGATTAATAATTTATTAAACAACAATGACTGAACTAACAAATAACTAATCCCAATGCGAAAAGAATAAATAAGTAAGTACCTACCTATCTTGCACAAAAAAATCTAATAATAAAAAAATGTGCAAAACTATGTAGATAAGTCAATAGCTAAAATAGACTACTAGCGTTGTGATTTTGATACAGCCAATACATCTGGTTTCTGATTTAAATTGACAAAGCTGTCGAATGTTGAACAAGCTTAGCATACTTGGACTGCAATCGCATCTATGTTTTGATAGAACTTGGTTTTTATTGCCGCATAGGCCTCTAATAAGAGTCTGGAAAAGGCGATAGTGCATAGTTTTACAATGACAATTATGCGCTACGTAAATATAGACACTTTTAGTTTTCAGTTACCGACACCGAACACTTTTTGATCGTCATGTGTTAAGTGGAAGAAATTGGACACAAAAAATGTTTACATATGCGCAGGGAGTGGATGATTACATACTGGTTCTATAGAAATCAAATATTCATCGGTAGCTTGTATCTGACACAAGACACACGTTTTCGCCCTGCCTTACAATCAGATTTGGTTCATGGGTATTTGGTGGGCATTTGGACCAAGCCTTAACAGACGTTTCATATGTGCCCAAACATTTAAAAAACAAATATTTAACCAAACGACTTTTGATTCAAAAGCTACCTATTCAGATATTAATGAGTAAAAGAATAGTAATTTAAATTGACAACTTTTTCCTTTGTTCTCTACAGCTCTTGTACTTAACACAAAAAAAAAACCATTAACCCTTCAGATACCGTCAATTAGAGACACAATAGTAAGACAATAGATGCGCGGCCACCGGTGGTCGCTTGGGGATTCATGAATTAAAGTCTGACACCTATAAAATTTTCCACTTCTAGAGTATTTTTTTTTTGGTTTAATAGCACTCGACCGAGTCCCGTACGGTGTATTGAATTACCCTTGAACGATATAACTGTCTGTAATCTTGGTATCGGCCAACCATTCATTCTATGTAGCGTTATGTGTTTGTGTATTAATAGTTTTTTCATGTTACCGTTCGTGAACCATGCTTTCTGTAGACAGTTATATCGTTCAAGGGTTATTCGATATACTGTACGAGACTCCACTCGACTAGCATTCAATCAGTCTAGCCTTTCCCCAACTATGTTCGGTTCGGCTTCTATTCTAACTGGATGTAGCTGAATACCAGTATTTTGCAAGGAGTGACTACCTGTTAGACCTCCACAACCCAGTAACTGGGTAACACGATAGGCATTCCTTGGCAAGAGTGGTGTCAGATTTTCTGACTTCTGACTACCCGTAACGACTAATATTCAATATAGGTAATAAAATATTTTTCACAATAGTAGATTTTAATACAAGTAGCCGCAATTTTACATACGTCAATCCCGGCTCAGCTGTAGATACTTTGGCCCGACAGCTCCACACGTATCAAGTTGTATCTACTATATTCTACACCGCTAAGTAATTATTTACAATATTTTATGGCAAAACAATGTTCTCCTTTACGTTATGTTTTACGTGTTATTATTAGTATAGGTACTTCTAACATATTACGAAATGAAACGAAGGCACTAGTATTTTAGCTAAGCTGTGTGTGTTATTGTGATAATTAAATTGATAATCACATGTAGCAATCACCCTTATGAATATAAGAGAACCGATGACCTACGTGTATACCATGATCGTTTTTATCTTTCAATGACATTACTATATCATCAGATAGTTGCAAACTAGAGATTTTAGTGTGTGTTATACGATTGCTCCGCCAAGTTATACAAACAAAAAATCCTTAAAAACTTCTTAATTTGTTAACTGAACGTTTCTTTTACAATTTCAAAATTAACTTATGGTAAGAAAACAGCCACATAATAAAACTATAGTAACAACGGATAACGGGAGCTCTGATTATTTATAATTCTATGGTACCTACCTACACGTGAACTATGTTAGCGCCGGCACCCACACCTTACACCGACCAATGAGGGGATATTTGCAATTACCTATAACACCATACCACTAATTAATATTCCACAACTATAACACAACAGAGCTTGTGTTATGGGTACCTACTAGACAACTCATAAGCATACTTATATATTTCTAAATACATACATATTATAGATAAATTTCACCCAGACACAGAACAAATGATCATGCTCATCACATAAACATTTGTCCTGGGTAGGAATCGAACCCACGACCTCCGGCATAGCAGTCAGGGCCACTAACCATTAGACCAACAGGCCAGTCATTACGAATAAACTGTAGATCTGTGCACTGATTTTTCGCGAGTTTATACAGTTCATATTATTTATCATCACAACACTAAGACATTAAGAACTAAGTATCGAAATTTTATGTCTTATGCGACTTTGCAATTATCCGGTGACAACAATACCATAAACATAAGTAATATGAACCACCTACTTAACTACTAGTGCACACGCGCTGTATTGTATTGGTTTTAGTCAATACGTACTTATTTAAAAATTATAATTAGTATGATATTCATTGGAAAATACATACTAAAAATGCACTATATGATTCGGTCGCGGCGGCCATTGAGATCATACGCGACACACGCGGCTAGCTATGGCCGTCGAGATCGCTTGCGCAGTGCGAGCGCATTAGCTGCGTACATGGGCGCTGTACTGTGTACACGGGGCTCGAACACGTAAAGTCGTGAAAGAAAATAAGAATTCTTAGGCGCTGCTCTAGTGCGTTTGTTCGGATAACAGCCAATTGATACATTGTTCTTACATTTGCATGATTGAATAATCAACTTTCTTATATTATCTAAGATCCAATAGAAAAAATATCTACCCTCATTTGTTATTTGATTATAATAAATATTATTTGCTAGATATTGCGTTCATTAACCCTTCAGATACCGTCAATTAGAGACACAATAGTAAGACAATAGATGCGCGGCCACCGGGTGTCGCTTGGGGATTCATTTTTTTTTTTTTTTTTATTATTGATAGGTTTGCGCTTGACCACTATCTCACCTGATGGAAAGCGACGATGCGGTCGACGATGGAACGCGCTTACCTAGAAGAAACCTATTCACTCTCGACTTAAAGATTCCTGGGTTGTAGCTATCAGGAAACACAGACTCCGGCAAGGAATTCCATTCCTTAGCTGCACGCACAATGAATGTGTTTCCAAAACGTTTTGTGCGTGTAGGCGGGATGTCCACCATGTACCGGTGGCGCATCGCCGTACGTCTGGTAGTCCGATGATGGAACGGGCTAGGCGGAATCAGAATTAAGACATTGCGCATAGGTTGCCTCGCTAAATTTAGTGCCAATGATGTTAAACAATAAAATTTATTATCACATTTTTGACATCAATTACCCCTCATTTGTTATTTGGGAAAGTCTAGCATCAGCTGAAAGAGTGTGCCCCAAGGAACTGAAAAACTATAGGTTGCCTCCTTTTTTTGGTGCAAATAGGAGGGTTGCCTCGCCTAAAGATGTGAGTAAATGGCCATAATTTACCGTCATCTTTTTTTTAAATTTTTTATTTTAAAAAATTTAATCGTTTTTTTTAAATGTTAATTAGTGTTTTTTAACGTGTTGCGCCGATCCCAAATAAAACGGGACAAGGGCAGGAAGATGATGAGTGTTTTTAGTCTAATAGAAGCTATTAGTAACGATAAAACTCAGTTTGAAAGTATTTGGTTAACCCTTCAGATACCGTCAATTAGAGACACAATAGTAAGACAATAGATGCGCGGCCACCGGGTGTCGCTTGGGGATTCATGAATTAAAGTTGAAAATATCAAAATGTTCGCGATCTCAGACAAATTTTATTGTTAGATTTAGTTAAGATTTAGTTAGGCAACCTATTCGAAATGTCTTAATAAACGCATTATCTAGCATATAATATTAATTATAATCGAATAACAGATGAGAGAAGAGATTTTTTTCTATGTATCTCGTACTAATATGACTGAGAATTAAATTCAACAGCCTTTAAGGTTAAGGTCAACATTTAAGGAGTACTTGAGCCTCCACCATAGTGGCTTCTCCTTGGCTTCGGTATTGGATTTGGTGACGATGCTTCATTCTTATCAAACCTTCTCTTGATCTCGGACACAGACAATCTTGCCTCTACGCATGGAATATCATCTTCATTCAAAGCAAAATTTAACTTGTTTATTTCTCTTTCAAGCTGTCTAGTAGCTCTGTCTATTTCTAGAAATTCCTTTTCTGTACTTGAAATCGTTTCAATACTCTTTTTTGTTTGCGGCTCGTCGTAGAGTTTGCACACAACTTTCTTGGGACAATCATTTCCATTAGTATCCATGTGCATTGTGTTGTCATTTAAGTTTATGTCGAATATCGTGTACGTCGTGTCTAAGGCATTAGTGAGGCTCTTGCTTCTTTTATTCGATAATGACTGGAAATCCTCTAAATTACCTCGTCGTAATCGTATGTCGTCTTCATTAACACTGGAATTGCGTCTGTATTTTACAATATCTATTTTATGGAATGCTGATGAGTTTAGGATATCCTCGTCTGAAGAACTATTTCTTAGCGTAAATTCACTGTCTTTAGATTCAGTGATGTTCGTTGGTTTCTCTGTATTTTTTTGTTCGCTAACTGATTTTTTTATTGTAACCGAGACGTCAACCACTTCATTGTTATTTAAGGTATTCGGAGTCGTTGGTTTAACTTCTATGGCATCCGCATTCTTATCTTTAACATCTTCATCTTCAATTATTTTTAACTCGATATTCAAGTTCATATCTTCTAATTCTAAATCACCCTCATTTTTGTTTAATATTTTTTCTTCTATTTTGCTTCTTTGTATTTCTGTGACATTGACAACCTGAAAAAATAAAGTTAACATTAGATACATAAAAATTGATGGTATGACGTTGGTACCGTGGAAGGTGGGTAGGCCGCTGGTGTGGGACGCAACCTGTGTCGACACCCTTGCGCCATCCCATATTTCATGTACGGCGGGCTGTGCTGGCGCTGCCGCTGCGGCTGCTGAGACCCTTAAACGGCGCAAATACTGTTACCTTATTGGTAATTAGAGTTTTGAGCCGTTTGGGGTTGAAACGCTTGGGTCGTGGGGTCCGAGTGCGCGTCTCCTTTTTAAGGAAATTTCTCGCCGACTGATCGACACCTTGCGTGACCAGAGGGCTGGCTCGTTCTTCGCTCAAAGAATTAGCATTGCCATCCAACGTGGTAATGCTGCCAGTCTTCTGGGCACATCCCCGGATGACAGCGATGTGGAGGAGTACTTCGATGCCTGAGTGTACTTTGTGTTTTTGTATATTATTTATGTACGTTATGTATATATTTAGGTTTTAGTATAAGTAGTTTAAGTTTTTTTTATGTACATATATAAATTTTACTACAATAAATTATGTTTAGATACGTAAAAAAAACCCCTAAAAAACAATCTCAACGTACAATCAACATACCTAAATAAAAAAAGTTCTTAACTTGGCATAACCGTATAAATTAGAGTTTAATTCATGAAATATTTCTATATACAGAGTTTTTCAACAAGACCTTTGTTTTCTAAAACAAAGAACTTAGAGGAAAATGAATACAATTTTCATTGTATTACAAAGAGATAAGTTTGGCAATTATGAATTAATTATTAGGCTCGCATCCGTAGGATTTACCACCTTCTCCTAGGCCCACCCTACACGCGTACTCCGGATGGTGCTAAACGAGCAACAACGCAGAGTAGCAGGCGGCTGTTAACTAATCTGATGCAGTAGGCCTAACAAGCCCGCTTTCGTTGGAGGTAGGAAATGACCACAACCCGATACCCCGTTGTTATATTTTATGACAGAGGCCGGGAACCTTGGCTTAAGGTGGTGCATCATGACTCACATTTTCACTGTTTTTTCATACAAACACTCATAACTGATTATGACGTTAGCATCATGACTCACATTTTCACTGTTTTTTCATACAAACACTCATAACTGATTATGACGTTATTACACATTTTTCATTAGATATTTTGGAAACACAGTATCTTGTGGATATCTAAAGAAACCAATTTCTAAATTTGTGTAAAACTAATTCAGCAAAAACCTCTGAAAATGTCCTATTTTGTATGAACTTTGACACTTCATAATTTGCCTAAAAATTAAAAAAAGTCAAAAAAGTAATCCTCTAGAGACCTTGCAAATTTTATTAAGATTCTAAATGACGACAACTTTTTCCAAAAACTTTTAAGGGTTTAAAAAAAACAGCTATTTCCTGGAGCAAGTTTTGTAAAATTTTCGAGTAAATCTCGGAATTACCGAATGATAACAGAGTTTTCAGGCGTTATCTCTCTTTTTTTGCGTTGCCTTTTCGTCAAACATCGCGTTGGATTGCATTAAATGAAGTAACAAGCTTTTAAACTATTTTCGACGTTTACGATAGGCGAGTGGAAAAGGACCCTCTTAATGACCCGGGTTCAGAGGAAGAAAACCTTGATAATCAATTACCCCAATCCTACAGTGGAGACCGCGCCAAAAGGATCAATGGCTGAGGGTTTCAGTTTCTAGCCTTCTCACAGGAAAGTAGTTACCTTGTGAGAAACCACTTTATCGACCCTACTCGTGGGAAGATAATGAGCAATTTAGAACCCCAAAATCCAAAACCTACACCCAATTAGTCTTCCAAAGAGGAATGCTTGATAACCAAACGAGATCCGCTTCTTTCAGTGGCAATACAAAATACGGACAACAGCTGATGGATTCTGAGCAAACTTCTTCATCCATTCCCTCACTTGTATTGGGCAAGCTTCTGGACCAGAAGCAGTTACCTCCACAATGGCAACAAGGACCAAAAAACAAAAAGCGTAAAACGTGAGGATTCCCCACTTACCTAGGTGAAAATGGGGAATCCTCAGTTGCAGATCGAAAATAGGTTCTCAGGGCTACCACTGGATCAGGCGGAAAATAACACAGATCCCCTTTTTTTTTTTTTTTTTCTCGACGGGGAAAATCATCTTTGACGAAACCCGCTCTTGGGTGGGGCGGGAGACAGTGTCAGACTCTTACTGACTAAAAACCCCGCGCCGTTCCTTCTAGCCTTCATACCGGGGCACGAGCTCCCTTTCGGACAACCCTGTCCCCAGTAGGCTTCGACCCAGCTGGGCCCCTCCTGTTGCTGACAACTCCTTGAGGCGCGCGGGAACAGTGCGCGCCGTCGACGTCTTGGACTCGGTCCATTACCGGACGATCGGACAGCGAGCTACCCATGGCTTGCCGTCCGCGAGCCCGCGTCTACGGTGGCCGGAAATCAGGATCGGAATTCCGGCGCCGTTGCCTGATGCGGTCGGCCTCCTCCTTTGCAAGCATTACTGCTTCGCAGAAGGAGGCGACCGCCTGCCATTCCTCCTCGCTCCGGACCATGGCCTCGACCAGGGCCGAGAGGCGAGAGGTCTCCGCCGCCGATCGCCCCCACGAGGGCACGGCGATGCTCCGCCCAGGCAGGGCACACCTCGACGGTGTGCTCCACCGTGTCCTCCGGGCGTTGCGCACAGTGGCGACACCCGGGCGTCTCTTCCGCCTGAATCCGATGCAGGAACCTCCCGAACTTGCCATGTCCGGTGAGGACCTGCGTCATGCGGAAGGTAAGGACGCCGTGAGGTCTTTCCAGCCACGCCTCAAAGAGGGGACTTACCGCCATAATCGTGGCGTGCCCAAACACAGATCCCCTTGTAACTCGCCCAAACAAACCCCCACCTGTAGTTTTGTACGGAATTAAGGACGTTAACGTGCTAACAAAACTTATCCAAACCGTTATCTCGGCCACTGAATTCATATTTAAGATTGTCAATAAAAACCTTCGACTGATGATAGACTCTGTTGAAAATTACAAAAAAGTTATAGATTTAATCAGAGAAAAGGGTCTAATTGGCCATACCTTCACCCGTAAAGACAGCAAACCCTACAGAATTGTATTAAAAAATCTCCATCACACAACACCTCATGATGCAATTGTGGAAGAAATGGAGAAAACGGAAAACAAAGTCCGAGGTGAAATTATTAATGTCAGATATGGTCCAAATAAAAATCCCTCGTATACATAACCAAATGCCAATAATTAAACCTTTAAAGACATCCAGTAAATCTTCCACCAACGAGTTAAAATTGAAAATCCTCGTAAGTCTAAATCTATAGTCCAATGTCAACGATGTTAACAGTAAGACCGCATGGTTGCGTCAATTTTGGAAATGGACACAAAACAGCGGATTGTTCAAAAACGATAGAAACACGCCGGTAAAATGCGTAAGTGATTACCCCGCAAACCCATTTCTACTAACACTATTGTTAACCTTTTGAATACAGTAATTAGAGACACAATAGAAAGACAATGAGAGAGCGAACGCCGGCGCGGCGTTTGCTTGGGGTTTAATAAATTAAAAAGCTTTTAAATTTATTAACGAACTATCTATACCTATTAATAGCTATTTATTATTATCATTAATATTACAGATGCTTACTGGAAACCTTATAAGTGTGAGTCAACCAACAGTATCAGGAATTATTGTGAAAATAGTTTCTTATATCTCAGTTTGTCGAAGAAAAATTTATTTAAGTAGGTATTAAATTTCCAAACAATTTAGGAAGAATTAATAGTAGATTATGCACCGAGGGGCTAAAGTTGTGTCTTATGTCACGGGCGTCATATTGAATCTCGAGCGCAATGAAGGATTCGGGATTTAACTCACGAGCAAAGCGAGGGAGTTAATATAAGAATCCTGAATGCAGCGAGGGATTCAAGCTAGCCCAAGGCAAAGACACCTTTAGCCCAGAGGAGGATACTCTACTTTTTACACCTACTGTGAGAAAATAATAGTCACATTATTGACCAGCGGGTCATAATGAAATCCAGTACAACATTATTGACCGGCTGTGCCCCCGGCCCATAGATATGATATATTTCTATGCCCCGGCCACTAATGGCTCACTTTAGGTTAAGGTTGCTTGACATATAATTTGACATTTTTCATTTCATTCATTTTTTTTTTCATTTTTGATAATGTCGTTTTATACGTCATACAAACCTCACTTTAATTCATGAATCCCCAAGCGACCACCGGTGGCCGCGCATCTATTGTCTTACTATTGTGTCTCTAATTGACGGTATCTGAAGGGTTAAATTTTGTATGACGCATAAAACGAATTGAAATCTCATTATTCTCTAGGGAAATAATGCAGTATGGCCGATCCCTAGGGAATAATGAGATTTCAATTTGGAACATCAAAAATCGTCAACATTGTGAATTAAAATGTACGTGCATCGAACAAGTTGACTCGAAATTCAAACTGGCCACTAACAAAAAAAAAAGAAAATAGAATAAAACTTGCTTACTGACTGCGAACTGGGAGCGTTTTTGAAAATTGAAACTATAGAATCTTGGAATACGTAGTGAATTTTGTTTGTTTGATGAACTTGTAAATATATTAGAGATATATGTATAATACTTATAAGATATGTTATTGAGGATTTTCCAAATAAACCACAAATTGTTTCTCTGAAAATCAAAGAAACGACATTTAAAGTTTACTAATATCGCCTCCTCAATTATATCCCTTTATTTCATCTCTTTACAATAGAATTTTTAACAATAAAATATGCAAAATAATCTAAACATCATCTGCCATTCAATCACACGTCACCCCGTTCCACAGAACATAAATTCCATTGACAACTTCAACGCGCGAAGCGCGACAAATTTGAATTAATGAAATGTCATTTCATTACATCTCCCCCCCTAAGAGCAGAAATTGTAAATAATTAAAGCACAGGGCAGTGCGTGCAGGCCATTTTCTAGCAATAGGCTATAATCTACACAATGCACTTACAAGTTATCTTTATATTCGTTTTCTTCTACTTCATCTACTGCTGTGACAGGTTGTAATTTTGTTATATGGATGCCTTTTCTTTATGCTATTTTTTATTTTTGAGAAACTGTTCATTTTGACAATATATGTATGATGAATCACTGGCTTCTGTTCATCAGGTAAAATATAACATTTTCCTTCCTCTGTAGTTATTAAGGTTATGGCCAATATATTAGATTTGTCATCATTTGAGGTTATCATCGTGAACTCAAATTGTAACCGGTCCATCTTTTTCTAGTTGACGAAAATGTCGTTTTATAAGATATGTTATTGAGGATTTTCCAAATAAACCACAAATTGTTTCTCTGAAAATCAAAGAAACGACATTTAAAGTTTACTAATATCGCCTCCTCAATTATATCCCTTTATTTCATCTCTTTACAATAGAATTTTTAACAATAAAATATGCAAAATAATCTAAACATCATCTGCCATTCAATCACACGTCACCCCGTTCCACAGAACATAAATTCCATTGACAACTTCAACGCGCGAAGCGCGGCAAATTTGAATTAATGAAATGTCATTTCATTACATACTTATACATATATCTCTAATATATGATTTGATCGACCAAATTCTCTTTTAATTATCTCACAGATGGTGTAAAAAGTAGACTATGCAACATGGGGATAAAGCTGTCTTTGTCTTGGGCGGCTCGAATTCCTCACTTCACTCAGGTTTTTTATTAACTCCTTCGCGATGCTCGGGAGTTAATTATATTGGTCCCTCACTTACGTTCGGGATTAACATCAACAACCTTCGTTTCGTCCGGAATTCAACATGCCGCCCGCGACTTAAAGACACTGCTTTATCCCCTAGTCACTTAAACTACTATTATACAATAGCCCATTTTTCTGGAGCAATAGGAGGTCACCATTTATGTTTTGAGGTTATTTTTTTTTAATTATGTAATGACAAATAAAATGAACGCCAAGCAGCGAAGTGAACAACGCAACAAAAACGAACTAATCACAGAGCTCTGATCAAGGCTATGCGTTTGCTTAGTCAAGGGTCGTTTGAGTATTGTTTATGAATTGAAAGGCTTGCCATATGCAACGCAGTGAGAAATGCCTTACTTCGCACAGCGTTGCTACTTTACTGAGAGAAGTATTGTTTGTGAATACGGGTGTTATTGTCTTAAAATTTTGAGAGGTTTATACTGGATTAGTTTTGCTTAAATGACATGGCCGGAATTAGTAGGGAGCTGTGCCCAAGCTAAAAATATTCATGGACAGAGACAAACGGTACATCGTATAAGCTTAAAGGTACGGCTTTATAGTAGTTTAAGTATGTCCGTAAGGATTGAGGAGCCACATTTCGTATCTTGATGAAATTAAACAAATAATTAGTAGTAAGTTAAAAAAAATTGTAGGCTCGATCCTGGATTTTGTAGTATAATATATAAAAAGTTACATGAACATAAACGTGGCTCCTCAATCTAAATGTTTGGATTGAGGAGCCACGTCAGATCTACGAACTTCATGGTTGAATATTTATCATAATTTGGTATGATTTAGTAGCATTTTAAAGTAGACAAAATTTGAGCCCTGTAGAGTTAAAATTAAAAAAGTTATCATGCATTGTATATGGCTCCTCAGACCATACCTACACACGAATATCCGTAAGGATTGAGGAGCCATATCGTATCTTGATGAAATTAAACACATATTTAGTAGTAAGTTAAAAAAAATTGTAGGCTCGATCCTGGATTTTGTAGTATAATATATAAAAAGTTACATGAACATAAAGGTGGCTCCTCAATCTAAATGTTTGGATTGAGGAGCCACGTAAGAACTACGAACATCGTGGTTGAATATTTATCATAATTTAGTATGATTTAGTAGCATTTTAAAGTAATTAGTAGACAAAATTTGAGCTGTGTAGCGTTAAAATTAAAAAAGTTATTAGCTATTCGTTAATTTCCTATGAAATGGTTTGAAGGGTGACCACGAATACATTATTTACTAAGACAATCTTTGTTTCGTGGTTTCTTTGTCATGTCGTGTCAATAATGAATTTGGGATGTCCAATCAATTGTAATCAATCGATTTAATTTTAATCGATCGATTGATGTTTTTTCTAATATTGTTTTAAAAAAAACCTGATCTAATCGTTTAAAAAAGTGTGCGGTCTACTTATAACTGGGGGGCTGAGTCACCCGCGTCCGTAGGAGAATACCCATTGCTAGGCCCTACACGTGATCCCCGGGTAGTGCTAACAGGTAGGTTTCGACTGACGGTTTGTGACCACCCAGGTTTCAGTTTGATGCCCAGTGTAGCCAATTCAGAGGAGTTGAGTCGAAGTGGCAGTTCCAATGCTTGCAGACCGGCCAAACTCGTGCTGCGTTCAGAGACGCAGATACGAAATCCTTCAGATGTGTCGTACCCAGTGGCATGACAGGTGCCTTTAGAGGGGGCAAGCCTAGGAATCTTGACTCATCTACCTACCCACACCTAATATCCCGAAAAAATTCGCGCAATAAACTGCCGTCACGTATTATTAGTGCAAAATTTCTTACTGTAATGCTGATTTAAATAGGTACATTTGATGCTCTTTTTTTTAAGTACCAATATATAGTAAATATATATTGGTACTTAAAAAAAAGAGCCATCTATTGATATTTTTGGCAACTCGCTCACAACATTCTAGTTGATTTCAGAAAAATCCACTAGATGGCGCACAAAAGATTATATGATTATTATGTCGATATCATCACCTGTCTGGTGAAATCTGTATCAGTCTACTCTCCATCCGATCCCTGCCTAGAGGCACCAGGCGGGTTTGGCGATACAGGTCAGCAGATTGGGATGGCATGTGATCTTTCTTCGCATATCATCCTTGGTAGTCTACTTGCTTTTCTTCGGAAGATCCATCATCGTGTGCAGATGCTGTGACGGATGTGTTGCGGCGGGGGATGGAGAGCTACATTCCATTCTCCAACGTAAACATGTCTGACCGAGCTCGCCCTAGGTTTGGTGCTGAGTGTGATCGCGCTAAGCGCTCAATTCAATTATTCTGACGCACCTATTTAGGCTGGAAAAGTGCCGATTGCATGAAAGCAAGCTAACATACAGCCCGTGCCCAAGAAGAGGAGTCGGACTGATCTAGCTAACTACTGATCATCTCAGTAACGTCCGGTTTTCATTAATCTTACGTTTATTTCGTTAGCAATGAAACTCACTTGTTTGCGCAAATATTGAAATAAACATAAAGCAGACGTTAGCTGACTTGACTTGACAAACGGTCAAACTAGGTAAGTCCATTTTTGTTAAATTAGGGAAGTCGCACTGAATATGGGAAGTCTGGTGCGTATTTTAGGAATGTGAAATAAAAATATCGATAGTTTTAATATAATGAAAAAAACAAAACATAAATTAATGTTTTTCAGTAAAGCACGGATAACAAGTACCATCGAAAAAAAATAAACAATAAGCATCGAAAAATTATGTATTTTATTCTCTAACATTAGTAAACTCCTCTTAGGTTTTATTTTTATAGCGGACTAGCTTTCAAAATATTCATTATTCATTAATTCATTAATATTTCAAAATAAATAAATTTCAAAAAAATGTGTCAGATTTTGAGGTTATGATCGAACCATAACAATGAATATAAGGTATGATTTTTCATACTTCCAAGTAATTTTTAAGAAACTAAAAAACAATGTCATAATACATATAATTAGGTACTTTTCGTTTTTGCAAACTAATCAGAGTCCGTTAACATATGCAATAAGTCCCGAGAATCATCAAAACATACCGAATAACAAAGAGCAAGTGACACTTATGCAAGCACAGATAGAAATGAAAAAAAGCTATAAAATAGTACTCTTTGGGTAGAACTGAAAATTGTGACTTTGACGATGACAAAGAACCATAGCAACGTCGAAAATAGGGATGGCAAATACGATTAATCGATATTTCCTAAAATTAACTATGGCAATATGTTACAAACTGCCTTACATCAACTTTTGTCATACCATTACAAGTATGGCAATGTCTTATTTTACATATACACTTCTATACTTTTTAATATTAATACCGAATAACATCTGTATCTACATAGTTTACAATATGGTTTTTTTTACAAAACATTTCTAATATAGGTATTCAGTAAAAGTAAATATTGTTTTAATTAATTAAGCCCAAACGGAGGGTTTATTTTGTATTACTTGTCGAAAATAATCGTTTAGTTAATTATACGTAGACCGCACACTTTTTAAACGATCATTATAATACCCTAAAAAATTATCATGTTGAAATAATAGGTTTTGGTCTCTTCATCATTATTATAACTACCTACATATTCAAAATCGACTATAACCTCATTTGTAAAGTATACTTATTAGATTTTTTTAATAACACTATTAGAAAAAACATCAATCGATCGATTACAATTGATTGGACATCCCTTATTCATTATTGACACGACATGACAAAGAAACCACGAAACAAAGATTGTCTCAGTAAATAATGTATTTATGGTCACCCTTCAAACCATTTCATAGGAAATTAACGAATAGCTAATAACTTTTTTTTATTTTAACGCTACAGAGTTCAAATTTTGTCTACTAATTACTTTAAAATGCTACTAAATCATACTAAATTATGATAAATATTCAACCATGATGTTCGTAGTTCTGACGTGGCTCCTCAATTCAAACATTTAGATTGATGAGCCACTTTTATGTTCATGTAACTTTTTGTATATTATACTACAAAATCCAGGATCGAGCCTACTAAATTTTTTAACTTCATACTAAATAAGTGTTTAATTTCATTAAGATACGATATGACTCCTCAATCCTTACGGATATTCGTGTGTATGGTCTGAGGAGCCATATACAATGCATGATAACTTTTTTAATTTTAACACTACAGGGCTCAAATTTTGTCTACTAATAACAAACCTGCAAAACCAGAAACATCGAGTTATTTTGTTCGTTTTATATTTAACGGTATATTTTTTTTGTAAAAAATATATTTTAGTTACGATACAACCATAGCCAAAGTCGTAGTACCTATTTCTCATGACAAATGCAATGAACCCAGACAGTGCTAGGATACATTGTTATAATTATTATGAAGTACCTTCGGGGCTCCGTCATTAGGTCAATGCGATACTGTACTGTATGGTGTACAATCAAGTTATTCTATTCTATTCTTATAGCCAAAGTACATCTCATGATAATTCTAATAAGCCCAAACTACTAACTTCCGGCTCCATCATCATCATAAGATAACTTCGATGATACGATTTTCAATAATACTATTCAGAACTATTTATTTATTTGCAGTGTAGTTGCTTAATTCATGAATCCCCAAGCGACCACCGGTGGCCGCGCATCTATTGTCTTACTATTGTGTCTCTAATTGACGGTATCTGAAGGGTTAACTACTTCCATTGTGATATCTACGTGAGTGTGAAATTCCGTTGTCCATTCCTGGTCTTCTTTACCAGTTCCACCACTTCACCAAAAGTTACTTTTTAGCAAGTAAATACTTGAGTTCTCAATGAAAATACCAAAATCACCAAATAGTTACCTGGTTGGTAATGGTTAATGGTTACTTTCGATTCCTCATGGATTCCATTGTCAGAACTGGATTTAAAAAAAAATAAGACTTATCTGGAAACATATCCTTTTAGGAGAAAAAACAAAATTGCAAATCGGTCTATAAACGACGGAGTTCCGGGGTGACAACATAAAAAAAATAAAAAAAAACAAATGAATATAAAAAATACAACCGAATTGAGAACCTCCTCCTTTTTTTTAATTCAGTTAAAAATAATGAATATTAATTTGTAATTAAGCGATTTTTAAGGTCGACGCCTGATTAATAAAACTGGCAATTTTTATTGTTTGGAAGTAAGGTTCATGATAATAGCTGGCTATTGTGTTATTATTATCATTATTGATAATTAGAGATTCATATTGTTTCTGTCACAGCTGGGTTTTTTTTCTATGGAGCAAGAGCATTCTTCTTTACGTGTGAATTGATTTGGGCAGGATCCGGCCATGTCTTTTATGTTTTGATTTCTGTAGATGCTTAGATATCCACAAGATATTGTGTTTCAAAAATATGTAATGAAAATATAATTGCGGAGCAGTTGTATAAAAAACTGAAAATATATGTCGAGTTGCGTCCCCTTAAACACGATTGTTTAATGTAAAGGTTGTATGATTGATATCGTACTAGTTCTAAATTTTAAACAAATAACTGTTTTTTTTGAGCCATGTACATCATTTACAACAAATAACAGACCGTTTAATAGACTTGGCTGGAATATTAATGACAAAATTACTATTTTTTTGAAGAAAATATCTATGACGCCATAGAGTTATGTCTCCTATCGGTGTTAAATAACGAAGAGACAAAACTATTATAGAAACACCGACTTCCGAAATTAAAGTTATTTTGTACTTTTCAGTGTTTTTTTTAACATTAAAGTCGTACTTATTTTTTTTTTTTTTTGTAAACAGTTTTATATTTTACACTTTTTTTGTATACTAAAAATTAAACAATAAATCTCTGTATGTTATAAATAGGAAAACAAAAAAATTACAATTCTTGTCGGACTAGTGATACATACCTGTTTTTTTGTAGGACATTGTTTCATTTGGGCAGAGAACACACTAACCTATTATGTGATATTTTTTCCTACAGTTAGTAATGAGAAAAATGGTCTCGTGGTTTTAACAACTTCTGAGGGATAACGTTCCGCGCAATTTATAGGACAATGTGGCTGTTGAATTATATGAATATAAACTAAGTAACAAAAAAAAAACAGCTGGTTAGTAATCATTTATGATGACCTCGTTTTCGATATCTACATGTTGGAAGAGGGGGACTCTTTTATCAAACCATACCTTTTGTAGGACAAATACTTTTTCGAATAATTTAAATAATTATCTTGAGATTTAACAATAAAAAACCTGTTAGTAATACATTTTTTAGAGTCATCATATCATACATATTGTATCCTTGGTATCTCTGTTAGCTACCACAATCGAGAGTTTCGTATAGGAAATTGTTGGTCGCCTCATAAAAATGAAGCTACTCACGGAAAATTAGCTTGATAGCAATCAAGTGAAAAAACTGTACCTACTAGCGAACCCGGACTATTAGGATTGTTTATATTTAGTTAACTACCTAAAAAGATGTGTTAGGTATGTCTGTCTTTTCCTCATGCCTTTTCAAATAGAGTCGAACACATCTTGATATGAAATATGAATATGTTTTTTAGATCCTACCGTAGTTACAGCAGTGTCAGGTGTAATGAGGGCTGCCTCCGGTGGCAGAGGCGCGCGCTTTTTCTTGCGCCTCGAAGCACGGACGGGGGCCACAGGACCATCCTCTTCGAAGGGGTTCGTACTCTCCACGCTCAGCCGAGAGCCCGACACTTCACTGCGAGCCAAGCGCGGGGTTGCACTGAAACATGTTGGTAATTGTTTTCTCAATTCTATGAGGCAGTACGTCACATTATATTAACCAAAAATTACAAAAATAAACAATGGTTCAACTATTATTATGTGAGCATAATATTAAACCATTGGAAAAAAGCGAGCAAGTGCGAGTTGGACTCGCCCATGAAGGGTTCCGCAGCCGAAAGTAACATAATTTAAAAGTTCTTGTAGTTCGTTTTAACTTTGATAGATGTTTAATAATAGTGTGTTTTTTTATGTATGTCGTAAAAAAACAAAAACCACTTTCTAGATCTCATTCAAACCAATTTTCGGTGGAGGTTTGCAATGGTAATGTACATCATATATTTTTTTTAGTTTTATCATTCTCTTATTTTAGAAGTTACAAGGGAGGGGACATTTTTTACCACTTTGGAAGTGTGAAAAATAGAATATATTAGAGACCTCAATATCTTTTGACTTTCGGTTCTAAGTATAGGGAACCCCCGAAATATACTGTTATTTTTTCTATTTTTGTGTTAATGCGGTTCACAGAATACTTTAGTGTGTATATCTTAATGCGGTTCACAGAATACATCTACCTAGTACCTTACCAAATTGACCAATATAATGTATCTGTCGCAGCTATTTGGTTAAATTAGCCATTCAATTGGAAGCCTAGCGCGTTCGTTAAACGCCGGCATCCAATAAAATGGCTAAAGAACAACTAGCCATGTCGTTGACTGCAACGTTAAACCATATGGCTGAACGTTGTGTAGTCATTTAGTTTAGTGGGGTGACCATGAGTTTATAAATTTTATAAAACTACTTTTTAGTAATAGTGTCCACCAAGTAATAGTGAAATATTATTAAATCAATAAATAGCGGAACTCAATTAGAATCACTTGACTGAGTCTTGATCAGTCATTTCGAAAGGGCTAACTTTCAATTCGCGAAGCTGTTAAACATTGAGTGATTTTAGTTCAAACAACTATCGGCCTAGGCATCCAATTGAATGGCTAATTTAACCAGATAGCTGCGACATATCTACCACTTAACTAAACAAATTACTAATCTTTTAACTTAGGTACTTACGGTGTGACACCGGTAATATATGAATTGGGGAAGATTTTGTGTTCAGAGAGCGCCACGCGTATGATCTATTTACATTCTGTGGTTCGGAGCGGTTCTTATGAAATTGTATAAAATATTTTTCTATTTATAGTCATGGCTGAGACTACGGAGGAACGCAGTACAATGCTCGGTGACCTCAGTAGAGCTTCCGAAAGAGTGGGTCTTAAAATGAACATTGACAAAACCTTAAAAGTTATGGTTAACATCCTTGTAGCATCCACTCTTATTAAGATCGAAGACTCTACACTCGAAGCTGTGGACGATTACGTTTACCTGGTACAGACGGTCCTGTTGGGTAGGTTTAACTTCGAGAAAGAGGTCAATCGTCGAATCCGACTCGGCTGGGCAGCGTTCGGGAAGTTGCGAGGTGTCTTCTCGTCTAATATACCACAGTGTGTCAAGGCGAAAGTCTATGACCAGTGCGTATTGCCAGTGATGATTTATAGCTCCAAAACGTGGTTGCTTACAATGTTCGTGTTCCGGCATGATGACTGGTGAAGCCGTACGGTGGAAGTTGGGTCTGAGCAGTTGTGTTGCGATGTTGACCGGGTATGATGCACCAGCTGTTGTTGCGTCGGACGTTTGATCATGGAGGGTAGCGGGATCCGAAGCACGGTGCTCCGCTGGCCGACCGCAGGTAGTTGGGGGCCCAAGTAGTGTGCCAGCCACACATGAAAGGCTGCCCCGCCAACTGCGAAAAATCCCAGGGTGGCCCCATCGTGCCGGTTGGCGACCGGGAGAGAGGACCCGATGGCGATCCCTGGGGGGGTTCGGGCGTCCCCGCAGTCTCCAGATCAACCCTCCACTGGCGCGGCAACTCTGGTTGTGTTGTCGGGCTTAGCGTCGCATCATCTCGCTCAACTGCCAACCTACACCAACCCTATTCACTCCAATTAAAAAAAAATATATAATGAAAGTTAAAAAGAGAAGCAAGTGTCAACAGCGGATGCACGTCCTCTCATTCAAAGTGCACCTCTCAAACATTAGAGGACTGCACTCCAATCTCGATGCGGTCCACCACCATCTAGAGACTGACAAGCCACACTTGCTTTTCTTGACGGAGACGCAGATTAGATGTCCGTCAGATGCGGCGTACCTCAACTACCCGGGATACTCATTGGAGCATCATTTCTTGCAGCGTGCCGGGGTCTGTGTGTACGTCCGTAATGACATCTGCTGTCAGCGTCTCAGTCACCTTGAGGACGCAACACTTTCCATGCTATGGCTGGTGGACACTGGCATGGACAAAATTATCTATGCCTGTGTCTACCGATCGCACAGCGGTGATCAGGAGACGACTCGAATGTTTGACCACCTCAGTGAGGCCGCCGATAAGGCTCTGCATCGGCACCCTGATGCGCAGCTTGTCACTCTGGGTGACTTTAACGCCTGTCACCAGGACTGGCTTTTCCCTTACCAGAAGACCGACCACGCTGGGAGAGAAGCACGAAACTTTGCGGTGTCGATGGGCCTTTCCCAGCTGGTGAAGCAAGCGACTAGGGTGCCTGATGTAGCTGGTCATACTGCAAACTGTCTGGACCTTCTGCTGACCACAGACCCGGATAGATGTATCGTAACAGTTTCCTCACCACTTGGAACTTCGGATCACTGTCTGGTGAAGTCTGTATCGTCCTTCTCCCCTCTCGACTGCGACTCTCGTGGTGAACGGCGAATGTGGCGTTACAGGTCAGCAGATTGGGATGAGATGCGTCACTTTTTTGCGTCTTATCCTTGGCAGCGGGTCTGCTTCTCTTCTGAAAATCCGTCGATCTGTGCGGATGCTGTATCCGATGTGATACGTCAAGCTATGGAGTATTTCATACCTTATAGTGATGTACCCATCGGAAGCTCAGCTCACCCATGGTTCAATGCTGATTGCGTTCAAGCTGAAGAGCATAAGCATTCGGCGTTTTTAACCTGGGTTGACGCTCGTGACCGCAAATCCCCGGATCTGAGCTCAAAGAAGAGAGCCTTTAACCGTGCTGCCAAGTCCTACAAAAAGGCACTAAAGAAGGCTCGCTTTGACCGCATTACCCATATTGGCACAAAGCTCTCTGCACAGCCATCCGGTAGTAGAGCGTTCTGGTCCCTTGCCAAATCGGTCGAAGCTAACTTCTGTCGGCCCACATTGCCTCCGCTGGTTAAACCTGACGGAACACTGGCTCATACGGCGAGAGAGAAAGCAGGTCTCTTTGCATCTCTCTTCACCCAGAATTCTCGTCTTGATACTGGCAGTGCTACTCCACCGACCCGACCTCACTGCGGCACTTCGATGCCCGAAGTTCGCATAAGGAACAAAGAAGTTCTGAGAGAACTGTGTCGTCTAGACGTGAATAAAGCTAGTGGACCAGATGGTATACCTGCGATTGTTCTCAAGGCTTGTGCGCCCGAGTTGTCTCCTGTATTGACGCGCTTGTATCGCCTCTCGTTTAGGACTGGGATAGTGCCCAAATCCTGGAAGCTTGCCAACGTGCAACCCATGCCCAAAAAGGGCAGTCGTGCCGATCCTGCCAACTATCGGCCGATTTCGGTATAGCGTGTATTGAACTCGCGCCTCATGGCATACCTTGAACGTAACGATCTCCTCAGTGACCGGCAGTACGGGTTTCGCCGCAATCGGTCTACTGGGGATCTACTAGCGCATGCCACCCACTTATGGGGCGAGGCCCTCGAGAAGAATGGGGAAGCGATTGCGGTCTCTTTGGACGTCTCGAAGGCCTTCGACAGGGTATGGCATGCTAGTCTCCTAAGTAAGCTTCCGGCATATGACATATCCCCTGGTCTGATTAACTGGATAAAAGACTTCCTGAGAGAACGGTCTCTTCGTGTTGTTGTCGATGGATGCTCATCAGAGCCTATGTCGACTAATGCCGGAGTTCCTCAGGGGTCAGTTCTCTCTGCAACTCTTTTCCTGTTGCATATTAATGACCTGCTGATGCCCGGTATCTATGGGTATGCAGATGATAGCACAGTTGTAGAGAGATACCTGCCAGGTACTCGGACTAGTAAGGAACAAATCCGGTCCGAACGAGAGGCTATGGTAGAGCGTGTGAATATCTCACTTCAGGCAGTCTCCGAGTGGGGCAAAACCAATCTGGTGGGATTCAACGCCGCCAAAACACAGACGTGTCTGTTCACCGCCAAAAGGAGCCCGTTCAACTCGGCTCCTACTTTTCAGAATGTAACATTGGATTGTACCGACCGCCTTCAGCTCTTGGGTGTTGAAATTTCCTCCGACCTCAATTTTGGGCGGTTCATTGAGTCCAAAGCCAAAGGAATTGCATGACTTGATTCCGCCATCCCATTTCTACCACCGGACAAACCGACGTACGGCGAGTATCCACCCTTACGTTGTTGAAACCTCCACGGTCCGGACTAAGCGTTTCGCTTCGTCATTTATACCGCGTACATCGAAGGACTGAAATAATTTGCCTGCTGCGGTCTTTCCGTCCGATTACAATCTGAGCGTCTTCAAGGCTAGAGTGAATAGGCTCTTAATAAACTAGTGCGCCTCACCATCAACGATTGCATCACCGCTTACCATCAGGTGGGATTGCAGTCAAGTACTAGTTTATATCAGATAAAAAAAAAAAAAATGTTCCATATAAGAAGACTCAAAGTCACTCAAAGGGCGATGGAAAGGGCTATGCTCGGAGTTTCCTTGCGTGATCGCATCAGAAAGTCGCCAAACTTAAGTGGCAATGAGCAGGGCACATTGCACGCAGTACAGATGGCCGTTGGGGACGAAAGGTTCTGGAGTGGCGACACGTATCGGAAGACGCAGCGTTGGAAGGCCTCCAACAAGGTGGACCGACGACCTGGTCAGGGTCGCGGGAATCCGATAGATGCGTGACGCACAGGACCGGTCGTTGTGGCGACGCTTGGGGAGGCCTATGTCCAGCAGTGGACGTCTTTCGGCTGATATGATGATGATGATGATGATTTTTGTATTGATGATGTATTGTACCAGGAAATTAAATCAGCTCAAAGAGGAATTAAAGAAGAGGGGTGCGACCTGTAGTGAAAGAATGGCAGACCTTGTACAGAGAATAGTAAATTAAAGTAAAAAAAATACTCATCATCATCATCAGCCTTTTAATGTTCCCACTGCCAAAAAAAATACTGCTGCAGTATTTTATATTTTCTTGGTGAATGTTTTTACTGATTAACAATAAACTTTTGACCTTATGAACTTTTTATCCACTGGTTTATTATTGTTTGTGTAAATCAAATTCTAAGTTTTCTTCTGTTTTTGTAGGTTAGAGGCGTATGATAGAAATTTTAACTTCACCGATAAATCATGTCCCCCAGAACCAGCACAAACCGAAGTTATGGTCATAACAAAAGACGATTATTATAAAGATATAAACAGCAATACCCCATTGCCACCATTAAATAAACATCAAATGCAAGAATATTTTGTACAGTAAGTGTATTAGCGGTATTAGCTCATTTAATAAACTTTTTGTGCCTTTCTATGATCATTTTTCATAAGCACTAAATTGAAACCTGCAATATAAACCATCATGTTACATAGGACATTGTGAAAGATTTGAAAGACAAAATATAAGAATATACCCACTCACCTCCCAACTAGCAAAATTTGATCTTATAAGTATCTTAAGACCAAATTTTTTAACTCTTATATCACACATATTAAAGTCTGTAAGTGTGGAATGGGCGCACTTTTTAAGAGTATTTGCCCTTATAGTGGTTGTATTATGCTCTCATTAAGTGAATTTTTCATCTTATAATGTTGTTAACCTTGATAATGTTGTTATAAGAACAAATACACTTACAAGTGTCTTGCTGTAAGAACAAAAACGCTTTGAGTGGTCTCACTAATTCCCATTTTATTACTCTCTGTGATCCCATTGTAAGTGTTTTATCACATCAAAACATGTAAACGTGTAAAAAAATATAAACGTGTGTAAAAAGTTTGGGTTACCGTGTTTTATACTATTTCTTTCTTGTATGATAACTTTTTGTCTTTGATAGTCTTATTTGCTATTATATAGATGAACAACATGCGGAGTACAGTTCCTCGATAATTTTGTAATATAAATAACAATAGTTTCGCGGGCCCGTTCTAAAATGTGTCTAGGAAATTGATAGTTTATTTAATTATTTTTAAAATATAAATATAACTCGTAAGACGCCATTTTTACCGACTTCCCAAAAAGGAGGAGGTACTACGTTCGGCTGTTTGTATGTTTTTTTTTTGTATGTTTGTTCGTCGAATGCTCCTCCAAATGTTGACGGATTTGCAAAATTCTTTTTTTGTTGTTTGAAAATAGATAGTTCTGAGGTGGTCTCATTATCACCAAATTAGGATCTGATGATGGGATCTAGGAGAAACCGAGGGCAACCTTCAAATTTTACAGGCTCACTTATTGTTTTTCGTATATTTTATGAAGTATCTTGTGTATTTGCGTATGGTCGTCACCATCTCAGGTAGCTGGGCTGATGATAGAAGGTACAACTCCTTAACAGTAAGAAGTTACTCGAACAGGCAAGGACTGTTTTAGTAAATTGTTTTGATGTTTGATAGGGCATTTGCCACATTTGGTCTCATGATCATCAAGTCATGACCTGATGCTGCAGTCAGGATAGTCTGCAGAGTACCTAAGTCCTCGACAACCAACAGCAGATATATCGAGTTTAGGCTCATTGAAAAGGGCTCGATGTGTGGAATTGTACTGTTAATAAAGAACACCGAAGTACATAGAGACCTGATGCTGAAGCCAGGAGCATCAGAAAAAGTACAAACCTTGAAATTACAACACCGTAGTCGTGTTTGGGCTCATTTTAAACAGGACTAAATTTTAAGTTCAATGCAATGTTGACATAAGTCAGCATATAGTCTAATGACTGATTGAAAGAAGAGGGGAGAGGATATATCGAACTGATCTGATGATGAAGCCGAAAAGTAAATTAATGTAATCTAACCGTGTTTGGGATTATTAGAACCGTTATGAGATGCGCTCTGACTATAAGGTATTTAAGTTTGACTGAGGGGTACTTTTTAGTGGTGGTACCATAACTCAAAAGTGTAAAATAAAAAAAAAAACTTTTTACAAAAAAAATATAACCGACTTAAATGTTAAAAAAACACTGAAAAGTACCAAATAACTTTAATTTTTGAAGTCGGTGTTAAATAACGAAGAGACTAAACTATTATAGAAACCCATTTTCGTTGCCTGGGCGAAGCGTTGCAAGGGCACACCGATATGTGCCCTCGTGGGGGCGATCGGCGGCGGAGAACTCTCGCGCCGGGCCTTGGTCGAAGGCATGGTCCGGAGCGAGGAAGCACGGCAGGCGGTCGCCTAATCAGTAGTCGCCGAAGCAGTAATGCTAGTAAAGGAGCCGCCGGGATTCCGATTTCCGGCCACCGTAGACGCGGGCTCGCAGACGGCGAGCCAGGGGTAGCTCGCTGTCCGATCGTCCGGTAACTGTGCGGACCGAGCCCAAGAGCCCGAGACGGCGCGCACTGTTCCCGCGCGCCTCAAGGAGTTGTCAGCAACAGGAGGGACCCAGTTGGGTCGAAGCCTACTGGGACCAGAGTTATCCGAAAGGAAGCTCGTGCCCCGGTAAGAAGAGGCTAGAAGGAACGGGGTGGGTTTTTAGTCTGTAAGAGTCTGACACTATCTCCCGCTCCACCCAAAAGCGGCGGTTGTCATAAGATGATTTTTGTCCACCGAAAAAAAAGACCATTTCCGTTAATGGTAACATAACTTTTGGTGAATAGGCTACCATTGGTATTCATAATATTAGGACTCGGCTTTATGATTTGTATGATGAAAAGATTCATGTTAACACTGAAAAATTTAGAAATGTTAAATGTTGATGTTGAATGTTGTGTTGTTGTTTATGTTAGAAATTATTCCAAATTATTTTAAAAAGTAAGTTCTGTTGCAAAGTCGCGTTATTTGAGTTCTAAAATTAAAAATAGTAACAATATCATTAAAACGACTTGAAATATTATAAATAATGAGACTGGAAGATCCACAAAACCATGTAGTTACCATGTAACCACATCAACCACGTCACGTCAAACCCGTAGCCTTGTAATTGATGACAATGTGATTAAATCGGATACTCAGGTTGCCGCGGCTTTTGCTTCTTTTCGGAGATCCCCATATTAACTACAAAATCTCTGAACTCATCACCCTCTGCTGCAGAGTCGCTGCTTAAAGAAAATGTTAAAGTTTGCGATTCCGATTTTAATTTCGAATATGTGACTTATTTAGATGTAATTAAAACCTTTTTTTTTAATAATAAAGTATAGGCTCACGTTTGACCTCTATCTCACCTGATGGTAAGCGATGATGTGGCCGACGATGAAACACGCTTGCCTAGAAGCAATCTCTTCACTCTTGACTTAAAGACCCCTAGGTTGTAGCTATCAGGAAACACAGACTCTGGCAGAGAATTCCACTCCTTAGCTGTACGCATAATGAATGTATTCCCAAAACGCTTTGAAGAAAAACCTCTAACACTTTGAATGTAAAAAAGACTGATTTATGGGGAAATTCTGTGGATGTTGTAAAATCGATTATATCAACGTAGTAGCTCCTAGTCTAGCACTTATTTTGAATAGTTGTGTTGATTGTGGGGAGTTTCCTGACTTAATGAAGAAGAGTAGAGAGAGTAATACCATTGCTTAAAACGGGTAGTACAACTTACCCTACAAATTATATACCCATTTCAGGGCTGCCCACTTTTAGTAAAATATTTGAGAAACTTATTTTAGAACAATTACAATGATTTTTTAATAGACATAAGTTATTACATAGTAACCAATTCGGTTTTACAAGGGGTCGTTCAACAACCCGTGTTGAACTTTTAGGACATGTCTATAATGCATGGGAAGACAAATGCGATGTTCTGGGCATTTTTTGTAACTTGTCCAAGGCTGTCGATTGTGTTCTGCATGAAACTTTAGTCAGGAAGCTCCGCCATTCGGAATTCGGAACTCCTCTTTGGATCTTTTTACTTCTTATCTAAGTGATAGAATTCAGAGAGTTGACGTAAATGGGAAAAGATCACCCGGGTAGTTACAATGGGTATCCCTCAGGGCTCAATTCTTGGACCATTTTTATTTCTGATTTATATAAATGATTTACATTACCCGATAAAGGATAACCATGATAGTGTTATTTGCAGACGATACTTAATCGATAATCGGATACTGAAAATATAAATATCTGTTCATATTATTATCACTGTTGTATATTTTTTTCTTTTCTTTTTTTTGTCGAATTTGACATTAATGATTATTTTTATTTTGCTTTTTGACATTTGATGATTTTTGTTTAAAACTTTATGTTACAATTTGACTTAGAACTTAGAAGGTTCTTTATTTTATTTTACCATTTGACGTTAATAATAATAATTATTATTTATGTAAAGTGTTACATTTTGTAAATTCTGTTTTATTGTTGTGAATGTGGGTAGTGAGGGTACTATGTGGGTTATTTTTTCCTTTTCTGTATTTTAACATGATGTCTGGCAGTTTTGAGTATTTGAGGCGGCCTACTCAAATGTCCTATCTTTGGTATTGTTCGTCAAGTCGTTGAGCTCCTTAGTAGTCCTAAGTTTGAGCTACACGAATACTGACAAATGCTTACACTGTCTGGACAGGTCCACTCAAATCTGTGTAGTTTTCTTGCTTCAAAACACCATCTGAGACACTAATCTGCGTGGTTTTCATATGATTTGACCATTACATGTTCTTTACTGTATGGACTTTAAAAGAGACTTTGACCCCTGAGTTTGTTTCGGTGTTTCTTCTCAGGGTAGTCAGGTAGGAAACACCGGCCTCATCTTGTTAAAACTGACTGAAAACAATATTGACGTGTAAGTGTTTTTTGAAAACCTATTTACAAAATAAAGATCATTTATTAAACAGGACTAAGTTCAATGCAATGTTGACATAAGTCTGGCCTGATGCTGCAGCCAGGATTATCAGCATCTAGTAAAATGACTGATGAAAAGAAAAAGGGGAGAGGATGTATCGAACTGATCTGATACATGGTGGTATATATAATACTATAAAATGTACATTTTGGCATACAGCTAGGCCGTGTTACAGAAGTATTTGCTACTTATATAATAAAAAAGGCCATTAATTCATGAATCCCCAAGCGACCACCGGTGTCCGCGCATCTATTGTCTTACTATTGTGTCTCTAATTGACGGTATCTGAAGGGTTAATAATTGTGTATTCCGATACTCTTAATTGCACAGGGCGAGTTAGGACATTCACCTTTATTCGTTAAACACATGTGTGGATTTTTTATTAATATTAGTTTGGCCAGGAATTTCTTAGGCAACCCACCCGCGTTATATTATTTAATTTAGATTTGATATAAAATACTTTTCATCCAATAAACAGATCGGTGAAGGTCGTTCTAAATCAGATCTAAGGCTCCAGACAGACGGACTGCATTTCAACTGCAATCCAACTGCAAATTTGCAGTTCGGATGCAGTTTGAATGCAGTTGACACAACTGCAATAGAACTGCAATTACTATAATTACTAAAAGACTATAATTACTTAGCCTGTAACAGCAGTCGAATTACGTTTGTTCTTAACACACAAATGAATGCAATCGATCACATAGGTAGATATTTCTTACTGCGTGGTCAAATCGACAAATTTTTAAACATTATAAAGCATTTGTATGTGAAATATCTTTGAATTGTGAAAGAATGTGTGATTGTATGAGCTTCGCAATCACGGTCGAGGTGTTTACCTTAGTGATTGGACCTCAAGGTGACTGGTGCTGCGCAGTCGCTCTTGAAACCGGGAGCGAGGCAGCGGGGTGATGGAGCCACCATACACATAGCGGTCGCCCCTCTCTGGAGATGCTACCGTACTGCGTGCGCCTACACTCGACGTTGCCGAATCTGAGAATCATTATTCGATATTAATTAAATAAGTAGGTAAACTTTTACATTTTTATTTGACTCAAATTTAGATCATTGTAACCAAATCTATGAACAATTCGGAAATGCATGACGCAGGATGAATTTATAATTTCATTCAGGATTGATCGATTTGTGAATGTGTTCTTACATTGCAGTGCTTTTCGGTAAATAATAGGTGAGGTCTCTCCATTTTGGTTGTTGTTAGATTTTTCTGAAGACGTCCCCTTCTTGCTTTTCTTCATGAAAGATCGTAGAGCCCTGGAAAGAGAAAGTGAACTCATACTTACATAGTATATAAAAAACGGACACAAAGCTCCTACTTATAACTTTCTGATCAGGAGCCTTACCTACTATGACGTCTCTTTTTTGGGTGGTTAAAAATCATTGAAATGACATCCCCTTACTGACTAAAAAATCTACCCTGTTCCTACGTTACCTTTCATACCGGGGCGACCCTCCCATTCGGAGCTAGACCCTTGGCCCCTGTAGGCTTCAACCCAGTTGGGCCCCTACGGTTGCTGACAACTCCTTGAGGTGAGGCGCGCACCTACTATGACGCCTTAAAATTCTAGTAATTTCAGTGTAAAAAGGAGATGGGGCTATATACGTTGAATAGCACTATCCCTGTCTCACAACAAAATGATGATTATAGAGAGGACTTTTTTTCGGTGGGAAAAATCATCCAATGACAACCTCCGCTCTTGGGTGGAGTGAGAGATAGTGTCAGACTCTTACTGACTAAAAACCCACCCCATTCCTTCTAGCCTCTTCATACCGGGGCTCGAGATTCCTTTCGGATAACCCTGGCCCCAGCAGGCTTCGACCTAGCTGAGCCCCTCTTATTATAGAGGGGGCTCGTGGTTTGCTGTTATTACCGTGAGATATCGTGGGAACCCGCATCTAGCAGGTAGGTAAGCATATTAGTGTTTCAAAGAGATGAATACAGCACCAGTTAGTGGCTATTATGGTAGGAGTTCTCACAATGCTGTTAACGGATGTCTGTAGGCGCAACATTGACAAAAGTAATGGAAGGTTAGTGCACTTGAATCCACTTGAGCGGTCACAATTGTGCCGTGGCGGACGAATCAGTGGCCAACGTTCGCCCACCGACTTAGGTCATTGTGATTTATTTGACTGACGATGTATGGTACAGTCGAGTTTCTTTGGTCGTAGGGTATATAGTAAACTCAGTGTCCTATGTTCCTAATGTCCAGTCAAATTAGACCAAACAATAGGGACAAGGCTACAATAAATCACACCCAGCTGAAAATTGGTAGGATTGTCCAAAACACCATCATAAATGAAATCTAAAGCGTCCTCATCGAACCTGTAAAAAATACTTGGGGTTAAAGGTCACAAAAACGAGTTTTTGCGATTTTTAGCAAAACGGTAGGTAAGTTTTATCATAAATCTATCTCAAACGAAAATTGGAGATCTGATAATTGTCTAAAAAAATGTCTAAATACTTTTTTAAGGTTCCGTACTTCAAAAGGATAAAACGGAGCCCTTAAGCCGCGTACAGACATCGTGAGGCGTGCGTCGTGAATGGTTCGTCTCGCATGCTTTGGGCTGTGTGGACGTGTGTGCTCACAGTGAGTATTCGCGTCATACGATCGTTGCAAACGCTGCCTCAGCAAGAGCCGTGCGCTCCGCGTGTACGGACACTGCACGAGTGTTGTTTGCGTCTTCTACTGACGAACACCGTGCGTGGTTGAATGCGTGTTCAGCTTGAGCATGTGTCGTTTGGGTACGTCCCGAACGACACAGTGTTAGAAACAAAAACTACATTGATTTATATATTTATATGCACCTACATATCATACTAAAATGTCAAGATGGATAGCGGTTATTTACTGTGTATCAAAGTTCCTATAATTTGTGTGTAGGAGTTTTATGAAAAAAAGCACAGAAAGGCAAGACTAAGTATTTATTATTAATAGGCTTGTTATTCGAATAAACTACTGGCTTGTTCGGAAACTAGATCTTCGAGGTGACGAACGGCCAAGAAACACCTCGGAAGCTCAGATATAGTATTTTATAGACATCTTACAACATCATTTATTATAGTTTATCACAATAACATCTACAAGTAATTTTATGTTAAATGTCTTGAGCCATTTCATAATAACAAGGTAAATAACGTGAATAAGTATTCTTAAATACCATTAAGCATAATTAGAAACAAAGCCACAGTATGACACATACACAAAAACAGCACAACTATTAACAATAATTATGATATCATGTTAAATAATTTACATGAACTTTGGCGGTCAGTAACGGTCTATATAGCTGGATCACAAGTGGTCCGTTCCACTAGGAATATATACCTTTTATAATAAACTAGCTTTTGCCCGCGGCTTTACCCGCGTACATAATAAAAAGTATCTTATGTGTTATTCTGGGATATGATCTACTCGTGTACCAAGTTTCATCGAGATCTGTTTAGTAGTTTTTGCGTGAAAGAGTAACAAACATCCATACATCCACACATACAAACTTTCGCATTTATAATATTAGTAGGATAGGATTATTGACCGGTGGAGGTTTGACACTTTACTTGTACGTCAAATACTGTAATTTTCCATAAATCACCAATTTATGGGCCTTTATTAACAATTGTTATATAGTCAAACAACTTTAAAACTGAATAACATTATTTAAACAATTTTACAACACTTGATTTGTATTTCTTAGTTCTTATTTCACAACATAAATATTAACTGATAGTCAAAGACATTAAACATTTGTATCTATTTAATCTCTTTGCTGATAGTACTGTCCTAATCGACTAAGGGCCTGCGCACACTTGACAAGACGTCTTAGACAGAACTGTCTAAGACGTCTCAGACTTGTCTGAGAAATCTTAGATAAAGCAGTCTTAGCTAAGCCGTCGCACACCTTAGACAAAACTGTTTTGTCTACGACACGGGACGCTAGGGCTGTTGATAAAATTCCGACATATCGAAATATCGATATTATCACAGTACTCACAACAGCTGAACATATAAACATGTATTTGGAAACCTCTTGAGAAACATTGCTACGCATAAATGTTTTATTAAAATTGAAGAATGATTACTGCGAATGTTGCATTTTCATACATTTAAAATTTAATATATAACTATCTATACTTATAATAAATCTGTAGAAGTGAAAATTCTGTACATTGAAAATATCAAAAAAATAAATGGTAGGGACGGGTGACGTAACCTACGACAAACTTATATTTTCGGTTGGTACAGTAATGGGTCTAGGGATCGCATCACAAAATTAAATTTATTTTTTATTGTATATGTATAATTTTCCGGGATAAAAAGTCCCCGGTGTGGTGCCCAAGATATTAAAGAATAATCATACCAAGTTTCATCGTAATCGAACTGGCAGTTTTTGCGTGATGCCTGAACAAACAGACTGACAAAAAATTTTTTTAATCACATTTTTGGTTTCGGTGTCGGTCTAGTAACACCCCCCTACCATTTATTTTTTTGATATTTTCAAAACACAGAATTTTCACTCCTACAGATTTATTATAAGTACTTATAGAAAGATAAATTTGTATGGCAAACGATATTGTATCAATACATATTTTAAAACAAAGTCCACCGCGGCGTCTGTCTGTATGTCTGTTCGCGATAAACTCAAAAATTACTGCACTGATTTTCAAGCAGTTTACCATTCGATAACGTAATTCTCAAGGAAGGTTTTAGTATTAAATAATAGTAGTATTTACGGCAACTAGCCTATAGTTGCCTTAAAAAATGTCCGTCTTTTAGATAATTAAAAAATAACGGACACGTATTTTCTTAATTCTAAATTAAACCAAAAATGACAAAGATATAGCCCATTAAAGTTATGTGACGTAACTTACCTGACGTTAAGTTGCGTCACTCGTAACTATAATGGGCTATATCCAAAGATTTTATATATCCGTACTAGGATATATAAAATCTTTGGCTATATCTTATTATTTTTCGTATACTTTTGACTGGCCTGTTGGTCTAATGGTGTAATTTATCTATAATAATGTACGTATTTAGTAATATATAAGAATGTTTCGCTTGTCCCTATTAACAATGTCGGATATGTTTTTTTGCCATTTTCTTTTTCTTTCACGAATCACTCTCAAAAAGTCCCTTTTTTTAATAGCAGCAAAAAGAAAAAATAAATTACGTGTAGTTTTTAAAATGGGCCACGTTAACATTATCAGATGTGGTCCATTCGCCAGTTAACAATGACGTATGTAAAACTTTGACTCGCTCTCGTGTAAAGTTGCCAATTTTCACATCCGACATTGTTAATAGGGATAAGCGGTTTATCAGTTGTCTAGTACCCATAACACAAGCTCTGCTTAGATGCTCTGTGTGATTGTTGTGGAATATTAATTTTTTTTTTAATCTAAAAGACAGACTAAATAAAATGTAGTTATTTTGACCCTAGAAACTAACCTATTAGTTAATTTTTTGTATTTATTTCTGTGTACATTAAAGATATTTGTTGAAGATGTCGGGAAAAATAAGCCGAAAGGGGAACCGTGTTATCCCGAATTTAACACGAGCGAAGCCGCGGGCGAAAGCTAGTTTATTTGTGAGAGGCTAAGATGGCTACTGTACCTAATAAGAAGTGTTTGTGTGAATTATAATAAAATTAATCAATAAAACCAGTCTTTCTTCCTGTGTCCGCAAACATAAAAAACCTCAACAGCAATGCCGCCAGTCTTTTGGACACATTATCAGTCGACAACGATGTGGAATTTTTTTTTGACTTATTAAACTTTATGCACTAGAACATAGTACAGAGAGTGTGTCTACTGAAAGCGAAACCTGGGATTTTTGTTGTTGGAATTTGCTGTTGGAATTAAAGTGGCAACATTATTCTGCCGTCAAGATGATGTCGTAATTGCAATTGTCAGTTTTTTGAAACAGATATTTATTTTTCAAGAATAACTGCTTAATTACAAGTAAAACAATAAACAGTAATGTGCGAAAACTGCTACACACTATGGTTAATAAATTTAAACAAAAAAAGAATAGAAGGAAGGTGTTTTCAATGAAAAACAACAATGTTTTATACGATTTCTGAACTTTTAAGTTAGTATGACGTTATAATCTTGAGCCATGTTAATATTATTAGATTTTTTGTATGTATTCGTATTATATTGTATATGTATTTACGATATAATGATATTTTTTCCTTCACCGTTCTTGTCTCAAAACGGTTAAGGAAAACATCGTGAGAAAACCGGCATGTCCTAGAACCAAAAATTCGAAGACATGTGACATTCCCCAACCCGCACTGGGCCCTCGTGGTGGATTACGGGCCATTCCCTCTCCAAGAGAGGAGGCCTGAGTTTCAGCAGTGGCTGCTGATGATGATGATAATGAAGATATTTTTTCTTATGTTTTTTAGATAATCTGACATAATGCGAATTTCATAATGGATAAAACATTGAACAAAGAAGGCTTTTGGTGAATCAACTAAATTAAAAGTCGGTGTTTCTATAATAGTTTCTTCCAAAATTAAAGTTATTTGGTACTTTTCAGTGTTTTTTTAACATTGAAGTCAGTTATATTTTTTTTGTAAAAAGTTTTTTATTTTACACTTTTTAGTTATGGTACTATGCTGTTAATCCCGGCTGTAGCATCAGGCCAGACTTATGTCAATATGCATTGAACTTAAAATGTAGTCCTGTTTAAAATGAGCACGACTACGGTACTGTAATTTCAAGGTTTGTACTTTTTCTGATGCTCCTGGCTTCAGAATCAGGTCTCTATGAAATTCGGTGTTCTTTATTAACAGTACGTTTATCCACACATCGAGCCCTTTGCAATGAGCCTAAACTCGATATATCTGCTGTTAGTTGTCGAGGACTTAGATACTCTGCAGACTATCCTGACTGCAGCATCAGGTCATGAGACCAAATGTGGCAAATGCCCTATCAAACATAAAAACAATTTATTAAAACAGTCCTTGCCTGCTCGAGTAACTTCTTACTGTTAAGGAGTTGTACCTTCCATCATCAGCCCAGCTACCTTAACTGGTGACAACTATACGCAAATACACAAGATACTTCATAAAATATGCACTTCAAAAAACAATAAGTGAGCCTATAAAATTTGAGGGTTGCCCTCGATTTCTTCAAGATCCCATTATCAGATCCTAATTTGAGGTGACAATGGGACCACCTCAGAACTATTTACTTTCGAACAAAAAAATAATTTTGAAAATCCGTCCACATTTGGCGGAGTATTCGATGAACAAACATACAAAAAAAAACATACAAACAGCCGAACGTAGTACCTCCTCCTTATTGGGAAGTCGGTAAAAACACATCCTCATGAGTGGTGGAATGCGTTCAAAAGCGGTGGAGATGTAATGAAAGATTTACCTCACTCTGTCTGGTAGTGCATCAATGTCTTCAACTGAAGTTAAAATCTCGATAGTGAAGAAAATAGTTACTGAAATCCTCGTTCAAGTTTGAGAGAGATAGCAGCTGCACTTTCCGTGTCTCACAAGTCCATCCGTATCATTTGAAACATTCACATTCCAACAATCTTGAAACAGATTATTAGTATTGACGTGATGAAGTTGAAATTAAAAATTATTTAGCTATCGCGGTGTTATATCTTGTTATTCTTGCTGGAAGGCCAAATGGTAAATAAAGAATATTATTTTTAACCGACTTCGAGAAGGAGGAGGTTCTATGTTCGGCAGAATGTGTTTTTTTTAATGTATTTTCGCCGATATTTCGGTCAATTGTGGATCGATTTTGAAAATTGGTTTTTGATTGAATGGTTATGCTTCCAAGTTGGTCCCATAGAAATATTGTTATGATCTGATCATGAACTTCGAAGATATAGAACAGAACTCCTCATAGAATCATAGCAGAATTGTTGTAACAAGTAAAATTGCTTTGTTTATACGTGTAGTCGATGACTGACTGAAAGAAAAGGGGGAAGGGATGTATCGAAGTGATCTGGTGATAAAGCCCGAAGGTAAATTCATGTAATGTAACCGTATTTGGGATTATTAGAATCGTTATGAGATGCACTCTGGCTATAAGGTAATTTATGTTTAGCTTAAGGGGAAGGTACTTTTTAGTGGCTACCATAACTAAAAAGTGAAAAATAAAAAACTTTTTCCAAAAAAAACACATAAGCCGACTTCAATGTAAAAAACACTGAAAAGTACAAAATAATTTTAATTTCGGAAATCGATGTTTCTGTAATAGATACCTAATTTTGTCTCTTCGTTATTTAACACCGACTTCCGAAATTAAAATTATTTTGTACTTTTCAGTGTTTTTTACATTGAAGTCGGTTAAATTTTTTTTTGGAAAACGTTTTTTATTATATTATATAAGTAGAGTACAGATAAAATAAATTTGGAATAATAAGTAACATTTTATGTATTATTGATATTTACCATACACCCACCAATTAAATAGATAAGTCTACGCACACGTTTTTGGTTAGAATTTAAGTTCTTATACAACTATTTCACAATTGTCATAAATACAAAAAATACTCAAGTATCAAAACTTTTTTACTACTGTTTCAATAATACCCAAAGATTTTATATATTCTACTAGAGTAGACTAGATTGACTACGAAGAAATATGACACTCTTTGAAGTGTTCTTTATTCTCATTAGCATTAAGTTCATGTGTGTTATTGACACGCAAAAAGGAAAAATGGCCTGGAGCAAGACACTGAGATAAATCCTCTCTGTCCCTTTCTCACATACTACCAGAAAAAAATAAGAAACAGATGGTAGTTTTTAGATTGTTCCAGTTATCGTTAAATAGTCCGTGTTCATGCATTTTGATAGGTTTATGCAACATAAAATTAATTGCAACTAAATATTTTATTTCAAATATTGCTTCTTGAAATTTTATACGCAATCTTCTTGTATTTAATGATAATTTCATTTAGATTTAGTAGCTATTCGTAGTAATTTTCAAATTATGAAAGGCAACATTTAGGAGGTTTCAATTTGACAGAATTTGACATCAATAAACAATATGGCTGATGCTTCATAGGGCTAAAGTTGTATTTTTAATTGTTACAAGTTTTTATCTCAATGTTTAGTAAAGTATAAAGTGTGCAAGATGTTCAAAACGATGCTGTGTAAAGTTTCGCAATAGTGATGGGTATCCTGGTTGTGGAATTTCATTTTTTTTTGGTAAGTTTTCTGTTTTGTTTACAAAATATTTATGTAGGGTGACAACAAACATCGTTTTGAATTTCATGCGGAGAAGGGGCATCATAAACGACTCAGAAGACGGACTGGGTGCACAATTTTATAAAATTCGATTGTCTACTGTTCAAGTTTTACATTATTATAAGCAAATTTCTAAATATCTGAGAAGGCTAAATTTTTTTTTTTTTAATAAGTCATGCGCGTACTAATTTTACTAATTTTATCTTTTCTGTTGATCGGGCGCCTTTGGCCGCTCGGCGATCTTCGGCTGCTCTCATGACACAACGGAAAGCGGCGAGCAGCGGCGGCCAGAGGTGCGGCATGCGGGACGTGTCTTTGGACCAATTCAGTGTATAGTTATCTGTGACCACTTCTTAAAACGACGCGCGTGCACTCCAAAATCTTCTCCACATCGATATAGTACTGTCTTTAAGTTTGGTCCTTAGGTAGGTCCCTAATAAATGCCGCACGCAATACTGCATGTATGTGGCTTAACCGTTAACTACTAGTAATATATTATTTTTTATGTTTTGTTGTAGATTTCCAAGAAACGAGAACTATCAGCAACAGTGGCTTATAAGTAGTGCCATTTAAAAATTTTTTTTTCAGCAACAGTTTTATTTGTGGTTGCCACATTAAGTCTAAAGATGTAAAGTTAAATCAACACTAAAACCTAATTCTATTCCATCTATATACTCTTTTGTAAATTCATCCGTTGTTAAAAATCCGTTCAGTAGTTTTTGAGTTGATTGCAAACAGATATAGACAAACGAACATAGTAGGAGACTTTTTTTGATGTGGTAAAATCTCCAATAACTTATCTAAGTTAGAGCGTCTTACGCTCCATCCTAGAGCGGGACAAGTTATTTGAGGTTTATACTGAATAAATCTACCCGTGTCCTTCAGTTGCCCTTTGTTTCCTTTTGGTAAGCATATTAACTCTGTTTCCTTTTGGTAAGCATATTATACATATTAATTGTTTTTGAACTTGCATGTCTATTTTGATGTATCAAAATATCTTTAACTAACTTTAGAGCAAAATTGTCCCGCAGTATGTAGGTAGTGTATGGACACACTAGTAGAACGAGATGACAGGACTCTTTCTGACTTACCTTTTCAGGTACGCTTTCGAGGTTGTCGTAGTCAATCTAGTACTAGGATATATAAAATCTTTGATAATACCATATTCAAAATTTTTGGATTTAACCAGATTTAACCTCATTTTCTCAGGTTACGCTTTCATTAGACGGACTTTAGAAACTATAAGGTACAAAAGTAGGTAGATTATAGTTAATTAGTTGTTTATAAGTATCTAGTAATATTATATCATTTGTTTGTAAGTGCATGTAAATAAATAAAAACCGTAAAAGCAAGAAAAAAAAAACTTTGATTTTATTGGTTTTGCTTGGATAGCCAACATTTTTGAGAAGAGTTGTGTTCCCCGACTTATTTTTACGTTGGAGATGAACGCTCGTTCTGACCGCGTATGAACAAGATACTTAGGTACGAAAAAATAATCTGACGAATTAATTCATGAATCCCCAAGCGACCACCGGTGGCCGCGCATCTATTGTCTTACTATTGTGTCTCTAATTGACGGTATCTGAAGGGTTAAGAACCACCTCATATTTTGAAAAACTGTTAAAAGTACCTTGTGCAAAATTTCATGTTCCTAATCCATGTAGTTTCGGATGTGAAAAATTTACTGATATACCAATATCAGTCAATTTTTGTGTAAATAGATAAATGACATTACGAGTTTGAGTGAGTGTGAGTAAATTAACCCTTCAGATACCGTCAATTAGAAACACAATAGTAAGACAATAGATGCGCGGCCACCGGTGGTCGCTTGGGGATTCATGAATTAATCGATTTCATCCGATCTTGCTTAACTGAGACATTACTGATCGTTGTGCAGACACATAAATCAACTCAGTCTAGCATTTTATGTGACAAATAACCTCAACCCAGTCGGAGATTGTTATTATTTAACTTAGTAAACAGTCGTTGGTTTGTTATCTCAGTTACATCTTTCTTTAAACAAACAGGTTTAATGGCATTCAATCTCCTAGGTCAGATAAACAGATTTGCAAGACCTGCAGTCTACATTTGTAGTGCAGCGAATCGCTAGAATTGCGTTGATTCATTACAACAAGATTATTTGGGTACCCGACATTGTACCTATTAGGTTCTATTTAAGTACTATAAAGGGGCAGAAGTCTATTAGCACGACAATGATAATTTTTTTGCATGCACAACTGCGTGTATACATTCATGTGTGAGTGAATTCAACGCAAACATTAATTCATCATACAGTATAAACATGAGAAGGTGACTGTGTGAGGTCAATACTAGACAAAGATAACAATATAGTTTTTCATTACTCATACTCTGAAAGTAGGTCTGAAGTTGCCTGAGGAGCGGGCTGAAAAGTATCACACTTTTCATCCCTAGGGAGTTTTACTTTCAACTAACAGCTGTCAAATTATTAAAAAAAAAAAACTAGGTCTATCTTCTTTTTTTAAAATTTGTGCAGTTTCGACTTGAACTGTGGAAAAGGTAATTGTTTAATATGGTCAGGCAGTTTGTTGTAGATCAATGATGTCATACAGATAATACTTTTTATTGACAAGTGCTGTTTTTCCATAGGGTATTTTAACTTATAGTCTATTTTTGTCACACAGTTGTCTTATAATAAGTAGCTTTTAAAAGCAGTCTTAAATTCATTTTGATTTTATTTACAAATAAACTTCTAATGGATATGTCACCGAATTATTGCGATGAGCTCGTGGTAAAAATCAATGACGAAGCTATGTTACCAACGGCCCAGGGGAAGAAATCATTAAATAGCCTCTCCTGCTCTGGGTGGAGCGGGAGGGAGTTGTAATGATGTCATTCCCCATGGCATGACGTTAAGTTGTATTTCGAGGCATCTTCTAACTGCTTACATAGCTGAGAGTTGTACACAAACGGACTGCGGTGTTGGGTGTCACGGGTTCAAACCCGACCACCACAAGTTTTGTCATTTTGGTAGTTCGTTTGATTTAAGTCGTGAGTTGGAGCCACACAGCGGCGTAGATCCTTGTTTAAGACATATTTGTGTCACTTGAAAGCAAATTGACGAAATGTACCCATGTACCATTATAGAAAAGTAATTTTGCAAAAGATCAATATATAATATGTATAATCAGCATAATTTTCTGAGTGAATTACGTCAGTAAGAGAGGAATGAGTTTTGTAAGATTTGTTTCATATACGTTTTATAATTCTGGACCGTTTAGTGATTTTTAAATCGGTGTAAATTGTTCCAGCCTACGGTCACGCCCTTTCTTTATGGTGGAATCTAGGAGTATCGTTTGCAAGCCAATACTTGAGCATAGATGTTCATGAATCTTCCTGCCCTTTGAGACCATACCCACCTGCCGGTGCTTCTGTGGATTGAAAGGGTTCCCGTCATTTGCCATCTCGAGACAAAACCCTACCTGGCGCCCTTATTTTGTGTGTAAGGTAATTTAGGATAAGCTACAATAGGTTAGGTGTTTTGGGTAGTACAGTGTACTATTCTTAGGGTTAGTTAAGAAAGATTGTGTTATATAACCGTGTTTCACTGACAAACCTCCGCCACGTTATCAGCACGTAACAGAGTGTCAGACTTTTACAGACTAAAACAAATTGCCATGATTAAAATCATGTTGTGAGTAACCTATTTTAATAGATTTCGAAGATATAAGAACTTTTCAGTAGTAGGTATAATAAGAGGTTTGTTGACCAGGTTTTGGGGTCTTTCTGAGTTTGAGCGGCACTGCCTCGCCCGGCCTTTCGGTAGCTGCTAGTAGCTACCCTAATAACTAAAATACAGTTAGCTGCACGGATCTATCTCCAAGGTTAAAGAACGGTTATCTGTATCAGTCTGTAGTTTAGTGATCATGTTCTTTACTTAATCAAGATTTATTACAATCTTACGGTGTTTGTAACAATCGAATCAATTGTGACAGATGTATAAATATGTGGATACATACTAATATGTGGTATACATATTAATACCTACGTTCCCCACATACTTAATGATTTCCTTTTTATGAAATAAGCATGTAAGCAATAGCACTGACTGTGCTCTATTCTAGTCAAGGCTGTGACCTTCTTAAGAATAAGGTGCAGGAAATTAACAGGCGTGTAGTGAGAACTATCCTAACTGAACTGAACGAGGCATGACCCACTTTTTCACTCTAAGCAGGTTTTATCACACTTCTGCTGGACGAATGATTCACCTTAACCTCTTTATCTGCGAATGAACAACACTCGATTGTTAATCTACCGTCTGATGTAAATATATCTCCGTAAAAGTACATAGATGATACATACGGTGGCGGATTTACACATTTGTCGCCAGCAAGCTATTCAAATTTCGCCACCCTTTCCGATCTCTAAAATTTGAGACCCTGTGCCATGTTTACTATAATAGTACCTAAATAGAATTAAAATTTTTTTCATTGTGAAATTCGAATTACACAATCATGCTAATTAAGGAAAAACATCGATCTAACCGATGTTTTTCCTTAATTAGCATAATTGTGAACTAAGATATTGATGTATAACTTCTTATACTATTTTTAACAACTGAATGACGGCTATCATCATTGGAAGTCCTCGAATCATTGCTAAGATGCACAGTGCAACTTTGCCACCAGTTTGTTTCGACGATACGATTGTCCCATTTAGCACTGACGTAAAGAATCTAGGCTTGCGCATTGATAGTACCTACCCTGAAATGGCGTACCTACTCTCGTGGCTAGTGTTAGTCAGAAAGTTACTGGAACGTGGTCGTAGTTTCGGTTAAAAAACTTCTTACCATCTAGCACGAAGACAATGCTTGTGCAGACCCTGGTTTTTCCAATCATCGATTATGGCAATATGTGCTACTATGACCTGAATACAGATCTCCTCAACAAACTTGATCGTCTTCTAAACTACTGAATTAGATTAGTTTTCAATCTTCGGAAAAAGGATCATATTTAGCGCATCGGTCGCTTGTAAAGTAGTTACCCATATGACAGCGCAGAGAGCAAAGGGTGCTCACCTCCTTATTTTCATTTCTTGATTCTCCTAATTCCCCCAGTTATTTAGCCCCTCATTTTCAATACATTTGCGCCAACCACAATAGAAATCTGCGCTCATCTCATAACCTCCTTCTCCTCATCGTACTAACTTTCTTTACTATTCCTTCTTTATTCAAGCTATTTCTATGTGGAATGCGTTTCCCCAGGAAATCAGAATGGCAACAAGCAGTTCAACATTTAAAACACAAGTTCGCGAGTTGATTCGTAAAAAGTTGGCAGTAGTTTCATAACAGCGTTATTGGTTTCCTATTGTCGATTTGGACCAATTGTTTGACTATGTTAGTGCATGTATGAAGTGTATTAATTTGAGTAGGTATATATTGCATAATTGTATATATTTATTCTATGGTTTATTAGTATATCTATTCTATGGTCTATTAGTATATCAATTCTTGTATTCGCCTTTTTCTCACTCTTTTATTGCACCTATCCCTACTTTTTCTCTGCATCACATAAAGGTTGACTGGAAAAGAATGCCTTAAGCATAAAGGTCCACCTCTGTAGGTACTTATGTGTGCATAAAGTGTTAAATCTTCTTCTTCTATCTATCTATACTTATATTAATCTGTAGAGAGGTCAATTCTGTACATGAAATATATTTCCAAAATAACTATCAGGGGGTGATTAGTGATCGATACTGATGCCAAAAATGCAAACAGTAAAATTTTTGTATGTCTCTCTTTTTTTATAGCATAATCAATTAGTAGTCCTTCTTTATACCTGAATGCTAGAGCATATGTGACTATGTCCCATCCTCTGTTTTTAAAAGTTTCTAGAAATTTGTGTTTCCATTCTTTCCATTCAGCCTTTATTGTAAGTTTTATGGCCATCGAGCTATACCAATCCAAACAAGATTTTTCTAAAAATAACCTCAATATATCTATTTTTGTTTCATCTTTTGATATATTAAAGCGCTCACACTCTTTTTCTAAATTCTCAATCCACTGCATTGCGTTAGGGTTCTTACTTGTGAATTTTTCAATAATAAATTTCTCTGAAATATGTTTTAGGTTATGTTGTTTTTCTTTCTTTGTAGTTGTTTCTATTAATTTTTCCAAGATATTTTGCAAATTGTCGTTTTTGTCTATTGGTTGTTTTGTGTTCACTTCTTCTAAATATTGATCTAAAAATTGCATATTACCTTCCTCATCTATATATGTTTTCTTAAGATCTTCATCCATTTTTATCCATATTTTTCTGCATTGATGCCTTTTCTTTATGCTATTTTTTATTTTTGTGAAACTGTTCATTTTGACAATATATGTATGATGAATCACTGGCTTCTGTTCATCAGGTAAAATATAACATTTTCCTTCCTCTGTAGTTATTGATGTTATGGCCAATATGTTAGATTTGCCATCATTTGAGGTTATCATCGTGAACTCAAATTGTAACCGGTCCATCTTTTTCTAGTTGACGAAAATGTCGTTTTATAAGATATGTTATTGAGGATTTTCCAAATAAACCACAAATTGTTTCTCTGAAAATCAAAGATTTGTTTATTTAATACGTCCTTACTATATTACAACGTTTAACTATGATCATTACACCTATAACTTACCTGAAAATCAAAGAAACGACATTTAAAGTTTACTAATATCGCCTCCTCAATTATATCCCTTTATTTTATCTTTTTACGATAGAATTTTTAACAATAAAATATGCAAAATAATCTAAACATCATCTGCCATTCAATCACACGTCACCCCGTTCCACAGAACATAAATTCCATTGAGAACTTCAACGCGCGAAGCGCGGCAAATTTGAATTAATGAAATGTCATTTCATAAAAAAAAAATGACCCCCGTTTTCCGTTGTCACGACTTGGCATGAAAACGGCTTGACCGATTTGGCTGATTTTTTTTTTGTTGTGATTGTTATTGTGAGGAGAAGGTTCTTATGGAAAAAAAATAGGTTAGTGTAGGGTAGAGTAAGGTAGAGTAGGGTAGGGTAGGGTAGAGTAGTAGCTTAGAGTAGGGTACGGTAGGGTAGAGTAGTAGGGTAGAGTAGGGTAGAGTAGGGTAGAGTAGGGTAGAGTAGGGTAGAGTAGGGTAGAGTAGGGTAGAGTAGGGTAGAGTAGGGTAGAGTAGGGTAGAGTAGGGTAGAGTAGGGTAGAGTAGGGTAGAGTAGGGTAGAGTAGGGTAGAGTAGGGTAGAGTAGGGTAGAGTAGGGTAGAGTAGGGTAGAGTAGGGTAGAGTAGGGTAGAGTAGGGTAGAGTAGGGTAGAGTAGGGTAGAGTAGGGTAGAGTAGGGTAGAGTAGGGTAGAGTAGGGTAGAGTAGGGTAGAGTAGGGTAGAGTAGGGTAGAGTAGGGTAGAGTAGGGTAGAGTAGGGTAGAGTAGGGTAGAGTAGGGTAGAGTAGGGTAGAGTAGGGTAGAGTAGGGTAGAGTAGGGTAGAGTAGGGTAGAGTAGGGTAGAGTAGGGTAGAGTAGGGTAGAGTAGGGTAGAGTAGGGTAGAGTAGGGTAGAGTAGGGTAGAGTAGGGTAGAGTAGGGTAGAGTAGGGTAGAGTAGGGTAGAGTAGGGTAGAGTAGGGTAGAGTAGGGTAGAGTAGGGTAGAGTAGGGTAGAGTAGGGTAGAGTAGGGTAGAGTAGGGTAGAGTAGGGTAGAGTAGGGTAGAGTAGGGTAGAGTAGGGTAGAGTAGGGTAGAGTAGGGTAGAGTAGGGTAGAGTAGGGTAGAGTAGGGTAGAGTAGGGTAGAGTAGGGTAGAGTAGGGTAGAGTAGGGTAGAGTAGGGTAGAGTAGGGTAGAGTAGGGTAGAGTAGGGTAGAGTAGGGTAGAGTAGGGTAGAGTAGGGTAGAGTAGGGTAGGGTAGTTTTCACACAAGCATTTCTTACCTTGAGCTCCAAATAAAGACATCTTTGAAGCAATTTCACGCAAATTCGGTTAATTGGTGGATACAGGTTCGTTAAAGGCAGTAGCAGATTGATCATAAACCTAAACTAGTTCAGGTTTTTGATCAAAAATCTGGACTGTAACAGGTTTATGACGAAATTGAGTTTAAAATTTGCCATCTTCCGGTTTTTCATCAAAAACCAAATTTTGTGAAAAACCTGCGACATATACAAACATGATCACGATTAACATCAATTTCATAATTAAAAACAAAATACTTAAACGTTTATTTGTAAAAAAAAAATCGATTTTTGTTACAAAATAGTGCATTGCAAATGCGGTTAATTTATTGCGAAAAATGTACCCACAGTATTTTACGATTTCCGATTGCGAATATAATGCAGGTACTTTGATAAACCTTGATAAGCCGGTACCATCAACTAGTGGTTCACGCTTATAGCATGGACACCATAGCTTGGAATCATTACAAGAGCCCAATGTACCTGAAGCACATAATACAGTCATGTTTTAGACGACACTGATGGATATTTTGGGATCTGACCCTTCTACTATTGTACCAGACGATAAAGAACTCCGCTAGGAGCTCATTGGTTCTCAATTGCCTCTGAGTAGCTGTAGACTGATTGACAAATCATGTCTTTAAGGTCGCAAAATTATGGTAGCTGTCACTGACGTCATAGTGTAGCTTAAGAAAAACTGATTGCCAGCGTTAAATAATGACCGCTAAATAATATACCTAAGGACTTTGGTACGTGGACTAGAATCTTAGGTATTTTATTTGTCCCATCAGACAAAAGATCTTATCATTGGGCGCATATTGTGCGACTGTCAACAGAGTGATTCTGTTACTAATTTATTAATTAATAATTTTTTTATTTTTTTTTTTTTAATTTTGTTGTTAATTTGTATTCGCTGAACAAATTCTTCCAGAGCGTCACTTCTGAACAACAGCCACGACCGCCAGTAGGTTTAATAATGTCGGTAGGCTTGGTAATTCTTAGAACCAATAGTATAAAAATTTAATGACGTCGAACCAATCTGTTTTGTCACGAACTCTTTAGGGTTATGTAATTACTTTTACACAAACTCCATTTTATATTAATATCTAAAACATATTCTTACTCTGAATAACATGAATTTGAATATAGGTGCTATTAACAGTTTACTTTCTACCTATAGAGAGTAAATGTCATCCTTGTGACGGTTAGTGTATACCAAATATTATTGGTCATCACGATGAATTTAAAAGTACTTGAGACTTAAATGGAGGTAACCCATTCATAATTAATGTTCTAACGTTTGTTCTTAACACCGTGCCGTTTGGTTACCAAATTATTGTAATATATCGGCAATTTGTCAACAATCTACCTTGTTGACTTGTCTCTTGTATCATATTGATATAGCGCGATTGTGTTGCTAATGTTGTTTCAAAGAAATCTGCATTGGGCTTCTTTATAAAAATAAACTTAAAAGTAATAATATACATATATACATTATAATTATGTATATCTATTGTTAAACCTGTTTGCAAAGTAATATTTTGTGATTTAGCCTGACGCCTCAACTATGGGATGGGGTGTGCCGGTCAGGGATAAACGACCAAAGTCAAGAGAAAAGACAACAGCTTATCTATAATGCATAACTGCTTTTAACGATTTTAAAATATTTTTTTAAAATTCATTTGGTCATTATATTTTATGGATAGTCAGTATGACAGTAATTTACTCAGGGGAGTTTTGCAGATCCACCATTTAACAAAACTTATTAACCCTTCAGATACCAACAATTAGAGACACAATAGTAAGACAATAGATGCGCGGCCACCGGTGGTCGCTTGGGGATTCATGAATTAAAAGTGTTACATAGCAATGGCATGGAACTTGTAAGTAACCATTTCGTTTCTGCTCTGTACATCCCATCAATCGAAAACAATATCGCTGATTCTAAATCGCGACGACGTCACGCCGATATAGACTTATTTGACGATATAGAATTATTATAATTTTCCTGTCAAAAATTAGTTAAATCTTTCAGGCAGACTGATATCGACATTGTTATGTTCGATAGCCGTATAAATAAAAAAGGTACAAGATACATATCATGACACAAAAAGCATGACTCATAGGTACTGTTCATATGTTCTTTCAACATGTTGATCCGTATGGTACTTTTATGAGTTTCCACCATTCGTAGTCGTTCTCGAAGCACAGAGAAAGATTTATTAAAGATAAAGTAAGAAGAATACCTACTTGTCATCCGAGACGACAAGTGGACATCACGGTCATGCAACCTTCAGGTATACAAGCGGCTTACTCTGGTTGCCGGAGTATTGTGGAAGAATCTCTACTGACAAGAAGTATTTCTCCATTATTGATTAACATTATGTGGGCGATTTTTCTATCAAAAAATCAATTTAACAGTACGATTTTACGGTTTACACTATGCGGAACAGAGTGTAAAATTCTGCACGCCTCCATTGAAAGTCGAGGCTCTTCCGACCAGGTGAATGTAGTGTTTGATCCGGACTACAGTCCAGTAGTTGGTTCTGGACTGTTGTTTGTGTTCTTATTACGAGGAATGCTCTGGGGGCCGATTCTCGATTTTAGAGATTGTGTCGAACTCGACAAAAATTTCTAATGACGTAATTTTTTCGACAAATTTTAAAAGTCTCTATTCTGGGGATGTCGAATTCGACATTTGTCGAAGGATAACGTTAGAGTTCATGTCGAGTGCTTCTGAGCAGTAGAGATGTCATGTCGATTGTAGAGAATGTCATTTCAGAGTAAATTCGTTGAGTTTTGTTAGATTTTTAGTACGTTACACTGTGTTTTCTTTGTTTTAAAATACGGCTTGAGTCTTCATATAATAATTTCGATTTGCTTTGTGATTTGTGGATCGTGTATTTTCTTGGAACAATGACCTTCGCGTACAATAACGGACTTGTAATTTGTATATCCACGATTGGACTCGAAACCACAGAAAAATTATCACGAGTTTATTAACATATTTAATATAATAATATAATATAATATAATATATTCCACAACTATAACACAACGCCGTCTAGTCCCAAGCTAAGCAGAGCTTGTGTTATGGGTACTAGACAACTGATAAACATACTTAAATATTTCTAAATACATACATATTATAGATAAATTACACCCAGACATATTATAGATAAATTACACCCAGACACAGAACAAATGAACATGCTCATCACATAAACATTTGTCCTGGGTGGGAATCGAACCCACGACCTCCGGCTTAGCAGTCAGGGCCACTAACCACTAGACCAACAGGCCATATTTATCTCGGTGTTATTGGAAAGTAGTGAGCAACTGGCACATACACGGCGACAACAGTCCACTTATCACGCCGTCGATGTTTACGACTTGAGCGAAATAGAAGTCAAGTACTTTTTCCCCTGCATGTTTTTTAAAGTATAAAACACAGTACTTATTCTTATGGTATAAAACGCACAACAATAAACAGCACAGTTCACAAAACCAAAAGTTTTGAACCGCGAATTCTGACAATCAACTGTCAAACTAATTATTTTTACACGAAACGTTTCGTTTTACACATAAATAATTAGATCTAGTCAGCGTTTTAAAACCAAATCATTCATTCATTCATAACTACATAAAACGGAACGTCCGATTACACGAACTTAGTCTATGGTTCTTCCTAATGGTAACATTATCTTCACTCGACTCGACATTTTCGTGAAATTTATTTCTATTCTGACTGAGAATACGGAATTCTGCTCAATTCGACATTTTTTGGTAGAGATAAAGATATTTTTGATAGACATAGAGATAGACTTGCAATCTCGAACTCGAGATAAATGGCGAATATCGAGAATTGGCCCCCTGATACTGCGTCGCAGAATTTGAATTTTTGTTTCCTATGCGGCGACATAGGGAAATGTCGTTACATGATAGTTGCTTGAAATAATGGTACCTTTTTGTAAGAAAAGTATCATTTGATTATTGAAGCTTTTATTCCAAAATTATTGTTTTTACTAATTTATTTAAATCTGGTGCTCAGTATGGTAGGTACGTCGAACAGTTGCAAATCGGTGCTCCGTCTTTAAATTTTAATGATCAAATCAGTAAAGTTGCAAAGACTGTTTGGAGGGATACTTGTTTCTCGCCCACTCTTACAGTTCAGAACTATTTTACTGTTTGTGTTCAAACTTTGTTATGTGGCTTTTTGGTACTAATAAAAATGAATACGTAATGATTCATGTAAAGTGATTAATTTTCCTATGATTTTATGTAGCTGTAAGCTGTCTATGATTTATATTGTAAGGTATCCCAGGTTGAGTCGTATTTCGGTAAGAGTGGGTGAGAAACAAGCCAAATTATTGTAATAGTAAAAGAACAAACGTTAGAAAATGAATAAGGAATGGGTTATCTCCATTTAAGTCTCAAGTGCTTTTAAATTCATCGTGAATTAAAAAAGTATTTTGGCACCAAAAATATTTGGTATAAACTAACCGTCACAAGGATGACATTTACTTTCTATAGGTAGAAAGCCCCACATACACTGGAGAGGACAGGACATAGTCAAGCAGTTAATAGGAACAGCTTTGTAAATTGAATTATGATCCGAAAACTAAAGATGTTTGTAACTCGGCTCGGTACTGTACGTTGAGTGGAGTGTAAACTAAACGTGTTAATTTGAATATTTAAGTGGGTCAATGACATAGAACAATTTACAAACTCACAATACAAAACATAAATTCCATGGAAAGCAATATTGTTTTTATTTTTTAAATAACGTTGTCTAAAACTCTAGGAATTAACAATTAAAAATATTTTTAATTCATAAAGCCAAAATCGAGCAGGAGCAAATCAATCCTAGTGATCCCCATCAGCACTAGAGTCTAAGAAACATCATTTACTAAAGTGAGAAAGAGACATAGAAGCATATTATATAATAATAATAATAAAAGTTTATTTGTACATAAAAACAGCACAGAACATAGCATAGACAAATAGGTAGGTTGTACAGATTAGTCAAAATTGTTGTCGAATTCCCGAGCTCCTAAACTAGGTACGCAGACCTGTATCTTAGGTTTCCGAGTTTTTATATAATACAGCCGTGTCATTTTTTGTAGTTAAATGGTACTACAAAAAATGACACAATAACACAACAAATGTAGAGAATATTTATTTATTTATATATTCTTTATTGCACACCAGGAATAAAAATTCACAAAAAGAAACCATACAACAGAAAACACACAATTGGCGGCCTTATCCTACCAGGCGATTCGATTTCGAGAATAAGTATGTGTAGGGAATAGATGTTTTGTGTGAAAGGGTCGTGTTAGTGTGGAGGTGGTGTGGAGAGTGTAGGTGTGTGAGCATTTTATATAATATGATTTTTTTTATAAAACGAGTCAATCTTTAATATTTTTTCTGTTTCGTCATATGTTAAGAGTAAGAGCCAATTCATTAATTAATTTTTAATTTGATGAGAATTGTATCTGTACAAAGGGACAATCTTATTTATTTTATTATACATATGTGAACTTTGGGCTAAAAATTGTCGGCTAACAAATGCGTATCGACAATTTTTTTCCTATATGTGAAACAATCCCGTTTCACATATAGGAACACCTTGTCGTCTATGCCGAAGTTTTTTATCTAAAGGAAGGCTGGAGTGTCTTCGCAATATAGAACGAAGGATATATCTCAGCCTCACAACATGGCCTCAGAATATGGTCAGTGGGGTAGTCTCTTGGTTTAAAAAGCATCACTTTAATAACCGCTCGTTGAGCATGTTCAACACAACATATTATCGCAGGGAAATGAGGATATCATGAAATCCCAGTAGATGTCGAATATTTTGGTTATTTACGTTTTCTTACTAAAAGTATGTTATATGATAAAACACCAATTTATCGTCAGTGATATGTCTACTAGACTAAATCTAAATCGTCAGTACTAAACTAAATCTAGTAAAATGTCAGAAAAGCCGATATTGCCAAATAAAAATCGAGCCATGCCTTTCTCTTGCTCGCTCTAGTACCGACACGGGCACTAGTGGGAGCGAAACAAATGCTTCGCTCGAAGTAGCGCGGCTCGTGCGATTTTAGTCGCTAATATGACTCAAACGAATTTTGCAGAAAAAGTGAAATCTGCTTCTTACTAAAAAAGTTGATCTAGACTTAGACTTCAAAAATATTTTAGGCATATTATTGGAGATAAAATATGGTCTTTATAAGCAGAACTGACAACATTCCCAGATTCAGTCCCACGAATTGAACTGTCATTGCGAGAGGATTGCAATTCTAGAAATTCTTCCAGCACACGAGCCACGCTAGCTCGAGTACTCGTGCCACTAGAACGAGCGAGAGAAATGCATGGCTCGATTTTTATTCGTCAATTACCACTTTTCTGACATTTTACTAGATTCAGTTTAGTAAAACGACATAATCACTGACTATAAGTTGGTGTTTTGTCTTATCACTAGATACTTTTAGTAAGAAGTCGTAATAAACAAGAATATTCGAGATCTACCGGGATTTTGTGATATCCCTAAGGGTTTCGCGAAATGCCTGATATCCTCATTTCTCTGCGACTTATAGAAACCTTAAAATTCTACCTCAGTACTCCCCCTGTTCTACTGTATGTGTCTGTGGTAAAACGCTTGTTAGGGCACATCCTGAAGTCGCACTTTTCCTAGATTTATATGTCTTAACATACATATAATAATAATATTCCACAACTATCACACAACGCCGTCTAGTCCCAAGCTATGGGATGAGCTTGTATTATGGGTACTAGACAGCTGATAAACATACTTATTTATTTCTAAATACTTACATTTATATCTAAATTACACCCAGACACAGAACAAATGATCATGCTCATCACATAAACATTTGTCCTGTGTGGGATCGAACCCACGACCTCCGACATTGTAGTCAGGACCACTAACCACTAGACCAACAGGCCAGTCATATAATCATAACATATTACTTCTTTATGAAAGTAGCTTTATAGAGTAATGCCCAATTCGTCACTGTACCGATTCGTCATTATAAAACAAAGAAAACGAATAACGACCGTTTCAAATTTTTTGAGGTCAGTAGGTACGGTGAAAGCAAGAGCAAATCAATATAATTTGTAATTGTAAAAGAATTAAATGGGTTGGGTTGGAATGGATTTTTTTCATGGTTTCGTGCGGTTTTTAGGGTTCCGCAGTCAACTATTACCCTTATATGTAGTTTAGCAATGTCTGTCTGTCTGTCTGTCCGTCCGCGGAAAATCTCAGTGACAGTTAGCACTAGAAAGCTGAAATTTGGTACCAATATGTATATCAATCGCGGCGACAAAATTGTACAAAAAAAGTGGAAAAATATGTTTTATTAGGGTAGCCCTACACGTAAAGTAGGGGGTAGTAGAGTAGTGTCTTTTTTTCATTTGAACCCTAACGTGTTGTGATATATTGTTGGATAGGTATTTAAAAATGAATACGGGTTTATTACAAGGATTTCTTAATAATAATATTAATATTTTCGGAAGTAAGCGCTCTAAAAGTAAAAAAAAATGCATCCCCACTATAACTTTTGAACCATAAGTTTAGAAAATAAGAAATAAATCTCAAAAATAGAACTTTATAAAGACTTTCTAGGAAAATTATTTTGAACTTGATGGACTTGAACAGTTTTTGAAAAGTTGTACAAAATAATTTCTGAACTAAGTTTGTAATTTAACCGTATATGCAAGCATATTTTTTAACTTTGTTTACACATTTTATTATTCAGAACCTATCTTCTTTCAAATAAAAAAGAATTATTAAAATCGGTTCACACAATCCAAAATTACCGAAAACCCAACATACATAACCCGTCTCCAGGGACTTAAAAACACCTTCATAAAGTGTTACATGTTGAATTGGTAACAGAATCAAATGTGTAACACTTATAAATGTGTTTTCAAATGTGTTAACACAAAACACTTACAAAAGTGTAACCGTAACGTATCTGTAACAGATATAAAAGTGTTAACAGTGTTAATAAGTGTAACAGGTAAACGCAGCGTTGCCAAATTTATAATGTACTTATTTATGGATAATAAGCATTAGGCAGCCGGAATCCAGTCGCGGTCTGTATTCGTACACGTACACGTACCCAATTTACAGCATATTCGCGATACAAGAAAAAATAATAAAGTGTTGGGTTTTTTCTTGTAAAAACTACTCGGACATCTAATCTGTTGCTATGGATAGCATCACATTTAATTTGTAAATTGTTTTATGCGTAATTTATTAAAATAGTTCTAGAAAAATCTGTTGCCCGATTCACGTCATCAAAACCGTAACGATATCGTAGCGACTTAGTCGTTTTTGTCATTTTCGTATCACATCCATCAATCGAGTTAGAACGACACCGATTTTGAAATTGTTTGATCAAAGAGTTGTTGATGCGTATTCAGCTATGTGAATCGTCGTTCAATCGTTGGCTTGAGGTATTCTTATAGATAAACGTTGTTTAATCGGGTCGGATGCAAACGACTAAATGTCAAATATTGCAGTTCAAATCACAGAGTAGGTAGGTACTTTGTAACATAGTAGTACTGTAGTAGTTGTATCTGGCAACAAGTCGTTGATAGATCGTTTAGTTTCGATCCAGTTCAATTGTCGTTCTATCCAATCCCGATTAAAGAACACGTGAATACCGATTTTGGATAGGACTTCGATCGAACGACTATAAAACTTAAACGATATTTGGCTTGTTTGATTTTACGTGAATCAGGCAGGCGTGAAATAGGCGTACTGTTAGCGTCAGCGTTTCTAAATAAAATTCTACCCGACATTAGATGGCGGTCATGGGAACTAAATATATTTAAGTCTCTAGAGCTCAGTATTTAAAATACATATTTTAATAATCATATTATTGAGATTTGTTCTACATTAATTCCTAAAGATCCTGTAATCGCCAAAATGTATTTTTTGTAGTTTTTATATAATTATGTAAACAGCCCATCTATCGTCAACTATGCCTATCAAACATAAACATATCTATCAAAAATACAGGACAGTACCTATTTAGAAGCCAATTATTTTACCGAATGTCTCGCGGCCGTCTCATTTAAAACATTAAATACGCTAGACATAAAAATACAATCTCCTATAGATTAAATATTCTCTCTATAGATACATAGTAATCTGTAGAAAAGTCGTTTTGTACATAAACAATGTAAAATGTATGAAAACCATGTAGATAATTTTTATTCACAGATATTGTGCGTAACTTGATGAATGTCGAATGATTTTCATTCGTCATTTATCATTCATCAAATTATAGTATCACTATTTCAATGAAAAACAATAGGTACGTAGGTATCAAGGCGGTTCGCAAAATTATTTAAAAAACTCTCTGGTAATTCTGAGTACGACCTTGTTGCATCCTGCACTTAGTGACATCTAGTGTGGGATAGTTACGTAACTACAAAATAAAATCGACCGAACAAGCGAATAGTTTTGCTATTAATGTTACTCGTATGTATTAATTATTATTATTTTTCCAATGTTTTTTCGTATTTTTTTTTTGTTCCGATACCTACATATAGTTTACTACTATACCTACTATATAGTTTATTTAGTCTCCGTAAGTATGACCGTGGCATCACCGCGGGCCCTAACAGAATACCAGCGCTGCGTTATTTATTTTTATAGATATCGCAGCATATGCTGAGTTAGGTGCCTTTTTGACCTTGCACAAATTCTTCTGTGTTTATTGTATTTCTTAATTTATATTTTTAATATGTGTGAGGTTCAAATAAACGGTTTTCTTTATTTCTTTCTTCTTTCTTTTCTTTCTATTGACTGGCAGATGGCAAATAAAGAAAAGGGCGGAGTCTAACCATGTCTAATAGAACACCCTGCAAAATGTCACGCATTGTTTCTTAGGGAAATCTGATTACAAAATCTCCTATAATAATAATAATAATAATTTGTTTTTCAGATAATACAATCCATTGATTATTGTTAGTAAAGACATAAACAACTTTTAAACTAGTGTTAGTGCATTTATACATCTGTCAAATCTACACTAATAGGTCTTTACCTATGAAATTGCCGTTTTGTATGAAAAAATTTAAACGAATTTTTTTCATGTATTTTTTATTTGTATTAATCGAAGTAATCACCCATGCAAACAATGCATCTTTGCCAACGCAGTGGCAGTTTATTGATGCCCTTCTTAAAGAAATCAGCTGGACGGGAGGCAACAAATTCTTCAAAGGCATTTTGTACTGCCTCTCGGGTATTGAATTTTTTTCCCGCCAAGAAGTTATCCAAATTCTGGAAAAAGTAGTATTCTGTAGGTGCAAGGTCTGGTGAGTAGGGCGGATGACGGAGAGCTTCCAACCCCGGTTCTTGCAACTTGGAGACCGTCTGCTGTGCAGTATGAGGTCGCGCGTTGTCGTGCAGAAGCAGCGGAGACGAGCGATTGACCAATGCTGGTTGGAGATGTGCCAGCTTCTCCATCATTGTGTTCAGTTCTTCACAGTACACATCTGCATTAATGCTCACCCCGTTTGGTAAGAAGCTGTGATGAATCACATCGGCGCTAGACCACCAAACAGTGACCATCACTTTTCTAGGGGTAAGTTTTCGTTTAGGGGATTGTTTAGGTGCTGAACCAGGATCCAACCAACTTGCTGAGCGCTTGCGGTTATCAAACAGAATTCATTTTTCATCGCTGGTAACAATGGCACGTTTCGACGCGTACTTCGCGCTGGCGATCATTGAGTTCGTGGGACACCCATTTGTCAAGCTTTTTTACCTTGCCAATTTGACGCAAATGGACCAATATTGTTTTGACGCTAACGTCGAAAGCTGCTGCTAATTCAGCCGTAGATTGTGTATCATCGGCTTCCACAATCGTCTTTAGTTCGTCATTGTCGACCAAAGTCTTCGGACGACCGCGAGGTTCATTTTTCAGGTCGAAATTTCCAGAACGGAAGCGAGCAAACCAATAACAGGTGGTGCTTTGGTTTGTAGTGTTAGCTCCGTAAGCGTCGTTGATGTTGCGTGTCGCTTGTGCCGCGTTGCTGCCACGACGGTACTCATATTCCATAACTACTAGAATTTTTAACGTATCCATGATGACGAAAAAGATTGAAATGCGATGAAAATGTAACACTAATCAATAATTAACAGGAGAATAAACAAATGATTACTTTTGGAAAAATAAAACATGTTTTAAAATAAAATTAATTTGCAATTAGAATTCTTAGCCAAACAAAAATTATTTTGATTTGAAATGGCCAGTACTGCAGAACGGCAATTTCATAGGTAAAGACCTATTAATACGAATTCTGTCTGGGAGTTTAGATCTCGCCAACAAATCACACAACAAAACCCAAACCCGAACCCAAATTCTGCCGGAAATCATTATTCCACGCAGACGAAGTCGCGGGCAAAAGCTAGTAGTAAATAAGTCCAATAAGCCACCCCACCTATTTTACTTTATTTTATTCCACCTATTTTGTACTTGCTCCGTGATAAAATAGGTGTACGCGATAAAATCTGATAAAAATACTCAGTTTAAAATAACCAACATCTCAACGCGCGATCGGAATTCGGAATCGGAACTAAATATTACTAAACAAAACAAATACTGCATTACGCGTTAGTGTGTGTCACTCTTGCGGCCATGCGTTGTTGCCGATCTGTGCAATTACTTATACCGACCTAAAGCTATAGGTACTAAAACTGATCATTTCGGTTACACATATTAACACTTATAAAAGGTTACAGTTTGATTCGGTAACCTTATTGTATCTGTTACATTTAAAAGTGTTTTTCTGTTAAAACTGTTTTAAAAAACAGTGTTAAAACACATTATTACGGTTACAGTTTGAGTCCCTGCTCGTCTCTACGTCTAGTTTGTATAAATTAGTAACCCCATTCCCCGAGAGATGGCGCTGTATTGTTGGGGTCGGAACGGATATGAGCGGTATTATTGTCGAATAGTTCAGTTAGTTTCTCTTTGGTATTAGTGGTATTTGTTCTTGCTCGTTATTGTCGTTCATTGTTATTAATAAGAATATTTGACATACTGGTAAATTGTAATTGTGTTTAAGTAAATTATATTGTGGGTTTATTTTTTTAAATTGTACGGAGAAAAAATTACTTGATAGCCGTCATAGTTTAAGGGTTCTGTTACATTGCGATAATTATTTGCGGTAGCGTGTCAAGCCAAGTTCAAGTAACAGAACTGGCTAGCAGCACCGTGTCTGATATTACACGAACCATTTAGAGCCACTTTTTACCCGGGGGTAACTCAAAAACTATTTCATATATCTATACTGCGCTCATAAGCCAAAAAGCGTCATCTCGAAAAAGTGAGACGCGAGAAAATTCAAGTTTATTTTTTTTTTTTATTTCGCGTCAACTTAGTAAAGTAGTTTTAAAATTATTTATTCATAATATTAGATACTTATACCCATATTTCTTATTGGTGTTTTAAAAAAAAGGAAAATATTGTTTTTTTACCTCATTTTTGAGATACCGCTATTGGGCTTCGAAAAATAATATGAGTTACTGCTTTTAGTTATAGTGTGTTCATAGGAATTTTCATACAAATGTTTTTCTATAAATTGATAAAAATCCAGGTAAAAAAAACACGAAAAAAGTGCGTTTGGAAATAATTTTAATAAACTTAATATTAACATAATTGAAAAAAAATTAATTTTGAAAATAGGTATCTATGTCATAAATCAGTCAGAAGTAGGGAGCTCCCTCCAGAAAATTAATCTTCTTGGCTTCTGAAATTCCGCTAAGCATGGTTTTCTTCTTTAGAGGTGGAAGAAGATTCGCTTTTTTAATCTTAAATTAAATCAATTATGGGTTAAAAAAGTTCATAATAGGTATAAAAACTGTTTTTCATTGTGATTTATCTCTAAATAAGAAAAATTACTACAAATTACTTAATTGTAACTCACCTGAACACTAAGTTTCACACTCATAACACCACACACTGGCTATCACTTTATTATCACCAATTTCTAATTATTCCCGATTTTATCAACTCCACGACCTGTTACTTCAAGCAAAACAAACAAGAACTGAAAAGTAAAATTATTATTGTTGTTAGTAAACATGATTATGATGATTGATAGATTTGCATTTAAATATCGCCCTTATTGTTCATCAGGTAGCGTTTATTTTTGTGCAACAAACTTAGCGAGGGAAGCGGCATCTCACATTTTGCGAACTATTTTCGTTTAATTTTATTAAGCGCAAGAGCCGTATCAATAGTTCGCTACGCATTCAACAGATAGGTACCGCCAATATTCTTAGAAATTTTGGCCAGGAATTATAAGAACTTTTCTAAGCGATTCCACCGTAAGTAAATATACGGCCATTGTGTTTAAAAATAATGATATACATCGCAGCTCCTTAGTAATATCGTATAAATTTGAGATATGCAATATTTTCTTAGTAGGTTTTAGTTGGTTTCTGGTTGAGATAGCGCCGTGTAACATCATTCAACCTGTAGGGAATTTGTTAAGCTATCAGATGCAACAAAAATCAGATATTTGTATTTTTTTTTTTTGAGATACCGCTTTTTGGCTTATGAGGGCAGTATACTTATAATAAATCTGTAGAAGTGAAAATTCTGTTCATTGAAAATATCGAAAAAATAAATGGCAGGGTGTGTTACTAGATCAACACCGAACCCAAAAATGTGATTAAAAAAATGTTGGTCTGTCTGTCTGTCTGTCTGTCTGTCTGTCTGTCTGTCTGTCTGTCTGTCTGTCTGTCTGTCTGTCTGTCTGTCTGCCTGTCTGTCTGTCTGTCTGTCTGTTTGTTCAGCCATCATGCAAAAACTACCAGTCCGATTACGACGAAACTTGGTATAATTATTCTTTAATATCCTGGGCACCACACTGGGTACTTTTTATCCCGGAAAAACAAACTTAATTTTGCGGTTCGATCCCTAGACCCGATTAATTTATCAACCGCAAATAACAAGTTTGTCGTAGTTTACATCACCCGCAGTGGAGTTCACTAAGGGGCGCTGCACACGGCTAAGTTTAAACTGACGAAAAAAAATTTGACGCGTACCTAAAAGTGATTTTTAAATCTATTTGCAAAATAAATATCATTTATCATATGCTCGATATAACCGCAAATTGCAACGGTTCTTCAACCGCACATTATGCATCTTGTGGTCAGAAGCACGGCCAGCCACTGGTGAACTATGTTTTTAAAAAAATCATAGAACAATACTTTTTGTTTATGATGTTAGTACTTATGGGGTACAGTCCTGCAAGGTTGTTAGTGTTTTACAAATACACCGTGTCTCAGAAATCGACGCATACATGTGTATCATGGATCTCATAGATATCCGATGGATCTAGTACATGATTCTGGGTCCCCAAAAATGACATACATCCCTGGCGTTTTGATAATTTAAAAAACATATTTACTTTTTGATTTTAGTCCGTTTTAAATCCTTATCATAATAACCCTAATAATATTTTTAATTAAAAATAGTAGAGCGCCGTATGATTAAACCTCGGAATCCAGGGTCAGTCAATAAATCTTTATATAAATTTTTGAAATGCGTTTAAACAATATATATATAAAAACTAAAAACGCGTTAAATTCAGGGTAACACGGTTCCCCTTTTCGGCTTATTTTTTCCCGACATCTTCAACAAATATTGTTCATGTACACAGAATTAAATACAAAAACTTAACAAATTATATATTAAAGCCTTCCTCGAGAATCTATCTCTATCTATCGCTATCGAGTGGTGAAAACCGCTTGAAAATCGGTGCAGTAATTTTTGAGGTTACCGCGAACAGACACAGGCAGACGCGGCGGGGGACTTTGTTTTATAATATGTATTGATAGGTACAATATCGCTCGCCATACAAATTCATCTTAAGGCTGCCGCCTTTTAAAAATTCACCCGCGGCAAATTATTAGCGCATCTTTGTATGCTTTTTTTGAACAACATAATGAGACAACTTGAAATATTATTATAGCACATATTTAACCATAGTATGAGTAGTAGCCAGTTATTTTTTTAAGTCAATTTGGGTGTATTATGTTTGGTAAATCAAGCGTTAAACATAGCTCTTTCGTGCCAACAACATTTCGACTTATGTTTGTGAGCTTCGTTAATGGCATAATATAACGAATTTACAAATCTTACGAATGGAAACTAAGCGCAACATTATCATCTTTGAAATGCATTCATGGCTAGTTCTAATTATGTTTCATTTTCTTATTTCAGAAGTCACAATTTCATCAAAATTCTCAACATTTGGCTCTTATTAAATGTTTTTTTTTTCACAATAACTAAGCATCGTAGTTACGTCATAATTAAATTATTTTGATGATAAAACTTCAATATTGATTTTTTGATTTTAAAAGATGTCCAAAAAATGTGTATAAATTATTAGTATTTGTACACATGTTTTGGACATCTTTTAAAATCATTATTTTGGATAAATTATGGTGATTTAGATTTTATTTTTTTTATTATTTGCTTATAATCCATTTTCGATGTTTACGTTTACTTATTTACGATAGGCTAGTGGAAAAGGACCCTCTTAATTTATCAAACCAAGGCGTTTTTCTTTTCTATTTCGTCAAGATCAACGGTGACTTCTTTTTTTAAAGCGGTTTCTGAAAGGCGTAATGATTTTAGGATATTTAATGAAAATTTTAATTGAGTTTATAAACAGAATATTATAAATAAATTAGATTATTTACACTATAATTTGTTATTATCAATAAATTAACAATCATCTGTGTTCTTCTAAGTTATCGTTTGATACACGTGCAAATTTGTCATTGTAGCCGTCAGCTCCATAATCCCGGAAGTACGGTTACGTTCCCGTACTTTCACTTCCAGCAGCTTACAGGATTATACATCCTTCTTCTCAAGTTCGGAAGTCGGTTTCTAAAATTGAAAAAACAATACCTACCAAAAACATCGACTTAGAGACGGGGGTTAAAAATTGACTAATTGGAAGCTTCACTGCGGATTTGTAGGGTAATTTATTGTACCTAGTCACTGGAAGCTTGAGTAATTCCTCCTGAACTGTGGTTTCATGTTCCCTACCTACCTATGTAGGTACCAGATCAATATTTCCTTCGTATTAAATTACTAATAGTGTGTAACTAATGAAAATAAATTGCGGAGTGTGCCACTCTACTGATTACGAAGGTTATTGCGTGTCTACCTAGGATGCGTCTGATTGTTAATTGTGAATAATATTTAACTATGTTGGAACCAACGCATCTATATACGTGTGAGAGTCATCCCAGAATGTGATCTCCTATTTAGATTCTGTTTCACTAGATAATAGTGCACGGGTAGGCGTGGGCAAAGTGTGTCATCTTTGCGATTGAAACATTTGCATCTAAATCACTGAAATGATCCGAAATAGTGAAACATATGTATAATTTGGAACACCGGCCCAAAAGATACAAACGGAAAATTTGAAACATTGGCTCATAAGTTATAAACGGAACATTTGAAACATCGGCTCTTAAGATACAAACGGAATATTTAGAATAACGTTGCAAAAGATATAAACACAGACACTGACTGTTAAGAATCGTATAATCCGTTTCGTTGCGTCATAAATATAGTGACGAATTAAGACTGCTTGATGCCCTAAGCAATCCATTCTTATGTCAACTAGAATCGGTCTTTAAGCCTTTACCGCCCGGAAAAATAGTTTTTTGTAAAATAAGATGATAAGATGTAACATATATTAGAAGTACACCTACTCCAGGTGCGACAACAATAAAATCCAAAGCATAATTTAATTATTTATTGAAATGCGCCTTGCGGCTTTTCCGGGCATTGAATATACGCTAGATAGTATTAACGTCTAACGGTTTTTAACATATCGGACTCTATGTATAATATCGATCAAGTGATGCCCTAAGGACGGATGTTTTTTCTGCTTCTTCTGGTGCCCACCCATACGTGATGCCCTAGGCAATTGCTTAATTTGATTAAGGGTTAATCCGTCACTGATATACACCAATAGTTTTATTAAATCGAATTTTGATTTGAAAATAATTTAAAGCAGGACGTTTTTATTTCAATTCATTAATTATATTTACTCTATTTACATTTTAATTTGAATTTTAAAAAGCCTGTAGGTCACTTAAAATAACGAGTGTTTCAGTGTTCCAGTTATTCCAAATGATGCATTTAAAACATAAGTAACTGTTATTCCAACTTTTGGGAACACTATAATGTTTTGGAACAGTAAATCGTTTCACTGTAGAGTTAGACACGCCTAGCGCACGATGGATTTAAGTATTTGAATGCAGTACGACATTTATACATTTGTTTATTGCGTGCATCTGTGCAATTTTAAAACCTAGCAACTGACATTACTGTAAAAATTGTTTTTGCAAATTCAAATTTATAGTTATACTAGCTGCTCCCAGCGGCTTCGCCCGCGTGATAACAGAAAATTATCACAAAGGAACATACTTCCGGGATAAAAAGTATCCTATGTCCTATTCCAGGACATGGTCTATCCGTGTACCAAGTTTCATCAAAATCGGTTTTGCCATTTAGGCGTGAAGACGTAACAAACAAACAAACTCACTTTCACTTTTATAATATTAGTAAGGATTGCGTTGTATTATGCTTATCAAAACATCTAAAATTCATTCACAAACGAAGTTGTCAATAACAGCCATACCTGATGAGTGGTGTTACAGTTCCTTGGTTCCCATTTTTAAAAACAAAGGTGATGTGCTTGAGTGCAACAATTATAGAGGAATAAAGCTAATGTCACATACTATGAAAGCCTGGGAGAAAGTTATTGAAAGGCGACTGAGAGAAGAAGTGAAATTTCACAGAACCAATTCGGTTTTATGCCAGGTCGGGGTACAACGGATGCCATTTTTGCTAAACGCCAGCTGTGCGAAAAATACAGAGGTGCGCATAAAACTTGCACATGGTATACATTGACCTCGAAAAGGCATACGACCGGGTACCTCGTGAGGTTCTGTGGTGGGCCCTTAAGGAGAAAGGTGTGCCTGGGAAGTATGTGCAGTTGATCCGAGCGATATACAGTCGGTGCAGTACCCAAGTCCGGTCTACAGTGGGCACTACTGGCTTGCGCTTGAGCTTCAATATGGCTGTCGGCTTACCCTAAGGGTCGGCTCTCAGCCCTTACCTCTTCCTGATGATAATGAACGCTCTGACGTCGGACATGGTGTATGTTGTTTGCCGATGATATTGAGCTGGTTGCCGAGAGTGGCCTAGAGGTCCAGAACAGATTGGAGGTGTGGTGGCACAGACTGGAAAGTGTTGGCTTGAAATTGAGTAGAACCAAAACGGAGTACTTGTTCTGCGATTTTGGCGGTCTCTCCACTCCAGTGCCTTTAGCTCTCGCCGGAACCCCCATACCGATCTGTTCCGACTTTCGGTACCTCGGGTCGCTCGTCCAAGGGAATGGTGAGGTAGACCGGGACGTAACTCATCGGATCAACGCAGGATGGATGAAATGGCGACAGGTCACGGTAAAACTTGTGATCCACGGATGCCCCTCAAGTTGAAGGGTAAAATCTACAAGTCCGTGATAAGACCTGTCATACATATGTATGGATCAGAATGTTGGGCTGTGAAAAAGACGGATGAAATGGTGTGACGAATTCACTCGTAAATTTATTCGTGAATCTCTTTGCAATAAAATAACACGATAAACAAACCTGTGTCAACATGATTATGACGTTTGGCATTTGCGGGTGGCTGGGTTAGGTTGCTATTTAAAAAACTTTAATGTTGTTTTCACTTTACGCCACAACCATTCTATTATCGCACAGACAATAATCTAAACAAAATTCACTACAGTTGCAATTTTCTACTTCATTACTTTAAAAAAAAAAAACTCATCAGTATACCACGTAGGTATCGGTTAAGTCTATTCTGTTTGAATTTTGTAAGTGGCCAGTTTGAATTTCGAATAAACTTGTTCGATGCACGTACATTTTAATTCACATGTAGACGATTTTTGATGTCCCAAATTCAAATCTCATTATTCCCTACTAGGGATCGTCCATACAGAACACGGATATCGATATGGATATCTATGGGACAGAATGACTTGCTTTAAGTGAAGGTTACATGACATATAACAGAGCATTATCGAGCAGGTGGTGTAAAAACATATAAATTACAAATAGCACGCACACTACGCAGAGCGACCGATCTTCCGCGTAGTGTGTCGCGAAAAATCCGCGACAGAATTTTTGTCAAGTGTAGCTAGCTCAAGCTGAGAGATAGATTTTCGGAGAACTAGATTGACGCATTAGCAAAAAAAAAAAATGTTATTTTAATAATTAAACTTTTCAGTTTACAACACTATAAATACATACAATACAATACAAAAAAATATTTTAAACCCATTGATTAAAACTGGTTTCCGTCTTTTATCATTTACAAAGGGTAAATGACTAACTGCCTGAAGTATTCGCCACATGCAGTTTGAAAGCTAGTATAATTGGATGTCAATCACATACATGCTATATGTTTACGAGCAAGAATATCTAGTGACTTCAATCCTATAAATAACCTCTGACGACAATTCAATTATTTATTCATATATCACTTGACTAGACGAGAACAAAAGAAACAAGAAGGTACATAATGACACTAACAAGGTATTTATATCTGTCAAAAGAAAGACCTGCCTTACTATTGCTAGTGCCAATTGAATTCCCGTGAACATCTGTGGTTGATTTATTGTTTATTTATTAACAACCGATCCGCCCCAGCCTTACACGGTTGTTATAAGTCTTTGAAAGTCTAGGTATTGAAGGAGTTTTAAAATTCTGTACATGGAAAACAACAAAAAAAAAATGGCATGGGGTATCTAGACCGACACCGAACCCATAAATGTGATTAAAAAAAATTTTGTCTGTCTGTCTGCCTGTTTGTTTAGGCATCACGCAAAAACTACCTGTTCGATTGTAATGAAACTTGGTGTAATTATTTTTTAATATCCTGGCCACCAAACTGAGTACTTTTTACCCCGGAAAAGTATATACAATAAAAAAACGAAATTCATTTCGATTCGATCCCTAGATGCGATTACCGTACCACCCGCAAATAGTAAGTTTATCGTGGGTTACGTCACTCGCAGTGGAGCTCACTAAGGAGCGCTGCACACGGCTCAGATACTATAATATTTTATCTTAAGGCACAATATCGCTCGCCATAACACATGACGAAGATAATAAATAATATTTCATATTTTCGTATCTTAAGATGAATTTGTATGGCGAGCGATATTGTTGACGTGTCGAGTGGCGAGCGTTCGTTCTTATTAGCATTCTATAAATTGTATGTTTTAACTGGTACTTGCAATTCTAAACCGTGCTTTTCAGTGCGACCCTTTTATTCCTTTTAGTTTTTACTAAGTACAGTTTAAGGTAGAGTTATTTAAGTTTATTTTTATAAGTCGTAGGTATAGATTTTAATTTTAAAGTATAGGTAGACCATGTCATAGAATAACGCATAGAATACTTTTTAACCTGGAATTATGTTCCCTTGGGAAAATTTTCTAACCCGCTGGCAAATGACAGCAACTGTCAAATACATTGCTGCCAATCATTCCTTCATCCGGTCAATTTTTCCATCATTCGGTCATTCATAAAAAAATTGTTTACATAATAAATGGTATAAAGTACATTGGGGTAAGATCGGCCATAGGGGTAAGAACATATAAATATAAATTATACCACTTATTTAGTTTTATTTTTAGTACCTATTAGTCATATTCCGTGCCGCGTCATTATGTCCACCTTGCCCAGCAATGTAGCTGCCTAGCTGGCATTAAAAACAAAGCTAAATAAGTGGTATAAATAATTTATATTTATACGTTCTTACCTCTATGCCAATCTTACCCCAATCCACCTTACAGGTTTCTTCACACGTACCACAGCCTTTCAATACGAAATATACGCCCGGCCACGTGGTGTGGTTGAGGTGTGGTTGTGGTACGTCTGAAGAAGCCCTTAATGTTGTAGTTCAGAGAAAGTCAAATAAATAATGACATCGTAATTGTTTTAGCCTTATATATAACAATATAGCTAACTTCCTACCCCGGGAACAAGGGCAGGAAGAGGAAGATGATGATAGCTAACTTCCTACAATCCCTTAATGAAACACTAATGAACTATTCTTCTTGTAGATACATTATTCTCATTGCTGACATAAATGTAGATACCCAAACGCTTCACTTTACCTAGATCTAACATCGTTTCACGATATGCTTCCGGCTTACGTTATTCTAACACACGGAAATACCTGTCTCTAGCACCTTATGCTCAAAACTAAATTGGCAGCAAATGTTTCTTACATTACATCTTATTTATCTTATTTAGCTCTTCATTACATGGTCATTCTTTCGTTGAATCAATGTTTTCCTAGGCATGTAAAACACTCGATGTCACGGTCAGATTCAGTTGTACTATTTTCAGACTTAAATATAGCAAATTTTAAACCAGTTCTCAAGACATTTAATTTGATGCAAACGTAACAGCTGACAAACTGGTTCTCAAGCACTAAAATAATTACTGTCTCCAAGCGGAAAACAATTATTAAACCCTGGATAACCCCAGGTCTCTTGAGATGTATTAAAAACAGCAACAACAAACTAAAAAAAAAACCTTTTATAATAAAAAAAAATAACCGACTTCACAAAAAAATTGAATCAATTTGACGAGCTCCCTCGATTTCACCAAGATTCCATCATCAGATCCTAACTTGGTGACTATGATACCATTTGGGAAGTATACCCTTTCCAACAAAAAAATAATTTTTCAAATCGGTTGGCAAAGGACGAAGTTATGCGCAAACAAACATTTAAAAAAAATACAAACATCGAATTGAGAACCTCCTCCTTTTTCAGAAATCGGCTGAAAAAAGTAAAAAAAGGGAATTTAAAAAAAAAACAAGTGAAAAAAGCTGGAAAGAACAACCGCCGCCTTTGGAAAGTAATAAATAAGTCTCAAGTAGGTCAAGACCCAAAACATCACCAACTAGGTTAATGAGTCCGCAGGATCTATCAGTTCAATCTTTAAATAAAATAATAGGACTTACATTATGATATAAGTGTATAATGTTAGCGATTACAGTCAAGGCGGTATTTACTGCACCACCCTAAGGTCGACTGGCAGATAATGCCTAAGGCATTAAGTCCGCCTTTGTACAACTTTGTGCATAAAGATTTAAATAAATAAATAAATATTTAGACCCGAGCCATGGCGAGGGTCTTAAAAGAGCCGAAAACGGTAATAATTTACATTACTCACGAGTATTTTACGACGTTTTTCAATACACTTGTGAAGAAAATAACTGTAAAATTAATAAACTTTTGTGGCGATAGAAATCTGTTTTAATATGCGCGCCCATTTTTTTTCCCTCGTGGTGGACCCAGCCTGATACAATAAATGTAATAAAATTATGGCGGGGGAGAGGTTGAACAAAAAGGTTTTAACTACATTATAGCACTAGTACGTAATGGTAATCAAAATATCACAATTTGGTAACAAGTGCCATTATATACCTAAGTGCAGTGCAATAAGAGTCACTTTATGAGCAAGTGTATTGAAAACAACTTTTTTTGCCAATATTGGGTTAAACTTTAGCTGTTAGAATAACTACTAACGGCAGGGTCACGATTACACCGTTACTAGTGCCCACCTGTCTATCTTTTCCCATTCCACGTTTATTCCGTAAACTGATGAAGACGCACTCCGATACCATCGGGTGCCCGACTACCTCTGTGAAGTGGTCGAGGCCTACCTGTCGGATCATAGTCTACCCCGGTCACCAGGGAGAGTGGAAACGGCGAGAGATGTCGTGCGCAGATGTTCCACAGGGATCGGTACTAGTACCACCTTTGTGGAACATCGAGTACGACTACGTGCTGTGCAGCGACTTCCCTGACAGGGTCAGCGTGGTTTGCTACGCAGACAACACGCTAGTTCTAGCGCAGGGAGAGTCGTACCTGGCGGCTGCCAATCTAGCGACATGCGGGGTTGTGATAGTCGTTGAAAGGATTCAGCAGTTAGGACTCGAGGTGGCGCTGCAGTCTAGGGCTTTCATCCCTGGAGTCTTGGTCTCGAAAATACCGAGAGTCTTGACGATTTTTACTCCATTTCGAGACTCGAGACTGTCCCGGGAATAACGAGACTTTCGAGACTTGCATAGATTTTAAAAAGTCTACTAAACTAGATACTGATATGACGAAAAACTTAACAGCAGATACCGTTATGAATTTTTGCTTTCAAAAATTAGATTTCCAGAAAAACTTTTTAACAGTATTAAAGAAAATAAGCTCTAAAAGCTAAGTGTTATGCTATATTTTTGCACAACTCTACTCAATTTTTATTGAAAGGAAGTTGAGTCTTTTTAAACCCTCATAATAACGAAATTATATATATTTAAAAGTATAATACGCAAAATTAAGTAAATCACTGATTGAATAGCCGTCTGATAGCGTCTGAGTACTCCAAAACATAAAAGGACAGTTGCGTAGCTCACAGGTTTTTTGTTTATGTCGCGTTTGAAATGGTAAGCGTCGTAGTGGTTGACGATAAAACAGGCTTGCCTATTCTCTCTTGACTTAAATGCCCCTTGGTTGTAGCTAGGTTTGACAGCAAAATCTAGCTACAACCTAGAAATAAACTAAATAAATGCTTGATGTGACATTAGAGTAATAAAAGATTTACATCTTTTTTTTTAAATAAAAGGTAATCATTTATCGACCTTGGACGTTGTGGGAGGGCGTTTCAAACTTTTACTGACTAAAACCCACTTCTGTTCCTTGTTTGTCTCCGTTCAACCCATGGCTCCAATAGTCTTCGACCCTGCTGAGCACCTACGGTTTTGCTGACATCTTGAGGCGCGTGTGACTTGAGCTCGGTCCGGAAGGTAACGTGGACGGTTGGCCGGCAAGCTATAGCCATTGTTCGCCGTTTGCAAGCCCGCGCTTACGGTGGCTGGAAATTGGGATCGGGATCCTGGCTGCTCAGGCGTGAGACCCGTTCCCTCGTGCGTGTCTCCTTTCTCTTGCTAGCATTACTGCTTCGTAGAAAAAGGCGACAGCCTACCACTCTTCCTCACTCCGGACCATGGCCTGTACAAAGGCTGGAACCTCCCGAACCTACAATGTCTGCTTAAGACTTGCTTCATGCGGAAGGTAAGGACGCCGTGTTGTCTTTCCAGACACTCCTCAATGAGTAAACTTACCGCCACAATTATGGCGTGCACAATTATGGTTGTGACAGTAACTGTTAATTTTGCAACAAAATTATCTGTTATTTTGTTAGAAAATACCTATTGTACTGAAATCACATTAAATGCATTATCATTTTTACGTGCTCAGTTAAAAAAAAAACAAAAAAAAAACTCCTACACCTCCTATATTTTACTCGATTGTAACACCACGGCAGTAGAAAAACAAGATGGAAATGCTGTTTTTAATAAAGTTCTTTACTATAATGTTATATTGATTGCCAAAATACCTGATTTTTTAAAATTTTTGAATGTTTTTTTTAAATAGTCTCGAAAGCCTCGTTTTTCCCGGGATTGCCGGGACTGGAACGAATCTCGATTTTATAGTCCCGGGACTCGAAAATGTATCGAGACTGACAGCCTTAGTTGCAATAGTTTCCTTTCAACCAGAGTTTGTCCTGGGTGTATTAGCATAGCACATACAGGGATAATCACCGCACCGGTTGCTACCACGATCCATTAAAAGCGTCTAAAAGGGCCTCAGCGAGTTGGTTTCGGCTCCTGGTACGCCTTCCAAAGGGCCAGGACCTCAAGGTCCTGAGATAAATAAAAATAAAAATATTCCACAACTATCACACATCGCCGTCTAGCCCCAAGCTAAGCAGAGCTTGTGTTATGGGTACTGGACAACTGATAAACATACTTGTATATTTTTAAATACATACATACTTATTATAGATAAATTACACCCAGACACAGAACAAATAATCATGCTAATCACATAAACATTTGTCCTGGGTGAGAATGTAACCCACGACCTCTGGCATAGGAGTCAGAGCCACTGGACCAACATGCTAGTCAAGACCTGAAGAATTAATTATTTAACTTAGAAATCAAGTGTAATTAAAATGATTAATCATAAATAAATTCAACCATCAAAGCATGGGCACGCCACAATTATGGCGGTAAGTCCCCTCTTTGAGGCGTGGCTGGAAAGACCTCACGGCGTCCTTACCTTCCGCATGACGCAGGTCCTCACCGGACATGGCAAGTTCGGGAGGTTCCTGCATCGGATTCAAGTGGAAGAGACGCCCGGGTGTCGCCACTGTGCGCAACGCCCGGAGGACACGGTGGAGCACATCGTCGAGGTGTGCCCTGCCTGGGCGGAGCATCGCCGTGCCCTCGTGGGGGCGATCGGCGGCGGTGACCTCTCGCGCCGGGCCCTGGTCGAGGCCATGGTCCGGAGCGAGGAGGAATGGCAGGCGGTCGCCTCCTTCTGCGAAGCAGTAATGCTTGCAAAGGAGGAGGCCGACCGCATCAGGCAACGGCGCCCTCGCCGCCGTCGCCGGGATTCCGATCCCGATTTCCGGCCACCGTAGACGCGGGCTCGCGGACGGCGAGCCATGGGTAGCTCGCTGTCCGATCGTCCGGTAATGGACCGAGTCCAAGACGTCAACGGCGCGCACTGTTCCCGCGCGCCTCAAGGAGTTATCAGCAGCAGGAGGGGCCCAGCTGGGTCGAAGCCTACTGGGGACAGGGTTGTCCGAAAGGGAGCTCGTGCCCTGGTATGAAGGCTAGAAGGAACGGCGCGGGGTTTTTAGTCAGTAAGAGTCTGACACTGTCTCCCGCTCCACCCAAGAGCGGGTTTCGTCAAAGATGATTTTCCCCGTCGACAAAAAAAAAAAAACCATCAAAGCAAATCGAGTGTTTATAATTTTCTTCATGAAATCATGAATCATATTCAGATCATAATATGACTAACATCAAACCTTATTCAAGTGTTCTTATATAGTATTTTTTATAATCATTTCAACACGCTCAAATAGTTACTTAACTAGGTACCTATTCAGATGAATTTTGAATTGCAATAGCAATGTATTGGATTGGAACTCGACTGTAGCCTCTAGCCACGAGTAGGTGAGCAGCTCTTACTTAATTAGAACACACCGCTAGAAATGCAAGCAATTTATTTATAACCACAACGTGAAAATAATTAAGTCAGAAACCGATTGTCAAGGTTGTCGCTATATTCCTATGGACACAGGAAATTTTTAAAGTATCTACCAACTAGTAATAAGTCCTTATCTAATAATATGACTTTTTGTTCTTTAACTCACCATGAATTCTTAAGATCCTTAAGTCCAGAAAAACTGATACTGTTAGAGCGATTGAGTCGGCGCCCCAGAGTCCAGAACCGAATCTTGTTGTGGTTGTCCTCCTCATGGAAAGGGTTCAAGTGTTCCGGGTAGTCGTAGATAGAGACCGTCTTACGGGGAGCAGTCGCCGCAGCCATAATTGTGTTTTCAGGAAATCCAATTTTTTTGAGTTTTACATAATTAGCACACAGTACGTTAGGCGTCAACCACTTATTTTATCAGTTATCACACTAGTGTCTTATCAGGAACTGATAGCGCGGTGTATGGTTTTATCGTGAGGAGATAATTACGGCGTTTGTTTTCGCGGCGTCGTGTGGCGAGAAATCCAGCGTCGCGGCGCTCGGTGTCACGGATTGAGGCATACTACAGTAGCCACGGCGGCAGCGGAGGGAGGGCGCGCGGGCGCGAGCGGACGTCGTCGTCGCGTCATTCGATACTTACTTGATGCGACGACGTCGCTATCGCAGCGGACTGCGCCGCCGCATTATTATAGGCGCGCGCGGTCTGCTGCGATAGCGATCCTCCAACACTGATGCTTTACTGCGCAGTGCACGGTTGCACACTCACCCGTTACTGAACTTCAGTGAAAAAGAAAGTTGCTTTAACGTAATCAATATCTCAAACTAGTCAAATTAATTAATCGCGTTTTCCTTGTTGGTTTATTGAAACAATACTTAACAAGACAAATACCTAACTAATTGAAGAAGAAATCAGCCATCAGTTGGCATTGCTGGAAGGTTTCGCAATGTATGCATGTGAGTAGATAAAGTGGCGGATGGCACTGATCGTACCGAGATACTCAATAAAAAGCAGGTACCTGCTTACCCGTGCATTTTACTAGTTAGTACTGGTAGAGTTTAGTAGCATCCGGGTTCTTTTCGGACATATCTTACATGTTAGGTACGACACTTGCTATATATACTTATGAATAGGTAGGTACACAGTAGGTAACAGTAAACAGTGGCGTGTAATATTTACCTAGATGACGCCATGCGGGAGCCGCGTCACCCGCACTTGAAGGTCACGTCAGCTTCGGAAAATTTAATCGCGTCTCGAAATATTATATTGGCTGAGCTTGCTCATTTTGACAACAAAATATTTAGAATTACCTACGAACCTTTAGTAACTAGAATATAATAGTAAGCAAAATAAAAAGATCGGACTAATTTGCTCACCTCGTCCAATCCTCAATCATTATTACCTATGTCAAGTAATCTCGTCCTCAATAAGCACCCATGTAGTTTGCACTAGTGATGTAACGAATGTCAGATTTTTTTCATTCGCGAACGCGAATGCGAATATTCAAACTTAATATTCGCGCTCGTTCGTCACTTTCAAACAAAGCTCGTCATTCGACTATCAAACAAAATGCGATAAGACATTTCGTGTCAGCCCAGCTTAAACAAAACAGCCGGTCCTGGGCGTCTTGGATCCATCGGGTTCCCGCGATCCTCACCAGGACATCAGTTGCCCCTTGTGGGAGGCCTTCCAATGCTGCGTTTTCCTGTGCGTGGTCGCCACTCCAGAACCTTTCGTCCCCCATCGCCCATCTGTTCTGCGAGCAAAGTGCCCTACCTAGGACTTACCCAGGTTATGGCGGCACTTGAGGGAGGCCAAGAGCCAACAGTGGACGTCTTTTGGCTGTAATGGTGATGTAGCAAAGCCGTTATAGATTGATTGAACGGAGCTAATCACATTAAGTTTATTCTAAAAGATTTGTTAGGATTTGACGTTGTTAGTTATTGTACCGGTAAAACTGCCCTAACTTTGTACAATTTTGTTTTTTTTTTTAATTTTTGGAACCTAAATAGAAAAAATCGTATGTAACTTGTAAAGAAAAAAATGCAAATCAGGACCTTATGCTCCTAATAAAACTGTCGATTATAGGTTTTACTTCAAAATTTATGAAATTACCTACGAAATGGCCAGCAATGTTAATGGTATTTCCTTTAATTTGCATAGACACGAATATTGCAGTTAAAATGTATTTTCAAATTAACAGATTTGGTTCCATAGCGTATTGATACTTATATTTAAGCAGTCTTTAACCCTTCAGATACCGTCAATTAAAGACACAATAGTAAGACAATAGATGCGCGGCCACCGGTGGTCGCTTGGGGATTCATGAATTAAAGTCTAAAACGTCTTTTTTTTATTTGGATAGTAGGCAAAGTAGAGCAGTCTTTTTGATTTTTTTTGTCGTATGGGTTCTGTGTTCATTTTCACGCTCTAAAAATGTCAACTTTATTAACTAGAATAGTTTACTAATTAATATAAATAATCAGTTTGGGCAAAGTAACGGTAGGTGGGCCAAATTATAGCGAACTAAGGTATTTTATTAGTAAAGTGATATAAAAACATGACTATGACTCCAAATTTCAATTTGAAATACTGAAAATGTGAAATGCATGTTGAGTGATAGAATTTTTTAAAATTAAATTTAAATGCGAATGTCAAAAAATATACAAAGTGTGTCGAATATTCGTAAATGCGAATATGAAGTTGAACAACTGCGTCAACGAATCCGTTCGGCTGCTGATGTAATATCGTCGGCAGGATTTGCACGGCGCTTAAAGCGGTCTATCATAAAGTGTAGAGCATGCATAGCAGCTGAAGGAGCCCCCGTCGAACATCTTGCATATTTTTTTTTCAATTTCTAATGTGTTTTATTGTGTCAATAAAACCATAGTGATAAAATTTTAAGAAAATTCACAGTCTCTATGTGACTAACATTAGCAGTGTTTTAGTAATTTAATTTAAAAATCAGAATTGTATGAAAAATTTCCTTTAACAGCAATAACTTTGTAGGTATTTTATTAAGATATTGGTTATTTTAGAATTCTCATTAAATAGACAAGTTTTTAAAATAATGGACCACCGCAGTGTATGAGTGTAGTACATTTTTTTGCGATGCAGGGGTCCAAAAAATGTTATTCCTTGAAGAGAAATGTTAAAATGTTAAATCAATTTTTTTTTGTCATGTTATCTCAAATTGTAATAAAAAAACTTGATACCGGTCTGATAACACAAACATTCAGGAGTGATATAAAAAAACAAAACGAGAAAAAGTCACCAACTGAAGAAATGGCAGCTGATTTTGTATGACTAAGTACGATTTTTTTTTAAATATCTAAAATATCAATAATTTGGACATAACAAAATCAATACTTTTAATAGATAACACATAAATTAATTTATGTGTTACTCGAAACGTGAATCTACGTATTTTTTTGAAAAAAAGGTGTTACCATATAAAATTAAATAAACTTTTTACAAAAAATAATATATAACTGACTTCAATGTTAAAAAACACTGAAAAGTACAAAATAGAGCAAGTAGTGGGCCACCGACCGGCTCCACTCCACCAGCCGTTACAACTGGAACACCACCACTAAATGCCCCTTTTTGATATCGATCCATACAACACGAACACGAAAAGGTTAGCTACACTATACGCAGAGACCGGTATTTATATTCAGAAAAGGGCAAATAAAGCACGTGATGTCGGACCTAGGTTTTGTCTTGTTATAGATACCAAAACTCTTTACTTTTCTCTGGACCTGCTTGATTAAAATATGTAAGGAAGCGGATCTTGAGTCAGTCTTTTAATTTTACGACTTGAAAAAACGATTACGATAGCGATTTATCCATCTATTTATAATTTCTGCTGCCTCTTAGGTACTACAGTACTGGTCAAAAGTCAATTTATCATGTACTATTTTGGAAAAGTCGTCGTATTGTTTCCTCAAACCAACCACTGCTGTGTCATGCCTTGACCCCACAGAACACAGGAATCATAAAGTAGATAGAAGGAGTAAGTAGGCAGGGCGCGCGTACCCCGAGGCACGGTAATAATATCATACAGTATTCCAACTTCATACAAACGGACGAAACGCGAGCTATACCTACGCGCCTCGGTTGTAGCATGGGCTCGGCATGGAGACAGTCGCGACCGTCGCAACTGTGCCGCAGTGACGAGCGGACACGACGGTTTTTTTTAACAATAATCACGCTATTATTGTTAGTTTGTATGATTCAAAGTAAAGACGTGGTATTTTATTATTAAAAATAGTGGTTTATTGTACTATGTGTATGAATAATACTAGAAAAAAGCATTTTATTTAAATCTACCAATCAAAAAACTACACGCATTTTTATTGAACACCACACCACAAAGTATTTTGTTTATATAAAAAAGTAAGTAAATTTACAATCACAAAAATAAATGGAAACAAACTAGGCAAACGTAATTAGAATGGTGGAGGCGGGCAGCCCTATCGCATGTTTACGTACCGCGCGGCTGTAGGCATTTATTTCAAAGATACGGCCGAGTTACAATACTGTATGATACTATTACCGTGCCCGAGGTTTGCAGAGATGCGCTTAGGTTCCATTGCGCACGCGCCGCGCACATCAGTCTAGTTACGGTCGCCACGGTGACAATAACTAGATAAAAAAAAAAAAAATGCACTACTATGCTGTTTTGGAGTGCAAACACGACAATAGAATCAATAATTTATCAAATGGTGGTATATCCTATCATCGGTTAGCCCTGGTTTTGTTTTTTTTATTTTTTTTTAAATAAGGTCTTAAAAAGCAAATAGAAGTTTACTTTATTTTGTACAGCATAAGTTCTACTTTCAAAAAAATATTCCTGAACTTTCAATATTATGTCACTGTCAGCGGCTCAAATGTTCTTTGTTGTATCGGGAAAAAAACACACCCAAGTGTTTCGTCAAAATTATAAACGCACAGTATTTTAATTTTAGCTAAATAACTGATATATAATTAATAAAGGTTAAACTTTCCATGGGTTCAAAATGTAGCTTTCGTGTTATTTTGTGTCTTCATATTTTCTAAAGATACAGACAGAAAACAAAAATAGATCAATGTGACTGGAAGGCAAATTTGGTGTCCTGCAAAAACTAGCACAATTTTCTCAAATCACTTTGAAGGATTAGATTGTTTAATTAAAAGCGTAAAGAAATACATTACCGACACAGCTGTGTCAAAACTTGAGCTCTTAAGAATTTCTAGAAATTGGTAGAAGAAAAAGAAGTTACTTTATTAAAAATCTGGTTATACCGACCGAACCTTAGCAGTCTCGAAGGTCAAGATGTTACAGTTTTACTCAAATCTGTATGGACTCTAAAAGCAAATTTGTAGTCAGCCAAGAAACACCGGCTTCATTTAGTTTAAACTGACGCAAAAATTTATGTGTAGTGTTTTCTAAAACTTATGAACAAAAAATATTATTTATCAGTCAGTATTTTTGACTACCTGTTTTTACGTATTTTATTAATTAAACATTGTTTTTCATTTACAATTTGGAAAAAAGAAAAACAGCGACAATTTATTGTTGTTTTCAAAAGTAAATTGAAAACAACAATAAATTGTTATTTGCTGTAATTGTTTTTCAGCATCAAAAGAAACCTTTTATTTCGATTATGAGTAATTTCATGGGTAATTAATTAAATAGCTACAAACCCCTTATAAATAAAATAAAAAAAATAAAAAACTAAAACCTGACGTTAAAAGCCGTTAGTCACGCGTTATTAAAGTGTTTCAGTTTGTACCTATAACTTGTGACTGCGGCTTTTCTTTTTGTTCTGTTCTTGTTTTTCCAGTTACATTGTTTATTTTAGCATCCTGAAATTCTTGTTTCATACTTTTTACTACTGCGTCGTTTTTATTTTTAGTCGGGTTTTACTTTTATAATTTAAACATTTTTGGTGTTAAGTCACTATGCTTCTATACCATTTACTTGTAAAAGCTAAATTGTCAAATTAAGAACTAAATAATTAACATAAAACTTCTGTCAATTAGTGAAGCAGTAAAACAGCTGCTTAGAGACTAAAGCCCTTTCAAATTACACAGAACACGACGTATTTAGATATCTTATTTTTTGACACAAAACTTTTGGTCCACTAGAGGGCGCCTCATTGAGTTTTGATGATATTTAAGAAATCTACAAGTGAAGCCCTTTAAAATGATACCTTCCAAACACGGCGTATTTATCTCCATTTTTATTTTTAACACATTACTTTTTGTCCACAAGAGGGCGCCAAATCGAGTCTTGTGTTGTGACACGTCACGTAGCCTATGTTCAGCGGACCATTAAGAAGATTCTAACAATACCTCATAAATGTCGAGTTCCGATTAGCAGATTAGGAGCTATGAGGGAACAGATGAACATAATAACATGTCGCACCTTTAGTAGAACAAGGGCACAATTGCAGTTTTTGCAATTTTACAGGAGAGTCATTTTAAGATATTTTTTGTACTTAATGTGGTCTAGCTATGTTAATAATGTTCTAAGGTTGTTCTGCTTTGTATGATATAAACTGTATACTATATTCTTTTAGGCGTATCGTTTACAAATATTAAAAACTATTAATACACAATTACAATTTATTATGCCCTTGTTCTACCAAAGGTGCGATATGTACATACATAGGTACATAGCGCTCCTGTCAAAATCATAGCCAAAGTCAAAGTCAAAGCCCTCATTTGACTTTGCCGTAGTCTGGTAAAAATACGTAAGTATTTTGTTTTGTAATTTATTGACTTTATTTTATTTGAAAATAAAACGCAATATCGATAAAATAAGGCAACGCCAATGGTACATCTCTAAAACATGACGTTTAGCAATGACTTTATTTAGGAAACATTAATCTTATGACAAGTAAATAGAGCTCTAAATTGATTGCTTACATTATAGAGATATCTTGCGAAGAATTGTGGAATTGTTCTTATAATTATTCCATGCGAGGTAATACGTTAAAGGGTAGATGACAAACAACTTTGTGTACACTATCATATGGTTTATTTTCTAAAACGGGACGATGGATACACTGTCTTCTTTCAATTAATATACAAATGATCAATCACATTAGGGTGTTCTTAGTGTTATGAAATATGATATACCTGTCTATTGTGTGAGTTGGGTACGCTAGTCCCGATACAAATGAATTGCTATGCGATTTCTATCTACATTCTTCTGTTCTTTGTTTGACCCTGTTCAAGGCAAACTAATGAAGAATCGAAACTTCAATCTAAGCAAAGTATGTTGTCCGTTTGATATCTTTAGTTTTTTTATCCCGATAGAAATGTGCATTACGTTGTAGAGATTGGGGTCAACTACTTAAGCAACTATGTGCACTAATATTATAAAGAGGGAAAAGTATTTTTGTGTGTATGTTTGTACTGATTCCAAAATTCTTTTACTATTGGAAAGCTACACTCACCCTGAGTGTCCCTGAGTAACATAGGATATAATTATTGCCCGTGCAAAGCCGAGACGAGCCGCTAGTAAATTTTATAGGTAGATATATTCTGACAACACTGTCTGTCGAAGCTACAGTTTCTATTACAGTTAACTAAATAATTAATTCACACTGCGGCCGTAAACTGAATTAATGGTAGTATTTTTATATCGATCAGTAGGTGTAAACAATAGCGAGGTGAATTACTTGGACTTTTAGTTTTTATTATTAACCAAGTACTTCAAATGTTACAGAATTGGCACAGTGCCTGTAATAAACATAAAACGACTTGGTCATCGTCTGCTTTTGTTCTTCGTGTTTTAATGCCTGCACTTTGGACTTTGGTATTTAACTACCTACAGGAAAATATTATTCCATTATCTGCAGTAATCAATTTATTCAGTTCTTTATTCACGGTACGTATGTTGTTTACAGGTACCTGCACTTTTTACATGACTAGTTTTAAGATAGTACATTATTGGCGGACAGAGCTCCGGCGGGATCTCGTGGTGAAATGGCGTCAACGGCTATCGCAACCCAGTGCTGGGCACGTCACGATTATGGCGGTAAGTCCCCTCTTTGAGGCGTGGCTGGAAAGACCTCACGGCGTCCTTACCTTCCGCATGACGCAAGTCCTCACCGGACATGGCAAGTTCGGGAGGTTCCTGCATCGGATTCAAGCGGAAGAGACGCCCGGGTGTTGCCACTGTGCGCAACGCCCGGAGGACACGGTGGAGCACACCGCCGAGGTGTGCCCTGCCTGCGCGGAGCATCGCCGTGCCCTCGTGGGGGCGATCGGCGGCGGAGACTTCTCGCGCTGGGCCCTGGTTGAGGCCATGGTCCATAGCGAGGAGGAATGGCAGGCGGTCGCCTCCTTCTGCGAAGCAGTAATGCTTGCAAAGGAGGAGGCCAACCGCATCAGGCTACGGCGCCCTCACCGCCGTCGTCAGGATTCCGATCTCGATTTCCGGCCACCGTAGACGCGGGTTCGCGGACGGCGAGCCATGGGTAGCTCGCTGTCCGATCGTCCGGTAATGGACCGAGTCCAAGACGTCGATGGCGCGCACTGTTCCCGCGCGCCTCAAGGAGTTGTCAGCAGCAGGAGGGGCCCAGCTGGATCGAAGCCTACTGGGGACAGGGTTGTCCCGGTGGTCCCGGTGGTGTCGTGCCCCGGTATGAAGGCTAGAAGGAACGGCACGGGGTTTTTAGTCAGTAAGAGTCTGACACTATCTCCCGCTCTACCCAAGAACGGGTTTTGTCATAAGATGATTTTCCCCGTCGACAAAAAAAAAGATAGTACATTATTTTTGGTTTGATTGCGATATTCATCCATATCATATTTTGAGGGTGTATTAAAAAATACTATTTTCAATACACTTGTTCATAAAGTGACTTTTATTGCACTGCACTTAGGTGTATAATGGCTTTTGTTACCAAACTGTGACATTTTGATTACCATTACGCACTAGAGCTATATGTAGTTAAAACATTATTGTTCAACCTCTCCCCCGCTAGTTTTATTGCATTTATTGTTACAGTATGGGCGTGCGTCGTGTCCCCACCAAAAGTGAACGAAAAAAAAAAATGGGCGCATATGAAAACAGATTTTACCCGTCACAAAAGTTTACTATTTTTACAGTTATTTTCTTCACAAGTCTGTTGGAAAACGTCGTATGATACACGTGAGTAATTAATGATTACCGTTCTCGGCTCTCTTATGACCCTCGCCATGGCTAGGGTCTAAATACCGCCTCGATTGTAATCGCTAATATTGGGTACGTTATATAACCTCTTTCCTCTTTTCATTTCATTATGCTTTTATATGACATCTGCCATGACACTCATTGAAAATAAAATGACGATACGCTAATTACACGACTATTTATTAATTACAAAATAAACACACAACAGTGGCGTCGAGGATGGCTGAAGAACTAGCGCGATTGACTCGCCTTCGTGCTACAATACGCGAACAGCTTACAAAAATTGAACGTACGCCATTGACATATATATTACTAGCGTAAGGACCAGGCCAACCGCGCGACTATCAAAATCAAAATCAAAATCAAAATCAAAATCAAAAACGTTTATTTCAAATAGACCAATTACAGGCACTTTTGAATTGTCAAAATGTCGGTCAGTCAAACAAACAAGTGAAGCTAAATTGCACGTTCCAAAGAGTAGATCTTTATGGAGAAGAACGTGCAAGAAACTCCATGGACACTCTTTTAAATCATATGTGTTACATATAGTGTTTGGTTACATATTTCTTGTTGCTTCTATTATGTGAGCACAATGTAGATAATAATAAAAAAAAATATTAATTCATGAATCCCCAAGCGACACCCGGTGGCCGCGCATCTATTGTCTTACTATTGTGTCTCTAATTGACGGTATCTGAAGGGTTAAAAGATAAAAACTGAATTAAGCCACTGGCAGCTAAGAGATGACCAGTCTCATCTGACGGCACCCGTTCACGAGCATGACGCGTGCATCAGCCCCACTCAGCTCAACCATTTTGAAGGGAACCGAATGACCCAATAACACGCGCCACCAACAGCGAGACATTTGAGTGAGCATGTCAAAATGACTAAATGGCACCAGTGCGTTGGCCCTAAAATCACAGTTTAGGGCCAACGCGACATTTGACAGTGGTCCATTGTCGGGAGTCAACGAGTCACAAAAATGCCTAGTTATGTGGTAAAAGGTTGCAGAAAATTATGATACAAAGGTTAAAAAGGAACACGGAATATCGTATCATCGCCAAGTAACCTTACATTAATTTTGTTAACACTAAGTTAATAAATAAGATCACATTTTACAGCGATAAATATTTGACAACCAAATTTCACAATGACAGCCATTGGCAAGCCATTGTGTGGCGTGAAGTGCACGAAGTAAACTTGTACGGGCGTTATTTTTATTATTTATTTCATTGTTGTCCTTAGTGCTTGTAATTTTGAATTTTGGTACCTATGTGTGTCTCTGGTGTGTTTTATATTCAAAACGGGTAAAAAAGAAAGATTTAAAAAAATAAAAGCTTAGAAACGATACCTAATTGAAACTGAAAATGAAAATGCTTTATTTTCTTCACGCTGAGATGACCTTTTAACTACTAGCTTTCGCCCGCGACTACTTCTGTGTGATTTTCGAAGAAAAAAAAGAACTTACACCTTTCTCGGAGCTCAAGCTTAGTCCGTTACCACATTTCATCGAAATCTGTTGAGTAGTTTAGCAGTGAAAGTGCGATGGACATTTATTTTCTTATTTTTATTATAAGTAAAAATATGTATGGACAAATTTGCGACAACGAATTACGGCTCAAATATTTTTTTTAAATTACAGATTCTTAATTGAGATTTGGAGTCGCATTATTAGGGAACAACGAAATGAGCTTTATTTCAACCCTCATAAAAACACAAGAGTATGCTCTGCTTAATTTGACAATTATGTTCATATTTCAAAAGTTGGACTTTATTTTCCTTCACTTGACCTGTTTGAAGTATGTTTAGAAACCGAAAAAAATATAAGACATTATGATAGACTCCAATTTATGGCAAAAAGTGACTATAATTATGTTCCTATCCACAAAAGCTCTAGCAAAGTTTGTCAGTAAAAGCACTTTTACTGTTTTTAAACTTGCACTCTGTTGATCAACCGGTCACATTAAATCATAAATTGCATCTTATTCGAGCCATCATTAAGAAATATATAAATGTCAGAATACATCACGAGTCTATCACAGAAAACAAGGGGAGAGGAACTGAGAGACAAAAATTTAAAAAGATCGTTTTATTCAAAGGACAATAATTTTGCTATGTTTTACTCATGCATATGCAAACTATTTCGTATTTTATAATAGCTTCTAAATATCCTAATGCCTACCTAATTAATATAATAATAAATTAATTACAATTTGAAATAAAGCTGATTGAGACTCATTAAATTTGTTTTAATTACATTTTCATAGTGACCTGTAAAATATCACCACAAAAATGAAATCGTTATGTACCTGTACGGCATACAATTAATTTAATTGTACCAACTGCTAAAATGCGAAAAAAAAAACGCTTACGCGCGAACAAGGCTACGTCGAAAACCTGTGCAGTGCGGCTGTCACGTAGTTCGAATGAGTTGACATAGATGTCGCTCTTTTTATTTGTAGTATAAATGTTTATAAGAAATGTTTAGTTGGGCGCATCCAAAGATTTTATATATCCTAGTACTAGATTGACTACGACAACCTCAAAAGCGTACCTGAAAAGGAAAGTCAGAAAGAGTCCTGTCATCTCGTTCTACTAGTGTGTCCATACACTAGCTACATACTACGGGACAATTTTGCTCAAAGTTAGTTAAAGATATTTTTGATACATCAAAATAGACATGCACTTACCAAAAGGGAACAGAGTTTTCTCTGTAATGACTAGGAAATAGCTGATGTCCGTATATATTATAATAGCAATATCCTCTTATGCGAGTATGAAATACCTACACTGGTAAAAAAATGCCTAATGTGTGTGTATCTACGTAAGAAGATCACTTCTGAACGGCTACATCTATCAGAATAAGGTTTGTCTGAAAGAAAAAACTAGTTAGTTTATAATAAAACTAATATTATTCTTTTATTTTTACTTTATTAAAAATAGACTGATGCATGACATCAAATTGTACATTTTTTATTACGTCAAATTGCACGTATTAACTAACAAATAAACAATAAATAATACATTAAATGAATGATCCTCGACTGGTTTATAAATAGAGATCCGATCAGAGTAACCATCAGGGGTACGCACTGGTTCTATCCGTTCCTCCTCTATGTTTACAGGAACGACTGTGCTTTTCGTCATCTTTGTACCATGACCAGGAAATACGTTTTCAATAAACTTCACATCTCTTGCAATTGTTACTTTACCAGTTTTTGGATGCATCAATCGGTAACCTTTTGTAGTCTCACAATAGCCAATAAAAATTAGAGCTTCCGTTTTCATGTCTAGCTTCAGTCTTTTCTGCTTAGGTTTCAAAGCATGTGCTAAACAATCAAAAACTTTCAAGTGGCTTAGGTCGACTTTCTTACCAGACCATAATTCCTGTGGTACTTTGTTCGTGACAGCCTTGGTTGGACTCGTATTTTTTAGATATACCACGGTACATACTGCCTCAGCCCAAAACTTCTTGGTTAGATTTGCTTCACATAATGTTCTGGCTTTTTCTACAATCGTTCGGTTTGCCCTCTCTGCAACACCGTTCGGTTCAAGCGTGTATGGTACCGTTGTCTGATGTTTAATACCAGACGCTTTTAATTTTTTTTCAAAAATATTGTTGACAAATTCTTTGCCGTTGTCACTTCTTACGCATTTTATTGATTTTTCACATTCTTCTTTGTATTCCTTGAATTTTTAAAAAGTTTCACTCTTGTTCTTCAAGAAATAGACATGTGTCTTACGTGTATAATCATCGATGAACAGCAACATATAACGGAGGCCAGCGCGTCACACGCTACAGCGTACACTAGTCACCGATTTTGTTGAAATTTCGTGGGGACGTAGCCCTGAAAGAGTTCTGTTCAGTACCTCCAATGAAAAAAAGTGTACCTCTTGGGTTTTGCTAAAAATTTATTTCGAAATCTGGGACGTTTACGCCTTCAGCGTACACTTATTTTTTTGATGGGTTGCAGTTGTGCGATACTGTGGCAATACACACCAAATAATTGTTCCCATACATAAACCTACGAGTACGTAATATTGATTCGATAGCGGGGCTCCTCTTAGCTTCTGGATGCCACATATGGTAGATGATGAGGGATTTTCGTCCTCTGACATCTCAAAACAATTGACGTCGCCCAAAAATGAAAATTTTCTGAAAAGCGTTTTGGGTAGTTACCTCGTTTGTTATCGAAGTCGAACTGCCATAACCTATTAGAATATTATAAGATCTGAGTTATTTAGTAGAGTAGGCAGAAACAAACACAGCACAGCTTGTATCACAGGCGTATATTATTTTTTTAATGTTGAATAACACCCGCACTTACAAATACAAACTAATGCGGTCCCATTATTATTTCCCGTAGCTAAAATTGCATAAAATATCCGAGCTCCCGTGAGGAAGAATTTAAAACGTAGGTAAATATGATTTTATTGGCATTGTCGTCGGACGGAGGAAGCAGCGACTTATCTCGGAAATTGCAGAGGATGCGCTACTACAAACGACATTGAGGTCCAATCAGACGGAGCTCAGCTAAATGGTGAATGCGCAGTTTCTTTTGTACGTAAAACTGTAAATACTTACCTACCTCTAGATTTGTAGATTTAGGATTCTTTTTATTAGAACTTTTGTACGATAGTGTGATCTTATGACTATAATATGGTACAGGACTACGTCATTTTTTAAATTATACTTAACCCATACTCAATATTATCTATAAAATAATGTGAAAGCAAAGATTTTATATATCCTACTAGAGTAGAGGATATATAAAATGTGTGTGTGAAAGTAACTGTCTTTTACACTTTCATAGTTAAACTACTCAAACGATTTTGACGGTTTGGTAGTCTGTCTAACACAAAGATTTTATATCATACATGAAAGCGTGCCCTGAGAAAATAACGTCACATCAAAGAATATTGAGTGGGTATTACCAACATAAGATGAGAAAAACGTTTTAATACTTGAGAATTTTTTGTATTTACGATATCGTATAATAGTAGTCTACGAACTATATTCCTAATATAAGGAACGCAACGTCGAGCGAGCTGCGGGCACGTAAAACACTGGAAGGAGATGGCGGGATGACCTGGATGTTTTCCTTGGGAATTGGATTGAGAAAGCAAGGAACTGTGATTGTCTGCAAACAGTGGGTGCTTGCTATAATAACCAATACAATACAAAACGAGTAAAAATTTATTTATTTTTATATTACATTACACTGACAGTACCGGGAAAAAGTCAATAATATACAAAATGTTAGTCCTCTTGTTCAAATGGTACGGATCGACTAGTGAGGCACAGAAAGTAGTTCAGCAGCTATCTCTCTTAAACTTTAATGAAGATTTTCAGACTCATATTTTCTTCACTTTTGCGCTAAGTACACATGAAGACTTCGATGGCCTGCCAGACCGAGGCAAATCTTTCATCACATCTCGACTGCTCATAAACGTATTGTAGCACTCTTCAGCTCATCAGTGAAGATATGTCTTTTCAGAACTTAGCTTAAATTTTTTTTCTCCATATTTCTCCAAATTTTTTCTCCAAAAAATTGATAATTTTGTAACAAAAAAGCGACCAGCTAAAGTTTTCTTTACCTTTTTAACATTGGTTGTAAACAGAATAAAGATCGACATCCTGACACACCGTATTAAAAGTACGACAAGCTCTTATTGTACATGAGTTCTTGCGATAGTTTGTTGAAACTATAGGTATATGATGGAGATACGATTTGCGACGAAGCACACACGAGTTAGGTACCCACAGTCACCAACTTCTTGAATCATGGAATCGCTTACTTACCATAAGAAAGTTATTAACAATATTTAAAATTACGAAAAACAACAAAATCATCAAATATTATTGTTAATTAGTATTTATTTCAATATCACAGCAACTGTAGCATTTTTGCAGTCGGTACATTGCTTCTTTCGAGGCTTAATATGGATTAAAGGACTTACGTGCACGTCGCCTGAAACACAGGTTTTTCATTAACCTAGTTAGGCAGGTTTATATTACAGCTAGAATTACTTTTTATCTCGGTTGCACTTAATGTAAATCATAATTTTACGTACTTTATACTTGAATAAATTTTTTTATATTTTTTTTATAAACACATTTCAATAATTAAGTAATTTCATAAGACTAGGTGGAACAGGTATCTGGATTACGTATTTTTAAATACTAAGAATAAACCCATCTCTAAATGATGAGTTTTTTTTTTTTTTTTTTAATTTATTTCATGACCATGGATACAGAGTCCTTCAGTCGCAGTAATAGAAAATATAAATAAACTTAATATTCTAAATGATGAGGAGTTTACAGTGTTGCTATGTTTAATTTAAAGCATAATCGAGAAAATCTCGACTAAGCTATTTTTAAGTTATTTCGTCATTTTAATTAATACAAATACACAGTAAGGATTTATAAAACACGTTTTATTTATAATGCATCGAATATTTAATTAATTATATCATTTTCGACTTGGAAAATAATTACCTATTCAAAAATCTTTTGACATTTGTAATTGTAGGTTATGTATTTCAACAAAAGTCAAAACAAACAACTTCACAACTTAATCTTATATCTTGCTTAGTTTTTTTTTAATCAAAATCAGAAATTCCAAAGTTCCAAGTGATTTTAAGTGGCTACGTGGACAAAAAACTCTGCACCCCTATCCAATGACGTTCTACTGGTTCTGTGTTTTAGTTTGGTTCTAAACCTATTGAAAGTAAGTACACAGTAACATTTCTATTTAAATATACAGCACAGTTTCTGGAACTACTATCTGAGTAACCAAAATATGTATCTTTTAGTGTTTCGCAACGCAGCTCCTTCGTTAGATCAGCTGGAAAATTTAGTCAAGCTTTTTGGAAAGCAAACCATGGTTGGCTATGGGCCATGCTTGTACTGCAAATGCTCGTATTCGCAGTCGTCAGGCCTGGTCCGAAATAACAACAGCCCTGAACGGTGGTGGTAGTGGGTGTACGAAAACATCCGAACAGTGGTGTAAGGTGGGTATTATTTATAATACCTATTGTGTATGTATATTTTTGTATTGAGCAGGTAGCCTTCTATGGTATATCATCCTTTTACATTGATAACCCCCCTGTGCATGTTTTTATTACTAAATTAGTATTAACTACCGGCATGTATTGTAACTTTAGGCGAGGCTTCAAATTGCAACACAGACAGTTAACCCAAACCAAGCAAATAGATGTTCTATTTATTTGACACATTAACCCTTCAGATACCGTCAATAAGAGACACAATAGTAAGACAATAGATGCGCGGCCACCGGTGGTCACATGGGGATTCATGAATTAAACCTTATAATTCTTACTTGTGTTGCAGTACTGGAAGGACAAAAAAGGAGCAGTTAAGAGGAAGTCCAGCTTAATTGCAGCTGCGAGGCGGCCTACTGGTAGTGCTGTAGAGGATTTGCAAGAACTAAATGAAATTCAGTTGAAAATCCAAACCATTATGGGAGGAGAAAGTTTTGGTTGTGGAGATCAGAACTTAGAAATAAATCCTTTTGAGGTTTGTAGTTTTGAAGGCTCAATAGACCTTTACAAAGGAGAATGCTCCATAGAAAAAAAACCCAGCTCCGGCAGAAACGAGATGTATCTCTAATTATCAATAATGATAAGTAATAAAACAAAAACCAGCTACTATCGTGATCCTTACTTTCAAACATAAAAAAAATTGCCAGTTCTATTAATCCAGCGTCAACTTTAAAAATCGCTTAATTACTGTTCAATATTTATTCTTTTTAACTGAATTAAAAGAAGGAGGAGGTATTCAATTCGTTTGGATTTTTTATACCTACTACTATTTGTTTTTTTTAATAATTATATTTTTTTATGTTGTTACCTTGGAACTCCGTTGTTTATAAATCGATTACCAATTTCGTCAAGTATTTACTTGCTAAAAGTAACATTTGATGAAACGGAACTGATGAAGAAGACCAGGAATGACCAACAGAATTTCGCACTCGCGTAGATATCACAATGGAGGTAGTTAAACAACTATGTTAATACAAATAAATAAATAGTTCTGAATAGTATTGTTGAAAATCGTATCAACAAAGTTAGGGTGAGAGATCCCGATAATAGTTGATTATTGTTTTACTACTTAACTTACTATTATTGATCATTTGAAAGACATCTCGTTTCTATTGGAGCTGGGTTTTTTTGTGCATTCACTTTTATTGATTTCATTGAAATTAATCTATAATATAAAAATGAATCGAATGTAAACTTCTATTTTCAGAATGTTGTTACGCCAAATGAGCAGCAGGCTGACCAAAGTGAGGTTCTTATATACGGGCCTGGTCATGAAGTGCAATAGGTATAAGCTTTATTTATTCTTTAATTTACTTTTGCTGTTATCTCTATTAATACGTAACCTGTACACTAAGGTGCATAACACCCATTTTAGGCCTGATTAGTGATGGGGAAAAAGAACATTCTCCAAACGAGAATATTCTCGGAAGGAGAATGTCCAATATATCACAGTGTCTCAAGACGCAAGTCCGTGTTGCCAGTGACGACATACGTCTCCGAAACGTGGTCGCTTACAATGGGCCTCCTCAGAAGGTTTACTCAAAGTTTAATGGAACATTCCCTCAAAGTTTAATGGAAATGGCTGTGCTTGGAGTTTCCTTGCGTGATCACATAAAAAATGAAGACATCCGTAGGATAACCAAGGTTACAGACATAGCCCAAAGAATCGCTAAACTTAAGTGTTAGTGGGCAGGGCACATGGCTCGCAGAACAGATGGTCGATGAGGACGAAAGGTTCTGGAATGGCGACCCCGCACCGGAAGACGCAGCGTTGGAAGGCCTCCCACAAAGTGGACCGATGACTTGGTGAGGGTCGCAGAAATCCGATAGATGCGTGACGCACAGGACCAGTCATTATGACGACACTTCGGGGAGGCCTATGTCCAATAGTGGACGTCTTTCGGCTGAAATGATGATGATGAAGAAAATTTATATCCATCTTTATTACAACAGTCTATTATAAAATAATAACCAAAAAATACATTGCATGCGTACCTACGCTGTTACAACTCCACCCAGCCAGCTACCCGCCGTGTTCCACTTCGCTGTGGTTAGTACTGAATGAGCGGTCGAAGTGCATTCATAAAATAACACACATTTCATTTATCATTCAAATTTTAAAAAGGGATTAAATGAAGTTTAGGTTTTGTTACTCAGTTTTTAAGTTCTCGTAAATTCTCGGCTCGGAGAACATTTTCGAGAACATTTCCGCTAAGTTCTCGCTAGGAGAATGTTCTCGGGAATTTCCCATCACTGGGCCTGATATGTTTAATTGATACAAGGTATATAATAATGCACTGCAATGATGGCATTCTGTTACAAGTTTGTGTTATTATATCACTTTTTAATGAGAGTTGCAATCAGCTAGTGCTTATATAAAAATAATAATAAATCATTTATTAGCTTGGTGGTGATCACTTGCTAAGCGAGCTACTGCTTGGTGAGCTCCCACATGTTTTCCATAGTTTTCATGTTTGGCGAATTACTTGGCTAGGGTAAAACATTAATGTTTTTAGCCAGGTATACAGTAACACCCCTTGTTTTGTAGTACAATGCAGATTCGTGCATAAAAATGGTCTCTTTGTCAGTAGGGAGCCATTCTTCGAGCTGCGGCAGCAGTTCAGTTTATAGTTCACGCTTGTACTGGTTTTGCCTCACGGTCCCTTCCACGGTATATAGGCGCCCCATATCCTAGGCTGAGATTAAAAACCACCACAGACACACTATAATAATAATTGGGTGCTCTCTGTAAACAACAGTTAGCATGGAACTATTCTCCAGAGACTCGTCGGTATGGAGCATTTTGTAAAGGAGAAAAGGAGTTTTTGTCAAACAAAATCCGAACCGTCGATTCATCGGAGAAGCATGTCTGAAAAATTATATTACTCCGTCACATAATAACAATAGTTTATTGACAATGTAATGTACTATTTAAAGTTTTACTTTTACCCAATTTCAGTCTGCAACAGTCATATTTTGGTTTTGTTTGGCCCTGTGCAATAATCTCTTCTTCATGACCTCGGTGAGGCATAGTTTTTTGGTAGGCCGACGACCTATCAACTCCTCTTTTGCTTACCCTCTCCTCTTTTGCCTACCCTCGATAAATTTTCCTATCAAAAACTTCTAGACTTTCGTTGTTTGTAATCACAGTAAGGTGGGCATCAGTCTTTTTACGACACATACCTGATTTTAAGATTTTTACGAAGAGTGGTGATCCTTTTCCTGCCATATTTTTTAAAACGGTGTGATTCCAAAAGTTTGTTTTGATTAGTTTTTCTTTTAATTCTGTAAACTGCAGACTTTGAAACACTTTTGATAGCTGTTATATCTCTCTGGGAATGTTTGGAGTGCAAAAATAATGTTTTAATTTGTGTACGTCTTCTTGGAGACGTATCTGAAGCCTTGCTCATGCTAGAAGAAGCAATTTTAAAAATATCACCATTGATCGTTGCCTCAATAAAAAACTAATGTATAAAACTTTAAAAAAAGCAATGAAATAAGAAACATTACTTACGTGTTGACTATTTTATACAAAAGAAACCAGTAAAGTCAAACTAAATTTTTTTTTTTCACCAACAAAAAAGAATCCGATTTTCATCAAACATTGACAAAAGTCAACAAAGTTAGAAGTAATGCCATTTAAAAAAATATCGCGATCTCACAGTGTTGTCACATATCAAATATAATAATAATGACACCACGAGCAATAACAAATAAAAAACCTTATATAAATATATTGGTTTGCTTAAAAAATTGGTTTCAATCAGAAATTACACATTGATGCGTACTGTCCCTAATAATTTGGCCACCTATAGTAAGTTGTATTCTCTAACCAAATATCTAAACTTATAATAAACTAGCTTTTGCCCGCGTGGCTTCGCCCCCGCTCTTCCCTACTATACCCTATCCTACTCTACTATATTCTACCCTACTCTACCCTACTCTACCCTATTCTACACTACTCTACCATACTCTACCCTACTCTACCCTACTCTACCCTACTCTACCCTACTCTACCCTACTCTACCCTACTCTACCCTACTCTACCCTACTCTACCCTACTCTACCCTACTCTACCCTACCAAACTTCGCATAAACCATCTACTAAATAGTCCGAACAAAGCCTAAAAATTTGGTTTGGATAGGTGAGCCCGTTCTTGAGTTATAAAATAACAACGAAAAGTAACATTGATTTTTATATATATAGATCTGTAGAAGTGAAAATTCTGTTCATTGAAAATATCAAAAAAATAAATGGCAATGGTGTTATTAGACCGACACCGAACCCAAAAATGTGAATAAAAAGTCTGTCTGTTTGTTCAGGCTTCACGCAAAAACTATCGGTCCGATTACGATGACACCTGGTATAATTATTCTTTAATATCCTGGGCACCACACTGGGTACTTTTTATCCCGGAAAAGTATTTACGAAAAAAAACCAAACTTAATTTTGCGGTTCGATCTCTAGACCCGATTATTGTACCAACCGCAAATAATAAGTTTGTCGTAGGTTACGTCACCCGCAGTGGAGTTCACTAAGGGGTGATGCACGGCTAAGATACTATAATGTTTGGGTAAATAGTATGTAGTTTCCGTTTTCTAACTAGATGGCATTGGCGTCGAGTTAGATCGCGCGATGGGAACAAAATAATTACATCGAACACGGAGACATTGGCACTATATCTGAGGAGTGTGCACACTGTCACGCGCGTAAGTGGAAGGGTGATATCTGAAACGTCTCGAATCGTCTCGCACATCACGTTGTTTTCCCGTTCCCGGGCTCTTCGAATTCGACATCAGACGTTTTAGATCTCCGATTTTGACGACCCCGTTGTCGCTGGCAGAAGCAACAGGACTCGCGTACGAAGTCGCGGGCAAAAGCTAGTTTAATATAAAATAATAACTATAATGTAGGATACAGACAAATGGAAAGAGGGAAAGGAAACCTTTGCCCTGCAGTGGGACAGGATGCGCTAATAAGATAAGAAAAACTAATAAGTACAATATGTAAATTGCAGCTCCTACTCAGCGTGTGCGTAGGGAGACTACGCGGACGCCAACGCACTCTCCAGCTATCTCCTCGTCAATCTGCAGCGTGCCGGCGACTATTGAGAAGGTCACCTCCGTCACAACGCCACTCTGTACACTTACCATAAGTTATTATCGAAAAACGACTATAATAATAAGTGAAATTAGGGAACATGGGCAATCTAGTAGTAAATTAGTGAAAAGTGGTCCTAAGAGACTAGCGGTATCTAGTGAGTGCTTAAAAAAACAGAAGATAGAGGTTCTTCACCGATCTTTCGCGTGTTTTCTCTTCCTGATTTGAATTGCAGCGATTCCGTTTAATTTGTAATGTATTTGTAATGTTATTGTAATCTCATCCCTTAACAAACTAACCCTACATATTATTTTAATATTATTTGAACATTGTTTCCACCTTGTTAATATTAAGTTCATAGGTAGCCATTTAACTATACCTACTTACTAACCTCATCTTTTTCTCACTCGGGAGTATGTTCGGGTCAATCACCGAACAATATGAACCTGTCAGCGTAATTGCGACACCGCGCTCCCGCTTTATCTCTTTTATTTTATGTATTACCTAAGTAATTACAGTCAGTACGCATTCGGATAGCATATCGGGTGCGACTCAATCTTATCTCATTCATCCCGTTAGTTTTAATAGTTTTTCCTTTGTATTTAGTTTAATCGGTATTGTTGAAATATAACTATCTTTATAATCTTAAATCGTGGTTTATCTTAACCTCACCCAAAAAATGTGTACTATTAATAATTTATACACATTTTTTAGACATCTTTTAAAATCAATATTTTTGATAAATTATGGTGATTTGGATTTTAACTTTTTTATCATTTGCTTTATTGAATTTTTATCATCAAAATAATCTAATTATGATGTAACTACGATGCTTAGTTATTGTGAAAAAAAACATTTAATAAGAGCCAAATGTTGAGAATTTTGATGAAATTGTGACTTCTGAAATAAGAAAATGAAACAATTAGAACTAGCCATGAATGCATTTCAAAGTTGATAATGTTGCGCTTTAGTTTCCATTCGTAAGATTTGTAAATTCGTTATATTATGCCATTAACGAAGCTCACAAACATAAGTCGAAATGATGTTGGCACGAAAGAGCTATGTTTAACGCTTGATTTACCAAACATAATACACCCAAATTGACTTAAAAAAAAAAAAAAAACTGGCTACTACTCATACTATGGGTTAATATGTGCTATAATAATATTTCAAGTTGTTTCATTATTTTGTTCAAAAAAAGCATACAAAGATGCGCTCATAATTTGCCGCGGGTGAATTTTTAAAAGGCGGCAGCCGCAGTGGTGCATCATGACTCACATTTTCACTGTTTTTCATACAACCGCTCATAACTGATTATGACGTTATTACACATTTTTCATTAGATATTTTGGAAACACAGTATCTTGTGGATATTATCTAGGTTTCTAAAGAAGCCAATTTCTAAATTTGTGTAAAACTAATCCAGTAAAAACTTCTGAATATGTCCTATTTTGTATGAACTTTGACACTTCATAATTTGCCTAAAAATGAAAAAAGTCAAAAAAGTAATCCTCTAGGGACCTTGCAAATTTTATTAAGATTCAAAATGACGACTACATTTTCCAAAAACTTTTAAGGGTTTAAAAAAAACAGCTATTTCCTGGAGCAAGTTTTGTGAAATTTTCGAGTAAATCTCGGAATTACCGAATACTGACAGACTTTTCAGGCGTTGTCTCTCTTTTTTTGCGTTGCCTTTTCGTCAAACATCGCGTTGGATTGCATTAAATGAAGTAAAAAGCTTTTAAACCATTTTCGATGTTTACGATAGTCGAGTGGAGTGGTGCAGTTGTGAGTTTGTGAATTCTTGAATGAAAAATTTAGAGCTATGCCAGTAATACGCTAATATCTTCCATATTATGCGTAAAATAACTGTGTGCATATTGAAAAGTGGTATTTCTATTAGGAAATGGATATATAAAAGTAAGTTTATGACCTTATTTCTAACATCTTTCAAATTTTTTCTTAGATTCAAATGTTACTCTTTGTGTAGATTAAAATCTGTATAAACCCTTAGCTATTTATTGACCCTTTATTCTTTGATGAAATTATTTTCATTAATATGTTCAAATGCCTTTCTTATTTGCTTGGTAATTTTGAGACGTCGTTTGTCTTCATAATCATCCGTATCTAACATATTCCACGTTAAATAAGTTCTAATATTGTTTTATTCGACTCTTTCACCCTTCAATATGCTAGTGTATTTTACTACTGTAATTTTATATTCTTGATATTTTTCGACTATTTGGTTGATGGTGTGTAAATGGTCAGTAGTAGAAAACCCTCTACGGAAGCCTGCTTGTTCTGGGGTTTGCTTTTTGTCTAGTTGTATAGCTATGCGTTTTTCAATACCTAACTAACTAACTAAGTTAGGCTAATAATTGGTCTATAATTATTTACATCGGACTTATCACCTTTCTTGTGGAGAAGTACATTCAGTCAAAAAAGTATCGGGATTTGTTTATGGTTCCAAATTCAAATTTATGTTTTTTTGTAGTTGTTAGATTGGCACAACTGTTTTCCATTTTGGCGCGGAGTTTGAGTTGCATCTGTTATTTATATTAAATACAGTGCTGGTTTTAGTAATATCATATATAGTGTGTATTGCGAATTTCATAATGGACAAAAATATCGAACAAAGAGTTTGTCTTAAATTTTGCATCGCCAATGGAATTTCGTGTTCGGAGTCACTGAAAATGTTGCAGAAGGCTTACGGTGAATCGACTTTATCAAAAACTCGTGCTTATGAGTGGTTCAAAGCGTTCAAAAGCGGTCGAGATGTGATGGAAGATTTGCCTCGCTCTGGTAGGCCGTCAACGTCTGCAACTGAAGTTAACATCGCAAAAGTGAAGGAAATAGTGACTGAAAATCCCCATTCAACTCTGAGAGAGATAGCCGCCGTATGGTACGAACTGGAAGTATACTGAAATACGCACTTGGGCTTAAAATACTTTCAAGTATTTTAATACCTGGATATCGTCCCTGATATTTTTACATACTCGTACTTGCAAGCCCTGGTATTGATACTTGCATCTCATCCCTACTCAAGAAATCAACACTGACAAGCACTGACAAGAATCTTGTTATGTTCACACTAGCGTGCAACTAAATTAAATGTTAACGTAGTCCCCCGTAGCTATTTTAAATTGTTTTCCTACTTTATTAATGTAAATTCTTGAAAATTATTACTTCTTTTTTATAAAAGTTACTTAGATCCTTTTAAAAATATATTTTAACAAGACATTTTTTGAGTTAAATGTATTCTATTGGTTTACAATGAACTTGCGATTCGGACAAACATCTGAAAGAGACAACGTTATACAGATCTATATAGCGCTTATCTTTTCTGTTTAGCAGGGAATAGACAAAATCTTTAAAATCGTTCGTTCTTTCCTAGCCCCTAGCAGGAATACAATCATACTGAGTGATTAAGTTCATGGTATGAAATGAAGTAATATTACTTTATTATGGAAACAAAACGTTCCTGCAATAAGATTGTTTTGTAAATTTTTATGGTCGGCCCCGAGGTCTTTACCTATGAAATTACCGTTCTGCAGTACTGGCCATTTCAAATCAAAATAATTTTTGTTTGGCTAAGAATTCTAATTGCAAATTAATTTTATTTTAATACATGGATTTTTTTTCCAAAAGTAGTCATTTGTTTATTGATTAGTGTTACATTTTCATCGTATTTTAATCTTTTTTGTCATCATGGATACGTTAATAATTCGAGTAATTATGGAATATGAGTACCGTCGTGGAGTAACGCGGCACAAGCGGCACGCAACATCAACGACGCTTACGGAGCTAACACTACAAACCAACGCTCCACCTGTTATTGGTTTGCTCGCTACCGTTCTGGAAATTTCGACCTGAAAAATGAACCTCGCGGTCGTCCGAAGACTTTGGTCGACAATGACGAATTAAAGGCGATTGTGGAAGTTGATGATACACAATCTACGGCTGAATTAGCAGCAGCTTTCGACGTTAGCGTCAAAACAATATTGGTCCATTTGCGTCAAATTGGCAAGGTAAAAAGCTTGACAAATGGGTGCCCCACGAACTCAATGATCGCAAGCGTGAAAGTACGCGTCGAGACGTGCCTTGCACTGCTCAACAGACACACAAATGAAGGAATTTTGAACCGCATTGTTACCTGCGATGAAAAATGGATTCTGTTTGATAACCGCAAGCGCTCAGCAGTTGGTTGGATCCTGGTTCAGCACCTAAACAATGCCCTAAACGAAAACTTACCCTAGAAAAGTGATGGTCACTGTTTGGTGGTCTAGCGCCGGTGTGATTCATCACAGCTTCTTACCAAACGGGGTGAGCATTACTGCAGATGTGTACTGTGAAGAACTGAACACAATGATGGAGAAGCTGGCACATATCCAACCAGCATTGGTCAATCGCTCGTCTCCGCTGCTCCTGCACGACAACGCGCGACCTCATACTGCACAGCAGACGGTCTCCAAGTTGCAAGAAGTGGAGTTGGAAGCTCTCCGTCATCCGCCCTACTCACCAGACCTTGCGCCTACAGACTACTACTTTTTTCAGAATTTGGATAACTTCTTGGCGGGAAAAAAATTCAATACCCGAGAGCAGTACAAAATGTCTTTGAAGAATTTGTTGCCTCCCGTCCAGCGTATTTCTTTAAGAAGGGCATCAATAAACTGCCACTGCGTTGGCAAAGATGCATTGATTGCATGGTTGATTACTTCGATTAATACAAATAAAAATACATGAAAAGAAATCGTTTAAATTTTTTCATACAAAACGGCAATTTCATAGGTAAAGACCTAATATTAGTCTATGGTACCGAGGTATCCATGACAACCGTTATGTTTGATCAATTTTGACTTATTCAATTTGATACGTCGGAATACATCGTTTAGAAGTTAGCAATCTTTGCAATACAAGTCTATATTTTTATGATTACCCTGTGGTAGTGGTAATTTTATATAAATATTTAATATAGTTATAACTATTGTAACGAATTCAACCATGGCTATTCCAACACCTCCAAATATTTCGGCTCGTGTATTTTTTGGTCTTCGTACAGATATTGAGTAAGTACAAACATACACTCGTTAATGGAATAATAATTTTACCAATCTTAATGCTTGTTAATGTAACTAGTAACAAAGTAAACTAATAAAAGATTTCCTAAGGCATAACGCACACTGGTGACTTTTGTCTTGGTGACTTTTAAGTAGTGATGTAGGCAAAGAGATTAAATAGATACAAATGTTTAATGTCTTTGCATGTAGGTCAAAATGTCTTCTTCCTGTTGTATTTACACGCTTTATATTTAAACTATGCAAATTCATTGAAATGAATAACATTAAGTTGTAACTATTATATCCTTTTTATATATTTTTTTTCTCTCTTACAACTCTTACAAGTCAAAATCGAAAAAATAAAATAAATAAATAATAAAATAATCTGTGGTCATAGAATTTGTCAGTCTGTAATTCTGATAAACATCATAATGGCGGGACCAAATCTTGTAACCGAATAATTTTAGCATGTATATTTAGTACGTTTTAGTACGATTTTGTACGCTTCGTGAAATTTTTGTACCTCACACGGCTTAAGCGGAATTTCACGATATTGTTGGTCCCGCCATTATAACGCGTTATAATGGCGGGACCAAGCTTGTACGCTAAAACTATAACGAATTTCATCATTCTGATAAAACTAATATTATGTACGCGATTTTGTACTTCCGAAAATCAACAATAGGTAACTGAGATATTATTAGTTTTTTTACAAAATCTTTTTTCTTATTTTTGACATTTACGCGCCTGAACAATTTGACGACCAAAAATACGTCATGTAAAAAGTTGCAGTTACATTTCGTGCAGGCGCTGGTAACGAGGGTCAGTCTGCAACATAATAAAGTGTCGACTAAGGTAGGCTTATAATAATTTTTTTCCGTATTTTTTAAATTTTATTTTATTGTTTACACATTATTATAACAAAATAAACGAAAATAAGAACACAAGATGAATGAAGTTTGAAACATCAACAACGACACATTTTTGTCTGTTTTTTTTAATGCTGCCATTTATGAAATTTATATTATCTATATGTTGTAAAAATGAATTAACGAAATAATAATAATTATCTTCCACAACTATCACAGAACGTCGTCTAGGCCCAAGTTAAGCAGAGCTTGTGTACTTATAAGTACTAGACAACTGATATGATAAACATACTTATTTTTTAATACGTACATGTTATAGATACAACATATTAATATTAATTTAATGCTATATTTATCCGTCTTTTTTTAAATACGACCGCTAGCTCTCTCGCCCTCCCAGTCATAGTCTCTACATTCCAACTTGCATACATCAATCTCATTTCCCGAGCTTGCTTCTTACGTTGCACACACCCGGAATGGTGCAACAACCCTGGTCTATTTCCCACAGAAGCCAGGTGCTGCCCCTGCGCGTCGCCTGTGGCGTACGCCTTAGCCCTATCGCGTATTCTATCAAAACCAAACATGAGCTGAGGGATTTGGCTAGTTTTTTAAAGTCGGCCGCCAGCCTGTGATACCAACCCTCCTTGGGAATGCTTTTGTTGGTGGTTAACTCGCCACCATGAGGTGACCTAAGGTGCTATAGTGTGCAGTCTCTAAATATCCCTAAGTCGCCTCTTAGGACACCCACGGGAAGATATGGGATGGTGCTATTCTTTACGTCCGACACCATACAGTACAGTATAACTCTTGTCACTAAAGAAATTTAAATATCATAATAGATTGCTTTTCATCTTGCTTATCCAAGTAACTGAGTAGTTAAAAATATATCTGTTCGATTACTTTACCATTGTTTCTTTATTGACTCAGAATACAATATTTGAATTTTAAGTAAAAATTGTTAAGTACTATGTTGCAGACTGACCCTCGGTACTATTACCGAGGGTAGAAAAGTAGGATATACTTATAGGTTATTTATAGTAGTAGCTTTATAAAGTATTTTAAAACGTAAAACAATAATTTTCCAATATGGCACACTCAATATTTATTGATAACATAGTGTTATACTATGATATAAATAAAACACATAAATAATAATGAAGCGTCTGCACAAAATGTAACTGCAACTTTTTACATGACGTATTTTTGGTCGTCTAATTGTTCAGGCGCGTAAATGTCAAAAATAAGAAAAAAGATTTTGGACAAAAAACCAATAATATCTCCGTTACCTATTGTTGATTTTCGGAAGTACAAAATCGCGTACATAATACTAGTTTTATCAGAATGATGAAATTCGTTATAGTTTTAGCGTACAAGCTTGGTCCCGCCATTATAACGCGTTATAATGGCGGGACCAACAATATCGTGAAATTTCGCTTAAACCGTGTGAGGTACAAAACATTTCACGAAGCGTACAAAATCGTACTAAAACGTACTAAATATACATACTAAAATTATTCGGTTGCAAGATTTGGTCCCGCCATTATGATGTTTACTAATTCTGTATCTGCGAAGAAATTCATTTATTTTGTACCATTTTGTACCCTACCTACTCTACCCTACTCTACCCTACCAAACTTCACATAAACCATCTACTAAATAGTCCGAACAAAGCCTACAAATCTGGTTTGGATATATGAGCCCGTTCTTGAGTTATAAAATTAGTGTCGATCTCCCGCTCCACCCAAGAGCGGGTTTTGTCATACGATGATTTTCCCCATCGCAAAAAAAAAAACGTTTTTCATCCGGATGTGCCCAGAAGGCTGGCAGCACTGCCACGCCATTCAAGGCAATGCTAATTCTTTGGACGAAAAACTAGCAAATTTGTCACATTGTTTAAATTTGAATAAAAAAAAATCTTAATTTGTTTAATTCTTGAAATTAAACTCAAATTATTATACTCTGTTTAAAAATAATATCTTGTAAAAATACGAGTATATCTGGCGAGCCGGTTAATCACGGCATTCGCAGCGCAGCGCGTGACTCCCGTTGATGATGCCCAGCGGTGGAGTGCGAAAATGTTATACCCGGACTACAAATTGAACCCCACCCGGACGCTACCCGGACGCTCTTTAAACTAGGACAAATCCGGGGAAACCCGGGCGGATGGCAACCCTAGCGTTAGTAGTTCTTTCGGAAGATTAATTATTTTTGATTTTTCCTTTCCATGATTGATTTGGTTTTTTTCTGTGTCACATTTAAAATGAAGTTATCCGGTGAACGCTTTGATTTCAAGTGTAGTTTGTCCCTATTTCTTGTACAACGTAGCATGAGTGAGTAGCATCCGTGTGTCATCCATAGTTTTATGATTTTGCATCTTTTAGATAAAGTAATATTATGTTTAGTATTTTTAATAATTGCGCGTTGAAGACAATCAGGAAGGTAATTTAAAGATGTGTTTGGATTCGATTGGTGATAGATTTGGTCAAAGTAAATTTTTATAAGATTATGCTCTAGGTTTGTAAAGTCTACCTACTTTAGTTATTGTTGTTACTGCATATTTACGCATTTACGCGTTATCTTAGCAGTCAGATTCACCAAAACAGGATAGTGATCCGATAAGGAGGTCTGTGGAACCAAAGTAGTAACTGGACAATCGGTTTTTACTAACGCATGATATAAACAAGAATTGATTTCATAGCGAGTTATCAGAGAGTGAGCTGGTAGGAGGCCAGGAGAATTGGCTAAAGTCAGGTAGCGTTCCCCATTTATTTTAGTTTGCTAGGATTAATATCTATTGATGTCACCTATCACCAAGATCTGTTTGTATGATGACACTGAATGTAGCAATGTGTCTTGGGATGAAAGAGATTGGTCAATGTTTTTGAATGACGGGGACCGATAGAACGCTAGAGTCGCAATACGATTGTCTATTTTTGCGACCACACAATTAAATTCTTGCATGTTAGGTTCTTCTATTGTTAAACAAAGATTTTCCGCGTAATAAATAACTACTCCATAATTTTGTAATGGGTTTATTTTAGTCTCGCAATGAGAGTAACCTGCCAGAACTGGTATCACAGAGCAACTAGAGAGCCAGCACTCGGTCAGTACAATTTTATCACATTTTAACTTCATTCTTGTCAATATAACTTGTCCTGGCATGTTACAGCTTATGCTGCGTATGTTGTGCATAAAGACAAGTAAGTTATTGGAGTGCAGTGATATAAGTGTGTGACAGTTATCAATGATTGTTACTTGTGATCGCGATACAGATATTTTGTCGAGATTTTCTGTTAAGAGGGTCCTTCTCCACTCGCTTATCGTAAACTTCGAAAATGGTTTAAAAGCTTGTTACTTCATTTAATGCAATCCAACGCGATGTTTGACGAAAAGGCAACGCAAAAAAAGAGAGATAACGCCTGAAAACCCTGTCAGTATTCGGTAATTCCGAGATTTACTCGAAAATTTCTTAAAACTTGCTCCAGGAAATAGCTGTTTTTTTTAAACCCTTAAAAGTTTTTGGAAAAAGTTGTCGTCATTTAGAATCTTAATAAAATTTGCAAGGTCTCTAGAGGATAACTTTTTTGACTTTTTTAATTTTTAGGCACAAAATAGGACATTTTCAGAGGTTTTTACTGGATTATTTTTACACAAATTTAGAAATTGGTTTCTTTAGAAACCTAGATAATATCCACAAGATACTGTGTTTTCAAAATATCTAATGTAAAATGTGTAATATCATAATCAGTTATGAGCGGTTGTATGAAAAACAGTGAAAATGTGAGTCATGATGCACCACCTTAAGTTAATTATGTCATTGAATTCAACGTGAATAAAAAATATTGTAAAAAATGTTGGTCATTGTTACAGAAAAGCTTTAGGTTTAAAGGTTTAAATGTTTGGAATGCAATTAGATAACTGAAAGATATATAATGGTTCGGGTGCACTATGTGTGTGATGAATATAGTAGCATAAAATAATCGTTTTTATAGACAGTGGCGTTTGTTATTTTAGGAGGTTCTAATGTGGTTAAATTACCATGTGGCGGGAGATCAGGATGTGTTTTATATGTGTATTGATTTATAGTAAATACTGAGAGTATAGTAATGTTTAGATTCTGAAATAATTTTTTTTTTTGTGTTCACCGATATTTCGGTCAATTGTGGACCGATTATGAAATATTTTTTTTGATTGAAAGGTTATGCTTCCAAGTTGGTCCCATAGAAATATCGTTATGATCTCATCATATACTTCGAAGATATGGAACAGAACTCCTCATAGAATCACAGCAGAATTGTCGTAACAAGTAAAATTGCTTTGTTTATACGTGTAGTCGATGTCTGACTGAAAGAAAAGGGGGAGGCGATGTATCGAACTGATCTGGTGATAAAGCCGGAAGGTAAATTCATGTAATGGAACCGTATTTGGGATTATTAGGATCGTTATAAGATGCACTCTGGCTATAAAGTAATTTATGTTTATCTGAAGGGTAAGTAAGTACTTTTTAGTGGTGCTACCATAACTAAAAAGTGAAAAATATTTTTTTTTTTACAAAAAAAATAAATAAACCGACTTCAAAAAGTACAAAATAACTTTAATTTCGGAAGTCGGTGTTAAATAACGAAGAGACAAGATTAGGTATCTATTATAGAAACACCGGCTTCCGAAATTAAAGTTATTTTGTACTTTTTGAAGTCAATTTAATTTTTTTTTTGTAAAAAGTTTTTTTCTACCTTTGCTCGTGTTTTATTGAAGCTCTTGACAGCTGCGAATTTCTATGCTAGCTACACGGAACTGACGCTCAGACATTTCCAATATTTCCTCTAATTCCTTAATCAAAATTTTATCCTCTTTTCTTTCCCTCTCAAGAATGAATATTTTTTGCAGGAATTCGTCATATTTACTTGACATGACTTTGAGACTAGGTTTTAAATCCTGAAAACGTTTTTCCTGTTGCTTTGAGAAAGTTGAGAACATTTCACTGATAAGTGTGGTAACCATCTAAATCGTAATTTTCAGTGTTCGTCTTAGATTGTTCATTTTCGTACTTTCTTCTCTTTCGTTTCTTTCGTTCAGTGACATTGAGTGCTTGAAGATTTGGCTCCGATTTGCAGTGCTCTAGCGGTGACTCACTCATAGCCGAAGTCAGTAAACAGTCAAACAGTCACGTTGACAAATTTCACCAGTACGCGCTAGCTCATATTTTAATTACCAGCAGACAAGCAGGCATCAATTCAAGACACTTGAGATGGCTTAATAATGCAAACTTAATATACATTATTTTATGTATTTATTTAAACTTACTTAGTTTATTGCTCAAGTTTATTAATCGTACCTACATAATTGCAAATAAGAGACCTTCAATAAAATAATTAATAAAACACTAAAATACATGATAAATTTATTCTTGTACAGATTCAATGCCCATTATTTATCAGAATCAGAAGTTTTGTACCTTGCTGGTGGCGTCATCGTTATTCACAACCATATTCAAAAGAAACAGAAGTTTATCAGACTCCAGGACAAACACAAACCCATCAAGTCGTTGGTTCTCGCACCAAATCGGCAAGTGTCAGAAATGTCTTTAGTATTTGATTACATTTGAGTGTATACAGGTGTAGCTACGTCAATGATGGGTAATGAGTATTGAAATATTCCAGACGGTGGCTTGCATTAAACGAGATCGCCGAAGAAGGTCAGAAACCTATAATCACTATCTACGATCTGACTACATACAAACGGCGAAAAATTTTGACCGTACCTTTCGAAAACTCGCAAGCGAGAGAATTTGCGTGTGTGCAGTTTACTTTTGATTCCAAGTATCTTGTAGCGATAACTGGAGAACCAGACTGGTACTTATATTATTATAATTGGGACAAGGGCAAGGTTGAGAGCCATGCTAAAGCACAAAACCCGAGTGGCCAGGGCATCGTAACCAACGTAAGTAAAATTCATACTTACTACAAATAACCTGATTTTATTCACCAGTATTTAACACATGATTTATTTTTAACAGGTCCAATGTAACCCCACAGATGCCACTTTGGTAGTTATTACTGGACCGTACACTTTCCGCATTATGAATGTTGCCGAAACAGTTTGGCGCCAATGGGGTTGGTGTAAAGCAGAAAACGTAAGAAAATTTATTTTATATCATCTTATTCTTATATGCCTTTGAAAGTGGGTGAAAATCTTTAAAAATGACCATTTTGACAATATGTAACAAAAATGAAATATTAGGGCTCGTTTACAATGCACATTATAGTCTGACTGTTATTTATTTTATTGATTTCTGTATAAGCTGTTCCGTGGGTGTTCCGCAATGAAACACTTTGTTTCCTTTATGTTGTTCCTTAATCTACGAGAGAAGACGTAGGTAAAGTTTGTTTTGAAATATTATATTTAGTTTCACCTGTCCTGATGTTTGTCTGTAATCAAATCTTGCAAATGAAATTTGATCCACTTCCCGGATAACGATTAAGCAAAAATTTTTGCATGCGTATGTAAATCAGATTACATTGCAAAATCTAAGCGCACGGCAGTGCGCAGGCCAAGTTCCAGCAACAGCAACTATTTACACAAACCGTTTCGACCCATTTTTGACCCCCCTGTAGCTCAGTACCTATTGCAAGTAAGAGATAAAATTGTACCTACGTAATTTTATACTAGTACTACAGCAGTATGCCAAATTTCATATATATAGCTTCAGTAGATCCTGGAATATGACCTTATGAATATAGCTTATTTTGGCACTGACTCACTGACCAGTAAATCAAAACCCACTTTTAATTGTCCTAGCGTTATGAAATATGGCACAAAGATCGTGTGTTATATGTAGATTAACAAAAAATTAAGGAATTCAAGAAATCGGTCAAGCGTGAGTTGGTTCAATCTAATATCAAATTTTTAATAAAAATATTTATGAACCAGTGATATGCGAATACGAAGAGGATATATGATACATAATGCACACTGTATAGCTAATTTTGAAAAAAAGTAGGTATTGAAAACCCACCAAAAACATAGGTACTTGTTAGAAACGGGGCCAAGTAATATCTAAAATTATAATACTTCTAAATTTGAACTTGGCAGGTTAATTTAATTATATAAATTCAATTATACTATTAATCAAGTGTTACGTACCGCACGAAAACCTGCCAAGTTCAAATTTAGTTTTATAAGTATTATCATTTTAGATATTTTTAACCAAGTACTACATATTTTCAAAACTATACCATATTTTAAATTGGGTGTAAGGTAAAATGGATTTCAGTCAGATGGACCGTAGTCATGTTTACGGTGGCTTCATACCGGGGCTCGAGCTCCTTTTCAGACAACCTTGGTCCCAGTAGGCTTCGCTCCAGCCGGGCCTCTGCTGTTGCTGACAACTCCTTGAGGCGCGTGGGAACAGTGCGCGCCGTCGACGTCTTGAACTTGGTCCGGACAGCTACCGGACGGTCGGACAACAAGCTACCCATGGCTCGCCGTTCGCAAGCCCGCATCTAGGGTGGCCGGAAATCGGGATCGTACTCGTAATCCCGGTGGCGGCGGCGAGAGCGCCGTTGACTGATGCAGTCGGCCTCCTCCTTTGCTAGCATTACTGCTTCGCAGAAGGAGGCGACCACCTGCCACTCCTCCTCGCTCCGGACCATAGCCCCAACCAAGGCCCGGCGCGAGAGGTCTCCGCCGCCGATCGCCCCCACGAGGGCACGGCGATGCTCCGCCCAAGCAGGGCACACCTCGACTGTTTGCTCCACCATATACTCCGGGCGTTCCGCACAGTGGCGACACCCGGGTGTCTCTTCCGCTTGAATCCGATGCAAGAACCTCCCAAACGTGCCATGTCCGGTGATGACCTGCGTCATGCAGAAGGTAAGGACGCCATGAGATCTTTTCAGCCACGTCTCAAAGAGGAGACTTACCGCCATAATTGTGGCGTGCCCAGCACTGGTTTACGATAGTCGCTGACGCCCCGCTGGAGCTCTGTCCGCTATGCCGTAACCTGTCGCGGCAGCGGACTTTCACCCCGGCGATGCATCTCCATGCGCATATCGTGCATGTGTGTAAGGACTGTTGCCTCTAGACCCCACGATGCAGGAAGCATGAGGCCAGCAAGAAGGCTTGCCGCTTCGTGGGAGATCGTGCGTATCCCCGCACCATCCGTATTGCCATGACTCTCTGGCAGACGTTCAGCATGGTCGCCGGTCGCTTTTGCAGCGATGGCGCCCATACTGGCACCCCGTAAAGGGCCATGGACCGAACGATCCACGCGTAGAGCCTCCACCAGGAGGCGTCTGGACCACCAAGGAGCGCGAGAGCAGCCCCAGTCCGATTCAGCAGATGCTCCTCGAAATTCCACCGGCTATCAAGGACGAGTCCCAGATACTTCATCGTCGACCCAACGCTGATGCGAACTCCTCCTACTGTTAAGCGCTAGAACCAGCGTGTCGTCTGCGTAGCAAACTACGCTGACCCCATTAGGGAAGTCACCGCGCAGCACGTAGTCGTACCCGATATTCCACAAGAGTGGCCCTACTACCGACCCCTGCGGAACACTGCACGACATACGACAACTCTCGACGTTTCCAGTCTTCCTGTCGGCCAGGGTAGACTATGTATCTGTCCGACAGGTAAGCCTCGACAACTCGGCAGAGGTATTCGAGCACCCGGTGGTACCGGAGTGCCCTCTGGATCGTACTCCAGGGCAGGGAGTTGAAGGCGTTGGCAATGTACAACGACACTGCCACGACGCACCAACCCCGGGACACCGCATCCCCCGTCGTGAAGGCTCGCACGCGCATGATGGCGTCCACTGTGAGGCGCATCCTGCGAAAGCCGAACTATCCGTCCGAAAGGTCCGGCCCCACCCGTGTTAGTTGCGTGACGAGGCGGTTTGCAATGACTCTTTCAAAGAGCTTGCCCACCTCGTCAAGTAGCACAATGGGCCGGTACGCGGACGGAGAGTCCGCAGGACGTCCTGGCTTCGCGATGAAGACCAGTTTCCCCGTCTTCTAGCGAAGTGGGAATTGGCCCCCCTTCAGGCGTGCGCTAAAGAGCCCTCTTAGTCGAGGCTCAAGAGCCTCCGAGGCCAGGACCCGGGCTTTCCCAGACAAGCCGTCGGGTCCTGGAGCGGTGTTTTTGGCACTCAGCCTTCGCACCACCACTCTCATCTCTGCCTCGGTCACCTCTGTAGCAATGTCATTTGTCGCTATTGCGGTCCGCGTCAGACACCGCTGGCGGAGGCGGAGCCATGGGCGGGGGGGACAGCTCCCCTCGCGCAAGGGAACAGAGGGTCCAGCACACCCTCTACGAGCTGAGGCCGGAGACTCTGAGTCAGCGGGGGAGCCCAGGGGCGGAGCTTTTACCGTACCATTTTGTACGGGTGCCCCCACGATCCGCGTTCGGAGACCCCAGCCACATGTTGCGGATCTCGAGTTATATATCAACAGTCATAATATAAACAGTTAAAACATCAACACCGTAAGACCAACGATTCAAAATCTCAACACTTCAGAATGTCAGACACAGTAATACTTTTGAACCAAATTACAGAAAAAAAAAAACTAATTATAATATTGCAAAAAGTGAGTAGGTCACACTAGTTGTGGTAACTAACATGTATAACATTAATTAGCAGGTATTTACCTAATACTTTCCAAGTTGATGGTTTTAAGCCATAGGTCTTCTCCGGTGATGGTCTTGACCACCGACACGGGACAGCTAACCGTCACGCCTCGCATGCCCATGCTGTCAGCGCGGATGGTACCCGCCCGGACCTGTTCGGTAGTGCACCCGCCCGCCCTGACAATAGCGGCCACCTACTCGTCCACCCTGAATGAGTCAGGGTAGTCTGTCCGGTCTAGTCCGGGTAGTCTGTAATAATAACCCGCACGAGAAAATATTACGCCGTAGATAGGTAAATATCCCAATTACAGTGACAGACCCATAAACTAAATAACATAATTGATGTGTTTCACGTACGAGCAGACAAACATAACTGCCTGCATGTGGCTAACGTCGGACCGCATCATGTTCGGAACGAACAAAGGAATAATTATGATGGTAGAAAATGGCGAACTCCGACAAAACTGCATTTTTAAAGCCACTGAAGTCACAGAAATGTCGCTAAAGAAAGTAGAAATGGAGTAAGTTTTTAACTTTTATTGTCGACTTATAGGTACTTGGTGTCATGCATGCCATCATTCGAGAAGTTGCTGCATGCATAGTAGGTACAACAAAACTTTAAGCCTCTTCATTTTCGGCCATTAGATAATTCGCCGGAATCGTAACATGCCCAGCACTGCATTTGCGACAGTCACTGTGTCCATAACGCTTCATCTGCATTATCTCATGATAGGTATCATATTTGCCGCTTGATAGGATGTTTACCTTGTAATTTTTGATTGAGTTATCATTACGGCTATAATAGCTTTGTTTCTCACACTTCTGTACCTTTAAGTACTAGTTTTTTATTATGTTTTATAAACAGACAAGAGCAGCCAGAAAGCGATAAGGCTAGCACATCTAGCAAGCTGGACTCAAGCAGCGATGAGAAAGAAGATGAAGAAAGTTATCCAGTCACCAACTTCGTGAATTTTGCCAAAGGTAAGTATTTAAAATGTTAATAATATATTTTAATTTCGACTATGTAAATTATGTCCTTCAAAGTCACTATGTTTTTCTCCAGGATTTGCTTTCGGATGCGGACAAGGATATGTCCACATGTTTGAAAAGGAAACACTTCATCACTGGAGAAAGAGAAACCTTTTCAGGATTTCAAAAAAGTCCTACAAGTGCGTCTTGTCAATTTACAATCTATACTTATAATAAATCTGTAGAGAGGTCAATTCTGTACATGAAATATATTTCCAAAATAACTATCAGGGGGTGATTAGTGATCGATACTGATGCCAAAAATGCAAACAGTAAATTTTTTTTCTGTCTGTCTGTCTGTCTGTCTGTCTGTCTGTATGTATGTTCTTTATAGAAACAAAAACTACGCGATGGATTTTAACGAAACTTGGTACAATCATTCTTCATACTCCTGGGCAGGTTATAGTATACTTTTCATCACGCTACGATCAATGGGAGCAGAGCTGTGAAGGGAAATGTTGGGGAAACGAGAAAAATTACTCCATTTTTTAAGCTTCCGTCGCGTTTGCAGCCTTAATGGTTAAAGCTACACAGAAATCATGTATAACGGAAATGTTCTCCTTAAAATTATATAAAAATTATCCCAAAACATCATATGTCTATCTTATATGGTTGACTCACAATAACACATGTAACTCCCAATAGCCTAGCAGTTCGGAGCTTTCTGTTTATTTTTGTCTATGGCACCAAGGTGTGTGCACACTGTCACGCGCGTAAGTGGAAGGGAGAGATCTGGAACGTCTCGAATCGTCTCGCGCATCACGTTGTTTTCCAGGCTCTTAGAATTCGACACCAGACGTTTCAGATCATTGATTTTGACGACTCCGTTGTCGCTGGCATAAGCAACAGGATCCGCGTACGAAGTCGCTGGCAGAAGCTAGTAATAAATAATCACTTAATAGAGTCTGTCTAAAAAGTCAAACGACTTTGGTTATTTTTAGGAGAATTGAATCTGATGTAGTCAACGCTGGTTCAATAATCAAGGTTGATTAAGAGAAATTGATAAAATAGGATAAACTTTATTGTACACCAAAAATATCATTGTATTCGATACTTTTTTATATAGTAGAACCTTATAAAAAGTATCGAATATAAGTATTTTTTCGTAAGTCGATTGACTTTTTAGATAGACTATAACAATAATTACATTTAGGTTAGGCGCTACAGTACCTACCTACTTCTGAAAAATAAATATTTTGTAGGCATACGCGAGAACATCCGCTGTGGTCGCCCCTTGACGAAATTCAGCACATAACAATTGATCCTAATCAAGAATCTCTGCTTATTACAACATTGAGGAAACAATTATATAATGTCAAGTTGTTTGGTCAGCACATGTTACAGGTATTTAACCCTTAGTTTTGCAAACGCTTGCAACTTTTTTGGGTCACCTCAAACTCAGATGTGGGTAGTTGTGACGACACTACATTTAACCATTAAAAAAAAACGATATAATACAGTATATACAGTACATACATATATTTCCGTAATATTTTCAGTTCGCGGAGTGTATTTGAACTCCTATGTTTAAAAAAAATCTAAAATGCGCGCAGTTGCTTACCCTAGGCTACCTACCAAATGGACCATTTAGACGGGGAAAGTTTCTCGCACGTTTTGGTTCGAGAAATCGTACGCAATAATCGCCCATTATCTACCAAAATGTTTACAGGCAAGAAATAAATTCTCGTTTACGATTATATCATACAAGATTCGGAAGCATTTATCGCTAGGCGATAACGTCCTGCGTCTGTTTACACAGCAAAATTATAAGAAGAAGATTCTTGCTTACGAGAATCTCGACTTTTGTGAACACGATCTCGTATGATACTACTCATAACTATAAAAAATAGATCGTCTACTCGTAACTACAAAAAATATGGGTTTATTGACACAATAAAACACATTAGTAGCTGAAAAAAAATAATTAAACGAGATGTTCGACGTGAGCTCCTTCTGCATGCTCTACACTAATTTGTGAAGGACAGTTTCAAGCGCCACGCAAATCCTGCCAACGACATTACATCAGCAGCCGAACGTATTCGTTGACGCAGTTGTTCAACTGAAGGGATTTCTTCTTTATAAACCATCTCCTTTAAGCAGCCCTAGTAAAAAAAGTCTAAGGGTTTAGATCTGGCGAGAGAGGTGGCCACAGTATTGGCCCTAGACATCCTATTCACCTTTCTGCATAAGTTCCATTCAGATGCTGTCGTATTCTTACCGCATAATGTGCGAGGCAGCTGTCGTTATGAAACCACATGGTTTCACGTACTTTTGAGGGTAGATTTTTCATTAACACAGGCAAATCATTTTGCAAAAAACCTTTTTATAAAAATAAAAAAAACGACTTCACTAAAAAATCGGATTGAATTTGAGGAGTTCCCTCAATTTCGGAACGAGGAACGTGTCTATCATAGAGTGCAAGGATCGTCTGATTAAAAATATGCAGCTTATCGTCAACATATGTTGCCATTGCAAGGTGATCCCAATCAAGTTGCGACGCATCCTGGCGAATTTTTTCAACATCCATGCGAGCAAAACAACGCATGCGCAAGACTTTTGGGGGAAGTATAGGCGGTTTTAGGATATAGGAGAGGAAAATTAGGTCATGATGGAAAAAACCAGGTGCTGGGACCTGGTCGTGTGAGGAAGCAAGGGAGGGAGTGGAAGTCAGAATTAAGTCAAGCAATGTGTCTTCACCTGAGGTATTGAAATGAGTAGGTTGCAGTGGAAGGACATGGATACTTGCGGACTCGATGATATGAAGAAGTTTACGGGAACGAGGAGTTAGATGGGTAAGGTCAGTGTTAAAATCGCCCATGATAATACAATGTGCATACTCCGACCCCACGGACTCCAACGCTAACTCAAGTTCTGAAAAGTATTCAACGGCCGGTGGACACACAGCGAGCAAGCTCTTGACACCGCTGACGTAAACCTCTAAAAAGCGATACTCAACAGAAGCGTAATAATTTGAAGGAGATGAAGCAATAATTTTGTACGGGAAATCACTACGAAGGTAGGATAGCTACATCTCTCCACCCTTTACAATTCTACCATTGCGGATAAGAATGAAGCCGGGTAGAGGGTAAGTGGCAGAGAGAAGATGCGGTTTGAGCCAACTCTCAGAAACCAGGACGGCGTGAACATTGGCGTCAGAAAAGGTGTCAAACAGATCACAGTAATGACTAGATACCAAAGATTTTATATATCCTATAGTACTAGATTGACTACGACAACCTCAAAAGCGTACCCGAAAAGGAAAGTCAGAAAGAGTCCTGTCATCTCGTTCTACTAGTGTGTCCATACACTAGCTACATACTGCGGGAATATTTTGCTCAAAAGTTAGTTAAAGATATTTTAAAATAGACATGCAAGTTCAAAAACAGTTAATATGTATAATATGCTTACATACCAAAAGGGAACTGTGAGTTTTCTCTGTAAATTTTATTAAGATTCTAAATGACAACTTTTTCCAAAAACTTTTAAGGGTTTAAAAAAAAACAGCTATTTCCTGGAGCAAGTTTTGTAAAATTTTATTTTCGAGTAAATCTCGGAATTACCGAATACTAACAGAGTTTTCAGGCGTTATCTCTCTTTTTTTGAAAAAAGAATAAAAACGAAAAGAGTTGCCTACTCTAGCAAAGTTGTTGCCCGAAATGTAAAACGAAACCGATTTTTTTGTATGTATGTTCACCGATATTTCGCTCAATTGTGGACCGATTTCGAAAATTTTTTTTGATTGAAAGGTTATGCTTCCAAGTTGGTCTCATAGAAATATTGTTATGATCTGATCATGAACTTCGAAGATATGGAACAGAACTCCTCATAGAATCATAGCAGAATTGTCGTAACAAGTAAAATTGCTTTTTTATACGTGACTCAAAGAAAAGGAGGAGTGGAAAGGGGGGGGGGGAAATTCATGTAATATTTACCGTATTTGGGATTATAAGAATCGTTATGAGATGCACTCTGGCTATAAGGTAATTTATGTTTAGCTGAAGGGTAGGTACTTTTTAGTGGTGCTACCATAACTAAAAAGTGAAAAATAAAAAACTTTTTACAAAAAAAATTTAAACCGACTTCAAAAAGCGCAAAATAACTTTAATTTCGGAAGTCGGTGTTAAATAACGAAGAGACAAGATTAGGTAACTATTATAGAAACACCGACTTCCGAAATTAAAGTTATTTTGTGCTTTTTGAAGTCGGTTTAAATATTTTTTGTAAAAAGTTTTTTTTAAAGAATTATGAGGAGAATGGGATTTTATTAAAAAAGAAGTAGGTCTAAAAAGAAGTTGACAATGGAGAGGTGGTATTGTGGCGTGGCGTTTTGCAGGACAATAGAAATAGAGCCCAGCGTCCTATATATTATTCGAAAATAGTTTTTACAGTTTCCTAAAGAAAAAAATGGCAATTGTTAAAAGTAACGAAATATTTCATTGCTAAAAATATAGCAACAATGTTTTTCCGTATTGACAACATTACGGCGAAGGAACTTCTTTACGCTGCCCGCCTACGTCAGACTTTTTGTAGGAGAGATAATCAGGCCGATTTTGTGTGTTTGTGACATTGTTCTGTATTTATGACCGACTTTTTGTAAGACGTGTGCGTAGCACTATTGCTATCAGTGTGTTCTATTTTTCTCCGACAAAAAATCGGTCACCAATTTATCAGACGTGGGCCAGCAGCGTAAGTGATACTTTTACTCGAAAGTGACCGCTTCAATGGACTTTTTTTTTTAAGCTTTCAAGCATAGATAAACTAAAACGACAGCTCCAGTCAACCTTATTAAAAAGAACCTTAGGCAAAAATATATAGAGAGTGGGCTCTTTCTTTGCATACGAATTATCGTATAATTATACAATAATTCGTATGTTCGAGACGAGAAGCTCGCATCATTTAAATGGGCCTTTACACCTTAATTTTAGAACCCAGAGATATCGTTTAGTGAGCTTGGACCAGCGATGCATTATGGTCGAATTAATTCATTGTCAATGTGTGCCTGGAAACCAATATTTATGACGTCAGGAGAACAAGACAAGAGTATAAGGATTTGGAACTATATGACGGATGATATAGAGATGATAAAGCTGTATCAAGAAGAAATCCATTGCGTATCCCTACATCCTACTGGTAAGCAGCAGATAAGAATATTATTTTTAGAATAATTATTGCCAGCGGCTTCGCCTGCGTAAAAATAAGTTTCTACAAACAAACTTTGGACCTCCGTTTTGTTTCGTCCTTATGGTGTGAATTTTGGAAAATCCTCTCCTAGTGGTCACCTACGTTATAAAAAGAAACCTTGCGCAAAATTTCATACTTTAGCCCAAATAGTTTCGGCTGTGCATTGATATGTCGACATGTCAGTCAGTCAGTTTCTCCTTTTATACAGGGTTATTTGTAAAACACTAACAACCTTGCAGAACTGTATTTACTAAGTTACTATTTACTAGTAACATTTTTTTTTTTATGGTGGGCAAAAATCATCCAACGGCAACCCCCGCTTTTGGGCGGAGCGGGAGATAGTGTCAGACTCTTACTGACTAAAAACCCACCCTATTTTTTCTAGCCTTCATACCGGGGCTCAAGCTCACTTTCGGATAACCCTGGCCCCAGTAGGCTTCGACCCTGATGGATCTCTACAAATTGCTAACAGCTCCTTGAGGTGCGCGTGGAACACTGTATGCGCTGTCGATGCTGACTTGGGCTCGGTCGGGATGGTTACCGTACGACCGGACGGCGTGCTACCCATGGCTCGCCGTCCGCAAGCCTACATCCTGGCCTGTGCCAGGGTACGGCGAGAGAGATCGTTGCCACCGATCGCCCCTACGAGAACATGGCCGTGCCCTATTATCGGGCAGAGCGGGGCATACATCTACCGTATGCTTCACTATGTCCTCCGAGCGGTCTGCATAATGGTGACCGGGCGTTTCTTCCACACAAATCCGATGCAGTAACCTCCCCAACTTACCATGTCCGGTGAGGACCTGCGTCATGTTGAACGCAAGGATGCCGTATTGTTTTCCCAGCCGCTCTTCAAAGAAAGGACTTACCGATATATATATGGCCATAAATTAAGTGACAGTGAACCCCGGGGCCCTGGAATAAAGGCTAAGAAGGAACAGAAATGGGGTTTAGTCAGTTAATGTCTGTCACGCCCTCGCGTCTCACTTCGTACCACTAAAGAGACCGAATATTTGACTTCTGCGCAACTTGAAGCCAGCGCTCAATATCCGTGCCGGTAGTTATAATATAGCCAGACCCAGTAAGTGGTAGAAAAAATTACCCCCATTCGAGTTGGATGGATTTCTTCACTGTGATGCAAGGCTTAGAAGTTGTCAAGATTTTTTTTTATTTGTAAGACCTAAATTGAAAGGAGTTTTATTTGTTTTCAGGTCTGTTTGCGATTGTTGGCTTTTCCGATAAACTTCGTTTCATGGTGGTGTTGATCGATGACTTTGAAGTGATGCGAGAGTTTCCTATCAGGAATTGTCATCAAGCCAAGTTTAGTAGCAACGGTCACCTATTTGCTGCAGTTAACGGACAAGTCATACAAGTGTTTTCTTCGGTATCATTTCAGAATGTTTTTAATTTAAAAGGACACAACGGAAAGGTTTAATCTTTATATTTATTTAATTCTTGTTTCACTGTTTTTTTTTGTGAAATTAACGATAAAAATATTTCCTTGTTGGATAGATTACGAGTCTGGCATGGTCAGCAAATGACCTAACAATGATATCGTGCGGTACCGAAGGTGCTGTATACGAATGGAGCATGGTCACTGGCCAACGAGTCGGAGAAATTATATTAAAAACCAACCAGTTTTCTGGATGTGCGGTGAATGGGTAAAACATGTTAAATTAAGTAATATACTTAACTACACTACGACTTACATAAAACTTAACACAACATCATCATCAACCACATCAACATTACAACAAACTTATACTTTGCTTTTGTTATAGTTTATTCCCAGTAGGGAATAAATTAGAATTGATTAATTAATGATTTTAAACCATATTTAAGCACAGGAAACTCGACATATGGAATTGGATCAGATGGAGAAATCAAAGAAATTGGTTCCAATACAATTAAAAGAAATGTGGGTCTGATTGGCGTTCCTCTTGATACTATAATACTGTCTCGATCGGACCTCATGCTATTCATAAGCGGCGGCCTGGGCGGGATTGCCTCCATTCAGTTGCCATTGCTGGACAAAGCCATATATAGCGAATTTCACATGCACAACAAAAAAGTGACCGGGCTAGCGCTCTCATATGACGACCAGACCCTGGTTTCTGTCGCCGAAGATGCTTCTATCTGTATATGGAGGTTAACAAACGCCGATGGGAGAGCTATTGCTTTAGATAAAGATTATGCATACTCTAAAGAAATATTGATTAGTAAAAAGGATTTACAGGAAAAAATAAATAACATCAACGTTAGTATAATCATCTCAAAAGTTTTACATAATGTTATAAAGTACGTTGGGGTAAGATCGGCATAGGGGTAAGAACGTATAAAATATAAATTATACCACTTATTTAGTTTTATTCTTAATGTTAGTCATATTGCGTGCCGCGTGATTATACCTTCCCAGCAAAAAAGATCGGCATCTTACCCCAACCCACCTTAGTGATTTACACTAATATTTTATAAAAGTAAAGTTGTTTTTTTGTTTATAGGAGGTAATCTCTGAGCTGTTTTATCCCTGTGTAACATTAGAGTATTTTAGGTATACGGACGAAGCCGCGGGCAAGAGCTAGTGATAAATATTCTGTTTTGTATATCTAAAATTATTGAGAGGTCAAAGTATACACTTAATATTTTTTTAGATATCAAAGTACGGTTTGATACATCCCTACAGAACAAAATCTTGCAAACTATTTTATATCTTGGATAATATAAAAATATGTAGTAATGTACTTATTAGACTTATCACCCTAGCATCACAAAACTGCTAGTACAAGAAAACATTAAAACATTAGCAATTAAAATTATGAACAACATCTAAAATGGGTTTTTTGCCAGCAGTTTCACCTTCAATAACTATTGCCCACGTGTATCAAACGACGTTATCAACACACTAAGGGCCGAAACTGCGTCGGCCGAAACTAATTTACACTTAAAGCTTATGCTTTAAGTGTAAATTAGCACACTAATTTACAAAGAAACTTACACTATTAAATTTTGATTACGTGTAGGGTGTAGATAAATTAGATATGATACAATTATAATAAGGATCAGTGACATTGCTACAGTTCATTGAATGATCTTATGTTTAGTTGTTGAGTACGAGAATGAGTGAGCTCGAGACAGAGCACACGTACCAGCTGCGTCAAGCCGAGGCGACTCAGGCAGAAAAACTAAAAGAAGTACACGAAGGATACTGCGCTGCCATTGAAGAGCTCAAAGAGAAGAATGAGGTAACTATTAACTAACTTTTTGGGTAGTTATTCATTTTGGTCATTTTGATTTTCGACCTACTATAAAACGCGTTGCCTTAGCGGTCACAATTTTTACAGGAAAACTATTATAACTGGGAAGACTGTACTTATACAGATAAAATTGAAACTGTTCGCTTAGTTTTTAGGGTTCCGTAGCCAAGTGGCAAAAAACGGAACCTTTATGGATTCGTCATGTCTGTCAGTCTGTCAGTCCGTATGTCACAGCCACTTTTTAGTAGTCACCAAAACTATAAGAACTATACTGTTGAAGTGGTAAGTGGATGTATTCTGTGAACCGCATTAAAATTAAAAATAAGGAAAAAAAAATTGGGGATTCCCCATAATTATTATTAATAATAATAATCTTTATTTATATAAAAAAACAGATTGTAGTATATCTTACATTTTTCACAAAGTGGGTAGAATTATATTTCTGACAATCAAGTGGGTGTCGTACTGTTCTCCTTGCTAGGCTATGAAATAGCCTGTATTAAGAAGTAACAGTGCCTATCCCCTCGTGTTGTATTACTACAATTTTATTTTAACAACTTTAATTCAAGTAATTTGTTTAAAATATTAGTACGCGAGCGCAGTTGTGTGATTATATGTGTGTGGGTGTGCGTGAGTTGGGTGTGTCGTGTAAGGATCTGTGAATGTGTGTGAGTGTGTGAATGCGTGCGTAGGTGTGTAAACGTGTGTTCAAGTCAGTGGATTTGATTAGTATGTTTTGGGGTGTGGTACAAGTTACAAACTTGTCATATCTTAATTAAATTAAATATTTTTCTGTTTCGTCTTAGGTTTTATTTTGGAGGAATGTGCGGAGTCTTTTTACAATTATAATTTATAATAAGACAGTCTATAAATTGGACATTTATTGTTAATTACACTGTAAAGGGACGGATCTAAATAAAAAAAAGAATCTCTTGGTAAAAGTCAAGCGAGTTTTGGGGTGGTGCATATTATATCTTTTCGGCGTTTGGTAATTTCAATATAGGGGGTCATGCAGTGTTGCAATAGAATTTTTTATAAAATAAAGTGTTGCCGCACGTTGAGAACATTGCAATTTGTGTATAATTCATTAGTTGGATAGATTAGTGGACGGAAGGTAGCCACTTTCAATATGGCCCGGTGCGCTAGTTCCAATTAAAACTGGATCTTTCATTAAACCCAGACGTGTGAGGTATCTATAGAAAGGTCTTCAAAAATGATATTGAGGTTTCTAATATCATTTTTTTCTTAACTGAATATTTTGCGCGATAGTTACTTCCAAAGTGGTAATATGTGTCCGACCCCCTGTAACTTTTAAAATAAGAGAATGATAAAACTAAAAAAAAACTATGATGTACATTCCCCAAAAATTGGTTTAAACGAGATCTAGTAAGTAAATACGTTGTTTTAAATACGTCATAAATCGTAAACCGTTTTTTACATCGATATACCTAGTCAGGTCATAAGTATTGTCACACAGTATTAAACGTTTTTTTTAGAGTGATGGCCAGAAAAAAAGTTTATTAAATTCGAATTTCGAATTGTTCATGAAAATAAAAACTGTACTTTTAGAATTTTACTCATTTTTAAGCGTCACACGCTACAGCGTACACTAGTCACCGATTTTGTTGAAATTTCGTGGGGACGTAGCCCTGAAAGAGTTCTGTTCAGTACCTCCAATAAAAAAAATTGTACCTCTTGGGTTTTGCTAAAAATTGATTTCGAAATCTGGGGCGTTTACGCCTTCAGCGTACACTTATTTTTTAGATGGGTTGCAGTTGTGCAATACTGTGGCAATACACACCAAATAATTGTTCCCATCCATAAACCTACGAGTACGTAATATTGATTCGATAGCGCGCCCCAATCGGCCACAATATTAAATTTAAATTTCTAACCTAAAATGTAGCACCCAAAAAAACGATATTTTGATGAGTTTTCTTACTCAAATTAATGTTCTCATTAAGCAATCCATGGAAATATAATTATATCACAGAAATATGCAAAACTTTAGGAGAAAACATGAAATCAAAATCATACTCAACATCATCAACACAGACCTAAAGGTCTTTGGTATGACTAGATGTGACAGTCGAATTTAAAGTAGGTACGATCTATCTTTTGTGGTGGGTGTACTTTTTGATACGATAAAGTGCGAATCACTTTATCGTATCAAAAAGATTTTGATTTTTTATAATATGTTCTACTGCGGTTAGCCTAATTCAAAGTATTTTTTTTTTATATTCAGACATCATGATCCAATGGTTAGTATAAGGCGACTGCTTGCCTCTCCTTCTCGCTTCGGACCGTGGCCTGTACCAAGGTCCCACGCGAGAGATCGCTGCCGCCGATCGCCCCCACGAGGACACGGCTGTGCTCTGCCCAAGCGGGGCACACCGCTACCATGAACTCCACCGTGTCCTCCGGGTGGTCCACACAGTGGTAACACCCAGGTGTCTCTTCCGCACGAATACGGTGCAGGAACATCCCGAATGTGCCATGTCCGGTAAGGACCTGCGTCATGTGAAAGGTGAGGACGCCACAAAGACAGCCACGCCTCAAAGAGAGGACTTACCGCAATAATTGTGGCGTGCCCAGACAAATATCTGTTCAATTTTAAGATTGGATGCGTGAAAAGCACAATAATAGGAGAATTCTATTCTATAGAGATATTTGAAGGAAAGTCGTAAACTGACTATCACATTCAAAGATTAGTATTTTTTACGTTCAAGTGCAATCGCCTCCTTCTGTGAAGCAGTAATGATAGCAAAGGCTGCAGGCGTGAGGCAACGGTCTTCACGCCCCAGCCGCCGCCGGAATTTCGATCCTAATTTCCGGCAACCGTAGACGCGGGCTTGCAGACGGCGAACAATGGGTAGCTCGCCGTTCAACCATGCGCGTATTATTCCATGCGCGGCCGCCTCAAGCAGTAGTCAGCAAACCGTATGAGCCCAGTAGGGTCAAAACCTACTGGGGTCAAGAAACTGTTTTTGAAAGGAAGATTAGGCCCCGGTACGAAAGGTAACGAAGGAACAGGAGTGTGTTTTTAGTCAGTAAAAGTTTGATACTATCTCTCGCACTGGTTGTGATAGTCGTTGGTAGGATCCAGGAGTTGGGACGAGGCCATGTGCTTTCACGGCCCTCGGAACGCGCCACCACCGGGTTCCCAATTAACGGTAGGAGGAGTTCGCAACGGCGTCGGGTCGACAATGAAGTACCTGGGACTCGTCCTCGACAGCCGGTGGAATTTCGGGGACCATTTCCGACGTCTGGCTCCCAAACCGAACCGGACTGGGGCTGCTCTCAAGCGGCACCTGCCCAACCTTGGGGTCCAGACGCCAGGGTTCGATCGGTCCATGGCCCTTTACGGGGCGCCGGTGTGGGCGCCGTCGCTGCAAAAGCGACCGGCGACCATGCTGAACGCTTGCCAGAGGGTCATGGCAATACGGATGGTGCGGGGATACCACACGATTTCCTGCGAAGCGGCGAGCCTTCTTGCTGGCTTACCACCGTGGGATCTGGAGGCAACAGTCCTTGCACACATGCACGATATGCGCGTGAAGATGTAACGCCTGGGTGAAAGCCCGCTGCCGCGATAGGTCACGGCATGATGGATAGAGCTCCGGCGGGATCTCCTGGTGACATGGCGTCAGCAACTATCGCAAAACAGTGCTGGGCTCGCTACAATTATGGCGGTAAGTCCCCGCTTTGAGGCGTGGCTGGAAAAACCTCACGGCGTCCTTACCTTCCGTATGACGCGCAAGTCCTCACCGGACATGGCACATTCGGGAGGTTCCTGCACCGGATTCGTGCGGAAGAGACACCTGGGTGTTGCCACTGTGTAGACCACCCGGAGGACACGGTGGAGTTCATGGTAGCGGTGTGCCCCGCTTGGGCAGAGCACAGCCTTGTCCTCGTGGGGGCGATCGGCGGCAGCGATCTCTCGCGCGGGACCTTGTTACAGGCCACGGTCCGAAGCGAGAAAGAGTGGCAAGCAGTCGCCTTATACTAACCATTGGATCATAATGTCCGAATATTAAAAAAAAAAATACTTTGAATTAGGCTAACCGCAGTAGAGCATATCATACAATGCAAAAAAAAATCAAAATCGAACCACTTCATCGTATCAAAAAGTACACCCACCACAAAAGATAGTTTGTACCTACTTTAAATTCGACTGTCACATCTAGTCATACCAAAGACCTTTAGGTCTGTGTTGATGATGTTGAGTATGATTTTGATTTCATGTTTTCTTCTAAAGTTTTGCATATTTCTGTGATATAATTATATTTCCATGGATTGCTTAGTGAGAACATTAATTTGAGTAAGAAAACTCATCAAAATATCGTTTTTTTGGGTGCTACATTTTTAGGTTAGAAATTTAAATTTAATATTGTGGCCGATTGGGGCGCGCTATCGAATCAATATTACTCGTAAGTTTATGGATGGGAACAATTATTTGGTGTATATTGCCACAGTATTGCACAACTGCAACTCATCTAAAAAATAAATTAGAATAATAACCAAAAGATTCGTTTATCGTACCATCAAACGATACAGTGAAGACTCTAGACGACAGGGTCAAGAAGTGGTCACCCTCGCTCTGTTAGGATTTCAGCCGTGATAAAAGCTGTGAAGGCGCGAATTCAAAGAAATCCCAAACGTAAATGGATACTGTTAGCCCTTCAGATGGGGTTAAGCAGAACTACGGTGAAAAGGGTGTTAAATGAAGACTTAGGGCTTCGGGCTTATCGAAGAAAAACAGAACATCGTTTGAACGCTCGTTTAATGGACCTGAGACTGCCGCGCTTTGTTGAAGCGGTACGCGGGAAAAAAATATCGGGAAATTCTTTTTTCGGATGAAAATTTTTTACCGTAGAAGAGAGATAGACAATTTGACATTGTAAATTATTTTATTTTACAATTTGACATGTTTTTTTAATTATTTAATATTTTATTTTTTCATTATAAATTTTTGACATAAATATTTACTAAGCCAAGTATTACATTTTGTAAACTATACATTATATTTCCTTTTATTTTTGTGAATGTGAGGACTATATTGATTACTTTTTTTTTCTCGTAATTGTATGTCTGGCAAGTTGAGTATTTTCTGCAGCCTACCCTAATGTCCTTTCATTGGTATTGTTCGTCAAGTCGTTGCGCTCCTTAATAGTCCTGAGTTGAGCTTTTCAAATACAAATCTGTATGGTACTTTCTTCAAAAGACCTTCTCAGACTAATCTGTATAGTTCTCATGTGATTTGACCATTACATATTTACTGTATGGACCTTAAAAAGAGACTGACCTCTGAGTTCTCATCTAGATTAAAATGACGAAAAAAAAATGTTCACCTGTAAAAGTGTTTTTTAAACCTATTTGCAAAAATAAATATCATTTATCATTTGCTACGACATTCATGGCGCTTAAGCATGGTTTTGGTCTCGAAAAAAGTATCCTCTAAAAGCTATCAGCGCTTTCAATAGTTCTGTTAGATGACATAATGCCAATGTAGCGCTGGTTAAGACAAATCTAATGAGCCCAAACTCGACGGGTTTACTAGTAAGAATTCCAGGGTTCCTTCAGCTATCTCCCAGTTCTAGCATCAGGTCCTCGTCATCATGAAAAATATTTAAAACTGGTTAAGACGAATGTAATGAGTCCAAACTCGACGGGCTTACTAGTAGGAATTCCAGGGTTCCATCAGCTACCTCCCAGTACTAGCATCAGGTCCTTGTCATCATGAAAAATTTATACGAGTATTTCAAACATTAGGTCACTTATCCTCCCGTCTGTTACTATATCTCCAGGAGATATCTGTCAAAAAACGCGTGTCTGGTAGAAGACTCCTGGAGATATCGTGGATCGGGTCGGATTTAATGCAAAATATTGCCTGTCTAGAGTATACCTGTCTTACTCTAACTTACACAGACTGTAGGTGAAAGAATGAGAAAGAAATAAAACATCACATGCTAAACATTCAACAACATTTTTTATCGGAACGTTTTTTTGTTGTTTTGTTCGGTGTGCGGGTTGACACTTGAGCCGTGTTTATGTTGTTTTTGTTTAGCTTGCAGATAAAAAATATGTGTACAAATGTGTGTTCTTTTACTTGATTATTGTACAATAATGTGTTATTATGTAAACAAAACAATAACTTTGGAAAAAAATAAAAAAATGCGTTTATTTTATTAATATGACGACTTTTGTACCAAAAAGTGGGAGAAAGTAGCTAACCCTACTTTCACTTTCGAATCAACAATAATTCCACGTTAAAACTGAACAAAACTATAGAAAATCAAACAGAGCTTATTTCATAACGAATTCAGTGACATAGGGTGTGTCGAGCTGCGCTCTTTAATTTAGGAGCTATCGTAGTTTTAGTGAACGCGGAGAAATGGCGCGAGTTCGTCCGGGCGCACTGTGACAGTTCCGCGGAGTTGCGCAATAGTTGCCAAACGTATAAGAGGATATAAGTATTTATTAGTAAAGTGTAAATCCGTAAAGCGTTTAAGATCCCCGCCACAGCCAACAAATGTGCTGCTGACCTTGCACGCCTAATCAGATCTTCATAAATTGTATCTAAGAACTATCTCGGTAACGTCAGCTTTCAAATAAAAAAAACCGCATCCAAATCGGTCCATTCGCTTCGATGCCACAGACAGACACACAGAACACCCCTCTTTTTTGTCGGGGGTTAATAATAAAAAAACAACGAACTACAAGAAATTTTATATTACTTTCTGCTACGGAACCTTTCATGGGCGAGTCCGACTCGTACTTCGCCGCTTTTTTATTAAGTACGTTAAGATCATACAACTATATAATACTTAATCATTGCATTGCTCAGAACTAATATTCCAATCGACGATCTGGGAGCGAATGCTCGCCTGCGCTAGCCAAATAACCCCCGATTTCCCTGTCGTGTCCCGCTCTCCGATTGGTTCCGATTTTTATGGGTTAAGCGCGGGACCATCCTTGTTCGGGAGAAAGAGTGTGCTAAGTCATTTGCAATGAGATCACCAGATGATATTGCTAAGATTAAGCCCAGTCAGTTTGTCTCCAAACCCGGAATTGCTAAGTAAAGGTATCTGTGTAAAAGTAGGGCTTTATTTTTTCGTTTGTGGCACTATATACCTTGTAATATTACTGTATGCAACTAAGAGATATTCGAATTACTTGTATTCAATCACTTTTGCAAGTCACATAATTTTTTATTTATTTTTGTTCGTTATTTGGTACATAGGTGTGATCGAGACCGTATTAAATAAAAAAGAAGGAGGTGGTGTCCTTGTAGCGGTATTGAAGGAGCTTCGTTCAGTTAGAGTGGCTTCTCAATTTGCTCTGGAAGCCAATTTAGAGCACGTTCCTTTTAGATTTCCAAGCTCAACTAGAGGAAAAACCAAATTATCGGGGCTGTCTATATTCCACCTAGAACACCTGAATCCGTATATGCTCAGTACTTCGATCTCCTCCAGCCTCTACTTGGCGACACTAATGTGGAGCGCTTCTACCTCCTGAGAGATTACAACTTACCTGGCATTAACTGCATTGCACATAATAATAATATTTTAGTATAAGGTTTCTAGCTTTGCGGAAATCTGAGTGTAGAACTGAATTCTATGATAAAAATTTAAGTATAATTAGATCTTACGTTCCACTTGTCAAAACAAAGTCTCCAAGATTTCCGATTTGGTTTTCCCCTTCGCTGATACGTACTTATAAAGCAAAGGCTTGGATTAAATGGGAATTGTATCACAATATCTGCGATTATGAAAAATTCTCGCTATATAGATCTAGATTTCATGTGGAGTGTAAATCTTGCTACTCAAAATACATTGAATCTGTTGAAGCCGGTATTCATATCAGGTGATGGAAATGAATCGCTTATACAATACAACATACCTTAGACTAGTGTTGCAACAAATGTCTGATTTCTCACATTCGCGAAAGCGAATGCGAATATTCACTTTCAAACAAAGTGCTCATAGAAGACATTCTGTCACACAGGTTTCACATTTCGTGTCAGCCAAGTTTAAAATGAACATAGCTGTATAGTGCATTATTTAGTTAGTATAATTTATCAATCCTTGTCCTTGTGGATTTCTTTGTTAGCAAAGGACTGCCCTCCTCTTCAATCAAATGCAGCTCTTGCCTTGAACTTTCTTCTGATCATTTGCCTGTAATAGCTCACGTCAACTCTTCGGTGGAAAATATAAAAAAGATCTGCAGACTGCATAATAAAAGAACTAACTGGGCATATTTTCGTGAACTTGTTAACAATACTCTGAATGATAAAATACCCCTGAAATCAGATGAGGATGTGATTGACGCTGTGGAACATTTTAACAAAACGATTCAGGAAGCAGCATGGGCAGCAACTCCCGTCCAAAGTGTGACAAGTCAAAATCCAAACAATTATCCCAAAGCCACTTTCGATTTGTTGAAAGAAAAACGTGAGGCTAGAAAACTCTGGCAGACCACAAAATATCCTGAACACAAAAGAAAGTTTAACGAAGTTGTTAAAAAACTCAAAAAATTACTTGCTGAACAGAAACAAATTAGTACAGAAAACTACCTCAGAAGCCTCGACGCCACACCAGCCACTGACTATTCACTTTGGAAAGCAACAAAAAAATTGAAAAGGCCAGTTTTTTACCAGTCAGCTATTAAAAAATCTGATGGTACCTGGGCAAAAAGTGACAAGGACAAAGCCGAAGTATTTGCGGAACATCTATCAAAAGTATTTACTCCAAACGATGACTGTGGATCCTCGAAGCTTAACGAAGTTTCGAATGTACTTACTCAAACTCATCAAATGGACCTACCCATTAAGAAGATCTCTAAAGGGGAAGTAATTCAATCCATTAAGAGACTTGACGTTGATAAAGCTCCAGGATATGACTTGATTACAGCCAAAATCTTAAAAGAGTTGCCAGACACAGGATACAAATATCTTACTCAGCTGTTCAATGCCTGCCTTTGGAGAAATTTTATCCCACCACAGTGGAAGGTGGCTGAAATTATCATGATTCCTAAACCTGGTAAAGACACTACTGATGTTAAATCTTACCGGCCAATCAGTCTCCTTCCCACAACGTCCAAACTACTCGAAACCTTGTTTCTGAACCGCCTGGCTCCGGTTATTGCGGAAGCCAAATTAATCCCAGAACACCAGTTTGGCTTCAGACCCTCCCACAGCACAATAGAACATGTGCACAGAATCGTAGAAAAAATTAACGAGACCTTCGAAAATAAGTGGTGGTGCTCTGCTGCCTTTCTGGACATCTCACAGGCCTTTGATCGGGTCTGGCATGACGGACTTCTATTTAAAATCCTGAAGAACCTACCATTGAATTATTATCTCTTCATAAAATCTTACCTCCATAACCGACATTTCTACATCAAACATGGTGATAGCGTTACTAAACTGTATGAAATAAAGGCCGGAGTCCCTCAGGGCAGTGTGATGGGTCCAATGCTCTATCTGATCTACACATCCGATCTATCGAATACAGAACACGTTCTAACTGGGACATATGCCGATGATACGGCGGTGTTAGCAGTCGACAAAACAGCAGCTGAAGCGTCTGCCAAGCTCCAGAGAAATCTAGACAAACTATCTTGCTGGCTAAAAGATTGGAGAATAAAAGCCAACGAAACAAAATCTGTGCATGTTACATTTAGCTTGCGGCGTGATACTTGTCCAGAAGTCGAACTCAATGAAGTCAAAATACCACAATCTGATGAAGTACTTATACATACTTGATGAAGTACATATATAATACTTGGGCGTATACCTTGACCGTAGACTGACATGGAGAAAGCATATCCAAACAAAAAGAAAAGCACTTGATCTGAAACTCCATAATATGCATTGGCTAATGGGTCGAAAGTCACAACTTAGTTTAGAAAACAAGCTTCTTCTATATAAAGGCATACTAAAGCCTATTTGGACCTATGGTATCCAGCTGTGGGGAACAGCATCCTCATCCAACATCGAAATTTTGCAGCGATTCCAGTCAAAGACCCTGCGAATGCAGCACTGAAGCACCCTGGTTCGTAACAAACAGGCATCTCCACAAAGACCTGAAAGTTGAGCCTGTCAAGGAGGAAATAAAAAACAGTCTGCAAAAATATTCTAAAAGATTAAATCACCACCCAAACCTCCTGGCTAGGGAGCTGATGAGCAAAGAGCCAAACTCCACCTTCAAAAGGTTGAAAAGACGTGCTTCTCATGACTTGATACCATGAAGAGCTAACACCGATTTGGACGTATGCCCACCACTTCAAATATTTAAAATCCAGCCCAATGTCGAAGAGACAGATTGCAGGACTAAAGACAAAAAAAAAAACATTTATCAGTCAATAAACGTTATTATTACGTACTTTGCCTATCATTCAAACTATCATCATTGAAAAGTGTGAAAACCCTACATCTTTTTGATACTTCGAGCTTCCGTATAAGCGGGACTATTTCGCGTTCTCGACAGTGTGAATATTCTGCGGGCACGTAAGTATAGCTCCTGCGACTACGACCTGTGAACAGAGTAATATCCGTTTACTGGAAATCGGTAACATTTTAATCCATCTTAGCATCACCTTTTGGCGAATCAAGATCAAATCATTCAGGCCATGGAGCAGCAATTGCGGAACTTCAAAGAAGATTCCGCCTATGTACCACTACTGTACATGAAGTTTAAATAAATAAATAAATAAGATTCAGCAGAACGTAAGACTCCGGCCAACATCAAGAAACGTTTGCAAACCCTGAATACATACTGGCGGGAGTTTCAAGAGAATCATGTTAGATTATGTGAGTTTGAAGATCGTGGTTATACCTACTTTTTGGAGAACTACTACAGCAAGACGATGACTCTCTACAATAAAGCTCGAGACATTATCCAACAACACAAACCGCCTACCAGTTTAAAGAAGGAGGGTAAGTCGCCAAGCGCTCCAGCAGTTCGTATATCAGACACTCGCAACCAAGAAACTGCGGATGAGCGACAGCAAACAGACATTGTCGGTTGATCCAGATCAGCCGGAAATCAAGCCTAGTGGAAGCCAATCCACATTATTATTCAAGAATATTGTCTCTCGGAGAAATACCAGTAAATTAGAGAAAAAACTGAGCGTGCAGAAGAGTAACTTTAAGGCTTTATCAAGGGCAATCGAAGACGTGGACATATAGAGCCTCTCCGAAAAGTGGAAATTCAAAGATGTGCTCAGAACCATTCAGACAAAATGGTCAATCATCGACTCCCTACACTTGGAAATTGATAGTGAGATGTACTCGGAAGATGAAGACTATGAACAAGAATATAACAAGTTCATACTTATACAACTGTACACTGACATCAAAAAGTTGGTTAATAGCAAGATGTATTCCGTTTCGTATCGGAAAAGTTTTACACCGAAAATTGAAATACCTACATTCTCCAGGAACTATCACAAATGGATATCATTCAAGGACTTATTCCAGGAAGCGGTCTATAACAACAAATCAATTCCAAGTGCCCAGAAGATACAGTTATTAAAAAGTAAGCTGAAAGGCGAAGCTAAATGAATCATTCAACATCTCAATATTAGTTCTGAGAACTACCAAATCTGCTGGGACATCTTGAACCATAGATATAAAAACGACAGATTGATTTTTACCTCTCACATGAAAATACTGCTGTCAATACCTACAATGCAAAACCAAGTCGACACACAGATCAAAAACATGTTCGACACCATCAATGAATGCATGATCGCCTTGAAAAATCTTGGCATAAATGTAACTGCCATGGGGCCAACGGTTGTGCATTTACTTACACTAGAGGATAAAGCAGTGTCTTTAAGTCGCGGGCGGCATGTTGAATTCCGAACGAAACGTAGGTTGCTAATTTTAATCCCGAACGACAGTGAGGGATTTATATAATAAACACCCGCGCATCGCGAGGGATTTATATAATTAACACCCGCGCATCACGAGGGAGTTAATAAAAAAACCTGAGTGAAGTGAGGAATTCAAGCCGCCCAAGACAAAGATAGCTTTATCCCCGTGTTGGATACTCTACTTTTAACACCATCTGTAAGATAATTAAAGTTCTGCTGTCAATTTAACTTTCTGCACAATAACGTCATAAATATACCTGTATCTATATGGAGTATAAACAATATTTCGGTAATCGATATATTATAATAGTACTTATTGTAAATACATTTCACTTTTACATCGATCTCCTGAAAAAAAACGTCATTTGTGGCTATGACGTTTGTTGCACCCGATGTGCGAATTGTATTTACTATCAGTATCAATACTTAAATAACGTTCTAATTTATTTTTACAGTCAATGGAAAACGAACATACTCACGAAATAGGCATGATTCAACAAGATATCGCCAAGTTGCGGTCGAGCCACGAGAGAATGTTGCAAGCTTTAGAAGCTGATTTCAATGTCAGACTTATTGGCGAGTACGACAGATACCAGGTGACTATAACTATAAAACATACCTACTTTAAAGGCGATTTGTGACTGTCATATTTTTGCATGTTTGATACTCCTTCCTTGTTTGACACACAGGTGGATCGACATGATCCAACCGCGATGCTAAAACCACCTGTCAAAGATTTATTTTTGTAAAAGGGACTATTTAATTTCCTTTTATATCAGGGTCTAAAGCTTGAGTAATAAAAAGAGTACAATTTATTTTTTGCTGTCTCATTTTCGAATTTATGAAAGAAAATAGCCACGCTGATGTGCTTTTGCCCACGTCTAAATTAGTCCAAGCTACGCCTCTGCCCGTCAAATAGTTTTCTACATTCAAAAGCTAATCTTCTTAAAATTATATAAATGTTGTTTAAAGAGTCTTGAAGACAAAACGGCTCGAATGAGAAAAGATTATGAGGAGAGGCTCGAGGCACTTGCTGAGAGCAAACGAAAAGCGCTAAGGGAAATGAATAATATGTTTGAAGCGAAATTGGAGGAAAAAGACTTTATGCTGCAAGAGGTGAGTATTACTTTATCAACGTCATTTGAATGAATTTGCATACAGGTAAGCACGAGGGTTAGACCATGTGTTGATTTGTAAAATTCACTCTATTCTGAACCTGAAGGTGGTACAAAAAAAAGTTAAGCTAGAACTATATCAGACCAACGCACACGTGTAATATGGCTGAATTATACGTAGAATGAAGTGTAGCTCTATAAATCTAGTTTCCGTATAAAACGTATGGAGAAAAAATTCCGAGGGTACCTCCAAGTAAACACAACTTTTTGTTAGCTCTAATTTTAATTTAATTTAAAAATAGTTTATGTACAGGCTTATTTGTAAAACTAGCTATCTTTTAGGACTACGTTAAGAGACTCCTTTTCCACTCGCTTATCGTCAACATCGAAAATGGTTTAAAAGCTGGTTACTTCATCTAACGCAATCCAACGCGATGTTTGACGAAAAGGCAACGCAAAAAAAGAAAGATAACGCCTGAAAACTCTGTTAGTATTTGATGATTCCGACATTTACTCGAATATTTCACAAAACTTGCTCCAGGAAATAGTTTTTTTTCAACCCTTAAAGTTTTTGGAAAAAGTTGTCGTCATTTAGAATTTTAATAAAATTTGCAAGGCTTAGTCTTACTTTTTTGATTTTTTTAATTTTTAGGCAAATTATGAAGTGTCAAAGTTCATACAAAATAGGAGATTTTCAGAGGTCTTTACTGGATTAGTTTTACACAAATTTAGAAATTGATTTCAATATAAGCCTAGACAATATCCACAAGATACTGTGTTTCCAAAATATCTAATGAAAAATGTGTAATAACGTCATAATCGGTTATAAGCAGTTGTATGAAAAACAATGAAAATGTGTGTCGAAATGAAACACCATAAACAACGGTGTAAGTTAGATCTTCGAACGCGTCGTCAAATAAGACGTCTCGTTCAAAGAAATGATTGACCTGCAAACTTTTTGCATACGAGTAGTTACATTTAACTTTGATCATTTTCTACATTGTTGGTCACTGAATTTTTTTTTGTTTGTAATATTTGTATCGTCACGACATTACGTATTTGTGTTTTTAGGGTTCCGTAGTCAACTACGAACCCTTATAGTTTCGTCATGTCTGTCTGTCTGCCTGTCCGTTCGTCCGCGGATAATCTCAGTGACCGTTAGCTATAGAAAGCTGGAAATTAGTACCAATATGTATATCAATCACAACGACAAAGTGGTAAAATAAAAAGTATAGGTATTTAAAAATTAATAGGGGTTTATTCTTTTGGTAATGTTAATATATTCGGAAATAAACGCCCCAAAAATTTAAAAAAAATGTGTGCCTCTAACTTTTGAACCATGAGTTTAGAAAATATGAAAAAAATCTCAAAAGTAAGAACTTTAAGAAGAACTTGAACTTTTTTAAAAATATTTTTCTTTAATAAAGACTTACTGCGGAAATTATTTAGAACTTGATGGGATGAACAGTTTTTGAAAATTTGTACAAAATAATTTCTGAACTAAGTTTTTAATTTGACTATATATGCAAGCATTTTTTTTAACTTTTTTTATATATTTTATAATGCTGAAAGTATTCTCTTTCAAATAAAAAAAGAATGATTAAAATTGGGGCGGACGGGAAACTACAGAATCCTACACTAAGCATGGTCCGACACGCTCTTGGCCGGTTTTTCCGATTTTCTTTGACATTGACACGACTAGACTGTATTATAAATTGATGTTAAATTGTTCGTTTGGAAATCTTTCTAGATTTGTGTCGAGTTAGATATTTGGATGTCGAGTGCATCGAGTATCTTTGAAATAACAGTCAAATAACTGTTATTTTAATATCTGTTTATTAAATATATTATTATTAGTTTATGTTATATTGTATATTTATTATTATTATTTTACACTTGAGTCATGTTTGATAACGATGATAAGCAGTTTTGTTTCCTGTTCTTTTGTCGATTCATCTGACGCGAGCAGCTATTGTAGTGCATTCATACATCTACGTGACCATGTCTTCTCTACTTTTTCTAGCAATGTTAAATTGTATTAATGTTGTCCATATAAATGCTCTAAAGTGTTCCTGCTCATCACTCTGATCCAGGAACCGCATACCGAAAAAATATCGGTTATAACGGTTAACGGTATGACGTCATACCTTTTTATTTCGATACCTCAAAATAACGGTACCGTTATTTTTCACTACCGAAAATCACGATACCGAAATTTTCCTCTACCGTAAAATAACGGTACCGTTATTTTTTACGCTACCTAAACCTTTAATATTAAGGTACCCGTTGAAACCCCCACTACCGCGCTCTTTTGTCGTACTGCGGCTGGCTGCCCGTTACCAGTTTTCACTCGTTACGCCGATTCCGTGCGTTTGTCTTTTTACCCGACAACGGCAAAGCCAAAGGAGAGTTATGATTTTGACAGGCTTAAGGCGAGGTTCTATTCATTTTGAACTTTTTTAAACCTCTGTAAATCCACAAATATGAATGGTCCCATTTTTTTTCAAAATCCAGTTCTGATGATGGGATCCCTAAGGAATCGAGGGAACTCCTCAAATATTACAGGCAACTATATAGTTATTTTGGTATTTTTATCAGGACTTACGCATTTACAGTCAAAAAGTGACATTTGATGAATTAGTGTAATGTTGAAAATAGTATCATCAAAGCGATCTGATGATGATGAAGCTGTAAGGTAGGCATTGGAACTCCGTAGCTAATCAATGTATTCTAGCCGTGTTTGGGCTTATTAGATTGTCATGAGATGCACTTTGGCTATAAGGTACTATCAAACTGATGATGATGGAGCCGGAAAGCGTAGGGCGGACACGGGAACTTCATAATAAAACAATGTAACCCAAGCGGGTTTGGGTTAATTGGAATTGTCAAACACCTACTTCCGAAATTAAAGTTATTTTGATCGTTTTAGTGTAGTTTTTTTAGTGCAGTCGGTTATTTTATTTTTCTATTTTTTTTTTTAATTTGTTTAAGTAGTTGTAGTTATTTTGAAATACTTTATTTAGTAGTTATAGGTTAGTTACATTGTTAGTCTTATAGAAGTTAGTTTGTTAGGTATTATAATTTGTTTAATTTATTATTGAAAATAAAAAATGGGTAATAAAAAAAATCATATAGGTAAAAAATTAAAACCTAAGGCTCGAACAATGTTATTCGAAAACTGGTATACGTACTATCTATGTATTTCTTATTATTATTATTTCAATGTGTGTAAATTACTGTGGGTAATTTGCACACATTATTTCAACAGTTCGGATTAACAAACGAATCAACAATTCGGTTTATAAAACGCTAGGCTAACACACGAGACCTTTGTGGCGACACTTGGGGGAGGCCTATGTCAAACAGTGGACGTCTTTTGGCTAAAATGTTGATTATAATGAGGCTAACTTTCCCCGTGCTAGGCTAATGCACAAGACCATTGTGGCGACACTTGGGGGAGGCCTATATCAAACAGTGGTCGTCTTTTGGCTGAAATAATGATGATATTGAGACTAACTTTCCCCACGCTAGGTTAACGCACGAGATTATTGTGGCAACACTTGGGGGAGGCCTATGTCAAACAGTGGACGTCTTTTGGCTGAAATGATGATGATAATGAGGTTAACTTTCCCCGCACTAGGCTAATGCACGAGATCATTGTGGCGACACTTGGGGGAGGCCTATGTCAAACAGTGGACGTCTTTTGGCCGAAATGATGATGATAATGAGGCTAACTTTCCCCGCGCCAAGCTAACGCACGAGATCATTGTGGCGACACTTGGGGGAGGCCTATGTCAAACAGTGGACGTCTTTTGGCCGAAATGATGATGATAATGAGTCTAACTTTCCCGCGCTAGGCTAACGCAAGGGACCATTGTGGCGACACTTGGGGGAGGCCTATGTCAAACTGGACGTTTAGTACTTACCTTACAATAATCAAATTCCAAATTCATACCTTCATGCAGTACTACAACCCCGTCGAAACTTGTCTTATTTCAAACAATGTCATTCGTTGTATCAAGTCAGTCTTTTACCTACTGCAGAACGGCACGGCGGGCGGCAGTAATATAACGTGCGGCGCGGCGCACTCTACGCCGATCGCAATACACTTGTCGCGAGAGCTGGCAACGTCGCAGGTCATAGGTACCTACTCTCACGAGAAATAATTCCGGTACCGAAATTATTTCGGTTGAATAAAGGTTAAATAAAGGTATAACGGTACCTAAAAAAAATAGCGGTATCGTTATTTTATAACGGTAGCGTAACCGCAAATCTTAACCGGTTTCGGTGTACCTTTAAAATAAAGCGGTACATACCGGTAGCGTAACCTTATACCGTAACCGAAAACGGTCTCTGCTCTGATCTAATATCTTCTTTCGACTGAGACCTTATTCACGCTGTCTTTGTTTTAAAAACTTTTCTCAAGCCTATGCTTCCTTCAACATAATACTTGTTGCCTGGCTGTAAACTTGTGCTTAAAGACAGAACTGACAAGGGCTGCGGAGGAGTTGCCATCTATCTCCGTGGAGACATTCCATGCAAAGTAGTTGATCAGTCCCCAAGTAATTATTTTAAATCTGCGGAACACCTGTTTATTGAAATCACTTTTAATCGCACTAATCTACTTTTAGGTGTTTACTACAGTCCTTCCTGTCATATTGATTACTTCTCTTCTTTTAAATCAAACTTAACCACTTAGCAAAAAAATTACCACGTAGCATTAAATTTACCATGTAGCATAGCTCAGCAGTAGGCTTCGTTTTAGGATTTTTTAAATATAAAGAAAGCACACGGGTCGGCACACTTCTATAATTTTCTTTGTTGATTATACGAGCTTCTCTTATAAAAATCACTTCAATACTAAAAAACAACACATGTCTTTTTCTACAAATATTCAAAACTATTCTAGAATGCAAAATCCTTAAAAAGTATATTTTACAAGCCAGTCTGTTGGCTATATAAAAAACAACTCATACGACCTCCTTTCGATATCACCTTACCATAGTCCTGAGAGGTGGCCAGGGTTTTACAAATAACCCTGTATAGGTAGTATGTTTATACGTATTGTCTGCTGTGCACATATCTGTGTAGATTATTTTAATTATAAAGGTGAGTATAAACTACAACATTTACTTGTAACAGAACAACGAGCCGCTCTATGATATGTTCTAGTGTATCATCCTTTTACGAACGAAACGTCGAGCACGCTCGCCTCTTTGTTACAAACCAACGAACATATTGGTGTAACATTTCGTCGAGCGTATTGGTGTAACATTTCGTCGAGCGTATTGGTGTAACATTTCGTCGAGCCACGAGTGCGGGCGATGCGCGGTTGCGGGGTGACATATAAAAAAAAAATAAACGCAGGGTACAACGAAATGTTGGTAAATGCACACTCGCTGTGAGCATTTACCCGTAACATAACGCGAGCATTCGCAGGAACGTTACATTGGAAATGCTAAGGAAACTGAGCTTTTGCCTGTATTGTACCATTCGTAAGAATGTTACATTACACAGAAATGCTCCAGAAAATGTTGTAGTCTATACTCACCTTAAGATTCATTGTTCATCTATGTTAAGGTCATGCATCTCGACACACATTTTCACAGTTTTTCATACAACCGCTCATAACTGATTATGACGTTATTACATATTTTTCACTTCATAATTTGCCTAAAATTAAAAACGTCAAAGAAGTAAAACTATAGAAGCTTTGCAAAGGATCATGTTCAACGATGTATGGAAATCCATCTTAAGTTGAAACACAATAAATCTTCATTTATTATAGACTACGTTTTATGTACTATTAAATAAAAGTGTCAATTTTCACACATATATCCGAGATTTAATTCATGAATCCCCAAGCGACACCCGGTGGCCGCGCATCTATTGTCTTACTATTGTGTCTCTAATTGACGGTATCTGAAGGGTTAAAGTAATTAAACAAATTCGAAGATAACCTAAAAATTATGTCTTAATTCGGAAACACAACACAAAAACGTCCTGGCGTAATAAAACACAATTAAATATGAAAACGTCCTGTCATAAGTTGCATGAAACACGCAAAGTTGTTTAAAACAAACACACCAACGAATTTCCGTAAGTATTACTATTTAAGTGGAGAGATTAATCGCGGTGACTATTTTCAATCGACACATAAACACTAATGGCGGCTTCGCTTCCGCAGGCGCCGGCTTAGGGATGGCGATCTAGAATCGATTTTATAGGTCAAGTAATTTGTTTTTGTTTATCGATCATAAACAATGAATTATGGATTTTTTTAGTCGATTTTAGAAACTTGAAAACGAGTTTCATTGTTTTTCCTGCGGATTGCAACTTATTTTGTATTCGATTATTCATTACATTTGACTAATTATATGCTGGCAGCACGAAAACGAATAAGTGATTATCTAAAGTAAAGCTGTCGATGTAGAATAATCGCAGGAACAGCTTTCTAGTTCAGTCCGTGATCAGATGCACAATTTGCCTCTTGCAATATTGTAGCGACAAGAAGTGTAACCAAGATATTTTTACATATTATTATAGGTATCATGATTTAAAAGGACGGAATTTCTTGCACATTATCCATAGAGATTTTTTTTAAGGTTGGAAATAATCCCGCTCTAGGAAATCGATCTATCAGAAATTAATTTATTGCTGAATCGATTCTTTCCTGCGATTCGGCTACATTTAAAAATCGATCTTGTTTAGAAATAACCGCCTTCCCTACGGGGACGTCTGTCATCTACCTTTTTTTTTTTTCTCGACGGGGAAAATCATCTTTGACGAAACCCGCTCTTGGGTGGAGTGGGAGACAGTGTCAGACTCTTACTGACTAAAAACCCCGCGCCGTTCCTTCTAGCCTTCATACCGGGGCATGAGCTCCCTTTCGGACAACCCTGTCCCCAGTAGGCTTCGACCCAGCTGGGCCCCTCCTGCTGCTGACAACTCCTTGAGGCGCGCGGGAACAGTGCGCGCCGTCGACGTCTTAGACTCGGTCCATTACCGGACCATCGGACAGCGAGCTACCCATAGCTCGCCGTCCGCGAGCCTGCGTCTACGGTGGCCGGAAATCGGGATCGGAATCCCGGCGACGGCGGCGTGGGCGCCGTTGCCTGATGCGGTCGGCCTCCTCCTTTGCAAGCATTACTGCTTCGCAGAAGGAGGCGACCGCCTGCCATTCCTCCTCGCTCCGGACCATGGCCTCGACCAGGGCCCGGCGCGAGAGGTCTCCGCCGCCGATCGCCCCCACGAGGGCACGGCGATGCTCCGCCCAGGCAGGGCACACCTCGACGGTGTGCTCCACCGTGTCCTCCGGGCGTTGCGCACAGTGGCGACACCCGGGCGTCTCTTCCGCCTGAATCCGATGCAGGAACCTCCTGAACTTGCCATGTCCGGTGAGGGCCTGCGTCATGCGGAAGGTAAGGACGCCGTGAGGTCTTTCCAGCCACGCCTCAAAGAGGGGACTTACCGCCATAATCGTGGCGTGCCCATCTGTCATCTACCTTGACAGTTGCATCTGCATGAGACGAAACACAAAAATAATTATTTTCACAACGGATCTATGAAATACGTATTATATAGTACCTACGTTATGATAATGATATTAGTAATTATTTAGCTATTTATGAGTTTAATATCATTTTTGTGATGTTTTTATGTAAAGGCTCATACTTACGCAACTAGTACAAATGAAGAGAACGAAACGTCCATCATGACTATACTACGGCAATGTACCTAGCAACCGTTTATTTACTATTTACCTTAAAATCATAATTCCGGATACGAAAACAAAATTCCTGAAGTGAAAAGCTTGTAAAAAATAAGCAAATAATTTGTATATTAATTTGGTTTTCATACGTGCAATTTTTCAAGACTGCTTTTGGTCAATCTCCTTTTTATTAAGATTCTAAATGACGACAACTTTTTTCAAATCTTTTAAGGGTTCAAAAAAAACAGCTATTTCCTGGAGCAAGTTTTGTGAAATATTCGAATAAATCTCGGAATTACCGAATACTAACAGAGTTTTCAGGCATTATCTCCCTTTTTTTGCGTTGCCTTTTCGTCAAACATTGCGTTGGATTACGTTAGATGAAGCAACAAGCTTTTAAATTATTTTCGATGTTGACGATAGACGAGTAGAAAAGGACCCTCTTAACTTAGTTTTTTTTTGTGCAATTGGTTAAGTTATCCTCTTATTATATAATTTCTATCCTATATTGCTGTAAGAAAACCCAATTTTGGTTTTTCCCAATTTGGGAAAAATACCTACCTGCTTCCTATCGACAATTAAATGTCGATTGTGTTTTTTTTATTTTTGTCTGGAAATCGTTTTTAACTTTATTTAACTTTAACCTATTCACTGCTTTTTACCGACTTCACAAAAAGGAGGAGGTACTACGTTCGGCTGTTTGTATGTTTTTTTTTTTTTGTATGTTTGTTCGCCGAATACTCCGCCAAATGTGGACGGATTTTCTAAATTCTTTTTTTGTTCGAAAGTAGATAGTTCTGAGGTGGTCCCATTATCACCAAATTAGGATCTGATGATGGGATCTTGGAGAAATCGAGGGCAACCTTCAAATTTTATAGGCTCACTTATTGATTTTCGCATATTTTATGAAGTATCTTGTGTGTTTGCGTATGGTCGTCACCATCTCAGGTAGCTGGGCTGATGATGGAAGGTACAACTCCTTAACAGTAAGAAGTTACTCGAACAGGCAAGGACTGTTTTAGTAAATTGTTTTGATGTTTGATAGGGCATTTGCCACATTTGGTCTCATGATCATGTCATGACCTGATGCTGCAGTCAGGATAGTCTGCAGAGTACCTAAGTCCTCGACAACAAACAGCAGATATATCGAGTTTAGGCTCATTGAAAACGGCTCGATGTGTGGATAAACGTACTGCTAATAAAGAACACCGAAGTACATAGAGACCTGATGCTGAAGCCAGGAGCATCAGGAAAAGTACAAACCTTGAAATTACAGCACCGTAGTCGTGTTTGGGCTCATTTTAAACAGGACTAAATTTTAAGTTCATTGCAATGTTGACATAAATCTGGCCTGATGCTACAGCCGGGATTATCAGCATCTAGTCTAATGACTGATTGAAAGATTTACCTTTCGGCTTCATCATCAGATCAGTTCGATATATCCTTTCCCTCTCCAGCATCTAGTCTAAGGACTGTTTGAAAGAAGAGGGGGAGAGGATATATCGAACTGATCTGATGATGAAGCCGAAAGGTAAATTAATGTAATCTAACCGTGTTTGGGATTATTAGAACCGTTATGAGATGCGCTCTGACTATAAGGTATTTAAGTTTGACTGAGGGGTACTTTTTAGTGGTGGTACCATAACTAAAAAGTGTAAAATAGAAAAAACCTTTTTACAAAAAAAATATAACCGACTTCAATGATAAAAAACACTGAAAAGTATCAAATAACTTTAATTTTGGAAGTCGGTGTTAAATAACGAAGAGACTAAACTATTATAGAAACACCGACTTCCAAAATTAAGGTTATTTGATACTTTTCAGTGTTTTTTTACATTATGTTTTTTTATCACAGTTACAAGAGCATGCAGATATGGAGAGAAAAGAACATGAAACTATTAAATCGTCAATCGAAGAGGATGCCGATCGAGAAATTATTGAAATCCGCACAGCATACGAAGTTCAGTTGAAGGAGGAAAAGGACTCGAATGTGCGACTTAAAGGAGAGACTGGCCTTATGAAAAAGAAGTTAATAAGTGCACATAAAGACATTGATGAATTCAAACATCAAATAATGCAGTTAAAAGGTATATTTATTTATTTGATTTATAAGCAACACAAAGTATAAAGGCTAATTCTACACACACACACACGTCTTCATTCTATTTACTTACGGAGGGTGCTTCTAGGTCGCCCACGAAATTCAATATTGTTACGAGTCGATTTCGCCTCGTTACATTATATCCGATCTCGAAGTCGATTTTTGCTTAAAATACCTATTATTAATACCATAAAATTAAAAATTAGCTGTCAGAGTTTGACATTGTCAATGGTCACTTTATAGAATAGAATAGAATCGTTTATTTCTGAGTACATTGTAGGTACATCAAGATCTTAATATTAAACGGAATCACATACTACCTTTGTTGGTGTAGATTTATTAAATGAGTATATAATTTACAAATTTACATATTTAGAGATCATGCAATATTTAATCTGATTTCTAATTAAACAAAAAACAAAAAAATAATAATAATATGCGTAACTGTATGGACTGCGTTATTTTTATGCGTATATATTTAAAAATGAGATTTCAATCCATTTTTAAGCCCAACTTTGATCAGCGAGCAGCAATTTTGCTAAAATTTCCAAATCCGTGACTATCGTTGCTAATTTAAACTATTTTTAACTTTAAAGTTTATTGTAACACACTCGAGCGACAATATTTCGAGGAATTTCACCATAGTTTTGCTGATGTGACTCTTCGCCTTTCCGTTGTTTTATTGGCGCACAAGGCATAATTTCGAGAGAAAAACGCCGTCCGGCGTTTTTATAATTTTTTCCAATCACTTTTCTCGCTGGCAGATTAATTGTCCAATCTCTTACTAAGTTTATCCGTTTAAATAGTTTTACGTTTGTCGCTCCGCCCAGGGACATTGAAGTAGTTTCATGACTTTGTTTGATACTATTGCATCTTATAATTTATTAGTACGAGGGATGCCTTTTAAGTTTTGTCGTTTAAAGAAAAAAAACACAACTAGAACCTTAAAGTATTATTTATTGTTTTTTAAAGTATTCATCTCGAAGTTTAGTACATTTTTCCATTCGATCGAACCAGTTTTTAAAACACTTATTCTACTCCAAAGTCGGTATGTCCAAAATGGCCGACTTGAAAGCGTTGACTGCTTCTTCACTGGACTGGAACCTTTGCCCACTAAGAGTTTTCTTAATTTTAAGAAATGTAAAGAAATCGTTAGGGCTTAGGTCAAGACTGCATGGGGATAGTCAAGAATTTCTACGTTTTCTTGCTTCAAATAATCAATTGTTTTACCAGCGGTATGTGAGCTTGCGTTGTCATGGTGTAGGATGATGCGTCGCTTTGGGTTAGATTTCCGAACTTCAGCGATGACTTGTGGTAAAAAAAAATAGTATACGACTCTGAATTAACCGTTCTACGAACTTCAAGCGCAATTCTTGCAACGTGACTGGTTTTCGCCACGAACATAGCCAACATCTTCTTCGAAGTGCTTCGAGAGCGAAAAACTTTAGTCGGCTTTTGCTAATCTCGGAAGACCCTGGTTGTGGATTGCTCTTTGAAATCAGGGTCGTAGGCATAAATCCAAGATTTGTCACCACTGATAATGTCGTAGACGTGATTTGACTCTCCTCGCTTGAACCTTTGGAAAGATTTCTTACACCATCTGACGCGGGTCGCCTTATAATCATCGGAAACCAAATGCGGAATCCATCGGCAAACTAGCTTTCTCACACCAAGCTCTTCATACAAGATCTTTTGAATGGTTGTCCGTGAAATGCCTAATAACGCTTCTATCTCCCGATATGTCACATGCCGATCTTCGAGTATCAGTTGTCTCACAGCAACGATGTTTTCTTCAGTAAAGGCGGATTTTGGACGTCCTTCACGAGATTTGTCACTAATACTAGTATTCTAAATACCACGCTAGAATTCTAAATACCAGCGATCGACAGTCCGTAGACAACGAACTTCATCATACAATACAGATCTTAACTCTTCAAAACATTGAATCCAAGTTAGGCCTCTCCAAAAGTTGTAAAAAAATATCGCACGAACTTTTTTTTTTTTTCTTATTCATTTTTGTGCGCGACTTGATAGATTCAAATTATTTCAATTGTTTTGCCATTCTAAATTCAAACAAATTTGAAAATTGAGCAATTCAAAATTCAAAACTAGCGAGAAATATTTAAACGACAGAACTTAAAAGGCGGCATGCCTAGTATTAATTTAGTTAATTCCTGTAAACAATTTAAATTCTTTTGATATTTTGTGTAACACAAGCTCTGCTTAGCTTGGGACTAGACCGCGTTGTTAATAATAAAATAGTTGTTAAATAGATAATTGTGGAATATTATAATATGTATATAACATATTATTATTACTATAATTATGGCGGAAGAGAGGTTGAACAAAAAGGTTTTAACTACAATATAGCACTAGTGCATAATGGTAATAAAAATGTCACAGTTTGGTAACAAATGCCATTGTATACCTAAGTGCAGTGCAATAAGAGTCACTTTATGAGTATTGAAAAGTATTTTCATGAAAAATTAAGTGACAGCCACTTCATAAAAGAACTACTTATAGCTAACAATTTTTTCTATATTTTCTACTTAAAGGAGTCGAAATAATACCATATAAACGTTCTGGCGGGTAAAAAACGTTAAGTTTTTGTGTACAGTGTTCAATAACACTGCCACAGAAATAAACTTTATTCTGCATACGATCAGCTTTCTGACAACATCATGCATGACACATATACATATTACAATATTCTTATTTTATTTTTATACTGTTAAAATAAAACGTATTTGTTTATAATCACATTAATTTATGAATATATAAATACGTAACACTAATGTGATGTGAAAGCATACCAACATTGTAGATGCAAACCAATATTAATTATAATTTACATTTTTTTTTAGCTCGCTTATGTTAATTGGTACCTACTAATTAACTTAGGGGACAATCTTCATTCAAACGACATCTTTATTTAGAGCATTCGATGGAGTTAACAGTTTTTGTCAAAGCGGTCTATCTACTAATCTGCTGTTACCAAGATGTATAACAAGTACATCTTGTTATATATCTTTTATCAGCTGAACAATCAACTTGAGTTTTTACCGGTTTTTTGTTTGCCCACAAATCCAATTCGTTCCACTTTTGTGAGGATGTAATCCATGGCAGTTAGAAACTATGGTGATGATACTGTTGTCATACCTTCTGCTATAATGCAATCATTTCGTTTTCTTTCCCTCGAAGTGAAGCAACATGTTTGGGGCAGATCAGAGCATATCTTTTTTACTTCCAGTCGTGAATTTATTAATGTAATATGAACTAACCAAAACAATGATATTTATAGCTGAACACAAACAGTTTCAAAAAGTTATTTCAAGTCTGGAACGTGACGTTGCCGATTTGAAGAAAGAAATTGCTGAACGGGATAGTTCAATACAAGACAAGGAAAAGAGAATATACGAATTAAAACGAAAGAAACAAGAACTTGAAAAGTATAAATTTGTATTGAACTTTAAGATAACGGAGTTGAAAAATCAAGTAAGTTGAGATACCTTTTCATATTTTACGTCTGGTATCTATTAACTGCCAACTTTCAAATTCAATAATAAAACGATGACGATAAATGTATGTATACGTAGATTGAACCAAAAGAGCGAGAAATAAGAGAATTAATACATCAAATTGACGATATGGAAAATGAGGAGCTAAAATTGTTAAATGCGAAACACGAGCTTGGTACGAATATTAAATAAAATGATTTAATACGGTATTTTTCAACCAATATTAAGTAGGAAAGAAGTTACAGCTGTAAGAAACATAATATAATTTTATTTACCTTTCCATAACAGATAGACCCATTAGAACGCGAGATAAAAGCGAAAAAAATGCGTATACTTAATTTGGAAGTTTCATTGGAAAGTCTTCTAAAGAAAAAAGCATTCCGCGGTAAAAGTAACATTCTTATAATTTCTTATTCAGTTGTAATTTTTTTCGCCAATTTTGTAGTTTACTGCACCTAATTATCATTGAATTTGATATTCACAGTAGCAACGTATATTTTGACGCATGTTATGTTAGTTTTTATAGTAGGTATTATGTTGTTTGGATCAAATCAAATCTTTATGATTTTCTAGTGTAGAGTTTGGTGCCGTAGTTCCTAAGCTTAGAACCGGTACTAATATTTTAAAGGAATAATACATTTTGATACAAGTGGAGAAGTCTGTCATTGCGATCGAGGCCGAATTCAGATTCATAAGGAGCAATGTGCTGAAGTTTAAATGTACACGTGTATCAAACAATGTTTTTTAATACAATTACGAAGAAATAAATAAACGGGGGTTGACCGGTGACTCGTCCGAGACGCCTAGGCTGATACGATAAAAAAAAATTAGTGCGGAGGTAAAATCGCGCCCTTTTCCATACTAGTGCAGAAAACAAATTTGAGCGCCTAAGGGCCCCTTCCAATTACGCGCTAACTGCCGTACGTACGTAACGCTAGGTTCGAGCATGATGTTGTTGTTGAACTGATGCGCGACTGTAGCGCTGCAGTCGCGCGACTTGCATGTCTTATATTTATATGGAATAACAAAGCAGCGGGGTGGCATGCGTCAGCGCTGCAATCGCACTGTCTTTGCTGCAAATTTGAAGGCGGTTTTAAAAACGGTTAGAGTAAGAGCGGGTTTTCGAGTAATTGTATTGAAAAATATTTAACACCTAGCAACGCGGCGTAGCTTAGCTGACATACTTACCTACGTCATCTAGGCTAAGCTCTCGTGATATGCGAGGAATTTGCCCGGGGCGCAGGGATACGTACCAACAATATGTGACGCAGCAAAACGGTAAGAAGCGTAGTGGACTCTGTTTAGCTTTGCGTAAGCATTTACTTACGCATAAATGCTTACCTACATCTAGTTTTGCTAGCCCTTTTTTCCACCAACGATACTAAGCCAGGCAAAAAAAATAAACTAACTAGTACATCATCGACGGAAAGAATATTTAATGGTTACTTATGATTTGTACTCCTACGATATAAAAATAGGATAGTAATATGTTTTATTTTGACATTTTAGAACTTAAGATTACGCAGCTTAATGAAAAATTGGGATCTGCTAAAAAAGACTTCTTGGCCGAAGCCGAAAGAAACTTAACATTAAAAAATACACTAAAGAAAATCAAAATTGATCTTCACAACATGACAGCAGAATTCCAAGATCCAAACAAATTAAAGTCGGCTGTGAAAGTGAGTAAATAGTACTGCAGGTGTTAGCGCAATGCAGCGGTAACACGGTTTGCAAATTATAGATACGTAATGTGCGAATGGTAAAAGTAAATTCTTACCTACTATAATCTAGTAAGTTAGGGGCTATCGATTTATTACGTAAGATGATTTAAAGGGAACATGTCTTATTTTTTCTTACAAGGGGGTAGGAGAGAGTCTTGGTAGTATTTACGTAAGATCACAAAGATACGTAAAGTTAAGATTTGAAAAAGCACGGGCCATAAATTGTTACTTTTAAAAGTAAACATCGTAATGAACCAGACGTATACCTATTTTCCTTTAGATTCTTATTTATTCATAGGTGGGGCGAGTGATTGGCCTATTCATATTTTTTCTTATATAAAGGGGAGAGTCAAAAACTAGTAAAAATCGTCTTACGTAATAAATGAATGGCCTTTTATAAAATGATACATTGATAAATATTTTGAATTTAACAGACACTGTTTCATAAATACGTGGAGGACATTGACTTTATCCGAAGCCGCATAGCGGACGACGAAGCGGTTCGTGAGTTCAACCGTCAGCGTGATCATCTGGAGAAGCAGGTGGCGGGCTTTAAGTTCCAGCTCACTAAGGCTCTAGGAGGATCCAAGAGCGATATTGGCAAAATTATGGACGTACGTGTTTGGTATTTTAACTATTAATTAATTGATTTATTAAAGTTATTGTTCCAAATTATTCAGAATTTATTAATATTCCACAACATTCACACAACGCTATCTATGTAGTCTACTAGTGTATGATGACGGTAGTGGTATGAGTACTAGACAAACTACTACTACTAGTAACTGGTAGTAGTAGATTATGTGACTAGGAGATAAAGCAGTGTCTTTAGATCGCGGGCGGCATGTTGAATTACGAAGGTTGCTAATTTTACTTCCGAACGTCAGTAAGGGATTTAAAATATTATCCCCCGAGCATCGTGAGGTAATAAATAAACCTGAGTAAAGTGAAGAATTTTAGCCACCCAAGACAGCTTTATCCCTGTGTTGGATACTCTACTTTTTACATCATCTGTGAGATTTTTTCATCATTTTTTTATTTAAAACTCATTAGTATACCACGTAGGTATTCTGTTTTGGCTATTCTGTTTGTTTTTTGTTAGTGGCCAGTTTGAATTTCGAATAAACTTGTTCGATGTACGTACATTTTAATTAAATTGTACTGACGATATTTGATGTTCCACATTCAAATCTCATTATTCCCTAGGGATCACCCATACTACATTATCTCCCTAGGGAAAGAATGACTTGCTTTAAGTGAAGGTCACATGACATATAACAGAGCATTATCGAACAAGTGGTGTAAAAACATACTTATATAACTCGAAATACACTTAATATTATAAAGTTTCTTTTTATTATGTTTTTTGTTTGTTTGTAGGAGGTAATCTCTCAAGTACTGGTCCAATTGCTAAAATTTTTACACCGATAGTAAGCTACTTTATTCCTGAGTGGCATAGGCTATATTTTATGCAAGCGGATGAAGACGTGGGCAAAAGCTAGTTAGTTATAGATAAATTATACACCCAGACACAGAATAAATTATCGTGCTCATCGCACAACATATTTATCCTGGGTGGGAATCGAACCCACGACCTCCGGCAAAGCAGTCAGAGCCACTAAACACTAGACCAACAGGCCAGTCCAGTCAATTTGAAATGTTTATAACGACGATGCAATGTAGTTACGTAAACTTATTATTGGCTTCTTTGGGTAAAAATTATCCAAATGACATCCCCCGCTCTTGGGTGGAGCGGCAGATAGTGTCAGACTCTTACTGACTAAAAAATCCTCCCCATTCCTTCTTTCGTCTTCGACAGCCGGGTACGACTACGTGCTGCGCGGCGACTTCACCGACGGAGTCAGCGTGGTTTGCTACGCAGGCGACTGGCTGTTTGTGGTCGCCCTAGCGACACGCGGGGTTGCGATAGTTATTGGTAGGATCCAGCAGTTGGGACTCGAGGTGGCACTGCACAAGTCCGAGGCTATGTTTCCACGGCTCTCAGAAAGTGCCACCACTGGATTCCTGACTTGACCTGACCTGATTGCTGACGCAGCGACGGCGTTTACACTGGTGCCCGATAAAACGCCAAGCACCAAACAATTCCTGAGTAGAGCCTCTGGCAGGAGGCGTCTGGACCCCCAGGTTGGGCAAGAGCCGCTTGAGAGCACGAAACGTTTCGCTTCGTCGTTTATACCACGTACATCGAGGGACTGGAACAGTTTGCTGGCTGCGGTTTTCCCGCCCGATTATAATTTAGGTGTCTTCAAGGTAAGAGTGAATAGGCTCTTAATAAACTAGAGCGCCTCACCATCAACGATTGCATCACTGCTTACCGTCAGGTGGGATCGCACTCAAGATCTAGTTTATATCAATAAAAAAAAAAAAGCAGCCCAGTTCCGTTTGGGAGCCAGACGTCGGAAATGCTCCACGAAATTCCACCAGCTGTCGAGGACGAGTCCATTTCATCGTCGACTCGACGCCGCTGTGAACTCCTCCTACCGTTAATTGGGAATCCGGTGGTGGCGCTTTCCGAGGGCCGTGGAGACTTGTGCAGTGCCACCTCGAGTCCCAACTGCTGGATCCTATCAACGACTAAAGCAACCCCGCGTGTCGCTTGGTCGACCGCCACCTGGTATGACTCTCCAGGACTCTCCGCGCTAGAACCAGCGTGTCGTCTAGCGTGTCGTACTAGATCACGCTGACCACGTCAGGGAAGTCACCGCGCAGCATGTAATCGTACCCGATGTTCCACAGCGGTCCTAGTACCGATCCCTGCGAAACACCGTACATCTCTCGCCATTTCCTCTCTCCCTGATGACCGGGGTAGACTATGTTACCTGGCAAACAGGTAGATCTCGACCACTCGACAGAGGTAGTCGAGCACCCGGTGGTACCGGAGTGCCTTTCGGATCGTACTCTAAGGCAGGGAATGAAAGCCGTTGGCAATGTCCAAGGACACTGCCATATATGACACACATGCCCTGAGACATCGCAACCCCCGTCGTGAGGGCTCGCGTGCGCATTATGACGTCCACCGTAGAACGCATCCTGCGACAGCAAAACTGGCCGTCCGAAAGCACAATAGGAGGCAGGCATTGGCTGAAATCTAGCCTTTTTGGACCGTTTAACATCATCTCCTTAGCCCTCCTTAGCTTGTGATTGGTTGCCAGTTTAACCAAATGCGGTTTAATACCTGAGTTTAACAGACCTTGTTAGACAGTAGCTCTATCTACATCATACACCGGTTACTAGGACTGTTCAACATAAAGCCAGGAATTATAATGAAATTTTAATGGTGCTGATGATAGGATACTCGTCCTTGACTTGATTCTGCCAACTCCTTTCTACCATCGGACAACCCGTTCTTCAGCAAGTATCCACCCTTACATTGTTAAAAGTTCTACGGTTCGGAGTTTCGGAGTAAGCGTTTCGCTTCGTCTTTTATACCGCGTACATCGAAGAACTGGAACAATTTGCCTGCTGGGGTCTTCCCGTCCGATTATAATTTAGGCGTCTTCAAGGCTAGAGCAAATAGGCTCTTAATAAACTAGTGTGCCTCACCATCAACGATGGCATCACTGCGTGCGTACCATCAGGTGGAATAACAGTAAAGCACAGGTTTATATCATTAAAAATAAAATCACAACCACGTCTGTTTCTAGGAGAACTGTACACTGCTAACGGAGGTTAATAATCTACGCACCGAGTTGAAGTCGACTCGGACTCGGTGTTTCCAAATGGAGTCTATCCTGGGCCTGTCAGCGCGGTACATACCGCCGGCCACGGCGCGGGCCAAGCTCAAGCTGATCACCGAGGACCGGCAGAAACTCGATGAGGACTTCAAGCAGAAGATTGAGGCAAGTGAACATTATACAATGCGTTCCAAATAAGATTAGAAAATTTAATGCTGTTTGTAGGGTTCCGTACCTCAAAAGGAAAAAACGGAATCCTTTTAGGATCACTTTGTTGTCCGTCCGTCTGTCTCTTTGTCTGTCTGCCAAGATCTAAACGCGTAAAGGTATCGAGTTGAAATTAAAACCATATACTCAGGTCTTCGGTCCCTTCAAGCTGTGCAAAGCAAGGTCTTATTACACAGGTATAGGAAAAAATCTGAAAACAGAAAATTTGTTGTTACCTAGGTCACAAAAAAAAAGCTATTCGGAAAAATCTTCGAGACTCGGGAATTGTAGTCTGCACGAAACTCTCAGTGCGCGAGTCCGACTTGCAGCCTAGTTTTTATTTAAATACACTCTATCAAATGTTGAGTGCAAAGTACGGCTTATAAAGAATAGTACATTGTAATACTAGGGTAACCGAATAAAACTGCTCCACGGTACTACATTAACAAAAATGAAAAAAAAAAAAATTGCTTCTATATTATATTATATAATATAGAAACAATTTTTTTTTTTTTTTTGTCAACTCGGAACCTCGCTACGCTCGGCCGCCAACTCCTTCTCGGGCCGAAATAAGTAACTTTCTGTCTCTCTTGTCTGAGCTAATTTCGTGATAAAAATTACCGTTTTGCTGAAAATCTGAAACCTTTTTGTTTTTTTCCTGGTCGATTAATGAGGATTTTTTAGATTTTATTTATGATGGTGTTTTGAGCAATCCTACCAATTTTCAGCTGGGTGCGAATTAGTATAACCTCGGATGTCTAAATTTACCGGACTATATAGAAGCAGTTTTGAAGACAATAGCATTATATAATATAGAAGCAATTTTTTTTTTCATTTTTGTTAATGTTAAGTTTTTTTATTTGTTTTTATTGACATTACGAGCATAGCAGTTGATAGTTTGTCATGCTAACTTAAATGTCTCGCTGTTGGTGGCACGTGTTTTGGGTCATTCATTCTCCTTTATAATGAACAGGGACTGTACATTTTCCTCAAAAAATTTAAATGTTTTAATAGGGTACAAACACCTACCCGGTCGTAATCACTGGTATAAGAAGATTATAGTAGCTAGTTATAATATACATATAGCAGTTACCGCACTGACGCACTTTGAACGAGATTATGTAAAGTTACTACCTTCTTTTGCTAACCAAAAGTTCCATTTTTTACTTAAGCCAAAACAAAATGTATAAATCAAAAAGGTGATATATGTAAAATTGACTACCTATGTCTTCGTGTCGCTAATATTTGACTAGGGCTTAACACTTTTTACACAACATTATTTTTTGTTTGCACAGGAAAAGCAAGATGCAATTTTGGCACTGAAGGAAGAAAATGAACGTTTACTCGTCAAAGTTAGGTGTATCGAAGATGGCGCATTTGATGACGAAAAACATACTGCTACTAATTTGTAATGAGGCTAGCAATATGATGGGTTATGCAATGTTATGTTTTCAATAGTCAATAAAGTGTTTAGTAAACTTGTATATGTTTTGATCTTGTCCAAACGCACGTTACCATATTAAAATTACGCCTAATCTATATCGGGCGCTCGCGTGGCTCGACACACTACTCAGACACAAAATATAAATAAATATAGGTACAGAAGTCAATCTACATACAAAGCGCGCTCACACAAGCAACGCACACATAGACACCGCTCACTGACACGATAGGCGAAGTCAGCTCAAAGAGGATAGAAGGTAAAGCGGCCACGCTTTATATTTCGGTTATTTGTAATGGCAAAGCTATATTACTACACTGGCACATAGTAAGCATCCCGCCCCACCCCTCACGCACTATTGCGATAGTGGTCGGTGAAGGCTGATGAATGTAGTGATATATTTATTGTTTTTGCATGATTAGAAAAACAGACAAGTTCGTCCTGTTTTGATTAATTTCGTAAATATACAGGGTTATTTGTTAAACACTAGCAACCTCTTAGGTGCTAGTTAAGAATATCATAAACAACTACTTTTGTTTTATGATAAAAAAACTAAAAAAATAACACATTTACTAGCATAAAGCTGCGGCCTCACGCATAATGCGATGAGCCCACAGCGCTAGTTTTCAGCGTGAGCCGGTCGCTGTGTCGACATAAACACGGTGCAGTGACATAAAAGATGTGGATCGAAAAAACCAAAAATACAGATGAGTTTTAAATAAAAACTAAAATAAATAAATAAGGTGACAAATACATTATGTATTATGTTATGCTCATCACACAAACACTTGTCCTGGGTGGGAATCGTACCCACGACCTCTGGCATAGCAGTCATGGTCACTAACCACTAGTGTCCTCCAACTGTTCTCCTAACATTATCAGGTATCTTGCCTTTTGCATGAATCATTGAATTTAAGAAAAACTAGCGTCTGTCATCGTCTTTACCCGCGTGACTATTTATATAATATAACAAATGTGTAGGAGGAGGATGCTTATATTGTTACCGACTTCACAAAAAGGAGGAGGTACTATATGCGGCTGTTTGTATGATTTTTTTTGCGTGTTAATGTCATCACATCAATATCCTTTAGTGAATCTTAACTATCTTTCACATTACCATACGTAGGTAAGTAAGGATATCTATACTTTCTTTCTTACCCAACAGTACATATTATCAACATAAGATACTATGCTATCCGCTCAATACAAAGTGGAAGTTAGTGCCTTACGAGTAAGTGCACAGCCATTATTATTATGTAATATTTATTCATTAGTTCTTTCTATGAAAGTGGACATCAAGGCCAGAATGTTTTTATATCAGTTTGTACCCTTAGGAATGTCATGCATGGTATTGGATAAGTGTCGACTTCGAATAACAATAGGAACCGTAACTAGCCTCACTAGTTCACTACCATTGTGTACGTAAATATTTTGAGAGCTTACTATACGGACAAAACAGGTAAGGAAAAATAACTAATAATATTATGATACTTTATTGCAAGTGTAGCTGTCTGTTTATATAACATCATATGTCATGTATTTATGCACCAGATTTGTCGGGCATACATACGTAGGTAAGAACGTTGAAGAATAGGTAATACTATGTTCGTGTAGATCCAGGACTGCGGAATTCCTCAGGATCGAGGCTGAGTTGTGGACGCCATTTAGTGTTCCACCTGTGCCTCAATGCAATCCACGGACCAGCAGGGCCGATGCCCGCTAGAGTCACGGAATGTTTAGAAAGAGTTACGGTGGCCCTGGAACGCATTGCGCAACTGAAGGACACAGGTAGGTTTTAGTCAGTAAAAGTACTAAAAGTCTACCACGTCCTGACGGTCCACCTAAGCTGGAGAAGTCATTTGATGATATCTCATCAGAGAAAAAATACGGTGTTGATGTTCAAGAGAGATATCGGCACGGATCTTGAGCGCTCAGCGTCAGAGTGGGGATCGCTTTGCGCAATCCTCTCATTGGCGAGCTAATCGTCGTCGTTGTTAGATACCTGAAGCAAGCACGGGGAACGAATCACGACTGACGTCTATGACGCGATGGCGCGGCGAGCCAATCACTGACGCTCCCCGCCCCCGCGTCTCACTTCGTATCACTAAAGACATTCCCTCTCACTTCACTCACAGCTGGAGGATGATATCTCATTAAAAATATGCTTTTCTAAAGGTGTAAGAATCATATTTATGTATTTTGTTTTAAGTATGTAGGTATTTAAATTTTTCGAAGCCTGATTAACGTTATCACTGATTTTGCTTGAGCTTGACCACTAACTTACCAATAATCAGCCTATCGTAAGCGATGATGTAGTTAACGGCGTGGCACGCTTGCCTAGAAGTAACTTAATTAAGGACACATAGATTGTAACCACGGATATCGGTTGTAACTATCAAGAAACATAGGCTCTGATAGGGAAAGGGAACATCAAACCCAAGGAAGCCTGTGGTGTCAAGTAGATAAGTAATAAATATTGAAATAAACAGACTGACGGAGGCGGAAAGCGTCTTTGTTCTACACAATGTATTGGTTTATCATAATTATCTTTAAAAAAATAATTATTTTGAAAAAAATGCAACCATCGTAGTTGACATTATGAGAGCTCCTTACTCCTCAACATGCTCTTCACTCTCACCAGTATCAGCAGTATCAGAAGATTTATTCCCATTTGTACAAACTTTCCACTGCCCTTCAATTCGCTTTATATGTACAACATGTTTACTTAGTCGTTGATCGTTGTCTTTCTCAGTTTCTCCATCAATGCCTCCCTTTTTGATGCCTGTTTGAGTATCACCAAATCTTCCATATAACAAATTATTCTTCATCATATCCACGTATACTTTCTTTTTGGAGCTAGATTCCTCTGCATATCTTTTCCTGTTTGTATATTCCTTTCGCTTTGCTTTCGTATGTGCATTCTTGTCCTTATCTTCGAGATCTACATCCACAAATTCAAAATCGTTAGAAGAAGGTAATTTTTCTGTTGACCGCCTGAATATAGAGTTCCGCGAAGGATTCATCTGTAAGTCTGTATTTCAATGTGGGATAATATACGTAGTTAGTTACTTATAAATATTCTTTTGTCAACTCTCAAACTCTGACTAGTTGTAAGCCTTTTTAAAATGTTTCAACCTAGCAATTTAGGACTGGTAAACTGCTGAGACTATCTATACTAACTAAAACTAATCTTTCTTTCCCACACGATAACTTCCTTAGGGCAAACGAGGTTTACAGATATAAATTAAACCAAAAAAATAATAATTGTAATCACACAAGTTGACTCGGTTAGCGATCAAATAGTAAATGCAGAAGTTGCGATGTGGTGACCACGCCACCCACCATTAGTAGGTAGTAGGTACACACCAGGCCAGCAGACTATACAGTCAATACAGTCTGTTTTGTTAAACATTTAGTACACTCATTCTGTTGAATGCCCGGTTGTTTTAAATTCATTTGTATGAAAATACAAATGAATGAAACCTCCCCTTTGTTCTTTTCCTAAACTAACAACCCCCGCCGCATTGTACCTAACGATAATTTACAAACGGGCGTGTTGCAAAAATTACACACAATAATAAAAAAGAAATCAAATGGTATCGGATGACCTTACAGCTGGCCACGCCACAATTATGGCGGTAAATCCCCTCTTTGAGGCGTGGCTGGAAAGACCTCACGGCGTCCTTACCTTCCGCATGACGCAGATCCTCACTGGATCAAGTTCGGAAGGTTCCTGCAACGAATTAAAGCGGAAGAGACGCCCGTGTGTCGCCACTGTGCGGAACGCCCTGAGGACACGGTCGGGCACACAGTCGAGGTGTGCCCCGCCTGGGCGGAGCATCGCCGTGCCCTCGTGGGGGCGATCGGCGGCGGAGACTCTCGCGCCGGGCTCTGGTTGAGGCCATGGTCCGGAGCGGGGAGGAATGGCAGGCGGTCGCCTCCTTCTGCGAAGCAGTAATGCCCAGTAAAGAAATAATCTTTTAATCCTCTGGTCCGATGAGACGTCTTTTTGCGTGAGCCTAAACTCGATATATCTGCTGTTTGTTGTCGAGGACTTAGGTACTCTGCAGACTATCCTGACTGCAGCATCAGGTCATGACTTGATGATCATGAGACCAAATGTGGCAAATGCCATATCAAACATCAAAACAATTTACTAAAACAGTCCTTGCCTGTTCGAGTAACTTCTTACTGTTAAGGAGTTGTACCTTCCATCATCAGCCCAGCTACCTGAGATGGTAACGACCATACGCAAATACATAAGATACTTCATAAAATATGCGATAATCAATAAGTGAGCCTATAAAATTTGAAGGTTGCCCTCGATTTCTCCAAGATCCCATCATCAGATCCTAATTTGGTGATAATGGGACCACCTCAGAACTATCTACTTTCGGACAAAAAAAGAATTTTGAAAATCCGTCCACATTTGGGGGAGTATTCGACGAACAAACATACAAAAAAAAACATACAAACAGCCGAACGTAGTACCTCCTCCTTTTTGGGAAGTCGGTAAAAAACTATTTTGTAAAAGAACTTAGACTTTGATAAAATAAAATTGATTACGTATAAGTACCTAAATTAAATTTCCGTCTACTTCTACAGGAAAAAAAACTGAAAAGAAGAAGAGGCAAGTGGAATAATGTACTTATTATGTTCTACATATTCTTACATGTAGGTTACTACGTAGTACATATAATAGGTCAACTGTCTCACTGGCATACTCAGGAAAGAACCGTATTTGTCATTCAGGAATAAAGATTTTACTTTCCTATTTGTATAATTAACTGCGTTTTGCTGTTGAATTACCTGGAAAGGCGAGTTGAACGCCATCTAGCGAGTACTACGATTAAGGTCAAGAAGCCGATGAGCGCGCTTGGATAGAACTGTATGAAATGTTGCCAGTGTAGGCAAAACTGAAGTGTTAAACTAAAAGTGCGATAGATGGCGCTAGTAGTTCGAGAAATGAACAACTTTGTAGAAAACTTCAGAGGTGGTTAGATATGCGATATAAAACTTATATTCCTAGAGTATAAACTGTTTTTATACAGATATGATAACTACAATAAATTTTATTTCTATTTCACCTATGTCTTCTTTATTCAAAGGTAGCTTTTCGGGACTTTGGACTGTAAAAAAAGGGGTTTGTCCGCTTGTCAATGCCTACCCGGAGTCTGAATCCCTATCCCTTCTCAGTTGCTGCAGATAGTCGTCTATGAGAATAAAACACAGAGTGCAATGTTTGGTCAATTTGGGCATACAGTTTTGTACCATAATAATATCTCTTCCTTTTTCTTGGTTTCACTGAGATTACAGCTATCATTTATTAAAGAGTTTCATTGTCTGTCTAGTTCTTTATCAGATCTTCACCAAATTCAAACGGGAGCAGTTTCGGAAATGACTCTTTCATTCAAAAAAAAAAAAAATCATCAAAATTGGTTGCCAATTGTTTAAGATATCACTGAGTAAGATAGTAGACAAAAAAATTTTTACAAAAAAATAAATAAACCGATACAATGTAAATAGCTAGAGCAGTGGTGGCCGAGTGGTAATGGCCCCGACTTACGAGTTGTAGGTCGCAGGTTCGAACCCAGCCAGGCGCATTACTTTGTGTAATTTATTTCATCACCACTGCTCTCAAAACGGTGAAGGAAAACATCGTGAGGAAACCGGCATGTCCTAGAACCAAAAATTCGAAGACATGTGACATCCACCAACACGCACTGGGCCCGCGTGGTGGATTACGGCCCATTCCCTCTCCTAGAGAGGAGGCCTGAGTCCCAGCAGTGGGAACATTAAAAAAGGCTGATGATGATGATGATGAATGTAAATAGCTACAAAATAACTTTAATTTCGGAAATCGGTGTTTCTATAATAGATAAATTAATATAAATAAATAATTAATAAACAAAATCAATCAACAATCAAACAACAACAACCAACAATCAACAATTAATTGATAGATAATTTTGTGTCTTCGTTATTTAGCACCGACTTCCGCAATTTAAGTTATTTTGTACTGTTCAGTGTTTATTTACATAGAAGTCGGTTTTTTTGTTTTGTAAAATGTTTTTTGTTTTTCACTTATTAGTTATGGTACACCACTAAAAAGTACCTACCCTTCAGCAAAACACAACGACTTATAAAGATACATCTTACCAGAGTGCATCTCATAACGATCCTAATAATACGGTTACATTACATAAATTTACCTTCCAGCTTTATCACCAGATCAGTTCGATACATCCCATACAGAAAAGAGGGATCTTTTCTTTCAGTTAGTCATCGACTAGGACTACACGTATAAACAAAGCAATTTTACTTGTTACGACAATTCTGCTATGATCCTATGAAGAGTTCTGTTCCATATCTTCGAAGTTCATGATCAGATCATAACAATATTTCAATGGGACCAACTCAGAGGCATAACCTTTCAATAAAAAAAAATAAAAAAAATTCAAAATCGGTCCGCAATTGACCGAGATATAGGTGAACATACATACAAAAAAAAAACATACATTCAGCCGAACATAGAACCTCCTCCATTTCGAAGCCGGTTAAAAATAAAAACAAACATGCTGGCGGCAAATTCGCCTTCAAAAAAAGGAGGTTCTTAATCCCTTTTTACTTTTGAAATCGGTACGACAACCTAACCAAACTTTTAGATATATACATATTTAGTCAGCTATATTTCACCAGCAATATTTAAGGTCTAGATATTTAATTAATAGGAAGGAAGCCACTTCCACCAAACACTGAAATAAACCAACAAAACGAAATACGAACTGTCGTGACTCACGACGTTTACCTCGTAGGTAATGATTAACTAAGCTTTTAATCAACTTCTTACCAATGTGAAGCCTATTAATTACTCCAAGTCACCACAGCAGAGACCTATAAATATTTCATGGCGCAGTACAAAGTTTTCTCATTCGCTTCCTCATCTATTAAATGTTTCCTTGAAAGCCATCTAATCGATCTAATTGCTGTGCGAAACTTTCTCCGTGTTGTGTTCAAGAAACAATGGCTGCCGTGCATTAGATACGAAGGGACGGAAGAGAAGTCGCGTGACAAACTGCAGCGCATCGTCGCGCCTCGTGTCACCGTGTCACTCCGCACAGCACTATTTTCATACTTCCTTTGTTCCTCGTTGTTACCTAATAAGGACTTAAATATGCTTGTTATGGAAATTATACTAGACGAGTTTTACCCGTGGCTTCGCTTGCATACATTAAACTATAGCCTATATCACTCAGGAATAAAATCACTTTCTATTACTTGCTACAAACAAAAAACTTTACCTCTTCATAATATTGGTGTCTTCTTCTTCTTCCTGCCCTTATCCCATAATACCTGAGGTCGGCGCAACTCGTTTTTTTTCTTCCATTCTGTCCTGTCACCCGTCAAACTATCATTAACTCCCTTTTCTTTCATATCACTCCCCACACATTCCATCCATCTTTTCTACGGCCTTCCTCTCCCTCTCCATCCGTCTACATGTATACTCAAAACTCTTTTAGTAATATGTGCTTCATCTCTTCTCTTCACAGGACCATACCAAGACAATCGATTACCTTTAAAATTTTCAGTCACTGTCGCCACTTTCAAACTTTTTATTTTTATTTATTATTATTATCTTTCACAGCCAAACATTCTGAGTAACAAGTCTTATGACAGACCTGTAAATACCCTTCAACTTGAGGGGCATACGTGGGGTGGGTCACGAGTTGTTCTCGTGACTGGTCGCCATTTCATCCATCCTGCGTTGATCCGACGTGTTACGTCTCAGTCTACCTCACCATGCCCTTGGACGAGCGACTCGAGGTACCGAAAGTCGGAACAGATTGGTATGGGCGTTCCGGCGAAAGCTAAAGACACAGGGTTGGAGAGACCGCCGAAATCGCAGAACAAGTACTCCGTTTTGGTTCTACTCAATTTCAGGCCAACACTATCCAGTCTGTGCCACCACACCTCCAATCTGTTTTGGACCTTTAGGCCTTTAGTCTCTGCAACCAGCACAATGTCGTCGGCAAACAGCATACACATAATATTTGTGTAGAATACACAATTACGGTGGTGCTAGAGCCTAAGTATGGTTAAACTCCGCAATGGATAAGCAGGCACTTTTTAGTAATAATTAATAATGTCTATTTCTAATATAAATTTTTGTATGCTATTATTAGCTAACATAGCGTTAAAAATTTTTTATTTAAGACCTTCATTTTACATATGTTTACAAATTAATAAATGAATATGAATATATGAATATGCACCTTTATATATATTAGTGTTAGGTAGAACATGAAACAGGATAATGAATACTTGATGGGAAAAATCAGAAAGTTTTTATTCTTTAGGAATCCGCCCCGGTTTTGCATGGTTCAAGTTACGAGTATAAGCTCTCAAAATGGTGAAGGAAAAAAAAAATTAGGTTGGGGAAAAGTCTTTTCGCATTATAGTATGTATGAACTTGTAATAAAATCTCTTTGGCTATACTATTTGTATCTGACTGGTTTTGGTATCATTTAAAGTTTAAATAACATGATTCCAAATTCAAATAAGGAAAATTGATGGTTTTCATTTGTTTTTTGTAGCGTCAAAATGAGTGAATCTAATGAAGAAACTCGATACATTTTAAAATTTTACTACAAAAAAGGTAAAAATGCAAGGCAAGCCGCAAAAATAAATTTGCGATGTTTCAGTATCTGTGAGAATAGCACAAATTTGGTTTAAGCGTTTGATGTCAAAGATGTACGTCGCTTTGGTCGCCCTGTTACGGATAAAATGGATGTCATTTTTGAAAAAGTGGAGCAAGATATCAATAGTTACGACGTAGCTGAAGAATTGGGAATTGACCACAAAACAGTTTTGACGCATTTGAAAAAAAACTGGGTACACAAAAGCCCAAGCGCCTAATGTGTTTCCACTATTATTAAGTAAAAAAAAAAAATATCCTTTACTAACACTAGGCTAAGAAACTTTGTTACTAACAATATATGGAAGTAATTCTGAAATAAAATTTTATTATTATTATTATTATTATTAAAAAAGGTCGATATTTGGGTACTTCACGAGCTTACTGAAAGAGACCTAATGAACCGTGTTCTCATTTGTAGTTCTTTATTACGACGTAATGAAACTGAACCATTTTTGAAGAAGCTGATAACTGATGATGAAAAGTGGATCACGTACGACAAGAACGTGCAAAAAACGTCGTGTTCAAAGGCCGGTCAGGCTTCACAGACTGTGGCGAAACCCGGGTTAACTCGCAACAAGGTAATGCTGTGTGTATGGTGGGATTGGAAGGGCATTAAGGCATCGATTCTGAACTCAATTGCGAACAACTGATGAGATTAAAGCAAGAAGTTGAGAGAAAGCGGCCGAAAGAAGAAGTCCCAAAATTTCTATAAGTAGCAATGATCATGTCCCTACCTACAAGATGGCAAGAAGTTATCGAACAAAATGGTACCTACATACTTTAGTTAAATGTAAATAAACTATATTGACTGGCCTGTTGGTCTAGTGGTTAGTGACCCTGACTGCTATGCCGGAGGTCGTGGGTTCGATTCCCACCCAGGACAAATGTTTGTGTGATGAGCATAATCATTTGTTCTGTGTCTGGGTGTAATTTATCTATATTATGTATGTATTTAGAAATATATATGTTTATCAGTTGTCTAGTACCCATAACACAAGCTCTGCTTAGCTTGGGACTAGACGGCGTTGTGTGATAGTTGTGGAATTTTATTATTATATTAGGTCTTTACCTATGAAATTGCCGTTTTGTATGAAAAAATTTAAACAATTTTTTTTCATGTATTTTTTATTTGTATTAATCGAAGTAATCACCCATGCAATCAATGCATCTTTGCCAACGCAGTGGCAGTTTATTGATGCCCTTCTTAAAGAAATCAGCTGGACGGGAGGCAACAAATTCTTCAAAGACATTTTGTACTGCCTCTCGGGTATTGAATTTTTTTCCCGCCAAGAAGTTATCCAAATTCTGGAAAAAGTAGTCGTCTGTAGGCGCAAGGTCTGGTGAGTAGGGCGGATGACGGAGAGCATCCAACCCCAGTTCTTGCAACTTGGAGACCGTCTGCTGTGCAGTATGAGGTCGCGCGTTGTCGTGCAGGAGCAGCGGAGACGAGCGATTGACCAATGCTGGTTGGAGATGTGCCAGCTTCTCCATCATTGTGTTCAGTTCTTCACAGTACACATCTGCAGTAATGCTCACCCCGTTTGGTAAGAAGCTGTGATGAATCACACCAGCGCTAGACAACCAAACAGTGATTATCACTTGTCTAGGGGTAAGTTTTCGTTTAGGGCATTGTTTAGGTGCTGAACCAGGATCCAACCAACTTGCTGAGCGCTTGCGGTTATCAAACAGTATCCATTTTTCATCGCAGGTAACAATGCGGTTCAAAATTCCTTCATTTGTGTGTCTGTTGAGCAGTGCAAGGCACGTCTCGACGCGTACTTTCACGCTTGCGATCATTGAGTTCGTGGGGTACCCATTTGTCAAGCTTTTTTACCTTGCCAATTTGACGCAAATGGACCAATATTGTTTTGACGCTAACGTCGAAAGCTGCTGCTAATTCAGCCGTAGATTGTGTATCATCAGCTTCCACAATCGCCTTTAATTCGTCATTGTCGACCAAAGTCTTCGGAAGACCGTGAGGTTCATTTTTCAGGTCGACATTTCCAGAACGGAAGCGAGCAAACCAATAACAGGTGGTGCGTTGGTTTGTAGTGTTAGCTCCGTAAACGTCGTTGATGTTGCGTGCCGCTTGTGCCGAGTTGCTGCCACGACGGTACTCATATTCCATAATTACTCGAATTTTTAACGTATCCATGATGACGAAAAAGATTGAAATGCGATGAAAATGTAACAAAAAATAATGTAATGTAAATAAAATTAATTTGCAATTAGAATTCTTAGCCAAACAAAAATTATTTTGATTTGAAATGGCCAGTACTGCAGAACGGCAATTTCATAGGTAAAGCCTATTATTAAAAAATGTTTTGAATTTTCTTAAAAAATGCGAAGAAACTTTTTCCCCAACCTATTATGTGAGAACCAAAAATTCGAAGACATGTGACATCCACCAATCTGCACTGGGCCCGCATGGTGGATTACAGCTCATCCCTTCTCCTAGGCAGAAAAGGAAAAGGCCTGAGTCCCAAAAGTGGGAACATTTTAAGACTGAATTTTTCTCTGTTTATTGCTCTTTATTTTAATAAAAAAACTTTTTACAAACAAAATACAACCGACTTCAATGTTAAAAAAACATTGAAAAGTACCAAATAACTTTAATTTTGGAAGTCGGTGTTTCTATAATAGTTTAGTCTTTCGTTATTTAACACCGAATTCCAAAATTAAAGTTATTTGGTACTTTTCCGTGTTTTTTTTTTAACATTGAAGTCGGTTGTATTTTTTTTTTGCAAAAAAAAAATATTTTACACTTTTTAGTTATGGTACCACCACTAAAAAGAACCCCTCACTCAAACTTAAATACCTTATAGTCAGAGCGCATCTCATAACGGTTCTAATAATCCCAAACACGGTTAGATTACATTAATTTACCTTTCGGCTTCATCATCAGATCAGTTCGATATATCCTCTCCCCCTCTTCTTTCAATCAGTCATCATACTAGATGCTGATAATCCCGGCTGTAGCATCAGGCCAGACTTATGTCAACATTGCATTGAACTTAAAATTTAGACCTGTTTAAAATGAGCCCAAACACGACTACGGTGCTGTAATTTCAAGGTTTGTACTTTTTCTGATGCTCCTGGCTTCAGCATCAGGTCTCTATGTACTTGGTGTTCTTTATTAGCAGTACGTTTATCCACACATCGAGCCCTTTTCAATGAGCCTAAACTCGATGTATCTGCTGTTAGTTGTCGAGGACTTAGGTACTCTGCAGACTATCCTGACTTTAGCTTTGGTCTCATGATCAAGTCATGACCTGATCCTGACTTGATGATCATAAGACCAAATGTGGCAAATGCCCTATCAAACATCAATACAATTTACTAAAATAGTCCTTGCCTGTTCGAGTAACTTCTTACTGTTAAGGAGTTGTACCTTCCATCATCAGCCCAGCTACCTGAGATGGTAACGACCATACGCAAATACACAAGATACTTCATAAAATATGCGAAAAACAATAAGTGAGCCTATAAAATTTGAGGGTTGCCCTCGATTTCTCCCAGATCCCATCATCAGATCCTAATTTGGTGACAATGGAATCACCTCAGAACTATTTTCTTTCGAAGAAAAAAAGAATTTTGAAAGTCCGTCGACATTTGGCGGAGTATTCGATGAACAATATACAAAAAAAAAAAAAACAAACAGCCGAACGTAGTACCTCCTCCCTTTTGGGAAGTCGGTAAAAATTGCTGTTTTTATACTATGTAAATTACTTAAAGATGTTTAATAATGAAACTGCAATCATCTAAATTATTTTGATGGATCACTATTTATTCAGAGTCATTAAGCAGTATTTTTCTATCTTCTGGAGATGAAACTGCGCTCTCATTTGAAATAGGGTCTACCGCTGTATCTTGTTCCTGCATTAAGTACGTTCTATTGTCGTATAATTGGTACGTTGGAGTCATCTGTTGCTTGTATTTCATGTCCATGATCAATTTCATCACTTTGAATCGGAATTCGAAATTCTGGGCGGAATTCATCGATTTCATGTCTGGTAGAATACTGAACAAGAAGTTTTCATCTGGATCGTTTGGTTGTAATCTTGTTGACTCTTGAGTTGGTGCTGGTTGAAGTTGAGTTGGTGGTAGCTGGAGTTGAGTTGGTGGAGGCTGAAATACTGTTGGTGTTGATAATGCAGCTTTTCGAGTGCTGGCCAAGTTAGCTTTTTTATATGACGAGACTACTAGGGGTTTAACTGTTGCTGGCTCGTCATTGGTTTCTGCAGGGTGCTGATGCTGTGTGCCTTGGTTCGGTTTTTTCTTGGCACTTAAAAAACTTAACATGTCCAAATATGGTCTCTTGCGACCTGTTAGTAATTTTAATTCAGGTACATATTTTTTGGGGTATTTCTTATTTTTTACTCTAGTGTGATAGTCCCGAAGTCCTTTCCATTTTTTTTGTAGATCTTTTACTGAAATCGAAAAATACTTTCGATTAGTGTAATCTGCTTATTGCAAATATAGTGAAAGATAAAATGAAAGAAGCAAACTATCTGAAAAAAAAAAACAATTCAATATTTCACGGAAAAAAAAATCCATTATAATATTTTCATTTTTCCGTCTGGCGATCTAACATAAATTCATATCTAGTTAGTAGATAGGTACTAGGCTCAATTATTTGCTTTATATATCGTACTTGTACGTTGGTAAGAAAGAAAGAAGTTTATCAACTGATCGCAGAATATTCTACTATTCTTGATCCCAGAAAATTCCTAGATGAAGAAAGTAGTTAGATAGACTAGGTAGACTGTCTTTAACACTTTTCTTTCTATTGGTGTGCATCAGTGTAGAGGTAGAGTAGGGTAGAGCAGGGTAGAGTAGGGTAGAGTAGGGTAAAATAGGGTAGAGTAAGTTATAGTAGGGTAGAGCGGAAGCGAAGCCGTGTAGGCGTGTACCCCCGTACAGCTAGTAGTACAACTACACACATAATAATTATACGACGCGACATCGCTCCGTGCAAATCTGATCGATGAGTCAGCCGGCCGGCGCGTTCGACATTGTTCGGGAGGACCGAGCGCGAACGATCCACTGAGCTGAGCTAGTGAGTCGTACCGCGTGAGCGCGACGCGATTTAGTAAGTCAATTCAACTAAGTACTTATTTCATTTCTGTGTAATGTGCGACTAATAAAGTCAAACATTACGTATAAGGTTACAATGGCTAAATATAGCTAAAGTATAAATAGTAAACATACCCCTTTCAGCCTTTTCGTCTAAATTCAAATCGTCCCATTCGTCGTACATTATCTCGCCAATTTGTAGCCAGGCCGATTCTCTGCAACCTTTGTCATTGTATTCTGGAATGTTGACGTTCCACAAACATGGTCTGCATTCCATTTCCTTAATGAACTCCCTTGTGTTGTACTTGAACGTCATATTAGAACGTTGAACCAAATAAACACGTCCCACGTGACAGTGAGCGGCGCAGCGGTGCGCAATGTGCGCAGACAGACTGCCGAGTTTCACTCAGACTTCAGAGCGCAGCGTGCGGGGCGGAGGCGGAGGGGCACACTTTACTGGGGCTGCCATTATTAGTTTACAACAATACCCACAATATGTAATTTTTCGAAAAAAAATTGACTTATCTTTATTGTTAATTTGGTCTTATTGATTTGAAAGACTTCTATTTTGCACACTTGTAGCAGGTCGATATTAAATCAAAAGTGTTTTGTCGTACTATTTTGTTTCAACCGAATACTGTCAGTAGATATTATAGAAGGGTAGGAAGGGAATACTGTTTTTTTTTTTAAATTGTATAAGTAGGTATAAAATATTTTTTATTGCTTGTTGCCGATTAATATTTATTTTTTAATCGAATACACATCATTAACTTAATATACTTTTATAATAACTAAGAAACCATCATAAATATTATATTTTTCCAAAATGTATGGAACTACCTATAAGTTGGCAACCCCGCTAACAGTTTGCTTTCGCGTTCTGCCGCCGACCGCCGAGCGCTGACTGAACCACGGACTAGGGACTGAACCAATCAGCGCGCGTAGAGTCGGTTGTCACTTGTGGACGCGCAGTCGATGACCTCGACCATTGGCTAAAGTGCGTCACTCACTGATAGCGCAGTTTACGTCCGTAATGTAGCTGGCTGCTTTGGTAGCAATATTGGCATCTCTAGTAAGTATTTGCAGTAGGTGGGACTTGCAGGGCCAAAAGAATCCTTGCTATATTATAAAAGTTAAAGTAAATTTGTTTGTTACGTCTTCACGGGCAAACCGATTTTTATGAATTTTGGTACAGAGATAGTTGGGACCCTGGAGACGGACATAGGCAAATTTTTTTTTTAAAGTGAGAAAATGAGGAGATAGAGGGAAGAAAAGGGGAGAAACTTCTTATTGCGTCTTGCCGTATACATAATGTATTTCCCGCCCATCTAACTCAACCTTACTTTTTGTATTGTTACTCATATTTATTATTCATGTACCTACAAATATTATAACTAAATTAAAGTATGTACAGCCGCGGCTAAAAGCTAGTGAAACATGAAACAAACTCTGTCGCCGGCAATAATTGAGAGGATGAAAGAACGAAAAAAGAGAGGAGCAGAGCAGAGCTATATCAGAGTACCTACACCATATTTTTGATTTTTATGTATTGTATCGGTAATGCAAGCATATACTTAAGATTTAGCATGAAATGTAACGCGGGGGGGTTGCTTTGGGCTGTAAACTGAAATACGGGCTCCTCCTAGTTCGCCTCCAGCTGCTGAAACTTTTGTGTAGGTAAACAGTAATACACAAAAAAAAAAAAAAAAAAAAAAAAAAAAAAAAAAAAAAAAAAAAAAAAAACTACTTTTTTGAAAAACAATTAAATATTATTATTAAATTACATATATCGTAAGAGCTAGAGAGAAACATTCGAACAAGCTTCTGTCAACGGCTTCGGTCGCGGGTACAGTTTTTTCATACAAACTTTGGACCCACGTTTAATCCCTTTAGGGGGTGAATTTTGGATAATCCTAATTATATATATTCTCTAGATATAAATCCTCTTAGTGTGAGCATTAAGGATCCTCTTAGTGTGAGCATTAAGGTGGTGCATCATGACTCACATTTTCACTGTTTTTCATACAACCGCTCATAGCTGATTATGACGTTATTACACATTCTTTATTAGATATTTTGGAAACACTGTATCTTGTGGATATTATCTAAGTTTCTAAAGAAACCAATTTCTAAATTTGTGTAAGACTAATCCAGTAAAAACCTCTGAAAATGTCCTATTTTGTATGAACTTTGACACTTCATAATTTGCCTAAAAAATAAAAAAACCAAAAAAGTAATCCTCTAGAGACCTTGCAAATTGCAAACTTTATCCAAAAACTTTTAAGAGTAAAAAAAAAACAGCTATTTCCTGGAGCAAGTTTTGTGAAATTTTTGAGTAAACCTCGGAATTACCGAATACTAACAGAGTTTTCAGGCGTTATTCTCTTTTTTTGCGTTGCCTTTTCGTCAAACATCGCGTTGGATTGCATTAAATGAAGTAACAAGCTTTTAAACCATTTTCCATGTTTACGATAGGCGAGTGGAAAAGGACCCTCTTAAGTGAGAATTATACAACATTCACAAGGCACAAAGTTGCACAAGGCTTCCTTGTACGACGTAGGCTCACCTGTAAAAAGTGCGAAATTTCACGCTCACGCTCCTAGTCCCACTAGTTTCGGCTGCGCGTTAATATGTCAGTCAGTCAGTTTCTCCTTTTATATATGTACCATCAAAGACACTTCTGCCTGACCACCGCTAAGTTCATGTTGCTTTCACTCGAAACGAAAACTTCGAAGGGTTTGGTTTGGCGCCGCGGCCGTCAAAAACTTGGCTTGCTCTCCTAATGACCCGAACCAATACATGTTAAATTAAACTTACTTATCATTTTTTTAGGGTTCCATAACTCAATAGGAAAAAACGGAACCATTATAGGATCACTTTGTTATCAGTCCGTCCGTCCGTCTGTCTGTCTGTCAGGACCCTTTATCTCGGGACGCGTGGACGTATCGAGTTGAAATTAAAACCATATTATTAGGTCTGCGGTTCTTTAAAGCTGTGAAGAAGCTTCTAAGTTAAGGGAAAAAAAAGATATGGCTGTTTTTGTAGAAAAAAACGTATATTCTTTCCCGATGACCCCGAATCCTGAAATTTTGCATAATGCAATGTCTTCTAACACAAGTAGAAGTAAGAATAAATCTAATAACAAAAAATTGGTTGTGACGTCCCTTTTTTTTTCTTTTTGGTAAAAAATGTCGAGACTCCAATCAGGAATTCTCCGTACATAGGTAACGAGTATGGTAATGTACGAGTATTATGGTAATTGGTACAAACTTTGTACGGTACCCAGGCGCGAGTCCGACTCGCACTTGCCTAGTTTTTTTTTTATTTTTATTTTTCCTACTTTTTTAAAACTTTTTGTTTTATTTTTCCTAAAAAGCACATCTGGCGGTAAGGAGCTCAGGAAGTACTAAAGTCCTACACTAAAAAGTTTCTTCTTACTTTTAGTTCATCTTAAACTCGATAGGTGGCGGTGTAATACTGAATTCTAAAACCTTACGCATAGGTATTCGGGTTTATGGGCGGTTCTATCTAATGGCTAATTGAACAGCAGCCTAGGGCTTTGTGGCTATGTCACCGGGTAGCCGCAGTAATGCCGGGTGTAGGGCCTAGGGTACTTTGGTACCAACCAATGCTGATTGGTTTACTAATATACTTACCTACTTTTTTAAAGTTCAAAATAACCGTGGTGGTCATTTTGAACTGAACAAAAGTGTTGTCTTTTTAACCCAAAGGTTGACTGGGAGAGAATGTCTTGTTGCATTAAGTCCGCCTATGTACCACTACTGTATATGAAGTTTAAATATATAAATGTAGGTTCGGGGCGGTGAAATAAAGGCAGATTCACTACTTTAGATTTTTATTAGAATTCCAACATTTACAGAGTACACTTCTCGGTTCTACGGTTATCGCCATCTTAACTTTTCCCCTTCCATCCTTCCTCTCTCTCATACACACATGTCGTCTCGCTCACCCTCACTCATGCTTATGATTCTAACTATTAAGTACACATTTTTAAAATCCTACAACTCGGCTGTCCTGATAATTTGTCTGCCCTCAGACAACCTTAATATTACAATAACAACAATACAAGACAACCTTAATATCTTCAGCTTTAATAACAAAAGGAACCAACCTCTTATCTTAAAGTTAATGACCATTGGACGTATCATACATCAAGAATTATTCTATACTAGGTTACAATAATACCAGTTTAAAATAGAAGCTACTTTGCTTTACAACATTACAGATTTATATGGAACTCGTTACAAACAAAATATTGTTAAATGGTGTACAAATACACAATTAATAAAGTGTGGACAGTGATAAATCACACAATATTATATCAATACACACTGTTTATGCCAATAAACGTTACAATTGATATAAAAAGGGTTCTGTTTTATTTACTTAACCTTTCATCCATCTACTAACAAAAAAAAAATAATTAAAGAAAATACCTACTGCGGCCACGGCTTCATTTGGTCTGTGGAGCTAGAAGTTTTAATAGGCCCTTCGGTAGCACGTTCAACCTTCTCCACGTCGTAGCGATCATTTCGCTTAACTTTTGATACTCGATATGGCCCTAGAAACTTGGGTTTCAGCTTCATCCCCGTACCAAACTGAGTCCTTTTTATAGCCACCAAATCTCCTTCTTTATATTGGGTACTTGGCTTCCGCTTTTCATTAAATGTCTTCTTATTCTCATCTTGTACTTGTAGTATTTGCTTCTTGGCTTTGATTCTAATCTCTTCTCTATTTTCTTCATATTGATCAATCTCTTCCTGCTTTAACAATTCCAATATGTGTAGGTCTTCCTTACTTCTCATACCTATGCCAACCATAAGGTGAAATGGAGTCGTGTCTATACTTCGTTGGTAGGTACTATTTATAGCCCTTTGCACTCGACTGATCTGTCTATACCACAATGATGGATTTTCCAGACATAGCTTGGTCAATACAGCTAGTATAGTCCTGTGCAACCTTTCCACTTGACCATTTCCTCTCGGGACTCCTGTGGTGATGGTAACATGTCGTATGTTCTCCTCTTGGCAGTACTCTTGAAATTCACCTCCAGTAAATGCAGTCCCCCGGTCACTTATTATCCTCACAGGGTTTCCATAGTGCTGTTGATGTATCTTTAGCTTTTCAACCGTTTCTTTACTCGTTGTACTCCTAGTAGGGAAGATCCACGTGAATTTAGTGAAACCATCCACTATTGTCAATATGTGATTGTACATTTTCTTGGTATCCGTCAGTGGTCCCAAATGATCTATATGTAGAGTATGTAATGGGGTACCTTCTTTATCAATTGGATTCAGATATCCCTCTTGCTTGCCTGCCTTCTTCGTAGCCAGTAGGCATGGTATGCAAGAGACCACAAACTCTTGTAGCTTCTTATCCAAATCTCGGATAAAATAATCTTGTTTTATAATTTCTTTCATTTTTTTCATAGAGAAATGCCCCTTACTGTGAACTTGTTTTATAATCTCTTTCTCCAGCGACTTAGGTATAACAAGCTGCTTATGCTCTCCTTTGTATAGAAGTCCATTGTCTAGCCAGTAATCTGAAAAAGAACCATGTTTTAGTACTTCACACACTGCCTTTAATCCGTCATCATCTTGTTGAGCCAGCTTTATTTGGTTTTGTAGACTGTTTACTGTTATAATCATACATGGATGTCGGCTTAACGCGTCGGCATGCTGCATCTTCGTGCCAGCTCTGTGCTCAATCTTATAGTCAAACTGATCTAAATACAAAACCCAGCGAGCAACTTTCGGTGACAGTTCCTTCTTCTTCAGTGTCAACTCAAAGGCTTGACAATCAGTCACTATTTTAAAATGGATACCGTATAAATAAATTCGAAACTTTTTCACTCCCTCAATGATGGCTAATGCTTCTAGCTCGTAGCTAGAATACCTCGATTCAGCGTCAGTAGTCCTCTTGCTCATGTAGTAAACAGGGTGCCAGCCGTCTTCGTGTAGCTGCAGTAGTATGGCAGAATAGGCAATAGTAGAAGCGTCTGTGTGCAATTCGGTGGGTAAGTAAGAAGCATAAATCTTTAATACTGGCGAGTCTCCTAACTTTCGTTTTAAGTTCTCAAATGCCATTGTTTCTTTCTCACCGAATTCAAACAGAGCATCCTTCTTAAGTAAGTCTGATAAGGGTTTGGCTATAAATGCATAATCTTTAATGTACTTCCTAAAGTATGAAGTGAGGCCAAGAAAACTATGAACTTGCCTTGTTGTTGATGGTCTTGGATACCTCATGACAGCATCTATCTTCTCAGTAGAGGGTCTCACTTCTCCGTTCTTCACTAGGTGTCCCAAGTACTCTATTTCTTGGGAAATCAATTTTGCTTTCTTCCAATTCATCTCTAAACCATATTGCTCTGAAATCCTAAGTACTTTCTTAAGCCGTTGCACAGCTTGGGCCTCATCTTTTGCCGGTATCAATAAATCATCAATAAATATTATGACTTCATCTTTCGCTAGTAGTTCTCTGAAGATAATCGTTATAAATCTCATAAAATATTTTGGACAGATACTTAAACCAAAAGGAGCCCTCAAGAATTCATATTGCCCATTGTGTGTGACAAAAGAAGTATACTTGATGGACTCTTCGCACACTTTCAGGTGAAAAAACCCATTTTTTAAATCGAGTACACTGTAGACCCTAGCATCCTTTAATTTATCAATAAGATCTTCTATTACTGGTAATGGAAATTCATCTTTAACCATTTTTCTATTTAACAATCTATAGTCAACACAGACTCTAACAGAATTATCTTTTTTCTTAACTAATACCAGTGGGCTACTATATTCTGAATGACTCACGCGTATGACGTCCTTTTCTAACCATTCTGCAACCTGTTTATCCACTATTTCCTGCTCCTTCAGCGCCAGACGTCGTGGTCGTTGCGCCACCGGAACGTCATCCTTGAGCACGATTCGCAGTTGCAGCGGTGCTTCTTTCGTTTGATGAGGCTTGTAGTTTCGTACACAATTGAGCACTTCCCAAGTCTTGTGTGGACGCTCCGCCCGTAACCATAGCTGTGCAGTACCTGTCAGCGCTCGTTTTGCGATTAGGAGCTGCTGAAGCGGTGTCCACTCGAATATCTCGGCGTTGGATTCTACTTCGTCTATCCACCGCGTCACTGGATAGGTGTCGTCGCGACCGCTGAAGCTGGGTATCAGCTCGGCCGTCATCTGAAGCATGTTGCCGTTACGTTTTTTCGAATCGCAGTCGTCGTGGCAGTCGGTGTAGTCTTCTTGCCGACTTTTCCTACGATCTTGTTTGGACATTATTTTCGTCGTACTCGTTGAGACAGTCTTTTACCGCAGAAACCGCCGTCGTTCGCGTGTTCCCGTGCACGTGGTAGCCGATCTCCACGTGGTGGCCGATCTGCACCCGTCGTAATTATTTCACCGGCCGTACTATTCCGCCTTTCTTCTTGGTATCCCGGACGAGCCCCCAATTTTGTAGGTTCGGGGCGGTGAAATAAAGGCAGATTCACTACTTTAGATTTTTATTAGAATTCCAACATTTACAGAGTACACTTCTCGGTTCTACGGTTATCGCCATCTTAACTTTTCCCCTTCCATCCTTCCTCTCTCTCATACACACATGTCGTCTCGCTCACCCTCACTCATGCTTATGATTCTAACTATTAAGTACACATTTTTAAAATCCTACATAAATAATAAATAAAATGTCTGAGCTCGTTTGGCTTCCATTCTTAGTTATTTACATTTTCTGCATAGGATAAAAACTACTTCTCTTATATCTGTATAAGTGAAAATTAACCCGAAGCGTTTATCATGTTCAGCTACTAAACTTTTCAGCTCTTTATTAATTACAACTAAACTTTTCTGCAAATGTCTACAAAGCTCTAAGGCAGGGTGCTAAACTCTATAAACTAACTTTGCTTGCTCTATCTAACATTTCTTTATTTTCACAATTGTCTACTCGTGTTGAAAACGGTACACTTGACTCCTTTTTTGCTTAAATAGTGCATTTAAACTGGCTAATGGCAAAAAGGGGCTAGTTGAGTATTTAATTTTTGATAGATATTAAATACATTTCCTTTTTTTTTTAAAGAATGAGTATGTTACATATTCTAATTTTTTTTCTTTATTTTATAGTAAAAGTATCGAGTTAGCCAGTACCATGTAAATATTCTCCGTTCCATTTTACCAACAGCGCGCCTGTATCAATGATTCCACATATTTTCTAGTTGTACAGACGCTTGAGATAGAAAACTGTACTAATTTTATATCATAAAATCCACTAGGAATCAATTTGCGAATCATTAAAATAGCCACTGAATTTCACTCAAAAAAATCCTGCCAGGAACATCCACATAGAAATAGTTTTTTGATAAAACGAAAATTAGTTTCATTAAACCCTCTGATTAATCAAGCTAAGTAGTTATAATTTTGTTTAAAAACTGGTTTGTGTGTAGGATTTTTAGCAGCATCTTTTCTTGCTCTAACTTTCTATGGGGTTCACCCCAAGCAGTGTCCCAAGGCGTCGACGGCGCGCACTGTTCCCGCGCGCCTCAAGGAGTTGTCAGCAACAGGAGGGGCCCATCTGGGTCGAAGCCTACCGGGGTCGGGGTTATCCGAAAGGAAACTAGAGCCTCGGTATGAAGGCTAGAAGGAACGGCGCGGGGTTTTTAGTCAGTAAGACTCTTACACTGTCTCCCGCTCCACCCAAGAGCGGGTTTCGTCAATGATGATTTTCCCCGTCGACAGAAAAAAAAAACCCCAAGCAGTGTTAGGAGCCCCATAAACTCACGGTTCGCCCCTTTTTGGGTCAAGTATTTTTATAAGGTTCTCTCCAAAGGTTTTCTAAACATGTCCTTGTTATCCCTTGTTTAGCAAAGATTGTAAAGAAGAATCCCCGAAAGAAAAAGAATCTGAATAGTTATTTCAGATTAAACCCCGTTTTCTAATACCTATAAGCATTTAATGTAATAGATCAATAAGAACGAGGGCCTTGGTACCTACTCTTAACACAAGTTTAATCATAAATAACTTACCAGAGTTCAACAACATTTTGCACTTCAAATACAGGTAGGTACTTACCTATAAAATTGTTTTCTCTCTCTCTGTATAGATGTTGCGTGTATTGCAATAAAATTATTATTATTTATTTATTTAAAGTTGGGTAGTTCTTAAACTCTACTTATGCCTGAAAACCTGTAAAAATTTGGTATGAGCGTCCTTTTCGAGGTACATTTTCATACATCCGCTCTTACGTGATTATACAGCTATCTTGTAGATTGGGCACGCCACAATTATGGCTGTAAGTCCCCTCTTTGAGGCCGGGCTGGAAAGACCTCACGGCGTCCTTACCTTCCGCATGACACAAGTCCTCACCGGACATGGCACGTTCGGGAGGTTCCTGTACCGGATTAAAGCGGAAGAGACGCCCGGGCGTCGCCACTGTGCGGAACGCCCGGAGGACACGGTGGAGCACCCAGTCGAGGTGTGCCCTGCTTGGGCAGAGCATCGTCGTGCCCTCGTGGGGGCGATCGGCAGCGGAGACCTCACGCGCCAGGCCTTGATTGAGGCCATGGTCCGGAGCGAGGAGTGGCAGGCGGGCGCCTCCTTCTGCGAAGCAGTGATGCTAGCAAAGCCGACCGCATCAGGCAACGGCGGCCTCGCCGCCGTCGCCGGGATTCCGATCCCGATTTCTGGCTACCTTAGACGCGGGCTCGCGGGTGGTGAGCCATGTGTAGCTCGCTGTCCGACCGTCTGGTAACTGCGCCTCAAGGAGTTGTCAGCAACAGGAAGGGCCCAGCTGGGTCGAAGCCTACTGGGGCCAGGGTTATCCGAAACGAAGCTTGAGCCCCGGTATGAAGACGCTAGAAGGAACGGGGTGGGTTTTTAGTCAGTAAGAGTCTGACACTATCTCCCGCTCCACCCAAAAGCGGGGGTTGTCTGTCATAAGATGATTTTTGCCCCCCGTAAAAAAAAAAAACATTAAGTATAATATATAATATAATATAATATAATATTCCACAACTATCACACAACACCGTCTAGTCCCAAGCTAAGCAGAGCTTGTGTTATGGGTACTAGACAACTGATAAACATACTTATATATTTCTAAATACATACATATTATAGATAAATAACACCCAGACACAGAACAAATGATTATGCTCATCACACAAACATTTGTCCTAGGTGGGAATCGAACCCACGACCTCCGGCATAGCAGTCAGGGTCACTAACCACTAGACCAACAGGCCAGTCACGGAATTACCGAATGCAAACAGAGTACATACAGGCGTTATCTCTCTTTTTTGCAATGATCGCGTTGGATTGCGTTAGATGAAGAAATTAACTTTTGAACCATGCTCGATGTTGACTATAGACGAGTGGAGAAGGACCCTCAATTCAGAATTTGGGGGTGAGATGTTTAAGATCAAAATACTCAGTTCAGAAGCCCAAAATAATCAGTTAAGTACCTTATTTTGAATTTGACTTGACTACCCACAGTAAAGAAGTCATACTGCCGCACTCAGAGACGTCATTTAACTTTAATGTCAATTAAAGCAAAACCTAAGGTACTTAACGTCATAAAGATATAGACTATTATTCAATGACAAAATTAGTAAATCAGAGATTAGCATTAATGGGCGTCTCTGAGTGCGGCAGTTAATGGATTACCTACAAAGGTGAAAAAAAATAAGCAAGTAACCAATAATACGCGTCATAATATTATGTAGCAAGCTCACCTAGCCGCAGAGGCCGCAGCTTTAAATTACAGTTAGGTTAATGTTTGCACAAACACACGTGTTCTTATAGCTCCCTTCTCACATTACAGCATCACAGGAGTCGGGCCATGGCTTATCAACGAGGACAAACACTTGTTTGTGATAAAGATAATGAATGGGTGTCAACGACTTGCTTTTGTTTTTAGAGAAAGCACGTGTATAGGTTTTTGGCCTAGCTTTTCTTACGTAAGTACTTACATTGTTGTAAGTACCTTTGTGTAACGTGACAAAAACAGTTGAGAGAATGGTAAGCGAAGTGTTTGAATATTTGACTGTTGTAGTACGTGTCGCTGGTTTGATTCCCGTACGGAACAAATATTTATTTGGACTACAGATATTTGTTTTGGGACTGGGTGCGGTGTGAACAAAGTGAACCTACCGTGCGGGATTGTTCGAAGAATTACCTGAAACGCAACTAAAGGAACACAACTGGGTTTTAGTCACTAAAAGTCTGATAGTGACAGGAGAAGTTATTTGATGATTTTCCATTTTAAAAAAGGCTGAGACCATGTCATGTTAAAAAATAAATGTTTCACTCACATGTAAGTTTTATCATTGCCTTGATACTAAAATACTGGTGTAGTAATCATACACAGCATAGTTACGAAACTCACATTAATCAGTCTATTCCACCATTCCCGAAAAAAGCCATTTCCCGCAGCTGTCACATTTCGTTTGTATTTTTTCGAAAGCGAACCCACCGCAAATGTTTCCTGCAACTTATGGAGCGTTGCCCTTTCTCCCCGGATCTTTAGAAGGGCTATTTAGTTTGTATGGACACAGGGGACCTATCCCTTTATTAAGATTACGTACGGACCACTGTTCCCCTGACATTCGTGACCAACCACACAAATTATTTCCGGATAGCGATATCGTTGGGGTTTTGCGGAGATTTGTTGGAATCTCAAAAATATTTAAAGGGCTGCCAGAAATAGCGAGAGCTTGTGGTAATTTAGAAATATGTAAAGGCGTTGGCTTTAATTAGTCAGGCCATACTAATTATTAACATCTGGCTGCGCCCTTCTTAGCAGTCTTGCAAAAACTAATTGATAATTTGACGGTTTTTCTTTGGCACTAAGGAAATAAAGTCATAATGTGGTTCAAGCTTAAAAGTTGGTTTGAAAAGAGAACCTTCCAGCAAAGAGGCAGTAGGTAGGTACTGATAGGTCGTAACATATTTTCAAATGATATCAAAAGGTAGGTACAGTACGTTTCACTTAAGAAGTTCCTTTGCTGTAATGTTGGCAAAACGTAAAAACAGTGTTGCAATATTTTTAGCAATGAAATTACTTAATATTAGGGAGATTAACTGATATTTCGTTACTTATAACAATTGCCTTATAAATTTGTTTTTGTTTTTTTGGAAACTGTAAAAACTATTTTTAAATAAAGTGATGAACGCTGGGCTCCATTTCAATCGTCCTGCAATTTTGTCCTGCAGCCACGCCACAATAACGTACCTCTCCATTAACAACTTCCTTTTAGACCTGTTTTTTTTTAAATAAAATCCCATTCCTCACATATCGTGCAAAAATGTTGGTAGAGTAGGCAACATCATTTCTTTTTCCATTATTTTTTCTGTAGACAAACAGGGGAGTCAACATCACGGCGAAAGAACTTCTTAAGTGAAACGCACTGTAGGTACTGGCCATTTACAGTTCAAAAACATTTAGAGATGCTATAAAAGTGACTTTTATTTAATTTTCTTCATGATGTAATAAAATAATGGCTTTTCGATAAATATTTTTACTGACAGCAGCCTGTACTTCTTTTAATTGTTGTGTAATGCCATTCCTGATTTCTCATAAAGCTTCTTGAAATAAAAAATAAAAATTCGACGTGCTGAAATTAATAACTAAAACCTACTAGCTTTTCCACGCAGCTTCGCCCGAATACATAAGATATAGCCTATGTTACTCAGGAATAAAGCAAAAAAAAATTAGCAATCGGACCTGTTCTTCCAAAGATTACCTCCCACAAAAAAATAACAAACTGTAGGTACCTCTTTATTGTATTAGTGTAGATGTAGATTAGTTTTTATCCTATTTCAGAGATTTACAATAAGATATGAATGGGTAAATCTACTGGATTATTGGCTACAACTCAAAAAAATATTGCACAAGTGAGGACGCGTTCATTGTTCTGTAAAAAAAAACTCTGAATTTAAACTTAGTCAAGCTTCTAATAACGGCATCGATTACTCAAAAAACTGAAGTTTTTGTTCCATAGACACCATGATTGATATCGTGGAGGCACGCAGGACCTATCACAAATTGACACGCGTCATTAGACTAGTACGACTAATCGCTGGGCTGCGTGCCACACCACGCACCAGCAACTTCAGGTCTATTATCTGAGGAACAAGTCTCAGGATTGCTTAATCACTGTGTGATGGTCCCATCGGCCATCGTTACCTAAACAATCATAGATTACGTTAGCTGCATTGACAGTTTATAATGACAATGAAGGGAGGAAATGTTGGGGCTTTTTTGTTTAATGCTAACATAACATCTGAGGAATATCTAATTTGAATTTAGGTAGAGAATTGCATCGATAGTTTTATACATCGGTAAGTAAATAAGCAAATATTAAAAAATAATACTGGGCAAGTGCGAGTCGGATTTGCGTTCTGAGGGTTCCGTACAAACTTACCTATATAATTAGTTTAATTCTGGAATGGAGCCTCAGAAGATTCTTCCGAATCGCAAAAAATGTATAACGTTAAACAAACATTAAGTAAACGTTATACAGGCGTGTCTGTTCACCGCCAAAATGAGCCCGTTCACCTCGGCTCCTACTTTTCAAAATATATCATTGGATTGTATCGACCGCCGTCAGCTTTTGGGTGTTGTTCCTCTGATCTGGCGGTTTATTGAGTCCAAAGCCAAACTTGCTGCTAGGAAACTAGGCGTTCTTGTAAAGGTCCGGTGGTACTTCACACCGGGACAGCTTTTAATGTTATACAAAGCACAGGTCCGATCGTGTGTGGAGTACTGCAGCCACATATGGGCTGGTGCTGCAAAGTGCCAGCTAGCTAGAGCTAGCTGGCTTGCAGTTTTGGACTCGGTGGAAAGCCGCGCGAAGAGGCTGATTGGTGATCCAGATGTGGTTAAGTCCAGTCTTAAATAGGTATAGGGTAGCCAGTCTTTCGGTGTTTTACAGGTTGCATTTTAATAAATAAAATATTTTAATTAACTCGAAAATACTTACAGCCACCTATTTGGCTCACACTAGTGTGAAAAAATGCGATGGTCAGCCTCCACCACAATTTATAATATCAGACTAGTCGCTGGGTAACCCGCACTGGTCGCCGGGAAACCGCCTTGAAGATCGACTTCGGCGTAGATATGGATAAAATCTGCAACCTATTTTGCATAGTAACTTACTAAATAAATGTACCTTTAATACGTCATTGCCTCTACCTATTTGAAGCTTTTTTACATTTTTGAGTGAGCGTGTTTAAAGGTTGTTAGATCATCATCATTTCAGCCGATAAACGTCCACTGTTGGACATAGGCCTCCCCCAAGCGTCACCACAACGAACGATCTTGTGCGTCTCGCATCCATCGCTTTCCCGCAACCTTCACCAGGTGATCAGTCCACCTTGTTGGAGGCCTTCCGACGCTGCGTCTTCCGGTACGCGGTCGCCACTCCACTCAACCTTTCGGGCCCAACTGCCATCTGTTCTGCGTTGTTAGATAACCATGAGCATTTATCATTGCAGATTCTCAGTTCCAAACCTTCCTCGTCTTCGTTTCAGGCGCCTAATCTGCCTCGGCTGCAATGACACAGTTTAACTACTTGCATCAAAATAAACGAGTAGGTACTATATTTGTGGTGGTGAATAGTTTTGTAGTCAATGAAAATTTTGATTTCACCCAGTACCCAGATCACGGGCTAGCGGACGGCGAGCAAAGGGTAGCTCGCGGTTCGACCGTCCGATAACCGTTCTGACCGGGCCCAAGTCGTCGACGAAGGGTATTGTTCCACACGCGCCTCAAGGAGATGTCAATAAAATCATAGGGGTCCATCGGGTCGAAGCTTACTGGGGCCATGGGTTTGCTTCTGAAAAGAAAAATGTTTATACTATATTTCATCATCATCATCATCAGCCTTTTTAATGTTCCCACTGCTGGGCATCTCTCTAGGACAGGGAATGGGCCGTAATTCATAACGTTTCGTTACACAAGATACTTCATAAAATTTGCGAAAAACCATAAATGAACCTGTAAAATTTGAGGGTTGCCCTCGATTTCTCTAAGATCCCATCATCAGATCCTAACTTGGTGACAATGGGAACACATCAGAACTATCTACTATCGAACAAAATAAAGAATATTGAAAATCCGTCCACAATTGGCGGAGTACTATATTCGATTAACAAACATACAAAAAAAAAAACATAGAAACAGCCGAACATCTTCCTTTTTGCTTTTTGTAAAGTCGGTAAAAAATAGTGTGTTACGTTATGCAAAGTTATTTGGGTATATATGCTCAAGCTAACAATGATCATAAGCCAAACAAAATTGGCCAGGAGGGGAGCACAACTAAAAGGGTTCCCATGTTAGTGTAAAGTAATGGCACAGTGCAGGGGAATAATTCAGCTGTTTATTATATTAATATTCTACCTCTACATTTTGGAGCTTATTTTTGGCTCGTGGCAATAAACCTAGTTAGGCTAAAGGTTCCACTGGGACTACTCTACCTTTTAACGAGGATTCCTTATGCAAAATTCAAAATGTCTAACAAGCACTTTCGTACACCTACCACCTACGCCCTACGTCTCATCTACGGGGGCGGGTCAATAAGTCCGTGACTTTTTAGAATAAAATAATTTTTAGATAAAAAGTTATTTTATTTTTCAACGTAGTCTCCTTTGAGCTCTATACACTTAGCCCAACGTTTCTCCAATTTTTTTATCCCTTCCGAAAAATATGATTTGTCGAGGTCTTTAAAATAGGCATTTGTTTGTGAGATGACTTCATCGTTGGAGGCAAATCTCTTTCCACCGAGCCATTTCTTTAAGTTTGGGAACAAGAAGTAGTCACAAGGGGCTAGATCGGGAGAATAGGCCGGATGAGGGAGCAATTCGTAGCCCAATTCATGGATTTTTGCCATAGAAACTGCACATGTGTGCACCCGTGCATTGTCCTGATGGAAAAGGACTTTTTTCTTGGCCAAGTGCGGTCGCTTTTCTTTCAATGCCTCATCGAGTCGACCCAATAAGTTGCTGTAATATTCGCCATTGATTGTTTTTCCTTTTTGAAGGTAGTCAATGTGGATAATATCGCGTGCATCCCAAAAAACAGTCGCCATGACTTTATTGGCTGACAAACCCACCTTTGCCTTCTTTGGCGCCGATTCACCCCGAGAAACCCACTGTTTTGACTGCTGTTTGGTCTCCGGTGTGTTGTGGTGGATCCACGTTTCGTCCACGGTTACGAAACGGCGCAAAAACTCGTTCATATTGTGATTGAACAACGCCAAACATTCCTGCGAAATTGTCACACGTTTGCGTTTGTGGTCGATTGTGAGCAAACGCGGCACCCATCTTGCGGAAAGCTTTCTCATACCCAAATGATCGTTTAAAATTGAAACCACTGAGCCATGCGAGATGCCTATGGCTTCCACAATCTCTCTCACTTTTAATCGCCGATCGACTAAAACCATATCGTGGATTTTTTCAACAGTTTCGGATGTGGAGACCTCAACTGGGCGTCCAGAACGTTCGGCATTTTCCGTGCTGGTACGGCCACATCGGAATTCAGTAAACCACTTTTTTACCATGGAAATGGATGGTGCAGAGTCCCCATAATATTTATCAAGCTTAGCCTTGGTTTGCGTAATGGATTTTTTCCGCAAAAAATAATGCTTAATGAGCACACGAAATTCACTTTTTTCCATTTTCTTCTCAGTCAACGCGGTAGTCTGATATTAACGGCTGTCAAAAACAAACTACAGTGCGTTTCACTTAAGAAGTTACATCGGCGTAATGTTGGCTCCCCTGTCTGTCTACACAAAAAGAAGGGAAAAAAGGAAAGAGTTGCCTACTCTACCAAAATTGTTCCCCGAAATGTGAAACGAAATCGATTATAACGGTAGCTGCAACACTTTTTGGAAAATTATGAGAGGAATGGGATTTTATTTAAAAAAAGTAGGTCTCAAAGGAAGTTGTTAATAGAGAGGAACGATACCGTGGCGTGGCGTTTTCGTTATTTGAAAGAATTGTAAGACAATCGGAATGGAGCCCAGCGCCCTATACTTTATACAAAAATAGTAACAATAAAAAAAGGCAATTGTTAAAGTAACGAAGTATCAGTTAATCTCCCTCATGTCAAGTAATTTAATTGCTAAAAATATGGCAACATTATTTTTAATACTACCAACATGACAGCAATGTAACTTCTTAAGTGAAACGCACTGTAAATGTCACAGCTTGTTCAATTTTTGACAGGAGTCACCTGACAGATGACTGTTGACGGGAGCAGTGTTGCCATTTCAATTAAGAGGCGGAAAAATCAAAAAGTCACGGATTTATTGACCCGCTCTCGTATAAAGCGGATCGCAGATTGTCTAAAAAGTTTATATCAAATATGTATTATGTTAATCTTTGCAAGCAAAACGTATCGAACCTGAAAAATTACTTTATGATAGTGCTAGCTTTTTTTTTACGGTGAGCAAAAATCATCTAATGACAACCCCCGCTCTTAGGTGATGGTAGTAGGTAGGACTAAAAATCCACCCCGTTCCTTCTAGCCTCTTCATACCGGGGCTCGAGTTTTCTTTCGGATAACCCTGGCCCCAATAGGCTTCGACCCTGTTGGGCCCCTCCTGTTGCTGACAACTCCTTGAGGCGCGCGGGAACAGTGCTCGCCGTCGACGTCTTGGGCTCGGTCTGGACAGTTACCGGACGGTCGGACAGCGAGCTACCTACGGCTCGCTGTGCGCGAGCCCGCGTCTGCGGTGGCCGGAAATTGGGATCGGAATTCCGGCAGCGGCGGCGGGGGCGCCGTTGCCGGATGCGGCCTCCTCCTTTGCTAGCATCACTGCTTCCCAGAAGGAGGCGACCACCTGCCACTCCTCCTCGCTCCGGACCATGGCCTCAACGAAGGCCTGGCGCGAGTAGTCTTCACCGCCGATCGCACGAAGGCACGGCAATGCTCCGCCCAAGCAGGGCGCACCTCGACTGTGTGCTCCACCGTGTCCTCCGGGCGTTCCCCACAGTGGCGACATCCGGGCGTCTCTTCCGCTTGAATCCGGTGCAGGAAGCCGGTCGCTTTTGCAGCGACGGCGCCCATACTGGCGCCCCGTAAAGGGCCATGGACCGAATGATCCCCGTGTAGAGCCTCCGGCAGGAGGCGTTGGGCAGGAGCCGCTTGAGAGCAGCCCCAGTCCGCTTCAGTTTGGAAACCAGACGTCGGAAATGCTCCACGAAATTCCACCGGCTGTCCAGGACAAGTAACAGGTACTTCATCGTCGACCCGACGCCGATGTGAACTCCTCACACCGTTAATTGGGAACCCGATGGTGGCTCGTTCCAAGGGCCGTGAAAACACATAGCCACGGGTTTGTGCAGCGCCACCTTGATTCCCAACTCCTGGATCCTATCAACGACTATCACAACCCCGCGTGTCGCTAGAGCGACCGACGCCCAGTTCGACTCTCCTTTTACTAGAACTGCGCTGACCCCGTCAGGGAAGTCGCCGCGCAGCACGTAGTCGTACCTAGTACCGATCCCTGCGGAACACCGCACGACAACTCCCGGCGTCTCCACTCCCCGTGGTGACCGGGGTCGACTATATACCTGTCCGATAGGTAAACCTCGACAACTCGAAAGAGGTATTCGGGCACCCGGTGGTACCGGTGTGCCCTCCGGATCGTACTCCAGGGCAGGGAGTTGAAGGCGTTGGCAATATCTAACGACACTGCCACGACACACCTGCCCTGGGACACCGCGTCCCCCGTTGTGAGGGCTCGCACGCGCATGATGACGTCCACCGTTGAGTGCATCCTGCGAAAGCCGAACTGGCCGGCTGAAAGGTCCGGCTCTACCCGTGTTAAGCGCGCGACGAGGCGGTTTGCTATGACTCTTTCAAAGAGCTTGCCCACCTCGTCAAGCAGCACAATGGGCCGGTACGCAGACGGAGAGTCCGCAGGGCGCCCTAGCTTCGCAATGAGGACCAGTTTCATAAAGAGCCCTCTTAGTTGAGGCCCAAGAGCCTCCATGGCCAGGACCCAGGCTTTCCCCGGCAAGCCATCGGGTCCTGGGGCGGTATTTTTGGCACTTAGCTTTTGTACCGCCACCCTCATCTCTACTTCGGTCATCTCTGGAGCCGCATAGTCTTCGTCGTCGCTGTTGTGGTCCGCGTCAGACACCGCTGCTAGCGGAGCGATAGGCGGGGAGGAGTGTTCCCCTCGCGCAGGGAACAGAGTGGTCACCGCACCCTCCACAAGCTGGGGCCGGAAACTTTGAGTCAGCGGGGGCGCCCAGGGGCGGAGTTTTTCCCGAACCATCTTGTACGGGTGCCCCCACGGGTCTGCGTTCAGAGACCACAGCCACACGTTGCGGGCCTTGAGTTGGCATCCGCCGAGCGGGTGCGGCGCCTGCAGTGTCTGGCGTACCGGCGTCGCGCGTGATTGCATGCGTTACGCAATGCCGCAATCTCCGGCGACCACCAGTACACCTGGCGCTTAGCACGTCCTGGACGAACTCCCCGAGTTCAGCATGGCATTCTATTATGGCGGTAAGTCCCCTCTTTGAGGCGTGGCTGGAAAGACCTCATGGCGTCCTTACCTACCGCATGACGCAGGTGCTCACCGGACATGGCACGTTCGGGAGGTATCTGTTTCAGATAAAGTCGGAAGAGACGCCCGGGTGTCGCCATTGTGCGCAACGCCCGAAAGACACGGTGGAGCACACAGTCGAGGCGTGCCTTGCCTGGGGGGAACATCGCCGTGTCCTCGTGGATCAGCGGCGGAGACCTCTCGCGCCGGGCCCTGGTCGAGGCCATGGTCCGGAGCGAGGAGGAATGGCAGGCGTTCGTCTCCTGCGAAGTAGTAATGCTAGTAAAGGAGGAGGCCGACCGCGTCAGGCTACGGCGCCCTCGCCGCCGCCGCCGGGATTCCGATCCTGATTTCCGGCCACCGTAGACGCGGACTCACGGACGGCGAGCCATGGGTAGCTCGCTGTCCGATCGTCCGGTAATGGACCAAGTCCAAGACGTCGACGGCGCGCACTGTTCCCGCGCGCCTCAAGGAGTTGTCAGCAGCAGGAAGGGCCCAGCTGGGTCGAAGCCTACTGGGGACAGGGTTGTCCGAAGGGAGCTCATGCCCCGGTATGAAGGCTAGAAGGAACGGGATGGGGTTTTTAGTCAGTAAGAGTCTGACACTATCTCCTGCTCCTCGGCAAAGAAGGAACATGAGTGAGTTTTTTGGCCATCAGGATGGAAATTCGATCGAGAGGATTATGTGGGTCGTAACATTCTTGAACATCAATCTCAGTTAAAGAAATGTAAATTTGTAGCCATAGAGAAGTAGAACCGAACTATAAATTAAAATCAAAACTATACTACTTCCACAAGGTGGACTGATGACCTAGCGGTCAACCATAATGATTTACAAAACAATCTTATTGCAGGAACGTTTTGTCTCCATCATAAAGTAATATTACTTCATTTCGTACCATGAACTTAATCACTCAGTATGATTGTATTCCTGCTAGGGGCTAGGAAAGAACGAACGATTTTAAAGATTTTGTCTATTCCCTGCTAAACAGAAAAGATACGCGCTATATAGATCTGTACAGCGTTGTCTCTTTTACATGTTTGTCCAAATCGCTAGTTCATTGTGAACCAATAGAATACTTTTAACTCAAAATATGTCTTGTTAAAATATATTTTTAAAAGGATCTAAGTAACTTTTAAGAATTTACATTAATAAAGTAGAAAATAATTTATAAAACCTGGGGGCGACTACTTTAACACTTAATTTAGTTGCACTTTAGTGTGAATGAATCGGAATATTCGAATTCGGAACGTATGTTTACATTAACAAGATTCTTATTATCTTATCAATGTTGATTTGTTGAGTGCGAACCGTGTTTTGAAATATTAAAATAGTTTTCAAGTGCTTAAATTTAGAGTAAGTAATCTGCCTTCAAGTGGTTGATGTTTCAAGTGAATAATTGGACCCACTAAGTAAAATGCTTAAAACTTATTATAAACAGTGTATTCCAGTGAAATAACTTGTTGTTCGTGCACTAATGGACACGTTTAGGCATCGAAATAAGATTTAAATATTTTTTAATTCACGAAAAACACTTTAAATAGTATTTATTTGAAAAACAATAATAAATCCGCTGCGTCCGAGCAACTTTTTTATGCCTGGTAATTTGACGTAAAAACAATACTGCTAGCGGTCAAAAATCTCGTCAGAGTACAAAAAGAATGAACTTTTTAAGAGTGACGTCACAAAACCGCTAAGAAAACGATCTTATTTTAAGATTGTAATAAGGTTGTTTTGAAGGCGTCATGGTACGAAAAGCCTAAGTAAGATTAAAACAATACTGCTTTAAGGTCTTATGGTCGGCTCCCAAGTGAGGGTCACCGGAATCCTAAAGATGCGAGTCGCACCGGACCGGTCATTATGGCGAGTTTTGGGGAGGCCTACGTCTAACAGTGGACGTCTTTCGGCTGAAATGAGGATGATGATACCGTTATTTCTCTGTTTTCATATAATAATAAATAATATGTTAAATTGTTAGTATTATAATGTATTTTATTAATTGTATGTATTGTATATATGTAAATAGTATACCATGACCTACCTGCGTATCTTTTTCCCCTTCTCTATCAGATACGTACATCCAAATGGCTGCCTGCAAAAAATTGCTTTTAGCGATAAGGCCAGCCATTGTGCCACCCTATTAATTATGAGTTCCTATTGTAATTTTATTTTTGGTGTACATATAACAAAGAGTATATTTACAGAGTGTAAGGGACAAGTCTCCGCCAACTTGAAAGGCTTGCTCAGTAGACGAAAATGAATAATTTTCCACAAGATTTTTTTTTCCAGGTAACGTAAAAATAAATCAGCCTCTTCATACATACTGTCCAATCAAGTTTATAATTGAAGCGGTAAGTGGACAAAGGTGTTAACTACTATTACGATTCTCTGGTAATATTTCTGCCGTTAGCACATTGCAAATCTGAAATATATACTTGTTTGACAGTTCAAACCTTTGCTACCATCTGTAACCATCGATATATGTAAGTAACGAATTAGAATTGGGGTGTACTGATGGTAAATCGATCCATGGATTTAAATCCATTTTAACTTATGTCCATGCAAAAAATTCGGATTTTTTTATTTTGTCAGATAACACTTTTGTCCACTTTTTTGTATGAAGAGGCTGAATTTATTTTTCTTTTCCTGAAAAAAAAAGCTATTGCATGGCAGTGGGGGGGGGGGGTGTTTGGTTTTTTTCGTTACGGAATTTCTGGATTCGGTCTCCACGCTCAAGGCCCGCGATAGAAGCTATGCAATAGCTTAAATATCTTGTGGAAAATTCTTCAGTTTCGTCTACTGAGCAAGCCCATAAAGTTTGCCCTGTATCTCTCTATAAAATTTAATTAACAGTCTCCATCCTGAATGCCTGACCGAATATTGAATAAAGTGGCCACTCTTAGCCAATCGACATGGGAGACAATACTCGTACCAACATTTAATAAAGAATAGCCACAAGATGTAGAAATTTCTCAACATTTTTGCGCATTTTCTCTCCACCACAAACTTTTCTTATAAACCGATTCAGATGGGGAATGATTTCGTTTCGATATTATTATGATTTATGGCAAACGGCACTCGCTTAGTGAATTTTTCACTGCGTTCACCGAAGCTGGAAGAAACATTATGTAAAAGATAAGAGATTGTACTTACTTTCTCTTCAGAACTTGGCTAACACCGTCGAATTTACCGCTCGTCGTAAATATATCATTTATGACGCCTTAACTTGAATTTATGATGATGGAAAACACCTTTCTCGTTTTACTTCGCGTCGATTATGTGTTTCCACGACTCATCCATTTTGGTTGATTGCTGTTTGGTAGTTTTAGTATTGTTTTTATATGGATCTCTTGGTAGAAAGTAAATATTTGTTGATTTATTGAAAAAGTCAACAGCTAAGTTTTCCAGAAATTTAAAGCTCCATAGTCTACTTTAAAAATCGTAATATTTGTTTAGGTATAAATGATGAATGATGTTTATTTTGCAAATAGATTAAAAAAAAAAAAACACTTTTACACGTCAATTTTGTTTTCAATCAGTTTTAACTAGATGAGGGGATATACATAGGTCCTTAGGTAGCGGTATTTCTTGAAAGAGTTACTGCAGTACTGAATCGCAAAAGACAAGTACAAGAACACAGGTGGGTTTTAGTAAATAAAAGTCTTGCTCCACTCAAAGTGGGAGAAATTAGTTTCCACGTCTCATTCATTTTGGTTGATTGCTGCTTGGTAGTTTTAGTATTGTTTTATATGGTTCTCTTGGCAGGTTGTAGATATTTGTTGAATTTACTGAAAAAGTCAACTTAGGGTCCAGAAAATAGAGCTTTATTAGTATACTTCAAAAATTCCAGAAACAACTCCTTGGGCTGCGTGACTGTTCGAAAGAGTTACTGCGGCTCTGAGACGCAAAAGGCAAGTGAAGGAACATAAGTTTAGGGTTTTAGTCAGTAAAAGTCTGACCCTTTCTCTAGCCAAAGCGGAAGAAATTACTTATCATATGATTTTCCACCTAAAAAAACAGGTTTAGGTCCTCATTTGTAATAGGTATGCATCTGTACCACTTCCTATTAGATATTTTAGCTCGAAAATTTAACATTCAACAAGGCTTACATCATCACAGCATTATATAATTTATTGTTATAAAATTACAATCTTCTTTTGAAGGGCAGCTCATCACTTAGCTCCGAAATTCCATTAAAATTACACAAATTACTATTGTTCGGGTGTAAATCACGCAAGCCGGAGAAAATTACAGATAATTCAATGCTCGTCGTTGAACAAAAGGTTCCCGTCAGAGACATCTTGGCGGAACGTTATCGTAATGTCACAAAATATATAGGTACAGAAGTCAATCTACAAACAAGGCGCGCTCGAGCAACGCATACATAGACACCTGCACCGGTCACAGACACGATATCTCGGTAGCGTCTCGGCCCGCTCTTCGAACAGTTCCGGCTCAAACGCTTATTAGTGTGCGACCACCGAGCGTAGGTGTAAACAGTGAAGTACATACATGAGATTGTCTTCTGTACCTATCTAACTTGTGGTAATGTTAACGTAAGCATTAGAGGAAGCGGCTGTTTCGTAACACAACATGACAAGCAAACAATGAACGAAGTTACGAAGGACTATTCTTGAATCGTTCGTTATAATTTAGACAGGTAAAACAAGATAACAACCGCTTTTGAAGAACAGTAGGTACCTACTTAAAGAAAACTTTTAGGCCTTATTTTTTTCAGTTGTCTAGCACTCACAACACAAGCTCTGCTTAGCTTGGGACTAGTGGCGTTGTGTGATAGTTGTGTGAATATTAGGTTGGGGAAAAAGTCTTTTCGCATTATAGTATGTATGAACTTATAATAAAATCTCTTTGGCTATGATACCAAAACCAGCCAGATACTATTTGTATCTGGCTGGTTTTGGTATCATTGAAACTTTAAATTTTAAAGAACATAATTCCAAATTCAAATTATGAAAATTTGTGATTTTCATTTGTTTTTCGTACCGTCAAAATGAGTGAATCTAATGAAGAAACTCGATACATTTTAAAATTTTACTACAAAAAAGGTAAAAAAGCAACGCAAGCCGCGAAAAAAAATTGCGATGTTTATGGACCCAGTGCAGTGTCTGTGAGAATAGCACAAATTTGGTTTAAGCGTTTGATGTCAAAGATGCACGTCGCTTTGGTCGCCCTATTACGGATAAAATGGATGCCATTTTTGAAAAAGTGGAGCAAGATATCTGAAATAGTTACGACGTAGCTGAAGAACTGGGAATTGACCAAAAAACAGTTTTGGCGCATTTGAAAAAAAACTGGGTACACAAAAAAGCTCGATATTTGGGTACTTCACGAGCTCACTGAAAAAGACCTAATTAACCGTGTACTCATTTGTGGTTCTTTATTACCACGTAATAAAACCGAATCATTTTTGAAGAAGCTGATAACTGGTGATGACAAGTGGATCACGTACGACAAGAACGTGCAAAAAAGGTCGTGTTCAAAATCCGATCAGGCTTTACAGACTGTGGCGAAACCCGGGTTAACTCACAACAATATGATGCTGTGTGTGTGTTACCACCAGGCAGGACTATCGATTCTGAACTCTACCACGAACAACTGATGAGATTAAAGCAAGAAGTTGAAAGAAAGCGGCCGGAATTGATCAACAGAAAGGGATGTGGTTTTTCATCATGACAACGCTAGACCTCACGCATCTTTATCAGGATGGGTAACGGTTACTAACTGTGTATCAATGTTCCTATGACTTGTGTGTAGGGAAAGGGTTTAACCCTTCAGATACCGTCAATTAGAGACACAATAGTAAGACAAAAGATGCGCGGCCACCGGTGGTCGCTTGGGGATTCATGAATTAATGAAGAAAAGCAAAAAATGACAAGACTAAGTATTTATTTGTAGTAAACTACTGGCTCATTCGGAAACTAGGTCTTCGAGGTGAAGGACGGCCAAGAAACACCTAGGAAGCTCAGATATAGTATTTTATATACATTAATTATGGTTTATCACAATAACATCTACAAATAATTCTATGTTAAATGTCTTGAGCCATTTCATAATAACAAGGTAAATAACGTGAATAAGTATTCTCTAATACCATAAAGCATAATTGGAAACAAAGCCACAGTATGACACATACACAAAAACAGCACAACTATTAACAATAGTCAAGATATCATATTAAATAACTTACATGAACTTTGGTGGTCAGTAACGGTCTATAGCTGGATCACAAGTGATCCGTTCCACTAGGAATATATCCCTTTTTAAAATCAAGCATTGACCGGTGGGGGTTTGACACTATTTGAATGTACCGTCATTTTCCATAAATTACAAATCATAATTTCAACGTAATTTAAGACCTATAATAACAATTGTTATATAGTCAACTAACTTTAAAACTGAGTAAGATTATTTAAACAATTTTACAACTCTCGATTTTCTTAGGTCTAGTTTCACAACATAAACATTGACTGGCAGTACTGTACTATCGATTTAAACAACTTACTTTAAGGTAGTAATACAAAATGCAAGACGGATCTTAATGATCATCAATAATTACGTAATAATTTACAGGATTATCACCAATACGTATTTTTATAAGTTTAGTGTTTCACACACAGTAACGTTTGCTTTGGTAGGTACTTTTTTACATTTGATTTAAAGTTCATAAATATTACCAGTGTATAAAATACAGCAAACGGTATTCGTGAAATATTAAAATACATGATTAAACTACGTCATATAAATGATGAATAACACATGCAATCCTAAAGAAGGACCAAAGAATAGTCGCCGCGAGTCTTGTGTCGCAAGTCGAGTGACAACAAAGGGTCGATTTGTCGCAGCATTGTCGCGGCCACAATGGCAACGGGGTCGAGTGCCTACGGAACCACGTTAATGTGTCTACGAGACACGCTTGGCTAGACGTCGTCGACGCTTTTACTCCACATTTCGTGACTACTCTGTGTGACGTTTTGCGTGATTTGATTGGGGACAATAATATAACAAAAAATATACTTTAGGAAGCTATTATATTATACAACGTGTAACGTTAAATGCGTAAAACCTCAGACACCCCAAACGATTTTTAATTCAATTAACCTAATTCTGGGAGAAAAAATCATTTAAAAATTTGTAAAGGTTTTATGTGTAATTTTAGTTTGTTTAAAATTCGTATTTGCATTAAAATAGGAACTGTATGAAACTTTAAATTGGACAACAACCATTTGTGTTTGTTTACCTATCTGGGCGGGTTTGCGCACGTGAATGCTTAACCTATAAATAAATAGACGGCAAAATTTTAAATGAAACTTATTTAAAAAAATGTGACCTATATTAAAAAAAAAAGTTCAATTGATTGTGCGCGTTATTCTGATCAAACCATTTTCAGGTTTTTTGCATTTAATTCATGAATCCCCAAGCGACACCCGGTGGCCGCGCATCTATTGTCTTACTATTGTGTCTCTAATTGACGGTATCTGAAGGGTTAACACGTTACGTTGAAAGTTACACGTTGTATAATAAAAGCCTAATATTCCCACGATGGTCTACCTCGCAGACCCAGTATATTTTTATTAGGGGTGAAATCATTTAACGGCATCTCCTGCCCTTGGTGGAGCGCGAGGGCGTGTCAGACTTTTACTGAATAAATCCCGCTTTTGATCCTTCTTTGCCTTCGTTCCAGGGCCTCAGGGTTCAACCCAATGAGATAGCACAGTGCTACAATATTTCCTATTTTTTTTTTTTGTAATACTGTGGTGATTGGTCCCTATTTTTTTAATGCTGCTGTTTAAGTTCCTTATTTTTATTTCTGAAACTCACATTAACATAAGGTAGCGGGAAGCGATGTAACATCTGATTGCTGGTTTGCTGTCTTTGTAGCTTCAGATGAAAAGCTATCTAAAAGCGATCAAACTCGGATATCTAATCAGTTCATTACCGTAAAGAGTTATTAAAGCGATCGGAAGTTCTAAAGGCTCTTAATACGATTTGAAATAAGAAAATTAATATTTACTCTGATCATTTACTGATTTTAATGTCAAGTTAAGTATGTACTTATGTTAGTAATATGAGTATCGTCAGGATGTGGGTCTTTTGATCTGGCTATAAACTCGCATGCTAAATGCATCATCAGTTATTTTATGCGTTCTGTTTTAAGTGAAGGAAATGCATAGAGTGGCATCAATATATTACTCCTCAATAAACCACGTGATTAGAAAGGTGGTTATATTACCTAAATAAGTCATCAATAAAATAAAATAGCCTTATTTTATTTATTTTTTTATTAAAAAAATCGATTATATTCAGTTTTTTTTTGATAAAAAACATAACACTTTAACAAAATTCATTATGATTCACGACATTTCACATTTTAAACAAAAATATTCCTAATAAAGTCAAATAAGTGTAGTAATCATAAACAAAATAAATCATGATAATTTCTTAATTCTAATAATTACAAGTCCTCAACCAATTTTTTATGATTTTTTTACACTTTAATTTATCTGGGGCCGTAGCGATTCAGTTATCTACAATCTGTTTTGATTTCGACAGTCATCTTTCTAGGACAATTACCCTCTTTCTATTTGTCATAGATGCAAGTATGCAACATAGACCACCCTATGGCCATAAAACAATAGGAGGACCTTAATTATCTCTAAGTTATGTTTGACTAGTTCGTAGTCACTAGTTATCTAATATAGCTTACGCACGAAATTTAATCCTGCAAGATAAACAAATGTTACCACATCGCAAAATAAATTCCCACGGGAATTAATATTTCATTACATAAAATTAATCTTGATAAGTGACAAAGTTGCGCAGACAATGGATTATAAGACAAACAGCGAGGTGTACGCTGCATAATCTTATTTCAATAAATAATACCGCAAGACGGTTTTACTAAGCTTAGGCACTCTATCCATAGATTTGTTTTGCGCATAATTTTCTTAGTATTAGTGCGATCCGCAGTCATATTTTTTGCGAACGCTAATGCATCTGATAGCGAAGGAAGTCGTCAACTGCGGCAGCCGGAAATTGTATAGCATTAGAGGGACATTAGCCGCTATGAAAGGGACACCTCGCCCTTATTGCAACTGAAGGTTAACAGTAATTCAATGGCGTAATATATATCAAAACTACAATCAATAGCGCATAATTAATTACTTCCACACTGCAGCCACTGTGGCCATTAGGTTGGAGATAACACTAATATATTGTACATGGACATTACGTAGAAATAGGTTTATGACAAAGGGAAGGAATGAAATGGCGAAATTAACTTCCATCTTCCAGGCCGGAGCCATTAGAGTCGCCGCGATCCATATCGTCGCTGTTGTCGTTAATGCAACTTTGTTCGCAAGCCATGACCATCAAATTGGACCAAATTGTGTGCGCACTGTGTAGCTTTTTGCTCCATCATCGCCCCACTGGCCTTGGGTAACAAATCCACGGGTAGCAAAAAAAAAGTCAGGAAAAACGTTGAATGACTCAACGCAGGAGATGACTATCTATTTTTTGACAGCCTATCACGTAATATTTTGGTCTAATGTGCCTGTACGAGTATACCGACTTATGTAATATCTACAGACACAAAAATTATTTGCGTCCATTTTATCGGCGTAAAACGTTCTGAATACATAATTTAGCTTTCATGCTCCATTAGATTGTAGTGGACTGTGAAATGTGCTGAATAAAATAGATAGTAAAGCTGAAGAGAAACAAACAACGACTACACCATGCTGAAAATTTAATTTACCATTAGCAAGAGGTGACAATTGCAATATGGAAGAATAGAAGATATTTTCGTATCGTTCGCCATGCGTACGCCATTATAACAGTAATTTATATAGCGAATCAATTACATGTGATGAGTCCAGAACCTTGAAGCTATGTTAGCATGATTGAACTTTCGTACATGGACGTCTAGTCTAGCAATCAAGTCAATCAGTCGCGCCTAAATTGGCCTATTTACTGATAGATTTTCTATTATTGGTTATCAGTACAATAAATTGTGTGCTATCAGTCGGAAAGCCTTGACTCTCCAAGACTCGGACCAGTTTCTTATCCAATGGCGAATAGTGGATTGAATTGGGTCGGCACATTTGCGAATGACTGCGAATCCCGTATCGAATGAGAGCATTAACCTGATTACTGTGTTTATTTTGTAAATTTTCTTGTTGATATATGTATATACGCACGGGTTCACCAAATACACATAAAATTGTATTGCCTTCTATCACCGAATTTGTTTACGAGCTGTTTGTTGTTGTATCGTATGTTTGTAGGAAGGTACGGTGAAGAGTAGCTCCAATTTGCATAATGTATTTGTTTACGATGTAAGGGTAGGTATCACATGTTTGTAAAAGACAGGCAGGTGTCCGTGATATAAGGAGATATTTTCAGGACATCATTTCACATACAGGTTTCACTTCATATAATATTCAGGTTAAAATAAATATTAATAGTTTAAGTACCTGCACCTAAAAAACTATACTAGAAAACGGTGATAACAGCCCGTATAGTTCGCGTACTATTTATCTTAGACATGCATCCAAGTGACATTTCCGATGTAAAACAAAAATCGGCACCGCAACCGAGTTTTTCATCACAATTTAGTTACGTCTTCAAACAATCCAATGAAAAACTAAAATCCAGATTTGATAGAGTAATTTGTAAGTATTTAGCCGAGGCTTACCTAATGCGGCAGAGTGGCAGACACGCAATGAGTGATGTGTCATAACTAGATGATAGGTATTTCGTAGGAACGTACCAATTACACCACAAATACCAATAACGCGTGCGGCAATCAGTCAAGTCATCCGCGACCGTTGATGCTCATAAGTACGTGGGTAGGGGGGCCATGGATCTGCTATATTGTAAGACATATATACGAGTACCTGTCTACACACACATACGTAAACCTTAATAGTATATTTTAATTCAAGTGGAAAAATTTTGTCATCGTGGAGGATCGTTCGTTGTGGAGACAACGTATGGAGCCGAGTACTGCAGTAATAAATTTCCATGTGTATCAAACGACGTTTTTCAATACACTTACGAAGAAATAAATAAACGGGGATTGACAAGAGACTCACTTGGGTTGCTGAGCATTCAGCTTAATAGATAAATATAATAAATTGTGGCGGGGCGAGCTCAGAGGGGCAGTGTTCTTAAACCGGTAGAGATAAGCGGACTTTTGAGTACACTTGGAAGTTCGCTCTTATTCCTAAAATTCTCTAAAATCTTTTTTAATACAATTATTGAAAAAGATTTTTGCGACGGCCAATTTTAAAACGTTATTAATAGAAGACTCAGTATAACTACAAATATATAGGTACAGAAGTCAATCTACATACAAAGCGCGCTCGAGCAACGCACACATAGACACTGCTCACGGACACGATATCTCGTTAGCGTCTCGGCCCACTCGTCGAACAGTTCCGGCTGAAACGCTCATTAGTGTGTGTCCACCCAGCGTAGGTATATAAAGTAAAGTAAATACATGAGATTGTCTTCTGTACCTATCTATTTTGTGGCACAACCTACACCACTGGAGTTAGAACTATGTAAGGTAATTAGAGTCTTGAAGGTGGAAAAGATAGATTTTTTGAGACGCGACTGCCGAATGCGTCTAGCACTAATACTATCTTTTAGTTTATCGTCAAAGTCACTAGCTCGTGAAATAAATTGTCAGGGCTTCGTAGTTACTCTTGCATTACTTGGAATATTTAAATAAGAGCGGTAATTTAAATTAACTAAACGTGATGAAGCAAATCAAGTTATTAAAAGACAAGTTTTAAAAGAAACTTTCGTCAGTTGTAGCAAGCTAAAACAATAAAAAAACTGACCAATTGCATTGACACATTGCCAATCTATGTAAAAATTTTCCAAATCGCAAAAAAACCGTTTTGTGACGTAACAACTAAACTGTTTTCAGATGTATTCCTATAACTGTCCACGCACATGGGCCACAAAAAAACGCCGCTTCAAGCTTCTTTTTGAGGTGGTGTTTTTTTGAGGCCCGTGTGCGGGGACAGTATGTCCTACGGTCAACGGGAAATACCCTAGGAATTTAATTTGAGAGTGTCCAAGTATATGTTTTATGCGACGTAAGCGACCGTATCTTATTTAGAAAGTTCGTTCATCGAGCAGCATCGATCGGCATCGACCAGCATCGATCAAAATCGAATAGAATTAAATAGCATCAAGCAATATCGATCAAAATCGAAAAGCGTCGAGCAACTTTGATCGATGATGATGCTGTATCGAGCAGCATTGAACAGAATCGAACAGGATCAAACAGAATGGAACAGAATCGAACAGCTTCGAACAGAATCGATCAGTATCGAACAAAATCTATCAGTATCAAACAGAATCGATCAGTATTGAAAATAATCGAACAGCATCGAACAGCGTCAAGCAGCATCGAACAGCATCAAGCAGCTTCGAACAGCATCGAGTGGCATCGTGGCGCATCAATCCAAATCGGATAGAATCGTAACGTTTTGAGTAGCATTTAACAACATCTAGTAGCATCTATCAGAATCGAAAAGTGTCGAAATGCGGATTAAGGACTACTCACATTTATTCAGCTTAAGTCCATAGAAAACAACGATTTTGGATGGAGACGCGTACGCATCCATTCAGCTTTCCACGTTTATTCAGTTTATCATGCGAGTGCTTTAGATAGAGTTCAGCGCTGTTCTGCAGCGTTCAGCGCTGTTCTGTCGCGTTCTTCGCTGTTCAATGAACAGGATCGAGCAGCAATGTACAGTATTGAACAGCATCAACCAGCATTGAACAGAATAGAATGGCACCGAACAGTATTGAGAAGCATCATACAGAATCGAATGGCACCGAACAGCATTGAGCAGCATCGGGTAGCATCTATCAGAATCGGACCGAATCGAAAAGCGTCGAACAGCATTAAACAGCATCGATCAGGATCGAACAGGATCAAACAATATCGAACAGCATCGAGCATCTTTGAACAGCATCGAGCAGCTACAAAAAGCTTCAAACAGAATCGAACAGTATCGGGCACAGCTAGTTTAAAATAAAATAACATTTATTTGTTTTTGATCCAAAACCGTGTAGTCACCCCACTTCCATCACACATGCTTGCACGGCTGCCCGGCTGTTGTGAAAACAACCAACGAACACAGTGCGAATATAGAATCGCGCAGAATTCAGACCACTTCATACATTGCCACTCGACATTACCTAATTGATGAATGGCTCTATGGATTAATTAACAGTTAATGACTTCTTGCTCTATTTTTCTAATTGATAACGCCCGCGGCTGCGTGGTAGCGACTCATCATTCTTGTTGACCGATAATCATTTTATGCATCGAACATATTAATAATATAGAAAGATTGTTGAGTTACAATATTGCCAATAACCTAAGAATATAATAGGTGAAACGCGTGCAAACTAAGTTTAATTTCTGTTTTAATCCTTTGGAATTTTCCAATTTCTATAACAATAATAATATAATTTTTTTGCGTAAAATGTGGTAGGTACAAAAGATATTACATAAAAAAGACAAATGCAAAGACACATTCCGCCATTTAATGATGGCATGCAAATATTTAGTCGATAGTGTTTTAGTAACATTAAGTAACTCACAAGTTCTATCTAGAGTTCTATGGTTAATAAAACAGAAATACAAATAGATCTTTACCCAAATTATTTACTAGATATAATATTAACCAGAGATTTTGGTAAATACTTAAAAATAAGTTCTAGTGGATATTGTGATGTAAAGTTAGTTTGAAGTAGTAAGTAGAATTAGAAGTGGTCTACACACCTGGTCAATAATGTAGAATCATTTAATCAGGCGCGATCTGGGCAAACTGGAGCTAGAAATTTTATTATAGTTAGTATTGACTATGTCATCTAAGCTTGCCGAGAAGGCTGACTCGACAGATTTGCTGAAAAATACTTCAAAAACATTAGAATTTGTTTCATCCGCGTTCTAATGAAACTCAAAGTAACTCAAATTGATTGAAAACTAAATATTTTCTAAACTTGCGGCAACAAATTACGGTTTCTTTAGTCAATGTCAATTTTGTTTGACATTGACTAAAAAAACTGTAATCCCTACTAATCCCTACTAATATTATAAATGCGAAAGTAACTCTGTTTGTCTGTCTGTCTGTCTGTTACGCTTTCACGCAAAAACTACTGAACGGATTTAAATCAAATTTGGTAGGTAGGTAGAAGAGACACTGGAATAACACATAGGCTACCTATAATTCCACTGCTGAGCACGGGTCTCTGCCCGCGCGATATAAACTGTAGCCCACGCGGGCGAAGCCGCTGGCGGAAAGCTAGTTTGTAAATAAATAAAAAAAAACACTGTTTTGAAAATACAATCTAGACTAATTTAATAAAGGTAAAGTTTGTTTTTATGGTTTTTTGTTTGTAGGAGGTAATTTCTGAAAGTACTGATCCGATTGCTAAAATTTTTTCACCGATACAAAGCTACTTTATTCCTGAGTGACATAGGCTACATTTTATGTACCTACGCGGGCAAAGCCGCAGTCGAAAGCTAGTTAGTTAATAACTTAAATAAATCGAATGAAGTGGTTATTTTCAATATTTATATAAATATATCTATATTATTTAAAAATTTATTAGGTTCAACGTGACAACTAACCCTAAAGAGTCGGTCCTTTGTCGAACATTTTTGAATGGGTTCTGTTGAATGGACCAACGGAAGGTTCTGTATTTGTGTCTCTCCGCAGTTGATTGGGTACAGACGACTTCCATTGTTCGGCGCATAAACGGCCCAAGACTTTTGACTCCTACAACCTGACTGATGTTAAATTAAATCAGGTTTAGGTACTGGGTTGTTCAAAATAAAGGAACATTATATCAAATCTCAAAAACACAAATAGTGTAGGCTACGATGGAATTGCTACAAATATATTGAAATCTGTAGGTAACATCGTATGCTCACCTTTAAGTTACATAATTAATTTGAGTATCAGTACAGGTGTATATCCAACCGCATTAAAAACATCTGTCGTTAAACCAGTGTTTAAGAAAGATAACAAAGAGTTGATGTCGAATTATAGACCGATATCGCTCATTCCTATAATTTCCAAAATTTTTGAAAAGTACATCTATAAACAACTTAACTCATATTTAGAACACAATAAAATCCTTTGCAATGAACAAAAAGGTTTCAGAGAAAAAAAAACTATTAATATGGCAATTTACGATGTTTTACACATAGTGATGACGAATATGGATCAAAATAAACCGGTTTGTAGTATTTTCTGTGATATGACTCAGGCGTTTGATTATGTTCAACACAATATTTTACTTAAAAAACTAGAAGCATACGGTATAAGAGGGAATGTACTGGGACTTTTCGAGTCATATCTTCAGAATAGAAAGCAAATAACGGAAGTCAATAGAGTAAACATTACTACTGGACGAGAAGAGTCACATCGGTCGCAAGCACGTGAAGTTATGTATGGTGTTCCACAGGGAAGTGTGTTGGGACCTCCCCTGTTTACATTATATATTAACGACCTGCCTAAGTCCACAGTGCAGCCGATGAACCTTTTCGCCGATGATAGTGTTGTGACGATTGAGTGCAAAAATAAAGAGACATATAAATATGACATTAAAAATTCATTAATTGCAATAATAGAATGGCTTAATAATAATAACTTAAAGATAAATTTGAATAAAACTAAAATCATGCATTTTAGTCAACGCACTCCGACATTAACTAATAATCTTGACATAATTTATAATAATAATAATATTGACGAAGTTGAAACAACAAAATTTTTAGGATTAATTATTGACAAGAAATTGAACTGGAAAGCACATATTGAGAGCATAAGCAAGAAAATAAGTACCTCAGCTTTTGCTCTGTACTCACTGGCTTCAGTGGTTAGTATTCATGCTTTGCTCACTGCATACTACGGCCTAGTGGAGTCAATATTGAGATACGGCATTATCTTTTGGGGTAATTCGACTGACAGGGAGTTAATTTTTAAAACTCAAAAGAGATGCATAATGGCGATGTTTAAACTTGAAACGACTCAGAGTTGCAAGCCTTATTTTCAAAAATACCTTATTTTGACATTACCTTCTTTATTTATATTGGAAAATGCGATATTCGTAAGAAACAATCCAAATTTATTTTCTCGCATGGCAGATCGATTTCCTCGTAACAGACGTGACAATACTCAAATTTGCCAATATCAGCACAAAACTGCTCTTATGCGAAAAAGTGTCTTTTGCATGGCTCCAAAAGTCTATAATAAATTGCCAAAAAGCTGGAAGCAGCTAGGTGATATAGCCTTTAAAAAGAAAGTTAAAAGTTTCCTAGCGGATAAAGCTTACTACAATTTAAATGAGTTTTTTAATGACAAATTATGAACTTTTGACATACTTATTCATTTTTATTTTATTTTTTTGCTAAATTCTTTTTTATTTAAGACATTTCATTATTAGTATTGTTTTTTCTTTTTAATAATAATAATAATCTTATTATTGGTTTGATTATAATTGACATTTATAATTATTAATTTGACATTGTAATTGACATTGTAATTGACATTTATAATTATTAATATGACATTATAATTGACATTTATAATTATTAATTTGACATTCTAGACGTATATTTTTATTTTTGACTTGTATCAGTATTTTATTTATGGTTAAAAATTTTTGATTCAATGACACGCTAGAATGATTTGATTATTTGTAGAAATATTTGCATGCCATTGTTCAAGGCAAACATGACGATTTATATTGTATTTTAACAACTCTTGCATGCTGACAATTTACTTTGTGATGTATGTACTGTACTCATGTTTGAGCAAATAAATGATTATCTTATCTTATCTTATCTTATCTTATCTAAAGGGCAACTGAAGAAACGCATGTGGTCTTTAAAAGTCCCTTTCAGTCTACCCAAAGCAGGAGTTATTCGTGAAAACAGTTTATGATCTTGTACTTTATATGTAGGTATAATGTATATTACACCCTTCTTTTGTAGTGTCATCATCATCATCATCATTTCAGCCAAAAGCCGTCATAACGAGCGGTCCTGTGCGGCGTCTCTTGAATTTTAGCGACGCGCCAACGAAAGATTCTGGAGTGGCAACCACGTACCGGAAGACGCATGAAAGGCCTTCTACAAGGTGGACTCATCGGTGCACCTTGTGGGAGGTCTAGTGAGGGTCTATCCATCCATCCTCAGCCTTTTTAATGTTCCCACTGTTGGAACTCAGTTGCGGGAATCCAATAGACCGGTGTACCTTTTCAAAATTAAAGTATATTTCGTTGAATTACTTTTGTTTTTACACAGCACAATGGTGAAATCGTTCAAGTAACAACAAACCCACTCGTGCAGTTCTCAGTATCACCATACGGTACTTAGATATATGTAATTGCAACACCGAATGCATAACTAAACATGATATTTTCTGTAGTACCGTGACGTTCTCGTAATGTCACGCGTGCCTGCTCCACGTGTTAGTAGTGCATCCCAATAGGTAGAGTATGTTATTAAAGAGCTACCAGTGTGTTGCAGCGTCACGCTTTTTCACTTACGGGGTTACCAGACTAGGAATCGATACAAGGTATAGGTGCCAGCAACTTGTAAGGCAGGAAAGTATTTTCTTTTATCGGTTGGAATTTCATCCTCCGTTCTTGGGGTTTGCGGGACTTTACTCTCTGTTCCACCTACCTCCAAACTGGTGACCCTCGACAAAGAATGTCAGCGCAGCCTTCGTGCAGCTACTACTTCGTGACGTCATCATCACTTCCTCAAGCTTTCGAGCAACGAGCCATACAGCCAGCACCCACGGCTAAGGGTATCCTGACCTCCAGTATGCCTACCTGGTCATACCTGGTCATCACCTCAGCGGCATCAGCGACCTTGGCTTAGCACACCGCACCTTCGGCCAGTCATATGAAGAGCCATGAAGAACCCCTCCTGGTCGACGCCAGCAATCAAGCCCTACGTCGCACAAGCACCGCTCCGACTCACTGGAGCCAGCACCACTACTCCGACTCACTGGAGCCTGCAGCATCGTCCCGGCTCACTGGGACAACACCACCCCGACTCACTGGGGCATCATCCTGACTCACTGGGACAGCACCACCCCGACTCACTGGGGCATCATCCCGACTCACTGGGTCATCATCACCCCGACTCACTGGGGCATTATCCCGACTCACTGGGATAGCAACACCCCGACTCACTGGGGCATCACCGCAGACAGTTCCGACTCACCGAGAACTATGCGGCATTCGGTTCCGACTCACTGGAACCAACCAATTACTGGCCTGGCACGCAACAAGAAGCATCAAGAACCATCGATCTCCGATCTCCGGAGGGGAGTGATGTAGCGACATCTATGACGCCACATAAGAACTATGAAGAAAATACGAAATCCTGCATCGCGCAATCAAAGTTCTCAGCGCGATATGAATATATACGACAGCCCGACATCAACTATCGGGCAGTCGCCCACCAGACTATAACGCCCTGTCTGGTCGGCGGATCCTCCCTTTTCAAAGGAGGTATGTGGGACTTTACTCTCTGTTCCGCATACCTTCACTAGCATTACTGCTTCGCAGAAGGAGGCGACCGCCTGCCACTTCTCCTCGCTTCGGACCATGGCCTGTATTAAGGCTCGGCGCGAGAGATCGTTGCCGCCGATGCTCTGTCCAAGTGGTGCCCACTTCTACCGCGTAGGCGTATTGAGTCTTTACACCACACGTCTTATCGGTCACAATACTTTTCATGTCACAACATTCTGTGAATTTGTTACATAAAAAGTATGGATGTGGAGGGCTGTAAGAAAAATCATAAACTATAGAAATCAAACGAATTAAAAAAAAAACAAATTCAAATCAATCAAATTTAGGTAGCGCTTTTCTCACTCTCTTGGTGTAATTGCGAAAGGACAGTTAAAAAAAAAGTTGTAGACGCCGTGTGTATTGCGTGTGGAGTAGGAAAAATAATTACAACAAAAACAAAATACGAAATATGTTAAATATGTTAAACATCGTACATTTTACATTCTTAAGTGTTAAATTATGATTTTGAAAATCAACTAATTTCCACATTGCCAAGATATCAAATGATCTAGATCCAATACAGTTTTAAAAAAGAAAACATTACTTGGTTTGCATTTAGCGCAATCGGATCTTCATAGACATGCTCTCATTGTTACATCTTTTGCACGATTCATATTGATCGCATGATTTGTCCCGTCTGTGATAACCTCGTAAATCTCTCTAATACCGGATTTACTTTCATGCCGACAAACAATTCAACCAGAACATTGTATAATCAACAGATCCATTGTTCACCACTAGATTTATCATCTGCTGAAAAGTAAATCAGATACTGAATTGCAGAACTTTCAAGATGGTACGACTGTCTAGTCGTACCATCTTGAAAGTTCTATCACGTGCGTCTAGGCCTTTACACAATAATGTTGTAGAATAGACATTCTACAACATTACTGTGTCTAGGCCTTTTGTATGAATGATTGAATTTCACACAGACAATTTTTAATCACGTGATAGCCTGGTCTTCTCATAACGTGACCACATCACAATTTAGGCTCACAAATCTAATGGGTCATGGGGGCGAACCGGGGCCAACCTGATGCTCCTCCTCACATGTTCATCACGCACTTTGTCCTTCAGAGTAACACCGCCCGACCAGTGCAGCATACGCATCTGCGTTGGTTTCTGCTTGTAACTCTTGGTTGTCGTGACAGTCAATAATTGTCCAATGGGAATATATTCTCGGAAGGTAAAAGTTAGAAAATAATATTATGACAAAAGTGTTGGAGAAGGACGCTCATATTGTTTGCGTGTTAATGTCACCCAGATCCTTCATTATCATTCACATTAGGTAAGAAAGGATATCTATACTTTCTTTCTTATCCAACAGTGCATATATCTACATACGATACTATGCTATCCATTCTATACAAAGTGGAAGTAGATACAATACGAGTAAGTGCACAGCCCTTATTACATTATCTAATATTTATTCATTAGTTCTTTATAAGAAAGTGGACGTCAAGGCCAGAATATTTTTATATCAGTACCTTCAGGAATGCGTGGTACCTACTAGATAGGTGTCGACTGCGAATAACAATAGGAACCGTAACTAGCCTCACTACCTATTGTGTACGTAAATATTTACCTAGTGAGCTACGATACGGACGAAAGAGGTATGGAAAAATAACTAATAATATTATCAAACTTCAATAAAACTATAGCTGTTTGTTTAACAGCATTAGATTTAATATAGATAATATTATATGTCATGTATTTAAGCATCATATTTACCGTCATAACATATGTGGCCTATGTGGGTGAGAATGTTCAAGAATAGGTAAGCCATTTTTTGTAAATCCAGATCTGCGGGATTTCATAGGAGACGACCCGGACGAGCTCGCGGATTGCAAGCAATGGGTACGTCACCGTCCGGTAAGGATCGAGTCGACGGCACGTAGTGTTACACGTGCTCCTCAAAGAGATATCAGCAAACCCCCCAGCAGGGCCGATGCCTGCTAGGGTCACGGGATATTTTGAAAGAGTTACCACGGCACCGGAACGCAAAGGGTGACTAAAGGAAGACAGGCTCGTTTTAGTCAGTAAAGGACTAATACGCCCTAATGCTCCACCTAGCGGGAGAAATTATTTAAAGATCTCGCCAAAAAAGGTGGGTTTAATTAGTTAGTTAGCTCATTTATGTCCCACTGCTGGGCGAAGGCCTCCCTGGTCTCCCGGTTTTTTTTAAATATTCTTTTTTTTTGTTTTAAGCTAAGGAATCACACTTGGGTAATTTAGTTTTGTAGGTATTTCAATGTTTCGTAGCCTGATTGTGTTTAGTAAAGCTGTATTAAATCACAGTAAACGTCACTGTGATTTCATACTGCTTCACTTTCTGTTCATTAATATTAGGCTCGCGCTTGATCACTAACTTGACTGATGGTAAGCGATGATGTGGTCAACGATGGAGCTCGATTGCCCAAAAGTAATGCCTTGATCACACGTACCGAGTAAACTGGTGAGACAGTGCTCTCGGCCGAGTACTCGGTACGTGTAAACACGCCGAGTGCTTGGCCTACCACTTATCTCTACAACTCGCTTACATCACTGTCTCGGCCGAACAACATTTTACTGTCTCGAAATTTTACTCGGTACGTGTGGTTAAGGCATTACCTATTTACAATTAAATGCCCCTAGGTTGTGTGTAACTATCAGGAAACACAGACTCTGACAGGGAAAGGGAACATTAAATCCAAGGAAGCCTGTGGTGTCAAGAAGATAAGTAATAAATAATAAAGGTAATTCTTAATGCTGTCCATAAATCATAATCATTCAAAATTATGAATTAGTGCGTATAGCTGGGCTATTCACTGCACGCCTACGGCAATGGCTTCCGCCATGCCAGTAGCCCTGATGAAATGCCTCATAATGCCGACGCCGACGGAATGCGACTATCGACAAAGCGCATGGCCACTCAATTATTTTACATTACGTGTTGAAATCACAGCATTTCGCGCCCATTTGTTACATTACCCTGGTGGTGCTGCTTGTGAAACGTTTACAGCTGTATGTAAAAACAAGTATATAAATAAACAGTTTAGTAGCGAATTATGTTGGTGTTGTAGAGACAAAAATTAGTAACGGTTGTGTGTACAAGTGCTTATTCACTGGTGCCTGAATATTTCACGTTTATAAGTCTTAAATTTAGTTATAAAATGCAATTATTTTGGAAATTAAATCTTTGTTCGAGTATATTAATCAAATGTAATATAGGTAAGGTAGGTTAGGGTAGGTATTTAAGGACAAAAAGAGTTTTTAATGAAAATTATTTTTTTTCATAGCAAGCTCTTATAGCTCAGTATACCTATATAATTAATACTCGTCAAGACGCTTATCCTACGAGTCCAAACTCGATGGGGTTGTGTTAACTACCAAGTACCTAAAGCCACCTTCCGGTTCCAACATCGGATCAGCCTTATGTAGTAATCATTTTGCATTGTCATCTGATATACACGTGCATGCAAAATTTCAAAGTAACCGGGAAGTGGGTCAAATTTAATTTGCAAGATTTGAATACAAACAAACATCGGGACATACATTATACGTAAACATCATTATTCATTCATACATTTTATATTATTACTTGCGAACCGCCTTATCCCCGAATTTAAAATTAGTATACGCAAACTTTTCTCGTTTATCGCTGTTTCTACAAAACCGTATTGAAATCTTTTGCATGGTTGAGAGGGAGTCACCGGATAAACAGACCGACAGAGGTAAAAAGCGGCTAGTCCTACTTAATGTATTTATCATAATCTTCACTATAAAAAAAGACAGTCACCAGAGTTTACATTACGAGAGCTTCATACTGAGCTTCTCTCTCACTGGTATCAGCAGTATCCGAAGATTCATTCCCACTTGTGCAAACTCTCCACTGCCCTTCAATTTGCTTTTTCTGTACAACATGTCTGCGAACTCGTTGATCATTGTCATTGTCAGTTTCTCCATCAATACCTTCCTTTTTGATATCTGTGTGATTCTTCTTCATCATATCAACGTAAACTTTATTTTAAAACTAGATTCTGCTGTATATCTTTTCCTATTTGTATATTCTTTTCGATTGGCTTTCATATTTGCATCCTTATCCATCATCAATTGTGAGCGTAGATCTTCGAGATCTACGCTCACAAATTTAATGTCATAAGAAGAAGGTAACTTTTCTGATGGATCTGATTTCTGAAGGATTGATCTGTTAGTCTGTATTTGCATGTGGGATGATGTACATGGTTAGTTACTTAGACATATCCTATTGTCATCTCTCAAACTATAACTAATTCTAAGCCTTTTTTAAATTATGTAACCTCCCAATTTTGATGAGGCCAGCTTTAAAAGAAATTCTTCCGTAGATATACGAAGTATATCAAAATAAAATGAATTTAGCCCTGGTATTCTGCTAAGATAATCTATACTAACAAAAACTAGACTATAATCACTACAAGATAATGTCCACAAGGCAACGAGTTATACAGATATAAATAAACCAAAAAATTTAATAATCACAATCACACAAGTTGACTTGGTCAGCGGTCAGATAGGAAATGCAGAACTAGCGATGTGGTGACCACGCCATTAACCACCAGTTGGTAGTGAATGTACACACCAGACTAGCAGACTACCATGCAGCTTATACTGCCCGTTTTGTTAAACATCACCGACAGTCATTCTGTTGAATGCCCGGTTGTTTTAAATTAATTTGTATTTTCATCCTCCCCTTTGTTGTTTCCCTAAATTAACGACTAACAACGCCCGCCGCGTTGTAACGATAATTTACAGACGCGACTGTTGCAAAAATTACACACACTAAATAAAATAAAAATGAACGACCTTACAGTAAGTTAATGTTATCAATATACAACCGTGTAAAGTAATCCAATTATTGAGCAAATATTTAGCAAACATACCAAATTCTTTCCGAGACCACCCACACTTTACGATCCCCAGTTACCTATCCAGCCTGATATTTTAAATGATAACACGAAGACCGGATCAATTAATGTCAATAAAACTAAAAATATGCAAATGTACGGACTGTTTATTGACAACATCAGACTTTGTTCGAGAAGCTCAAAATGTAATAATCCTGATTTATGTGAAACATCGGAATCACACATAATTAATATTTTGTGTTAATATCGTGACATAATATGATGCTTGCGAATAAAATCACCAAAACAATAGACGTTTAACGATTCCGAGGTCGCCTGCTAAACAAAACAATGACCACGCCTGTGCAGAGCCCAGTGATATTTTGTTTCAAAATCAAGCTAACCTTCGGAATGAGCGGTCACGAAGGGAAACCTAAAATATCATCGATAAGCTGCTTACAGTTACAGTCGACAAGTGAAGGTTCTCAGATTCCCTTTATTTATTTACTTTCGAGATCTTTGGCGAGATTTACAGTTATTGGCACATGCTACAGAGCCGGGTGCTCCTAAACTATACGTTTTTGCAATACAAGCTTAAACATTGCTGGCAGTTACTGTAATCAATTACATTATAAATTAGCAACAAAACATTTTTTTATTTCATAAGATTTAACGACCCAACACGTCTTCTCGCGGTGACAGTTAACATTAACGAGTCTGCTATTATTATGTTATAATTGATGTGTTGATTTAGATACTGCATTCAATCCAATATGGTGGCACTTATGAAGATGATTATTTATAAAAGCTCAATTGAAAGAAGACATGATTTTGTTGTAAAGTTATTCAATCGTTGGAAAATGAAGAAGACAACACAACATGAGGATCTAGACATATTAATATTTTATCGACGATTGCGATTATTGATATCTTTTGCTTAGACCACCTAATATTTCGGTACCGCATTATCATGTGCATTGGTGTCAATTTAAAAAAATGCATTGTAAAGAAGATAATTATATTTTATTAAATTATCCATAAGATTAAATTTAGATTAGGCTCGCCCGAACATTTCTGCAAAATAGCTTAATTGGTGAGATAGATAGATAGATTCTTTATTGTACACCATTAAATATACGTAAGCGTTGTACATAATCATACATTCAAACATTGCAGTTAATAAAAAGCTTGTAAAAAGAAAAAAAAATACTGAAGCACCTCCATAAAAATACTTGCATCTGTCTTCTGTAGGTATAATCTAGTTCTCACTTAAATTATAACGCATTCCCACGCGTCTCAAGAAATTAAAACTGATCGCCATATGGCATTCGCATTACTATTGCCTTCAGCCTACAGGCAAATGAAAGTGAAGGTACCATAAATACTTAAGATCACTTTAAGCCAGTAATTGTACAGCAATTTGGCATCGATTGTACTGTCGGCCGGTGAGCTGGTGAATGCATCGGATAGTGCATCGGTCGGAAGGGTCGCGGCTTGCGGTTACGGCACCCGGCCGCCTCTCACTCTGTGCGCGCACCGGCCAAATGTCATCGCAACTCTGCGGTCGACAATGCAATTATACATAACTTTCTGTACACTGTGGGAATTATAGAACACAGTGCATTTACTCGTCTTCCTAGAGAAATCGAGAGTAAGTCTGAATCTTCCTACGTTTGTCGTAGGAGTCAATTGAGGTCAGTAACGATAATAGCAGTTAGAGATAGCAGGGTTTAGCTTAACACATCCGTAGTTGATGCTTTGGAATTGATAAATTACACAATAACTGTCATAAGTGGTATCTTATTTAACACGTGGAGTCATGAGAAGATAGAGCTAGTCCATTGTGCTATCGACTTGATATTGTAAATGATTAAAGTACTACCTTGCAAAGGTGAGTCGCTTAGTTACACTTCAAACTATAAATACCGTAGATACATAAAATGCAGTGTGTCAAAACATGTTTTCAGTTTTAAAAACATACGTAATGAGTATAGAAAAGCGTCGTGCAAAATAAAACATGACTACAAGCTAATCATCTATACTTATAATAAATCTGTAGAGAGGTCAATTCTGTACATGAAATATATTTCCAAAATAACTATCAGGGGGTGATAAGTGATCGATACTGATGCTAAAAATGCAAACAGTAAAATTTTTGTCTGTCTGTCTGTCTGCCTGTCTGTCTGTCTGTCTGTCTGTCTGTCTGTCTGTATGTTCTTTATAGAAACAAAAACTACGCGATGGATTTTAACGAAACTTAGTACAATCATTTTTCATACTCCTGGGCAGGTTATAGTATACTTTTCATCACGCTACGATTGATAGGAGCAGAGCAGTGAAGGGAAATGTTGGGGAAACGGGAGAAATTACTCCATTTTTTAAGCTTCCGTCGCGTTTGCAGCCTAAATGGTTAAAGCTACACAGAAAACATGTATAACGGAAATGTTTTCCTCAAAATTATATAAAAAATGTCTCACAACAGCATACGTCTATCTTTTATGGTTAACTCACAATAACACGTGTAACTCCCGATAGCTTAGCAGTTCTGAGCTTTCTGTTTATTTTTGTCTACTCTTACGTTTATAACACTGAATGTTACTGGCATAAGCAACAGGATCCGCGTACGAAGTCGCTGGCAGAAGCTAGTAATAAATAAAGTGAGTAAGTGTGAGCCAGCTAGCCATAATGTGTATATTTTGTCTGGCTGACTGTGACAATGAACTAAAGGATTACAAGTTGCGGAGTTAAACCGATATTATGCAAAGACATTTCAACGTTGTTTATGAGTAAAGAGGTCAAGGAAATTGCGCACAAATCGATGGTGCATGGTGTGCGGCACTTCCTCACTTTGTGTTGTTGACAATAAACAAAACGTCGGCCCACAAACAATGAACACTAACTTTGGGTCAGCAGTCACTGTGAAGCTACAATTATATTATTGTATTAGGAATGTCATTCAAAAAGAATTATGCAATGTGTACTGTCCTGTAATATTGTAATAAAAAAAAAATTGAGATCAACAGCAGAAAAGGGTAGTTTTGCAATATGAAAGCAATATATTTCGCATTCCAACAATTTATTTCGTGAAAGGGTCGCCGCGATTGGTGACAATTTCATTACATTACGTGACGCGCGGGAATGCAACGCGAACACTGCACTCTGTAGGGATGTGGTGATACCATAAACACATGTAGTTTATTTTCGGATGTCCCTTCACTACCAAAGCATATTTAACGACCGCAGTCAAGCTCGCAGGAAGATATCATTAATAGAATAACATTAACAGATCGTTTATTATACAGATTTTAAACGGAAATATGAAATTAGAAATAACATTTGCTTTTTTGATTTGTGTGTTTGTAACATATTTCAAAATACACTAGCAAGTGTAAACATTTCACAAATGTTTTCTCATTCACTTCCCCTTGTTACATAATAGTCGAGGTTATATTTAACTTATTAAGACTAATATGATACCGTCACTCTCATGACCGTAGGATAAGTTTTTTTTTAATGAAATCAGTTTTTCTATGGACGGGTTAGTTCAAAAAGAGACATTAATGTTCCCAAAACCAAACACAAACTCAATATCATAATACAGGTGCAAGCGCTGAGCTTTGCGAGCGGTATCAGATTGCGGCTATATCTCTACTCGGCGGGCACAACGGAAGAAAGTGTAATGAAACAAAACAAAGCTCAGACGAAAACAAGAACAAGGAAACTTCAGCAACAATGTAATAAATATTGACATTCATTCAAAGAAAAGAAGTGTTCAAAACAAACTCATTTATATCCCCTATTATCCACAGATGAAGTAGCTTTGCTTATAAAGCAATGAATTTAAAAAATATATAACGGTAAGCTTCGTTCCCTTCAATTGCCCCTGTTCGTGTTGATCTTGTTAACTTCCCAAGCACGTTGCGTTCGTTCCCGGCGAATATAAAAATGCAAAGTAGATATGTGGGCAAGTTGAGAATGCAAATTTTATCTTTCTGCACCCCAATTTTGGTGTTTGGATTTTGTACTACGACAACATGTTGTTTTTCTCCGTCATGTTCAATACCATCATTATTCAGATTAACATTCACTTTCTGTACGAGTTATAATTTTGATCCAACCGTTAGATTGCGTACTTCCTCAGTTACATAAGGTACCTAATTATGAATGATTTCATTTATACAATGTATATTAGACGGAAGTACCCAGTCAAGATTCCTTATAAGCGACTGTGTTGTCGGAATCATAGAAACGAATAAGGACATCACTTGTCGATGGTATCTTGGAGCCGTATAATCAATAAGCAATTCGTATAATTTCATGAGCTTAGAAATTGATCGTTGTATCATCTTTGCTACTAATTGTTACACACTTGTTAGTTTAATTACTTGAATTGTTCTAGAGATAGGGATGGGTGGCTATACTTGTTTCGAACATTACCAAAGGCGTGGAGCAGTCTAGATAATTGGGTGTTTGCTTTTTATTGCAACCCCGCGTCGTGTCCCGTCCATATTGGAATGTTTTCCTAGATCGTGAAATGCCACTCGACGACGGAGCCAACCACTTATTTATAACATTGGAATACTTACAGTTTTTACTGTACGCAGAACGTTATTTAATAATTAGCTCTACTTATTTTATTTTATTTAATCATATTGATATGATGTCGTGGAAACGTACCTACTTAATTGCATGTTCCTCAAATCATAATTCATATCTTTTTCTTCATGTAGTATGAATATTAAATAAAAAATACTTGCTATCTTGATATATTTCTTTTATGGCAACATTTTTCAGATGCAAGACATAGCGATCATGATTTTATAATTCGTAGCTTCACCAGTGGCATTCAAAGTTCTGGTCCCTTTCGCTACTAAACTGCTCGGCGGACCTCCATTACTTTTAATAAGAAGCCAGGACACATTGAGTAGCCAGTATTATAACTCGTAAAACTGCAATGTCAAAACATTGCAAAACATGGCTATAATCTTTCTCATTTAATTTTAAGTTACGATGACTCCTGCTTAGCAAGCACACGCGGGCCTGGTCCGTAAACAATGTCCACGTTATTATATGTGACCGTATCGGGGGAAATCACTGGAGTTATAGTAGTTGACCAGCCATTTGCATAGGAGTTTGTAACTTTATACATTAGTGGCGTATGTGTCGATGTGTCACGTGCGCTCTTGCGGGCTCGCCTAACTGTTCCCTGACATCAGCGACGAGCGCAGCGTCATCGTTAACTTTGTTGCGACCAACTCGTTTTAGCAGTACTTCTGAATATACCGCGAAATATTATGTGTGAAGATGTGGACCCCATGTTAGAGCGGCAGTCTCAAGCCTCAGATTGTTCACGGTATCAAAGGCGCATTTTTGCAAGTAATTCTAGACATAACGCGACCGCAATTACTCTTCGAGGCTGTCCAATAAACAACTCATGTCCCCACGTTCATTGCGTCCGCTAAGGTGTTTCATATGAGGCATATTTGGAATAGCTGCGAGGATGATGAACTTCTGAGCGGCGTTTTGCATTCTGCGTCTATTTCAGTATCGTCGGCCGCATGCAGTTACGCGTCAGGCTATGTTTATAGCGCACCGGTGTTAAGTCAATTACTCTCAGCAGTGTTACAAATTCCTTTAGCAACATAAAGCTGCAGACGTTACGCGCAGGAAATGGGTAAAATTAATTCACTATTAAAGTCTGCTAAAGTCGGGAAACAATGAACGTGCGCAGCAGACGCGGTCTGTCGTAGAGTTCAACACAAAAGCCAAGACCTTTCGACGAAATTACAGTTTTATTTTAAACCAATAGCAAAACATTTAATGGATAAATTCCAGAGCAGCAAAAAATCTGAATGGGTAATTTTTCTGAAACTGCTGTTACAAGATCGACTGGATTTTTTATAACTTGAAACTTGGAATTGGAACTGATAAGTGCGTACAACGAGTTCTAGTTACTGGAACTATGTATAATAACAATTACTTGGATATAAATTATGGCCGTTCCTAGAACAATTACTGTGCGATGTCACAGCAATAAAAGTGTTTCATTGACCTTCGCGAGTGCTCGGCTTCCACCTGCCGCCGCCTGCCGCTGGTTTATGCGCTGCTGCCGCAGAGCATACCCATGCATAAGATACAGAATACCTATGTAATAAGGCGTAGGCAAACAACAAGCGCGTCGCACGTTCACTTACGCACAGTTTATTGGTGAAGCTGTTACTTACAACTTATCGTTTCCTACACACATCACTATCCGCACTCATTGCTACTTATGGCAAGTTTTTTGATCGGTAGTCAACCAATAATTAATTTCAGTGAACTGAGTTGTTCAATCGATTGTTAGCTTGACTAATGTTCAAAATTATTATCTAAGTAATTAAGTAAATACTCAAGAAAGATATATATAATATATAAAAAAGATATGAACAATTAGACCTGAGTATCGGTTGAGATAGCTACGGATCAAAAATACTGGCACTTAATAGAAAACAGATACATGGATACGCACAATTTATGTCCAGGCTGAGTCCACTAAAGTTCCTAAATTGGGACATAAAAATATTATGACTATTTTTTACGAGTGTACAGTAATTTTATCGCCATTCGGCTCGCCTCCACATTTTCGGTCCATTTGCGGAACAATAGTATGTTTAAGAGTTTTTTGGACATCAAAAATTTTACTATTTGTAGATAGATATTTTATTATTGGAAGTAGGTGTGTTTCAATAAAATAAATTCTATCGTAAATCAATTGCTACTTAATGATTGTAAATATGCAAAGCGAAATAATAAAACAGGAATAAGAGAACCAAACGTCTGCGAGTCCGTGAGCATATTTGCTTTATAGACTTCGTATTGGCATTATAGTTAATCAGATTAATATTAACGAGACCTGTTGGACGGGATCTGTCTGCGGCTCCGCACGGAGAGGGTGTAATTACATCCGCGACCAAACAAATAAATAATCCGCAGCCAAGTGATGACAGGATAGTGCAGTCAGTTGAGACCAGTGCGCGACTCCAAGACTCGGTGATGATAGACGAGATAATTTTCTGCGAGTATTAAGCTCCTAATTGCTGCTTTGCCGCAACATTTAATGAAATTACAGTAACTGCGCACCGCTGCTGCAAAAGCATTTTAAATGCGTACGGAACCATTTATAATTATTAACGTACGCAAGGAAAATGTTTGTTGTGCAATATTACGTAGTTAACTGACTACTTAAGGTAACGCTACATAATGCATTTGCATAACATCATGTTTGTGAAGAGGACTGTTTACTGCTAAGTTAATTAACTGAAAAATGGCCGGGTCTAGTAAAAATGTATAGGTAAAGTATAAAACTAATATGCGTCCAGACGTCTGCCAGATGTTCTTGGTGACCTTTGTGTGTATCAGCTCAAAGGTTCAAAGCGGAGTTCGTAATATAAAAATGTATGAATGAAAAGTAAATAATGAAAGGCCGGCGTGGGCGTCGTGTGTAGTCTCGCCGCTTCGGGATGCGTCGCACGGAGTCGCGTCGCGTTTGGGAATGGAAAAAAAATCGATAAAGAATATCGAATCAATATTTGAATGAAAAAATGAAAATCGATACAAAACATATCGATTTTCATCAATAGGATCGGTTGGTTTTCATAATTAATTATTATTATTATTTGGTCCTCTGTAAATTAGCTATCATTGACTTGCATCACTTACGATAAGAAAAGTTCAAAATGACTAGCATTTTGAACTTTTGAAAAATCGAGATAGACCCTGGCAGAGTTCATACAAAATACTCAGTCAAATTCACTTTTTTTTTATGAAAATCGGCTAAGATACTTTGGCGATAAGTATCGATTATTACATGAAAATATCGATATATTTGAACAGGCCCAGCCGCGTCTGGCCGCCTCACGTCACTGGTCGCGACGGATCGATGCTGCGCGCCAGTCACCGCCCGCACCGCACAGGGTTGATGCTCGTTTTATTTCACGAGCTACTATTATTTTAAAATTAGGCTTTTCTCCCCCTCTACAGTCTCCACATCGCTCACTAAGGGAGCGTAACTGCGAAAATACTGTATGAGCAAATTGGCAAAACGAGTTATCAACACATAGGTAGGAAGGTTTATATGGTCGCGTCATTAACGTGAGCCTCTAAATGCGATGTTGAACTAAAGACCACGATTGCAAATTTAAACTGGAGTTCAAAAGCTGCTGCCAGTGTCAATAAGTTACTTATAATGATGATACTGACAGGTCTTGAATCCATGGAGCGACTGTTTTGTTTATTTTTTACGCTTATAGCTTGAACTTGTTGCATTATTGCTTTGTGTGGTGCCAAACAAACCTATTTTTCTCTTCTTTTATTTCTTTCTATCTAAAAACCAGTCTTGTCTTGAGGAACTGTAGCAAGGGCTAACTACAATTCCTCTTGAGAAGACTGGTTTTTACTATTTCAGGCGTCTACTACCCCTAACGACTGATAAAGATCTAAGAATTACAGCCGGATTCAACAGATTTTTACTAGTCAAAAAATAAATAGGAATAATATCGACTATAATAAAAGTAATTTAGGAATATAATAAAAGTAATTAAGCAATAATATCGACTTGTGACAACTCTTTTTTTTGAGGTGGAACATCAACCAACTCCCTCGCTGTGTATAGCGAGAGGACGTGTCAGATTTTTACATTTTAAAATCCACCCGTGTTTCTTCAGTGGCTCTCTCCGTTCTAAGGCCGTGGTAGCTCACTCGTGGCGGCGGCGATCTCTCGCGTCGTTGGTATAGGCCATGGTCTGGAGCGAGGAGGAGTGGCAGGCGGTCCTTCTGCGAAGCAGTAATGCTAGTATCAGGCAACGGCTCTCACAGCGAGATTACGATCCCGATTTCCGACCGTTCGGTAATTGTCCGGACCGAGCCCAAGTCGTCGACGGTGCGCAATGTTCCCGCGCGCTTCAAGGAGCTGTCAGCAACGGCATGGGCCCAGCTGGGTCGAAGCCTATCAGCCAGCCAGCCAGGGTTAGCTCCGGAAGGTAGCGCAGCCCCCGGTACGAAAGGCAACCACTTTAGTGGGTTTTTAGTCAGTAAAAGTCTAACACTATCTCCCGTTTCGCCCAAGAGCGGGAGATGACATTAGATAATTTACCCACCGAAAAAAAGGCCGTGGTAGCTGGTGACTCTTTTGAGCAATCCAGCAGCCGGTTGTGACAACCCTCAGTTCCGAATATCTGTCTGCTTGCTTTTATATTTCACCCTTTGATATGAATCCTCTAACTTATTACGAGACGTAGTACGACTGAATTACAAATACAGACGAAATAGCTACCATATTTGCTGATAGTTATACCTATTAGGTATATACTGGAATACTTTGTAAGGAAATGCTTCGAATTTTATGTACTTACATATTTCAATTGCTAAAATGGGATTGGACGGGACACATCAGTCGCATGCACTCTGACCGTTGGGCAAGAGTTTCAGTAAAGTGGGTATCTGAAGATGGAAGACGCCGCCGAGGCGAGGTCGATCTAGGAAGAGGTGGTGAGATGACCAGGATGACTACCGTGGGGACTGGTTCAAAGTAGCTCAAGAAAAGAATACCTGGAAGAAGTTAAGGGAGGCCTTTGCTCAACAGTGGGACAGTATAGGCTATTAAAAACAAAACAATTATATTTCTCGTCATTCTTCAAAGTTGGACCCATGAGATAATTTAAAGAGAGTTGGTTCCTATATTAATAAAAGTTGGTAAAACTTTAATAAAACTCTTGTAAAGCTTCAGGATATGTCGCAGCAAAAAGTGACGTCCGTAAAACCGCGTAAGCGAGTTGATTATTTTTTCAAATCATATCCTGATATTTTAGGGACTCTTCCTCTCTGAGTCCTTAGAAGCGCCTACCTAAGTTCTGTTACATCACTATAGCTAGCTTTATCATGGAAACAGATGGTAAACAGAAGAAACGAAATAAGAGCTTGCGGTAGAAAGCTTAGCTAGATATACACCTTTTCGTGTCTTTATATTTACATGAAACTTAATTTCAATAGATATTAGTTTAGTTATGTCTTTTTTTTTAATTATATAAACCAGTGCTTGACTTCGTCCCACCTGATGGTGAGACGAACTAGTTTATTAACAGCCTAATCTAATATAAATCTTAAAAAACTTCTGGTGGCACGATCTCAGAATTTATTGACTTAAATCCAACTGCACTGTTCCTTTCCAGTTGTCTTTGGATTCCAGGGCTACGGTAACTCTTTCTAAGCTCAGTTTAGCTAAATTTGAGCTGCAAAAATTAATTGCTAGTAATTATGGAACGGTATCAAATATTACTACGAGTATATTGTAACAGGTTTTATCAGCTAGCGAATTGCTAATTGTTTGACTGTAGCAATTGGCTGCAGTTGAAAATGTTTTATAGGTACATTTATTACAGGTATTCACGGTTTTCAGAATAAAACATTTAAATCATATTATATTCATTTCTCCTTCATTATCTTGATGTTATTAGATCTAGTCACGGTTTATAGCGCTTATTTAATATAATTAAATTCCAAGTTTATGGTACGGTGAAACTTGCAACTAGTTATTAAATTAAGATATTGCATTTTGATCTCATTTCGTTTTATTGCTGTAAATTGCAATAATTATTATTAGTATGACATTATACTTACTTACTGCTATTTAAATTAACTAAGTGCAGTCCAACAAGCATATCACAACATTATTTAGATTGATTTACAGTATCACAATAAACAATTATTGAAGAAAATTATAATGATATGCATGGTTAGTTCTGAGTATACATGTAGATGGATGGAGAGGGAGAGGAAGGTCGAAGAAAAGATGGTTGGATTGTGTGAGGAGTGTGTGTGTGTGGAGTGGAGGTTATATTACTATGTTGTTGATAATTTTAATACAAGTAATAAAGTCTGTCTAAAAAGACAAACAACTTGGGAATTTTGTATAATATTTAATCATTTAAAAAATACTTATATTCGAAACTTGTTATAAACCTTTTAATCAACCTTGATTATTGAACCAGTGTTGTCTACGTTAGATTTCATGTTGCCTTAATAATTACCCAAGTTGTTTGACTTTTTAGACAGTCTCTACAACCTCATTTGGCTCAAATATGATAACATGTAATGTGTAGTGGGCAAGGTGTTTTATTAGTGTTTTCTTTTTCATGACCTTTTTATCAGAAGGCTCCCTTGAAGACTTCACACTTTTGGTATCCATATAAAACAATCTACAAAATGGCTATGGATATGAAATGTCATTAGATCCAAAAACGAAACGGAAAGGTTGGCAGAAGAGCGGTCATCAAAGCGCATTCATGACAGTTTTTGGATTGTTTTAGAACAGAACATTGTGTGTACAGTTAGTGGTGAAAAATGGAGTGGCACTTTACCAATGTGTCCAAAATTTCTCAGGAGAACAACTGTACTTTTCACCTTTGACTGTATATACGATAAACAGTAAATTTTATTCGTGTGATGGGACTCACTTTGTAGATAAAGACTTTTCCAGCTTAGCGATGAGATGTCTCTGTTAAGTTGTCCCAGACCGACTTCGTTAATATCCGCGGACGATATCGTGCACATAAAAGTGTTCGCTAACCCTTGGCTTAAGTTCAGGTGCAGCAGCTGGGCTTAAAGCCGGTCGTTGATCTTTATTTGCGTGCCCCCAACTAGGGCCGGCTAGACGCCCGTGCCAATACCCGTCTTATCCTCCCCCGGGACGACTTACTGCTAATGAAGATGTTTACACGAACGAAACGTTCCGAATATGGCCCTTTTATCGCTCGGGCGCATTGGCTTAAAAGTTTTGGTAGCAGACGAGGTTCTAAAAAAGATTTTATAGGAAAGGCTCTTTCTACATCATATAACTACAGAAGTCCTTTAAGTTTTCAAATCACCTTCGTCTGTTACTCACTATCTTTTGCCCGCGGCTTCACTCGCGTACATAAAATATAGCTTATGTCATTCAGGAATAAAGCAGCTTTCTATTGGTGAAAATTTTTGCAATTAGACCAGCCTAGCCAAGTTACAACCGTGTCGCTTGAGTCGAACGCTTCGAGTTGACCTTGTCGCCAATTCTTTTGTTCTGACCACGTGACTGAGCGTTGAGATGACGTCATACTCGTACATTTGAAGCTTTCTACTAGCGTTAACTATTGCAGGTTAGCTACTTAGCTAGGGTACAGTACTTTTAGAGATTATAATCTATAAACAAAAAAAAAACTTTACCTCTCTATAATATTAGTGTAGATAAATATAGACAAAACAGTAAAGACAACCATGTAGGATACTTCTTATACTTTTATTTTAAAAATGTAATTATCATCGCAAATAAAACAAAAAACTAGTAGAAAATTGGTTGTTTAACCAATCACAGCTATTACAATTTGTCTCATAAAATTTGCGTTTGCATTGTATAAACACGCAAACAAATTCTCAAACACAAAAAAATCAAATATAAACGAAAACTACCAAACCACCTTATTTACGAGCCAACTATGGTAAAGCAAACGGCATGCACGTGGCCAGCGTTACATTTAGCACAATCCAATATCTCAAAATGGATGTTATTGGTACGCAAAAAGCTAAGTCGGTCCAACGGGAAGTAAGACGTACGTGACATCCGGAGCCGGGGGCCGCAGCCGGCACGCAGCGGCCAATCTATCGGAAGTCACTTCTTCTGAGGCTTCCACTTACCTACTCGACCATCTATTATAATAATAATAAATTGACTTAGCTCGAAAAGCTGCCGATATGTGGGATAAATGAGAGCCGTGGTCGCCGAGTGGTAACAGCCCCGATTTACGAGTTGTAGGTTGGTTGGGTCAAACCTGGCCAGGCGCATTTCTTTGTGTAATTTATTTCATCACCACTGCTCTCATAACAGTGAAGGAAAACATCGTGGAGAAACCGGCATGTCCTAGAATCAAACATTTGAGGATATGTGACATTCACCAACCCGCACCGGGAATGCCCATTCCCTCTTCTAGAGTGGAGGCCTGAGTCACTCCCAGAAGTGGGAACATTGAAAGGATGATTTTGGTTTATTGTTGGTTGCTTATTATGATATGTCCACTGACCAGCATAGCGCGTACAGGGATAAATCGTCAGTTAGCTTGAAACCACGTTCCACAAAAGTGTCTAAGGGTCCAGGTTCTGAAATAAAACAATGCGTGTAAATAATAATATTTATTGCAACATTTACACTGGAAATTGTCTCCAGTGTATGAAATTTTGATGATGCTAGGTTTGTTGAACAGTTGAACATACACCAATGTAAACAATATGAATTATTAGATTACTAAGTTTTGATACGTGCTGTCCATGATCCAATCCTTTCAGCAAGCAACCTTCACAGTATCTTTATCAGCATCGTCGATTATGTAGCTTAAGCACGTATCAAGTAATCGATACGCGAGTACGTTGAAGCTGTACCTTACAGCATGCAATGCAGGCTAGCAGGAAAATATTTCCGATTTAAAGACTAGAGCATTGTTAATAATTTATTAATATATTTTAATATAATAATTTTAACACAAAATATTTCCTTGGATTCAGGATTTAGTTAAAATTTTTCGATTGTGTTTTAATGACAAAAAAGGCAGAGTTTTTGAAGTGGTTTCGTTTTTAATATTATCGATAATCTTATTATTATCGATGATATTAAAACGTCTTATATTGTATTGGAAAGTAACATTTCGTAACAGTGAAATTGGTGATATTATTCGTTTGTCTTTTTTTATTTTAAGTGCTTGAATGGGATTCACTTAGTGATGGGTTGTATTAATATTCAAGTTCCATCTTTGCTAAGACTTTCGTATTCACCAAGCCAGGGGTCCACAGCCCTAAAGTTACGCGTCTGCAAGATTTATGTGCGCCCAAAAGTTTTTAACAGCGTTTTTATGTCTCCGACGTTGAAATTAGTTTTATTCCTTTTCCTGGTGGGCCTTGTAACCTTATTTAATACTGCTAAGTAGATCCAGCGAACGTGAGTTGAAAGTGGAGGCATTATTATTATTAAGAGGCCTACCATATCAAAGACACTTCCGCCTGACCACCGCTAAGTTCATTCTTGCTTGCATTCGAAACGAAAACTTCAAACGGTTTGGTTTGGTTCCGCGCCGCAGGATTCAAGTGAATTTTTTTAGTGGTCATGCAGAAATGACCGCGATGGTACGCCAATCTCATGAGGAGTATTTTATATCGATAATAACAAAATTTTTTTGAGGTGGGTAATCATCAAATGACTTCTTCCGGTCTAGGGTGGAGCTAGAGGGCGTATTTGACTTTTACTTACTACACCCATCTATGACCATCAGTTGCCATTTCTGTTTCGGGTAACGCTTTCAAAAATTCCCTAGCGGGTATTGGGCCTACTGGGCCTCTACAGTTTTACAGACAGCTCTTTGAAGAGCGCGTGAACGGCTGGACGGTGAGCTAACCATTGCTAGTCTGTCGTAAGCGCTCATTTATGGTGACCAGAAATCGCCCCACGACTCCCGACTTCCAGGGCGTCTCCTGTGGCGGCAGTTGGGGCGTATGTATATTATTCGATGCCTCGTGGTTGCGGCGATCTCCTTCACTCGCAGTACTGCTTTGCAGAAAGAGGTGACTGCGTTCAATTACCTCTCGTTTCAGAACCGAGCGCAAGAGGTCGTTGCCTCCAATCGCTTTCACAAGGACATGGTGGTGCTCCGTCTAAGCGGGGCAGACTTCCACCGAGTCTTCCGGGCAGTCCGCTCATAGTGACACCCGAGCGTTTCGAAACAGGAAGCTTCCGAACTGGCCATGGCTCGTGAGGTCCTGCGTCATGTGAACTCACCGTGGTTCCTGTCTAGCCACTCCCCGAAGAGGGAACTTACCGCGGTGATTATGACGTGCCCAGCACTGGGTTACGACAGTCGCTGTCTTCATACCTCCCGTCAGCGGAATTTCACCCCGGCTTTGGACCATGTGCAAGTCGTGCATGTTCGCAAGAACTGTATCCTCCAAAACCCACGGTGGCAAGCCAGCAAAGAGGTTCGCGGCTTCTCGGGAGATCAATATGTTACTGGATTGCTTTCTATAAAGTACCTACTGTGGAATCCGCAACATTTTCTCAAAGTTTTGCAGAAGCGTACAGTGGTTACTTGAGAAGCTTGTTGCCTTTTGTTTGTTAGCTTTAACTTGAGTTTATTTGTTGATATTTGTGAGTTGTTTGATTAACAACAAGGCATTCGACTCGAGGTGGGTAGGGGCTTCCTACTTACCAGTTTAAGTAACTTGTTATTAAATACAAGAAAGCGCAGAGTCGTTAATATATATGTATTTTAAGTAGAGATTGTAAGTAGAGGATTATGTTTACAATTTAATTCGCTGTATTTACATAACTTAATAAACATATTATGTGTAAGCGCACGTTCCCAGGCTGTGAGCATGGAACTTAAATAAAGTAATGAACTTTATTTCAGAAGATATTGCCTGATAATATAATATAGAATTACTTTCTTTTACCGGCGGCTTCGGCGGCGTCAAAGTAGAGAATTATCCTAAGGGAACATATTAAAGTAATATCTTATGTGTGACAAGTGCTATGTTCTCAATACATCGGTCTTAGGAAGCACTAATTGTTCTCTAACAAATGATCTGTTTGCGGATGAATGGATGGTGATTCTATTGGTATGTAGGTACGTTTGTCACGTTTGAATTGTTTTTGCTGTTAGTTGCCGTAATAAAGAGGTAAAGTATGTGTTTTGTTTTTTTGTTTTGTAGGAGGTAATCTCTGGCAGTACCTACTGGTCCGATTGCTCAAATTCTTTCACCGATAGAAAGCTGCTTTATTCCTGAGTGACATAGGCTATATTTTATGTAGATACGCTGGTGAGCTGCGGGCAAAAGATTGTTAATTAAATAAATAAAAATTTGGTCTACCCGAAGTTCTTGCAAATCTGCAACCCACACTCACACACATAGTTTTTTGTTTTTTAGATACATAGATACCAACTTTCAACTGTATAATATTAGTGTGATGATATCCATCTAGGTAAGTGGGTGGTAGGAGCTTAGGTAATCTGCAGGTGTGACTGTGACCGTATGACGAATCATCTCCGGTCCAAGGTTGGCAAGTAACCGCGTGCCGCTTCCAACATTCGATTCACTACATTAGGTTTAATGTAGCGATTGAAGTTTTAATGAGGTCCGAACTCACGATCTGTGAATTGAGTATTCTCAACGTAACTTTGACTTAACAATCCTTAATTCATATGAAACTCCTCGTAACTTATTGGCCTCAATACTGAGTATCGACCTCGAAGTGACTAACGTATGGCTCGATGTTGTTCTGAAGGAAAACTATATCAGATAACTAGTTTCTGCCAGCGGCTTCATAAGCACGAAAGTAGGTTACTATTACTACATACATTTGGACACCCCGTTTCATCTACGTCTAAAAAGAAAACATTTCGCTAAATTTCAGTCTCCTTTCCATTAGTTTGAGCTGTGCGTTGATGTGTCAGTAAGCTTCTCTTTTTATGTATTATCTACATTGGGTTCCTTCTATTTAGCAGAATCTTGATACTCCGAATTTTATTTGGCATAACACACTTGGCATAATCTTCTTTAATTGAATATTTTTAAGGCATAAAAATTATTTAGCATAACTATTGATTGGCAGAATGTTTACATGTCCGAATTTGTAAAGGCATACTTTTAACATGGCAGAACTTTATTTGGCATAATTACGATTGGCATATTAATTACACGTAGTTTCGTTTAGCACAATGTTACTTAGGGGGATGATAATATTTGAGGAGCCGGTATTTTTTGTGCTTGAATTTCATTTTACCGAAACCTTACCTATGACCGACGTCCTTTTTGCTATACAGAGTTATTTGTAAAACACTAGCAACCTCTTTGGTGCTAGTTAAGAACATCTAGTGCTAGTCAATACATTTAGTGACAGAAACGAATCGTCGCAAAACTGACTTTACGTAGTCTTGTCTGCCCTACCCCTAGAGTGTAATTTAAAATCGCGTAGGCGCGGAGGGGTAGGACGGCCCGCGAGCTGAGGAGCAGGTGGTTATAAGGCCCGCCGCCGCGGCTGAGGCTGGCCGGCCGAGCCGGCCAGCAAGCCGAAGCTGCGGTGGTGAGCGTTGAAATCATCTGCGACGATAAGCTCGCGTGGAGCCGCCCAAACCCCGCAGCGCCGGAGCCGTGACAGAACGACGCTTGCTAAATGTCGCATGATTGCTGCATGCTGCATGCCTGCTTGCGAACTGCATGTCTGCTTGCGTGCTGCATGCTGCATGCCTGCTTGCGTGCTGCATGCTGCATGCCTGCTTGCGTGCTGCATGCTGCATGCCTGCTTGCGTGCTGCATGCTGCATGCCTGCTTGCATGCTGCACATACCTGCTGCATGTTGCATGCTTACTGCATGCTGCATGCCTGCTTGCGTGCTGCATGCTTGCTGCATGCCTGCTTGCATGCTGCATACCTGCTGCAAGTCGCATGCTTGCTGCATGCTGCATGCTTCCTATAAAATGATTTAACAACTACTAATAACTACCTCCCACTAAAAATAAATGATTTCATAGGACCTGATCACAAAGATGTAACTATTAATGTTATCGTCGTAAATTCGTGGCGAAAAAAACGTAGTGTTAATAAAATATACTGACTGCGAATTTTCTGCGATATGATGGTTCTGCTTTTCAATTATTATGGACATGAAATTTATGCCTAAAGATGATTCGGACTAACAAAATTATGTGTTTCGAATTTATGACAAGTGAGTGTATGTAAAACAACTTTCTGCGAAATGAAGATTATGCTATGCGTTGTTATGCAAAATAATATTATGACGAAAAAAGTTCTGCTTTAAAAGGTAGACCCATCTACATTTACACTAATATATTAAACAGGTAAAGTTTGTTTCTTTTGTTTTTATGTTTTTTTTTTGTTTTTATGTTTTTTTTTTGTTTTTTGTTTATAAGAGGTAACTAATATCTGAAAGTACTGGTACTCCAGTATGTCGTGCCCAGATCTTAGAATTGATCACTTCATGATATGTATAACCGACTAAAACTGGTCAGATCGATTATATGTTGGTATTTGATGATATGTCAATTCTCGTTTGGCTATATCATTGATGTAGGATTTTAATGATGATAAATGGTCTAAAAAAAGCAGGCCAGAACGAGGTTTGTCATATCATCAAACTTCATCATCATCATCATTTCAGCCGATATGCGTCCACTGTTAGACATAGACCTCCCCTAAGCGTCGCCACAACAAACGGTCCTGTGCGTCTCGCATCCATTGGTTGCCCGTAACCTTCACCAGGTCATCGGTCCATCATCATAAAACTTTAATGTTTAAAACGATCTGCCAGTTTTAGTTGGCCATATCATGAACATGAAGTGATTTTCACAATTCTAAGATCAGTAGCGCTATTCTCTAAGTCCAAATATTGATACAGGAACAATCCAATATACCTATTTGGTTTTGACGCTGCGGCCAGCGCTGCGCTCAAGTCTGTTTTCTTAGAGAATAGCACAGCTGGCCATGACATATATATCATCATCATCTTTATTATATCGGCCGAAAGACCTCCACTGTTGAACATAGGCCTGTCCCAAGCGTCGTCAAAACGACCGGTCCTGTGTGTCACGCATCCATATATAAATAATAATAATATTCGTTGCGATAGAATTCAGTATCGTATAATCAGAAGCTGATATTGGAGTGAGACGGCCTGGCGCCGGCAGAGGGCTGCAGCATCCATTTATCTCAGCGATCTATCGGCTATCGCTCCGGCAGCCATCCGCCGGCCACGAGCGAAACCAATCCCATTGTTGACCGACATGCTAGTATCATTGGACAGATCCAATCAATTTAATAACTTCCATTGAGTAAATAGGAAATCGAACGAAACTAAACAAACGATATATACGAGTATTTGAGAATATTGATTGATTGAAGATGGGTTACTTCATCATAAAAAAGAATTGCAAAATGGATGCAGAAGAAATATCCTAATTTAAAACAGCAATGTGAGTGAAGTGGTTGAGAGATTGGCCACTGTGCTGCGTGTCGCGGGTTCGGTCCCTATACGAAACAAATAAAATATTTGTGTGGCCTAAAGATAGGTGTTCTCTATCCATGTGTATGTGAGTTTAAATTCATGTTTATAAACGCAACCACGATACAGGAGTTATTTCTAGTGTGGGGTTAGTTCGTTTTTACAGTTTACGTTCACCCATTTCTGTTTTTTTTTTATATATATATATTTAGCAGATAAGTATAAGTATTCTTGATTAAACAGTCTCTTTTTTCACAATATTGTTTCCCTTGTCCAACGAGACTACATCGAGTTTAAAAAGCGTAAACAATCATTTGCGAACAACCAATTTTATTTAAAAATAATCTAATAAGATTCATGCTTCATAAATGGGTTAACGTCGTTGTTTATGTTATAAAAATGTCTGCAGGTCGAAGTAGGTTAAAAGGGCAATGGGCGAAGCGATGGGCTCGCTAAATATCAGTTAGCACTTATTCAGTATGTGTCAAGCCCGACTCGTTCACTCGACACGTTAGTGGCGCAGTGTCAATTGATATTAAGCACTTCAGATTGCATGAGCATTCATGTTACATTAAACCATACATTTATTTAATTAGGTCAATATAAATACAGCCGTGCGCTAAATTAATAAAACTTGATCGTAATTATTGAGGAGAGCTGATATTTTATTACAACTATCAATCCAAACTCATTATAATGTTACTAGCTGATGCCAGTGGCTTCAGTCGCGTGATAGTAGGTTTTTCCATAAAAACTTTGCAACCCCTCTTTATCCAATTAGGGGTGAATTTAGGAAAGCCCTCTCTTTGGGCTCGCCTACGGCATAAAAGAAAGCCTTGTGCAAAATAACACGATTCTAGTCCCGGTCGTTTCGGCTGTGCGCTGATAATGTCAGTCCGTGAGTTTTTCTTTTTTATAAATGCTTGTCGCGCTTCTTGCAGTTAGGTACACATATTCACACCTTCACCACCAAAGCAATTTTAATGTTTTTAGGCATATAATACATACAATAGATCTTAGAGAAGGACATAATTAGCTTTTTGTTTAGGTGTCTGTACCACCTCAAAAGGAAAAAATGAAACCCTTATTGAATCAGTTTGTTTTCCGTCTGTCTGTCTGTTAAGACCCTTTATCTCGGGAACTCGAGTAAAAATTAAAACCATATACTGAGGACCGCTGCTGCCTTGAAGCTGTGAGAAGTCATATTATCCGTTTAATTCGCAAAAAAACGTGTACGGGAGAGGTCTAACTCGTAATGCCCAGTTCCATCCCAGGTATAGGTAAGCTTACGTTCCATTGACATAATTTTCGACTTTCATTCAGGCAAAGCCACTTTGAGGAGCTAGTACTTAAAAACTGTACTTATATAAGCAAGCAAATGTAATTTTTTATATTCTTATTGCTCTCATATAGGATTCTCTATCATAAAACGTTCATGTTCGTTTCGCCAATAAAGTTGATACCGTCAATTCGGCGAAGCGATGCGTCGTTACTTTACAAATGCATTTGGTCTTACATCGTCTGTTGCGGTTAAAGCGCGAGAAAAGGCAAATCCTTAGATCATTTACTAAATTGCAAACTGGAACGAGCTTATTATGAGGAATGTTGCAGTAGGTACTCATCATCATCATATCAGCTGAAAGACGTCCACTGCTGGACATAGGCCGTAGGAACTTATAGTTGAAGGTAATTTACTATGGTTTTTAGCGATATCTCATTTTTCTTCTTATTCCTACCCTTATCCCATATTTCTTGCAGTCGGTGCAACACGTTTTTTTCTTCCATTCTGTCTCGTCACCCGTCACACTATCACTAACTCCCTTTTCTTTCATATCACTCTTCAAAAAATCCATCCATGACCTGTGATCTTCCTCTCCCTCTCCGTACATCTACATGCAAGCTCATAACTCTTTAGTAACATACGCTTCATCACTCCTCTTTACATGACCATAACAAGACAAACGATCTCCTTCCAACTTTTCAGTCACTTGCGCCACTTTCAAACTTCCTTTATATTATTTATTTCTAACTTTATCCTTCCTCGTCACGATAACGATACGATCGATATCACATTGAAAACTCAATACTATGTTTGAAACACAAAAGAAGGTATAGGTAATATCTTCTGAAATAAAAGAAAATTGTTTTTTATATCTATACTGAAAATACCGAAATGTTTTCATGGTTATTTGTGATTATTTCTATGGATATATCGATTTAGTTTTAATTACGTCTCCCACCCTAGGGTGGAGCGGGAGGGCGTGTCTGGCTGTTACTGACTAAACCATACTATGTTTCTTCGTTGCGTCCTAAGACCATGGGTTTCCTTTTCAGAAGTTTTCTCAAGGACCTAGCAGGCATTGGCCCTGCTGGGCCCCTTAAGGTTATGATAACATCTCTTTGCTTTGAGGCGCGCGTGGAACACTACTCGCCGCCGACGACTCGGGCTCGGCCCTATTCTCGGTCGGGTCGATTTGGACGGCGAGCTACACATTACTCGACGTCCGCATGGACCAATTCGAATGTTTTTGTTTTTTTTTTAAAACATGAACACAAAGATAAACCGAATGTATGATAATAAATTGATGTAGCTTTTACCGCGGCATATTATAAGTGATATAAACAGGACCATAATCATGAGTCAATCACTCACCACATAAACGGTTTACGTTTCGTGTACTTAAAGCGTTTTATGAGAACAAACTTGTGTCAATAAAATTAATGGCACTTACAACACAAAACAGTTTACGTTGTAGACTGTACGAAATGTCAACGACAATGTGGCAACGTTATTTTGCTTGATCACAATAAATATTGGAAAAATACACTTATGCATGAAAATAGAACATTTTGATACAAGTAGAGAAATTTTGCCATTTTTCCACGTGTATCAAACGGGTGTGGGTCACTAGTAAAAAAAAAAAAACAATAATTTGAGTGCCTAAACGCCGTAGGGGGTTTCCGAGTAAGTGTTGGTCCAGTTTATCAATAAACATACAAAAATAGAATATTAACAATGAAAGCATTATCAAAATTGGTAGAAAAGAAAACAATTTTAAATAAATATACAGGGTGTAAGGGGGTAAGGGTGTCTCCGCAAATTTAAGGGCTTACTCATTAGACGAGACTGAACAACACAAGATATTTTTTCAGGAATCGAAAAAAAAGTCGGCCTTTGCACACAAACTGTCCAATCAAGTTTATAATTTTGTATGGAGAGGCTTGTATCCTTCCCCTTGTTTTTGTTTCAGCTTTCCTTTGTTTTTGGACAGACAACATGACTGTCTCTCCACCACCCTAGGTTGACTGGTAGAGAATGGTCTTTGCGCCTTTGTGTTGCATTAAGTTTTAATAAACAAATAAATAATAATAAAACTGATAGGCAGTTTAATAAATGAAGTTAGAACGAGTTGAAGTAAACTTAAAACGTTAGATATCGAAACTGGAGACCGGCAATAAATTGATAACTGTCAAGTGCATTGGTATTATAGTTTGTTCTCAATATCGTTCATAAAACGGTCAGCAGCGGCTATCAGTAGGTAAACAAACAGAAGTAGTTATGTTAATAAACATACAATTCATTAAAGTGTTGAATCATATCCTGTGGCGTATCTTATCGAGTGTTTTTGTAGTCGAGCGGCTGCGGGGCCCGGGGCCCTGGGCCCGTCCGCGCGGCCTGTCTGTGTAAGGACATCCCTGGGAAATAAATAGATAGGAAATCCTTTTGCAATACATGCGTTTATACGCAAGTACTTGCTACGTTAGTAGCGATCATCGTTAAATATCTTGGATCTTGGTAAACATATATTTACACGATTAACTACATTATCGTGTTTGATCCATCTTTGTTGTAATTTTTTAATTTTTTATTTATGACATTGTTTTGCAATGGTTGTACTGTACCTATTGAGTGTGAGACTATATAGTTTACAGATTTTTAATGATATAACCTAGTGCTTGACTGCGGTCTTGATGGTAAGCAGTGTTGCAATCGTACTAGTTTATTAAAAGCCTATTCTCTGTAGCCCTAAGGACATCTAAATTATTATCGGATGGAAAGACCGCGGCAGGTAAATTCAAATTTTTCGATGTACCTACGCGGTATAAGTGACGGGGCATGACGCTTAAAACGAACCCAGACCATAGAGATATTAACAACGTAAGGGTGGACGTGGTGGCGGTTACGTGGAGTTGTCCGATAGTAGAAAGATGATGGCGGAAAAAAGTACTTAATGTAATTCTGGTGCATTCTGGACACTCTCCAAAATGCATTCAGTGAAATACCAAAAGGCTGGCTATCCTACGCCTATACCTGGAGCACGGCGTAGGATAGCCAGCTTTGTAGATTGGTTTTGATTTGATTGGTTCTTCAAATGGGGATCACCAATTAGCGTCTTCGCACGCCTTTCTACTGAGTCCAAAGCTGCCAGATGGCATTTTGTAGCACCAGCCTATATGTGGCTGCTACTCAACACTCGATCGGACCTGTGCTTTGTACAACGTTAGAAGCTGTCTCGGTGTGAAGTACCGCCGGACGTTTGTAAGAATGCCTAGTTTGCTAGCAGCTACTTTGGCTTTGGATTCAACGAACCACCCAAAGTTAAGGTTTTAGGCAACTCCCAAGCGCTGTAGGTGGTCGGTGCACTCCAAGGATAAATTCTAAAATGAAAGAGCCAAGGTTGAACGGGCTCTTTTTGGCGGTGACATGCTTTTGTTTTGGCAGCGTTCAACCCCACCAGATTGGTTTAGCTCCATTTGGTGACTGCCTGAATTGAGACATTCGTACGCTCTACCATAGCTCTCTTTCGGACTGGATTCTTAGTAGCCCAAGCACTCGGCAGGTATCACTCTACAACAGTTCTGTCATTGGCATACCCATAGATACTGGGTATTAGCAGATCGTTGATATGCAGCAGAGAGAACAGAGCCCTGAGGAACTCCGAAATTAGTCATTATAGGCTCCGGTGAGCATTCATCCACAACTACTCGGAGAGACCTTCCTTGTAAGTTTACCCAGGCAGTAAGATCAGGAAAAATGCCGTGCGCCTTCGAGTCGTCTAAGGAAACGGAAATCGCTTTCCCATTCTTGGTACACTAATAGGTCACCAATAGACCGATTGCTGCTGATGGTCGCTGAGGAGATCGTTATCTTGCAGGTACATGCCATAAGGCGCAAGTTCGAGAATAATTAGCCAGTTTTTTTAAGATCGTGTCTACTAGTTTTATTAACAAATAAAACCAAATCAAATACAGCCTTCGCAAGTGTGCGGGTGAAAAATTACGAGTGTCTGCACTGTCTGCCATTTCGGATGATATTTATGTCGAAGTAAATCCTGGTTAAGTGGGATCCCGAGGGACGGCACGGTAAATCCTTCCGCACTTGACGAGCCTACCCTACCCATCTCACTTTCGCTAAATCATATTTTTACTGAATTATAAGTCGATTTATCATGCTGTAATAACGTGGGGATTGGGAAGTTCTTTCTTTTTTATCGACAATCGAATAGTACAAGAAAGAGTGACGGAGGCACTTTTGCTACACTGTCATGCTATAAAAGTAAATTTAAATGACTATCTAATTTTAAGCCCTTGAAAAAAAGCATATACAGCATGAGTATAGAATCTACTTAACTAATAAACGTAATAACGACATTTAGATTAATTTTGGAGGGGTCATAATAATGTTTTTTGACTACATTCTACAAACAAACCCCCTTGTATATTCGATGATGTTTTAAAAAATTGTGCAAGAAAAGATATTTTAACATCACCCTAAACATAGTGTGCAGGAATGGTTAATCTCAAATGTCAAATATGAAACCTAAGTGGCGATACTTCACTAACAAGCAAGAGCCATTATCTCAAGCAACGATTCAATGAAACAAAACCCCCTAATATAATAAATGTAATGAATGTAATAAAGCCAGTCGACACCGAGCCGCACGCGATCGTACACTACGGCGAGCTGCACAATAAACAAGCCTAAAGCAACACTAAGTATGTCAGCGTGAGCGCTGCGACTGCCAAGTATGGCGGCGCTTCCCGGAACCCCGCGCAGAAGCGTCTTCTGCTGAATATCAAACACATAACGTAACTCGTCCTTCCGCCAGTACCTACCCGTGCACTCACTATCACAAATATCACAATGCCTATGTATTTTAAATCATTTACGTCATTTTTCGTGTTCACAAATTGGGTAGGTACCTAGTTGACTCATTAAAAAAAAAATTATGTGTATCAAATGGAAATTAATCCAAAAATTCTTCGAATCTGTTCAATATTCAGTTTTTAATACATTCTAAAGTTTTTGTAGTATTTGGCTGCAAATGTAGGTAACATTTAAAATTCATTCATTTTTAGGCTCATTTTTCAGTACTTACTTACATAGTGCTAACACGGTATGATCGAGTAAACCTTCCCGGAAATCTTTGCTGAAGTCATAGATATCAGTTTTTTATATTTCTATGACTGAAGTGGTCAATACTACAATAAGATTTTCAGCTCCATTTTACAGCAGATCGCGCGCATCTGTTTCAATGATTCCACATATTTTTCAGTCGTTTAGATATTTCACAAACAAAATTAGAGAAATTTTACATTACAATAATATCCACTTGGAATCATTTTGCCATTAACGAAAACAGGAACTGAACATCATTCGAAAAAATCCCTCCAAAACTCTTCTAAGTTAAAAACCTTTTAAATCTGGTGGAAATGGAAACTGTCAACTTCAAATGATTGAAATGTGACTTCATCGCCATTAGGTTACGTGTGTAGAAATGATATAGGGACATGTTCACACCACGCCGCACTTCCTCATGTCAAATATTTGAAATACTAATTGCTGCCAACAATTTTGATGGTGTTTTTAGAAACTGTTGTGTTGTTGAGTAAATCTATTCATATGTACAAAGGCAGAAACTGACTGACTGACATATCAACGCACAGCCGAGACTACTAGAACTAGGACTAAGAGCATGGAAATTTGCACAAGATTTCCTTTTATGGCGTAGGCGAGCACTAAGAGAGGGTTTTCTAAAATTCTCCCCTTAAAGTGATGAAAGAGGTACCAAAGTTTGTTTGGTGAAATCAACTTTCCAGCGGGCAAAGCCGCTAGCAGTAGCTAGTCTATACTTCTATACTATTTTCTGTTTGTTTGTAGGAGGTTATATCTGGAAGTTCTGGTCCGATTATTACAAATTTTTCACTTATAGAAAGCTACATAATTCCACAGTGACATAGGTTATATTTTATGTGCGCGGGTGAAGTAGGGGGTAGTAGTAGTAGTGGGCAAAAGCTAGTATAGAATTAAAAATAAACCGAGAATAAAACCCAATTACAAAGCTCACAATATCTTATTGTATCAGCTTTATTATCTCGTTATCTATAAAATTAACTGTCTTAGAATTCTATCGCACGATTAATACGGCGTAAATAGTACTTAGTTCTATATGATAGAGAGGTAGCTTAATCGAATAGACAAGCTGTTTGTTTCGCTAATTATCTATAAACATAAACTGGCTCATAGACATTATATGTTAATTAAATTGGTGGCAACATTCTTAGATAAATTATGAGATGACTGCTATTGTCGTTGATATAAACAGATAATAATCTGCAGAAACTGAAATACTAATATACTTTGTTGCTGTGGACAAATGCAGTTTGAAATCGAAATCAGAGGCCTTATAATGACGTGTTAAAATGCCAAGCTTACGAGCAAGTTTGAAAGTGGCGCCAGTGACCGAAAAGTTGAAAGGAAATCGGTTGTTTTGTTATGGTCATGTGAAGAGGAAGGATGAAGCGCATATTACTAATAAGGTTCTGAGTATACATGTAGATGGATGGAGAAGGAAAGGAAAGCCAATGGCGATAGATTGTATGATGAAAGAAAAGGAAGTTAGTGATAGTTTAACAGGTGACAGGACATAATGGAAGAAAAAAAGTAATATGGGTTAAGGGGAGGAAGAAGAAGATAGTAAGGCCTTACCTGAACGAGAACTGGCCCACATTTTGGTGTACTTACTTGCATTCGATGCAATTAATGATTGCATCACTGCTTACCATCAGGTGGCATCGCAGTCAAGCAGTAGTTTATATCGGATAAAAAAAAATTATACGTCTTCGCTTTGTGTTTGATTAAAACTCGGAAAATTCCTGAGAGCGAGAAGTAATGCAGGATCATCATCATTTTAGCCGAACGACGCCTCTTCCACTTTTTGAAATAGCCCCAAGCGTCATCACAACGACCAGTCCGGTAATGCGAGATGTGTAAGGATAAATATGAAGTGTGTTTCAAGAAACAAGAATGTGTTAAGATGTGTAGCGTCCTGCAGTCAGCAGTACCTTCGCACGGTAATCACTAAAGTCCATAGTTTTAATAGTGGAGTCACGCTCCCGCACCGCGGCACACGAGTCTGTTTTACAATGTGTTCACATACAGTTACTAGTTAAATTAAACGTGCGCAGTATGGATGTCGCAGACAACTAGCTTTATTCGCCATTCTGTTAACAGCCTAGCCTGATAACTAACCGCCGTTCAATTAGCGGCCTGATTTATATTCAGCCGATGCGTCCAATATAACCTTTTTTAATGAACTGATTGGAGGTTGACCTAGTGGCGAAAAAAATACTTAGGGCTCCTACGGAAACCCCGTCATCTCCTACATTATCCTACATGTTAGATTCCTTTAAACCTAGCAGACAGAAAAACGGGGGTTCTTCGGTTGTTCTTACTTACGAACATCTTCAACACATTGCTGGTAGAACGCATATCAAAATTAATTTTACGACTTGCCACAGCCTCTCTAAATGTCTGGACCAGGCAAGTAATTAAACGTTATTGATCCAAGTTGCAAGTTGAAGCCGGGCGGCTAGTTGAATGGCGCCGTTTAGTAAAAAAGCCTTTAGGCTTTTAGATAAATGGCGAATTAAGCTAAATGTCTGCGACATGGACACTGTATTAGTAATTAGTCAGGCGACTGTAATATTCATCTGTGAAACTTGCGCGATGAGGTCATTTATATTAACTACCGCAACTTGGAACTGTTACATGTTTATTTACCATAGCTATTGTATTATGAATTCAAATTGATTTGGTACAAATGACATTTGGAATATTTCGAAATATTCAGTCTCTATACTTCAACACGTAACCATTTTACGAAATCAAAACTTTAATAATAAAGCTGTAGTAATGAGGCAGACATAAATATGCTTAATTTAGTGGAAATTCATTCAAAAGTCAGAATGATATTGAAGCAAGATATTTTGATTAATTAGTCAAGCTTACCATAAAGGCATCGCCGTCCTCGTCCTCGACAGCTCTATTAAAAAAGTATATATAATTGTGTGTTAAATGTAGGCGAGAGATAATGCAAACAGATAAGCTTCATTCAATGATAATCTTGATACAAGTGCGTATTGAGCAATGAATAACTTGATTTATGACGGGGAACCTTAAGAAACTGACATGAAGCAAATGAATCCGAATGGAAAGACAAATTATTTAGCTAATATTCGGCTAGCTACGAATAAAAGGATACTGCGTGGCGTGTAGATCTAATTTGTCCCCATAAAAGGCAACAAACAATGGAAATAATAATGAAATCCGCAGCCGCGTTCCCCGCGCTCCAGTTTTGTGACAGGGCTCGCGATCGTTTGGTGAAATAAATGGTGCACGAAAAATTTATGTCGTCTGCGATTCTTTTCGTCCCAGATTTCGGGGCACTTCCTAACACCCTGCCTTCCCTTTGTCACAGCTATTCCCTAACTAGTACAACACCCTTTCATATATCAACTTCTTGGGCTCGATAGCTGGTAGGGACTGAAACTGTAGAAATTTCGTTTGGTTCCGTCCTAAAGGGGAGTCCAAGATTTATTTTTGCTTGTTTTTTGTTTGTTGAAAGCTTAGAGATTACGTTTTGGGAACACGATAATTAACGAACAGTTGAGTAATGGAATTCCCTACTGGAGTCTACGTTTTCTGATAGCTACTACCTAGGGGTCTTTAAGTTAAGAGTGAATAGGTTAGTTCTAGGCAAGTGTGCTCCGTTGTCGACCACGTCGTCGCTAATTACCATCAGGTAAGATAATGGCCAAACGTGAGCCAATCCATCCTACATAATTTTGCTATAATCATACGTGACAGTAATCCACATAATCAACAAAATTTAAGAAGTTTCACATAGCAGTCACAGCACCCTGTGTTTACTCTCCTTTCCTATATATTTTTAAGACATTCTGTAATTAAAATATAGTTCAAACACAGCGTGTGTGTGCATGTCACCGACTCGCCGCCGAGTCAATATTGTGTGTGGACGCAGCCCGCTGGTGTGCAAACAACTGGTACCAACCTAATTTATAACATACGTGCACGTGGAGGCTCCAAATGAACTTTATGGTGCGTTTCCATTGTCTTCGCACTCTTTCACGTTCTTCATCAGTACATCGAGAAGTACTATAGGCCACTTCCAGAATCCAGTTTCTTTTTATTAATTAATATTACATCTACAGCTATTTCTGTATGAGTTGGTACGTCATTACCATTATAAATGGTCTACTCAAATATATAAGTTCTGATATTTTTTTCGCTCCAGTCAATGTAGTTTCGTAATAGTGTAGACCATTCAACTATTTTTGATAATAAATAAATAAAGGTTAACCGTTTTAACGCCAAAGAAAACCACACCGTGACCTAAAAACACAGACCGCGATACGGACTAATACAATAAGCACAAAAAATACCTGACCGTCACTAAGAATAGTACAGACGCCGCGGTTATAAAAGGAAACAGTTCCCGAAACGTCGGCGTCGTGCCTGCAGTTGTGTCACATGCATGAGCTGCGCTAGCCGCCGCCACGCGTGTTTACCCGTTGCTTTTAACTACATATCCATGAGCCGTAAATCTCGAGGTGTAGCTCAGCATTACCTTAATGTATACACACTCTTGATGACTATCTAACGAGCCACATGCTAACATTATGTCATACAGAAAATTATGAAACGAGACAGTATCTCTACATAATACACAACTAGCACACTCAACCAACTGGTTATCGGAACACAAGCATACTGTAGCGACCTGAACCAATGCATTTTTATCTTGTTCACCGATAAATCGAGCTGAGGACATCTGGTGCCGAGCAGGGTTTCGAGTGTCGTAACTTAAAAATAAACCTCTCATGCTGTGCCTGTACGTTAAAGACCTTGTGTTCCGATCAATTATCTCATTGGCTACAACGATTACAGTCGTATAAAATTATAAACAGTTACGGCTTAATTCATGTTCATGTGAATATACAAATATCCACAACTTTGTGGGCGGCAGTGAGCGTGAAGCACCGAGCAGGGAGTGAGTCACGATCGCATACGGTGTGCCGCTCGACACATGAAGATGTGCGCGTCGCTGGCGCGGAGCTGGCTCACTCGTAGCTTGTAGTGAAGAATTGCTACCAATTAGGAAGTGCTGTGTGCTGATGCACCGTGCAGACGAGCGGTGCGCACGGGATACACGGAGCGCACGGGGTGCACGGCGGCCGCACATCGAGGTCGTCGCACGAGCGCTGGCTCCGCGCCAACTCGCCACAGACTCTTCTATAATTTTAACAATTTGCACTTAAATCCCACCCCGCGCCAGGCTCGGCTGGGACGTGGAATAACTGCGCCGGGGTTGTCCTTGTTGCCAGCAAATGCAAACTTTCATTATAGTTTTTAATTATTCACGTGCTGAGTACCAATTAGATGAAGATCCGACGGCATTAGTTAGCCTTATTTGTGCGAATTGATCGTGAAACAAAAATATTTTTTGTATGGAATAGTGAAGTGAAGCTCACTGCCACTTAAGGTTGCTGATTCTTGGCAGCATTGGAAAGCCTCCTGCAAGGCGGACCGATGACCTGGTGAGGGTCGCGGCATCCCTATGGATGCGAGACGCACAGGACCGGTCATTAGGGCGACATTTGGGGGAGGTCTATGTCCAACAGTGGACGTCTATCGGCTGAAACGATGATGATGATGAGTGAAGTGAAGTAGGTCTAGCTCATGTGCCAATTCACGCTGAATCTCGGCGGACATACAATCTGCATTCATATAATGTGCAGGGCCGAGCCGAACCCAGACAACGCCTGTGTGGGAATCCTACGGAACGCCTCTTTTTTGTTGTCTTTTTGGATATATGTAGTATCAGTGGTTCTATTTTAATTGTCTTAAACTAAACAACAGACATAAGTTTTAATTTGTCTTAGGAGATTTTACCAGTGTAAGTACTTATCTTAATATTCTTAATTCAACTATAAATAATTTGTTGCTCTGTAACAAAAATATTTTAAAAAATTGGCCCTGGCATCTCGTCCGGCGCCCCTTAAGCCTTGGCGCCTGTGTGCCCCGCACTCTTCGCACATATGGGCGGCTCGGCCCTGATAATGTGAGTGGCTCAGTGGCCATCGTACATGTTGAACATAATACTTGATCAAAAGACGAGGAAAGCATAATTGAAACCCGAGCTTGCGCTGCGTTCGATTAGTGCGAAGAAGCGAGCCAGCGAGCACCTCTCCGTAATGTTCTCGCCATACTGTTAATCCCGCTAAATCAAAGCTCTGGATCATCGACTACGAATAAAAAAACTATTTAATTAAAAATTATCTATTTTGATTACTTAAAACTTATACCAACACATAATAATACTTATATTCCTGTCCACTTTTTTGTCCTGACATCGAAAACAGTACTATCGTTTAACTTAATATTAACATGATTGGCAATTGAATTTATAATAATTTCATAGGTAAAGACCTAATAATTTATTATTTATCATTTATTTCAGGCATTAATTAGCCCAAAAAAATAATAAATGAATTACGACTTCATACTTTTTATTTATTAAGTGATTGTTATATTGCATGTAACAGTTAAGTATACGATGTTTATGCTTGTAGATATCAATATTATTTGTATCGTATACATACACTGCAACATCCGAGGTAAATAGCTCGACTTCGTGTAGTTTATTTTGTCGTATCTATTATTTTCCCAGGAATAATTTACGTCATACAATAGAAAGACAATGGCATAAATAACATAATAGAGTATAATGTAACAAATTAAGTATACTCGTAATAGGATATAACAATATATAGATACTTATGGATATCTTATACTTTTGTTTGGTTAAGCGCAACAAAGGACCCTCGTTTTGCTCCATCCTGCGAATTGGGTGTATTTGCGGGTAGGGCAAAACTAAAAGGAATTTACATACAAATTCATTGATATTTTGTAGCTGGCATTAATATCAATATAACGTGGACAAACAAACTACTTGTAGTCATAAAGCATCATGAGAATAAAAAGTGAGTAGGATATTTAGGACGAGCTGACGTTCATATTGAAGTTGGGGTAGGCGCCCCACTTTGCCCCACTGCGCTACACCCAGGAAGAAAATGTGTTATACTAATAAATCGATGGGTTCTATGTATAAGGGACAATGTGCATATTGACAACTTTTCAATGAAGGCTCTTAAAGTTTCAATTTGATATATTTTTTACAATTGAAACTTTGAGAGCCTCTATTGAAAAGTTTATTTTCACATTGGTTTTGTCCCCGCACACGGGCCTCAAAAAAACGCCGCTTCGTGCTTCTTTTTGAGGTGGCATTTTTTTGTCGCGTATGCGCTTCAAGTTTCTCCGGCCACAAGCTGTCGCGCGCTTTGGCTGTTTTTTTTGCAGCGGCTTCTAGCTTTTTTTTTGTGGCCGCTTCTAGCGTTTTTTTGTAGCGGCGTTTTTTTGAGGTCCATGTGCGGGGACACATACATAGGACCCATCGAAATCTAGGTATGTGGTGTAGAGTGACGTAACACTGTGAATCAATTCAGAGCTTTAGCTCTTCATTAACTTTTAATTTTCGTTTACATCACATTACGCAGATTAAGGTCGTGTTTCCTGAGCAGCACAATGGGTCGAGTATCGCGATGTAACAGGAGCCCGGGCTATTAGCGCACATGACTTGCCAGTTTACTGGCTCCGAAAGCATCGCCTCACAACCGACCGCAGCGCCGACAGGCCGACCCCACCGCGACTGCATCATAACCAGCCTTAATACGGTACAAAACGAAGCATCGCCGAAATACATAATTGGTGACAGTCATTGTTGCACTCACAAGTTGTAAGAGTCACGAGATTAAAAAACGTCGTCGCATTTAATTTCAAATGAGGTTCTTTTAACTTTCGGAGAGGAGCACAAGACTAATAAATAAACAAATATATTCTACCAGTATAATAGGTACGGTAATGACTCGTCATTTAAGCCAGCTGGCTGTTTCGTTACAGACGAAGAACAAAGAGAGCCTCGCCACGCTGCTGTTAATTCCTCGACACTTTCCCACTGCACTGAGGCAGTCACGTTAAAAAGGAAGTCACGGCTGAGGGTCGTTGCTCCTCGCGACTTAATAACCCCCTAGTCGTGAACCCTGCCATACGTGAAAATGAAAGTTGGGCTGTTTAGAAGAAAGTGCGCATTATTACCGGCACTCGTGGTAAAAACAACAGATTCGTTAACCGCATTTTCATGGCTCGTTTCGACATTATTTAATGCAAGCTACAGTAAAGACTTGATAGCTTCACTGAGACTGAACCAGTTGCAATATCTATCGAATGGCCATATCTGTGTTTTGTTTTTGTACATACTCTACAAAACAACTATTAACTTACTTTTATATTCAAGTTACTATGCCCATAACAATTTGCATTCTCAAGCACTGTAGTTAAAAGGAAGAATTAAAATTTAAATAAGTGGTGGTAAATTGATTCTAAGCACATGATATTAATTAACATTACTCAGTTTATTCAAGGACTAACGAAGCGCCTTGTAAAATATCCAAGTAATGTGCAAATGTGCATAGTTCGGAATAGTTCGGATACGATCAACGTCTATTGCTATCAATTCTTTTACTTTGTTGCTTCAATAACTTTTTATCTTTACAGAAGTCTTTTATTTGCTACATAATGAATGAGTGTAACACATTAAATTATTCATAAACAATTTGAAACTACTTTAATCTTCTCATTTGCAGAATCTCACAGTTCAAAGTCAGCGGGGAGTCGCAGTCACGAGGGTTATACCTATGGAATGAATATCTATGGAATGTTCAATTTTGCTTGTGTTCTTTTAATTCAAAATGATTATTATAAAATTTAATGCAAATCATGTGAAACACTTCTAGGTAACTGTTGGTTGGTACTACTTTCGAAGTACTTAATTGATCAAATTCGAAAAAGCCATTATAAGATAAGTTTAAACATTGCCCATAAAATTGTCGATATTGCCATTATAAATGTGTTGTATGACTTTTTATTGCCTCATTTTATGTTAATGTTGTATTTTGTTAAAGTCCCAAAATTAATGGCTATATAAATTTTGAAATATAGGTACCGCGAACTGGAAATTACACAAACCGATCATTTGTGTAAATATCACGCTTACATGTTACTTAGTATGTGTTTAAAACATAATATTGTAAGTACAGTTATTGGCAAAGAGTTAATAAAATCGATTCTATATAATGTACTATCGATCAATCTTCTTAGAATCAACGGCAACGCATTGAAAATAAATTTGAATATAAATTAATGTTGTCGAAATACTACATTATATTGTCAACGCTATTGTGTAGCAGGTTGGTTGTCGCTTAAGATAAATTCATCATTAATAGAAAATTTCTCATTTTATTTCACTTTAACTTTCACTTTTTTCATAAATTGTGGCTTCTTCTGTCGCGTGTCAGCATCAGTCATCCATCAAATAAAGTGTTTGTCATCCCAACTTGGTCAATAACGACAATAGACGTGATTTGAAATTCTAAATAAACCAACCGTTGTAAATATTATATTGCGATGTATTTTAGTTTCAAATCGTCCATTGATGAGTTTTACATACAAAAGAACCTGCTGCCTAATATCCGAGACCAATAGTGTATCCGGATCCTAAGACGACTTCTATGTGATGGAGCTGTTCATTGTACTTAGTTAGTAGTGGTTTTAATCCCAACATTGACTGATCAGAAACTTCATGAGGCTTTTAGAAACATTCAGGAAGAGAGCGATGTTAATGATGATAAGTATACCTAAATTAAATAATCTAAATTTCTATCCCAGCTCTGGATCACAACACTTACTCGCTCCAGTTCTTAACATCTGTCTTTAAATGCCATGGGAATAACAAGTGTCGGTGGCCTTGGCTATCGCTGCAGCACTCAGGTACCTTGTACGAACTAAATCTAGAATATTACTTATCTTTAGCTCCAAACCAATAATTAACCGGTAGCATAAAGCACTAGTTAGCAGCTGTAAGCGATTTAAATTAATTATTCTTTATAATATCCCCGTAGATGGCGACTTGTTTAGCCTACACTTTGCTACTGCAACTTGAATTATGGTGTTAACAGAATCTGGTTAAGTATCAAGCTTGCTAGCTCGTCTTTTGTTTTGTATTTGTTATTCAGCATGTTATGTCATGGCGTGGTAACTGCATTGCAAATGCTCGTATTATTTATGCTTTAGGTGACGATTTTTATAAGTAAACACATAGATTACAGTAAATCTTCATAGTTATTGAAAAGTAAGTAGTTTTGATCTGCTTTAGTCAAAACTATTCCTTTTTTTTACTTTTTTAGCCTACCTACGTGATTCTAAAATAAAATATTTTTAAAATAGTAACAAAAAACCTAACAGGTGGTTGAGTAAAAGAACGTAATTTTAAAGTTAAATAACACGTACTTTTCGCCGATTCTTGCAGTTAAAAGTATCTAGTTTCAAGCAATTGACAGTTTGGACTGTGACGTAGATATCGAATCGAAATATTAAAGCTCATCATTTTCCGAGTCATTTCTTCATACTGTGTTATTTTGTTTATTTAAATAATACAATCGTCAAACAGGGATATTGTTTTTATTTTATGATTTTATTAGTAAAATATATTTTGCAAAAATAACTTCATTATATGAAATCACATTTGAATGTGAAGTAACCTCAAGACATAGCAAGAGTACGATACCTCTCTATATGTGCAATACTGTGATTTATGAACTTCTTTCTAGGAATACAAGATGATTTATTTATTATGCAATAAGGAAATATTAGCAATGTAGATTAAAACTAAATTTATTGATTTATATTATTACTGTAACCACGAGAAATACTTGGACAATGTCTTATACATTGATTTCTTTTCTACACACTTTGTTTGCAAAATAAAATACCGAAATTCTTTTAACGCCTCCCCTCGAATAGGATAAAACTAAATGACAGAGGAAATGGAGCGGGAAAGGAAATTGTTGGGAAAGTCCAGGATTTTTTGTGGTGTTTGCGCAGTAAACGTTCTGTAACATAACGAACCTACTACTCGTAGAACGGAGCTACTCGTAGGTACCTATATGTTCATGAATAGTGTTTACCAATTACGTTCACGACTAGGTTTATAATTATTTTCTTACGACTAAACAGAGCTCTATTATAAAAACAGTGACTTCGTAGTACGTTTAAGTACTGTTATGATAATATTTATAGTACACTTCAATAAAGCTATGTCGTTTTAAACACCATAGTGGAAAGATCGCTATAGGACGTGAGTAGCCAAGTCAGGAGCTCGCTGAGGCTAAACCAGTACCCATTAGTGTGTGGCTAGCCGCAAAAACAACAGGGAACGAATCGGGAATGCGCCCTGGATCAGGCTCCACGCGGGTGTTGCTACATGCGAACGATTATCCTTGACTGCTGGTAAATTTCCTACTAGATTATTAATTTCAAATTATGTTCCAATTTTACATCAATGTGGATGAACTTTTTGTTATTATTTTCACTTTGTATATAATTATATCTATTAAATTAGAATATTTATTAGTTTAGAATAGAATAGGATATTTTTTATTGTATACCGAAATAGTACCAATTTTACAAAAACTTAAATCTATGGGTACAACTGCCGGTCTTATAGCTGACTGCGATATTTTATAAGATTTTATGAGATAACATAACCTTAGCATGGACTATAAGAATTTAAACTAAAATTAATAATAATTATACTTAAAAAAAACTGTTCCAATTTTAGTTTATGTCTTTATCGGTTTAACTGACCGAATCATCTCCAAAGAAAAATATTGATGGAACTTTTGCGTAAGGCAAAAAACTTGTGACTTGAATATCATTTTTCAAAATATAGTATCTGATTGCTAGGTCATCGTTTTAATCGGGCTTGCGATAATCAATTTTTCTGCGGTAAATTAACAGTCAAAAAGCAGTTTTGAGCAACTTGAGTGGGATACCACTGACATTTAGGTAATATTTTATTACAGCCTCGAGGCAAAAGGAAAAGTATTGGCGGATAGGAATTTAATTCAACCACCATTTGAGATAAGAAGCCGAGGGCTTTAATTAAAAACATCGTTTAGCTAATCGAGATAATACGATGACTTCGGAGCATTAATAGCAAAATAAAAGAGCGGCAACAATTCGATGATGGTCTCCGGAATGTTTGTTGAACAGGAGCGGTTACATCTACTTAATGGTTATTACATGCAGTAATCTTATCACGTAAGTTTGTGGTACTTTCGACCTGTTAATATCCCGCCACTAAGCGGAGGTTCCTACCAACTTATCAGCACAACTGGGAAGCTAAGTCCACAGTAAGTGTATAAATATTTTCATAGTCTGGCACCCCGATAACGTTTCCATTAGGTAGTGAAATAGCACACGTCTCCGCAAGGACCTCATTTACGATGAATAGCTATCCGATCATGAGGGATCCGGTTCTATGGTTTAATTACGCGTTCTTGAACGTGAGTTACGCATTGTTTCGTATCTAAATGTACTTGCTGTGAATAACATGGATGTTTTTGAGCGTTCACAGAATATAGAGGTATTGCTTTTTATGATAGGTGCACCAACCAGCAGTCGCTCTGCCTCCAATCATGCAGAGCTTTTTTAAACTGCGAGTAAATGTAGAAAGACTTTTTGTATGGTGGCATGTAGATTGTATGTACTCCGGTTTTATCAGTAAATGCTTCTTCTGCGTGCCTTATTGAAAAAGTCTTGGAAACTGTACATTTTTATTCGATAATGTTAATTTTTTGCGACCAGCCGCATATGCTAAGGTACCGTGTGTTCCGATGGCTTTATCCAATATATCTTTTTTCAACACAAATTATTAGTGTATCGGTTACGCAACGAATACCTAGACTAATCGGAAACGTTCGACTGAATCAAGTTGACGTTCCCATACATCGTGAGATCGCTCAGCATCCAGCGAAGTGAATGACCAATTACATCTGAGGGCGGATGTGCGTCGGCGATTCCACTCGAAATGTAATCTAAAGGCGCCATTACCTTCGCGTGGCTCCGGCTGCCTCATCAGCCTGGTCATTCACGTAATAAAAGCAATCTGTTGACACGCGCAACCCTTTTATACCGGTCGGATTGTCCCCTCGCTCCCTGATCGACTTCTTACTACATAGCTTTATTGATTCCAATTGTTCAACGTTGACCGTTGTCTTACGTTTTTTGCAGGATTTAATACGTATTTGTGATAATATCATTCTAAAAAAAAATAACTTATCTATTTTTAAAAATCTCGTATCACAGCGTTTGTTATCGAACTCCTTCGAAACGGCTTGACCGATTTTTATATATTTTTTTTTTTGTGTACATGGTAGGTCTGAGAAAAGGTGTAGGTTATTTTTTACCCTCCTACTCCCATCTCCATTTTTTTTTTATAATTTATATACTTAGCAGAGTAATATTTTCCGAGTTAGCTAGTTATTCATACAACTACGTTTTGACTGGCCTGTTGGTCTAGTGGTTAGTGACCCTGACTGCTATGCCGGAGGTTGTGGGTTCGATTCCCACCCAGGACAAATGTTTATGTGATGAGCATGATTATTTGTTCTGTGTCTGGGCGTAATTTATCTATAATATGTATGTATTTAGAAATATATAAGTATGTTTATCAGTTGTCTAGTACCCATAACACAAGCTCTGCTTAGCTTGGGACTAGACGGCGTTGTGTGATAGTTGTGGAATATTATATTGTGAAATATTAACTAGTGATAACAGAGTTGCTAGGTTCAAACATATTTTCAAAAATACATTTTAATTGTGAAAGATAATCCATTCCTACAAAAATCGCGAATTTTCGAATACGATGTTATTCCTGGATTGGTTCATTATATGAATCATTATAGACCTATGACAGCTTCAAACATCTAGTTTAGTTATTAGTAAATCGTTTGTGAATAATAACACGAGTAATGATTTTGAACTTTGTGCACAGTTGTAAACCGAACGGCTGGCGCGGGCGGGCTGCTCGACTCCGGAGGTAACTAATGTCATCTCGGTGAGTTCCCGGTACTGCCACGGACAAAACCATTAACAATGAGTGATTTAATGGCGCCTTCATTCTATGAAACTTAATTAGTAATCAATCAACAAGTGGTGGATAACGGGAAACCTGGCGCTTTACGAAATATTGACATTAAAATAAATTATTTTTATTGATTCCATTCTTTGTTTTTTAGTTTGAAAATCATCCGTTGACTTCTCCCGTTCTTGGCCGCAGCGGGAATATGTGTCAGAGTTTTACTGGCCTCGCGTTCCAAGGCCTCGCGTTCCAAGGCTTCGCGTTCCAAGGCCCCGCGTTCTAGGGCCCCGCGTTCTAGCGCCTCGCGTTCCAGAGCCCCGCGTTTCAGAGCCCCCGTGTTCTGGGGCCCAGCGTTCCAGGACCCGCGTTTTCCTTTGAGTAGTGAATCCATGGCCCAAGGTTGGTTCTGTACTGTATCTTGGAAGGTTATTGAAGAAATAAACAAGTAATTCTGATGTGTAGATACTTCGATGATCCTTGGATAAAGCCTTAATAATTAAGTAATGTGCAATTTCCCGCGTTTGTCGTTCCCATTGCGGAGTGCGTGGTGTGGAACTAGAACGACCTCGAAGGACGCGGTGCGCGGGCGCAGGGGCGGCGGGCGCGCATTGTGCCCGCGGTTGCGCTATATCCGCATAACTCGCTTGACCGCCCGCCGCAGCTAATTAAAGAGTGGTTACTCAGAAAGCCAGAATTGCTAGCATCTAAATGTTTTTTGCTACATGGGATCATATTTTACAAATACGTGGAAATTATGAGTAATTTGCAAATAGTTACAATGGTTGCAAAAATTGATACTTACTCGCTATAATATTTGTCTGCACTATAATTTGCATGCTTACCCGTTTAAAATTCTTATTCTATTTTCTTTAGCTTATTATGAAAACCTGGAAAGACTACCTAAAGCTTACATTGGATCCGGTTTCTGGATCTTTTTTCTAAACAAACTGCCTTGGGACAGTATTCTTATGGCATACAATCATAATCCCTTAGTTTTTTACAAAGTCATCAATGTTCAAAGCATTCCGAAACGTAATCCCCTTCAAAAATGACTGACAGACAATTTTATTATTGACTAGCTTTGCCCGCGCGGCTTCGCTCCCACTCTTCCCTACTCCACCCTACTATACCCAACTCTACCCTACTCTACCCTACTCTACCCTACTCTACCCTACTCTACCCTACTCTACCCCACTCTACCCTACTCTACCCTACTCTACCCTACTCTACCCTACCCTACTCTACCCTACTCTACCCTACTCTACCCTACTACTCTACCCTACTCTACCCTACCCTACCCTACTCTACCCTACTCTACCCTACTCTACCCTACTCTAACCTACTCTACCCTACTCTACCCTACTCTACCCTACTCTAACCTACTCTACCCTACTCTACCCTACTCTACCCTACACTACCCTAATTTTTTTTCCATAAGAACCTTCTCCTCACAATAACAATCACAACAAAAAAAAAATCAGCCAAATCGGTCAAGCCGTTTACATGCCAAGTCGTGACAACGGAAAACGGGGGTCATTTTTATATATATAGATTGTCAGCGATTTAGGTACGCGATAGGTGCTAGTCTACAAACAAAGCAAAAAAAGGTCTTAGCTACATCCTTTTCTTCGAGTGATTTCTGCAATAGTAAATATCGCTTACAAAATAAAGCCAATCAACGATCGATTCAGGAAACTATGGCATTCCGATGTCCGCTGAGTCACCGTCCGCGGCGCTCCGGGATGGATGGCTACACGCGCCGGGCCTTTAACTCCTCAATCAAATGTCTTACCAAGCCATTACTATTTGCGGACAAGTAATAATTGCCTTATAATTCTCGGAAGAATGCTCTACAGATTACAGTTACAGGTTTAGACTTTCTTCTATCTAATTTGAAAAGAATTTACCACAAGAGAGCGGCTGACCATTTAAGATCCAATATACGCTTATGGGGACTACAGCACCTAAAGCTCGATCTCTTTCAGACTTCATACAAAAGAAAGAGATGCGCAAAAATACAATGCTTGCAATGTAAAGCATTTTAGCGATTTACTAAAAATCTACCGGTTTAATTATAAAATTTAAAACACCGTTTCTGTAAAAGGTTGTTTCTAGAGAAATCTGGAAAACAGATTAGTGTATATTAGTCCAGCTTTTAATTGATAAAAATATTTTTTAGAGACATCTCGGTGATTTTTACCCGACTGTAAGAAGAATAAAATTTGCTATTATGTTTAGAACACACTAGTTATCTACCCAAAGGAATTTGACTGATTTTGCCATCGATACGCTAAGAAGAAGAGTTATCTACCTAGATATTTTCTGATTCTATTTACTGCAGTGCATCATATACTTTTGCGCATTATTAAACTCGCTATAAGCTCCTATAGTCCCCTTAAGCTCATACTTCACATTCTTTTACCTTTACTTCCTTGTGAAGAAAATATGATACAACATCTGCAAAGCATAGCTCTACAGCCCGAAAATCTTATGTCATATTCAGGGAAATCGTAAAAACAAACAAATAATCCACATAAAAATATATTCGTAGAGCATTACAATGGTACGAGGGACGAATCCTGACGATCTCTCTCAACGTTTGGTAATCTAATAACGACATAAAATAAAATATGTAGGTCGGACGTTTTGCCGAATAGGCCGTTCATCACCGAGGCCTTTTACGTCTTGTAGTGTAGGATTTTATACCGGAATATTATGATACAGGAGGTGCAAGCTGGTAATATGGTTTTCCTGGTAAATGTTGAAATAAAACCAAACAAAATAAAACCTATACATAAATCTACACTATTTATTATTATAAAGAGGTGTAGTTTGTTTTTTTTTTTGTAAGAGGTGATCTCTGGAAGTACTGGTCCGATTGGTAAAAATTTTTTACCGATAAAAAGCTGCTTTATTCCTGAGTGACATAGGCTATATTTTATAAAAAAAAACAAGTTCTAGATATAAGCAAAGTATATATAATATACCTACAATTTATTTAAACATTGGTAATTTGCTAAAGACAATGCTTTATTAGCCATCAAATCTCTGAAAAAGAAATACTGGGTGTACCAGTATCTTGGGCGCTATGTTTTTTCCCTGAAGGCGTATATAAATCAGGGACCGCATACCGAAAAAATATCGGTTATAACGGTTAACGGTATGACGTCATACCTTTTTATTTCAATACCTCAAAATAACGGTACCGTTATTTCTCACTACCGAAAAATTACGATACCGAAATTTTTCTGTACCGAAAAATAACGGTACCGTTATTTTGTTACGCTACCTTAACCTTTAACATTAAGGTACCATTGAAACCCCCACTACCGCGCTCTCGTCGTACTGCGGCTGGCTGCCCGTTGCCAGTTTTCACTCGTTACGCCGATTGCGCGCGTTACTCTTTTTACCCGACAACGGCAAAGCCAAAGGAGGGTTATGATTTTGACAGGCTCGACTTGTTTTATTTCGAACAACGTCATTCGTTCAGTGATGGGCAAAAAGTAATTAGATTTTCATTAACAATTACAAATTACAGTTACAGTTACATTGTAATTTTTAATTGAAATACTTTGTAACAGATTACATAACTTAAAAAAAACAGGAATCTTTCGAATATTTCGGTTAATTTGGTGGATGGGCATAAGTCTGCCCCTCGCTATAATGACCGATGTCCACTGTTTGACAGAGGCCTCCACCTCGCTATAATGACCGATGTCCACTGTTGGACATAAGCTCCCCCGAGTGTCGCCATTTAGGCACTATAATGACTGATGCCCACTGTTGGACAAAAGCCTGCCCCTCTCCATAATGACCTGTGTCCATTGTTGGACATAAGCCTCCCCCAGTGTCGCCATTTAGGCGCTATAATAACTGATACCCACTGCTGGGCATAAGTTTGCCCCTCGCATTGGCCGTTATACCAATGTCCACTGTTAGACATAGGCCTCCACCTCACTATAATGACCGATGTCCACTATTGGACAAAGGACTCCAACTCATTGTAACGACCTGTGCCCACTGTTAGACATACGCCTACCCGAGTGTCACCATTTAGGCACTATAATGACTGATGCCCACTGCTGGACCAAAGTCTGCCCCTCGCTATAATGGCCGATGTCCACTATAGGATATAAGCCTCCCCCAAGTAGCACCGTTTAGGCACTATAATGACTGCTGTCCACTGTTGGACATAGGCCTCCCCCTCGCTATAGTGACCGATGTCCTCTGTTGGACATAGTCTCATAAACTAGATCGCCTCACTATCAGATTGCATCACTACTTACCATCAGAGATTCTGTGATGACCCAGCCTTATCTTTATTTCTAAGTCCTTACTACTACTTGATGATGTTGTACGGGCCGCACTTGCAGTAGGTACCAATATCGTAACCATACGGTGCAAGCATGTGACATTTCATATTCAAAGCAATAAAGACAATATACTTAAGTACTATGTAATTATATTGTAATTACATAGTATTTAATTACATTGTAATCACATTACTTTATAATTAAATACATTGTAATTAATTTCATAGCACATCCAAAGTAATCTAATTCAAATGTAATTTAATTACATTGTAATTAAATTACTATGTAATTCAATTATTAATTAGATTACGTAATTAATCTATTTACAGATTAATTACGCCCATCACTGCATTCGTTGTATCAATTCAGTCTTTTACCTAGTGCAGAACGGCATGGCGGCGGTAATATAACGTGCGGCGCAGCGTACTCTACGCCGATCGCAATACACTTGTCGCGAGAGTAGGCAACGTCGCAGGTCGTAGGTACTTTCACGAGAAATAATTCCGGTTAAATAAAGGTATACCGTTATATTTTTATACCGGTAGCGTAAACGCAAATCTTAACCGGTTTCCTTAACCTTTAAAATAAAGCGGTACCGGTTTTCAATACCGGTAGCGTAACCTTATACCTTAACCGAAAACGGTCCCTGATATAAATATTGCAAATAAAATCATTAAGAAAAAAAACAATACTTATTAAAACTCTTACCAGTGATAAATAAAGAACTACCTATTTTAAATTAAGTTAAATATCTTACACAATTCATAAATTTTAAAAAGAAATGAATAAAATTACGGTTAATAGAGATGACAAATAATGACGTTTTTTGACAAATATTTAACGTTTTACATGATGATGTAATGGTGGGTGGTAAAATTCATGGTCTATATAAACTAATTAAATTCAATCTAAAACATTACGTTTATCACTTGAATTAATGAGACCTAAGTAATTAATAAAAATAGAAACGTTAACTGAAGAATGCCATCGTACGTAACGCTTTTAAATGAAGTCTAAGAAATGATTGCGCTATTCAGATTATCTGAAGTTTTAAAGTGATACAAAATGCCTAATGTCAGTAAATGAATGTGGCGTATTGTACATAATGTAATTGTAGACACTTGCACGTGTAATCATCATATTAAGTGAAAGTGCGCACACGTCGATATGACCAAACGCCGCAACGATACGCAACTTGAATACATTTTCTTAAATTATACTCCAAGTGGTAACTAATAGCGCCACTGTAACTTTGTAATCCTCTACATAGATGTAGGCAGGTACAGTCGTATTCAGCTTGTATTGCTAATGAGAAAACAGGAAGCTGTGAAACCTGTGGTTTTTTGTATTGTACCCGGTGTAATTTATATACAACTAGCTTTTGCCAGCGGCTTCGCCAGCGTACATAAAATATAGCCTATGTCACTCAGGAATAAAGCAGCTTTCTATCGGTGAAAAAATTTTAGCAATCGAACCAGTACCTACTTCCAAAGATTTCTTCCGAAGAGAGAAGGTTTTTCAAAAGACTTAAAAATTTTACCTCTTTATAATATTAGTATAGATATGTATTATGTGTTTAAAAATATATAAGTATATTTATTAGTTGTCAAGTACTCATAACACAAGCTCTGCTTAGCTCGAGACTAAACGGCGTTGCCTGTGTGATAGTTATGAAATATTATTATTATTTATTTACTTTTATTTGGGAAATCTTTACATAACTTGTCCCTTCCCAATCCATTAACTTTTTTCTGTCGGGCCGGGAAAGAGACTCAGACTTTTACTGACTTTTTCTTTAGTTGCTATTTACGTTCCAAGCACACGGCAACTGTTTCGAAAATTCTGCGGGTTACGCTGGAAACCTACAACTACTTTAGCCGGAAAGAACCGCTGCAGGTCCAAAAGTCATTTAAATCTTAAACTACCAGTAATAAACATTATTGAGTAACACGATTGACGGCAAAAGTTATACGCACTTCATCCGCAAAAGATACAATCGGAAATGCCAATACATCATCGAATAAATATCATCATAAGAATGGCATGACTCGTAACAAGAGTAAAGTGTGTCGCGTGTGCACACAAAGATGCTGCTCGCCCGCCAATCATTCTGTTAATTGGAGAGAATCATCGCTGTAGAAAGTCCGCCGGTGGTGCGCGGGCGCAGTGGCGGCGGCGTCGCCGGCGCTGGTCGCGCGCGGGTCGCGGGCCGGTCGCACGCGCACGTCACTCGGTGACGAGTGCGCCGCAGTGTCAACGCACACGGCCGCGAGTGCAACAAACTACGCCTGACGGTCGTTCACGTCACCATTAATTTGTACACTGCCATACCTCACTACGTCACACCACACTAACTAGATTAGTGAAACACCAGCATGCCTGATATGTGCGACAAGTTAACGTGACGCCCTGTTTAAATTAAACACATGTTTTACGCATGCCGCACGTGCGCTAAATCTGTTTTGTCTGGTGCCAAAATCGTTTGCTGGTGACCTTATTCAATAAGTAGGTATCATAAACTTACGGCACTGAAAATACTAACGTGGGTGATGGGCTCTTGAGTAGTCGCTAATGTAGAATGAAATAGCAGATATAAATGTCAGATCTAATTCCAGTTACCGAACTTAGATTATGTAAGTAATTGCTTCGAATGACTTTGATGGTGAGGATGACAGATAGAATCGTATAATATTCCACGTGCCGAAACCCGTCATGACCGAAGAAGGCAGTGCCGATAGATGCAAATCAATAGCGATTATTGCGTCATGTTTGTTTGTAAAGGCCTATCAAGCATCGTGAAAGGCGCGTGGGGAGCGCGCACTGCGCTCCTAAGGTCGCTGAGTCAGTGGCCCTTCCTGCGCGCGCGCCTTTTGGGGAAATGTTACGTGAGCTGCGAGCCAGGTGGGACGCGCGCTGCACGCCAATGCCACGCCGCATTGTCTGACGAGCCTTGGCTGCTAACGAACCACCCAAACTGACTGACAGGATCCGCGCTATGAATCCTTCATTGTTCTGGCCTAGCGCACAGTCGATACAAGACATACCTACGCCGTTCCGTACCGAGAAGATTACGCATAAAATAATTCCTTGCCGGTATTATGCATCATAACTCGAGACAAGACGTGTTTCTATTCCAATCATTACACTTATTAATTAATAGACTATGCCTATTCATATCAATTGAGTTTATTTAGCTTGATTGTAAACTACTCGGTTGTTATTGTTGTGCTGCACTGCATCGTAAACAAAGAATTCCACTCAGCGAGCGTCACAGTTTGTTCAATGATATGGAAGATGATAACACGTGCGTTGGCATACAGCTGAGCATTTAGGCCAGACATTATCTAGTTCTACCTTCATAGTACAAAAATATAAAGGTGAACTAGTGCCTAAATGTTCAGTAGGTTTGCTAATTTATATCTACTACTATAATATTACATTAAGTATACAAACTTGCAGTAATTAATCGATAATCTAATTAGAGTAAATGTATACATCCGTTGGCAGCGGAATTCTTTTGTTATGGTGATGAATATAATGTATAATATCTATGGAAATGTATGTAACATTATTCTTGATAAATGCAATAAAGAGCCATATCATCTTAGTTATTGCTGTTAGGCATTCAACTTTTTTATACATATTGTAAAAGGAGTAGTTATTTATCTGTGTACATATAGTAAAGGCACGTCAGAGGAGTGTAACGTCGCAATGCGGCCGGCTCTCGATTTGTCAACGTCGCGGGACATCAGCGCGGCTGTCAACCGCAAATATAAGCAAAGAATACATCAGAAAACGGATGAACTCGACGAGGAAAGTATTGCCACGAGATTTGATTCTGTGTTTCGATGCTTGTCAGCCATAATGAATAATCAGATACATGATACTTAGGTATCCATTATACAATCTACATAATACTCGATAGTCGACTGGAGAGTCGACACAACTTAGCTTTACATGTTAAATTAAAATACCTAGTTTAATGGAAGTCATTAATTAGAAGTCAGGTGACAGCAGAAACGCCCATGAATTAATTAATTGAAGCAAGAGAGTAACTCATAAAACTAGTTCCCACAGTAATCCAAAAAAATCTGTAACAAGAATTTTTAAATAGTTCGTACAAAGCTGAAATACTCGTTATTAGTCGTCACAAGAGCGGGACAGGTGTCCAGATATGTTTTATTTTCTGAGGATGTCGAGTGACATTTTTCAGCCGGTTAATTATAGAGACTGTCGATCCCGCAAATAAGCCCTAGTTTTTTGATGAACCACTGGAGGAATCCTGCTGACATTCGAACACCTGTCGCGCCATACTGCTCTCCAACTTGCCTAATACCTATTTCTTAATTACTATTTGCCTACATTGTCGGACGTTGAGTGAATTGAAATCAAAACCTAAATCTAGACGTTAATTGTGCGTGCAACAACTTGTGCGCTGGCGCAATCAAACGGACGGGACGGATAAAAAATACAGGACTGCGATTTAAACATCGTCTATAAATTATTTGAAACGCATTCCGCATCGATCAAATAAACATCAATCTTTCGTCATTGATTTTTACGAACGTAACCCCAATCCGACAATTTCTAGTGGCAAATATGACTTGACCAGTCGCCATGACGGGTACCTGCCTCTATGAAACATTTACAATCACACGTTGCATCGCGAAATTCAACGCACTACGAATTATATGCAAACATGTAATGTTACACAGATGTTTAATTACTGTGTTCCGACAATCTTAGTAAGCCATCTTATGCGCATTGTAACTTGCGCACGTGTTATATTAATTATTGTAAATGCATAAAATATCGTAACTGAGACCACCACATACCACTGTTGCTCTGACTGTGAGGAAATCGCTTGAAGATGCAAAAATTCGCAGTATCGTGTAAACATCTCTCTCGTGTGTAGTTTCCTGATCTGCTACATGATACAATTGAATAATTGGGTCAGTTAATGTTAATGTTAACATTCGAGCATCGCTGTGTTGTGTAACATTTAATAAGCGAAATATAAACTTACATATACTAGGAATGTTATGCAACAAATACTAACCTCAGGACAGGACACCACTGCACCGGTAAGGGGCTTACAAAAGGCTTAGTTCATATTAGTATAATAACGCCTGTCCAAGTAAATTGGATTGTACAGTTGTACTCGGTGCGTGCGGAATGGACATAAATCAGGATTTAATGCTTCACTTATCCTATGCAATGATGACCCAAATAGTAGTTCAGTGCGAAGTCGCAGAAGCTAACACTTACATTAAAATGTTCATGTTTGCCAATACTGGCAACTAACTTCAGCAAGCAGGCACTTAGTAAAATACGTAGGATTAACGCAGCATATAATATAAGTGGTTGCGGAGCGAGGACGGTTCCCATGGTGACACAAATAAATATTCAGGTATGCTAATAAACCAGGAGGCCTCCATTTTTTCTTCACGCTCTATTTAGTTCACAGCGCAAGGGATTACCGCCTGTATAGAACAGATGTTCCGTGGTTTATTAGTGCTCATTGTGCCGTGGTAATAATTTGTTTGAGAAAAATGTCTTGAAATTTTTAAACAGAAGAGGCCACGGGTATTCAAGAAAAAAAAGAAGATTAGAGTAGAACTGTTAAAATAAATCACTATTGTTATCTACCTACAGTTAACTGGAATTTCAAACTCTTTTGTAGAAATTGAATACATTGAGGTGTGAAAGGCAGAGGATGTATACTTACATTAATTCATGAATCCCCAAGCGACCACCGGTGGCCGCGCATCTATTGTCTTACTATTGTGTCTCTAATTGACGGTATCTGAAGGGTTAATATATTAAGTACATTTAAAGGCAAGGTGAGCCTGCGTCCGCCGTTGCAAAACTTTCATAGGAAACACAGCTCTACGAGTACGTAAACGTTTGGCAACCGTTGCTATTATTGTGATTTATATGAAGATGCCTTTAGAAGTCTAATTATGCGTAACTACAATCTTAAGTTTATTCCTGACGTCCTTAACAACGCACGCCGTTTCTCAAAGCAGGTATTACTCAGGATATTTACGATTATTTGGATGCGTTGTACAAAATTCAAATCGCAATGCCAAACTCATTTACACTGAGCTGTTATCGTCCGCGTGTGAGCAAAACGTTTCACGGTGCGTTGTGTAAATTGTAGGTTTTATGTGACAAACTTCAAGAATTTCTTAACAAATAATATGTAAACATATGTGAATGAAACTGGCTCAGTTTTTTAGGTTGTTTATTTGGTAAATGCCTGGCACGACGGCCCTCCCATGTCGGAGTGCCAACTGGGTAAATATCGTCTTATTATGCTAGCTGAGGATAGCCGAAATATTCCCGTGAAATGCTATTAGCAATGCGTGCACCACGGCGACTGTCTCGTTACAGCGTGCGAGATAAACGCCGGACAAATTGTTAGAGTGTTGCTGTGCTAAGCAATTAGCAGAACATGGTATTTTCCTGTGTCCGCGGCCGCCTCAGACGTACCGTAGCTTGTTCGGAAACGTGTCGCGTTTTATTGGACAAATTGAACATGCTCAGGTGCTCACCGGTCGCAGTGCTTCGTTCTACGTCCACATAAATAAACTTCGAATCAATTACAAGTTAATTTTATTGCTCAATAGTTCTTTTTTTATTGTTTATTCGTGATTGCATTTATTAATTACCTGCCGACCAGTTTGTGAGGGGCATCGGCCACGTCATCAGAGTCCAATATTATATTATACTAGCTGACCCGGCGAACTTCGTACCGCCTAACAGTCAATGAATGTCGTGTTACTTTTTAGCTGAACTAATTTAGGCTTTGATGAAAGTAAAACAATGATACAAAATAATATATTAATAAAGATAGAAACAAAAAAGTATTTTATTATGATGAATGATTATGAAAACATACATATACTTAGAATGAGAATAAAAATAAAAAATAATAAAAAATTAAAATACTTCGAACTCATGTTAGAAAAAAATGATTGAAAACTATGTTGTGCAGATTGGGATGAAAAAAATAAAACTCGGATTAATAGGTATTATTTTCGGAAATTAAAAATTAAATAATTAATAAATAATTTTCACAAATTAATGTCTAAAACAAAAAAATACTACTTTGTCAAGAAAGTACCGGGAAAAGATCAATAATACACAAAATGTCTGTTATTCATCCAAATTTATTTTATCACCTTCAAAGTATGCTCCTTTAGAAACGATACACTTGCGCCAACGAATAATCCATTCATCAAAACATTTTTTAAACGCTGCTTCCTGAATTGAGTTCAGTTCTCGCCGCGAATTCTCCTTTATGTCTTCTATCGATTGAAAACGGGTGCCACGAAGTGGTAATTTGAGTTTAGGAAAAAGAAAAAAGTCAGCAAGAGCCATATCTGGTGAATATGGTGGTTGCTGGATGGTATTTGTTGAGTGTTTGGTCAAAAATTCGTTCACAATGATAGCCTTGTGCGAAGGCGCATTGTCGTGGTGCAAAATCCAAGAATTTTCTTTCCACAAATCTGGCCTTTTTCGTCGAATTTGCTCTCTTAAACGCCGCATAACGCTCAAATAATATTCTTTATTTACCGTTAGACCTTCCGGTAAGAATCCAGAGTGCACAACACCGCGATAGTCAAAGAAAACAGTCATCATGAATTTGACTTTTGATCGACTTTGGCGTGGTTTTTTCGGTTTCGGATCAGTTGGAAGGCGCCACTCCGAAGCTTGTTGACTAGTTTGCATGTCAAACTCGTAAACCCACGTCTCGTCACCAGTAACAATGCGTTTCATGAATGTTGGGTCCGAACTGACTCGTTCTAGTATGTCCTCAGCGACTTTCATGCGATTGAGTTTTTGGAGAAAATTTAGATCTTTTGGGACTAGCCGAGCAGCAACATGTTTCATACCCAAATGATTAGTTAAAATGGTACGGATCGACTCGTGAGATACAGAAAGTTCGGCGGCTATCTCTCTCAGAGTTGAATGGGGATTTTCAGTCACTATTTCCTTCACTTTTGCGATGTTAACTTGCGTTGCAGACGTTGACGGCCTACCAGAGCGAGGCAAATCTTCCATCACATCTCGACCGCTTTTGAACGCTTTGAACCACTCTATAATAACGATAATAAGCACGAGTTTTTGATAAAGTCGATTCACCGTAAGCCTTCTGTAACATTTTCAGTGACTCCGAACACGAAATTCCATTGGCGATGCAAAATTTAAGACAAACTCTTTGTTCGATATTTTTGTCCATTATGAAATTCGCAATACACACTATATATGATATTACTAAAAACAGCACTGTATTTAATATAAATAACAGATGCAACTCAAACTCCGTGCCAAACATGAACGTATCACTCACACACTCATTCTACAAGACAAAGTAAGTGTCCTCGTATGTCCTCGTCCAGGTCATCGTCCGTTCCGCTGTTCAGGTCTAATAGACGAGCAAACCACTTATCTTCTATACATACAAACCTAATTTCTTCTTATAGAAGACGCATGATAGCTTAGATATGGTTAGTATTTTGAATAGTTCTTTTACTGAAAATCTACAACGAAAAACGGGCTGCTGGACATGAGTTGAAAATAATACGGTTGGACTAACAAATGAAATGACCACGTGTGAAGTCACACGTGATCATTTCATCCATTATTCCTTTGTTATCAAAACAAAAACAAAGGAATAATGGATCAAGGATGCTATCGTAAATCGAGTTAATCTGTTATATAAAACGACATTACCCATATCCGTGTCAAGCGCAGGCCGGGTGAGGGCCAACCCAATCTAATTACTTGCGCTGAGCGCTGCGGCGCTGTAGCTTTGATCCACTGCACTGTCCTGACATGACATACACGACGCACTCTTCAATTAAGTCACACTTGCTGGCATGAGCGTATAACTTAGTTAAGAGCGCCCAAGCCGAGATACATTCCGCTCTTACGTGATTGAGATGCTTTCTCTATATTTTGGAAACACGATACAGATATCCTGTGGATTTGTCTATGTTTCTATTGAAATCAAGATATCGATTTGTGTAAAAGTAATCCAGAAAAAATATCTGGAAATCTGCTGTTTTGCGTAAAGCTCTTCATAATGTTAATGTCAGATAAATGAAAAAAGTAAGAAAAATATATATATTTATAGAAACCTTGTACATTTAATCGAGATACTGAACCGTGAAAACTATTAGATTTTTATAAAAATACGTATTTCCTGGAACAAGTTTTGTAACTGACGGAATTACCGAATGCCAACAGAGCGTGGCTTTTTATCAAACATTGCTTTGAATGAAACAACTTTTAAACCTTGTTCACGTTGACGATAGACAGATCGAGAAGGACCCTCTTAAGCTGTTATATAAATGACACACATAAGGTGATTTTTACTAATACATAACTATCGAGCCTTTTCAGAAAGAACATCATAAGCGACAATATGCGTTTTTCTCTTCTATAATTAAACATTATTGTGCAAATAAAGTATTAAATAAATATCTGCGCCAACACTCAACATGCTAGTCGCTTTGTCGGACAATGGTGACCTTTCTTGCGGTCACCTGCACTATCTTTTGTTGTTTTTCAGACCACGTCGGACACCGATACGTGGTGACCGATATGGCATCCCTTATTTCAACTTATGTTTACAGGTGATTGGTCTCATGCGCATCACATGATAAAAAGGGTGGGGCGTAAAAAATACGAGTTTGTCCGACTGAGTAACCCGCGTGGCGCTATTGAAATATCTTTTCAATACACTTACTCGATAACCCGCTCTTATTTCACCGCTTTTAGGCACGCAATAGACTGTTTTCCGCACTAGTGCAGAAAAGTGCGCTTGCTGTCCTCGGCACAATTTTATTACATTTATGATAGGTATATCAGGCTGGGCGCGCGTCGACCCCCTCTACTCATCGGTCAACCCCCGTTTATTCATTATATTGAAAGAAGTCGTTTGATTTGAATTCCACCTTGGTTGGAATGACAAACTTTCTACACTTGTATCAAAATGTACTATTTCAGAATAAGCTACGGTGACTTCATGAGACCACCTAATGGTGGGGACTATTGTAAAAAGAACTTATATAAACGTTGAAACTTAGTATGTATAAGACAGTTTTTTTCGTTATGAACTACGTATAATGAGAAAACCAGTCGACAATTTTTTGATATTTATAAAATTTCGATTTGGAAACTTACGTTTTAATATCGTAAATCAATATTCATTTTCTTTAAAATAAATGCTCAAAGATGATTTGAATAGATTCAGTATGTCAGAAGAGCAACCGCCATCACTATTTACTTCGACCATTTCTAACATTAATCATCGTGACAGTCGATCGATTTCTTCTGCAAGGGTAACGGCATGACCATTCAAGTTTTATATAACTCATAGGGCTTCACTTTCTTCACTTCAAAAAATATTATTTTTTTATATAGTCTTAAGAATATATTTTTCCCACTTTTAGAATTTATCAGTGGATAGCTGTTGCGGTTAGACAAGGAGTCCAGTGACGGATTCCATATCCAGGACTTCAGGCGTCAGTCTTCACTAGGTTTTTTCATCTGGAACTTTTAAGTAGCACTCGTTTTTGGGGGGCGGGGGGATATCATAAAATAACTTCTCCCACTCTAGACAAAACGAGACGGAGTGTCAGAATTTTACTGATTAATACTCACCCGTATTCCTTCAGTTGCCCATGGCGTGGCGACTCTTAGAAACAATTCCGCAGATCTAGTAGGCATTCAGTTTTAGCGTTCCCCGTCTATCATGCTGACATCTCTTTGAGCAGCCTGCTGGACTCTAGTACTGTGGCCGGTTGAGGACACTAGACCAGCTCCTGTTATATGGTGATCAAATATTACTGGCAACATGTGCGTACTATTTATATCTCTTTTGTTCCGTGATTTATACGGTACAGTTTTCAAAATTTCTCCTAGGAAAATAGGCTTTATGTTATGTTGTATTTTACAACGCAGGATCTGCACAAGTGTTCTTAAAAGTAATGTAAACTAGTTTTAATAACCTTATTACCTACTACTTAGACGTGTTGCCAGTTCCACATATTATTTTCTGCGTGACTATATTACCAAAACTTACTGTTAGTACATCGTCCTAGTTTCCTTTCATATAATTTACCAACAAAGATAAGAGGTCTAAAATGATGTTGGCTTTTCAACATCCAAATCCGCGAGTTAATTCGCGCGGTCACCGTTATCATCACCGTACGTGGTAAGAATCCTAAATTATATAAAAATTAATTATTCATTTCACAATTAAATTCGTGCACGAGTGTGCGAGTAATTAACGAATAACGGTGCGACTCTCTGGAGCATGTCGTATGTGATGTATGAACACAGTTGTAGCTCTACTAGTAGATATACCTCTCAATTTTACACTAGGTCGCAGTTACACTATTTGTCACTAACAATAAACTAAGATGTCCTCCTAATATTTACTTACACAAAATTATCAATAATATTGTCACTTCCTGCTACTACAACATGTAGACGAATATTTCCGATCGATGATAAGCGCAAAATTTTTCACATTTTCGCGAAAACAAAAAAAGCAAAAGTTCCTTCCAACTGCACATACTTTGTATTATCAATTCAGAAAATGCTTGACCTTCTTATATCCGTTGAAATTATTTATATTCCTAGATAATTAAAAGAAATATACAGAGTGTAACAGCAATAGGTGGTCATATTTTAGATGCAGCTTCTGTCTATGGAAATGAACAACTTTCTCTAAGGAAGTCATAGTAAATTCAAAAAAACAAAGTGGAACACTACTACAGAAATGATACTATGAGAATGATGTAGTAGATAAGTACCCAAGTTGTGCCTATAAATAGTTTGTAGTTCGCTGTTATAACACCGCAGTAAGAGCACGTCATAGTTACAGCTAGATGTACAACATAGTTTTTAATTACCAACTTAACATACGTTCACCCATTAGTCGTGACTATGTGAGTGTGAACAATGTATAAAATTACAATTTTCCCCGAGCTGCTGTTTTATGCACTATTATTAAGTCCAGTGCCATAAATAAGAAAATGATTTTCACTCAGAATATAAAAATAACAGGCTAATATAGACTAGTATAATATCTGTCAATAGTAAACTAAATTACGGGTTCGAAACCGAGTATTGTACTAATGTGAATTTTCCAAATCATAAGTACTTTTCTATGTTTATCTAACATTACTAACACCCTGTGCTTCGGAAAGTCAAAGTCAAAGTCAAAATATTTTATTTCACATACTATGTGAAATAAAATCACATAGGCCTACATGGGCACTTATAAAACGTCAGAAGCTAGTGCACGGTTCCAAATTGGTCGTTTCCTATGGAGAAGAACCGGCAAGAAACTCCATGGTTACTCTTTTAAAAAAAGTGGTAGGTGTTACAATATGATAGTATGTAAGAACAGTGTATATCAATACCTAAACTGTACACAAAAGCAAAAAATAAAAAAAGTAATTCAAATAAAAAAGTAATTTAAGTAGGAAGTAATCTAAAGGTTTGTAAGGTATACAGTGTTCTCACATTCACATTGCAAAACGAAAAAGAGGCTATATAAAAAAAAAAAAAACAAGTAAAATATAGATAATTGCAACTATCAATAAATTGTTAACAAAATAAATTATCAACGAGTTTTCTAAGGTAGTTGAAGTCTCAAAAATCTCGAAAGCACGTAAAGGCGACGATTCCAGTTGTCATTCGTAGATCTTTGACTGTCGATACAGATAGTTAGACGCCAATGAGAAGCCTAGTAATCGGGACCCAATTACTTCTCCCGCTCCACCTTAGAGCGGAAGAAGTCATTGGATGATTACTCACTTATAAATAAAATAGTGGAAAAATGCGTTTAATTCATGAATCCCCAAGCGACACCCGGTGGCCGCGCATCTATTGTCTTACTATTGTGTCTCTAATTGACGGTATCTGAAGGGTTAAAAAGACACTCTATATGAATAGGTACCTACTGAATATGGACCTAACACTATCTTCTTTATATAGGTATACATATTCTAAACGTGTGTTTGTCACCTAACTCCACTTAAACGGCTTGATCGATTTGGATAAAATTTTGTGTATACATATTAAATGGGTCCCCAGATGGTTCGACAATACATTTCGCCCCAGCAAATAGCCATTTTTCAAACAGGACAACATCTGTTGAGACTGCTAGTACATAAATAATATATGTAATAAATAAAAAATAAATTAATAAAGAAGGCACCTACTTACTGAATGACGGAAATGTACTTACTTAAGTATGTATTAAAACCAAAGAAAATGTGTTATGTGCTAACGGTTTTCTCAGCTGTTACAATAATACAGGGTGTACACTTGTTGATGTTCCGAAATACTGGAATAAAAGTAGTAAGTGTAGATTAACAAAGGCACTAAATGAAAAAGCATTAAATTCGAATTTGATTGCTATCGTGATCGTGAGACAGCCAGACAGGTTACCGAATTAACCGCGGAAATTTTGTACATGTCGATAATAATCGTTGAAATATAGGGGCATTATGTTATCTTTTAACTGTACCTGAATTCTGAATAAATGGCAGTAGCAGCCAAGTGTCGAATATTGGCGCTAACGGACGAGGTGTGAAAAAATAAAGTTAATTCCTTTTTTGGTTGTTTTTATTTTATACTGTCAAGATTCGAATCCTTTTTGTTATTGTTACTTTGGTTTTGTACGAGTATGAACCTTGGGCGATAATTGGTTTCGATTTGTTTTTTGTGGTATAATTTACTGTAAGTGCATGGGAAAAATACAGTGGGGATTTTGATGACACGGGATAATTTTAAACGTTTTTATGAGTACCTAACTGTATATGAAAAATTTTGTAGATTGCATTAGGTCACATTTTTATGTTTGATTTATGTCTTAAAAGTATTTTATCCTGAAAGGTGTAGTGTAGTCTAAATTCGAAACTAACCTACCGGTATAGGTACTGAAAAGCATTTAAACAAAAAAGTTTGTAAGTAAGTAAGAAGAGTAAAAAAAACTGAAGATTCGATAGGTAGGTAGAGTATGTAGAGACAACTTTTGGATGGAAAGAACGTTTTAGTACGTCTGCGTGTTATCTTTGAAAAATAAACATAAGTGTATAAGCATGCGCTAAATTATACGCTTGTATTGATTTATAAGATGTGAAGAATTTGACAAGAGTTATCAAGTACCGTTCCGAATCCGGTCTTTGGTAAATACGTATTACAATAATATCAAGGTTTACCTCGTTCATTATGTTTAAGTAAGGGATCAATACCTATTATAAAGCTCAATGAAATACGTCAGTGTATGTACTAGGAAAATATGTAGAATGTAAACAAACCTTCAATTTGATTCATGATCATGATTCATATTTAATTTACTTCTATACTGTTGGTGCAAACGAGCAATTAATGAATTAGCTGTCATTCATTACTATAGGATTTATGTTGTGGTCGGAGCGGGTGTTGTTTACGAAAACACAACGCGCGCCGAAAACAATAGGCCTAGGTCGTTATCATCGGCTTTATTCATAAATCCATTGTTTGAATCGTTAAATCGGGGGAGTGTAACCGCGTGGAATGAATGGATGCACTTGTCGCGTGGTGCATGGAGGCGGTGCGGCGGCGGCTTATCACGAGGAGCTGGCGGCGGCGCGCCGGCCCGGGCCGCAGTCCGCCGCGCCGCGCGCCCCAGGCCCCACGCTCCGCTCAGCGCCTCCGCGCCACCGCGCCGCCCTTATCACAACATTCCCGCATTGGGATCGATCCGCATGTTTTCACGCGCCTCGCACTGATAACGACTGCTCTCGTAGTCGACGTGACACTGTGCCTCGAGTGCTACTGGATACACTCCCAAATACTAACGTGCTTGTGTTTAACATGTGATTTTACCTTCTGATTTTTTAATTAGACAGTTCAGGATAATTACTGAGTTTCAAGTTTTATATTCAAGGATCAATGTGAGTACTTAATTTTACTTATTCAAGTTTCTTATTTGCAAACATTTTGTAAAGTTTTTATTTTTTAAGTTAAATAAAAATAACTTTGCGAAAAATTCTTGAAACCAACCTGTATATTTTATAATCAATAAATAATATACTAAACAATAAACAACTTTCAAACAAATATAAAAATAGTGCTTTGTAATGACAATTCATCTAAATTGTCAATTTCATTCGGTAGATAGTAAGTAAATGATCTTCAAAATGCACTTTCACGTTTAATTCTACTATTTTCAAGAGAGTGGCAGACAGCCGCCGCTAATAGATCGGTAAATAAAGTAAAAAATTACACTGCTCAGTAAATAACGGGGTCAAAAGATATGCTTTGGTAAAATGTTAACTTCAATGTCTTAAATTACAAGGCATTTATCGTAAATTGTTGTATGAATGTGGCTTTGAAATGCTCTTTACATGTAGGCTAAATAAAATTGCCTGTGGAAAATAATTTTCAGAACAATATTATTGATATAATTTTCAGTCTGAAAATACTTTTCAGGGGTAAGTATTCAAAAAGTTGAGATACCAAGCTACATCTCTGAAAAGTGCACACAAGAATTTGCTTAGACGCTTTAAATATAAAATGAACTAGGAAGCTATTCAAAACTTAAAAGTATCCCATAAAATAAATCTGTATCATTCAATTTCTGAGCACAAAAGAAACAGCGTTTTGTATTCCGTGTATACCTTTAGAAGTCAGGATGTTAAAGAAACATCACACACAGATATTTTTACCCGAAGAGGCAAACATTAAAGAGTTACGGAATGAAGCGAACTGAACAGCTGAACAGCTGCTCCAAATGAAACAAACTGCATTTTACGACTGTAAAAGTGTGTGCCTCTTTCATATTTCATAACCACATGATACTGAACAGAAAGTCGTTTTAATTTTAAGTAATTACTTTCAAGGCTGGAATTTGAAGTAATTTCACGAGCCAGATTCAGGTTTTATTGATTTAAATTATTCATTAATTAATAAGTAGGTATATAGGTTTAGGTTATAAGTAGCGATAAATATATGTCATGTATCAAGTTAATTGAAAAGAGTTTGAGCTATTATCGACTAATCATAGCGCTTTCCGTAATTTAATTAATTTATTATCTGAACCTGAAAAAATTGTACTAAGCTGTTACTAAGTAATGTTTATGATATGATATCAGTAACTATTATATTATTATAAAGCTGAAGAGTATGTTTATTTGAACTCGCCAATATCTGGATCCGATTAAAAAAAAAGGGTATTTCTTCAAAATTCTTCGACTGGTCCATATGGCCAAAATTTAATTTGACTTTTATCGTCATGATTACTATATCATGTTTTTATTCTAATGAAATTATGTATGTATTAAGTCTTATAAATTATTAAGTCTTTGTATAGATAAATTTAAAAAAGAGCTGAAAGTGAAATAAAAATTTTGGCCCATAAGGATCAGTCAAAGAATTTTAAAGAAATGCCCTTTTATTGTTGGACAACCCTTTTATCGAAGATGGCTTGGTATATGGATAATAACATCACGCTACGACTCGCGGCATCAGAGCAGTAACCACAGACCGCGGGAGACAGTTATTGTAGGTAGGTACTCATAAAATCGTCACAAAATATGAATCAAACCATTTATTGGAATATTGAGTAATGTGGTTTTAAATTAAAATTATTTCTGTGATGTACAGACAGGTTCTAAGCTCTTCAACCACCATTTAGACTTTTACTGTTGTGCTAGGCTAGATCTATCGATACTTAGGAATAGTTGATGCATGTAATAAAGATTTTTAAAACCGTCCTACGTTTATGTTTATTCAACGAATCATGATTTGCATCGATAGTAAATAAACATAAAATATATTTATCCTTATGAGAAAAAACAAAAACAACATTTGCAAACGGATGTAGAGCAACGTGCTTGTGATGACGAAGCGCGCATGTGTCGGGATGAGGCATCAAGATCACGCCGGCGGAGCTGCGCTGACGGCCCCTGTGCCACACTCGCGACACAAGCCTAACGACTCCTGCGCTATTACACCTCGTATTAAACACTCGAGATGGCCGTGATTATTCTCTGCTCAGATCTAGTGAATGCCTGCCAGAGGGTGATTGTGCTCCGCTAAACGAACGAGTTTGTAAAATGTCATCGCGATCGTACCTACCTCGTGAGTACTACAATTGGGTGACAATCACCTTGGCGAGTATTGGAACGTTTGTTTTTCGAGTTTTCGAGACAAACAGAGTAAGAACAAAATAACGAACGACTGACACACGAAGAACTTGTTTGTGTTTGTTGTAAGTGTCGTAACTACTTCAAAAGTTTCTCTTTATTGTTCACCTATTTTGTTGTTAAAGGACAAACTGGAAACACGTTTTCGTTTTGTTTAATAGTCATTTAATTAATATCTAGACGGTGTTTAATTATGTGCCCTTCAATTAATTAGGTCTGTATCGATTTTTCAAGCTATTTAGGTACAGATAAGTACAACTACAAATAAATTTCAGGTTAGATTTCCACCGTAAGGTTTTATAGGGTAATCTTAAGGCGTATAGTCCCTTGAATATCTGACCGCAGTTAAATGCACACATACTCGTACTGCCGCCTGCGCCCGCATAGAGCCCTGCTGACTTTGAAATTCCATTTTCTTTGCAAAATATTGATTGATTTACATTTGATATTATAGTATATAGATACATTCTGAACAGCTAATTTCTTTTAGGTAAACATATTTGTAGAGATCAAAGCCGTTTGAAAGCAGTAGGAAAAAAATAAAAAGGTTGTAACAAGCGAAAAAATATCATGTTGTAAAATAATTATTTCTTTGGCAAAAGTATTCGTCAAACGAAAAAATCATACCTAATGTTGTGTATGAATCTATTATAAACATAATATATTTCTTTCAAGCCTATTAACCTAGCCGTTACCGAAGAAGTAGGCTTCAGAAAGTCACCGTTTTATGGCACTGCTCGGGTGTTGGGGCCTTAAGACTTAAGTACATAAGAAATACACATATTTTAGTTGTATTGTATTCGTCTGATGACCTAAATGCTGTGTCAAACGAAACATGCTGTCTGCCATAATTCAATAACAATCGAATTTACGTCACAGTTCCAAGACACATAATTTATCTTGAAAGTTGTAATACTCGTAATAAGAATAAAAATGAGCTTGTCTTGTTAATTGCAGCTGTTAATCAATGCTTGAAATGCTGCGACATTTGCATGTTCAAGGCTATAGTTGCGGTGAAATAGCCTTTGTACGTACTTTACAAGCTATACTTAAAATATTTTGTAAAGTACTTAACCGTATCCGTTATGGGGCATCAAAATGTGCGCAATAATTTATAACTTTAGACCATCCTTTGCACTGTACACCGGCGCATTTAGTTATATCGTTTAACCTTGATACAAATATTATATGTGATCTTGAACGCTGCATATGATTTGACATAATACGTTTTATATACAGGCTGTTGTTACCACGGTTATCGCACAAGCAAAATCCACTGTAGACAAAAAGCCAATGCATTTACATACAAAAAATAAACAAACCTCAATGTACCCAGGTGCATTGACATAAGCTCTAGGTATTTACCTACTGCTTACACTTCACAATCTTGCCCACAGTCTTGTTTGTGCTCACTACAGATGAGTGGTATGGCGGCGTGGTTATAGTTTACAACAATATTTAAAAGCATGAATTTGCTGCACACTATCAGGGTTAGAAAATCATGCAAAACGACCGTCGTTCATGATTATACACATTGCGTTTGCATACATATTAAATGTACGAACACTTTTATCATATTCCGTAGTTTCCAGTTGTTAATGTTGGTAACATGCCATATACAGCGTGTTACACTTACGCACAGTGTGAGCGCACATCTCGCGCGGGCTAATCTGCAAACATTAACGTTTTTACTTGAGATAAAACAGAGCTCATTGAGTTCGTGTGCGATGGGCCGCGGCACGCACATGCGGCCGGCGGCCCGCGGCCTGGATGCCACCAGACCGTCTCGTATTAATATCTGGACAATTCATCAACATCGCCCTCGGTAATTAAACATTCATGTTGCGCTGGAGCATGTTTTAGCAGAATTCATTTCCACTACGTTTGAAGTCACGGTCCCGCGCAATCACTTTTGGTTGCAGAATGCGGATGTTTTGTGCGCGTCAAGTGTGACAGCATCTTAAATTATTTTTATATTGGTGGTACTTTCAGACTGTAAATATGTATCTTTATGATGATTTATATACTTCCAGATAGGTAGCTCGTAGCTACGTGTCGCAGTTTTAAAGCTTCGTACTACGCGAGCGTAGTATCGCGTAGTCGCCGTAGTACGTAGCCGAGCCATCAATCATGATTGTGATGAGTTACAGTTTAATTTACAGATTTTTCTCTTCATTATCTCAAATTATTATCTGCTACTTTTTGGCTACTATCAGGTACCAACGATGTTCGCAAAACTTTTCCAAGTCTCTTTAGCTTTAAATCATTTTTACTCCAATAATAAAAAATATATTTTTCGAGAACTTTAATTTAAACTATAAACGTTTAAAACCAAAAGATGAGTTAAGAGTACCATTCTATAAATATCACAGCACTTTGAATTCTAATGTAATAATAATGAAATGTAAATTATTCAGTTCGATTACTTATCGATGAAACGTGCCAAATTCGATTTGGTAGCCGTAGCGCATTCGCACACAAATCGTAAAAATGAGTCTAGGTTGCACAATTTTTATCATAAATGCCACCAGACTGATTGCTTATTAATAAAAATAAAATAAGGAAGACTGAAAGGAGTAAACCACATGTAGAGGCGATACGATACCGATAGATACCTATACTGTAGGTATTTTTGTTGTATCTGTTACAGTATTGTTTTAGTAATTTTAAGGAATGAAATCTTTTTCTATTAAGTAAGTGCCTACATATGTATATAGGTATAATTTCAGGATGTATTAGATACAATTTTTCAAAATCTTCGTAGTGCGCTTGTGGTATTAACACAAACATAATCTTTGTAACAATTTAAATGACCTTTAAAAAATAAGGAAGAACACCTATTTCTACCTACAAATATAACATATTTTTTAAATAATAATTTGGTCAGCTATTCGTAGAGAAACAGGTATTATGAAATACTTAGCAAATGAAAAATTCTTGTGAGAACGGTGTTAGTTGCCGTACAATGAAAATACCAACATACTTCAGACAAAGTCAAAAACAATACCAAAATTATATAAATAATGTAAATTGGAACATGTTGGCCACAACCTTTAGATAATATATAATCTTGAACTAGTATTTAGATTCATTAATGTGGACCAGTTATAGAAAGTAAAGTACTCAGATTTCTTAGTCCACTTCGTTGACTTTGTTGCTGAATGTTACATATCTACTTACATTGTATTTATGTGTCAGTGTACTCCCGATAGCCACTGTGAGTCGTAAATGATGTCTTCCTGGAATTATTATAACTAAAGTTGTCAAAAAATAAAAGGCACGTTTTGAAATTTGTATTTTGAGAACCTAGCGGTTTGTTCGATGTAGTGTAACTACTACTAAAATAGCTTAAATAACTACTACTACAGCGAACTCCTGATTATTATTTTATTGTTTCTTTCAGTTTCGTTCCAAGTTACGTTCAAGGGTATTTCTCAAATGTCAAAACGGGCCTTTTATTTTTTAACGAGTTTAGTACATCCAGTTTAAAAATAATTCACGCGTTAACACCCACTCAATTACCTAATCGAGTAGTTATTTAATAACAACGCAGACGAGCCATTCAGATGTTTGAAAAAGTGGTTTTAAAAAGAACAAATTGGGCAGCGAACTGGTTTGGCGTAACTCCGGAAGCGAACAGGTTCCGCGGCGCTGAGATAAGTATTAATTGGAATTTTAATTTTTACTAATCAAAGATACTTGTGAATGGCTCGCTGCCGGGAATCGGTTTTTCTGAACCTATTACGTATATTAAGTAACACGGCTTTCACTGGATCAAGTTATTCGTTACAATCGAACCATCACGCAACCGTTTTTAGGTAACAAAACTGCTGGTTGTAAGTATATTTGACCACGTTACGGCGCATAGACCACGCTTATGGCTCTGTCACGGGGTTTGCGTAGGTAATCAATGTGTACACTTTATTCTAAACATTCTGAATGGATTTGATGTAAGCAACCAAAGCACATATACCCCAAAATTATCTACAAATTAGAATTGCTACTGAAGTCATTCGAGGTTATTAAATAATCAAATTGGTGACAGACCAGCCATGTCGTGTTTATCCTTAATCACTAAAACTTGACCGTCAAAATATTAAACTAACAAATCTACATCTTCCTGCCCTTGTCTCGTGTTATTTGGGGTCGGCGCAACATGTTTTTTTCTTACATTCTGTCTAGTCACCCGTCACTGTACCAGTAACTCCCTTTTCTTTCACACAATCCATCCATCTTTTCTTTGGCCTCCCTCACCTTCTCCATTCGTCCATATGTAGGTACTATGGGTACTATGTAGGTGTACCTACCCATAACTCATATTTTGACTCACTAAAATTATAGGAATAGCTTAGTGCAGCTATACTGTACAATAATTGCCGACCTCAACAGATTCATATCTCAAAAGTTAGCAACAAAGCAGGATGATGAATTACTGTCGTAGCTTTTCTGTTTTGGATAAATTCACTTGAAAGAACCATTCCGTGACCGTGAAGCATGACCGACAACTATAGATAATTGCTCGAGATAATTGGTGAATTCTGTTGATCACACGTGGAACTAATCGACATCGCGAGTTCCGGATAACAAAGTATCAGAATATTATAGCGATCCGATCTACTTGTTTTGAAAAGTAAAACGCGCGATCATTACCAGTGACGTTGAAATATCATATTATTAAATATAATAGGCTATTGTGAGTAACGCGAAAGTACGAGAAACGTGTTGTTTTACACTGCAGTTGTGAGATTTTTTACTGTGTAATTAATCAAGTTGGTCCTTGGCATTGCAGGCATGTTTCATATTCGCCTTTATTGCGGTTTTGGATGGCTTCTCAATTTACAACTGAATTAATATATTTGACCACTATATTTGAATACGCTACTAATAATGATACACACGTTATTCAAAACAGGTATCCATTGATGTTTAATATTAAAACTTATTTTTAACGAATCGAAAATGTTGCTGGTCCTGAATTCCAGGCTAATGTATTACCTATGTTACATGACCACAAAAATCCTTTTCGAGGTAATATACGATAGGTATGCTAATATGTAACCGTAAATATGTCGAATGTGAAGTGGCTGGGATCCAATTCAGTGACAGGAAACAGTCGAGTTTGTTTTATTGCTAGCTATTAATGTCTCATAGCTGGATGTACTTGATTTACCTCTGCCCGCTCTACGCAAGGTGGAGCCACTTAACTTCCGATACCGTTGCATGGTACATCACTATCTAATCAATTAAGTACCTGCGAGGAGCATCGACCCAAGGGACCCAAGCTCATCTGTTTAGCATAATATTTTTGAGCAAATTCTCAGCTTAGCAATTAAACAATACTCGGGCGGGTACCCTGTTAGTTGAAAAGCGGTAAAATAAACAAGACCATTAAAGGTATTAGTAAAACAAAAGTAATTGCTTTCCCTAGCAAGTCGGCTGTGTTTACCGGCGACTACATTCCTGCCATTGTTTGTTTTAGCCAGCACGGCGATGGCGTTGTAAAGGTGTTAGGGTTTTATTAAGCCATGTTTTGTTGTAGATCGTAAAAGTGCATTGGGTTGTAGGAGGAGATAGTTTCGAAGAGCATTTCTCCGGAATGGCTCCGTCCGCCCACTAGCACGCCGCGCGCCTCCGCCCGCCCACGCGCACTAAATTGTTCCCTAACTGTACCCGCGACAAATTGCCCGTGTAGCAGCAGGCATAACAGCGGTCCTTTAATCTTAATATGATGGGGATCATATTTAAACGTACGATTATACGATGTAAATCAGAATCACGAGTTACATTGTTAATGCTCAAAGAGTAATTGTGGAGTGTGAACTATGATTTGTAACTTCGTTTCTATATGTGTTGCCGATGTAGATTGACAGCGATAGTTAAAATAGTAATGTGAAGTTTCTTTACTTATTGGTCCTACTTTTCTATTTGTGGTGGAAAATCATGAAATAATTTATCGGAGGGCCACTTGTGTGCCTTCGGTAAGTCTTCCGAACATTTCGGCAGCCTTTACTTATTGTGACCTTAGTTTGTGGTACACCTGCGCACGCCAGAGACGCTTCTTCAGATTAACGGCACAGCGCTAATGATGAGCAAATAACAAACGAGCGCTTGAACAAGTAGGTATCCACTGCACATATAATACCTTCAACAAGTTAGTTAAGAATGTAAGTTTAAATGTATAAAATATAATTTAGCTTATAAATTACTTAAATAAATAAATAATATTTATTACTAAGAATTCTACTTTATGTTCTGTACTCACAATGAATGTATTTCCAAAACGTTTTCTAGGGGTAGGATGGCCACCACTGTACCTATACCGTTGGTGCGACGCCATAGATATGTCTGGTGTTCCGATGACAAAACGATTAAAAAAAAAACAACCTTCTAATATGTATAAACAAGTGCATAATTCAAACTTACGAAATCCAGCTAAATAAAACGTGACGAATTATTTTTACAGTATTGACAATCTATATTTTACATTTGAGTATAATCGTAGAGTTTGAATTAAAATCCGCGGTGCATTTTATCTACATTCATTAAGCTGACAGCAATTTTATCTCTTACGTACATTTCCGATGTAATATACAAAGATAAAAACAGTAACCGCTAGAAACTTATTACAAAGTAAGAAACTCGCATTACGATTTGCGGAATTACAATCTGCTGTGCACATTATAAACGTTACTTTTAACCGAGTGAAACTTTATACTGACGATCTTGGCCCGGATAAGCCGCTCAACACGTTACGATATTCGATTATTATCAGAAGTAACACTTATCAGGACTTATGCCCAATTCGCATGTCGCCACTCTTTTGATAGAGTTCCAAGTATTTATCAATGTATCATACTTTATTGGTATTGTGATATCGAAAGAGATTCCATGGAAAATAGCTCCTGTTAACTTAAGGACTGGCAAAGCAGTTATGTTATTTACTAGATTATCCAAATCTTCTGTAGACGTGTGTTTGTCATGTAACTCTTCCTATTCTTGAACGATTTGGATGAATTTTGTGCACATATGTGAGGGGGTCCCTAGATGTTTTGAAAATAAAATTAGACTCGTAAGGCAGTGGTGCAATCGGGTTCTGTTTTTTTTTTTCTAACGAATAGACAGCTTTTGAGTAGGACAACTTCTGCCGGAACCGCTAGTAATAGAATAAATACTATAAGTACTAGGTTGATATTGACAAATTAAACAATTATTTTTATAAGTCAGCTGAAGTAGGATGGCTGTCAAGCCGCTAGGCAGATTGAAGGTTTAAATAAAGTATTAGTACTTCTAGGAATAAATCCAACTGTCTGTCGAAGCCGTTATATTTATATTACCTATTTATTCAACCTTCACAGTATCATTCGGTCGTCTTCACCTATTTATTTTTTAGAACTGATCCGTTACAGAAACCAATTCTTTTAAAGCATTTTTACTAAGTACATTTGTAAATGAATCATCGAAATAGAAATTTGTTTGAGCGAGTGTCGGAACATTTTAAAAATACCTAAAAACGAATCCGTTATGTAATCGGAATGGATGTATCATGTCGATTTGAAAGATAAACATAACTAAAACGATTGTACACCGAAACCCGTCTTATTACACTCACCGGAATATAAAGGTATATCTCGTCAAATATTAAGCAAATAAATATCTACATTGGTTACCTACCCTATCCGATATTTCTTCTCCAGGTGACTCGAACGAATGGTAGAGCGCGTTAAATTATAATATCGGAGCCAGATTGTGAAATTTACCATACTCAATTCATTCAATATTCTGCCGTATTTTTATGGAAAATATTAGTTCGCATAGGTAGATTAAGATTTATGTGTATAAATTATTTACACATACAATAATAGTTCATTATATAAAATAGAATACACATGATCATGACATAGGTTGATACTTTGTTAAGAGGGTCCTTCTCCACTTGCTTATCGTAAACATCGAAAATGGTTTAAAAGCTTATTACTTCATTTAATGCAATCCAACGCGATGTTTGACGAAAAGGCAACGCAAAAAAAGAGAGATAACGCCTGGAAACTCTGTTAGTATTCGGTAATTCCGAGATTTACTCGAAAATTTCACAAAACTTGCTCCAGGAAATAGCTGTTTTTTTAAACCCTTAAAAGTTTTTGGAAAAAGTTGTCGTCATTTAGAATCTTAACCCTTCAGATACCGTCAATTAGAGACACAATAGCAAGACAATAGATGCGCGGCCACCGGTGGTCGCTTGGGGATTCATGAATTAATAAAATTTGCAAGGTCTCTCAAGGATTACTTTTTTGACTTTTTTAATTTTTAGGCAAATTATGAAGTGTCAAAGTTCATACAAAATAGGACATTTTCAGAGGTTTTTACTGGATTAGTTTTACACAAATTTAGAAATTGGTTTCTTTAGAAACCTAGATAATATCCACAAGATACTGTGTTTCCAAAATATCTAATGAAAAATGTGTAATAACGTCATAATCAGTTATGAGCGGTTGTATGAAAAACAGTGAAAATGTGAGTCATGATGATATATCCTAATAGCTCAGAAAACATTTTATAATAATACCAACAAATGCATATTATTTGCCGCGGTTGTGGCCACAAGGGCTCCTTGAGTTACCGCCAGAGCACGTTCGTGTTTACATTTAGCTTTGAACAAAGAATCTTACTTTCCAGGATCGACTAACACCACGAAGGTTCGGCAACATTATTGTATTGTTTTTTCTTTGTATTCTGCAGGTACCTCAATAAAATGTATGCCTATCACAAGCTTATGCACCGTGCTTCTTAAACACACTGATAAAACAAAACAAAAAAGACAAGGGCTTTTAAATCCATGGTTTTAGGGTTTTACCCTTGTATTGTGTTTACAAATAACATTTATCTTTTGTACATAGTATTAAGCAAAGTAGTATTAAGATTTAGTACGCGTCTGTCAGTCTGTTTATGCGCTAACTCTTTTTAAACCAGGCAACGAGTTTTGATTCAGTGTTCACGATCTATAATAGAAAGAGCAATAAACTAAGAAATAACTAAAAAGTATTAACTTCACATACACGTCCACTCTACCACCAGACTTAATATATCGAAATTGAAGGGACCAAGTAATTAATTGCGTTACAAAGAGGTTAGGAGGGAGAGTAAAAGAAGACAATTTATAATTTTATGAATAAGTAGTGGGTAAAGTAATTTTAGCGCCTCGTTTTTTCCGTCATCCTCCTGCCCTTGTGTTATTTGGGGTCAGTTTTTGCTTCAATTCTGTCCTGTCCCCCGTCCGTTTATCACTAACTCCCTTTTCTTTCATATCACTTCTCACTAACTCGTTTTATTAACATGCGTTTCATCCCTCCTAGTTTTCTCCTTTGAAAAAGAACATTGGCTTCTAACTTAGAGACGATTCAAAACCGCCTGAAAAAAATAAAATAAAAAAAGTCTTGAGTCTTGGTTTCGTTTACAGTTTGACCGTATAATGAGCCTGCATTTAATCACGTCTCTTTAGAAGTATGCTTGTCATTTGCAGACGTCTAATCGCGCTACTGGAGATTACTTACCATACATACGTGCAGTTGATAAGCGTGGCCGCTAAGCTAAGCCTAGCGGGTTATAATGTAGGCTGCTATAATAAAACCTCAAAAAACCAGCCCCAGCAAAAAAAAAGAAGTAGGCGTCAATGTACAATGGTCCTAAATATTTGTCAACTAAAGTGTACAATCGCATACATTGTTGTATTGTAAAGGCGTTCACAAAGAAATTACATAAGTTTCAAAACAATGGAATTTCATCTCATCCATTTTAATGTCGGTCGTTTCTAATTTTACAGGTTGCGAATTTGCGATAAAGTATTCAGTGTCAAAACTTCTTAAGTATTACTTAATTTGTTAGAGACGTACAATAAGTCTTTAATGCTGAGTTAAGTAGGGTATTTACATATATTTAGATTAGAGGCACATCAGTTTTGTAGATAGTAAAGGGCGTTTGTTACGTGGGTACAATCGTGAACAGCATGACATGTAGCTATTCTTCCTTCTTATTTGCGTGTCACCTGTCCCATCCGCGACGTGTCACATGACTCAAACTCGCAAACGTTGCCAGTAAGCACTCTTACGTCGTCGCCCTATTGTCCTGCAATAGATGGCGATAAAACACTCTAAGTACGTGACGGAATTTTTATGTTTCCGATCCCTAGACAACGTGTTAGCTTTACGATATAAAATCCATTTTACTAAATTTATTTATGATAATTACTGTAAGGATCGTCGATAATAAAACGGACCTATTCGCGTTTTTATTAGCGTTAGATTTATTTCTACGAATTTACTCTTTTATCATCGATTCGGTCGGGCCGACCGACAGCCCGTATATAACTGTAGGTCAACAATCAAAACATTTTTTTTTAATTTCAACCAGAATTAAAATTTAAGCATTATTTATAATTAGCTTTTGCCCGCGGCTTCACGCGCGTACATAATCCCAGGATAAAAAGTATCCTATGTGTTATTCTGGGATATGGTCTACTCGTGTACCAAGTTTCATCGAGATCCGTTCAGTAGTTTTTGCGTGAAAGAGTAACAAACATCCATACATCCATCCATACATACAAACTTTGGCATATAAAATATTAGTAGGATGTGTCTTTAATTCTTAACCCTCTAAAGACGTAGTAAGTAATAAAACTGGCTTAGCGATAAATAAAGTAAACGTACCTATACATATGATTATATTGATAGAAAAATCTTACATAATCGCGTTGCGGGATCTAAAATATTCAAAGCACTTAGTTTTAATCAAGATTGATACCAACTGGTGCTAGCATGCGACACGTTATGTCTGATATGCATCCCGCGATTGTAATTGGAAAGTAATTTTAATTAATAGTGTAAGTTTCATTTTTATAAGGCCAAAATAATGTTTCAGTGGAGCGTCGCGTTGCCTGCGCCCGCGCCTGTATCGCTGTCTCCTCCATGTGCACTGGTATGAGGTGAGTCATCGCACTTAAATTAACTCCAATCGCTAAGTTCGTAAGATTGTATAGGAATATTCAGTAAGTAGGTAGATAACGATGAGTTCGTGTTAAAACAAATAAACAGTGTCTGCTGTTATAATGAGTGCGTTAATTTTTCGCCAAAATGTAGGAAATTATCATGTAGTTGGTTTAGCGAACCGTGCAGCATGCTACACACATAGTGTCGTGCACACGCTATTAGTTAGCGCTCGCACCTGCCCCGCGAGTCGAGGCGCGATGTCAATGTCCGTCAAACGCGAGCCCCGAGCACACACTTGGGTACCTACTTCACTAGGTACATTACCATAATAACGCATACAGTAACAATTTGGTTGAGAAAATATTGATATCTCATACTTTCAGTTACGGAAAAAAGTGATACAATAATAATTGCATGCTAGATAAGATATACATTTAAATGTGCAGGACCGTAATGCATCGTATCCGCGTTGGCGCCAGTAAGAAAAACGTAATTACTAAGGAAGAACGTATACAAATCAGGTCCAAGAATAGTCACTCCGACTGAAGAGTCGTGCGGCCGTCCCCGCTAGGAATGTTAAGAGGAGAGTAATCTACTGATATTTAAACTATTACGAGACCGAGAGGCTTCCGCGAGTGTCGTCAGTCACTGCAAACTTGCGACAACCCCCCCTTCATTACGCGTCATTACGCATTTACTTTGTAGGACAATAATTATAATACTCAACTGTCCTGACGCACATGTATGGAGTAGGTACCTGAATATTATTCTGCACAAATGAAACGCACAAGAAAAACAGAAAGAAAACCACAAGCTCTATTAAAAGAAACTTACACTACATCATAGATTGTGCATTTTCATGAATAATTAATTTAGGGTAACTTTTTCCTGCGACTTTAATACCGTTGCTGTAGCTGTTAGTACGAGATCCGTAGAAATCTCTTCCCTCATCTGCTATTCGATTATAATAAATATTATGTGCTAGATAATGCGTTTTAAAGACATAACGAATAGGTTGCCCAGCTAAATCTGGTTTTTATTTAGCTACAACCAACGGCAACAGGAAACCTTTTCGGAATGTCTTAATAAACGCACCATCTAGCAGTTTTTCACGTTATAAATGTGAAGATGACGAAACCAAAAGTCAAAATCATTAATGCAACCCACCCCTTCAGATGAAAGCAAAAAAAAAAATACAAGAAATGCATATCCATCCATATAAGAATATCTCAACTGTTCGAGAGATTATCTCTTTTTATGGCACTCCCAGTTTCCTATAATGTCAAAGTGACATAGTTTACATGAATTAAATAAAAAAACAACTTGGTGCAGATTGTTAGGCGACTAAAGCAGTACCTATTGAATCGAAATGACAGTCATATAATAGTATGTTATGTGACTAGAAGATAAAGGACACTGCGTCTTTAAGTTGCGGGCGGCATGTTGAATCCCGAACGAAACGAAGGTTGCTAATTTTTATCCCGAAAGTAAATGAGGGATAGAAATAATTAACTCCCGAGCATCGCGATGGAGTTATTAAAGAAACCTGACTGAAGTGAGGAATTCAAGCTACCCAAGACAAATATAGCTTTATTCCCGTATTAGATACTCTACTTTTAACACCATCTGTGAGATAATTAAAAGACAATTTATTATTTACAAGTTAATCTTAATTATCAATCCATGTTTTGGGATTCGAAACAAACAAAATTAACTACTATAAGATTCTATAGTTACAATTTTCTATTTTTATACTTTTTTTACTTTTTTAAAAGACATTATCGAGGAGGTGATGTCGTTTTATAAGTCATTCTATTATTAACTCCGTCGAGATGCTCGGTAGTCTATCTATATTATAAAAATGACCCCCATTTTCCGTTGTCACGACATAGCATGAAAACGTAAAGTAGGGTAGGGTAGGGTAGAGTAGTAGGGTAGAGTAGGGTAGAGTAGGGTAGAGTAGGGTAGAGTAGGGTAGAGTAGGGTAGAGTAGGGTAGAGTAGGGTAGAGTAGGGTAGAGTAGGGTAGAGTAGGGTAGAGTAGGGTAGAGTAGGGTAGAGTAGGGTAGAGTAGGGTAGAGTAGGGTAGAGTAGGGTAGAGTAGGGTAGAGTAGGGTAGAGTAGGGTAGAGTAGGGTAGAGTAGGGTAGAGTAGGGTAGAGTAGGATAGAGTAGGGTAGAGTAGGGTAGAGTAGGGTAGAGTAGGGTAGAGTAGGGTAGAGTAGGGTAGAGTAGGGTAGAGTAGGGTAGAGTAGGGTAGAGTAGGGTAGAGTAGGGTAGAGTAGGGTAGAGTAGGGTAGAGTAGGGTAGAGTAGGGTAGAGTAGGGTAGAGTAGGGTAGAGTAGGGTAGAGTAGGGTAGAGTAGGGTAGAGTAGGGTAGAGTAGGGTAGAGTAGGGTAGAGTAGGGTAGAGTAGGGTAGAGTAGGGTAGAGTAGGGTAGAGTAGGGTAGAGTAGGGTAGAGTAGGGTAGAGTAGGGTAGAGTAGGGTAGAGTAGGGTAGAGTAGGGTAGAGTAGGGTAGAGTAGGGTAGAGTAGGGTAGAGTAGGGTAGAGTAGGGTAGAGTAGGGTAGAGTAGGGTAGAGTAGGGTAGAGTAGGGTAGAGTAGGGTAGAGTAGGGTAGAGTAGGGTAGAGTAGGGTAGAGTAGGGTAGAGTAGGGTAGAGTAGGGTAGAGTAGGGTAGAGTAGGGTAGAGTAGGGTAGAGTAGGGTAGAGTAGGGTAGAGTAGGGTAGAGTAGGGTAGAGTAGGGTAGAGTAGGGTAGAGTAGGGTAGAGTAGGGTAGAGTAGGGTAGAGTAGGGTAGAGTAGGGTAGAGTAGGGTAGAGTAGGGTAGAGTAGGGTAGAGTAGGGTAGAGTAGGGTAGAGTAGGGTAGAGTAGGGTAGAGTAGGGTAGAGTAGGGTAGAGTAGGGTAGAGTAGGGTAGAGTAGGGTAGAGTAGGGTAGAGTAGGGTAGAGTAGGGTAGAGTAGGGTAGAGTAGGGTAGAGTAGGGTAGAGTAGGGTAGAGTAGGGTAGAGTAGGGTAGAGTAGGGTAGAGTAGGGTAGAGTAGGGTAGAGTAGGGTAGAGTAGGGTAGAGTAGGGTAGAGTAGGGTAGAGTAGGGTAGAGTAGGGTAGAGTAGGGTAGAGTAGGGTAGAGTAGGGTAGAGTAGGGTAGAGTAGGGTAGAGTAGGGTAGAGTAGGGTAGAGTAGGGTAGAGTAGGGTAGAGTAGGGTAGAGTAGGGTAGAGTAGGGTAGAGTAGGGTAGAGTAGGGTAGAGTAGGGTAGAGTAGGGTAGAGTAGGGTAGAGTAGGGTAGAGTAGGGTAGAGTAGGGTAGAGTAGGGTAGAGTAGGGTAGAGTAGGGTAGAGTAGGGTAGAGTAGGGTAGAGTAGGGTAGAGTAGGGTCAACCCTCGTTTTGTTCGGAATTCAACATGCCGCCCGCGACCTAAAGAAACTGCTCTATCCCCTAGTCACATAATCTTCTATTATCGAGCAGGTGGTGTAAAAAAATAACTATATGCATGCACGTAAAGAAGATGCAGTGTGGGTATGTGACCGATAACGGGTGAGTGGCTGCGGCTAACATCCGGCTAGAACACGGCGCTTCCTTAATCCATCACGCGTTACATCATTAGTGGCAGTCCCGAAATACTTCACGTGTATTTATATTCAAAATATCGGGCCCCAAGTGGATTTTGGCAGGAAATCTGGCTAGACGTGATGATGCTGACGGAGAAGCTTAAGCTGAGATTTGAACGAATGGTGGTTAAAATTTGGTCCAAGCAGTCAAACCAGGGAAGGCCGTATAAAAGTGATGATGTGTTGACGGTGTGAGACGCACGCTAACGAAAATTTACCCATGGCAGAAGAAACTCGGGCTACGGGAAATTTCTTAAAAGGAAACCTGTGGGATTGATTAGTCACTTAGTCAGTAAATGATCTTTATTTTGTAAATAGGTTTTAAAAAAACCTAAGTCAGTAAAAGTTTGACACGCCCTCGATGATAACAGTGGGTGATTCTGGGTTAAACTTGTCGTGATAGTGACGACAATGAAGAAAGGACATGAAAGCATCTCAATCGAACGTACTTATAAATTAAACTAGCAATAAATGTTAGTTTAGATAAATAATAAGTTAATAATGTGGAACTTCTTACAAACTTCGTTTAGTTGAATCTATTTACATTTCCTGCCATGGACGGACTGCTTGGATATTAATATTGTAATTAGAACGACCGTTTCTCGGGAGCGTTAAACCACATCTCTAGGACTAGCATAGATGTTCTTGCTAGTGAAAAACAACGTGGTAGATGACATCGGGATGACGGTCATTAGATAAGACTAACGTCTCGAAGCTTGGATTTCCGGCCATCCTGGAAGACTGGCGACTCGTTTATGACTCACTTGAGCACGCAATAGGTACAAACGTTTATATGGCTTGCTTATACTATATTATTAGTTACCATACTGGTGTAATTACCCACTGTGCGTGTGTCAATCACGTTGATCTAATGGCAGCTGAGAACGGTTCACATCCTGAACGCATTGCTATATTTTCAATGCACATTAGGCAAATGATACCTTACAAGAGATCAACTTACAGAACAAAATGTAAAAATATCAACTGAGAGATACATTGGAAGCAGAGCCAAAACATATCTATTATAATAGCAGGTACCTATAGAGTTACAAAGCGAGAATGTATTTTTCCACTAGGGATACAATAAAAATATAAGACAGCCTTATCATTTTCAATTTCAGAGCAAAAGGCGCGTGTGGAGTGGCGCGATGGTTGCGTGATCGGTCATCATGCGCCTCTTCCGCGGGCCGAAGCGCAGGGAAGTGACCGGGCCGCGAGCCGTCCCGACGCCGTCTCCGCGCCGAGACGTCGCCGCCGCAGACATCGCCGACACCACACCGCACGACTTCACGCTTGTAACCGCACTGCCAGCCATGGTTATGGAGGATGATGTCAAGGAGATGAAGAAAGGTAAGCATCAGTGTAATCGGTAATGCGTTTTGATAATTTTGTTATTTCGTGTAATTTCTTCTTAATCTACCTTCCACCACTTTATTGCCTGCCTGCATTTGGATTTGTATACATATGTGTAGGACCTACTCATACATCTTTTTTCGGTGTGTGTAAGTTTGGAGCGCTCGGTATCATGAAAAATAGCTTATGCATACGGCAACAGCGAATATGAATCTATCTACATCTAAGACCAAACGACCTTCATGTAATAGAGGCCTATACCTACGTTGTAAATACATATTACTTATAATGCACTGCATATAATTAATATTGTTGTTTATTGTTTTTCAGTGTTTGCTACGTGGGGTCGCCGTATGGGAAAGAAACTTGAAATGTTAAAGAAAGCAGATACAAAAGAAATAACACCAGAAGCTAAACCTAATGAAGATCTTAAAGAACAATCCACGACTGTTCTCTCCGGACAGTACAAAAAGAAACAACACTGGAAAATGGGGCGAAGTAGTTCAGATTCTACGTCGTTAAAAAAGGACAACGATACTGATTCCATTAGAAGTGGGTCTAGAGACAGATCTCCAAGCCCTTTTAAATCATTTTTTCATAGGATGGGATCCACTGGAATGTTAAATTCAGCTAAATCTCAATCCCTTAACATGCACAAAACTCCTGAAAATTATCCTGTTGCAAATGGTCCGTCTTTATATCGCAGTTGTTCTACTTCCCATCTTTCTACTTATGTTAAAGCTGATGACCCATCTGACGATATAGATTTACAAAATGCTGATAATGACAGTAAAGGTTCGCCAAAAAAGAATAACGTTCTCCCTGAAGACTCTTTGGTGATATCATCAGCTAAAGCCGTAAGTTGTGATAATATAACAAATCTTAACGATGGACAAACAAATAATGGAGCTTCGAAAAAACCAAATTTTCCTTATGCGTTCTTAAGGTCTAAGTTATCAGTTTTACCTGAAGAGAACAGCATGGCTTCTCAGCAAAGAACTAGCTCTATTCGACAAAGTTTATCTGAAAGAATTGATAGAAAATCTCCGAAATTTCGAAAAGATAGAATTTGTTTTACGAACTCTCGATCAGAAGAACGATATCAAAGTAGTGATAGCATATCCATTCACGACGAAAATCTTCTATTTAATAGTGCTTTAAAGAAAGATTATGATTTCTCGCGAAGTTCTATGAGAAGTATCAATGAAATAGATGGTAATATATATCCAATGGGACACATCGATGATATACCTCGAAGATCGTCAATGATATCTCACAGAGCTCCTTTAGACTATGATCCTATGCTTATTCCAAGGAATAGAAACAGTTTACCTGTATATGAATACAGTTCTGTTCTAGGTTCTATGCGAGATATAAAAACCGAGATCACTTCTTCCTCCCAAAGCATTCATCATGGACCAGACAATGTTGAAGTTCAAACCCATCGCCTTAGTAATTATGTAAGTTCCAATGAGTCAGGATATGATAGTGATGGTCGACCTACCGATGACCATAGCAGTCACTCTCCACCAGGATATTCGTCCCATTTTAATAATGCATCCATTCGAAAAGAATCAATGGATGTGGGCTGTGAAGGGAGCCATGGGAATTTTTCGAGGCAGTTTAGTTTAAATCACAAAATTAATTTTGGCCGAGTACAAGTTCCAGTTCGACGAAGTTCTACTCCGTGTGCTCTATTTCCTGTAGAGAAAAGCAATTCTTACGAATATGGAAATGAAAACAGGGATACCAACCATAAATTTCCTAGCGACAGCATGAAACATGCAATGTTTGACCATATAGAATCAAAACCACCGCCGCTTCCAAAAAAAACTATTAACAAAAAACAACCATATGTCTACAAAACCATAACGTTAGACGAGAGAGTACAGACAAGAAAAATAAAATTTCTACATTCTCAGCTGCTCCCTATAGAACAAACATCGAATCAAGATATTGTGGATAGTCAGTCACAAACGCAACATGTTTCCGAAACGGATATTTTGGGCAGAGGACCTTGTACTAAACGATTTAGGAAGATAAGGTTATTAAAGTCGAGGCTAGATGAGAGTCTTGGTGTTTACTTGGCACAACATCGGGTAGATTTTGATAACAGTGGTTCGAATTATGAAATACGATATATCGTAGTCAAATTAGACTTTGACGGAATAGCTCATAGAGATGGTAGGCTACGAATTGGCGATGAGATAGTCAACGTAAATGGCAGAGTTTTACGAGGATTATCATCTTTAAAAGAAGTACAGCATATAGTCAATTCTTGTTCGACAGAAGCCACAATCGAAGATGGAGCATTATTTCAAAGATACCAAGTTGACCTCGTGATGGCCCACGATGAAATTACTCCCGTAACTTTAAGTAGAATAATAAACAATCAGCCTTTAGAACAGAACGCTGTCACACTACCGGCGTCGAATGTTCCTCCAGATATTATATCACAAACTGTGCATAAACCATTACCTTCCAATCAAATAACAATCGAAACGCATTTTCCTGCGGAAAACCATTTTTATCACGGCAATGTTTGTAATAGAACCAAAGAACATTCAACAGAACAGATAAATTACGATCCTAGTACAAGAACAGATCACCAAAGAAAATGCGAAGTTGGTATTCAAGTAAACAACGGTCCAATACATTCAAACCAGAAAAGTGATGACGAAAAATTGTTAGAAAGGCATTGTTATTCCCAATCTGCTTCTTTGCAAAACATCACAAACATTGAAATATCACTAAGATCATCACCAACTCCAAGGTCGAACCAGGGTAATAACTATAGACCAATATCTTTTCATACTTCTAGATCACCATCAACAACTCAGTCGTACTCTATATATAACGATAACGCGACCAACGAAATCAAAGAAAATTTTTCACACTATATAAAACATGTACCAAGGCTTTACCAGAACAGATCCTTCGAAAGTATCCCTGAACAGTTGAGAAATAGTAGTCGAAGTAGATTTTTCACCAGAGTTGGATCCCAGCGATGCTCTCCAAATCCTGGCCCCCATATATCAAGACTTCAGGAGCACACCGCAACGTTACATCAAGATAATCAACACGGAGGGCACTATGCGCACAGTTCCTTACACAAAGTCGAATTTTGGAAAGGTCAAGGACATAAAAGTCTTGGATTCAGTATTGTGGGAGGAACCGATTCACCAAAGGGCCAAATGGGAATATTTGTTAAAACTGTCTTTCCAAATGGTCAAGCAGCTGACAAGGGTACTATTTTTGAAGGTAGTTATAACATTTGAACGTAATTTTTTTAATAGGTAGCATAATTCCAATTAACTCATAAAAACTAATCTATTACAGGTGATGAGATCTTGTCAGTAAATAAAGTGCCAACACGTGGGCTGAGCCATGCGGGGGCCATATCTCTTTTCAAACAAGTTAAAGAAGGAAAAATAGAACTGACGCTTTCAAGACGAAGGTAAATAAATACAACTAGTAACGTTTATTCTATCTGTAGGGAGATATTCATAATTATGTCGACTGCAGCTACTGTTTTACAGAATACCATCCTCAGTAAATTGTGATGTTCAGTGAAATAGGTATTCATGGATAAGCATTTGAGGAAAGAGCATTTTATTGTTTTAGAAAGTATTCAGTTTTACAAACATATGTCTTTGTTTTATATTTCAGAGCACCCAGGTCGAGATCTGTGGAACCTCTCGGCAATTTTCGCGGTGACGTGAAACGGGAATAATATGACTATTTATTTATATCCCAAAGAGACAATGGTGTTTTTGAGTGCAATAATATACTCTTTATTCAATATAGCCAAAGGCAATTCTAAGATGCTTGTTTTATAGACACATTTCAGCTAACTAAATAATTGTTACATTTCCATGGAACTCATTAATAATTTTTTGATAAAAGTTAACATTATGGATATTGATTGAGTTGGCTGACATTGTGTAATATCATCAATGTACGTCACCTTTATAGGTATTCTTACGGTGAAATGTGTATACAATCGGGTTTCTTGAAAGCTACGTGGTTATTGAATTGGTACTAGACTACCATATTAAACAACAGTATTATTGATCATCATTGTGAAAAGAAAATACTGAAGGATTAAGGGACGTAAAAGGTTCTATAGTAAAAGCTTTTCATAACAATACGAATGTTCCTTTTTGATTAAATAGCTGGTTTGGTTAAACGTATTATAATTTGCGTTCATAAATAAGCGGAGGCAGACCTATGTAAATATTTTTGATCCGAAATTCAATTCGGTAACCGCGTAGATTTTCATCGAGTAAGCCTTATTTGACACGTTTTTAATATTTATCACGTCTAATGTTTACACTAAATTTTCTTAGCTTTGTAAAATAAGACTGTATGTATAGTTGTAGCTACTGTTATATTTCGTTGTAGTCTGTTATATGATAGTTATTGTTAAAGTACGTTAGGAATGCTAGATCTCGTTATTTACTGTAACTTGTATATACTAGTGGTCATAGAACATTTTTGTTACGATGATATCTATCAATGAAGACTAGACTTCCTTAAAAACAACCACATGACAATTAGAAAGGCAATCAGACTGATATATTTAAATAGTGATTTGAGTACCTATATTACTGCCAAAGCTTTAGACTAAGCGAGAAAAACTTCAAGCATATTTCTCTAAAACCACAATAGTGCAGGAAAAAATAGTGCCGTCGCTGTTAAGACGGCTAGGTAAACTTTATATATTATCATTTACATTAGAAAAGATTGTTTTGCAAGCTTATTAAATGCAAACTTAATAAATGTACACGTAGTCTATGCTACTTGTGATGCAATAACGTATGTAAAAAAATTCAGCGAATGTACTCCGTCCATTAATATTGTTATCGCCCCATTGTTTCTGTATTTGATGAATCAAGTTTTAGTTTGAGCAGACAACTTCATCCGTGGGCAACGTTAGGTACTAAAAATTAAAAACAATATGACAGCCAAGAGTTCGAGCAACATCTGTAAAGTAATCCATCCATCCACAGTATTGTTCGTTACATTTAATGTAAATAAATTGCATTACCTCAATGCTTTTGAAATTATACACATAAATCTTAATATTTTTGATTTTATTAATATAAAAAATTCTATAAATTAAACAAAACCTCAAAACTAAACCAAGTAAGAGTACACTACCTGTTGGTAAAAATTGAATAAAGTTAAATGGTATATGTCGTAACAAACAATGCTGAATGCAAAACGACAGCGTCTTTTCTTTGGTTGGATAAAAGCCCTCGTTTGGTCGAAATTACGCTACTATGACTGGCGCCTACACATTTAATGTTACTTGATGTCGCACAAGATGGCGACTCCTCTTAGAATCCAGTGGTCCGGATTCTTGATGGTTGGCAGCCAGAGCGGCGTGATGAACGTAAGATCCGTGCGGACCGGCTTCTTGTAACATGGACACTGGCAAAGAACAACTGTTACTCAAATGCATTAACCAATAACTACCGACTACTATGTCTATAGTTAAGTACCAGGTAGAGTTTGGGGTCCTTGGGCGCGGTTGAGTTGATTGCGTATATGTGTACCACCGGCAACACAGTGTACACCACTTTGATTACAGACTCGCACAGACGTAGGTTGCGACGGTCCCAACCGGCACCGTCCAGGAACACACCGTGAACGTACACACCTTCCTGAATAAACATTAATCAACGTTAAAGTTGTATCATACTAGAATTTTAACTGCTGAAAACAACATCTTACCGGCGGCGGAGCCTTAATTTCGTCGAAAGTAAATTTGGTAACATCGTTATGTAACGCAACCATGTCTAGAGCCCAGCCCTTGTGTGCCCGAGTCACTTCCTGACGCATGGCCGTCAAAAAACCTTCAAGGAGAACAAAGGTTAGGTAAGTATCAATAATGGCAACTGTTGTGCATATAATATCGATCGGTACGCGTGAACGACAGAAAACAGCAAAGTGACTGTCAAAATGCACTGTATGATGGAGCATTCGTCGGCGGCGACGTGTGCGTCGGGTATCGCGTTCAGGGTATATATTTGTTGACGTCTAACGGCATGCTTCTTTAATCCATGAATCCCCAAGCGACCACCGGTGGCCGCGCATCTATTGTCTTACTATTGTGTCTCTAATTGACGGTATCTGAAGGGTTAAGACTGCATAGAGTACGTTTGTTATTTATTTATTACTTCATTTTTATTATACTCTTATCATGTATGTACTTTCTTCCAACATTATTAGAAAAACCAATGTTACGAATATTTTTCGTGTGTGTTGTATGGAAAGTTTGCTAATAGGGGAAGAACCAGGAAACCAACATCGTTATTTATATTCGACGACTATGCTCTCTCTCCAACTTATCCGACTTGACACATATTTAATTTAAAGTATATTCGCTGGTACATACGTACCTTGTGGATTAAAAAATCCGGTCATCCAGAAAGAGTTCGGTCTACCCTGGAAACACCACGTCGAGAACTGAATTGTTCGCTCCAGAAACTCGGTGAACCAGAAGCCCAACGTTGATGATGACCACGAACTCCTCAACCAGACATTTGGCACTTTTGCGTCATATATGTTATCTAACGAATCTCGAAGTGCCTAAAAGAAAAATTTTATAAATAAAAATTGGTACAAAACACAGTTCATTATTAAAATATACCTATTTGATTCTATATCATCAAAAATCAGTAGATTATTATAAAGTACTCCACAATCACACAATCACCTTCCCCCCCTGACTCCCCTCTTTAGGTGTCATCGCCAGCTCCATGTATCAGTCCCACGCAGGTCTAACCTGCGATGGACCCTAAAAGTACTCTTTTCGATTCTTTCTCAGTTTGTTGACCAGTAAGTAAGTAAGTCAGTAAGTCTTCCGATTTTACTTAATTTTTCACTTGATGAATTTTAATGAAGATGTTTGTCATCCAAAAAAATCTATTGTGAGGTGACAATATTTTTCCTTACTTACTTCATTCATTATTATAGTTCCGTCAATAGCAAGCAGTAAATCTTTCAAAGTATTTCTGACAAGAAAAATAACTTTCTGCATTCGATCAATTTCTTGTCTTAAGAAAATCACCATTGAATGCAGTATACCATAAATTTTCAACCTGAAAACAAATGCTATTATTATTTCATGTTGGAATTTTAATGTTGCTGGAGGGTTCAAGGCCAATATTACTAAATTCTGTTACTTATCTATATATATAAAAATGACCCCCGTTTTCCGTTGTCACGACTTGGCATGAAAACGGCTTGACCGATTTGGCTGATTTTTTTTTTGTTGTGGTTTTTATTGTGAGGAGTAGGTTCTTATGGAAAAAAAAAATTAGGGTAGAGTAGGGTAGAGTAGGGTAGAGTAGGGTAGAGTACGGTAGAGTACGGTAGAGTACGGTAGAGTACGGTAGAGTAGGGTAGAGTAGGGTAGAGTAGGGTAGAGTAGGGTAGAGTAGGGTAGAGTTGGGTATAGTAGGGTGGAGTAGGGAAGAGCGGGAGCGAAGCCGCGCGGACAAAGCTAGTCTATATATAAAAGGAGAAACTGACTGACTGACATATCAATGCACAGCCGAAACTACTGGGCCTAGGACCATGAAATTTTGCACAAGGCTTCCTTTTATGACGTAGGCGAGCACTAAGGATTTTTTTAAATTCAGCCTCTAAAGGGGTAAAAAGGGGGTTTTTTTGAAGTGTGAATTTATTTTTTTGTGGGCCAATCGAATCAAAGCTATGCACAAATATTAACCTGAATTAGTTTTAAAATTTGATATATTAATTAATTAATCTATATTATAAAAATTACCCCCGTTTTCCGTTGTCACGACATAGCATGAAAACGGCTTGACCGATTTGGATGATTTTTTTTTTGTTGTGATTGTTATTGTGAGGAGAAGGTTCTTATGGAAAAAAAATTAGGGTAGTGTAGGGTAGAGTAGGGTAGAGTAGAGTAGAGTAGAGTAGGGTAGGGTAGGGTAGAGTAGGGTAGAGTAGTAGGGTAGAGTAGGGTAGGGTATGACCGATTTAGCTGATTTTTTTTTTGTTGTGATTGTTATTGTGAGGAGAAGGTTCTTATGGAAAAAAAAAATTGGGTAGAGTAGGGTAGAGTAGGGTAGAGTAGGGTAGAGTAGGGTAGAGTAGGGTAGAGTAGGGTAGAGTAGGGTAGAGTAGGGTAGAGTAGGGTAGAGTAGGGTAGAGTAGGGTAGAGTAGGGTAGAGTAGGGTAGAGTAGGGTAGAGTAGGGTAGAGTAGGGTAGAGTAGGGTAGAGTAGGGTAGAGTAGGGTAGAGTAGGGTAGAGTAGGGTAGAGTAGGGTAGAGTAGGGTAGAGTAGGGTAGAGTAGGGTAGAGTAGGGTAGAGTAGGGTAGAGTAGGGTAGAGTAGGGTAGAGTAGGGTAGAGTAGGGTAGAGTAGGGTAGAGTAGGGTAGAGTAGGGTAGAGTAGGGTAGAGTAGGGTAGAGTAGGGTAGAGTAGGGTAGAGTAGGGTAGAGTAGGGTAGAGTAGGGTAGAGTAGGGTAGAGTAGGGTAGAGTAGGGTAGAGTAGGGTAGAGTAGGGTAGAGTAGGGTAGAGTAGGGTAGAGTAGGGTAGAGTAGGGTAGAGTAGGGTAGAGTAGGGTAGAGTAGGGTAGAGTAGGGTAGAGTAGGGTAGAGTAGGGTAGAGTAGGGTAGAGTAGGGTAGAGTAGGGTAGAGTAGGGTAGAGTAGGGTATAGTAGGGTGGAGTAGGGAAGAGCGGGAGCGAAGCCGCGCGGGCAAAGCTAGTCTATATATAAAAGGAGAAACTGACTGACTGACATATCAATGCACAGCCGAAACTACTGGGCCTAGGACCGTGAAATTTTGCACAAGGCTTCCTTTTAAACGTTTTTTCCTTTTACGTAGGCGAGCACTAAGGATTTTTTTAAATTCAGCCACTAAAGGGGTAAAAAGGGGGTTTTTTTGAAGTGTGAATTTATTTTTTTGTGGGCCAATCGAATCAAAACTATGCACAAATATTAGCCTGAATTAGTTTTAAAATTTGATATATTATTTTTTTTTTTACTACACCCTGTGCAAGATTTAGGGGGTGTTAAAGTTTGTATGGGAGAATCTTATTCCGTGGATTAATAAACTTGAAACTTGGCACGAATACATACTTAAATAAATAATAAAAAAATCCCATTATTTGTTTTTCAAAACTACCCTCTAATTACGGTTTAGGTCGTGTTCAAGATTTTTTTGAATTCTTACTGCGGGGCCTAATTTACTCGCAACTTTGTATTAGAAATTAGAAAAATAAGCCCTAACTGAGTAAATAGCGATTATTTGTTTGTTTAACTAAAAATGTAGGCACATCATTTAAAGACTTTCTCAAAAATAGTTCAACATTAATTTATGTATTGGTGAAATGGATTCCTCCATGTTTGTATGAAATATATATGTATATTTTTTAATGCGAATATATTTTCGATATAGCGCAACCATGTGATAACCTTATCCTATAATAGCGTATCAATATCAATTATATTATTTACATACGCACAACGACATCTATTTGCACAAATTGGTACAAACGAGGAAATAAAATTTATTGCAAAACAAGTTGGTGAGCTTCTTCAATAGAAAATATTATGCTAATTTAATGTTATCAAAAGGCTTTGATTGTTTAGATCGGTAGAACTAAAACACGTCAAGGGTAGGCAAGATGTTGACACTCATCAGTTGGGTCATATAATAGTGATTACCGTCCTCTTTCACCGGTGGGGCGAGATACATGCACGAGCGCTTTCAATACGCCATGACTTATGTATGTCATTATGGTCACCTAGACTTATTTATTGTGGAAAGCAATTAAAGAAAAAATGTTTCCAGGTCAAAAACCTCACAACCGCCACGATATCATCACCCAAATTATTATTATTATTATTATATAGCTTTATTGCACACCTTAACTTAAAAAAGGACCAACATTTACAAATATAAGTGTACAATAGGCGGTCTTATTGCACAGGGCAATTTCTACCAGACAACCTTTGGATGGACTTAAACGGAAGGAAAAGATTTCGGGCTGTCAGTGTACAACAACTTACAAGAACAATGTAAAAATAAAATAAAAATACAATACATAAATAAAAAACCAAATAATCTATATACAAGGTGATTGGAAGATGGGTGCAAAGCTTTGAGGCGGATATAGTACAGACAATTTAGAACCTCTTCAGCCATGGTTGTCTTAGACGAAGTCTTACCATTTTTTTTTAACCTATTTTTAACCCCCGACAAAAAAGAGGGGTGTTATTTAAGTTGTATTTCGGAAATTCCCAAAATTTCATGTAAACTGCTTATTTATGGCCAAATCGAATGATAAATGAATTCATTTTTATTTTACTTCAACAGAGTAATGTGCAAGAAATTCATCAAAACATGTTTTAGGCAACTACGTCCTTAGACATTTTTTTTACAGACATTTAAAGTTCAGAAAAAGATTAAAGTTTTTATCAATACTTTTTCAAAACATTATTTAAAAAAAAACTGAGGGTGCTTTTTTTATTCAAACCATTTTGAAAATATGCCTGATAATTGTTCTTTCTTTTGAGGTATCATTTACGTGGATATCTTACAAATTATTGAAGTTAGGACTTACAAACCAATTTGAGGGAGAAATTTTAAATTTTAGGCAGACTAATTAAAACAAACATTTGAATCAAAATTACTTATTTTTCATGTTCAAAATGACGGCCGTGATTCCTAATACAAGCTCAACTCCGTTTTCTAACTTCTGTAGTTGTTATTTTCAACATCATCTTCTGTTTCATTATTTCAAACGCTGAATTTATTCTCTGTATCAATTCTTCCCTAGTATTTATTTCTTCATGTGTGTACACCAGTTCCTTGGCCCGGCTCCACACCAAAAATTCTAACGGGGTCAGATCTGGTGAGCGAGCCGGCCAAGGGATGGGTCCATCCCTACCAATCCAGCTGTCAGGAAAGTAATTATTAAGGGGTTCCCTTACATTTAACGTTAACTGCGCTGAACAGCCGTCTAGTTGAAAAAAATACTGTTCGTTCTCTTTCGAAGATAGTGACATCTGATTCCTCAATCAGCAGTGGTAAATCAATTTGCAGAAATTGTAAATCATTTTCGCCATTCAAAGGATTCGGTAAAAAGTGGGGCCTAATCAACGTTCAGCCAATTATTCCAGCCCATACGTTGACAGAGAATTTTCTCTGAAACGACTTCTGCTTCTTAAAATGTGGATTGTTGTCTTTGTCAGGCCATTTATGGATGTTGTGAAAGTTTGTAGGGTATTACCCTTGAAAATTTGCTTTCATCCGTCCACAAGATTGATTTCAGGAACCATTCATCTTCGATGTCACTGTTGGTGAGGAAACGGCAAAACTGAATTGTTCTTTGGAGATCTTGCTCTTCTAGACCTTGCACACTCCTGCCATGAAACGGATACTTATCATTTTGGTGCATTGTATGCCACACCTTTCATTGTGAAATGTTTAGATTTCGAGCTACTGCTCTGGCAGATCCTACTACCAGTAGGATCCGCTTGAAATGCTGCCAAAATGTCTTCTTCGATGGCAGTTTTGTGTCTGCCTGGGTTGACTCCAGGTTCTACACGGTGTATCCCATCATTTTGCTGTAAAAACCAACTCTTATCGCTTTTCTCTATTCACTGAGCGTTCTTCCTGGAAACGCCGTCGCACCGCGCATAGTGGCTCCTGCATGTGCAAAAAATTCTTAGGATTGAACTATGTTATCATTTCGAACACATAAAGTATTCTTTTATACAAAAATTCAGTTTTTAGTAGATTGCCTAAAATTTAAAATTTCTCCCTCAAATTGGTTTGCAAGTCCTAACTTCAATAATTTGTAAGATATCCACGTAAATGATATCTCAAAAGAAAGAACGATTATCAGGCATATTTCCAAAATGGTTTGAATAAAAAAAGCACCCTCAGTTTTTTTTTAAATAAAGTTTTGAAAAAGTATTGATAAAAACTTTAATTTTTTTCTGAACTTTAAATGTCTGTATAAAAAATGTCTAAGGACACAGTTGCCTAAAACATGTTTTGCAGAATTGCTTACACATTACTTTATTAAAATAAAATAAAAATGAATTCATCTATCATTCCATTTGGCCATAAATAAGCAGTTTACATGAAATTTAGAAAATTTCCGAAATAAAATTAAAAAATTTGGTTAAAAAAAATTGGTAAGACTTTGTCTGAGACAACCATGGCTGACGGGGTTCTAAATTGTCTGTACTGTATTCGCCTCAAAGCTTTGCACCCATCTGCCAATCACCTTGTATATAAAAACAACGGAAAACGGGGGTCACCCGTTTTCCGTTGTCACGACTTGGCATGAAAACGGCTTGACCGATTAGGCTGTTTTTTTTTTTTGTTGTGATTGTTATTGTGAGGAGAAGGTTCTTATGGAAAAAAATTAGGGTAGTGTAGGGTAGAGTAGGGTAGAGTAGGGTAGAGTAGGGTAGAGTAGGGTAGAGAAGGTTAGAGTAGGGTAGAGTAGGGTAGAGTAGGTTAGAGTAGGGTAGAGTTGGGTATAGTAGGGTGGAGTAGGGAAGAGCGGGAGCGAAGCCGCGCGGGCAAAGCTAGTAAACTAATAAATTTAAAATATAATTTCAATTAGAAAGGAGAAGATACTATATAGATACTAAAGTGTTAGATAATGTTCCTTCACTATTCTTTTGAACGTTTGTAGTGTTTGGGCTCGCCTCACTTCTATAGGTAATGCATTCCACAAACGAGCTGCTTGTATCGTAAAGGATTTATCAAAGAACGAAGTGGAATGCATGCGAATACTAAGTTTTAGATTTTCCGAAATATTTTGCATCAAACTTTTACCCAGTATTTCGAGAACCAGAATCATTTATAGCATTGAGAACTGTAAATGGTGTAGAATATCCGACTTTCAAGACAGCCAAGGCAGCTAGCAGATCCATTCAGCCTGTGAGATGAATTCAAACATTACCTTCCAGAAGACATTAAACGACACTTGGAGAGGCAGGTAAATAAACTAGAAAATTTTATGGATTCGATTTTGTGCCAATGATTAGACGCCTGTCCAACATTTTTAAGCAAAGTAACCTACCTTGCCCAATTGCTACGAAAAGCAAAAATAATGGTCTGGGACGAAAACAAAATGGCACACAAAAGAGCTATTGAAGCATTTAACAAAACTCTACAGGATATAAGAAGCAAGGACCACTTAATATGGGTGGTTTGACTGTATTACTGGCAGGAGATTTTCGCCAAACGTTACCCAGTTGTACCAAAAGAAACACGAGTGAATGAAATAAAAACGTGCATTGAAAGATACTGTACTAAAATCCTTAAATTAACCAGTATATCTCACCGGGGACGTGCAGATGAATTTTTAGACCTTTTACTCCAATTAGGAAACGGCAAGTACCAATAATCAGATGGGGTTATAGTCATACCAGAAAAAATGTAAGTACAGTCGAAGAGATGATAGAAATAAATTATTCAGGTGTGGCTCAAAAAAGGACTAACCATTAGTATGGCTAAGAGAAAGAGCTATATTGACGCCTAAGAACCACCAAGCAGCTGTATTCAGCTGACATTATTTGAAGCCACGTTTGAAGCTGAAGAAATAATGTGTAATTCAATAGACTCTGTGGTAAAAACAGACGAAGCAGTCCACTATCCGGTTGAGTTTCTGAATACTATTTTAGAGGTATGCGGAACAGAGAGTGAAGTCCCATATACCACCTACACCTCAAAGGGAGGATCCTTCGGCCAGACGGGTGTTACGTCTGGTGGCCAACTACCCGATAGTTGCTTTTTCAAATCACCCGGAGAACTTGACTGCGCGATGCATGATTTCGTATTTTTGTGGTAGTTAGTACTTTTATGGCACCTATGTCGCTTTTTTAATTAATTTATTATTGATAGGCTTGCGTTTGACCACCATATCACCTAACGGTAAGCGATGATGGTGGTTGACGATGAAGCACGCTTCCTTAGAAGTAACCTATTCACTTTTGACTTAAAGACCGGTTATAGTTATCAGGAAACACAGACTTCGGCAGAAAATTCCACGCCTTGGCTGTACGCACAACAAATGTGTTCTCAAGACGCTTTGTGCGTATGGGTGGGATTTCTACCATGTACCGGTGGTGCAACGCCGTACATCTAGTGGTCCGATGATGAAACGGACTTGGCAGAGTTAAATATTGCAATTTCAATTCCACACTTCCCACTTTGGGGAGTGTGGAATTAGAATTTGAGTAAATGATACAAAACTGACAGGTTAGCAACTCCATGGCGGTGCCCAAGGCTTTAAAGCTTGGACTCAACAAATGCATCATTACTAATGATTCTCTTGGCTTGCCTTTCAATTGACTCCAGCGCATCAAGCTGGTATTTGGCAGAACCATCCCAAAGATGGGAACAGTACTCCATACACGATCGAATTTGCGCTTGATTATATTGAACAGCTGTTCCGGGGTGAAATAAGGTCTCACCTTTGCTAAGATTCCCAATTTGCACTGCGTGATGGTACGTCCGTAATCTTGCTTAAGAAATTGAAGCCTTCAAAGTTACGTTACTGTACCAGGATGCAAGTAAAAGTATCGCACAGTAGCACCGCAATATTGTTGAGGTTGTTATTTTAACCGGGTCTGTCCAAGGAGAAACCGAGTTCGTACCGCGTATTCCATCAATCCCGAACGATCTTCCTTTCGAATTCAAAAGACAACAATTTCCTTTGAAAGTTTGCTTTACAATGACAATAAAGAAATCACAGGACCAAACATTTAAAACGGCGATGCGCGCGGACGAAGTCGGGCTGCGGTCTTTTAAAAATTCACCCGCGGCAAATTATTAGCGCATCTTTGTATGCTTTTTTTGAACAAAATAATGAAACAACTTGAAATATTATTATAGCACATATTTAACCATAGTATGAGTAGTAGCTAGTTACTTTTTTTAAGTCAATTTGGGTGTATTATGTTTGGTAAATCAAGCGTTAAACATAGCTCTTTCGTGCCAACATCATTTCGACTTATGTTTGTGAGCTTCGTTAATGGTATAATATAACGAATTTACAAATCTTACGAATGGAAACTAAGCGCAACATTATCATCTTTGAAATGCATTCATGGCTAGTTCTAATTATGTTTCATTTTCTTATTTCAGAAGTCACAATTTCATCAAAATTCTCAACATTTGGCTCTTATTAAATGTTTTTTTTCACAATAACTAAGCATCGTAGTTACATCATAATTAGATTATTTTGATGATAAAACTTCAATAAAGCAAATGATAAAAAAGTTAAAATCCAAATCACCATAATTTATCAAAAATATTGATTTTTAAAGCTGTCCAAAAAATGTGTATAAATTATTAGTATTTGTACACATTTTTTGGACATCTTTTAAAATGCCTATGATCCTGTTGGCACGCCTTTCAATCGACTCCAGTGCAGCAAGCTGGTATTTGGCTGACCCATCCCCAAGATGAGAGCAGTACTCCATACACGATCGAACTTGCGCTTGATAGAGGTTGAGCAGCTGTTCCGGCATGAAATACATGTTTGTTAGTCGGGCCATGGGAAGGTGGAGGGAGTGTCCGGACCGAACCCAAGACGACGACGGTGCGCACTGCTCCCGCGCGCCTCAAGAAGTTGTCAGCAACAGGACCCCAGCTGGGTCGAAGCCTACTGGGGCCAGGGTTATCCGAAAGGAAACTCGAGCCCCGGTATGAAGAGGCTAGAAGGAACGGGGTGGGTTTTTAGTCAGTAACAGTCTGACACTATCTTCCGCTCAACCCAAGAGCGGAGGTTGTCATTGGATGATTTTTGCCCACCGTAGCTAGGCAACTTAATCGCAACGTGTCAATAAACGCATTATATAGACTATATAATATTCATCATAATTAAATAACTATGATGAGGGACGATATTTGTTCTACGGGATCTTATATCATAAGGCTTTTCCTGGCACCCGGCAGCAACACTCTTTTCTGTCTTTTTGTGTCTTTGCAAATTTTTAACTGTCATGTTGTTTGATTTAAAAATTTCATCAGCTAACTTTGTTTTCTATGCATTACACGTTGCAAAATTTTAAATAATACCATAAATTGGTAGATTCAGTTACAAATATAAGGTTACATGAGGTGTACACTACAGGCCTCTTCACTTGGAGAGGAGTTCTAGGCCATCACTGGTCAGCCCAAAGTTAAATTCTAGATATATTGCATGAAAGAATTGCAACAATAAAATCAGTATAACTAGAAATAGCCACTTAGGTGCCATTTACGATGATGGCTTTTTTCGTCTATGTGGCTATTTATAATTTCAACGAAGTTGAAGAAAGCAAGCAGACTATTCAGATAATATAATATTACTCTTACCTAGCCAATACTTCATGAGGATCAAAGTCCGGTGGTACTTTTTCTATCATTTCTTTAGTCTGCCTGTAGACCGACGCCTCACGTGTTTCCCCACCCCCTCCACTCGACTCCTTCGGCTGAATGGACAATATCGTATCCAATAGTTCTTGGGTGGTGTTGCGCTGGTAACTAAAGTCAAATATTTCTCAAATGAAGAAGAATTTTATAATATATATGTAAGAAATAAATATATTTAGCGAACGAACTAACGTGATATCTGCATTGGTATGCAGGCCATAAGCTTGAGGAGGGTCAACAGTTTTCATCGTTTCGATTGCTTCAAGGTACTCTGGTATGTTCCTAAACTTTAGAATGCCATATCCTTTATAGAACTGGAAGTCATCAATAAAGATTTGGTCTGACAACCACACCCTGCAGAAAGTGGTGAGCAGCCGCGTGTCGAAGTCGTCAGTCACTCGCCCTCCGTACTGCACCGCTGACACCATGTAACTACAACATTGTGTTAAAACAGTAATCTCTTGCAAGCGACAACGAAGGAATTGTATTTGGCTAGTAGTATACTTAATTAGAGAAACTTACCGCACGGTGGTCCAGCTAACATTTTGTCCTGGTTCCAAAGCATCCAAATGGTTCTGCACAAACATACACGATGACAACCAGTCAGCAGAATTGAATTCGTAAGGAATATTCCAACCGAGAGGACCAAATTTTCGTCTCTCTTGTACAACTGTATGCAGGAACGAGATAGTGTAAATCAGCGGCAAATAAAATGGACTGTCACTGTAATCAAGAAAATCTTGACTCATCGAGTCATATGTTCTCATAAGACCAGCTTTGATACCTAAAATATTAAGATACAAATATTATAAAAGTACATATCAAATAAGTTTAAGGTATTACTGAATCCGATATGGGTGTAATAGAATCTTACCGGAAGGCGGCTCACAAGTGTACTTTATAGACATTTGCAGAAGTGTAATCGGAAACTTTGGATGAACTTCAGTAGTAATCCAGAGCCTAAAAGGTTAAAACATGCAAATAAACAGATGACTAGACATAAATTCATAAGACAGAATATAAGGACTAATACAAGCATTTTATTACCTAAACAAATCATGTATTTGCGACGGATCCCTCTCTAGTTCACCAAACTGCTCCATTACTTCCACCATGTAATCTAATCCTAAATGACAGTTTTGCAGCAGCACCCACAAACCCTAAACACGGGCACATTATCAACATTATGCATTAAGATTTTAATCAAAGTAAAAGTTCTATTTATTAGACAAATTAACATCACCTCTTTCAGGCCACGAGCTATGAGCTTTCTTGCATGGACCTCTTGACCTTGGCCCATAGATATTGATTGGCAAATATTCTCCATTCGTTTGGCAGTCGTTTCTATTGACGGTGTTGGATCAGAGCCCATCGCCAAAAAGCCAATCAGTGGAACCAATGGCCGAGATTCTAAGACCATTTGCTGGAATGAACAAAATACTCGCGTCAAAATACTTTCTTGTTGTTAGTAATTTTATTTTCTTAAGTTCTTCCTTACCTCGTAGTTAACGATAACAGCTTCAGAGTACCGAGCACCCATGGAATGCACAACGTATTTCCTGCAACATAACGGAGTGTTAGTGCTTTTATTCATCTATGACGCTATGGCCATACGTCTCATTCATCAGCGCCACTCACAAGCTCTGCGCCAGTGTCCGGTCGGGGCACCAGGCACGCACCACCAGCAGTTTCCTAAACACGTCGAGTGTATGGTAGCCATCAGGAAGTGGCTCTTCTTCTGGCGCTTCCTTGTCAAACCTTCAATGTAGACAAACAATCTAATGAGTAATTATGCTTGCGGTTTATTTGATCATTTATTTTTATTAAGTTTGTAACGCACCAAGACTTCCATCCCTTCTCGTTATTGCAGACTTGGTTCAATATGTTAGTAAACTGACGCAAAGAAGACAGTTGGACCAAGTTCAGCCACGACATGTCTGTCACCCACTTGTAGGGTTTGGGAGGACACGCGTTAAGATCCAACGCCGCGCCACCTTCACACGGAAAAAAGTATTAGCGGTTTGGTTAGATAGGTTACTGAGAACACATTCCTAAAGATCACCTGACATTTCTTCTGGTGATTATAAGAAAATGTAGATGCGGCTATTAGATATAATGCTGGAAAAAACACTGAATTGATTTGAATGAATTTTGCACAAAGATTTTTTTTTACATGGAAAATCATTTTGCTCAGGTTGGGTGAGTCGGAGTGCCAACTTTTGGCGATAATATGCAATTTTATTAATTTTATAATTTGATGTTTTTGAGTAGGTTATATGAAGAAGAGTTATTGAGCGACTACAATGATCTAAGGAATTTATTTAAACGGTAATTGAGAAGACAACAGTTGTATAAGTAGTATATTCCAAAATTAAAACTATTTCAGGGTTTTAGAAGAGACTTTTTAGATTCGTATTCTCAGGTAGAGGGCTTGTGTGCCATTAAATAAGGGCATAGAGAAGGTACTAACAATTATGAGATGATATATGATTATACCACAGGCGATATAATAACATCCCACACTTTTGATTTTATGAACATGATCTTTCTGGCTTTTTTATCTCTTTCTATCTAGACAAATTTTATAAAGAAGTAGTTTGTTTTGTTTGTTTATAGGAGGTAATCTCTGGAAGTACAGATCCATTTGCTATACATAGAAAGCTGCTTTGTTCCTGAGTGACATAGGCTATATTTTATGTACGCTGGCGAAGCCGCGGGCAAAAACTAGTACTAAATAAAGTTAAATATTATTATTACATACAAAAAAAACTTAAATATTATTCGATACATTTATAAAAATTTTCACCTTTAATAAATGTCTGGAATTCTTCAAATGTAATGTACTCTTTCTGTAAATCTATTTTTAATGTTAGCAGAACTGTGAATAAGTATTTGTGCTTCTCATAAAAACCACGACTGATGAACTTGAACACGTCGAAAGTCTGAATAAAAAAACATGTTAAATTTCTTCTGGTGTTCATGATACCCAGAAACAAACGAATATCACGGAATTTGCTCTTTTGACAAGGTTTTTATGTTTGTGACTATTCACATAATACTTACCTACCTAATGTTAAAGGTTGGCTGAAAATTATGATTGCTAAGAATTCTTTTAAGTAGTACTAGTAACGATCTAGCCTGATCGATCAGCGTACAGACCAGTGGCCTATCTACCCGGGCAGCTATCGAGTGCAGCATACTGTTAGGACTGTCACGCAACCTGCGAAGCATCGAAGGAGATTTTTTACGCCATACTGCGTCAATTATCAGTGCGCGCGCCGGCAAACATTCCCGATGCGCTGCAAAAGCGTGGCAGTCGTAACAGAACCCTGAACGCATTAAGTAATAAATTGGATACGTAAAGCATTGCAGGTCTTTGGGGTATAGTGATAGACAATGCGCCTTAAACAGGGCTATTTTAACATTCTTCTGGACCGACCATACTCTGTGCTCCCTCTCTAGATTTAAATCGTCGATCAGGTCATCTTTAACCAGATGACACAGCTATCTATTTGAACTGACAAACCCTCGTTATCGGAACACCTTTAAGTAACAGGGGAGGGATAGCCCAGCCCGGAAAATTACGCTCGGCCCGAACCTACCTTTCACCCTAGTGTACCGTACCAGTGAGAGAAATAAAATGACGAAGTCTTAAAACGGAGTGTATGTAAAATAAACGCTAACCAAATAATCAATAATGAAAGCGATCCTCCTGAAAGTAATGGGACTCAGTGGTGAGCGCTCCAGTGAAATATCGAAGCGCTCGAGGAACTGCGCCAGCGAGGTCTGGTACATGTTGCACACGAGCGACATGTTGCACACGAGGAAGTACAGCACTGAGCCGCGCGTCGCCACCGGCCGGTACTCCTCACGGGCGGTATTGATTTTCAACTCAGTCTCCTTGGCCACGTCTAATTTCTCTTTGACCTGGTACAAAAGTTTGATATTCAGAAAAGCTATACTATGATATAATTAATAAGAAAATCTAGATCATCAAATGACCTGCTCTAGAGTGGAGTGAGAGAACATGTTCTTTCATTTTCCCTAGCGTTCGAGGGTCACGGTAACTTTTTCAAACGTTTCCTGCAGCCCTATCAGCCATCTGACCTACTGGGCCCTTTCAGTTTTGCTGACATTTCTTTAAAGGTGTGTCAAGACCTGCGATGATACGCATGCACCGCTCGCGAGCCGCTTGCAAACTGCGCGTGTGCATTTCATGTTCGTACGAAGACCCTCGCCTGGGAACTCCCAGCGCTCGGGGCATCTCCTATGATGACTACTGGAGCGTGAAAATGGCCGCTCCCTCCTAATTGTGGCCACTAATACTTCGCTGGAGGTGACCGTTTCCCATTTCCTCTCACTCCGGACCCTGACCTGAACGAAAGCTGAACGCAGAAGGTCGTCGCCATCGCTCGCCTTCACTAGCAAACTTATCTACCGTATGCTTAACCGTGTTCTCCGGACGATCCGCATGATGATGAGAACTGGGTGTTGCTTCTGACTGAATTCGATACCTACCGAGGTAGCCGACCTCTCCTCAAAGTACCACCGCAATTGTGCCTTGTCCATAATCAATCGCGAATAATGGCCGATTGGGTTTGGATAAGGAAGATTGGCATGTTAGGATTTTCGATTAAGAACATAGGATAATTTTTATCCCAGTAATTCCATTCCCTCGGTATAGGTAATACTAGATTTTATAGCGGGTGACCCACTGGTAGAAGCTAGTCTACATTTATAGAGGATTAATCAGTATTTTTGTGTAATGTAGGAAAGTATTACTGTGACGGCTCAATGCGGATATATTTTGGATATAAAAATTCAGGGCCTCTAGTCTGCTATTACAATGTCAGAATGGTCTATCATTGATTTCTTATTTGTTGATTTTGACGAGTTTGGCAATCTATAAGTCTCTTTAAAAAGTCAAAAGGCTTCGAAATTTTTAAACGAATTAAAAAATCGGTTTTAAATATTACATACAATACTTTTTATAAGATTCTATAAAGTAAACAATGATCATCTCTTTGTAACCTTGATTGTTCAATCAGTGTTGACTGCATCAGATTTCAAGAATTTAATTATTTCATTAGATTACTTAAATCGTTTAACTTTTAGATAGACTTTAATAATATAAAATGCGTCATCATGACTTTCCAATGGTCACCCACTGACACTCCATTGAAAGAAATGGCATAGAATGGTAATCTCGTACATAATGACAAATGAATGTCTGATGTACATAAGCGGTAATCTGCTACAATTAACAACCTACCATTAGAACGTCGTTTTGTTACGAGACAGCTTGATATTGTTATTCTACTATAATTCTATTAGGAGACCAAAATTACTGACATATGAGCGACCATTACGAATTTAGTACTTTTAGCAAAATGATAATAGGATCGTTTTGGAATGACAAATAACACATTTGGGCTCCAGGTCTTCAGACGTGAGTCACGACTGAACAGCAGGAGTTATAAGTAAGTTGGTAGTTACCTCAGTGGCTGTGGCTTTAGTGACGTTAAGCACTTGAATAAGCGACACATCTTCGACTAGCGAGCCCTGTATGGTAGTCAACTTGTGCAGCAGATTCGCTTCCAATTCCTGCATCTTACGGCGGTTGGCAGTTACGTCCATAATTAGCTGGGTTCTTTCCGCTTCCATCTCCGCCTTCTCCGTTAGGATCGTACGCCCTAGTAACTGATCTTCCAAACCTATGCAAATAATCGATTCAAATTAATGTTAGTTCAGTCAATTTAGACATCCGAGGTTACATTAATTCGCACACAGCTGAAAAATTATATGATTGTTCTGGATTTGGATTGTAGCCAGTTACAACATGCGAACTTAAAAGGGCGCTTATGTTTATAGCCTGAGAGCCCGTGGCTGCCAAACTTTCGTCATTTTATAAAAGCTGGTAGTTTTTCAGTATCTACAGGTCTCCAACACAGGTGTGTAGGTATTATACACCTTTGTTACCTGTTACTTGCAAAACTCACCATGACTGAACTTCATAGTAGGGCATCGTGCTTACCTTTGTTGGCGACCTGCACCGACAAATTAAAAGCTTTCATAAAATGACCAAAGTCTGGCAGCCACGGGTTCCATTACAGTGAACATATTCATTTAGAGTACCTTTACAAACGGGACCACATAGGACGATCGATGGTAACTGAAGGCGTTATAAAACCCTAGTTTATAGGGTAGTTGGAAAAAGATATTGTCATGATCACTCGCACATGATCATCGTTATTATTTTAACATTGTTTACTTTTGAAACATATTCCTGTACAGTGCTGACAATGCTTATATCCTACTATAAAATCGTGGATTGAAATATTCAATATATTTACCTACGTCACGACCAGGGTTTGAAAAGGTGCTTTTAAAGCCTTAAGTAACTTTTCAACGATATGCTAGACCGGGAAGGACAGAAGAATAAAAAGTGGAAATAATCCCACTTTAAATTTTATAGTGTAGGTACTTACGGCTTTCTAGTACTAATAGTCTCTAAGCTAAACCACGGGCACACGGAAGGACGGACACGGAACCCTAAAAACGATTTGTTGAAATACGTGATGTTACCTTGCATTGTCACAGTAAAGTCTATAATCGAAGTTCTAGCTGAAATCTCAGGCGTGTAAGCAGGATTAGGCAGCTTTGTCGTTATATATATTCTGTGACCGTATGTCACGTCTATTTCTTTGTCTCCTAATCTGACCTAAAATATTTTAATTAGATATATTTAAAATTAAATATAAGTTTTTGTAATAATTTAAAACTATTGTTTATTAATGGAATATACCTTATATGAAGAGCCAATTTTAATGTAATTTTTTTCTAGGACATTATCCAGTACGGGATCTAACTCTTCAGCAACATCTTCTATTAGCATAGGTCTACCTAAAGACACACAGTCTTCGATATGGTTCCTAAAATATAAAAAGTACAAATTTTTAAGTTCAGAACCTGATTGCCCTTTAGATATTAGGCTAGATAGAGAGTTGGCAGAAGTAGTTGTAGCTAGGAGGCATGCATAGATATGTATTGTATCCACAGAACAGAAAATATAGGTAGAAGTGCCCCTAACGTGGCTAAGCACGGGAACTAGTGTCGCCAAACTCACACATTTGCGTATCAAATTGTACATTACACACATAAAAAACAGAAATATGATTAGCTACGAAGCTACGAATTACAAACTTAACTTTTACAAATCATATTCTTATTGCTTTCATAAATTAGGTCTTATTACAACGTAAGAAAGTTGTTATTATTTGACATGACACGAACAATAAAGAAGTTTTAACCAATTTACAACGAGTTCGGCTACTCAACGCTAGATGGCGCTGTAACCAATTTATTCTATTCAGAACGCTAGTGCCTTTGAAATAGATGCCATATTCACCTGCACTAGTATATAATATGTAATAGGCGAATTTCGCCTGCTGTTGACACACGCGAGATATCTAAGGGCACTTCCTCTACTTTTCTTTATTCCGTGATTGTATCACTCACCTGAAATATTTATGGTTCAGGGTGGTAACAATCAAGTCGTTTAACTTCTCCGTGTTTTTAATCCAGATCTTGCCCTGTGTCTGAGGGTCGATGAGCAACGGGAAACGGGAAGCTTTAGTGACGATGATACCGTTTTGTATGGACAACTCGTCTGTTGGCAACCCGCATAAGTTCCATTCGCCAATCTGCATATATATTATAACAATCAATCTGCCTAACCTTATGATATGGTGAACAACATCAAGAACGTTGGTAAAATCGCGAGGGGACAGCTAGTATATACCCCGTTAGTTTGTCCAGATACTTTGCATATAATTGATAGTTTGCAGGATAATGTGAAGACATTTGCAGATAATTATAATAAAATTATTCAATGCACTTTTTTTCTGTATGCGTAAGCTTGAAACATACAATACGTGAGACATTCAATGTTAGTTTTTTTTTTTTTGTTTTGTTTGTTGTCTTAGGTTAAAACTTGTTTTGTGTTTTTTTGCTTTCTACTATGTTTGTGCGCCAAAATAATTATTTTTCTTTTCTTTTTTTTCTTGAAGAAATCGATAGCTGTTGTATAAAATATCATACATATAGTGTTGTACACTATCACGATCAACCCACCTTCAACTTCGTGAAATAGAATAGGTACCTACCACGGAATAAGTATAGAAGAGGAGGCGGCCTAAACAACTGTGCACTGTGACTCTCAACTGAGTCCTGACGTCATCACGGTGGGCGTGGCTTAAATCAGTGTATTGTTGGCGTTCGTCCTGTGCACAACTTCGTAAACCTACTTATTTGGCATCATATTCGCGATAGAAAAACAAAAAAATTTAGTGTTGTATTTGATCTTGTAAATACTACTTGGATAGACGTTCTGATGCTATGGATGCCATCACATTTCATTTGTAAGTTATTTTAGGCATAATTTATTAAAATACTTCTAGAAAAATCTCGTAACGTCAGCATTTCCAAATATAATTCTACTCGACATTAGATGGCGACACTTTGTGTCATGGGAACTAAATATATTTAGGCACATAGAGCTCAGTATTAATATATTTTAATAATCATACGTACTGAAATTTGATCAACATTCATTCCTAAAGGTCCTTTAATCGCCAAAATATTATTTTTGTAGTTTTTATATAATTTTGTAAACAAGTCGCCATCTATCGTCAAATAGCAGAAATACAGGACAGTAATTAGAAGCCAATTATTTTACCGAATGTCCCACAGCTGATGAACTTGTAAATACGAGTATATATTCCTCTAATATATGATTTGGTCGACCAAATTGTTTTTTAATTACTTCACATTTGGTGTAAAAAGTAGAGTATGCAACACGGGGATAACGCTGTCTTGGTCTTGGGCAGCTTGAATTCCTCACTGCACTCTGGTTTCTTTATAATCTTCCTCTCAATGCTCGGGAGTTAATTATATAAATCCGTCACTAACGTTCGGGATTAAAACAGCAACCTTCGTTTCATTCGGAATTCAACATGCCGCCCGCGACTTTAAGACACTGCTTTATCCCCTAGTCACATAATCTACTATTATTGAATGGTTTTGGACGTAAACACGTTTTTTTTATAAACTAGCTTTTTAATCAATCTTGATCATTTTTTCTATCAAAATAAGCCTTTAAAAAAGTAAAACCTAATAAAAATATAATAAAAAAAAAATTACAATAAAAAGGTTTTTGATGAATTTCGAATGATCTTCATTCGTCATTCATCAATAATAGTATCACTATTTCAATGAAAAATATACGTATCGGATGGTTTACACAATTAATTTAAAAAACAGCTATCATATCAATATCCCTGGTAATTCTGAGTGCGACCCTGTTGCATCCTACACTTAATCACATCTAGTTTGAGATAGTTACGTAACTACAAAATAAAATCAACAGAACGAGCAAGTAGTTTTGCTATTGACCGGCAGATGGCAAATAAAAAAATGGGCGGAGTCTAACACCCCCTCACCCCGCAAAATGTCACGCTCTTTTTCTTAGGAATATCGTATTACAACATCTCTTCTATACTTACTCCGTGGTACCTACCTATAATACCATTATGACATGTCAAAGGAATGCGATATCTAAATCCATGGAATTTTATTTGGTTTTCAAATCTACGTACCGTGGCAGTGTCAGTGAGTTGATTTGTAATATTTAAATTCATTGACACAGGAATTTTTCTTCGCACTAATTCAGCAAGCCAGTTGCTGATCAGCAATGCACGGAACTCTTGATTAAAAGGTCCAGAATATGACAAAAATCTAAAAAAAAAATAAGCTAGGCATTACAATGTATAATTTTGTTGCATGAAATTTGAAGTGTCTATCTGTGGCGCAACGCACCCGGTAAGCATCAGAATGTCGCCGACTAGTCGTTCGATCTCAGACTTAAAGAGTGCAGATTGCTCTGTCCAACGCACACGCTCTCCGCTCAGCCCATTGATGAGCGCGGTGGCGGCGTCCATCTTCTGCTGACATTTGGCCGCGTCGTCCAACACCGCCTGCTTCAGCGTCATCGCCTCGTCGAACTGCTTCTGCACGTGTGCCAACTCGCGCTGCCGGAGTTACCACCACACATATTACTATCACTATTACCCAGGTGATGTGACCGCTGCGGTCAGAACTAGTGCGTACCTCCTTAGCTTCGAGCTGTGCCTCAGCAGCCTCCAGCTCCCTCTTAGCCGCTTGGTACTTGCCCTGCATAATCGCCAGGTTCGCTTTTAACGGCAACACGTCTTTGTTCACCGAATAGAATTGCGCCATGGCGATGGTCCATGATATCAGTCCAGCAACGTTACCGCAAGCTACTTTCGCCGCTTCGAACGTGTACAGACTATAACGTTAAAAAGATCTTTAGGTTTTTGTGGTTTTGCCAAACCAACATGCATAATTTGTTTATGAATATTTAAACTAGTGTGTTAGTTGGATCCTAAATTGACAATTTGGAATTTAAGAACTAGTCAAACCGGGTTTCATAAGTTGAGTTTGACAAGAAGTCAATATTGGGTAAATAAGGAATCCTGAACATGTCAAAGGATTTTTTTATATATATATGTAATGAAATGAAATTTCATTAATTCAAATTTGCCGCGCTTCGCGCGTTGAAGTTGTCAATGGAATTTATGTTCTGTGGAACGGGGTGACGTGTGATTGAATGGCAGATGATGTTTAGATTATTTTGCATATTTTATTGTTAAAAATTCTATTGTAAAGAGATAAAATAAAGGGATATAATAGAGGAGGCGATATTAGTAAACTTTAAATGTCGTTTCTTTGATTTTCAGGTAAGTTATAGCTGTAATGGTCATAGTTAAACGTAAATAATTTTAAATAGAAGATGGCGGGATAATCAGGATGGCTTCCTTAAGAATTGGAATGAGAAAGCGAGGAACTATGATCTTTAGAAGGTGTGGAGACTGACTTTGCCCAGTAGTGGGACCATATGGGCTAACTTAACAACAACACCATTGTACACTTAGTTCGCAATAAATGTTTTGACTTTGACTTTGACTTTAACTAATAATTATAATTTTTAATAAAGGCAAAAGAAGAATTATATCAAGATTTACAATGAAATTTAGAAAAAAATGCATCAATTCTTAAAATAAAATGAGTAATGTTAATTTTCCACACATAATAATAATACATACGGAAATTGGAAATAAGGTTGTAGTAAATCAACCATTTCAGCATTTATTTCATCTTTTGGATAGTTCTTCAAGTTACTTAAGAATCTCGCATCAGCCATAACCTAAAAACAGAAACACTAGAAGTTGTGTAAAAGGTACTTTATTATAAATCATACACAATAGGAACTCAATTTGTGGAAAGGGCATAACCATATTATTGTATGCAGATGGAGCAAGTTAATAACCTGGTAGCTTCACAATATTTGAAGCGTTAGCGACAACTGATGACACGGTTGGTACCGTGGTGAAACAATTGGCTGCTTTCGCGGGTTTAATTTCCACACGGAACATATTTTTATGGCCTACAGAAGTAGTTCCTGATCTGGGTGTTTGGATATGCGAGTTTAAATGTTTGTAAATGCACTCAAATATGCAGGAATAGGTAATTATTTCTGTAGCGGAAAAGTAAAGTGAATTCGCAAACCGAGCTCTATCGAATTTGTGCATCAACCCAATAACCGCATACTTACAAGTATTTTGCATTTGTATTTCTGGGCATAAAAAACTTTTAGCGAATTGTATATTTTTTTTAGGGATCTGTACACGTCAATCGACAACCTACCCATTTTTACATGGCTATAAAAATATTGCTAAAACACAACACCTTCAAAGATTCAGCCCAAGAAGCAGTCAAAAAATTCTTCTCTGGATCAGGTCTAATAGGATCTATACGCTTTCTAAAAAGCAGAATGACGGCATCCATAATAAGCGTGATGAGATGAGGTGGCTTGCCGAGCTTACGGACGGTGGCGATGTCGGCAGCATTGATAGTCTGCAACAGAGTAAGGCGTTACCATCAGCCAACTGGCAGATGACAAGAAGAAACACTATAGGTACGCCAGATGAAGTACCAATAGAGCAGCCTCGGCGGCGTCGAGCGCGGGCTTGGCGTCAGCGAGCTTCTCTTCCGCGATGGCGGTCTCGGCGGCGATCACGCTCACGAGCTTCACGGCGCGGTCCTTCACCTGCAACACCTCCGCTTTCACCACCTCGGCTGCTGCCTGCGAGTCTGCCACGGCTGCCAACACCTATAATTCCCTTGATGTCAGATAAACTGCTTGGTAGTTTGTGAACCAGGTTTAGGTAGTATACCTGGGCAAGCATACCACCTAATCTTCTTTTTCTTACTCAAAAGATACGATACAAACCTCTTCTGCCTTAGCTGTGGCTTCCTTAATTTCCATGTCTTTTACTTCTAACTCCTTCTTTAACTCGTCAACGCTAGCAGCAGCTTCAACCAATTTGCCTAGACCAGTAGTCATTCTAAAAAATAATGGTTTTAAATTAAAATAGTATAGTTCTTTAATAATAGTCTGTTAATATTTTTTAATAAGTTTTTAGTCTATTAATAGTTTTAAGTTGGTTTATTTAAGAACTCAGAGTTTTAATTTAGTGGTATTTTAACAACAAAATGCATCCCCAATATTACTCGTATCTAAAATGTCTAATGTTTACATAAATTGCCGTTTTTAGATACGGCGTACTTTGAACTGTGATAATTTTGGATTGAATTCGAATTCCAAGTTCGATTAAATTTATATATATTTAAGGCACCTTATTCTATTTTCAAAACTGGTATATGTTTCTTTTTCTTTGTTTTGTCGCAGTTTATAGGTAATATCATTTTTTTTTAATATATAAGTTACAACATGGTCAACTTTGAGTTAAGCTCGCCTATGTAAATTTTTTTTTTTTTTGGTGGGCATAAAGACAACCCCCGCTCTTGGGTGGAGCGGGAGATAGTGTCAGACTCTTACTGACTAAAAACCCACCCTGTTCCTTCTAGCCTCTTCATACCGGGCTCGAGCTTCTTTTCAGATTACTCTGGCCCCAGCAGGCATCAACCCAGCTAGGCCCCTAGGCTAGGCTGACAACTCCTTGACAACTATTTTATTGTTTAACATCATTGGTTGCCTAGCTAAATGCGCAAATAAACGTATTATCTAGCGTATAATATTTATCACAATCAAATAACAGATGAGGGAACTTCCTCTATCGCATCTTAAATCATTAAAATCAGTACCTTCTTGCCATTTCTGCAATATTTACATGTTTTTCTTTATAGAGCACTTTATATCCTTCGAGGAAAGATAAGTAAGACTTGGGAGTGACGTGAGTCTGTCTGCGGAATCGATCGTAGTACGCCACGCAGGTATCTGCTACGTTATCTTGCACTATGCCCATAATCTCAATCAACTGCTGCTTGGTGTCATCTGCACACACAACCTAGAAGGCAATATTATATTGAATATTGTCGAAATACAGGATACAAGTTTCATGTAATTCTTTTGATTTTTTTTAGATAAAATCAAGAAGCGCACATCAGTAAATTTTACTTACTTGAAACTCCCATAAAAAGTGGTGCGCCACTTCAATGAGCGCTTCCTTGGGCCACTTCTGGAACCAGTCCATAGTAGATCCAGATATGAGGCCGGGAAACTTCAGCGCTCGGCTTCTGAATTTTTCCCCCACCTAAATGGAATATTTCTAAATTAAAGTAAGAACATTGCTTATAGAAATTTACCTAGAGAAGTTGAAGTGTTGCTGACGTCAAGCTTGTGGTATGTGTGGTTTACAAACAAAAGTCGTATAACATTTTTGCAAGCAACAACATCGTGGTAGACGGGTTACAGCAGCTAATTTGTGTTTGAGGTTATTAATTTATCTTAATGAAAACTAATGCAAGCGAGAGGTACAAAAGGCTGTGTACCTACTACTTACTAAATAAAACAAATTAAGGTAACCATACAAGGTCAGGTATGGTTACCTTAATTTGTTAAACACAGGTTTAAACGTTTAAACGCTCCGGTTTACCTGTAGGTATAGCTCACCTGTACAGGCAAACCTGTCAGGTATATACGCAAGCGTGTATGGCGGGCATTAGCTACGATAAAAAGAAAATTAGATGACTTACAGGTGAAAAACATAAAACGACATGTAAGTTGGCTCTGGATCGTATGATAAAGTATTCATACAACACATCTGGAACTGGAATCCTTTTGGGTGCATGTTTTTTCATAATTGGTGTCAACATATTCAGAATCTCATCTGCAAGAAGAGTCAAAGAAAATAGAACGATGACATATCAGGAAAGTACCAGTTACCTGAATTTTTTTATTTTGAAACGTAGATAAACAGAAAAAACCTCGTCATAATGGCTAATAGAACAGAATTAAAGTAAATATAGTTAACCTTAAAGAATACGTGCCTACTTATTTTGTTACTTAAGTTCAGTTTATGCCTCTTGAATTCATTAATGAAATTTAACACAGATAATATCATTTTCAAAATTACAGGTGATGAACAAAAAACAACCGGCTGTTGGCTCTAGAGCCATCAGTCAGTCTGGCTGAGGCTACGCTATCACACTCTAGAGCAGTGTCTTGATTGAAAAGGATCGCGTCGTAATATAAATGTTGATAGCAGTACTTACGTCCCCTATTATGTAAGAAAAAACAAAGCTGATGGAATTGTTAAGAGGCAGCCGCATCATTGGCAACGTGGCGGAGCGGGTCCAGCCGATACCGCGCAAACATTAACCAGCGGATTAAGATTTTTACCACCTCCTGAATCACACAATTTTGAATGATAACGATGAGTAATTGAACAAACCCATTTCTTCCTTAGGGAAAAGATTGGCAATTTCTCCTGAACTGAGAATATTATTGAGAAACTCCAGGAACTGTTCGTCTTTGATGTCGTTGTCAGTAAATATGAAGGATATTCCGCGTCCCTGCAGGCCAGCCACGCGATACAACACTTTTATGTCGTCCATAAAGTTGCCCACGTTGTACGATCTGTGAATATTTTAGAAAACTCCCTTACTAGCTCATCAAACCAGCTTATTTTATTTTAAGTGGAATTAATGACTGTTCATACCTTGTCAAAGTTATTTGATAGAAAGAAAAGTTAGCTATAAATGATGCTAGTTTTGTTAAGCTTTGTTTTCCGGAACCTCCGACGCCGACAAGTAAAGCATTGCCACTGTGGGACATAAACATGTTATTTTTTTTTAATAATTATTACACAAAATTCATGGGCATGGGCATTAACAGGGCCTCTGCGAGCTGGTTTCGATTTATTATACCAAATGTCAACTTTAAAAAAAAAGGATATAAAGATTTCCAGCTAACCGTGGAGTGTTAATAATTCGGGATATGATGAACAGATGCACCATTGCATCGTGGAAGAATACTAGGTCCAGATGAGCTCCTCTTATCTGTTCATTAAACAGGTCCTGGAACCCTTGGAGTTTTGAGAGTAAAAATTCCCAACTATAACAATGAAAATTACATACTTAATAAATTAAGCTGTGTGTAATGTGAAGAAGACAGTTTCGTTGCAGATACTAACGATGGTAATTCCTCGTATACTTTGGGCGCATCGGTACTGAAGTCTTCTTCATCTTCTTCTCCGGTTGGGTCAACCGGGTCTCGTAGGAAGTTAACAAAGAATGTTTCTTGTTCTGGAAACTCACTCACGTATTCCGGTAATTCTTGTCGGGCTATTTTCCAGAAATTTTCTACGAACCAATCTTTATCGTCAAATGTGGTGAATCTGAGAAAAGTCAAAATTATATAGGTTCTCCGTTGTCATCGTAATCTACACTATCTATCTTCTGCACTATATTGTATTATAAAGAGTGAAAAGTAGCTACATTCATCTTGAGTAAAATAAGTTATATTTATTGCCCGTGCGAATCCGGGACGGGCCGCTAGTAATATAATAAAAAGATAAAGTTTGTTTTTTTTTGCTAGTAGGAGGAATCTCTAAAAGTACAGGTCCGATTGCTAAAATTTTTTCACCGATACAAAGCTGCTTTATTCTTGAGTGACATAGGCTATATTTTATGTACGCAGGCGAAGCCGCGGGCAAAACCTAGTATTAAAATAATGAAGTTATCGCAAGATTGTGGTTATTTACTACCTGTCCGATATAACTCTTAAACATTCATGAAACCAGAGTTTGATAGCAGTGCTAATCGATTGAATCTCCTCTCTCTTTATAAACAGAATTCCTTCCCATATACGAGACAGATCTCTCAGGTTAAATACGTAATGGAATTTGGCTGGTGTTGGCAACATTTTTATCTGTAAATTAAATGTAGTAAAATACATAAGTACACTGTTACTTCGTCAAAAATTGAACTTAGTCTTATTATAACGCTTGTACAAACTTTAGTTTGCTGCCACAGGATACGAGTGACCGGCACAAGTTTTGGCATAAAGTCCACTATCTTCTTGTCGTAGCGAGTTTTGCAGAAATGTCCCGCACTAATTGTTTCTGAAATAGAAAAACTATAAACATTAATTATGCGTGTTAAAAGTCATCGTAAATGAGATAAGTCGCAAAAAAACAAATACTTTGTTATTTCCTTATCTATATGAAGATAAAACGTGAAGCAGCTGTCTTTAGGGGGTAAAAACACGACCCCTATTACTACGACTTCACTGTCCTCTGTCTGTCTGTCTGTCTGTCTGTCACCAGGCTTTGTATCTTATGATCCGTAGACAGTTGAAGTTTTCAAAGGTGTTGTATTTCTGTTGCTGCTACAACAACAGAATATAATAAAAACTAAAAAAAGTTATAATATAGGGTCTACTATTGTATAGGTAGATAATGGTATAGAACCCTTCGTGCAAGTGTCCGCCTCGGCTCTGCTGGGCCCCTTTGGTTTAATGACGTCTCTTTGAGGAGCGCGTGGACCACTACGCGCTGTTGACGACTGGGCTCGGACCTGTCAATTACCGGACAGCCGGACGGCAAGCTACCCATTGCCCCATGTCCGCAAGCCCGCGTCTACCGTAGCTGGTAGTCGGGGTCGGAATCTCGGCGGCTATGGTGTGAGGACATTCATCCCTCACACGTGTGGTCTCCTCCTTCGCTAGCGGTTTCGCTGCGCTGCTTCACAGAAGGAGGCAGCGGAGGGACCACCTGCCATTCCTCCTCGCTCCGAACCATAGCCCAAACCAGGGCCAGGTGCGAGAAGGCGCTGCCACCGATTGCCTCCATGAGGACACGGTAGTGCTCCGCCCTAGCGGGGTACACCTCCACCGTATAATATGCTTTACCGTAAAGACGATGTAGTTGATAATGATATAGATAATTAAGGAACTTGTAAACCGTCCTATTACAGAAATAGATTAACATTTTTACCAAATATTTTGTCCATAGAAAACATGTTTGGTAGTGTACAGTTAAATATATTAAACTGTCTCTTCAAACGCGGTGGAATGTCGTTACGACCACCACCTGTAATATTTTTGAAATGGATTAAATCTTAAATTTTATATGAAGATTACTTTTATATGAATAAAAATTTTACTCAAGCTACTGAAAGAGCAATGTCCGTACGCAAAATTTTGACAAAATGGCGCGTGTTTTAAATTTTAAATTGACCGTGAGCAAAACGTTAGCAAAAAGCGCGAGTGCTTGCGGGTTAACGTGAATAGGCTATAATACAAGGTGTATACGACAGGTCTCCGCAAACTTTAAGGCATTGCTCAGTAGACAAAACTGAATAACCTAACACAAGATTTTTATTCTGAAAACGGAAACATAAATCGGCCTATCCATATAAACTGTCCAATCAAGTTCATAACTTTATATAGAAAGGCCGACTTTTTTTACGTTTCCGGAAAAAGAACTTGTGGTAGGTTATTCAGTTTCGTCTACTGCGCAAGCCATTAAAGTTTGCGGAGACCTGGCCCCCTTGTATTATAATAACTAAAAATCACAGATATCTGTAGATTTTAATATACCTGGATGTATCATTGCACCAAACATTTGAATATCGGCTATAGTAGTGAAATCACCAGGCTTATCTAAAGAGTAAAACCCGCCCCCTTCCATCATCTGCCGAACTATTTCGTTTGTCACCTAAAACATAAGTCAAAGATTTACTTTTATTTACACTAAAAGATTAGCTGGTTCATTGTGTCATTCTATAAGTGATAGTTCTTTTCATGACACTTCATGAAGTAAAACATATCCCGCAATACCTAAATATGTAGCTATCTATCAGATAGGAAGACTTTACTCGACTCGTATGTTATCAAGTGATGGCCTTTTAATTATTAATAATATGACAAATAAGTTAAAAATAATTAATAATGTATTATTAGAATATTGGCTTAGCTACACGTATCTTAATGCTTTGTCATTACCTGATCGCCCCACTCATTCACAACAGGCATGTTTATGTCGTCCACGAACACAGTCATGGCTCGACCTCCGGGGGGGCCATACGTCATACCTACTCGCTTTTCTACATATGATTCAATTATTCTCTGTAATAAAAAATAAATAATACTTCTATTGTTATATTACACTTATACAATAAAATCAAATTTTAATGTCTACCAAAACCGATTTTACAGAATTCATTTTGGCTGAAACCAAATCCTAATATAGGTCAATGTTACTCCCTACTAATAAATCCAAATTATATGTGAGAAGTCTTTAAAACTCATATGTTTCTAGTCCGTAAGAATAGTCACCACCAAATGTACGCTTTGGGCGTTAGCAGTCGCAAAGCAATCCCCGGCTAGCTTAGACGCGGTGTAAAGAGCAAACCCAGGTGAACGGTGCGATGTGTTCTACGCGCCTTAGAGCTATCACCTAAGGCAGATGCCTGTTAAGGCTACGGGATTGTTCGAAAGATTTACCGTGGCGAAGGAACACACAGTTGGATTTCAGCCAGTGAAAGTCTGACAGTCCTTACTAGAGCAGGAGATGTTATTTGATGAATTCCACATCACAAAAAAAAAAATTGTTAGATCAATATATTCTACTCACTTGAAACAAATTAGGCGTGGTAGCGGATGAAAAGTTTATTATTTTGAACAATCTCACTTCATTATCGTATTTCATCATATAACTTTTTAACATGACAGTCTTGGCAGTGCCTTGTTCGCCGATCAGAAGTACTGCCTTGTTCTGTTTAGCTATAGTTTCGATCAAAAATGTAATGCACACATTATCGATATTTGGCACCAGAATTGAAGCGTACTCCGGTATACTGTCACTTGGGTAAATGTACGGCTCGACAAATGACGACCTGGAAAAAAGAAACGTCGCTCCGTAATGATTTAATTAACACGTAGTTAAGGAAAGAATGCCTGTATTATTTTTAATATTATATATAAAGTGAAATGTAGCACTAACCAATGCTCCCAGACACCACTGGGAGTGACGGTGTATTCGAAGGGCATTACCCATTCCTTGGATTTAGCGCCGGGCCAATCCATTCTTACGGGTAGCTTGGTCATATACTCAGCCATGCGTGTGCGCATGTCTAGTTCTAGCACCGACCCCAAGGACCACATCAACGAAAAGATGAACAGTCGCTCTAGATGACGGTCTGTGTGAGTTTCTGAAAGTATATTATATTTATTTAATTTGCGTATTTTTTCTGATACCGTCTCGTCAAAAGTAATTAAAATGTAACAGATTACATCCTCCACAAAACCAGGGATAAAATTAATTGTAGTTTTAAATACTGTTAACAAACATTCTAACACACTTATGCAAAACTCATTTTAGGTATGAAACTTTTTTGTTGCATTGAATCCATAAATTATTTCAGACGATTTTAATATTCGGAAGAAGATTTTCTTAATAAATAATTTACTTACTGCCTCCAGGTACCTCAATTTGTAGCAATCCGGTAAGTACGTCAACACATTGTCTGAAAAAAAAAGTTCAGCAAACAAATAAATTGATTTGAACTTTCTCTGACGTTGAGGCACACAACGAAACTAATTTAGGCACAATGTTACTATCATAGTTTTAAGGACGATACTCATAGTGTGTGCTGAATAAACATGTTTTATTTCTTTCTTTTCCTCTTCTACTAATTAACATACAAGGTTATAAAAAAACCGTGCAGCTAACGATAACATTACTGAATGCGGATAACAGACACCAAAACCAACAAAAGATATCCGGGGACATAGTTCCTTAAAGAGCCACATTGCCGAGATATTTGGAAGTAAACTTCATCTTGTCTCACTTAAAGGCACTATATCAGGACATTTCATGTCTGTACTCATTCATGGCAACAGGCAGCGCTTCGCTCCGCAACTTTGATGAACATTCTAATTTACAGAGGCTTAAAATATTATTTTATTTTTTGAATACAAACCTAATATAGATAGCTTCGAGAATTTTCATCTTAGCCACAAGCTTTATTTGTACGAATGAATGAACGTCGTCATATACTTTATTGAAAATGTTACGAAAGGTATCAGCTTCTTTCTGTGAGCGCGTCCTCAGCCAACCCTGTTACATCAAGTTATAAACATGCATGAACGTGGACAAAACCAGAAGGGTATGAAAGCCGTAATTTCTGACCAAGGCTTTACCTCGAGTATTGGTTGCCATTTGAGCACCGATGAAGACAGGAAGACCATGCCCATCCGACTGACAGTGGCGGGGGAGGCGTTGTCCACGTTGTCCGGCTCGAACACCAGCTTGCTGTTCTGTGCCATCGAGATGCGGTCGCCGTTGGCCAGTGTCAGCGTCTTGTTGTCGTCTAGCACGGAGTTCAGATTCTCTATCCACACAGCGTCTACTGGACCATCTGGTATAAAACAATGTTTGGAAATTAACTAACTTCAGTTTGCAGCTGCAAAACACTTTGCCGTAGGTTTTATATTTACCTAGAACGATCCAAGTAGTATCCGATTTCTTAACCTTCAGAGCTCTTCGCCAAAGAGTAGAGAATATACCATCAGTCCAGTCATTTGTCGCTACGTCTAAACGTCCAAACATTTGGGGCGCAGTGATGGCCTAAAATATTATGTATAATCAAAATATAGGATAAATAACAATTCGTAAAAAAAACAAATCAGACGCTTGTTTTTTATAACATTATGTATCTATCTCTATTCTTTAGTGTAGTCCACTCACATTAGGCTATGTTAGATGGTGAAACTTGGGACGAAAGCTTTTTATTTTTATATAATTATAAATTATGATAAACAGTACCTTAGGATTCATTCTTGCTTCCCTATGCGGTTTCCCGAGTTCAGTGAGCGCCGCCATAAGCGCGTGGATGCAGGTCGTTTTGCCCGAGCCTGTCGGGCCCATCGTCATCAAGCCGTGCCTCACTAGCGATGTTTCAAACAACTGTATGATTTTTAAGTTCCAATCCGGATGATTGACAAGGTTCATGCGTTCTGCCACTATTGTAATAGCGCGTTGCATTTCCCTAGAATAAAAAAAACCATACCAGTAGCGACATCTACAGCGCCACATATGAACTGAACTACAAAATCCTGCATCGCGCAATTAGAGTTCTTCACGTGATTTGAACATATAAAACATCCCGAAATAATCTCTTGGGCAGTTGACCAGATCAGACAAAACATCCGGTTGGATCCTCCTTTTTCAACAGAGGATCACTGTTATGCTCACCCGTTAATACCAAAAAATTATTTCAAACTTACCTTTGCACAACATAAGCATAGAATAATCAGCCTTATAAAGTTTCCACTGCTGGAACTCGGGCCTCCTCTCTGATAGAGAAAATGAGACGTCTCTGGACGGAAAATCGATGTAGGTATGTGACATCCACCTTTGATTTTTTGATTCTAAGACAAGCTAGTTTCCTCACAATGTTTCTCTTCACCGCTTTGAGAGCACTGATGTTGAAATAAATTACGCAAAGTAATACTCCTGGCTAGGTTTGAATCCGCAACCTATACATTGTTGGTAGGCCACCTCACCACACTATTGTGTGGACCGCCCGGAAGACACGGTGCAGCATCGGTAGAGGTAAGCTCCGCTTGGGCGGAGCACCACCGTGTCCTCATAGGGGTGATCTGCGGCAAAGACCTCTCGTGCCACTGCACCTACGTACCTTTGACTGGAAGTGAATGGCTCCCCCTAGTGACATGGGTACATTATGATGACGAAAAAGAAGGGTGTACTACCTCTGAACAGTTTGAGTCAGTTTCATGCCAGGGAACAAATCTTCAATCAATGATATAAACAGTGGCTCGTCTTCGTCTACTAATTTAGACACATTCATTTCTCTGAAAATTTACAACATTATTGCAGAATATAATTTAAGTACGTAGGTAGTTATATACAAGCAAGCTATTGTTATATAAAGACTCACTTCAGTACTCTCATCATGATGTTCTCCTCGGTGCTGTCCGGGTTAGCTCGTTTCTGCGCGCCCATGGTCCGCAACACGGACAGAATGTTGCGCAACCCGAAGTCATAGTGCACCTGCTTCGACAGCTGCTCCTCGCACAGCTTGTACAACGTAAAGAACTTACGAGCTGCAATGTTTTCGATCGATTAAACGTACTCCAGCTAACGACGTTGAAGTACAAAATAACTACAGCAACATTGAGTACAGCAGTCTCGACATAATTAAAGATCACGTAACGAACGAATTTCATCGCTTAGATAGGAAATTAATGTTGCAAGGAGCTTCAAGGAAGTCTTAAGATAGTTTAACAAATTAATTTATTTCTTACAAAGAGCAAATGTAATTCAGAAAAATATAATCACACTAATATCCAAGCCGAAGTTCGTAAACATGTTTATGTGTGCAATGTGCATGTTTGTCTTACGTTCAGACAGCTCAACGAATTTGAATGAAATTTAGTACACGGATGGACGATGTCATGGATTAGCACATAATTATGTACTTCTATCTCGGGAACGTGTTCTCATAGGATACAATAGGCTAGTTGCCTAAAAAAATTTAATTAGTCCTTCTTTTATATTATTCAAAAATAAGGGACACGTATTTTTTTATTTGTAAATTAAACCAAAAATTACAAAGATATAGCCCATTAAAGTTACGTGTAACGTCACGCCGTGCTGCATTTTTTCGCACGGGGTGACGTCACACGTAACTTTAATAGGCTATACTTTGTTATTTTTTGTTTAATCGAAAAATCGTGTCCAATATTTTTTTATAATCTAAAATACGAACTAAATAAAATTTAGTTATTTTGACCCTGAAAACTACCCTATTATGCTTTCATGCGGCGAAATAACTGCTAGACGTTACTGCATTATAAGTTTTCTTGATAAAATGTGTTTTTCATTACTTATACTCTGAAAGTAAGTCTGAACTTGCCTGTGGAGCGGGCTGAAAAGTATCACACTTTTCATCCCTAGGGAGTTTTACTTTCAACTAACAGCTGACAATTTAAAAAAAAAAAAAAACTAGGTCTATCTTCTTGTATTCGTAATGAAAAGCACAGTTAGCGACCTCGCTGCGCTCGGCCGCCAACTCCTTCTCGGGACGAAATAAGTAACTTTCACCCCTAGTGTAACAATGTACTATTACTTTTACGTTTTGGGCTTATTTCAAGAAAAAACATTTTGTTTGCAAGTTATGTTTTTAAATGTTTCCTCATATTCAAGGTGTATTTTTCGGCTAATTTAGAGATTGGCAGCTATAGATAGTTTTGCTACTAATGATGAGACTGCGGGGCTTTGTTCCTGTTAGTCTAATAGAAAAGTGTTAGTCTAGATCGCGATTTCAGATACCTAATTAAGTACCTAATTAAATTAGTAGAACCTCATTAGACCATATTTGTATTATAGCTAACTGAAAGATTTACAATATCTAATTGTAATTGAACCACGATAAGAAAAATACTTACCTAACACGATATTATCTTTGAAGCCGCAGCTAGCCAACTTGACACGGATAATAATCTGCCTGTCTGGGACCATCATCGCGACAGAGCGGAATTGAATCTTCAAATTTTCAGGTAGCTCTTGGCGGCCAGCGTAGCCCGGGTTCATGGTAATAATGAAGGCAAACTCCGGATTCAAGCTGACTGTGTCACCGTCACTACATAAGCAACAGATTTTTTTAATTCATGAATCCCCAAGCGACCACCGGTGGCCGCGCATCTATTGTCTTACTATTGTGTCTCTAATTGACGGTATCTGAAGGGTTAAACTATCGTTATGACTTTTATTGATTTTAATGCGGTTAAACAAGGACATTTTTTTATATAGCAACACTCTAAAAAAGTTCTAGGTCGGCTAATAGTGATTCATCGTGTCGGTGTAGCCATGCTTGTACCTGAATATGAAGAATTCTTTCTTCTCCCTCCTGGCAGTAAGACAGATGTAGATCTGCTGTGCAGCTACAGACAGCACGGGCAGTTCAATGCGGTTAAACTCATCGAAGCAGCCCCACGTGCCTGACTGAGCTAAGCCTTTGTAGATACGACCCAAACCTGACCAATATCACACTGGTTAAGAATCTCATGTACAAATGCTGATATTCAGACTGCTTAAAATCAAGGGCAGTGTTTAGCTGTACCTCGGAAGTCCATCTGGTCGGAACAGTTGAAGACGATGACTAGTTTGCCCAGAGTGCGCCCCATGTCCTTCGTAGTCTCAGTCTTGCCGGTCCCGGCGGGCCCGGCGGGCGCGCCACCCATGCTCATGCCGATGGCCTGGGATAATGTGATGTAGCAACGATCTGTCAGCGGTGTGATCACAAGCCTCTCAGTTATACCAAGATATTCGTTCTGTGGACAATTTTTTATTGATGAACTAATGCGTAATAACTTGTTAACTATAAGCTTTGGACAATTGCTGAAACCTACACCTATAGAGACGGCTTTAATTTTTACATTCCATTGCAGTATTTATAATTGTGGCAAATTTTTCTATGCTATGAATAGTTATGAACTCGATATTTATTGTTGCGGAATAAATAGGGTTGTTTTCAAATTATTATGGGAAAGGATTTCAAATAAGATTCGTTTACATTCCAGTCATTAAAAACGTTCGTTATGTACCTGATATATAAAGTCGACATCTGTTATAGATACTAAACAGTCATCAGTATCCTCGAAATAATAAAAACGAGCTTGTTTTTGCCATTCAAAGTCGCCAGGCGTTTTAATTCTCATCCTCACAAGATCATCAAATATATCTCTGAAAGACAATGATAAATGTCGTTAACTTTGAACAGTTAAAAGATTTACTTCGTCAATGAAATAATACAATTCACCAGAATTCAGCTAACTTAGTTTAAAATATGATCACTTTATTTTTAGAATATTAATTATATGCATTTGAACAAGTACTTACCTTTGATGCACATGGATAGTGATCATCGTCTCAATTTGTGTTCTGTCAAGAGGCACCAGATCCCTGACCGTCTGATCAATGAGTCCGTTCAATAAATCAAGGTTTTTCTGATTCGTTATTCTCATAATGTATTTATCCGCTTTAGCTTTCTTCAAAGCATACTCCGCATCGCTAGTCCATAAAATTTGCATTCCCAGTAAACCAGCCTACAAAAAAAAAAAAAAACAACAAATCATAGATGTAGCCCAGGAAAAACGTGAGTATATTTTTATAGAAAAAGGTCATAAATATAATTAGTTGGCTATGATATAAGTAGATTATTTTGTGAAATTGTGATGTTCGTTTGACAGAACATAAGATTAGATTTATGACTGGCCCACAGCTATGCTGATACGAAAAAAAAAAATATACCTAACTCTTCAAAAGTGACCTACCTGACCAGGAAAATTCCAAAATCCAACCAAAAATTCAAATTCCGGGTCACCTGCCATTGTTTGCGCAATGTTGGCTATTATGTTTCTGACGGTAGTTTTCATTGTATCCAGGAGAGTATTCAACCAGATCTGTAAAAGTATCGCAAATAATATTTGTAACTTTTTTTTAGGTGTTTTGGGAAAACAGGCTCGCTGATTTGTTTTTTACATTTAATCTGAATAACTGTATCGGCTGTAAAATGAGGGAACGATCCAATTAACTAAAATGAAATGGAGAAGGAAGAAACATTGAAGAGAGGAAGGAGCCTTGTTGCACTGACCCCAAAATAGGGACAAGGATAAGATAATAATAACAATAAGCAAGAAGCAAGCAGTAAGATAGTATTCCTTAAAAGAATAGGAAAGAAAGTTTATTAACATCATTATAAAAATATTACCTCAACGCCTCCGATGCACATTACCGGTACTTCGAGAGGTATAGACTCTCCATTGCTGGAGTTCATTTTAACAATTCTTTCCTTATCGTCGAAATCGACGGTATAAATCGCATCGAAGATACTCGGCAAGTGTCCCTGAAAACATTTTTACATTATACACTGAATAACTTAAATGACAGAAAGTCTTCCGTCTCACATTTTAATTGATAAATTGAAACAAAATCAAGCAAAGGTCTTTTATTCTAATTTGAATCAGCATTATTTAGAATACATTTTAAAACATCGAACTCAATATTAAGATGTTTAGATAACTACAGCATACTCTCGTTTAAGGTGGTGCATCACGACTCACATTTTCACTGTTTTTCATACAACCGCTCATAACTGATTATGACGTTATTACATACTTTTCATTAGATATTTTAGAAACGCAGTATCTTGTGGATATTATCTAGGTTTTTAAAGAGACCAATTTCTAAATTTGTGTAAAACTAATACAGTAAAAACCTCTGAAAATGTCCTATTTTGTACGAACTTTGACACTTCATAATTTGCCTAAAAATTAAAAAAGTCAAAAAAGTAATCCTCTAGAGACCTAGCAAATTTTATTAAGATTCTAAATGATGACAACTTTTTCCAAAAACTTTTCAGGGTTTAAAAAAAAACAGCTATTTCCTGGAGCAAGTTTTGTGAAATTTTCGAGTAAATCTCGGAATTACCGAATACTAACAGAGTTTCCAGGCGTTATCTCTCTTTTTTTGCGTTGCCTTTTCGTCGAACATCGCGTTGGATTGCATTACATGAAGTAACAAGCTTTTAAACCATTTTCGATGTTTACGATAAGCGAGTGGAGAAGGACCCTCTTAAAACTAAATTTCAATATATAATATAACTAAGAAAATCCAATAGAAATGTGCCGGAACCTGTATTGAATGGGGGTCCGAAGCTTGTCCGAGGATCTCCAGTAAGACTGGATCTGACACGAAGAAGAACCTTGGAAAGATGAGTCGCTTGGTCTCCAAGTAACCGGTGAGTGACTTCTGGCAAGCTTCTAGCTGCTCGAATAAGTGAGGTAGGAGCTGCTTCAGCGTGTCATCTGAAGTGCATGTATCTACGCAATTCACGATATCGCGCGCCCGGTACATTATTTTCACATATGTTTTATCAATACCCTGCAAACGCCTTGTTTAAATTGTATAATTTCTCATAACATCCAGAATATATGTTTAGATAGTTCATACAAATAACGTACCGCAAATCGCTTAGCTTCCGCCGGCAGTTGTTTCGCAATGTCACCGCCGACAAACACGGCCTCGAGATACATCCACAAGTTCTGCACTACCAGCCACTTCTCTAAAATCTCGCTAGTGCTCACCAGTTTGTTGATCCACATCACTATATCTTTTTTAAATGGTGCGTTATATCTAAAATGAACATTGAAAAATTAATTAGAAAACTCTGTAACCACGGAAAATTTTCAAGTGCCGAAGATTTGAAGGTAGTAGTAGTAGCTTTCGCAATGCTCGTCGCATTGCGAAAGCTAAAATGGTAAATATTTTATGGCTGAATTAAAAACCCTTTATGGGAAATTTGATTGAATTGAAATAAATGGAAATCACATGAAAAACATTCTGTCAGCCTGTTTAATAACATCAAAACGATTCAGCGTCTCTAGTATTAAGACGAAGGGAACTTAATGCTATTAAATTGCATATCAGGAATAATTTAATTAATTAACATTTTCTTTTACAAATTTGACCTCTGCAGGCCTACCTACTCGTACACGTAGATTCTTACCGTTTACTTCTTTTTTTAAATACTAGGTACTCAAAACCACAACAACAAGCCAAGTGTACCTGTTAGAAGCCAAAGAATTGAGAATCATCAAAGAGTCTTCGAGTAATGTGATGATATCAAGCGTATCCGCCGGCCTAATCAGCAGCTCGCCTCTGTTCTTGAAATTAGCAAACGATAAATCGACAACCGCCCAGTCCGCGGTAACTTGCTTCAATTTAGCTTCTATGTCCTTCTCCTTTACTGCACTAATACAGATGTCCTAAAAAGATAACTAACTACATTGCGACCAATAGGGCCGAAAGGTTCTGGAGTGGCAACGTCTGGAGCGTCTTTCGTTGCGTAGACGCAGCATTGGAAGGCCTCCAAACCAACGACCAGGTGAGGATCGCGGGAATTACGTGACCCTGGAACGCAAAGGGTATCAAGGGAAAGAAAGCACAAAGTGAGTTTAAGTCAGTAACAGTCTGACATTCTCTCTCACTCTAGCCAGGGCAAAATGAATCTATTTGATGATTTCACACAAAAAAATAAAGGTGACAAAAACTTTTGATCTAGGTAATTGATTACCATCTACCGTTCACAAACTAATATTTTTATCTAATGAACAAAAAACAGAAAGTGCTACAAACTTCAACATCCTCTTTGTACTTCAACAGCGGTGCCTCCATGATGTTTGCCAAAGTAAATGCTTCGGATTCCACATCCAACACACAATCTGGGACACAAGTATATTTTGTAAATATTTAAATAATGTTACACGAAACAATTTTTAAGTGATAAATTTTTATTAACTCATCAGGTTTTCCAATCTCTTCCAATGCCTTTCTTTCATAGCTTTGTCTGCCATCAATTCTAACAAAGGACAAGTTTGATTGAAATCATCGATTTTATTCTTCAATTCGATAAAAGCTGGCCAATCCTTCATGCCGCGAGGTAGTTTTCGACACCTTTTAAATAAATTAAATTCTTATTAACCCTTCAGATACCGTCAATTAGAGACACAATAGTAAGACAATAGATGCGCGGCCACCGGGTGTCGCTTGGGGATTCATGAATTAAGAAACAGAACACACATTTCGAATCGAGGAAATAAATTAAAAAAAAAAACAATTGAAATCGGAACGTCATCACGTGCATCACATTATTTTATTTATTCGTTTAATTTACCTGATGTCAAATTCGGCCAACTGCGTTACTATTGTCTCAATTTGTATATCTACCCATGGTGTTTCGAAATAACCGTCGATTGAATTCATTACAGCTAAGTACAGACTGTACCTGTTTCGAATAAAACATGACTATTAGTTGTAAAAATAACAAATAAATAATAAAATACCCTGGGGTATGATCATACTTGTAGCACTTACAATTTGCTCAATAAGTTGAACTCTTTCTTCTTTTGATGCAAAATCGGATAGTCTTTCACTTCCATGCCAAATAGTTTTTCACCACTGGAATACATTTCGAATCTTCTCCATAGCTCATCAAATCGTGATTGAAACATTATTACCCTGTGAATATTTTAATATTATCGATTGGGGAAAGAAGTGATTCCGAAAACTATAAATGTTAACTCATTCTTCTAATGATTTCTGATTGTATAGTTTCGTACCTACAAACCGAGTTATAGCAGAAAAGTTCTGCTTAGTTGAGACCCTGTTTGTAGACTACGAAAAACAGCAGTTTTTTTTTAGAATAAGGAATCCCAGTGTTCCCATGTTTTGTCAGTCTTGGCCAGATTGTTTTAAAGTCCCTTCTTTCGAATCAATTTTAAATGACGAACGCACCTGTCACTAGCTTCTCGAGCCGTAAGGCCGGGAGTCATAGGACCAAACGAGTCAAAATCAGCGTCGAACTTGAGGACATCTTCATAGAATGTGGCAACACCTTCAGTTAACTCCGATTGCAGCGGGCCTTGCATGTCAACTATTCTTTGTTGTACTTGTTGTGACTGAAAGAAGAGTAGGACTTTGGTTGATTTATTATAGATTGGTTACATACCTATAGTGTCTAAAAAAAACAATAATTGTTTAATTACTTGCACAAGTTAAGCTATTATACAGATGTAAAATTCCGAAACGGACACAAACAGACAACACACACAGTTTTACTAGTATGTGTGCGTGTGTTCGGTACAGACCTAAATCTCATCTCAGTTCATGTAGAAATCTATATCTATTAAATAAAATAGTAAACAAAGTTATTTTTCGTTATTTATTTTCAAAGAACTATGCGACAAAAGCTTTGTTTTAGGTATAGATTTGCTATTAAAATACTTACAGTCAATAACATATTTTGGAAAGCGTAACGTAACCCATACACCATATCGGCATCCTCTTTAGGAACATCGATATTAAACTGATTAAACGTCGCATAGCTTTCTTCTATTAAATCGAGTTCCATGTCCATACTAAAATAAATAAATTATGAGCTTGTAACTATTTTAATTTTTAACTACTGAGTAACAGCCCCCCAAAGTGTTTCAGCTGTTTCCAAACTCAGCTAAAATCACTGGCCACGTAGCCTCTTCCTGAGCTGGTATCGAATATGCTATCCATTTTCAGACTCCCACCCTGAGGAGACTGTACCTACTGTAAGTGAATATTGGTTATATTCAGTGTATATTGTCCGAACCCCTCTCTAACACAGCTATCGCTGTTTATAAATTAGTCAGTAAGGTTTTAGAGCCCTAGTAAATAAGAGTCAATGTCAAGCTTTACTTGTATTAGGTTACGATGGGGCTGGAGTGGTCTTTCTGTGACCAAAAGTCCCTAAATTTATAAAAGAATAAAAAAAAAACAGAGCAGGTAATATTCTGGTTTCCGTACCGCCGCACACGGTATACGCGCGCGCGGGCTTAATGCGGCGTTGGCCCTCATTTGGGGTCGGTACAACACGTTTAACGTCCAATAGATAAATGAAAATAGGTATGGGTAATACTCAGGGGTAATACTAGTGTGTAATATTTGATGACTACCCCGTCCTATGGGTAGTCATCAAATATTTTATGAAACGATTAAATATATAATGGATTAACCAACTATGAAATTTGCCAATCTTTGATGTTAATTGATTGAACTTTTGTCGTAAACTTAAAATTACGTCAGATAAGTAGGTAGATATATGAAGTTGAAATTATGATAAGTTAAGTTTTTCAAATTGATATTGATGGCCAAATTCAAATCTAAAACTATCAGGAGTAGGTATCGAAAAATGCTAAATATAGGAGAAAGATCTAGTGTATCTATTGATGATATCGATTTTTCCTCCCTCAGATCGCAATCTAACTTTTCACCCATAGATAAAAAAATGGTTTTTACCCGATAAACTCTTCTCTAATACGTTCAAGGCATAACATGGCTACTCTAACGTCATCCAAATCTTTAATCTTTTTGTTCAAAGTTTTCATTCTTTCATTAATGAATTGCATCAACTTCATCACGCGGTCTTTATAAGCCAGACAAAGCAGTTTACCCAAAGTTCTCTTCCATTCAATCGATTCCAAATGTAAGGCCAATTTAATATTACCTGTAACATAAATCATTGTGAAGATCAAAACTCCACTCATTATTTTATGAAATCCGGGGATATTGTCAAAATACATAGATATACCTTAGGACTACTAGACATTTATTTTATTCTTTATTTTGCTTTTGATTTATACTTGCAAGCCACTCATAACTCACCAATAAAATTAAATTCTCAAGATAAAAGTCTGAACAAAAGACAAGCACCTTCACTATTATATTACGTTTTGAAAGGATTTTTATTGACAATGCCTACGAGGTATAAAAAATTAAAATATTATTCAAAATAATCCATTTTGCAGCATAGAGGTCTCGATTTTATTTTTAAAAATACTTTTTTATGGGCGCGATAGGCCCTGAAGGAGATGGCGTGACGATTTGGACTCCTACCTTAAGGATTGGCCAAAGGTGGCTAAGGACAGAAAAGAGTGGAATAAAGGAAGGGTGGCCTTTGCCCTGCAGTGGGACACAACGGGCTCATAATAAATAATAATAATTATTAGATACCGACTACTTGTAAAAATAAAATCATAGCGATGCCTAATTAAGATGTTTTTAAGAATCGGCAGTATATTTATGTGAATTCTTTTAGTACCAAGTCAATATTGTTAAACTTCAAAAATTAATGGTTTTAATAATAATAATAATCCGACACATTATTTCTGGGTGTTCTCAGTTAGCTAACGGAGCCTATTTGCATAGACACAACCTTGTAGCCAGGATTATCCATCAGCAACTTGCTCTGAAGTACTCTCTTGTGGAATCAGAAGTACCGTACTATAGGTATGTGCCCGACCCAGTTCTCGAGAATGACAGTGTCACATTGTATTGGGATCGATCTATCATCACTGACAGGACTATTGTTGCCAATAAGCCTGACATAGTGGTGATAGATCGACTAGAGCGTCGCACAATGATTGTTGATATAGCGGTCCCTCATGACGAGAACCTCGTGAAAGCTGAGAAGGAAAAACAAACTAAGTATCTTGACTTGGCTCGCGAGGTTGTCGACATGTGGGAAGTGGATAGAGCAATCATTGTGCCGATAGTCGTGACGGCCAATGGCTTAATAGCCAAGAGCCTCGACCAACATCTACGAAGGCTCTCGTTAGGCAGTTGGATCAAGGGCTTGATTCAGAAGGCAATGCTTCTGGACACGGCGCGTATTGTCCGGAGGTTCCTCTCTCAGGAGCCCTGACCACCGGTAGCTTGGACCCTGTTCCCGATGCCGGTGGGCTACTATTTTTTATATTTTTAAATGTTTTTTTTTTACGTTGTCTTTTTTAAAAAAATATTTAAAAATGTGATAAATGTGTATATAAAATGAATAAATGGAATAATAATAATAATTTCCACAACTATCACACAACGCCGTCTAGTCCCAAGCTAAGCAGAGCTTGTGTTATAAATTACACCCAGACACAGAACAAATGATCATGCTCATCACATAAACATATTTTGTCCTGGGTGGGAATCGAACCCACGACCTCCGGCATAGCAGTCAGGGCCACTAACCACTAGACCAACAGGGCAGTCACAGTTTTGTATGCCATAAGGCAGAATGTAGCGGAAACAACCTGTATTCTGTACCATCTCAAACTTATACCTACGTTGCTGTAAAATAATTTATTCTTGTAAAAGCTGGAAGTTAGCATAGCATAATAGTATAATAATATCCATAAAAAGTACCCATATCAATTTGTATAGAACCGATGATGTGGCGATTAGGTAGACCTTGCACCTCTTCGGTCTGACCCTCGTATTTGTGAAGCATGTCCTTCACAATAACATTCATAGGATTAGAATCAACAAAATCTTGTACTTGCTGTACTCTGTCTTCTGCCCATAGATGTGAAAATCTTCCATAGCCCTATAATAATTGAATAATAAAGTTAATACTGTAAAAATAATTTCTGACTGTAAGACTATCATTGTGACTATCTAAGCTAGTCTATTTTTTTTTTCAAATAGCTTTCTGTTATGAGTTACATCGATATAATGTCTATTTCTATTTTCTAATATCAAAATGAGAATACCACGATAAAATAGCTCTTTCATAGAATACGAGTATCATAATGATGTAATTATTCAGTAAATTAACGCGCACCTTCAACAATTTCTCTATATCAGGTTTGTACATGAACATCATTCCCTGTAACGCCATCACCGATCTGACGATATCTTTATGTTCTGACACCATTCGAAAGTAGTTTCTTATGATACCCATGCTTGATTTCGACCGAGATCCTGTCAATAGTTCACATTTTGTTAGACCGAAATATTAATTTTGTCCTTTTGATGAGTGAGACCAATATGGAAATTCGAATAACAAAAAGGACAATAGGTATTTGAATTATATCGCCATTTCAGGATGACTCTCGTAGTAAAAGCTCTGCATATTGATGATGTATATGCCATGATCGCTTTTCAGGTTTCAGATCCTGCTGCCTTCAGACCTACAAAGATTTTAGCTTGATAAAATGACATACATAGTAACTTTTATGCATGTCATTTATCAAAGCTGAAATCATGTCTAATTTTTATATATACTAAATTATGTCTATTTTACAAATGATCTGGAGGACCTTTTTCATAATTATAATGTCTTAAAAGTAAAAAATCACAACAAAAAGTATAACATTTTATGGCTCAATATTACATAATAACAGACAGTAGCAAACTTCATGAACACAGAACAAAGGAATCATACAGTAGATAGAAGAAGTAAGTAGGCTGGGCGCGCGTACCACGAGGTTTGCAGAGATTCGCCCAAAGATTTTATATATCCTAGTACTAGATTGACTACGACAACCTCAAAAGCGTACCTGACAAGGAAAGTCAGAAAGAGTCCTGTCATCTCGTTCTACTAGTGTGTCTATACACTAGCTACATACTACGGGACAATTTTGCTCATAAGTTTGTTAAAGATATTTAAAATAGACATACAAGTTCAAAAACAGTTAATATGTATAATAAGCTTACCAAAAAGGAACTGTGAGTTTTCTCTGTAATGACTAGGAAATAGCTGATGTCCGTATATATTATAATAGCAATACCTATCCTCTTATGCGAGTATGAAATACCTACACTGATAAAAAAATGCCTAATGTGTGTGTACCTACGTAAGAAGATCACTTCTGAACGGCTGCACCTATCAGAATAAGGTTTGTCTGAAAGAAAAAACTAGTTAGTTTATAATAAAACTAATGTTATTCTTTAATTTTTACTTTATTAAAAATAGACTGATGCGTGACATCAAATTGTACATTTTTTATTACGTTAAATTGCAGTTATTAACTAACAAATAAACAATAAATAATACAATAAATAAATGATCCTCGACTGGTTTATTAATTTACTAGCTTTCCGCCCGCGGCTTCGCCCGCGTGGACTACAGTTTATATCGCGCGGGCAGAGACCTGTGCTCAGCAGTGGAATTATAGGTAGATTATGTGTTATTCCAGTGTCTCTTCTACCTACCAACCAAATTTGATCTAAATCCGTTCAGTAGTTTTTGCGTGAAAGCGAAAAACTCTGTTCGTCTGTCTGTCTGTTAACAGACAGACAGACAGAGTTACTTTCGCATTTATAATATTAGTAGGGATTTATACTAACAACTACTTCTAATTATTGCCGATGCCCGTTAGCACCACAGGGAATTTCCGAAAGGGAAACCATGGTCCGGGAATACAAAGGGCAACTGAAGGACACGGATAGATTTATTCAGTATAAACCTCAAATAACTTGTCCCGCTCTAAGATGAAGCGTAAGGCGCTCTACCTTAGAGCAAGATAAGTTATTGGAGATTTTACCACATCAAAAAAAGTCCCCCACTATGTTCGTTTGTCTATATCTGTTTGCAATCAACTCAAAAACTACTGAACGGATTTTTAACAACGGATGAACTTACAAAAGGGTATATAGATGGAATAGAATTAGGTTTTAGTGTTGATTTAACTTTACATCTTCAGACTTAATGTGGCGGCTACAAATAAAACTGTTGCTGAAAAAAAAATGTTTTAAATGGCACAACTTCAAAGCCACTGTTGCCGATGGTTCTCGTTTCTTGGAAATCTACAACAAAACATAAAAAATAATATATTACTAGTAGTTAACGGTTAAGCCACAAACGTGCAGCATTGCGTCCGGCATTTATTAGGGACCTACCTAAGGACTAAACTTAAAGACAGTAGACTATGATTTAAAATGAATATAATTCTCGAATGTACTATATCGATGTGGAGAAGATTTTAGATTTAGATATATACTGAATTGGTCCGAAGACACGTCCCGCATGCCGCACCTCTGGCCGCCGCTGCTCGCCGCTTTCCGTTGTGTCATGAGAGCAGCCGAAGATCGCCGAGCGGCCAAATCAACAGAAAAGATAAAATTAGTAAAATTGGTACGCGCTTGATTTATTAAAAAAAAAAAAAAATTGAACCACCTCAGATATTTAGAAATTTGCTTATAATAATATAAAACTTGAACAGTAGACAATCAAATTTTATAAAATTTAGCACCCAGTCCGTCTTCTGAGTCGTTTATGATGCCCCTTCTCTATGTATTTTTACAGGCAGTTAATATGTTTTAATTCCCGCATGAAATTCAAAACGATGTTTGTTGTCACCCTACATAAATATTTTGTAAACAAAACAGGAAGCTTACCAAAAAAAATGAAATTCCACAACCAGGATACCCATCAACTGTTGCGAAACTTTACACAGCAACGTTTTGAACATCTTGCACACTGTATACTTTACTAAACATTGAGATAAAAACTTGTAACAATTAAAAATACAACTTTAGCCCTATGAAGCATCAGCCATATTGTTTATTGATGTCAAATTCTGTCAAATTGAAACCTCCTAAATGTTGCCTTTCATAATTTGAAAATTACTATGAATAGCTACTAAATCTAAATGAAATCATCATTAAAATACAAGAAGAATGCGTATAAAATTTCAAGAAGCAATATTTGAAATAAAATAATTAGTTGCAATTCATTTTATGTTGCATAAACCTATCAAAATGCATGAACACGGACTATTTAACGATAACTGGAACAATCTAAAAACTACCATCTGTTTCTTACTTTTTTCTGGTAGTATGTTAGAAAGGGACACAGAGGATTTATCTCAGTGTCCTGCTCCAGGCCATTTTTCCGTTTTGAATGTCAATAACACACATGAACTTAATGCTAATGAGAATAAAGAACACTTTAGAGAGTGTAATATTTCTTCGGCGTCACACGCCACAGCGTACACTAGTCACCGATTTTGTTGAAATTTCGTAGGGACGTAGTCCTGAAAGAGTTCTATTCAGTACCTCCAATAAAAAAAAGTGTACCTCTTGGGTTTTGCTAAAAATTTATTTCGAAATCTGGGGCGTTTACGCCTTCAGCGTACACTTATTTTTTAGATGGGTTGCAGTTGTGCAATACTGTGGCAATACACACCAAATAATTGTTCCCATACATAAACCTACGAGTACGTAATATTGATTCGATAGCGCGCCCTTCTTCTGAGTCGGTACACTCTTGCCAGAGTGGTCGTGGTCATCACTGTGAATCACGATGAGTGATCATCTTTGTAATGCGGCGCCATTCATCGCGGACTGCAGCTTTCTGGGTACATTCATAAACCGAGCACTTAGTTGCGGCCTTGATCTGGTCTGTCCATCTCATTGGTGATCTACCACGTGGCCTGGTGCCCTCAACTTTGCCCTGCACTACGAGACGCTCTATGGAGTCATTACTACGACGCAATACATGACCGAAGAAGGTTAAAATGCGCGACTGCACTGTGGATGATAGGCGCTGTCTGATGCCGAGTTCTGTTAAAATGGAATCATTCGTGCGAAACTCTGTCCACGATACTCCTATCATCCGTCTCCAGCACCACATCTCCAACGCGTCAACTTTCTTCTTCTCGGATTCACGAAGAGTCCATGTCTCCGATGCATAGAGGAAAATGGGGAATATTAGACAATAAACGAGTCTGGTTTTCGTGGTCTTGGTAATGTTCCTATTACCCCAGATCTTTTTCATTTTATCCATAGCAGACCTAGTAATCGCCATGCGCCGCTTGATTTCGCCTATGCACCCGCCTTCATTGGATATTAACGCCCCAAGGTAAATGTATGATTGGACGACCTCGCAATTCCCTAAGTGTGTGATCCCGGGTAAATTGTTATTTGCGCGGTCAACAACCATCACTTTGGTTTTTGCGCGATTTATTTTTAATCCAAATTCCCGGCTTGTAGCTTCCATCTTATGCAGCAGATCTTCCATATGACGAGCACTAGTTGCGAATAAGGTCGTGTCATCCGCATATCGTAAGTTGGAAATTCTTCTACCGCCAATTACGACCCCATCTGTCCAATCTTCCAAGGCGATTCTCATTATCATCTCTGTATAGATGTTGAAGAGTAGAGGTGAAACTATACAACCTTGGCGAACTCCAGCACTAGGGTGGAAATGACTCGAAAGTGTTTCATCTGTTCTGACTGATGCTGATCCGCTCTCATATAGACGCCTAAGCAAGTGGACAAGATGTATCGGCGTGCCCACGTCCAGCAAGGATTTCCATAAGACTGGCCACTTCACCGAGTCGAACGCCTTCGAGAAATCAACAAAGCAAATGTACGTAGGCTTGTTGAACTCTCGCGCTTTCTCTATGATCTGGCGTACAGTAAAAATTTGCTCGCGGGTGCCCTTTCCTTTTACAAAGCCAGCCTGCTCAGGGGCAATTTCTTTCGAGAGAAAGGTCTTAAGGCGCTCATTCAAAATGTGAAGCAGTATTTTACTTGCGTGAGATATTAAAGCAATGAGTCTATAATTGCTGCACACTTTTGTGGAACCTTTTTTATGAAGGGGAATGAAGACTGTATGGACCCATTCTTTTGGCCATGTACCGGTCTGCCAAATTTTATTACATATGGTATGAAATATCTGTACACCATGATCTCCCGCAGCCTTAATTACTTCTATCGGGATAACATCTATACCAGTAGCTTTGCCAGTTTTCAGGTGTTTGATAGCGGCACGTACCTCTTCTTTAAGAATGTCTGGTTCTAGATCATTCCCTGGTTCTGTTGATGGAAACTCATGTGAGTTTGGATCTTGAAACAAAGCCATACAGTAAACCCTCCATGTTTCAGATATCTTATCTATTTCTGTTATTAGCTCACCATTAAGATTTTCTATAGCCCAGGTCTTCGATGAAAGAGTCCTTGTTAGTGACCGGATTTTCAGATGTAGGTCTCTGGTTTCGTATTTGTCTGCATGGACTTCAACTTCTGCACAGATGTTTCTCAGTTTATTGTTCAAATCTCGCCTGCATCCAGCCTGGATTTTGGCAGAGAGAGTGTTTATTGTTTTTATGTTAGTGCCCATCGCTTTGAGTTTTCGTCTCTCCTCAACCAGCCTCAGAGTATCATCACTCATCCAGTGTTGCCGCTTTAAAGGTGTTGAAGATGTGTTACACTCCCTAGCTGCATTTCCTAAAAGGATTTTTGAACTGGTCCACAGTTGATCTGAACTGTGTCCAGCCGACCCATCAATCCATTGATCCCAATTTTTCTCAAGCAGCGCAATAAACTTAGTTCTATCCTTCACCTCAATCCTTCGCTGTTTATTTATTTTCCTAGCAGCTTTAAGTTTAAGCTGCATTCTTGAGATCAACAGCTGGTGATCTGATCCGCAGTCGGCCCCAGGAAGCGTATGGGCATTTTTTATAGAGGTCTTCCACCTTGCTCTGATGAGGATGTAATCTATTTGGTTTTTATAATTACCGTCAGGTGATGTCCAGGTGTATAATCTTCGGGCATGATGCTGGAAGAAACTGTTTGCGATCATCAAGTTATTCTCGGCTGCAAATTGAATTAGGCGTTCCCCTCTCTCATTACGCACGCCTAATCCGTATGGACCCACGACCTGGCTAAGAGTTTGAGCATTTGCACCGATTTTGGCATTTAGATCTCCAATTATCATGAGCATTTCTCTGTTTGGAACTTTTGAGATAGTTTTTTCCAAATCTGAATAGAAGCTTTCCAACATATCATTACTAGAAGAGCTCGTTGGTGCATAAACCTGTATGATATTTAGGTTTATGGGCGTTGCCTTTAATTTTATGCTCAGTATTCGATCACTCACAGGCTCATAACCCAGAACGCAGTTCCTCAAAGGTTTCGGTAGCAAAAGAGCGACTCCGTTTATGCTTTCATTATCATTTCCAGAGAAATAGATGGCATTTTTTTCAGTGAAGAAGTGTCCATGACCCTTCCAATGAGTTTCACTTAGACCGCAAATTTCGACACCACATCTAAGTATTTCTTTTTCCAGGATGTTAAGCTTCCCAGCCATGAGAAGAAGAAGAACCTAAAAATGTAGCAACCAAAAAAACGATATTTTGATGAGTTTTCTTACTCAAATTAATGTTCTCATTAAGCAATCCATGAAAATATAATTATATCACAGAAATATGCAAAAGTTTAGGAGAAAACATGAAATCAAAATCATACTCAACATCATCAACACAGACCCAAAGGGCTATGGTATGACTAGATGTGACAGTCGAATTTAAAGTAGGTACGAACTATCTATTGTGGTGGGTGTACTTTTTGATACGATGAAGTGATTCGATTTTGATTTTTTTTAACGTTGTATGATATGCTCTACTGCGGTTAGCCTAATTCAAAGTATTTTTTATATATTCGGACATCATGATCCAATGGTTAGTATAAGGCGACTGCTTGCCACTCCTCCTCGCTTCGGACCGTGGCTTGTACCAAGGTCTCGCGCGAAAGATCGCTGCCGCCGATCGCCCCCACGAGGACACGGCTGTGCTCTACCCAAGCGGGGCACACCGCTACCATGAGCTCCACCGTGTCCTCCGGGTGGTCCAAACAGTGGCGACACCCAGGTGTCTCTTCCGCACGAATCCGGTGCAGGAACCTCCCGAACGTGCCATGTCCGGTGAGGACTTGCGAGTCATTCGGAAGGTAAGGACGCTGTGAGGTCTTTCCAGCCACGCCTCAAAGAGGGGACTTACCGCCATAATTGTGGCGAGCCCAGCACTGGTTTACGATAGTTGCTGACGCCATGTCACCATGAGATCCCGCCGGAGCACCATCCGTATTCCAATGACCCTCTGGCAGGCGTTCAGCATGGTCGCCGGTCGCTTTTGCAGCGACGGCGCCCACACCGGCGCGGCGCCCCGTAAAGGGCCATGGACCGATCGAACCCTAGCGTCTGGACCCCAAGGTTGGGCAGGTGCACAACCTTGGGGTCCAGACGTCCAGACATCGGAGATGGTCCCCGAAATTCCACCGGCTCGAGGACGAGTCCCAGGTACTTCATTGTCGACCCAAAGCCGTTGCGAACTCCTCCTACCGTTAATTGGGAACCCGATGGTGGCGCGTTCCGAGGGCCGTGAAAGCACATGGCCTCGGATTTGTGCAGCGCCACCTCGAGTCCCAACTCCTGGATCCTACCAACGACTATCACAACCAGTGCGGGAGATAGTGTCAAACTTTTACTGACTAAAAACACATTCCTGTTCCTTCGTTGCCTTTCGTACCGGGGCCTAATCGTCCTTTCAAAAACAGTTTCTTGGCCCCAGTAGGTTTTGACCCTACTGGGCTCATACGGTTTGCCGACTACTCCTTGAGGCGGCCGCGCATGGAATAATACGCTCCGTCGACATCTTGGGATCTTGAGCTCGGTCTGGACGATTACCGGACGGTTGAGCGGCGAGCTACCCATTGTTCGCCGTCTGCAAGCCCGCGTCTACGGTTGCCGTAAATTAGGATCGAAATTCTGGCGGCGGCTGGGGCGTGAAGACCGTTGCCTCACGCCTGCAGCCTTTGCTATCATTACTGCTTCACAGAAGGAGGCGATTGCACTTGAACGTAAAAACTACTAATCTTTGAATGTGATAGTCAGTCTACTTTACGACTTTCCTTCAAATATCTCTATAGAATAGAATTCTCCTATTATCGTGCTTTTCACGCATCCAATCTTAAAATTGAACAGACATTTGTCTGGGCACGCCACAATTATTGCAGTAAATCCTCTCTTTGAGGCGTGGCTGTCTTTGTGGCGTCCTCACCTTTCACATGACGCAGGTCCTCACCGGACATGGCACGTTCGGGAGGTTCCTGCATCGGATTCAGGCGGAAGAAACACCTGGGTGTCACCACTGTGTGGACCACCCGGAGGACACGGTGGAGCTCATGGTAGAGGTGTGCCCCGCTTGGGCAGAGCACAGCCGTGTCCTCGTGGGGGCGATCGGCGGCAGCGATCTCTCGCTCGGGACCTTGGTACAGGCCACGGTCCGAAGCGAGGAGGAGTGGCAAGCAGTCATCTTATACTAACCATTGGATCATGATGTCCGAATATAAAAAAAAAAACTTTGAATTAAGCATATCATACAACGCTAAAAAAATCAAAATCGTGTCAAAAAGTACACCCACCACAAAAGATAGTTCGTACCTACTTTAAATTCGACTGTCACATCTAGTCATACCAAAGACCTTTAGGTCTGTGTTGATGATGTTGAGTATGATTTTGATTTCATGTTTTCTCCTAAACTTTTGCATATTTCTATAATTATATTTTCATGGATCGCTTAATGAGAACATTAATTTGAGTAAGAAACCTCATCAAAATACCGTTTTTTTTGAGTGCTACATTTTTAGGTTAGAAATTTAAATTTAATATTGTGGCCGATTGGTGCGCGCTATCGAATCAATATTACGTACTCGTAAGTTTATGTATAGGAACAATTATTTGGTGTGAATTGCCACAGTATCGCACAACTGCAACCCATCTAAAAAATAAGTGTACGCTGAAGGCGTAAACGCCCCAGATTTCGAAATCAATTTTTAGCAAAACCCAAGAGGTAAAATTTTTTTTATTGGAGGTACTGAATAGAACTCTTTCAGGGCTACGTCCCCACGAAATTTCAACAAAATCGGTGACTAGTGTACGCTGTAGCGTGTGACGCTTTCTTCGTAGTCAATCTAGTCTACTCTAGTAGAATATATAAAATCTTTGCGGTCGCCACAGTGATAATAACTAGATAAAAAAATATAAAAATGCACTACTGTGCTGTTTTGGAGTGCAAACACGACAGTAAAATCAATAATTTATCAAATTGTGGTATATCGTATCATCGGTTAACCCTGGTTTATTTAATTTTAATAATTTTTGAAAAATAAGATAGTATAAATAAAATAACAAATAGAAGTTTACTTTATTTTGTACAGAATAAGGCCTACTTTCAAAAAAAATACTCAACAAATGTCACGTGCTAAATCTATCTTCTATATATATAAAAATGAAACCCGTTTTCCGTTGTCACGACATGGCATGAAAACGGCTTGACCGATTTGGCTGATTTTTTTTTTGTTGGGATTGTTATTGTGAGGATAAGGTTCATATGGAAAAAAATAAAATTAGGGTAGTGTAGGGTAGAGTAGAGTAAAGTAGATTAGGGTAGAATAGGGTAGATTAGGGTAGAGTAGGGTAGAGTAGGGTAGAGTAGGGTAGAGTAGGGTAGAGTAGGGTAGAGTAGGGTAGAGTAGGGTAGAGTAGGGTAGAGTAGGGTAGAGTAGGGTAGAGTAGGGTAGAGTAGGGTAGAGTAGGGTAGAGTAGGGTAGAGTAGGGTAGAGTAGGGTAGAGTAGGGTAGAGTAGGGTAGAGTAGGGTAGAGTAGGGTAGAGTAGGGTAGAGTAGGGTAGAGTAGGGTAGAGTAGGGTAGAGTAGGGTAGAGTAGGGTAGAGTAGGGTAGAGTAGGGTAGAGTAGTAGGGTAGAGTAGGGTAGAGTAGGGTAGAGTAGGGTAGAGTAGTGTAGAGTAGGGTAGAGTAGGGTAGAGTAGGGTAGAGTAGGGTATAGTAGGGTAGAGTAGGGTAGAGTAGGGTAGAGTAGGGTAGAGTAGGGTAGAGTAGGGTAGAGTAGGGTAGAGTAGGGTAGAGTAGGGTAGAGTAGGGTAGAGTAGGGTAGAGTAGGGTAGAGTAGGGTAGAGTAGGGTAGAGTAGGGTAGAGTAGGGTAGAGTAGGGTAGAGTAGGGTAGAGTAGGGTAGAGTAGGGTAGAGTAGGGTAGAGTAGGGTAGAGTAGGGTAGAGTAGGGTAGAGTAGGGTAGAGTAGGGTAGAGTAGGGTAGAGTAGGGTATTTTTTTCGATTCTTGTGACACGTCACGTAGCTTATGTTCAGCGGACAATTAGGACGGTTCTAACGATACCTCATATGTCGAGTTCCAATTAGTAGATTAGGAGCTATAAGGGACGAGATAAATATACTCACATACATACATATTATAGCTTTTCAAAATCATAACCCTCCTTTGGTTTTGCCGCAGTCGGGTAAAATTACGTAAGTATTTTGTTTTGTAATTTATCGACTCCTGCTGTTGTCTTTATTTTATTTAAAACTAAAACGCAATAGCGATAAAATAAGGCAACGTTATCTCTAAAAAATGACGTTTAACAATGAGGTATTCCTCGTAGCGCTCCCGTTTTGAAACGCTTCCATCTAAGCGCTCCCGTTTTTAAATTATTAAAAATATTAAAATTTATTTCCTCGAAGCGCTCCCATGATTAACTTTCGGATAGAGATGGGACTATACTAACTGAAATTATCGATAATAAGTAGAACATATTGTTATAATATACAACTAGCGGCCCGTCCCGGCTTCGCACGGGTTTGGTAATTTTTTTTTTTTTGTTTTATTGTAAATCCTTTAGTCCACCAAATAGATGAATATAATCTACCGACATATGTACCTATTCAGATTTCTCTCCATTATGTTTCCCATTACTACCCCCTTCCCCGCACACCTCAATGTTTTTTTTTCGGAAGTTTTTCGTAGAAATAAGGCAATGAGGTGTCTATCGTTTACGTCAATGGTAGAAATGATTAAAAATGAACATTTCCACACCCCGTCGCCAGTGGTACACACAAAGTACTAATGTAATTATTATGTACGTCTACTGCAATGTGATTATTATACGTATATAATTTATATTAAGTACCTATATCTATGCGTTTTATTTATAACATCCTCTTTGAATACCTACACAATAACATTGGTCCTTGTATACACATAAGAGTGCCGAAAGCAAAAATATATTATTCTCTCAATTTCGTAATTTGGTTAAGCAACTTCGATGTCGATGATGCACACATGAGTTTTTAAAAATTATCGATATAATGCATTACTTCATGCTTTTCCCTATTTTTAAACGTGGGAGCGCTTCGAGGAAATAAATTTTAATATTTTTAATCGTTCCTCGAAGCGCTCCTCTTGGGAGCGCTTGGAGGAACAAAACGGGAGCGCTTAGATGGGAGCGTTTCAAAACGGGAGCGCTACGAGGAATACCTCTTAACAATTACTTTATTTAGGAAACATTAATCTTATAACAATTAAATAGAGCTCTAAATTGATTGCTTACATTATAGAGACATCTTGCGAAGAACAGTGGAAATTGTTCTTATAAATTATTCCATGCGAGGTAATACGTTAAAGGGTAGATGACAAACAACTCTGTGTACACTACTATCATATGGTTTATTTTCTAAAACGGGACGATGAATAAACTGTCTTCTTTCAATTAATATTAAAATGATCAATCACATTAGGGATTTCTTAGTGTTATGAAATATGTGTGTATGTACCCAACTCACACAATAGACAGGTATACCTGTCTATTGTGTGAGCTGGGTACGCTAGTCCCGATACAAACGAATTGCTATGCGACTTGTATATACATTCTTCTGAGTTCTGTGCTCATGAACGTATGTTGTTTGTTTTTGTCAAACTTGTCACTAAGAGTCAGATTGAAGATAATAATAATAATAATAATACGGTATACGTAGTCCCTATAGTTCTCTCCACCACAGGTGTTATCCCAAATCACCTTCTTCAAAGTTTAAAATTATTAGACCTAAAAGAAACCCTTTACATAACGCTGCAAAAGGCTGCGATTTTAAATACCTGTAGGATTGTTAGGAAGTTCATGCAGTTAGAAGAAAACGACGTAGGATCACATCACACGACGCACTAAAATGTTACACACTACATTTACTTGGCTTGGCCCGTAAATGTAGTCGACACCAGCTAAAGAGCTGAGAAATGAAAATGTACCCGAAAATAATAATAATATCCCACAACTATCACACAACGCCATCTAGTCTCAAGCTAAGCAGATATGAGCAAACTAAAATTTAAATACGTAGCTACTATTAGACGTGATTATATTTATTTTATTTTAACAATATGTAAACTTTACTTTCATATAACATACCAGTAATGCTGCGGGTTAAGGTCAGTGTTGTCGACCCTCCAGCTAATTGCTCTTGCTTTACTAGGTCTTGTTGCCCCCACATGTACACATTGCGATGGATGTCCATGATACAATTTAATACCACCTAAGATTGGTCGGCAAAAATATTTAAAAAGTTTAAACCGTTCTGGTAGAGAAAAAGTGGTTCTGCTAGAAATCTACAAGGTGATTGGCAGATGGGTGCAAAGCTTTGAGGCGAATACAGTACAGACAATTTAGAACCCCGTCAGCCATGGTTGTCTAAGACAAAGTCTTACCAATTTTTTTTAACTTAATTTTTAAATTTTATTTCGGAAATTTTCAAAATTTCATGTAAACTGCTTATTTATGGCCAAATGGAATGATAGATGAATTCATTTTTATTTTATTTTAATAAAGTAATGTGTAAGCAATTCAGCAAAACATGTTTTAGGCAACTGTGTCCTTAGACATTTTTTATACAGACATTTAAAGTTCAGAAAAAATTTAAAGTTTTTATCAATACTTTTTCAAAACTTTATTTAAAAAAAAACTGAGGGTGCTTTTTTTATTCAAACCATTTTGAAAATATGCCTGATAATCGTTCTTTCTTTTGAGATATCATTTACGTGGATATCTTACAAATTATTGAAGTTAGGACTTACAAACCAATTTGAGGGAGAAATTTTAAATTTTAGGCAATCTACTAAAATCTGAATTTTTGTATAAAAGAATACTTTATGTGTTCGAAATGATAACATAGTTCAATCCTAAGAATTTTTTGCACATGCAGGAGCCACTATGCGCGGTGCGACGGCGTTTCCAGGAAGAACGCTCAGTGAATAGAGAAAATCGATAAGAGTTTATTTTTACAGCAAAATGATGGGATACACCGTGTGGAACCTGGAGTCAACCCAGGCAGACACAAAACTGCCATCGAAGAAGACATTTTGGCAGCATTTCTGCCAGAGCAGTAGCTCGAAATCTAAACATTTCACAATGAAAGGTGTGGCATACAATGCACCAAAATGATAAATATCCGTTTCATGGCAGGAGTGTGCAAGGTCTAGAAGAGCAAGATCTCCAAAGAACAATTCAGTTTTGCCGTTTCCTCACCAACAGTGACATCGAAGATGAATGGTTCCTGAAATGAATCTTGTGGACGGATGAAAGCAAATTTTCAAGGGAGGGTATTACAAACTTTCACAGCATCCATAAATACACACATACATTTTAAGAAGCAGAAGTCGTTTCAGAGAAAATTCTCTGTCAACGTATGGGCTGGAATAATTGGCTGAACGTTGATTAGGCCCCACTTTTTACCGAATCCTTTAAATGGCGAAAATTATTTACAATTTCTGCAAATTGATTTACCACTGCTGCTTCACACACTGCTTCGAAAGAGAACGAACAGTAATTTTTCAACTAGACGGCTGTTCAGCGCAGTAAACGTTAAATGTAAGGGAACCCCTTAATAATTACTTTCCTGACAGCTGGATTGGTAGGGATGGACCCATCCCTTGGCCGGCTCGCTCACCAGATCTGACCCCGTTAGAATTTTTGGTGTGGAGCCGGGCCAAGGAACTGGTGTACACACATGAAGAAATAAATACTAGGGAAGAATTGATACAGAGAATAAATTCAGCGTTTGAAATAATGAAACAGAAGATGATGTTGAAAATAACAACTACAGAAGTTAGAAGACGGAGTTGAGCTTGTATTAGGAATCACGGCCGTCATTTTGAACATGAAAAATAAGTAATTTTGATTCAAATGTTTGTTTTAATTAGTCTGCCTAAAATTTAAAATTTCTCCCTCAAATTGGTTTGTAAGTCCTAACTTCAATAATTTGTAAGATATCCACGTAAATGATATCTCAAAAGAAAGAACAATTATCAGGCATATTTTCAAAATGGTTTGAATAAAAAAAAGCACTCTCAGTTTTTTTTTAAATAAAGTTTTGAAAAAGTATTGATAAAAACTTTAATCTTTTTCTGAACTTTAAATGTCTGTAAAAAAAATGTCTAAGGACATAGTTACCTAAAACATGTTTTGATGAATTTCTTGCACATTACTCTGTTAAAGTAAAATAAAAATGAATTCATTTATCATTCGATTTGGCCATAAATAAGCAGTTTACATGAAATTTTGGGAATTTCCGAAATACAACTTAAAAAATAGGTTAAAAAAAAATGGTAAGACTTCGTCTAAGACAACCATGGCTGAAGAGGTTCTAAATTGTCTGTACTATATCCGCCTCAAAGCTTTGCACCCATCTTCCAATCACCTTGTATAATCTGGAAGTGTGCCCAAGAGGCTGGTATGGTTGATTTCTATTTCACTAAGCTTAATCAACTAATGGGTCTGTCTCAAAAAAGTGGCACGCTTTTGAATTTTTTTCAATTTATCAAAAATGTTTGAGAATAAATAAACTTTAATATACTACAATATTATGACAATATGATACAATATGACTTTTTTGTGACCAACCCTAATATATTTATAACACTGAAATTAATCTAGTAATATAAGTATATCACTAAACTTCGACGGTTTTATAACTATATTCCTAGAGAGATAGTAAAGAATCGCTTTCGTATAACTATGTTTCGGTATATAATTATATCCCTAGGGATATAAGTATATTACGGCTTTATCTATCTTACTGCGACATATATAAATCTATATTTATGTATAAGGAGAAACTGACTGACTGACATATCAACGCACAGCCGAAACTACTGGGACTAGAAACGTAACTTTTAGCACAGGGTTTCATTTACGACGAAGGCGATCACTAAGAGAGTATTTTCCAAAATTCACCACCTAAGGGGTGGAAACAAGTTTGTATGAAGAAACCTACTTTCACACAGGCAAAGCCGCTGGCAGAAGCTAGTACAATACATGACAATAATAAATGAATCACCTGGGAGAACGCATTCTGTATCTCTTCTAAAGTTGGCTTTATAGATATTTTTGGAATTAGTAAGTACATGTTAGTCAACATTAGTGGACGCAGTTTTTTTTGTTCTTCCGGGTCAGTGGTCATTGTCAAAAAACTGAAATGTATAAAAACTTTGTATCTACTAGTGTTATGTAGCACGGAAGTTCATCCATGGCTAAGTTACGTAAGTGATTGGTGACACTTGGATATGAACAGATTATATCACAGCATTATTATCATATTATATACTAAGTCTGCTCATGGAACGATTCATATACATTTCTTCTTTTCACTAATAGAGTGGATAGAGCTCTACCATGACTATTATATAACAACCTGAGCTTTCTGTACCGTAGCTTATTCTATTCAAACGCAACCATCACCAATCAAAATCATTAAAAAAAATCAAAAAAATCATTACAAATTATACTCAATTTTAATAAGCGTTAGCCTCGTTTTTGGGGTATCTGAGGGTGTTTTTAATATCGTGCGAATTTCATCGCACATGCGGGGTTGCCCCGCATGTAGAAAATTTCAAAATGCAAAAAAACGCGTCCCTCGCGTTTATTCCGCGCATTATAATAAATACCTACTTGTATAAAATGGACATTTGCGGGGGTTACACGTGCGGAGCAATCCCATATGCGTGATTAAAACCGCACAGTATTAAAAACCCCCTGAGGTGGCTTAGTGTTGAACATACAATAATTTATCGTCTACCTTGACACTGAAGCCCGCCGTCTAAGCATATCTAGACTGAATCGAGTACATTTAATAAGGGCTTCCAGACACTTTGTAGCAAAATATGCGAACAGTTCATTACACTCGTTCACAGTGGGTACTATATCGAAACGATCCGGGTTCTCGATCTCCATAAAAACTAAAACATAACGTTAACAACGAATCAATTCATGTATTTGTCTATGGTTATTTTTGTTTTAAACAACGAATAAAACTAAATGTAATCTTTTTAGTTGAAAACGACATATCAAAACTGGTAAAGTAGCAATTAGCATTTAAAATATTGGTATGAGAAAGAGTATGAAAACAAAAGTGATGAAAACATCACTATCTCTTTTGTAAACATGTAACCTAATGGCGTTAACGTCACATTTCAGTATGTGAAAACTTATTCTGTTACATGACCGTTTCCCCATCCACCAAAGGTTTTATTTATTTACTATACAGGGTTATTTGTAAAACACTAGCAACCTCTTAGAACTATGTTAAGAACATCCTAAACAACAACTTTTGTTCTATGATTTTTAAAAAAATATCATATTTTAGTTCATCAGATTTTCATACTGAATAAAACCAATGTCACTTAAGACAAAGACTTAAGAGGCTCCTTTTCCACTCCGCCTATCGTAAACATCGAAAAGGGTTTAAAAGCTTGTTACTTCATTTAATGCAATCCAACGCGATGTTTGACGAGGCAACGCAAAAAAAGAGAGATAACGCCTGAAAACTCTTTTAGTATTCGGTAATTCCGAGATTTACTCGAAAATTTCACAAAACTTGCTCCAAGAAATAGCTGTTTCTTTTTAAACCCTTAAAAGGTTTTGGAAAAGTTGTCGTCCTTTAGAATCTTAATAAAATTTGCAAGGTCTCTAGAGGATTACTTTTTTGACTTTTTTAATTTTTATTACAAGAACTATGCTGACTCAACACAGATAGAAAGAGTAATATTGCCCAGAAAAGAAGGAGGAAGAGGATTGATCGAAATTTCACATCTTCACAAAAGACAAATAGTAAATCTAAAACAATTTTTCAGACGAAAGAAAAGTAGCAGTAATTTACATAAAACAATTATAGATATAAATAAACAGTATACACCATTTAACCTTAGCAATGATGATAATATTGAAACAACAAGTAAAGGGCAACGTATAAAAGAGATAAATAGAAAATGGAGGCATAAAGAGCTACATGGGAGACATCCCAATGATTTACTACAATCGCATATAGACAAAGAAGCTTCCAACAAATGGCTAGAACTAAGTGGGCGTATGCGAACTAGTGTTCCCTGAAACAGAAGGGTTTATGTTGACTATTCAGGACCAAGTCATTAATACTAAAAAATATAGAAAATTTATAATAAAAGATATTACAGTAAGGAATGATTTATGCAGAAAATGTCACAGCAAACCTAAAACCATACAACATATCACGGGTGCTTGTATGACACTGACACAACGATTATAGGTACTCACCGACATAATCAACTCAACTTAATGCAAACAAAACTTAAACTCATGCAAGACCCATACATACCAAATTAAAGAAATCCATATTAAATATTCACCAAGAGCGGTTTTAGAAAATCAATTTTACAAAATATATTACGACCGCACTATAATTGCAGATCACACTATATATAACATCAGGCCCGACATAACACTTGTTGATAAAGAAAACAAACATGCATACATAATTGACATAGCAGTCCCAAACACTAATAACATACAAAAAACTATCACGGAAAAATTAGCAAGTACACGGAATTACAAGAGAAAATCACCAGAGTTTGGAAAATGAATAGTCACAATAGTCCCAATAGCAATATAACAGGTGTTATTCCAAAACAAATATTTTATAGTTTTAATGTTCTCAATATATCAAAATACACATATCTAACACTACAAAAAGCGGCTATTTTGAATACGTGTCGTATAGTTAGAAATTTTTTGCAACTGGACTTAGATAATAATTTAAATCCAGTACAAAGACTTTTACCATCTTAAATTCAATTATTAGGATCTCACCTTGGTTCACACCCGTGAGATTTCGATAGAACACCAGGTATTAATTAATAAGCCTGAGAAAAATTGCCTAAAAAACCATAATAATAATAATAATAAGAGGGCTCGCGAGGTTGTCGACATGTGGGATGTGGACACTGCGATCATTGTACCGATAGTCGTGTCGGGTAATGGCTTAATTGCCAAGAGCCTCGACCAACACCTTAGGAGGCTCTCGTTAGGCGGCTGGATCAAGGGCTTGATCCAGAAAGCGGTACTCCTGGACACGGCTCGTATAGTCAGGAGGTTCCTTTCTCTGGAGCCCTGACCGCCGGTAGCTTGGACCCTGTTCCCGATACCGGTGGGACACTATTTTTTATATTTTTAAATATTTTTTATTTAAATATTTAAAAATATGATTTATATGTTTATAAAATGAATAAAGAGGTAAATAATAATAACCCCATCGCCGTATCTCTACGTTGACGTCGTGGTGAGGCTTGCGTGCTCCAATATACCCTAGGTCTGTATCGGTAGAATTTACTTTGCCGCAACATGCCTAGGGTGAGGGGCCAGACTAAGAGAGATACAATCCGCAGGGCAGTTTTGTGGCGAACTGTTGGGTATTAGCGACCCCACGGACCCGATCTCCCGGGAGAATTCTTGTTCTTCATCTCCGGCTTGCCTTTATTGGCCGGCCGTAGTGAACACTGACGAGGAACAGAACTCCCACCTCTCTCTTGCCTTTATTGGCTGGCTTGAGTGGAGATTCGCAAGAGCAAACATGCTCGGGAGAAGGATGTATAATTCAGTAAGGTGCTGGTAGGGATCTTGACCGTACTTCCGGGATTGTCCTGATAGCCGTGGTATGCCTCTCCACTCCTCAAGCGCCTCAGGATATGTTGCCCTCTTGTTGCTACGTCACTTCGTGCTAGCGGCCATTTTTGGGGGCCCATTTATTGAGTGTGCAAGTCACCCCCTGCCTTTTATCGATGGATATTAATGACATTGTTCAGGCAGGGGCCACAGTCTTAACATAGTTCCATGATACCAGTCCACTTAAGACTCCAAAAACCATAGCCCTATTATTTTGTTTTCCATATTGTATCGCAATAGTTTTTCAAACCGAGGATTGTCCTTGGATGCACTAGCATATCGCATACAGGGATAATCGCCGGTTGCTACCACAGTCCATCATTAAAAGCATCTAAAAGGGCCTCTGCGAGTTGGTTTCGGCTCCTCGTACGCCTTCCAAAGGTCCAGGGCCTTAGAGTCCTGAGATAAATGAATATATAAAAATAATAATAATTTATTTAACACACATGGTAGATACAAAAATCAGTGGTGCTCTGGCTCTTGTACTAGGATATCCTGTATCATAAGAGCCAGTCTTCTCAAAATACAGGGTGATTTAAAAAAAAATGCGTGATAGACAAACAGGAATAATAATAAAGTTGTCAGCATGCAAAAAGAAAATCATAATAATAGCAATTATACAAAAAAAAACTAATTAATTTTGAATTGATACCTACTATTTTCACAAAATTATTTAAAACATGTCAAGAGTGGCCCACTCACCCCGGAGTGTAAGGTATGAGAGTTGGGAATGAGTGGGTGTGTGTGTAGTTTTTGTGAACTAATTTACTACAGTTTCATTAATAAATAAAAAATTAAATTGAATGTTCTAAATGTTACGAAGTCTATGCTGGCGTATCAGTTTTCTAGTGTGATGAGTACACGAAAATGGTGGGAATGCTATTATTATTGCTAGATAGGTGTGATGACAATGTTTCGGAAGCCTGCTTACTATTACTACAAGAACAGTATGCAGGAGGCGTAGGTAGGTACAGCAAAATACAGAGTTGAAATGTGTTAGATAGAACAAAGAAATTTTAAAATTATTGATAGGCTTGCGTTTGACTACCATCTCACCTGATGGTAAGCGATGATGTGGTCGACGATGGCAAATGTGTTATGTTTTGTGAAAAGTCATAGAACACACACACAGAAAAGTTGTTGTTTATGATGTTCCTAACTAGCACCTAAGAAGTTGCTAGTGTTTTACAAATAACCCTGTATATGTACCTACTACTAACTAACATTAATGGTTTTCTAAATTACTTAAGGCTTTCCTAATTAATAAAGAATTTAAAAAAAATTGTTTAATTTTAAAAGTCATACTAAAATTATTTTTCGATACAAAAAAAAATTTAGTTACCTTAGATTTTTTTTTGTGTTGGGTAGTCCCAACAGTTTTTCAAAACGAGATAATAACGTACTTACCTTACTGTTTCAACAATTTACCACATTGCAGAGTCGTGTGCAGTTACTTTACGAGAGTTATACCTATATATTATGAACACAAAATGAGACAATCAGTTAAATATAAAAAAACAATTTCTACCTGAGTCTTCAGGAATCACCCTTGTGGCCGAAGTCACTTGTTTTAAAGCTTTTTCTATATCCAACCTTAAAATAATACCATTAAAAAAATTTAAGATCACCATTGAAAATCAAAGCCGGAAAGATAGCTTAATTTTTTTATTTTATCAATATTATTATCATGCCGAACTCGAAAAATTAAAAAGCACTTGCGGAGGCCATAAAACTGCAGTAACGCAGTTACATGTCAAATGAAAATTTAAAAAGCTTAATGTAGAGGACATACCCGGCACGTAGATGTTTGAGTTAGTACGCGCCTACATGCCAAATTCAATACAAAAATGACTCAAAAAAATTGGTCTTCAAAATCCAGTAAGATTCATAGTTCCATAGCTACGTTAGCATTTTCCAGAATATTTTTGAGCGACACAAATCGAGATAGATATTTATGTGCCTTGCTAGGTTGTTGAACAAGATATAGAAAATGTCTCACCAATTATTTTTTAAAGCTCTTATTTGTGGTGAAGGAACACTTTCTAAGAATTTGTTTATAAGTTCCATAACTGCAATTTCAGCATTCCAAGATTTTTGTTGAATCTCCGCAGCTATAGAAAAAAGTTATTATTTTATTGTCAAGTAACTTTTACCTTCTTCTTCTTTAATCTTTGAAAGAAAACTTCAACCCATTAAAAAAACAATCCTTATTAGAATATAAGGCGCCTCAAGGCTGGGAGTAAGTTTATGAGTCAGGACTTTTTACATAACAGATAGATATAGGCAGCAGATGTTGGGCTTGTTCTTTGGCTTTTTACACGAGTTATTTATTTTACGAAGGTTGGATATGTGTATATTCACATAAGTATACATTAGTTTGTGTATTTTCTACGACACGAATGCTTACGTACCTACAAAGGAAAAACTAAGCATAAATCTACATACACATTCAAGATAAACCCGCCCTGTTAAGATGGAATAACTGTATTATATTTTCAATCAAATTAAACCAAACCAAAGAATTAATTCCAAATAAATCATTTACAGACACTTGAAATGCTAAGTAGTCGGTCAGCCATAAAAATGAAGATCATAAAAATGGGCACCATTAAATTCTATAAGAAGGCATCGGTATGCAAACTTTTAAATTTTTTTTGAATATACTGTGATTTTTTTCTATCTTTTCTTAAAGCCGTGTGCATAGCAGTGACAATGTTAAGTCATTACTTTGCAGATAAGGATCAATACGTACCTATTTCATCACGTCTTACAAGATTCTCCTCATAGAAAACTTGTGGATCCACTGCTTCTTCAGGCAAATGAACGAGCAATGTTGTAGTGATTGATTTCAAAATCGCATCAATGCGAGCTTCTTTCATGTCTACTACCTATAATAAAAAAAAAACGTTCAATTAATGCGGAAACAGCAGTATTTTATATCTGCAACCGTTAAAAAAAATTTACCTCTTTGACGAATAAGTCTACTTCGGTTAGAGCTTTCTCAATATTTTCGCAATACAAGGGAATTTCTAGAGAAGTCCACGTTATAGTAGAGAAACCAGGTTGGAAAGCATTCTCTAATTTGATTAGTTGTGCACGTAGTAATGGTAGGTACAGCTTCGGCATGCTCCTAGCAAATAAACCACATGCAACGGTTAAATACATTCAAACGATTTTGTGGTTCAGCACATCCACAAGTAAATTTTTTTCGTAGATGCATACTACATTATTACAGCTATATTTTTATACAACTGCGAGTCGCTATTAACATTTGGTTTGGTTGCACGCGAAAGTTACAATATTATCTGTGGATTACTCCAAATTGGTCGCAACAACAAAATCAAGATCAATATTAGATGCTAGTAAACCATACATACATATAATACAGGTACATACTATTGTACACAATTTTTTGCTCATGCATAATTTTTATTTTCAAGTATATAAACTTACTTTCGAACTTGATTGTTTCTGTCGACCAAAGATTTAATTCTTTCATAGTTTCCCAAGATTTTATCCTTACAAAATGCTACAATTTGAGATTCATCTGGCACACCTACATTAACGAAGATTTAAAATTACATTATGAAATATCTACAGAAGCAAGAGATTATAAGGGCATTTGCCTGCAAGGAATTCAGCAATGATTTGTTTAGAACTTCACAAGAGGACCCACAGGGAGTATCTACTGGATTAAAAAAGTCCGTGAAAACTGAGCTAATCCAGGGCATGTTTTACCCATGTAATAAACATTCAAAAATACAATATAATATGCGTGAATTTGGTAGTTAAAAATCTTAAATTGATCGATTAATATATGATAAACTTCACAAAATGTAGACTTTCGCATTCATGAGTTTAGTAAGACGAGGATGTTAATATGATAACAAAATCAAATAATTGCTCTTACGTAGTCCCAACTGCCACATGTACTCAACCTCTCTGATGCACTCTGGTATGAAAATACTAAAGTTTATTATGTACATATTTGTTGTCGGATGACGAATTAATAAAGGAGCAATAAGACCTAATCGCACCTGAAAATGTTGTACCTATATTAGTGAATATACCATTTAGAAAAATATCACAAACTTTTTATTGTGCCTTTTTTTCACGAGATAGATTCAAACTTTAGAGGCACGAAGTTTATTTTACTAACCTGGCCCACATTTTCAGCCCACGCGTAATGATAAATCAATTCGAATTCAGTGAACACAATTGTCAGGACGTTGTAAAGCTTTATACAGCGTTGCGTATTCTGTAGCAGAATAAAATATAAATAAACCATATTATCTACTCTCGTGTATACGAGGTAAGTATTTACACTGTTTAACTATAGTTTACCTACTTTACTGACCGAGACTTTATCCACAAGCAACTGTAGTAGACTTAAAATAGTGTGTGCTAACTAGTGCATTAAGTTTTAATAAATAAATAAATAACAAAGGTTATTAAAATAAGATTGTATGTTTATGAGCTCAGCCACATGCGAGGTTATTGAAAGCATCGCAACAAATGGTTTAATACATAGTTGATAGCAGTTACATTACTTTATCTCATATCATCTAAAATACAATTTTAAATAATACGTTACCCTAATTCATTACTCTGTATAAAATAAGATAAAAATGTGGAAAAAAATGTAATTTGTACTATAAAAGACCATTAAGGTACTCCCTCCTCGAGAGCATTCGCGTGTAAAATAACATTATAGATTTGACTTTGAGAATTAGCTTTTAGTTGCTTCCATAATGTCAGACAAAGCGGTTATTGTGTTGACTGCGGCAATATTAATTCCACATTATTATTTACGTAAAAAGACACAAAAGAAACGATATTGGTGTCAAAAATTATTTCAAAACCGACGAAAAACAGGCGGTTTGAATATTTTGGAAAGAATCAACCGAACGGGATGCGTTCTATGTTACAAGTTGTATCAAGATATTACACATTGTATAATTACAAGGTGCGCATTGTAATGTTCGTTGTTCTTATCCTTCACTGATGTCATGCTCAAAAATCTGGCTCCCTAGCCAAGTTGATAATCTGCATTCGCTAACGCTAGTAGAAAACTTCAAATGTACGGGAATGACGTCATCTCACCGCTCAGTCACGTGGTCACAACTAAAGAAATGGAGGCGTGGCCAACTCGAGGCGTTTAACGCAAGAGCAACGACTTGGCTAGGGAGGCCGTAACGTTACATTACACGCGAATACTCCCGGTAACACCTACCCGGTAATACCTTAATAGGTATTTTTGTAATGATGTTAACAGAGATCGGAGTAAGCAGAGTAAGCCTAGAGTAAATATTTATCTAAATTTCAAGGCGGGAAGACAGTGGATTAGAAAAAAAAAGCTTTTTAGAAATTCCGAGAAAATAATTGTGATGAAAATAATAATAGGTCTTTACCTATGAAATTGCCGTTCTGCAGTACTGGCCATTTCAAATCAAAATAATTTTTGTTTGGCTAAAAATTTTAATTGCAAATTAATTTTATTTTAAAACATGTTTTTTTTTTTCAAAAGTAGTCATTTGTTTATTATTAGTGTTACATTTTCATCACATTTCAATATTTTTCGTCATCATGGATACGTTAAAAATTCGAGTAATTATGGAATATGAGTACCGTCGTGGCAGCAACGCGGCAAAAGCGGCACGCAACATCAACGACGTTTACGGAGCTAACACTACAAACCACGCACCAAGCGTAGCTGTTGAAATTTCACCGGTTTTTAGCTTTATTACTAACCTATGTGTAGAACATGGCGTTTTTCCCGAAGACTTAAAACTCTCCGTAATAAAACCTTTACATAAAAAGGATGATCCTCAAATTATACACAACTACAGACCCATTGCTCTTCTTTCAATATTTTCCAAAATAATTGAAAAGGTTATTTATAACAGTATATACATGTTTCTTGAAAAAAATGGCATTTTAACTAAAGAGCAGTATGGTTTTAGAAAGTGTAAAAATATAAACATGGCCATTTATGAATTGATCAATGAAATTGTTACAAATATGGACCATAAAATACCTGTAACGGCCTTATTTATGGACATGACTAAAGCTTTCGATTTTGTTGACCATGGAATCCTTTTAAATAAACTGTATAAATATGGCATTAGAGGCAAAGTTTTAAACTTAATAAAGTCATACCTTACTGGCAGAAAACAGGTAACTAGTATTACGGCAATCGATGTTCAAACTAAAACTGAAATTAATTATCAATCGAGAGAGAGACAAATTTACTATGGCATGCCTCAGGGAAGTGTGCTTGGCCCTTTATTATTTTTGTGTTACATTAATGACCTTCCAAAAACCATACCACATCCAATGACCCTATTTGCTGATGATTGTACTATCGTATTTTCTGGTAAAAATAGTGACTCATATGAAAATGACATAAATAGTAGCTTAAGTCTAATTATTCAATGGCTAAATAATAAGAATTTACAGATTAATTTTAATAAAACACAAATAATGACATTTAAGCAGAGAACTAATCCTAAAATTCTTGACATTAAGTATGACCAAAATAAGATTATTAAAACGGAACGCACCAAATTTCTAGGAATTTGGCTAGACGAAAACATGACATGGAAAACACACATAGAGTTAATGATAAAAAAAATTCATCAATTTTGCTATGCTTTGCACAATTTGAATAAGGTTGCAAATCGTAATACTGTCCTTACTGCATATCATGCATATGTCTCCACAACTCTTCGTTACGGCATAATATTTTGGGGCAACTCTACCAACAGAGAAATGGCATTTAAAGCCCAAAAACAATGTCTTCGAGCCATATGTTTGTTAAAAACCACCGAAAGTTGCAAACCATTTTTCGTTAATTTAAAAATACTCACGCTTCCATCGCTCTATATTTATGAAATCTCAATATTTGTTAAGGAGAATCTATTTAAATTTGAAAAACTTAATACTAGACGTCACCAAAGCACACTAAAGTCAAAAAAACACAGTACTGCACTTTTCTCAAAAAGCTGTCTAGGCATGGGTCCAAAGATTTATAACAAATTACCAAGAACTTTAAAAAGCATGACCAACATAAGCCATTTTAAATCGCAGCTTAAGAAACTCCTGGTTGAAAAGGCTTACTACTCGATCAATGAGTTTTTAGATGATAGAAGCATAAAATAAAAATGTCCGATTCACTTATTATTCTATCTTATTTGCGACTTTAATTGTTTTGAACTAGACTTGTTCAGCATGTATTTTTTACGCCTAATTTGTACGCCTTGCAAGGTAAAACATAGTGATACAACACAATTTTTTATACCATGTACCATATTACCTATGTTTAACAAATAAATTACTTTGACTTTGACTTTGACTTTGACCTGTTATTGGTTTGCTCGCGTGCCATGAACCTCGCGGTCGTCCGAAGACTTTGGTCGACAATGACGAATTAAAGGCGATTGTGGAAGCTGATGATACACAATCTACGGCTGAATTAGCAGCAGCTTTCGACGTTAGCGTCAAAACAATATTGGTCCATTTGCGTCAAATTGGCAAGGTAAAAAAGCTTGACAAATGGGTGCCCCACGAACTCAATGATCGCCAGCGCGAAGTACGCGTCGAGACGTGCCTTGCACGGCTCAACAGACACACAAATGAAGGAATTTTGAACCGCATTGTTACCTGCGATGAAAAATGTATTCTGTTTGATAACCGCAAGCGCTCAGCAAGTTGGTTGGATCCTGGTTCAGCACCTAAACAACTCCCTAAACGAAAACTTACCCCTAGAAAAGTGATGGACTGTTTGGTGGTCTAGCGCCGGTGTGATTCATCACAGCTTCTTACCAAACGGGGTGAGCATTACTGCAGATGTGTACTGTGAAGAACTGAACACAATGATGGAGAAGCTGGCACATCTCCAACCAGCATTGGTCAATAGCTCGTCTCCGCTGCTCCTGCACGACAACGCGCGACCTCATACTGCACAGCAGACGGTCTCCAAGTTGCAAGAACTGGGGTTGGAAGCCCTCCGTCATCCGCCCTACTCACCAGACCTTGCGCCTACAGACTACTACTTTTTCCAGAATTTGGATAACTTCTTGGCGGGAAAAAAATTCAATACCCGAGAGGCAGTACAAAATGCCTTTGAAGAATTTGTTGCCTCCCGTCCAGCTGATTTCTTTAAGAAGGGCATCAATAAACTGCCACTGCGTTGGCAAAGATGCATTGATTGCATGGGTGATTACTTCGATTAATACAAATAAAAAAAACATGAAAAAAATTCGTTTAAATTTTTTCATACAAAACGGCAATTTCATAGGTAAAGACCTAATATATGGATTTTACAATGACTATTTTTTATTGAACTGTGAATACGTTGATGGCTAATAATTGATTAAAAATGGCATTCAGTGAATACTGAACACACGAGTACAATCTTTCCTTTAGATAATTATAAAAAAAATCGGAGTCTTAATTTCTAACGCTCTCAAGTTATTTTGTCTCTAGAAGTACCTACTATATTACAGTTTTTTCATGTAGGTACGGCTTCGTAGTAACGTAAATGAACTAAAATTGCTTTGTTGCGTGCATTTTAAAATCTAATATGTAATAAAATCGCCATTTTAAAATCCGGAGTTAATATGTCAATATTATTATTCCGGTTTTCCAGAGGATATGTTATCTTTTTCCAGAGAATTTGGGGTGTATACGGGGTCCCAATCAACATCTGTCGGGACCAAAGCCAACCTCACCTGCACGTGGTACACCCTGCTGAAAAACGAACGAGGCTATGGTGACCCACCAATCCGCACTAGACCAGCGTGGCGGGTTATGGTCCAAACCCCCCCAAATGACTAGTAATATAAGGCACAGGCCCCAAGTGCCCGGCGACTCCACCGGTTGTGCTGACGTGGACGGGCGTAGGCGCAACCCTGGGGTCAGGGGTGCTAAAAATCTCCGGGCGAGAACGTCTAACCGTCGACGACTGGACCTGGCAACGTTTAACGTACGCACACTCCGGTCCGACGAGAAGATCACCGAACTGGAGGAAGAGTTGAGCGGGTTACGATGGAGTATTGTGGGATTATCTGAAGTCCGAAGACAGAGGGAGGACACGATAGTCCTCAAATCCGGTAACCTGCTCTATTTCCGGGAAGGTGACCAGCAGTCCCAAGGTGGTGTCGGGTTTATTGTCCACAGGTCCCTCGTGAACAATGTGGTGAAAATCGAGAGTGTGTCGGCCAGGGTGGCGTACCTTATACTCAGAATATCATCAAGATATTCGCTGAAGCTCATACAGGTTTAAGCCCCGACCTCGGCACACCCCGACGACGAAGTGGAGTCCATGTATGAGGATATATCCAGAGTCATGCATGGCTCTAAGACTCACTTCACCGTGGTCATGGGGGATTTTAATGCGAAACTGGGCAAACGAGACGGTGATGAGCTGCGAGTGGGGCAATTTGGATTTAGACATCGGAACACCTACTGGCTAGTTTTATGGAGAAGGAGAGCCTCTACATGATGAACTCCTTCAGAAAACGTGAGCACAGGAAGTAGACGTGGCTAAGCCCTGATGGTGTAACTAAAAATGAGATTGACTTCATCATGTCGACGAAGAAGCAAACATTCAATGATGTCTCTGTGATCAATACGGTGAAAATCGGGAGTGATCACCGTATGGTAAGAGGCACATTAAATATCAATTTCAGGCTTGAAAGATCTCGACTGCTGAAGTCTACGCTCCGTCCTGCACAGTTCCAGATCCAAAACTCCGGGAGCTTTCAGCTCGAACTTCAAAATCGTTTCGAGTGCCTAGAAAGATCCGTGGACAAATATAATGATGGGTTCGTGGAAGCTGTCCATACACTCGGGTCGCAGGTCTTTATGACTCGTACAAGTAAGACCAAAAGGCTTACTGATCAAACTTTCGAGCTCATGAAGAAGAGGCGTGAAATAACTTTGCAGTCTTCAGATGACGTGTGCACGTACCACCGGCAGCTCAATAAACGGATCTCGAAGTCTCTGAAACGCGACCTTCGCAGATTTAATACCGAGAGGATTAAAGACGCGATTGAGCGGAATAAGGGCTCCAAAGTATTTGCACGGGATCTGTCTATTGGGCAGAGCCAGCTCACGAAACTGAAGACCGATGATGGCAGAGTTATATCCACCAAATCGGAGCTTCTGGGAGAGATCGCGGCTTTTTATGGACAGTTATACACGTCAGTCTCCAAACCCGATACAAATCTAGCAAACGACCCAAGAGCTAGATTGACTCGACACTACACTGAAGATATCCCGGACGTCAGCCTGTACGAGATTAGGATGGCTCTGAAGTAGTTGAAGAATAACAAGGCGTCGGGCGAGGACGAAATTACGGCTGAGCTCCTGAAGGCGGGTGGAAAACCGGTCCTAAAGGCCCTTCAGAAGTTATTCAATTCCGTCATACTCGAGGGAAAAACGCCGCAGGCATGGAGTAGAGGTGTGGTGGTTCTTTTCTTCAAGAAGGGTGACAATACCCTGCTTAAGAATTACAGGCCCATCTCACTTCTGAGCCATGTCTACAAGCTGTTTTCAAGGGTCATCACGAACCGTCTCGCGCGCAGGTTTGACGACTTCCAGCCTCCCGAACAAGCAGGATTCCGAAAAGGTTTCAGCACCGTAGACCACATTCATACGCTACGGCAGGTTATACAGAAGACCGAGGAGTATAACCTGCCTCTTTGCCTAGCGTTTGTGGACTACGAGAAAGCCTTTGATTCGATTGAGACTTGGGCGGTGCTGCAGTCTCTCCAACGGTGCCAAATTGACTATCGGTACATCGAGGTACAGAAGTGTTTGTACGAAAACGCCACTATGTCAGTCCGACTACAGGACCAGATCTCGAAACCTATCCTTTTGCAGCGGGGTGTGAGGCAGGGAGACGTCATTTCTCCGAAACTGTTCACCACCGCAATGGAAGATGTCTTCAAGGTTCTGGACTGGAATGGACTAGGCATTAATGTCAATGGCGAGTACATCACTCACCTTCGGTTTGCTAACGACATAGTAGTCATGGCTGAGACTATGGAGGAGCTCAGCACAATGCTCAATGACCTCAGTAGAGCTTCCGAAAGAGTGGGTCTTAAAATGAACATGGATAAAACCAAAATCATGATTAACAACCATGTAGCGCCCACTCCTATCAAGATTGGAGACTCTACACTCGAAGTTGTGGAAGATTACGTCTACCTCGGACAGACAGTCCAGTTGGGTAGGTCGAACTTCGAGAAAGAGGTCAACCGTCGAATCCAGCTCGGCTGGGCAGCATTCGCGATGTCTTCTCGTCCAACATACCACAGTGTCTCAAGACGAAAGTCTATGTTCAGTGCGTGTTGCCAGTGATGACTTATGGCTCCGAAACGTGGTCGCTCACAATGGGCCTCATCAGAAGGCTTAAAGTCACCCAAAGGGCAATGGAAAGGGCTATGCTCGGGGTTACCTTGCGTGATCGAATCGAAAATGAAGACATCCGCAGGATAACCAAGGTTGCCGACATAGCGCAAAGAATTGCCAAACTTAAGTGGCAATGGGCAGTGCACATTGCTCGCAGAACAGATGGCCGTTGGGGCCGAAAGGTTCTGGAGTGGCGACCGCATACCGGAATACTCAACGTTGGAAGGCCTCCAAGAAGGTGGTCTGACGACCTGGTGAAGGTTGCGGGAAGCCGATGGATGCGAGACGCGCAGGAGCGTTCGTTGTGGCGACGCTTGGGGGAGGCCTATGTCCAGCAGTGGACGTGTATCGGCTGAAATGATGATGATGATGATGATGTTATCCACATGCTCTATGAAATTAAGGTAAATATTTACATACTCTAGATTTTTATACTTATTCTAATCCTTAGTTATACATTCTTGGCAGTCGCTACGTACCATGTGCGTTATTACTTCGTGGTGATTTTTAAAAATGTCCATAGGGATATTGATATTTTTATCATAAAATCTGATCCACATAATTCGCCCGGCAACCGGTGGCATATTTTTTGGCATATCCGGATTCTCTTTTTCTTCATTGTACCTTATTAAATTAAAAGTGAAAAATGCTAATTAGTTTTGTGGCATACACACGATACGCTTTTTTTTTCACTCAATTACTTATGCAGATATAAAAGAGAGAGATCTCATCGTTATAGCGTCAAGTCGGCGCGTTTTACTCGAAACGAAAAATAAGACGTCGTGTTCATAAACAATCAAGTAAATTACGAATCCTAAATGCAGCGGAAAAATGGGGAAAACAAACAACTAAGATACCTTATTACCTGTCACGTAATGATTCTATTTCAGATGTGTATTTACTAATTAAGTCATAGTATTGATCCTCAAGGTACAAGCACTCTAATTTCAGTTTCTCAAATCGAGTCAAAAGATGCAGCGCTATTTCCGTTGTTGGGCATTTATTAACGCTCTAAAAAATATGTACACTTTGATTATTTTTAACCAAATTACCGAATGGATACTTGATTGGGATTTTGTACCTAGGTATTAATAAACATAAACAATTACTTTGACTAGGAGATAAACTCTGAAACATAAATAAAATAGTTAGGAAATATTAGGACGCAAAACAGTAAACCTTCTAACCTCGAAGATATTTTTTCAAGATTATAAAAACGTACGTAAGATACCAAGTTTGCGATTACCTTCAAGATGGAACTGTTTATATTAGGTTATTGTATCGATAACATTACAATACTTACATTGATCATAAAGTTTTCAAGTAACAACTCCTGATTAGCAACAGCGTCTTTATATATTTTGTAATCCTTATCAAAATCTGGACGCCTGTTAATAAAACAAAATTTAAAAAGTAGGTATCTATAGTTCAAGAGACCAAGAATAAAAAAAATTAAGTACTATAACCAAATTAATTGAAACTAACGAGATTTGTAAGAAATTCAGGCATATTGATAACTTTTGCTAGGTTCCTGGTAGCAAGACACAGTCTTGTCATGGGCTACTGGGATATTTAAATAACTATCTAACTATCTGATACATAGGTTCGTACATAAACCAAAAAAGTCAACAAATGAAAAATTTTCATTGTGTACACAGTTTATAGTAACGCATTTTAAAAAACGGTAATCTATCTATCTTCTCTATATTATAAAAATGAGCCCCGTTTTCCGTTGTCACGACATGGCATGAAAACGGCTTGACCGATTTGGCTGTTTTTTTTGTTGTGATTGTTATTGTGAGGAGAAGGTTCTTATGGAAAAAAAAAAATTAGGGTAGTGTAGGGTAGAGTAGAGTAGGGTAGAGTAGTAGGGTAGAGTAGGGTAGAGTAGGGTAGAGTAGGGTAGAGTAGGGTAGAGTAGGGAAGAGTAGGGTAGAGTAGGGTAGAGTAGGGTAGAGTAGGGTAGAGTAGGGTTTTTTTTTTAAGTTTTACGAGACACGCCACTCCCTGCCCTCAGCAGGGTCGTTGTATAACTTAATTTGTTTTTAGATCTGTAAATTTTGTCATTACTCATTTTGTTTATAATATATATTTCATGTCTTTAGTATTTCTTGTTCAATATGTAAATATATTCGTTATACTATTTCTTAATTATAATGTTAATGTTATTTAATCGTTTGTATTCATAATTTATGTAGATATATATAATATATAGTATTTATTCCATTCTTTATTACTTCTTTCTTTCCTCAAGGGTTGCGCAAACGCTTGGATAAACCAATATTTTGCGCTTGCTTGATGCCTTTCTTCTTTTTTCATCTATCCTTTCTTCCTTTTATAATTATTTTATTGTTTGTTTTATAATAAATATATGTATATTGTAATTCATGTTTAATATTTGTAAACTATTTGCATTATTTTTGTTATTTCTCATTTGTTTCTTTTTATAACGACCTCTGCTACTTCCTTAGCATATTTTAAAAATATATTTCTTGTTCTTCCTTCTGCCATGATTTCGTTTAAACTTTCTATGCTGATTGTCATACTCATTTCCTGCTCACTTTCATATCTTGCTCGACCGAAAATCGGGCAGTCGAGCAAGATATGCAGGGATGATTCCTCGACCCCAGGGGCGCAGACGCACGATGGGTCCTCCTTACACTTGAATCTGGTAAGATATTCGGAGAACCCACCGTTGTCGTGACACTATCCAGTACAACTTTTCTTATAATTTTGTACCCCTCGGTGGCGTCCGGAAAGAAGGCTTTGGTCGTCCCGGCAGTCGTCCCTGACCGATACCTCCGGTTCCATTCGCCAAGAGACTCTCGTCGGATTTGCCCCTTGACGAATGAAACCGGGCACTTATCGTAGTCAGGGGCGCGTTTCAGGGTGAGGGCAGCCATTTTGGCCAGACAGTCGGCGCGTTCGTTGCCCGCAAGCCCTGCGTGAGCCTTTAACCAGAACAAAGACACAGTTTTGCTCTGGTCAAAGGCCGACCGAAGGTTTTTGCGGGCCTCGACGGCCAGGGGATGCAGGGAGCCGTTGTTTACAACGGCATCCAGCGCGGATCTGGAATCGCTGTAAATTGCGAAGTTCTGCTGAGCACTCCGAACAATGTCTCCCGTGGCTCTGCATACGGCCAGGAGTTCCGCCTGATAGACGGTGCCGTAAGATGGCAGCTTAAGCTTGACGGCCTTGGTTTCGGCCGCGCCTTCCCAGTAAGATATTGCGGCCCCCACCTTGCCGTCAATCTTACTGCCATCTGTGTATAACTTAACGGCGAAGTCACTATTGGCGTTCAGCTCTTCTTCGTCTATCAGGTTCTTGAACTCCAGGTGCATATGCGTCGCCGGGTGTCCATTTTCGTTGTGCCTTGCTCTCCGCTCGACCTCCCTGCCCGCCAGATCCGGCCGGGGCACTCCCCTCTTAGCCTCGTACAGAGCGGCTGCTTCCTGTATACGGATGTCGAGTGGGAGTATCCCGGCGAGGAGACCGTGCGGTAGGCTTTGCAGAGCTTCTGCGCAAATCCGCGCTGGACAGCATTCAGTTGTTTTTTGACTCCTAGCTTCCCCACTGCTGGCGCCCAGGCGCTCGCCGCGTACATATTCACTGGTTCAATGACTGCATTATAGACGATTCTAATGACGTCTGCGTGGAGGCCCCAACTGATCTTGGTCGCCCTCGACAGCTGCCAGTATATGTTAACAACTTTTTTACATACGTTATGAATATGCTTGTTAAATGTCAGGCAGCTGTCGATGGTTAGGCCAAGGATTTTTATTTCCTTTGACATGCCAATACTGACCCCGCCCATGCTGAGGAGTGGTTCGTCATATTTTAGCTTTTAGCGTCACCACCATCGCTTGTGTTTTGTGGGGTGCAAACTTTAGCTTGTTTTTGACTCCCCACTCCCCAACATAAGCGAGGGCAGCATTGGCCTGTCTTTGAACCTCCAACGCAGTGTCTCCGTCGATAACCAGGACTATGTCGTCGGCGAACGCCTGGCAATAGATGCCCCTTGCAGTCAGCTCCTTCAGCAGTGGGTCGAGGATGAGGTTCCACAGAATGGGGCCTCCTATGGAGCCCTGGACACACCCCTTGGTTGTGCTTGTGGAGTGCGTCTCCCCACAATACCTCACCTCGACCTTCCTGTCCTGAAGATAGCTGCTGATTACCTTCCTAATGTTTCCGGGACAACCCTCCTCCCTTAGCCTAACCTTTATGGCCGGCCACCATGCGCTATCGAAGGCTCCCTCTATGTCCAATGAGATCATGGTCATCAGCTTTTTCTGGTTTAGCTTACCTCTTACGTGTCCCATTAGGTCATAGAGGGAGTCTTCGGTGCTTCTCTGCGGTACGAAACCATACTGGCGGGCGCTCATTTTAGGGAGAAGGTGCCACTTCAATCTCCCCACGATCATCTTTTCCAGTACCTTGCCTAGGACCGGGAGAAGGCCAATTGGCCTGTACGACTTCGGCTGGAAGTAGCTTTCCTTGGCGGGCTTTCGCAGGACGACGACAGTCGCCTCTTTCCAGGGCCTTGGGAAGTGGCCCAGCTGTAGGCACTTGTTGGCGATCGCCAGGAAAGTCCCTGGGTACTGCAAGACCACTCGCTCGCAGATATCTGCCGTGAAACCGTCAGCACCCGGGGCCTTCTTTGGGTTAAAGCTTTCTACGGGCACTCTCAGCTCCTGTTCCGTGAACGGGGGATCATGGTTGTCATCATGTTCCCCGCTCACGGACTCAGCTTGCCGTCGAGTGGCCTGGTGGTCAGCGTTATCCTCACTTACACGGTCCTCCGGGTAGAAAGTTTCAGCGAGCAGTCTCGTCGACTCCTTCAGGCTCAGGAACTTTCCATTTGATTTCAGGGGGACGTCTTCCACTCTTTTAGAAGTGCGACCGATCACCCTGTAAATGCCTTCCCAAAGCCCTTCCCTGTCCTTCCAGCTTTTGGTCTGAGCTTCCCTGGTCCTGGCAAAGTACTCGGTTTTCTTTTGCAGGTACTCATCTATCACCCCGGCCTTTCGGGAGGGGGCCGCGCAGCGTATACGCCTCTTCCTGGTGGCGACTTCCCTCTTCAGGGTGGCTAACTCTTCGGACCACCACGGTAAGGTGAGTTTTGTGTGTGTTTTAATGCGTGGGATGTGTTCGGTGCATGCTTTGTGTATATTGTTTGTGAATGTGTTTACTGTGTGTTCAAGTTGTAGAGTGTTAGTGATTGTTGTAACTTCCGACGGGCTGATAGAGTGTTCTGCGTTTAACTGGGCCAGTTTCTCACAAAACTGGGTCCAGTTCGCCTTCTTCGTATTATACAGCCTCGTCGTCCGCTGTGTGTGTGTGTTCTCACCTCTCTTCAGCTTTACGTTGAAGGTTATGCCGTTGTGGTCAGAGTTCATTAGGCTCTGATCCACCTTCCAGTCGCCCACCAGGTCGAGTATATCAGTCGTGCACGCGGTTATGTTGACGTGGCTAAGTATACGTCCTCCCCCCCCCCCAAACGGTTTTGAAGGTCGGAGTGTCACCGACATTGAGTACCTGCATACCCATTTGGTCGAGAGCGCCCACCAGATTTTCTCCCCTGGAGTCCGTTCCCCCACTGCCCCACCAAACGCTCTTGGCGTTCGAGTCCCCCCCGAAAAGAAGCCTCGCCGGGTACGCCGCCGCAATCTTTCTGAGCCACTCCAGGTATGGCTCTATGGGCGTGTCTGGCTCAAAGTAGGAGGCCAGCGTGATCTCCCAGGCAGCCGTGCGGATTTTCACAACCACGATGTTGTCGGTCGTGAAATCAGGGCACTGTATGACCTCAATGTCTGGGCTGAAGATGGAAATTGCTGCCTTGACAGTGCCCCCCGGACGGCCGCCGTTTTGGTAGATTCTGGCCCCCCTGTACGACTTTTGAGTTCCGACTCCGCCCACATACGACTCCTGGAGCAGTGCAATTGCGACTTTGCGTTTGGCAGCCTCCAGCATGAGCTCATCCGTAGCCAGTCGCATTCTTTGCAGGTTGGCCTGGACGAACCCATGCCTCTTAGACCCTTCACTGGGGAGTACTCCTGCCATATTGATCGCCGTGGCGCCCTTAGCAGTACGCGACGGTGGATCGCGCTATTGCGTCCCACCGTCTGCGTAACGGACAGTCCGAGCTGAAACCATTGTGGTTCAGGTTGTCATGGCCCGCTCTCTTGCAATTGCAGCATTTGGGGGGCTCCCCAGCCAGACGCGATGGGCAATCAGCTCTCAGGTGAGCGTCGCCGCAGTGCGAGCAGAGGTCATCCTTCCCGGTGCAATGCTTCCGGCCATGGCCGAACCCAAGGCATTTCGTGCACTGCACTAGTGGGGTCTGGTCGAAAACCTTCACCCTTTGTAAGTCAATGTGTGCACGACCTGCCCCGGTCAAGGCCTGCCACACCGGGGGGAGACCTGTAACACCACGTGGCTTTCGTGTGGGTTTCGTGCTCGCCTGCGGTATTTTACGGCGACTCTCACCTCTTCTTTTTTGAGCTCGCCCAGAAGGTGTTGATTCGGCTTCAGGATCGCTCTGATGATGTCGTCGTCGGTGTTATAAGATAAAACATCCGCCAACATCACCAGAGGATCCCTATTAACAGCCTCCTCAACCTTTAGTCCGGATGCGGAGCCCCCCAGTCTGCTCCGTACCAAGTCCAGTTCTTGGCGAGTTTGACAAACTATAACCACTTTTTGGTCTCTTGCCTTTCGCACCTTGTCAACCCGGATGCCCGTCTCGCTGGCGTCCACGACGATCCTAATTTTTTCCACGACGGCGGCACTAGAGTCAGTTGAGTTATCTGAGCCAACTATAATTGAGTGCAGCGGCCGCGGCGGCACGAACTGCTTACTCGCCACAACGCTCGCGTAGCTCTGATGTAGAGAGATGCTCTCTGGGTAGAGTAGGGTAGAGTAGGGTAGAGTAGGGTAGAGTAGGGTAGAGTAGGGTAGAGTAGGGTAGAGTAGGGTAAAGTAGGGTAGAGTAGGGTAGAGTAGAGTAGAGTAGGGTAGAGTAGGGTAGAGTAGGGTAGAGTAGGGTAGAGTAGGGTAGAGTAGGGTAGAGTAGGGTAGAGTAGGGTAGAGTAGGGTAGAGTAGTGTAGAGTAGGGTAGAGTAGTGTAGAGTAGGGTAGAGTAGAGTAGGGTAGGGTAGAGTAGGGTAGAGTTGGGTATAGTAGGGTGGAGTAGGGAAGAGCGGGAGCGAAGCCGCGCGGGCAAAAGCTAGTTTTATAGATATGAATTAGTGTACATAAAACTTCATACTACCTATAGGAGTAATTTTTCTGCTTCAAGTAGTAATAATGAATGAAAATTTGCCATCAACAACAATAATACCGAATCTTTGTGAGATTCGGTATCAGTTATGAGCATAGTTGTATGAAAAACAGTGAAAATGTGAGTCATGATGCACCACCTTAAGAGCTGCCTAGCTATCTGAGTAAATCAGAATTAATTGATTTACGTAGTTTCGTTGACGGTTGGCTTCCGCACATTTTATAATAGCGTATACCTCCGCTTGGAATATGGTGGCATGTTTACCCAGATTCAAGCTTTTGCTGAATTTCGGGCTAATGCTAAATATTCCACATCCTACATTCTCACCCATTTTGGATCCGTCTGTAAACTAGATCAGGCTTCCGGCCTTGCAAGTAATGAGGTTGCTTGACCAATCCTCTCTGCTCGGCAGTTCCACTGTGTAATTCCTTGTGAAGTTACACTGTGGAAGCATGACGTCTGTTGTCATAGCTATTTGATCATGTTCAAGTACTGATTCGTGTAGCGATCTCAGTGGTTGAGAGCGCCAGTTTACTTTGCCAGTGCTGTTTATTCTACACATGCCCGCTTTCGCCTCCTTCCCAATGAATAGATGAAGTGGTGGAAGGTTAAGCAGGGCATTTAGAGCAGCTTCTGGGGTTGTAGACATGACCCCTGTTGATATGATGCATGCAAGTCTCTGCAAACCATTAAATTTGTTAATGACTGTCACTTGGGATGTTTTAATCCACCATACTACTACGCAGGCATACGTTATTCGTATGCGGCCTGACTATGGCGGTGTACAACCACAGGGCGATTTTAGGGTTTAGGCCCCATTTCGTCCCTGCTAAGCGACAGCATATTCCTAAAGCTATTTTAGGCTTTTGAATCACATTATTAATGTGATTGTTCCAGGTCAGTCTCTGTTCGATAGTTACACCCAGGTACTTGACCTCACTGGAGAATGGTATGCGAGTCCCCTTTACAGCGTTACAAGTCCAACTTTCGCTTCCTAGTAAAGAGGACTATTGTTGTTGTTTTACTCGGGTTAACCGATAAATTGTTCTCTGTGCACCATGTGTTAATAACGTTCAGAGATCTTTGCAATATAGATGATACCGTGCTGTAGCAGGAGCCGATAACACAAGCCACCACATCGTCAGCCTAGTTGTGTACATCTAAGTCTCTTTTAAAGGCTTCAACCAGCAATTGGTCAACAACGAGTAGCCATAGAAGTGGCGATATGCATATATAGCATGAATTCGATCCAACGAGTAGTTGTCTCGTCAATCCCTTTCGCCTTCATTCCCTTGGAAAGGGCGTCTATGGTGACGTTGTCGAAAGCTCCTTCAATATCAAGGAAAGCACATAGGGCTATCTGTTTATCTTCCAAAGCCCTTTCGATCCTGTCTGTTAGTTCTAACAGAGCAGTTTCTGTGGATTTTCCTTTTTGGTAAGCATGTTGCTTCGAATGCAGAGGATTAGCCCTTAAGGTGGTGCATCATGACTCACATTTTCACTGTTTTTCATACAACCGCTCATAACTGATTATGACGTTATTACACATTTTTCTATACTATAATATTATAAAGAGGTAAAATTTGTAAGTTTGTAAGTTTGTAAGTTTGTATGTAGGGGGTAATCTCTGGAACTGATAATCCAATTCTAAAATTTTTTTTACTGGCAGAAAGCTACATTATTCCTGAGTGCTATAGGCTATAAATTGTTTCTATAGCATGTATATTAACCGAGCTATCACAACTTTTGTCTAGCAAGTCGGAAAAAAATACCTCATAAAATAGAATTATTTGCGTGCGCTGCCTAAACAGTTGCTTAAAATTAAAAACAATGTATGGCTACCTGGTTCGTCTTAATTATTTCTACAAAAAAGTCCGCGGTACCATATCTCTACCTTTTATATTTCATCTTTTATACTTCTTTTATTGCATTAAAAATATTTTTTTTTCGGCATACTTATGTTGATTATTTGAGCAACAAAATATTAATTCTTATGACAATAAATTATTTCAGTATCACAAAAACATTATACAGATAAGATTTGCCATTTACAGCATAGCAATTGGTCATACAGTTTCGAAGATAATATAAAATTACTAAAACGCAAAATGCCCCTAGCGTAACTTTCATTGTGCAGACGTTTTACCTATTTTTTTTTTATGGTGGGTAAAAATCATCTTATGACAACCCCCGCCCTTGGGTGGAGCGAGAGATAGTGTCAGACTCTTACTGACTAAAAACCCACCCCGTTCCTTCTAGCCTTCAAACCAGGGCACGAGTTCCCTTTCGGATAACCCTGGACCCGGTAGGCTTCGACCCAGCTGGGCCTCTGCTGTTGCTGACAACTTCTTGAGGCGCGCGGGAACAGTGCGCGCCGTTGACGTCTTGGGCTCGGTCCATTACCGGACGATCGGACAGCAAGCTACCCATGGCTCGCCGTCCGCGAGCCCGCGTCTACGGTGGCCGGAAATCGGGATCGGAATCCCGGCGGCGGCGGCGGGGGCGCCGTTGCCTGATGTGGTCTGCCTCCGCCTTTGCTAGCATTACTGCTTCGCAGAAGGAGGCGACCGCCTGCCATTCCTCCTCGCTAAGGACCATGGCCTCAACCAGAGCCCGCCGCGAGAGGTGTCCGCCGCCGATCGCCCCCACGAGGGCACGGCGATGCTCTGCCCAGGCAGGGCACACCTCGACTGTGTGCTCCACCGTGTCCTCCGGGCGTTCCGCACAGTGGCGACACTCGGGCGTCTCTTCCGCTTTAATTCGATGCAGGAACCTCCCGAACTTGCCATGTTCGGTGAGGACCTGTGTCATGCGGAAGGTAAGGACGCCGTGAGGCCTTTCCAGCCACGCCTCAAAGAGGGGACTTACCGCCATAATTGTGGCGTGCCCAACGTTTCACCTTTTTGCCCATAGATGGCGTTCTGCAATTACGTAATTTTTCTGAATCGCGGTGTTAAGACTTTCTGTGGGATTGATGACCCTCTCGAATTATTATGCCCACGTTGTCGTTAGTTGGAGTTCTTGTCAGTTGCTTATTGGTTTTGGTTGTTTCGTTCGTATGGTTGTTGTTGTTGATAGATACCTCATAATCGAAAATATCGTAATTTCGTTGTACGTTTTTGTATGTTCGTAGTTTCGTACTTCGTTCTATCGTAATAATCGATACGAGTTATTCGATATTACGATTGTTTTGTTTTGTAAAGGCGGACGGTGTTCGAGTCGCTCTCCTTTTGTTCATAATTGTTTTCAAGTCTGTGCGTAGTTTGTTGAGAGCATGTCTAAAAGGAAATCTCAACTGTCCCGGCAGACATCACAGACAAGAGCCGCTCGAGTATGCCGTACGGAAGAATCTGCCCCTGAAAATGAGCAGCGCCTCTCGAGAAATAGAGAATATATTTCGCAAGCACGCGCTAGAGAATCTAGCTCCGAGCGCTCACAGCGCCTCGCTAGCCAAAATGTGAGGACATCGCGGGCCCGAGCTCGAGGAACTAGCGCTGAACGTGCGCACCGTCTATCCGAGTTAAGGCAGCATGTCTCTGAGACAAGGGATAGGGAGACTAGCGCTAAACGCTCGCGGCGGCTTGGTAGGCAAAATGTCATAACATCGCAGGCCCGTGCTCGGGAATCTAGCGCTGAACGTGCGCAGCGTCTATCTCATTTAAGGCAGCATGTCTCTGAGACAAGGGATAGGGAGACTAGCGCTGAGCGCTCGCAGCGGCTCGCTAGGCAAAATGCCATAACATCACAGGCCCGTGCTCAGGAATCTAGCGCTGAACGTGCGCATCGTCTAATCGAGTGTAATCTTATTTTAAAACAAGAAATTTTCCGCGGACGAAGTCGCGGGCAGAAGCTAGTCATTAGATATTTTGAAAACACAGTATCTTGTGGATATTATCTAGGTTTCTAAAGAAACCAATTTCTAAATTTGTGCAAAACTAATCCAGTAAAAACCTCTGAAAATGTCCTATTTTGTATGAACGTTGACACTTCATAATTTGCCTAAAAATTAAAAAGTCAAAAAAGTAATCCTCTAGAGACCTTGCAAATTTTACTAAGATTCTAAATGACGACAACTTTTTCCAAAAACTTTTAAGGGTTTAAAAAAAACAGCTATGTCCTGGAGCAAGTTTTGTGAAATTTTCGAGTAAATCTCGGAATTACCGAATACTAACAGAGTTTCCAGGCGTTATCTCTCTTTTTTTGCGTTGCCTTTTCGTCAAACATCGCGTTGGATTGCATTAAATGAAGTAACAAGCTTTTAAACCATTTTCGATGTTTACGATAAGCGAGTGGAGAAGGACCCTCTTAATGGTCCATCACTGATGCATTCGTCAATAACCTTGAGGTAAGGCTTGTTGGTCTGAAAGACTTTGGTTGAGAGTAGTCTTTGTAGCCTTTGGGAAAAAACAGACTAACAAAGTCCATTTCGTATATATCCCTAAGCAAATAAAAAAAATAAAAATTCGGTATAGTAATTGTTGATTATTATATTTGATTAATACTATTTACTACGTTAATTTACCTATGAAACTACGTCTTTACCTATGAAATTGCCGTTTTGTATGAAAAAATTTAAACGAATTTTTTTCATGTATTTTTTATTTGTATTAATCGAAGTAATCACCCATGCAATCAATGCATCTTTGCCAACGCAGTGGCAGTTTATTGATGCCCTTCTTAAAGAAATCAGCTGGACGGGAGGCAACAAATTCTTCAAAGGCATTTTGTACTGCCTCTCGGGTATTGAATTTTTTTCCCGCCAAGAAGTTATCCAAATTCTGGAAAAAGTATTGTCTGTAGGCGCAAGGTCTGGTGAGTAGGGCGGATGACGGAGAGCTTCCAACCCCAGTTCTTGCAACTTGGAGACCGTCTGCTGTGCAGTATGAGGTCGCGCGTTGTCGTGCAGGAGCAGCGGAGACGAGCGATTAACCAATGCTGGTTGGAGATGTGCCAGCTTCTCCATCATTGTGTTCAGTTCTTCACAGTACACATCTGCAGTAATGCTCACCCCGTTTGGTAAGAAGCTGTGATGAATCACACCGGCGCTAGACCACCAAACAGTGTCCATCACTTTTCTAGGGGTAAGTTTTCGTTTAGGGCATTGTTTAGGTATTGAACCAGGATCCAACCAACTTGCTGTGCGCTTGCGGTTATCAAACAGAATCCATTTTTCATCGCAGGTAACAATGCGGTTCAAAATTCCTTCATTTGTGTGTCTGTTGAGCAGTGCAAGGCACGTCTCGACGCGTACTTCGCGCTGGCGATCATTGAGTTCAAGGTAAAAAAGCTTGACAAATGGGTGCCCCATTTGTCAAGCTTTTTTACCTTGCCAATTTGACGCAAATGGACCAATATTGTTTTGACGCTAACGTCGAAAGCTGCTGCTAATTCAGCCGTAGATTGTGTATCATCAACTTCCACAATCGCCTTTAATTCGTCATTGTCGACCAAAGTCTTCGGACGACCACGAGGTTCATGGCACGCGAGCAAACCAATAACAGGTGGTGCGTTGGTTTGTAGTGTTAGCTCCGTAGACGTCGTTGATGTTGCGTGCCGCTTTTGCCGCGTTGCTGCCACGACGGTACTCATATTCCATAATTACTCGAATTTTTAACGTATCCATGATGACGAAAAAGATTGAAATGCGATGAAAATGTAACACTAATCAATAAACAGATGACTACTTTTGGAAAAAAAACCATGTTTTAAAATAAAATTAATTTGCAATTAGAATTCTTAGCCAAACAAAAATTATTTTGATTTGAAATGGCCAGTACTGCAGAACGGCAATTTCATAGGTACAGACCTATTATAACTTTATTAATGAACGTTCTTATCTGCCTATCATTTATACCGTATACCTATACTCATATATGTACCAACTAATTTAAAAAGATTTTAGAATTAGATTGAGAATAAACTTTTAAATTTAACTGAATTGCGTTTTATTATATTTTGACTTACCACTTTTGCACTTGACTGTATCCACCAGTAGCTTTAAACATTGGTGTTTTTTTTATTTCTATGTGGGCCTAATCGACCACCAAAAATACAGAAAATAAATTGTGTGGTCGTATGGGCCCGCGGGATCAACATCGAGCGGGCCCAAACGACTACAGACCCTTACACAGTAGTCAAAATTTTTGACTTCGATAAATTAAATATTAAAAAAGCAAGATGAATTTTACAATTTACACAGTCTGTGTACAACTGAACAAAATCTGTGAATTTGAAAAAAGTGTGACAAAATCTGTGTATTAAAAGACCAACCTGTGATCTAAACCATCATAGGTTTTTGTCGAAATAGTTTTAAAAAGCTTATTGAAAACGGATGCGTATTCTTCAATTCCTTCCAAGGTTGTTTTGTTCAAAACATAATAAGTTATATATGTTTTGAATAAGTCCATAATCTGTGGAAAACAGAAAGCTAAATTTATTATTCAGGTCAATATAGTCACAATCATAGTCATACAAATATCGGATTGATCTATTAGTACTTATTAGTAGGTAATTGTGATATATCCTATATTATATAGGTCACACGAAATTTCGGTTTTCTAATTCCAAATTTCAGTTACAGCAATTAATCTCAGCGAAGGCTAGCTATGGCTAGCAAAGTTAAAGTTTAGTAGTTAGTAGTAGTTATATATGTATTAACTACTATTCTACAAGTTAACATACTTTTCACTAGAGTATCACGCCGATAATTTAGACTCCTGCAGATACTATAGATGGATGAAGAGAAGGAGGGATGCCAAAAAAAATATGGATGGATTGTGTGAGGAGTGATTATGAAATAAGAGGGAGTTAGTGATAATGTGACTGGGTGACAGGACAGAAAGAAAGAAAAATATAAAAACTCAATATCATTTTGACACTTTTTGTCCGACTTGGAAAATGTACCGAGCCCAGTACCACTAGCAAAGTTGCTAATCTGCAATATTTAACGCTAGTAAAAAGCTTCAATGTACGGAAATGACGCCATCTCAATGCTCAGTCTCGTGGTCAGAACGAAAGAATTCGGGATGTGATCAACTCTCAAGCGTTCGACGCAAGCGAAACTTTTGTAACTTGGCTAGGGGGGCAGGACCCCAAGCAGTCGCGCTTGCGACGGCGAGACCTTCAAGGTTAGGGTAGTATTTAGATTCAAAGGTACATACTTTAATTATCCTTCTCCTGAAAGTTTCGAATTTCCCAAATATGTACATTTCAGAGCAATCAAAAGGTCTTTCATCAGCCGCCTCCTTCATTTCTCTCTGAGTCTCTTCATAGCACTCTCGATAAAAGTTGTATAGACTTAAGCACAGCTGTAAAATTAGAACGTTGTCTATTATTATTTAGTAAAAACTGACAGCGTTTAGGGGCAAAACTTCTCCAAGTTGTTGCAGTAATGAGGAAATCGAATATGCGTGATATTCGCTCAACCTACTATTGCCAATACTTCTTCTTTTTAGCGTATCAGTCAAAACCAGCCAGATTCCTTGCCCAGCCCAGTATTCATTTATTACCTAATGCCAATACTGTAGATATAATTATAATCTATAGGTATATTCATGATGTTCATGTATGTTCATGATTTATTGTCATTGAGTAGGTATTATAGGTAAACAGGTATAAGAAAAACAAAATTGCCAAAAAAAGTAACGACACGTTAGATTCGATGCTCTTAAATCCCTCAAATGAAAATGCAAAAAAGCAAATCCTTACTTTGGCTTTATGTATAAAATTAAGCTTGTCTTGGTTCCAAATGTTCTTTTTGCCATTATTGGTTAGGTAATCCATGCACATGTTAAGAATCTGATTGGTTACTTTGACCAGCAACGTAGATATCTGCTTTGTAGTGTTGTAGTATCGTGACGTCGCAAATATCATACGAATGGTGTACAATAATCCCGGGATGAACTGCTGTGTTGTGGAAGGATCGCATCTGTAGACAATATACTCGTATCATTCGTTAGACTACGGTCATCCGTCAAGTTCTCCACACGGTTTAAATAAAATACTGTTTAAAACATCTCTCTCTGTTATGCATAACATTACTACATGTTTACCTGTACAATGGCTCGCAATATTTCTCTAAAGCATACAAATATTTCACATTATCAAAAGCTTCATTGTAATAATCAGTAACCATATTATCCAGCTGTCGCCATTTCTAACAAAAAAAAACATAATTTTAGTATCTGACATAATCTATATACGTATATACAAGGAGAAACTAACTGAATGACATATCAACGCACAGCCGAAACTACTGGGACCAGCGGTGCTATTCTCTCAGAAAACACCTTGAGTGCAGCTGTAAAATTCAGACAACAACTCGCATTTCACTTCGATACTCACTCTCACTTCACATAAGGTTCAAAACGACCTTGATTTTGCATTCTGTAAGCATCACCTAGGCACTTGCGAAGTGAAGTGAGCTCCGAAGCGACCAATACTGTACTAGTGATTACCACACTCAACTAAATGTAAGTTGAGATTTATCGGTTTTTTATTTTACCAGTTTTTGACACAGAATTTTAGCTATTATGGATGTTTAAACTAAAATATCTTATTTAAAGGAATTTGAGGCAGCTAATAAGTAAAAAAAAACAGAAAACTCTAAGTTCGTGCCGTGAATATAATCTATGCTTACCTTACTAAAAAAAATGACTGACAGATAATATCATTAGTAATCTGTGGACAATATTTATGCGTTGAAGTTGTATAATGCGTAGTGCGTTGTATTGTTTTGTTTAGTTTACGTTTTGTTTGTTTTTTGATCGTTCAGTGCCAAAAATAATTGTGAAATAATCATGAAGTAGTTTTATATTTCTGGTTGTAAAGTTCAAAAATAATATTAATAAAAGAAGTGTTTATTTTGTTTTCTAAAACAACAACAACGTTTCAGTCCAAATGAAACACGTTCCGTTCAAGTTTATGCCTAAACAGTATAAGTGGCACTATCAAAACATACAAACAGTGGACTAAGGTTAGCAGTGCTTTTTTATATGTTAGAACCACTTAACATTCCTTAAAGCAAACCACTTAAAATGTGCGACGAATCTTGGTTTAAAGTGTGTTTAAAAACTTTATTTAAACACTATTTAACTATGATTTCTTCTATTTTCACTCGTAAAATAGATGCTTTTAATTTGACACTTTGAATCGGGTTCGAGTACGAAGTGAGCGTCGAAGTGACGGCGGAATTACCTTATAGAATGCCACTTCTTACGTCATCTCATACTTTATCTGTCAAAATTCCGCGGTCAATTTAGTTCAACTCGCAAACACGCTCGCAAGAGCAGCGCTAGTGTAGATTCGAATTATCAACCGAGTTTCAGAATGCCAATCAAGAAACTCACGGGGGATTCAGATGCGAAGTTTAGAATGAAGTCTTACAGAATCGCACTCCAGAGCTGGCCGCAGCGACGACTCGAGAGCGCAAAGCATAGAATTAAAAACCCAATGTATAGGTGTATTGAATATTTAATCCATTGTACCTATTTGGATTCCGTCACTGCGGCCAGCGCTGCGCTCAAGGCTGTTTTCTTTAGAGAATAGCACACCAGGAAATTTTTTTTTTTTAAACAAAGTTTCCTTTTATGATGTAGGTGAGCACTAAAAAATTTTACCTTTTTACCGACTTCCCAAAAAGGAGGAGATACTACGTTCGGCTGTTTTTTTTTTTTGTATGTTTGTTCATCGAATACTCCGCCAAATGTCGACGGATTTTCAAAATTCTTTTTTTATTCAAAAGAAAATAGTTCTGAGGTGGTCCCCATTGTCACCAAATTAGGATCTGATGATGGAATCTTGGAGAAATCGAAGGCAACCTTCAAATTTTATAGGCTCACTTATTATTTTTCGCATATTTTATGAAATATCTTGTGTATTTGCGTATGGTCATCACCATCTCAGGTAGCTGGGCTGATGATGGAAGATACAACTCCTTAACAGTAAGAAGTTAATCGAACAGGCAAGGACTAGTTTAGTAAATTGTTTTGATGTTTGATAGGGCATTTGCCACATTCGGTCTCATGATCATCAAGTCATGACCTGATGCTGCAGTCAGGATAGTCTGCAGAGTACCTAAGTCCTCGACAACTAACAACAGATATATCGAGTTTAGGTTCATTGAAAAGGGCTCGATGTGTGGATAAACGTACTGCTAATAAAGAACACCGAAGTACATAGAGACCTGATGAAGTCAGGAGCATCAGAAAAAGTACAAACCTTGAAATTACAACACCGTAGTCGTGTTTGGGCTCATTTTAAACAGGATTAAATTTTAAGTTCAATGCAATGTTGACATAAGTCTGGCCTGATGCTACAGCCGGGATTATCAGCATCTAGTATAATGACTGATTGAAAGAAGAGGGGGAGAGGATATATCGAACTGATCTGATGATGAAGCCGAAAGGTAAATTAATGTAATCTAACCGTGTTTGGGATTATTAGAACCGTTATGAGATGCGCTCTGACTATAAGGTATTTAAGTTTGACTAAGGGCTACTTTGTAGTGGTGATAACTAAAAAAACACTGAAAAGTACCAAATAACTTTAATTTTGGAAGTTGGTGTTAATAACGAACCGAACGGCCACTGCAAATTAAACAGGCACCAATTTCACATGAAACTGAGTGACACTGATGTTTGCCGGTACTGTAATCAGGAGAGGGAGACGCCTAAGCACCTATTGTGTGAATGCGGGCCCCTTATCCACAAACGGAGTATCCATCTGGGCCGACACATTATTCGCCCGGAGGAAATTAAAACTCTTAAAACTAGGAGTATTCTAGACTTCCGTGAAGCCTCCCGGCTAAAAGAGTTACTGTAACAAGGTGGCGAGTCACAATAGATCTTTTAGGTCGCAGTGACTACATCTCCTACACTACGGGAGATGCATAGCCCCTTATCTTCAAAACAATAATAATAATAAATAACGAAGAGACTAAACTATTATAGAAACACCGACTTCCAAAATTAAAGTTATTTGGTATTTTTCAGTGTGTTTTTAACATTGAAGTCGATTATATATTTTTTGTAAAAATTTTTTTTTTAACTAACGATAACTGTAACGCAGGTCTTGATACAACTCAATTTTATATTTTGAGAGATTATAATAACTCAATGAATTGTTCATAGAAAAAGTCATATTATTATACCCAATAACAAAATTGTTGAATATTGATAAATTCAACAAAACTTCATAACTTATCCGTGTCTCAAACTTCCAATCTGTATGTCATTCATGCAACCAACAGAAAACCGATAGGCTAGCAGCTCATGTCTATGCTCAAGACTGAATCTTTGACTCGACAAATGCATCATTGCCAAAGATCCCTTTGGCTCGTTTCAGAATCTACTCGGGGCAAATAACAATTTACCTAATGATTCAATATTATACCAAATTCCCAAGTCATTTGACTTTTTAGACAGACTATACCCTATTTTTAGTTTTTACCTTTAAAAGTTTCGATTTTGCGCGTATTAATGTATGTATGTACATCGCTGTAGGTTCACTCTTGATATGTTCAATTATCGACGTGAACGTGGTGAGCTGACGGCGCCAGTGATCCAGCTCGGCTAGTGGCCCAATGTTAGAAGGTTCACGACGCAGCTGCTGACTCTGCACTAACACCTGCGACAAAATAAAATATTAAAACTAACTGAATGACTTTCACGTCGGTATACCGAAAACCGATATTTCTTTACCATTGTTATCTGCTTGATCCACTGTTTTACATAAGAACAAATTTCTTCCAACACATGAGTTTTTGTTATAGCAGCTTTCATTTTGTCTTCGTCACTTAACTCATCCTCGTACAGCAATAAATCGATTTTAAATCTAGTACAGCAGTCTAAATCTATTTTTGTTTCTAAAATGGAATATGTAAAGTGAAAAAAATTTCGAACATAGAACACATTTATACAACATTTATATAAATAGATCTATGTTCAAAATACTCTGATTAAAAAATTAACTAATTAAATTTATTTTTAAATGTAACCTAAACATAACGTTATGTAAATCCACTCCACTCCTAAGTCTACTTAATTCTAACATGTGGATAAGATTTTAAATTACACTTACACTGTTAACTTTATATATTAACGATTGGAAAACTTAACTGCTTGTTTTTCCAAAGAAATAAATAAATATAATTCATATATGTACCTACCATCCAAATATCAAAATAATATGTGAATGCTAAAAGCTAGTTCTAAGTAGACTTTGTGTCCACGCTATTTGGCAAACTAAGTAGGTACCATAAATCAGGATACATCAAGCTATAAATATTCAGAGGTCAACTTATACTAAAAATGTAAAAATCAATATATCATGGTAGTATACACATGAATAGTATATTTTACTTACTTGCAAGATAGTCAACAAAAAGCGCAAACTTGGAAACAATAGTAATGGTGTACTCATGAATAGTATATTTTACTTACTTGCAAGATAGTCAACAAAAAGCACAAACTTGGAAACAATAGTAATGGTGTACTCATGAATAGTATATTTTACTTACTTGCAAGATAGTCAACAAAAAGCGCAAACTTGGAAACAATAGTAATGGTGTACTCATGAATAGTATATTTTACTTACTTGCAAGATAGTCAACAAAAAGCACAAACTTGGAAACAATAGTAATGGTGTACTCATGAATAGTATATTTTACTTACTTGCAAGATAGTCAACAAAAAGCACAAACTTGGAAACAATAGTAATGGTGTACTCATGAATAGTATATTTTACTTACTTGCAAGATAGTCAACAAAAAGCGCAAACTTGGAAACAATAGTAATGGTGTACTCATGAATAGTATATTTTACTTACTTGCAAGATAGTCAACAAAAAGCACAAACTTGGAAACAATAGTAATGGTGTACTCATGAATAGTATATTTTACTTACTTGCAAGATAGTCAACAAAAAGCACAAACTTGGAAACATATCTCTTTATTATATCAGAGCTATGAGGATTGGGCGGATTAATATCTCCCCAACCACGGCACATCTTAAGCGCCGGTATGTAGACACGTTGCATGGTTTTGCATATACCTGATACAACATTATCAGTTTCCTGGTTTATATCAAAAAATACGAAGAAATAGTCCTGAAATTGTCAAGTATAAATTATTATATCGATGGCACCAGAAGTCACAAAGTACTTAACCCTTCAGATACCGTCAATTAGAGACACAATAGTAAGACAATAGATGCGCGGCCACCGGTGGTCGCTTGGGGATTCATGAATTAATTGAGTCGGGAATCCATAAATCAATTCCTAAAGCGGTTCCAGCTATAATAATATTAATTACTAGCTTCTGCCAGCGACTTCGTACGCGGATCCTGTTGTTTATGCCAGCGGCAACGGGGTCGTCAAAATCAAAGATCTGAAACGTCTGATGTCGAACTCTAAGAGCCCGGGGACTGGAAAACAACGTGATGCGCGAGACGATTCGAGACGTTCCAGATCTCTCCCTTCCACTTACGCGCGTGACAGTGTGCAAACACCTTAGACATGGTGCCAATGTCTCCTTATTTGATGTAATTAATAAATGGGCTATAGGAAAACGCGCTCCTTTCTTTATTCCCTAAAAGTGTTCCGTGATATAACTCGACACCAACGCCATTTACGAAATGTTTAGAAAATGGATGGCTTATTAGCGCATTTCATGTATAACTTAGGTGTTTCTATACCGATTTCGATGATTCTTTTTTTATAGAATAGATAATAATGTTAACTTTTTTTAATTAGAGATGAGTGAGAGTGTTATAAACGTAAGAGTAGACAGCTCCGAACTGCTAAGCTATCGGGAGTTACACGTGTTATTGTGAGTCAACCATAAAAGATAGACACATGCTGTCGTGGGATATTTTTTATATAATTTTAAGGAGAACATTTCCGTTATACATGATTTCTGTGTAGCTTTAACCATAAAGGCTGCAAAAGCGACGGAAGCTTAAAAAATTTAGTAAGTTCTCCCGTTTCCCCAACATTTCCCTTCACTGCTCTGCTCCTATTGATCGTAGCGTGATGAAAAGTATACTATAACCTGACCAGGAGTATGAAGAATGATTGTACCAAGTTTCGTTAAAATCCATCAAGTAGTTTTTGTTTCTATAAAGAACATACAGACAGACAGACAGACAGACAGACAGACAGACAAAAATTTTACTGTTTGCATTTTTGGCATCAGTATCGATCACTAATCACCCCCTGATAGTTATTTTGGAAATATATTTCATGTACAGAATTGACCTCTCTACAGATTTATTATAAGTATAGAAGAAGATAGATAGATGGGTGTTTGGAGAAAAAGTTTATGTAGGTAGGCGGTGAGTGCGGGTGCGCGGAAATAAAAAGTCACTGTGTAAGCGAGTACTTACAGTTTACTGCACCAGGTCCATACCTACACATATATAACACGAAGAAGGAGTACATGAGTAGACAGAAGAGACACAACACAAAGTTTTACAGTCACAAGTTCAGGAACACAACACACAAAAAACACGACTATCGAAACGAGGTATCTCAGATGGCAAAAAATCAATAGCGCGCACGGCAGTTCGTAGCGCACTGAAGATCAGCGTAGATCACTGCGTGCACGCACACATCGATATCCCTTGACACCACCGATGCGTTCCGAAATGTGATCGTTTTTGTGTATGCAAATAAATATTAATAAATGTGATTACATAATTGTGTTGCTGTTATTGTGTTGTGTGATTTTATAGTAAACATAAATTAATTAATAATATAGTAGGGGTGAACCCTACAGGTGTTATTTGAAAAATCAAGAATATAGATAAACACAAAAGCTTTTTTAAACACAGTCAAGTAACGCAGTGACGTCTTATTTTTTTATTTTCGGAGTTAATCAATTGTATGATAACTTGCTTCATACTTTGAAAGATACACCATCTATTCCAGATGGATGTGCATCATATTACAATAATAAAATTATTAGTGAGTACATAAATCAGAACGTATAACACTATACCGCCACTAGTGTCTTCCCTAAAGGTAGTCATCGTAAATCTATTTCCTAGTAGGTGTGCTGTTTCATTTCAAAATCCAACTTAATAACTATTCACCAAAATTAAAGTATTTGTATAAAATATTCTTTCAGCAAACTTACATCGCCAACATTCCTTGTATCAATTGCTTTGGACTTGAATCTGTACATGCCAATACACTTGCCCTCGGTGCCAATATATTCCGCGTCAGATATATAAGTCCTTTCCATTTTTCCTCTTTGGTTAGGAACAAACCGTCCAGATTCTAAAATATTGAAATAAAAGACAGTCTTAGCTTTAGTTTCTAATAAAGCATGTAACATTCGGTTAGGAGGCTAGCACTGGAGCACCACCACCTTGCCTTTAAACAACGTAAGTTTAAAAAAAAAGAGTTAAGCGCCATCTATCGATAGCCACACTCGTAGCTTTCACCTTAAGGCAGTGGTCTGACCGCTGATGATGAACGAGAAATGAATAGAACTAAAACTATAAACGAGTTGGCGATCAGCGGGAAGCGAGTGAGTATAGTTTCGACAGTTTTGTCGCCGGGTTATAAGCAAGTGTGAAGTGCGACGAGCGATTACTCGCGCCGTTCCCTCAGTCCTGTGCAAACCTGCATAAAATAAAAAAACAAAACCGTAAAATATATCATCGTCGTCATTCTGAGCTAGACAACAATGTGAGTAGCAATGATTTATTGGTATCCATACGTCTACTTTCAATACCGCACTGTAAAGAAATTATCAAGCAAGAAAGCGGAATGGTGGTACGGACGGGTAGGATAGAAGAAAAAAGACATCTTTTTGCCTATTAAGACAGGTTTAAAGATATTACTATATTCCTGTAAATCAGTTAATGCTAATAATTAAGAGGTGACATACAGCGATAGGTGACGTACCGCGAAGGGAATCTAACTAATTACACAGATTTAATAAAATGGTATTATAAATACCTGAAAAACATAAACTTTCTCACCACTTGACACACAACAAATCTCAAACTGATCAATGCATTTCCGGTACTAATTACGTAGGTATTTAAAAATGATCAACCAGATAGATGAAATAAAATATATTTTTTCTAAAATATTAATTTGATATAGATCTTCCTTGGCTGGTTTAGGGTCGCAGACTCGCAGCACACATATCAACTTAGGAGCGAATCGTCATCTCGTCGTCGCCTCGCCTTTCCCCTTGGCGGCAAACAGTCGTCCACGTAACGTACCGGTCTAAACGGATCAGAAGCTCGAGCACATCGACTCGGCTACAGCTAGGCGGCGGCGGCGCCGCGCTTACGGCTCGCTGACCGCTGGTTGACAGCTAGACGGCATTAGTTCAATCATATTGAATTTGAGTTTGTCCCTTTTCATCGTTATTTTTTGTTGAAATCACACCTAAGAATTTTATCAAACACGACTGGAAGGTGCCATGACAGCCAATGAATGCACGTTAGGCAACACAGACCGCGGGAGGGAAGTGGACGAAGAGACGTAAGCTAACGTACGAAGAACCGTAGGCTGGGGTACGGAAAGCCGTAAGCGCGGGAACTGCAAGTCGACCGCGCACCGCGGTTCGTGAGCTTGTCTGAGGCGAGGGGAATTACGATACGATTCCGATTAGTGTGCGTTGCAGTAGGGAGTTTCATACAAATAATTCTAAACGGCTCGAGTTGATACGGTGACAATCCATTTCAGAGTTGATAATATGTGAGCTACGACCCTTAAGGTGGTGCATCATGACTCACATTCTCACTGTTTTTCATACAACCGCTCATAGCTGATTATGACGTTATTACACATTTTTCATTAGATATTTTGGAAACACAATATCTTGTGGATATTATCTAGGATTCTAAAGAAACCAATTTCTAAATTTGTGTAAAACTAACCCAGTAAAAACCTCTGAAAATGTCCTATTTTGTATGAACTTTGTCACTTCATAATTTGCCTAAAAATTAAAAAAGTCAAAAAAGTAATTCTCTAGAGACCTTGCAAATTTTATTAAGATTCTAAATGATGACAACTTTTTCCAAAAACTTTTAAGGGTTTAAAAAAAACAGCTATTTCCTTAGTTTTGTGAAATTTTCGAATAAATCTCGGAATTACCGAATACTAACAGAGTTTCCAGGCGTTATCTCTCTTTTTTTGCGTTGCCTTTTCGTCAATCCTCGCGTTGGATTGCATTAAATGAAGTAACAAGCTTTTAAACCATTTTCGTTGTTTACGATAAGCGAGTGGAGAAGGACCCTCTTAAGCTGTATTACTTACAAGTATAGTATAAGAAGAATTAAACAAAATACAAGTAATATTACCCATTTTTACAGGTGGGAGCAGAGCATCGCATAAAACAATACAATTTCTACCACCTTCAGCAATCGCACTATCTAATAGTTCGATATGAATATCTGCGTCATAAACACCATCCTGTAAAAATATTTCATGAACAGTCAAGTAGTCTCTTTGAACTAGTTAAGTACACAAACACGAAGCAAAAAAATAAATACAGTGCAGCATTAATGTCAGCAATTATTGACAACCACCGCTCTTGGGTGGAGCGAGAGATAGTGTCAGACTCTTACTGACTAAAAACCCACCCCGTTCCTTCTAGCCTTCATACTGGGGCTTGAGCTCCTTTGCAGATAACCCTGGCTCCAGTAGGCTTTGACTCAGCTGGGCCCCTGCTGTTGCTGGCAACTCCTTGAGGCGTGCGGGAACAGAGCACGCCGTCGACGTCTTGGGCTTGGTCCGGACAGTTACCAGATGGTCGGACAGCGAACTACCCATGGCCAGGGCACGCCACGATTATGGCGGTAAGTCCCCTCTTTGAGGCGTGGCTGGAAAGACCTCACGGCGTCCTTACCTTCCGCATGACGCAGGTCCTTACCGGACATGGCAAGTTCGGGAGGTTTCTGCATCGGATTCAAGCGGAAGAGACGCCCGGGTATCGCCACTATGCGCAACACCCGGAAGACACGGTGGAGCACACCGTCGAGGTGTGCCGTGCCTGGGCGGAGCATCGCCGTGCCCTCGTGGAGGCGATCGGCGGCGGAGACCTCTCGCGCCGGGCCCTGATCGAGGCCATCGTCCTGAGCGAAGAGGAATGGCAGGCGGTCACCTCCTTCTGCGAAGCAGTAATGCTTGCAAAGGAGGAGGCCGACCGCATCAGGCAACGGGGCCCTCGCCGCCGTCGCCGGGATTCCGATCCCGATTTCCTGCCACCGTAGACGCGGGCTCGCGGACGGCGAGCCATGGGTAGCTCGCTATCCGACCGTCCGGTAATGGACCGAGTCCAAGACGTCGACGGCGCGCACTGTTCCCGCGCGCCTCAAGAAGTTGTCAGCAGCAGGAGGGGCCCAGCTGGGTCGAAGCCTACTGGGGACAGGGTTGTCCGAAAGGGAGCTCGTGCCCCGGTATGAAGGCTAGAAGGAACGGCGCGGGGTTTTTAGTCAGTAAGAGTCTGACACTATCTCCCGCTCCACCCAAGAGCGGGTCTTGTCATAAGATGATTTTCCCCGTCGACAAAAAAAAAAAGAAGTCGGAATCGGAAACCCGGTGGCGGCAGCGTGAGCGCCGTTGCCTGATGCGTTTGGCCTCCTCCTTTGCTAGCATTACTGCTTCGCAGAAGGAGGCGACCGCCTGCCACTCCTCGCTCCGAACCATGGTCTGAACCAAGGCCTGGCGCGAGAGGTCTCCACCACCGATCGCCCCCACGAGGGCACGGCGATGCTCCGCCCAAGCAGGGCACACCTCGACTGTGTGCTCCACCGTGTCCTCCGGGCGTTCCGCACAGTGACGACACCCGGGCGCCTCTTCCGCTTGAATCCGGTGCAGGAATCTCCCAAAGGTACCATGTCCGGTAAGGAGCTACGTCATGCGGAAGGTAAGGACGCCATGAGGTCTTTTTAGCTACGTCTCAAAGAGGGGACTTACCGCCATAATTGTGGCGTGCCCAGCACTGGGTTGCGATAGTCGCTGACGCCATTTCACCATGAGATCCCGCCGGAACTCTGTCCGCCATGCCTCGACCTGTTGCGGCAGTGGACTTTCACCCCGGCGTTGCATCTCCACGCGGTCCAGGCTTTGTTGAGTTATGCGCTTCCCAATACATTTTGCGATTCATTTTTATATTATAGATTATTAATTATATTATTATTACTTATCTATCTACATTGGGTACACATATTAGAAGCGACAAGAAATATGTATAAACAAGGTCTTTGTAACTGATAATATGATTTAAAAAGAGTGTCCATGGAGTTTCTTGCACGTTCTTCTTCATAGAGACCTACGCTTTGGAACGTGCCGTTTAGCTTCACTTTTCTTGGACCGACATTTGACTATTCAAGTGCCTGCAATGGTCTATTTGAAATAAATGATTTTGATTTGATTTGGATAAGGAATCCCAAGGTTTTGGCAGCTTTTTTGGCGATATAATCGACATGACATTCATAGGAGAGCTTATTGTCAATAAAAATACCGAGATCTCTGGTAACGTTAATTCGCAATAACGGCTCTAAACTATTTTTTTTTTAGGAGGGAAATCATCCAATGACTTTTCCCGCTCTAAAGCGGAGCGAGAGGGAGTGTCGAATTTTTAGTCTAAAACCCACTCTTATGTTTCTTCTTTGCCTTGCGTTCCAGGGCCCTGGGTTTTCCTTTCAGAAGCGAACCCGTGAATTAGGGTCGAAGCCTGGCTAGTACTGGCCGACTGCTGGGCCCCTGTGGTTTTGCTGTTTGAGCGTAGAACACTACCGCCTTCGACGACATGGGCTTGGTCCGACGTTTTCCTGATGGCCGGGCGGCGGGCCACCCATTGCTCGCGCAACGGAGTTTTACCCCAGCATTGCATCTCCACGCGCAAATCGTGCATGCGTGCAAGGATTATACATATACAATGCACATGACCTAAATCAGACTGTATATAAAACTGGGTAAATGTGAGTCGGACTCGCGCACTGAGAGTTCCGTGCAAACTATGTAAATAGTTCAATTTCCGAATGGAGGAGTCTCGAAGATTTTTTCGAATCACAAAGTTTTCTTATTGTGACGTTACAACATAATTTTCAAATTATTCCTAAACCTGTGCTATAAGACCTTGCTTTGTACTAAATTTCAGAGTTCTGGGTCAACGGGAAGTACCTTATGAACTTCGATTCCCTTGAGAGTGTCGATATATACTTTTTTTTTTGCAACGAATGGTCGTATCTTTTTTTTGTTAACTTAGAAATTTGATTTTTTCACAGCCTCAAGGGACCGCAGACCTGAGTTTTAATTTCGATATCTCCACGCGTTCTCAAGATAGACAGACAATTAAACTAACAACAAAAGTGATCCTATAATGGTTCCGTTTGCTTTATTATTTGTTTCATTAATCAAGCTCCATTACCTACTTATTTTCCTGAATAATAGTAATAGGAATATAATTATTATTTTACATTGTTTTTATACGTACAAAGTAAGAGATACACGTTACTAAAGGAAAATTCAAACCCTCAATTTAGAAGCCAAGTGTTAGTGCTTCAAACATGTATTACTTAACTTACCAATATGTAATCAACTGGTTTATTCAAAAGCGTCGCACAATTTTCTAGTAAGTATCTATGTTGTTGCTTGAGACCACCAACTCGATTATTACGAGCTTCTTTAGCTTTGGCCTACAAAATAAAAAACAGTTTTATCCACATATTGTAATAGTACAAATAAAACAATAACATCTAATTATTTCGTTTATTTACTTGCTTGTCTTTATACGACTCATGACCTTGTGTCAAAGCGCTCATAGACATTTTGCTCCTCATTTGAATGCCCGCTAAACGAGAACTGACGTCAAGTATAGCTTCCAAAGTTGATTTGTCGAGTTCCACGGCTTCCCCGTCGCTGTACGACAATCTCCGGATTGATGAAATCGCCTTTGTAGCAATATAGTGAACATCCTCAGGTACATCTCCAGACTCTATCGATTCAGGGGGCGGCTCGGCAAACTCCAGTGCAGCGGCTGCTGGTAACTCACCGCCTTCAGGCTCATCCATTGTTTTTATAAATCAATCGGTTAATATTTTTCAAGATCAACCTTTCACACAAGTCGACTCACTCAACTTACGATGCAAATTGACATGAAAGTAACAGTCATATTCAAAATAAAATTTGAAAAGCAGTTTAGAATAAAATGTTTCCTGCCAGATCAATATTATACCACTAACCTCTTAGAGTCTGCCTTAAAAGTCAAACTTCTTGGGTAGGAATATTTTGTGTTCAGAGGGCGCCACGCGTATGATCTATTTACTAACTATAACCACAGAATGTGGTTCGGAGCGGTTCTTATGAAATTGTATGAAATATTTTTGTATTGACGATGTATTTTACCTGGAAATTAAATCAGCTCAAAGAGGAATTAAAGAAGAAGGGTGCGACCTGGAAGAAAGGCAGACCTTGTAGAGAATTTAGTAAATAAAAGAAAAAAAGTACTGCAGTATTTTATATTTTCTTGGTGAATGTTTTTACTGATTAACAATAAACTCTTGACCCTATGAACTTTTATCTTGTTTATTATTGTTTGTGTAAATCAAAATCTAAGCTATCTTCTGTTTTTGTAGGTTAGAGGAATATGATAGAAATTTTAACGTCACCGATAAATTATATCGCCCAGAACCAGTACAAACCGAAGTTATGGTCATACCAAAAGACGATTATTATAAAGATATAAACAGCAGTACCCCATGGCCACCATTAAATAAACATCAAATACAAGAATATTTTGGAGATTGAGTGTATTAGCTCATTTAATAAACTTTTTGTGCCTTTCTATGATCATTTTTCTTGAGCACTAAATTGAAACCTGCAATATAAACAATCATGTTACATAGGACATTGAGAAATATTTGAACGACCAAATATAAGAATATGCCCATTCACCTGTAGACGATTACACAGTTTTAAAATAATTTTCTGTAAAATGATGCCCACATCTATATATATAAAAATCAATGCCACTTTTCGTTGTTATTTTATAAGTCAAGAACGGGCTCACCTATCCAAACCAAATTTTAAGGCTTTGTTCGGACTATTTAGTAGATGGTTTATGTGAAGTTTGGTAGGGTAGAGTAGGGTAGGGTATGGTAGGGTAGACTAGTGTAGGGTAGAGTAGGGTATAGTAGGGTAGAGTAGGGTAGAGTAGAGTAGAGTAGTGTAGAGTAGTGGAAAGTAGTGTAGGGAAGAGCGGGAGCGAGGCCGTGCGGGCAAAAGCTAGTAATATATATAATCGTAAATATGTAGATTGAGATTTTACCAATTCTGGTCGTTTTATTGCTTTAGCCCACAATCTTTTCCTATTTTCATCCTTTAGGGAATACATAATTACTATTTTATTTGCATTCCGGCACTGCACAGTTCGTCATTTTTATGATTTATATTTAATAGAATTCCAAAAAGTTATAAATAATGCTGCACAGATTTAAAGCCTAATGGATCATAAGTTTCGTGGTATAGCGACACCTAGCGGGAAAAAATGGCCAAATCTTCCCCATAGGAAATCATTGGTTCAATAATCAAGGTTGATTAAGAGATCTTGATCACAGTTTACTAATAAAAGAACCTCATAAAAAGTATCAAAAATAAGTATTTGTAAATGATTAAATCTATATATATAAAAATGACCCCCGTTTTCCGTTGTCACGACTTGGCATGAAAACGGCTTGACCGATTTGGCTGATTTTTTTTTTGTCGTGATTGTTATTATGAGGAGAAGGTTTTTATGGAAAAAAATATTAGGGTAGTGTAGGGTAGAGTAGGGTAGAGTAGGGTAGAGTAGGGTAGAGTAGGGTAGAGTAGGGTAGAGTAGGGTAGAGTAGGGTAGAGTAGGGTAGAGTAGGGTAGAGTAGTAGGGTAGAGTAGTAGGGTAGAGTAGGGTAGAGTAGGGTAGAGTAGGGTAGAGTAGGGTATAGTAGGGTAGAGTAGGGTAGAGTAGGGTAGAGTAGGGTAGAGTAGGGTAGAGTAGGGTAGAGTAGGGTAGAGTAGGGTAGAGTAGGGTAGAGTAGGGTAGAGTAGGGTAGAGTAGGGTAGAGTAGGGTAGAGTAGGGTAGAGTAGGGTAGAGTAGGGTAGAGTAGGGTAGAGTAGGGTAGAGTAGGGTAGAGTAGGGTAGAGTAGGGTAGAGTAGGGTAGAGTAGGGTAGAGTAGGGTAGAGTAGGGTAGAGTAGGGTAGAGTAGGGTAGAGTAGGGTAGAGTAGGGTAGAGTAGGGTAGAGTAGGGTAGAGTAGGGTAGAGTAGGGTAGAGTAGGGTAGAGTAGGGTAGAGTAGGGTAGAGTAGGGTAGAGTAGGGTAGAGTAGGGTAGAGTAGGGTAGAGTAGGGTAGAGTAGGGTAGAGTAGGGTAGAGTAGGGTAGAGTAGGGTAGAGTAGGGTAGAGTAGGGTAGAGTAGGGTAGAGTAGGGTAGAGTAGGGTAGAGTAGGGTAGAGTAGGGTAGAGTAGGGTAGAGTAGGGTAGAGTAGGGTAGAGTAGGGTAGAGTAGGGTAGAGTAGGGTAGAGTAGGGTAGAGTAGGGTAGAGTAGGGTAGAGTAGGGTAGAGTAGGGTAGAGTAGGGTAGAGTAGGGTAGAGTAGGGTAGAGTAGGGTAGAGTAGGGTAGAGTAGGGTAAAGTAGGGTAGAGTTGGGTATAGTAGGGTGGAGTAGGGAAGAGCGGGAGCGAAGCCGCGCGGGCAAAGCTAGTATTGTATATTTCCAAGTCGTTGGACTTTTTAGACAGACAGAGCATGAGAACTTGGGACTCAAACGTTTTCAAAACTAGGTATTCTACTGACCACGAGTTGTATTTTTTTATGTCTGTTACTTCAAAATTCCGTTACTTGTGAACTTTTGTCAATTCTCTTTTTTTTAATGATGATTTGCTTTTATCAAAATTCAGTTCTGATGATGGGATTCATAAGGAATTTCAAGAGATCTCTCAATGCCTTATGGATTATCCTTATCTCATGGTTCATCGGTACTAAATTTTGATTAAAAAAAAATTCAATGTTTCCATCAAGAAGTCAAGCATTTGCATTCAGAAAGTAGTTGTTGAAGTAGAACTGTTGAAGAAAACTGTACATGGCCAACGGAACTTAACGAACACACTGATATCTTAAGAATAAAATTATGACGGTTGAACATATTTCCTGAAGAAAAGCCAAATGTTTATTCTCCAAATAAAAGTTATCAGACTATTCTGCAAAAAAATCATCTACCGGACTAATAAACATACTAGTCACAGGGGGACTAGTATGTTTATTAGTCCGGAGTTTTTTAAGTTAGATATTTTTTAATTGTTCTAAAAACATTATTACCTCGTACCTTTAATATTAAGTTTATTCGAACGTGTCATTCCTAGTTCCGAAGATAATATCACAGTTCAAAGTGCACCAATTTCATAGGTATAGCAGTACATGCTATCATAAAAGTGCTTACAAAAATATTAACGGCTACTTTAAAAGTGTGTAGTTACATAATATACATACTATAGGTAGGTACCACGGAGTTAGTATAGAAGAGGAGGCGGCCTAAACAACTTTGCACTGTGACTCTCAACTGGGTCTTGACGTCATCACAGTGGGCGTGGCTTAAATCAGTGTATTGTTGGCGTTCGTCCTGAGCACAACTTCGTAAACCCACTTATTTGGCATCATATTCGCGATAGAAAACCAAAAAAATTAAGTGCTGTAATTTATCTTGTAAAAATTACTCGGATAGACGTTCTGATGCTATGGATGCCATCACATTTCATTTGTAAGTTATTTTATATGCATAATTTATTAAAATACTTCTAGAAAAATCTTAACGTCAGCATTTCCAAATATAATTCTACTCGACATTAGATGGCGACACTTTATGTCATGGGAACTAAATATATTTAGGTACGTAGAGCTCAGTATTAATATATTTTAATAATCATACGTACTGAAATTTGATCAACATTTATTCCTAAAGGTCCTTTAATCGCCATAATATTATTTTTGTAGTATTTATATAATTTTGTAAACAAGTCGCCATCTATCGTCCAATAGCAAAAATACAGGGCAGTAATTAGAAGCCAATTATTTTACCGAATATCCCCAGGCTACAGAACTTGTAAATATAATACTTATATTTCTCTAATATATGATTTGGTCGATCAAATTGTTTTTAATTACCTCACATTTGGTGTAAAAAGTAGAGTATGCAACACAGGGATAAAGCTGTCTTTGTCTTGGGCGGCTTGAATTCCTCACTTCACTCTGGTTTCTTTATAATCTCCCACTCAATGCTCGGGAGCTAATTATATAAAACCTTCACTGACGTTCGGGATTAAAATAGCAACCTTCGTTTCGTTCGGAATTCAACATGCCGCCCGCGACTTAAAGACACTGCTTTACCCCTAGTCACATAATCTACTTATATTGAATGGTATCGGACGTAAACACGTGTTTTTTTTTTTAAATAATAGCTTTGTAATGAATCTTGATAATTCTTTCTATCAAAATAAGCCTTTAAAAAAGTAAAATCTAATAAAAATGGAATAAAAAAAATGTTACAATAAAAAGGATTTTGATGATTTTCGAATGATCTTCATTTGTCATTCATCTAATAATAGTATCACTATTTCAATGAAAAATATACGTATCGCATGGTTTGCACAATTAATTTAAAAAATAGAAATCCCTGGTAATTCTGAGTTCGACCCTGTTGCATCCTGCACTTAATGACATCTAGTGTGAGATAGTTACGTAACCACAAAATAAAATCAACAGAACGACCAAGTAGTTTGGCTATTGACATAAGGCAAATAAAAAAATGGGCGGAGTCTAACACCCCCTCACCCCGCAAAATGTCACGCTTTTTTTCGTAGGGAAATCTTATTACAACATCTCCTCTTCTATACTAACTCCGTCATAGGTACTACTTCTGCCCCTTTGCTCAACTCTTCAGAGTCTACAGGCAAAATGATGCCTAACTTCGGCAAAGTGGAAAAGTTGTTTATAATTATATCTAAAGCATTATTTATTTATGTAAATAGTTGTATCTGCATAATATGTACTTACATCATATTTTTTTTGCCGTAGTACCTACCACACCGTACCGTTATCCAATCAATGATTGAACTAAAACAATCATCAGAATCATCAGAATGCTTGAAAATTTACTTGTATAGAACAGAATTTTAAGCTTTAGATTAGAGCGATGCTCGATGTTCACGATAGGCGAGTGGAAAAGGACCCTCTTAACATAGCATCATATTGTACTAAATAAGTGAGGATCGTTTGATTTCAATTCCAAAAATCACGTTTAATAAAAAGTGCTCGGTGGTTATATACTTAAGTATAGATAGACATAGTTTGACTAAAATTGAACCACACCGGGCGCGCGTACAAACCACTAGTTGCGTAAATACAACGTGAAAAAACAATTTCCAAAGTTTTCCGAATAGAAAAATCCACTCATTTCACTTAATGTCGCACAAAATAGCAACTCCTCTTAGAATCCAGTGGTCGGTGTTCTTGATGGTTGGGAGCCAGAGCGGGGTGATGAAGGTCAAACCGGTACGCACCGGCTTCTTGTACACCGGACACTGTCAAACGACAACCATTAAGTAAGACAAGTACACAGATGTACTAACTAATGGCTACCGACTGATAGACATATAGGATTAAATACCAGGTAGAGTTTGGGGTCCTTCGGGGCAGTGGAGTTAATCGCATACACGTGTATTACCGGCATCACGGTATACACCACTTTGATCGTAGACTCACACAGGCGTAGGTTGCGACGGTCCCAACCTGCACCGTCCAAGTACATTCCGTGAACGTACACGCCTTCCTGATTTTACAAAGAAATATTTATGTTATGAGAAGCTTACTAAAACTGACAAGTAAACGAACTATTACCTACCTATCCTACTAATATTATAAATGCGAAAGTTTGTATGTATGGATGGATGTATGGATGTTTGTTACTCTTTCACGCAAAAACTACGGAACGGATCTCGATGAAACTTGGTACACGAGTAAACCATATCCCAGAATAATACATAGGATACTTTTTATCCTGGGATTATGTACACGGGTGAAGCCGCGGGCAAAAGCTAGTTTACACACATAAATATTTACAGGACGGGACATGACATCTTATTATTGCAACTTAACAGTATGTTATAAGTACATATTATAGAAACTTATTGAAAACTTAATATTACCGGCGGCGGAGCCTTAATTTCGTCGTAAGAAAATTTTGTAACATCATTATGTAAAGCAACCATGTCTAGAGCCCAGCCTTTGTGTGCCCGAGTCACTTCCTGACGCATGGCCGTCAAAAAACCTTCAATAACCAGAAGATATTAGTGTAAGCATGGTGTCAACAGAATTATATGTCTAAAGGATAAGATAAGATCACATGATCTTTAACATCCAAGCTTTTAGGCTTGAATGTTAAAGATCATGACGTGATCTCAAGAGCATTCTGAAACACTTCGCGTATGGTAAGCAATTTATCCTATTTTTCTAAATAATATTATAAATGCGATCTTCATATACATTTTTATAATTACAATTTGCTTGTTTATTGTTGTTACCTTGAGGGTTAAAAAACCCAGTCATCCAGAAAGAGTTCGGTCTGGCCTGGAAGCACCACGTTGAGAACTGAATGGTTCGCTCCAGAAACTCAGTAAACCAGAAGCCTAACGTTGATGATGACCACGAACTCCTCAACCAGACATTTGGTACTTTTGCGTCATAAATGTTATCTAACGAATCACGAAGCGCCTGTAACAATTAAACATACTGCCTTTCAAAAAGTTGTATTTTTAGATTTTTTTTCTGTTAAATTAATATTAGTGATTCGTTACCTCATTCATTATGATAGTCCCATCTATAGCAAGCAGTAAGTCTTTTAATGTAGTTCTAACTAGTTCAATAACTTTTTGCATTCTATCGATTTCTTGTCTCAAAAAAATCACCATTGAGTTAAGTATACCATAGAATCTCAACCTAAAAATAAATATATTTTAACTCTTTAAAAAGATTACAAGTAGCTAGAATAAAATTGATTAAGTCCGTGTCATACTTGTATAAAAACAAAGTTTGTCGTGTAATCCAAAGTGTAGTTTTATAAATTGCATATATTTTCAATGACCATAATAATGTTTGACAATTTGACTGTAATTTTATATTTTCAAACCCTTTTCTTCTTACTACAGGCTTGAAAAATTAAAAACTTTTTAAAAACACAAATGAATACTAACCTAGCCAATACTTCATGAGGATCAAAGTCCGGTGGCAGTTTTTCAAGCATTTCTTTAGTCTGCCTGTAGACCGACGCCTCACGTGTTTCCCCACCTCCTGCACTCGACTCCTTGGGCTGAATGGACAATATCGTGTCCAAAAGTTCCTGAGTGGTGTTGCGCTGATAACTAAAGTTCAACATTTACCGAATTTAAAATCGACTACTACAATTTAGATAATGTAACAAGATTTAGATATACTACTAACGTGATATCTGCATTAGTATGCAGGCCATAAGCTTGAGGTGGATCAACGGTTTTCATCGTTTCGATTTCTTCAAGGTACTCAGGTATGTTCTTAAATTTTAAAATCCCATATCCCTTGTGGAATTGGAACTCGTCGTTAAAGAGTTGGTCTGACAACCACACCCTACAGAAAGTGGTGAGCAGCCGCGTGTCGAAGTCGTCAGTCACTCTCCCTCCGTACTGCACCGCTGACACCATGTAACTACAACATTGTGTTAAAACAGTATCCTCTTTCACACGACAACGAATAATAAGTATAGGTGTACCAAATCAGAGAAACTTACCGCACGGTGGTCCAGCTAACATTTTGTCCTGTTTCCAAAGCATCCAAATGGTTCTGCACAAACATACATGACGACAACCAGTCAGCAGAGTTAAATTCGTAAGGAATATTCCATCCCAAAGGACCAAATTTTCGTCTTTCCTGTACTACGGTATGCAGGAATGAGACAGTGTAAATCATCGGCAAATAAAATGGACTGTCACTGTAATCAAGGAAGTCCTGACTCATCGAGTCGTAAGTTCTCATTAGACCAGCTTTGATGCCTAAAACATTGAAATATAAAATAACATCACATTTATTTCTCAAAAAATAATGAAAGTAGAAATAATAGGTATAATCAACAAACTAACCGGAGGGCGGCTCGCAAGTATATTTTATAGACATTTGTAAAAGTGTTATTGGAAACTTTTCATGAACTTCTGTTGTAATCCAGAGCCTACAAGTTTAATAAGTTGTATAGATAGCTTCTAAATCTAAGGTCGACAGAGAAAGTGCAAGGGATAATACAAAACAATGCCCCATTATTCTAAAAAGTACCGATGCCCTTGACAAGATCAAGGAAATTGCCCATACACTCTATCCCACCGTCGAAGTTACCAAGGACGTGGTCGATCATGTTATGCACTGTCTCCTGTTTTGACAGGTTACTGCTATTACGAAAGCCATACTTGTACGCCCATACTATCATCATTACAAGTCTTATCCAGAAGTGGAATCATTTCTAAAAATGGCTGTGATAGCACTAACTTTCACAACATCAGATCAGATGGAACCTTGAGGATGAACTGTGAGAATGGTTAGAGTTTTCTTGAGTAAACGGCGAATGAGCTAGTTCTATATAGTAAGTAAGTAAGTAAGTAAGTATTTTATTGCACAAAAAATTGTAAGCAAAAAAAAAAAAAAAAAAAAAATATATAAAAAATATAAAAAAATATATTGAAAAAATTGTAAATTGTAGTAGGTAACAAAGGGTTGAAACACCAAAATGAGAGTGGCTATTTTACATAAATAATATCACTGTCCTTCAAACTAGGAAACAATCCTGTATCTTGAAGAACAGTACATTCACTAATACGTTTGATACAGTTAAGACATTTCATTATACAATTTAAATTGTGGTTAATTATGGGCAGTGTTCTTGTTCTGTACGTGTGTATGTTATTATAAATGAAAATGAGTAAGTAGATATATTAAAAAAAAACATGAATAATACAGTGAAAAGCGAAGTCTGCTATTATTTGAAAACTTAATGTAACAACATTTTTTCAACCTGAGTTGATTAACTATAAATTCATTGTATAAAAAATTGCAATAATAGTTTATAATTAAAATTGTAATTAATAATTTAAATAATAATTAGAAATAATTACATATCATAAATCAATTAAATTCGATAATAACTGTGTCACATTTCCTAATTTAATAATAATTGAACCATAATAATACATTCTATTACCATGGCTACCACAACCAAATTCAGCCTAGGCATCCCAATCCAACGATTTACATTAAATTAAAACACCCAAACCGAACCCAATTATGATCAAGAATTGTCAAAGTTCCTTTTTTATTTCATTAAATCAATTTTTTGAATAAATTAGTTCCTCAGTATCTCCATAATTTAGATTTGAGAGCCATTCCAATAATTTTCTTTTCAATTCGAAGCGGTTTAAATTATTTATTAACAACGTATTGTGGAGTTTATTGTAAATTCGCGAGCTCAAGACATAATATTGGTGTGCAGCAAATGCGGTCCTGATACGATCGACTTGGCACACTCTAGCAGTCCTACGTTGGGTATGGAGTACAAGACTTGGTGGAACAGAGGCATGCTTACGGAGCGCAGTGTGATAAATAAAGAGTTGTCTGACGGTGAGCAACTTGCAGTCTTGATATAATTGTTCAGTTGGGTATCTAAATGGTTTGCGTTGCATAACCTTCAGAACAGCTCTTTGGGCCCTCTCTAGAGGTAAAAGCGATGTTTTTGTTGCTCCTCCCCAAGCAGTTACACAGTATGTCAGCAATGATTGGCACAAGGAGTAGTAGACGGTTTTCAGTGTGTCCGTGTCCGCTGAGTTTCTAAGCTGTTTAAAAATATAAATTACTTTGCGGACTCTAGATGTTAGTGATGTAATATGTTTGTGCCAATTTAAACGCTCGTCTATTACCACTCCGAGATATTTAATATGCGAAGCTTTGCTTAACTGTTGACAAATACACTCGGATTGCAACTGACAGCTATGAAACCGAATATTAAAATCCTGTGAAGGTTGGCTCTTATTGCTAATTGAAAATGGTACAAATTTAGTTTTTTCAAGGTTTAAAGTTAAAAGATTGGTAGTGAGCCAAGTTGAGACCGTTGTTAGACATTTTTCAGCGTAACGTTTTGTTTCATTCCAATCTACGCCGTGCACAATAAGTGCTGTGTCATCTGCGTAGGTAAAAACATGACAGTTTGTAAGACTCAGTGTGCATAACTGGTTTACATAAATTAAAAAGAGCGTCGGTCCCAGGATACTTCCCTGTGGAACTCCATAGTTACCTGAGGGGCAATCTTTGCTCATTTGGTTGTTTATAATCACACTTTGCGTTCTCTCCGTGAGATAACTTTTAAATAAATCCAAGGGTGTACCTCTTATACCTATATCTTCGAGTTTAAATAGAAGCCTAGAGACAGAGACCGTATCAAATGCTTTAGATAGGTCCAAAAAGATACCAAGACATTTCTTACCCTGATCCAAACTACTAGATATAAGATTACTCAAATCAGTCACGGCATCTTCCGTGGACCTACCAGACATAAACCCAAACTGATTGGAAGCTATAATATTATAGGCGTCTAGGTATTTCTTTAGCTTATTGTTTAAAATCTTCTCTAAAATTTTAGACATCGCTGTAAGCACTGAAATAGGTCTATAATTGCTGACACAATGACTGTCGCCCGACTTGTAAATTGGGTGAATAAGCGCTTTTTTGAAGGCATCAGGAAAAACACCAGTGGTAATCGAAAGGTTACAGACATGAGTAATTACTGGAACAAGAAACTTTTGTGAAGTTTTAATCATCTGAGTAGAAATACTATCCCAGCCCACAGCGGTGTCACTTCGAAGGCTCATTATAATTTTCCCAACCTCATCTTCGTCCACCTCTTGGAGGACGAAAGACTTAGTTTGAGAATTAGTAGCATGTGGTGCTTCAGTGACTTGTGGTTTTTCCGATAGAATTTTTCCTGCTAATTTGGAGCCAACTTCCGCGAAATAACAGTTTACGAGATCAATTGAATCTTTCGGGTTGTCACAATTATCCAAAAGTCCTGTGCTCGGCATTTTTGTGGTATGTGTATGCGTAACATCTTTAATAACGTTCCATGTAGCCTTTGGATTATTTTTTGCTTTAGCAAATTCATCCTTCTCGTAAGCAACTTTCAGTTTTCGTAACAGATTATTGCAAAAATTGCGGTATCGGTTATATGTTACTTGTAAAGTAACATTATTTGGGCACTTTTTCAAATCGTGGTGCATTTTGTCGCGATTTTTAATACAGCGCAGAAGACCAGGCGTTATCCAAGGTTTAATGTTTCTTTTTTTACGTGGTAATTTAATTATAGACGTGTGGTCTCTGACAATTGACGAGATAATCGTAGTAAACTTGTTTGCAGCCTCGTTTGCGTTTTGTGTCTGGAGGATTTCAGTAAAGTCTGTGTTTTCAATAAACTTCGCAATGTTCGCATAATCAATGTGAGTTTTTGTACGATTTGCTTTACATTTTCGAGGCTTTGTTGGTATCAACAATAGTAAAGCAGAGTGATCAGTGACGGTACTTTCTATAATTAGAGTCGTAGCGGTTTGATTAGACTTCAGGATTACGTGGTCTAAACAATTGTTAATTCTCGTGGGTATCTGGTGAGCTGGAAGTAGTCCATGGGATGATGTAAGGGTAAGGTATGTGTTAGAAAAACGATCTACATTTTTCTTTTTTCTTGTTTTATATCAATATTGATATCTCCTATCAAAGCTACTTTATTAAACCGGGATAGTTGCAACAAGACTGTGTCCAAGCTATTAATGAATTTGTCTATCGTCGTAAATGATGGAGACCTATATACAGCAAGTATAGCTAAACAGTTATCTACAGTGCAAAGTAAACCACTTGCTTCTTCAAGACATGGATCCGTAACCGAGCAATTTAAGCCGTCTTTAGCGTAGATGATTACGCCATCATTTTGATTATGGGGGTTTGATGACTTAAAAGATGTATAACCTTCCAAACGTGGAATAACAGATACAGTTCTGAGCCAGCATTCCGAGAGTATTATGACGTCACATGTCAAATCAATTACTGCTAAGAAAGTCTGGAAAGCGTCAAAGTTCTTGTTAAGACTCCTAATATTAATGTGCAGAATATTCAAGGTGTTTCTAGTATCACTGACCATGTTTGCACATTGTTCAGGAAAGCAGGTGTATGTCTTAGATACTTGAAAAGAATCAAGTTCTGAATATATATTATTTATGCTAGCCATTTATAACAAAAAAAACCAGCTTTGTCAGGCGTTTCACTGCAAAAGTGTTGTTTATGGACATGTTATTTTGGATAACTGAGTACATCCAGACGCTATGAAATGTGATAAAGAGGAACGATAGAGTGGCAGTTTGCAGATAATCTCTATTTTTGACATTATTGGGTTGCATACAACATGTATTTAATGGATTGTGTACGATTTGTGTGATATGCATGCTGAGTGTATTTTTAGCTTGATTGAAATTCAATACAATTAATAAAAAACTTAAAATTAAATGGCTTAAAAATAAAGTAACATGCAGGTATTTAATAGTTGAGAGAATAATTAATTTACCACTTATTCTGATATGAAAAATTATGTGATTTTGACATAGGTATGCAATAGTGGTACAGATGGAAGAACTATATAGTCACTGGTCCTCTATTATTTTCGTCAGGCATACTTCGGACTGTATATGAAGTTGTTTAGCACCATCTTCTTTGCGCAGGTATATTTTTCCATTTGAAGTCCAGCAGAATCGAAATGAGTTCTTTTTTGCGAAAACTCTTGCCTGATAAAATAGATTTTTTACTGATTTATTCAGGTATTCAGTTACATAAATGGGTGCGCGTTGGCCTGAAATTCCCAGTGTGTGTGAGTTAAGTTTCTCCGTAGGCGGTTTGTCTTTATTAAAAGATTTGACACCCACGAGAAATTCGAACTTCGTATTTACAGACTTAAATTCGGCAACAATTGGTCCGCTGGTACCGGGTTTGCCGGGAATTCGGTATACGTCCCTCAAATCGGATGACTGAACGTTAATGCCAATGGTTTTTCCAATGTTGGTAACAATGCTAGAGATGTTAGCCCTGTCGTCTTTTCCCAAAACCGGGACATTTCTGACTTCAATACAAGCTGAACGTGAGCTTTGTTCAAAGTCTTTAACTTTCCTCTCGAGAGACATTATGTATTCTTTTTGCTCTTTCCTTTCCTTATCCATAAAGTCAAGTTTTAGCTTAACCTCATCATATTTTGAGCTCAAGAAGTTAATCGATTTTTCGATCTCCTGGTACATTTTCTTAATCTCCTCATTTTGTTGCTTAAGTTTCGACGTGTCCGCTGCAATTTTTGTTAGTTTCGTATCCTGGTCATTGCGCCATTCAGTCAGAAGGTCCATTATCTCTTGCTTGAATGCGCTGAAATCACTGCATGGCGACTCTTTCATATTGTTATATGTACGCTTTCTTGATCTTGATCTGCCAGATACGCTAAGAGCTGGAGTTTTCTTTTCTGGCTCTGGCTGTGCATGAGACACATTGCAATCCGGAGTCTGAGGAGGTGACCTTTGGACTTGTGGCATTTCGTAGTAGCGTAGACGCCTAGTGGTTTGTTTATATTTTAATAATACCTTTGGAGACAATGCCACTTATTGCTATGTTAAAAATAGTAGGCGCTGGCTCTGTTTACGATTAAAGTGACAGGAGTTAAAATTTTTGATTCCAATTTGAGATGAGGGTAGATAAATAATGTACTCACTATTTTTGTTACAGTTTTTGTCACTTTTCTGTAGTTTATCGCAAATGTTACCACCAGACAACTACACAATTTTATGGTTTAGAGTTTTTTCTACAAAATAATGTGTATCAATGACTATTTTTGTTAGTATTTGCACTAGTAAACTTTTATTTACGGGAGTGAGAATTTATACGTCTGTTTGCAAGTACAACGTTGACAGCTCATCCCATATATCTTGTTTTTTGTTTTCAATTAATTCAAGTGCTACTTGGTAAGTTAAATTCGCGCTTCAGCTAAGAAACTCTAAATTATTTAACAAATCTACTGGATCATTTTTTTACGTTAACTAAATAAAATAACAAACTTGTACTCAGTTACCTCAGGAAATTCACATAATAGAAAATAGCATTTTGTATTACCTAAACAATTCATGAACCTGCTCCGGATCCTTCTCCAGTTCGCCGAACTGCTCCATTACCTCCACCATGTATTCTAATCCCAAATGACAGTTTTGAAGCAGAACCCACAAACCCTAAACACGGGCAAATATTATCAACATTGTGCATTAAAATATTGATCAAAGTAATGGTTTTATTTCATAGCTTAGTCAAATTATGACCTCTTTCAAACCACGAGCTATGAGCTTCCTTGCATGGACCTCTTGACCTTGGCCCATAGATATTGACTGGCAAATAGTTTCCATTCGCTTAGCAGTCGTTTCAATAGATGGGGTCGGATCAGAGCCCATTGCCAAGAATCCAATCAATGGAACCAAAGGGCGAGATTCTAAGACCATTTGCTGGAATAAATAAAAAACTTGCGTCAGGGTATGTTCTTGTAATTACTTTTATTTACTTTGGCTGCTTCTTACCTCGTAATTAACGATAACAGCTTCAGAGTAGCGGGCGCCCATGGACTGCACAACGTATTTCCTGTAATATAACGGAGTGTTACAGCTTATACTCATCTACGAGGTACTGGCTATACAGTGTCTCATGCGTCACTCACAAGCTCTGCGCCAGTGTCCGGTCGGGGCACCAGGCGCGCACCACCAGCAGTTTTCTAAACACGTCGAGAGTATTGTAGCCATCAGGAAGCGATTCTTCTTCTGGCGCTTCCTTGTCAAACCTTTGAGGCAGACAATAAATTTAATGAATATTTTTACCTGTGGTATAGAAAAAGTGTAAAGGACAGTACCCCTAGCCAAGTTGCTAATCTGCAATAGTTCTCTTCTTAGTCGGGCACTCTTGTCAGAGTGGTCGTGGCTGTTGATGAACAGGCCTGCGGCGTGCCGCCGTCGTTTGCCTCCAAGGCCGCGGCATGTCGAGCGATGTCTCTCCATTTCTGGCGGTTGTTAGCATTACGCGCACACTGTACTGCTGTCGACTGCGTAGCCCTGGTGATGAGATCGATCCATCGAGTCGGGGACCGACCGCGGGCTCTCTTATCTGCAATAGTTAACGCTAGTAGAAAGCTTCAAATGTACGGGAACGACGTCGTCTCAACGCTCATTCACGTGGTCAGAACAAAAGAATTGGCGACTCAACTCGAAACGTTCGACGCAAGCGAAACAGTTGTAACTTGGCTAGGGGGGCTGGTCTCCGCAAATTTCAAGGGCTTGCGCTGTAAACGAAACTGAACAACCTTCACCAAGTTTTTTTTTTTACAGGAAAAAAACACCGACCTCTCCATACAAACTGTCCAATAAACTTTATATTTTGTATGGAGAGGCCAATTTTTTGAGTTGGCAAGAACGTTCTTTAGTTTCGTCTAGTGAGTAAGCCCTTAAAGTTTGCCGAGACCTGTAGGTACCTTACACCCTGTATAGAAATTTATCCATAATATATACGCACCAAGACTTCCATCCCTTCTCATTATTGCACACCTGGTTCAATATGTTAGTAAACTGACGCAAAGAAGACAGTTGGACCAAGTTCAGCCACGACATGTCTGTCACCCACTTGTAGGGTTTGGGAGGACACGCGTTAAGATCCAACGCCGCGCCACCTTCACACATAAAGCAATAGTTTGCAAAAGTCTAACAATAGTTCTAAAATCTCTATGAAAATACTGTTTACTGTGTAGAAATATCTTATACTGTCAGATCAAGTGATCTTGTACCAAAATATAAAAAAATAACGGGTTACAATTTATATAACTATTCGATAGTATAACTATCGACCTCGTAAAAGTAAAAAAAACCCTGAGGGAACGAATTGAAAGCACGTCTCTATTCCAGGATATGGTCTACTCCTGTGCCAAATTTCATCCGAATCCGTTCACCCGTTCGAGCGTTAAGAACTTACGTTGGTAAGTTCTTAACGCTATTACAAACTTTCACCTTTTCAATGTGTGTAATACAAATTAATCACCTTTAATAAACGTCTGGAACTCTTCAAATGTAATATACTCCCTTTGCAAGTCTATCTTTAAAGTCAGTAACACCGTAAATAAGTATTTGTGCTTCTCATAGAAACCACGGCTTATGTACTTGAACACGTCAAAGGTCTGTATTGGAAAAATATGATTTAATTATGTTTCATGAGATTCTTTTACGATGTATATTTATTGTGCTTATGTCTGTCTAAAAACTCAAACGACTTGGGATTTTTTTATAATATTTGATTATTTAAAAAATACTTATATTCGATACTTTTGATTCTTCTATTAGTAAACTATGATCAAGATCTCATACTTAACCTTCACTATTGAACCAGTGTTGACTACATCAGATTTCATTTTACCTTAATTACCCAAATCGTTTGACTCTACAACATTATTTCTAGTATATACGAAACTTGAACATAGTTTGTTCAGAATCAGTAACTGAATCGATTTCAATAATTTTTTCACCATGTTAATTTTTTTCTGAGAAAGTTGGACCCCACCGACACTAAGTACAACATAGGTCACGGCAGGTCACAGCGGACATTAGAGTCAGCGCACAGCTGGTTGTGGGGGCAAAACTACCCGTCAGTCGCTCGGATGACCTGGTGACCGTGTATTTTTGTGGACGACCAGGTAAGATCACAAGCTTGTGATTTTTCATGATAAGATTCTTTACATAAAAATACTAGACACGTGTTTCAAGTTTCGGATATACTAAAATTAATGATGTATATAACGTAGAAAAACAACTGTGTAACTGAAATGGAATAATTATGAACTAACTTGAACGAAAATTAAAACTACTTATTAGAATTAACCCGTACCAAAAAATCAATAATGAAACCAATCCTTCTTAGCGTAATAGGACTCTGTGGTGAGCGCTCCAGTGAAATATCGAAGCGCTCGAGGAACTGCGCCAGCGAGGTCTGGTACATGTTGCACACGAGCGACATGTTGCACACGAGGAAGTACAGCACTGAGCCGCGCGTCGCCACCGGCCGGTACTCCTCACGGGCAGTGTTGATTTTTGATTCCGTCTCCTTGGCCACGTCTAGTTTTTCTTTCACCTGGCACAAGAAGCAAAATTTTGACAAAAGCAAGCTAATAATAAAACCAGAGGCAACCAGCAAGAATATAAAAAAATCAGATAGCCAGTTCTAACTGCTGCACTGTTACCTCAGTGGCTGTGGCTTTAGTGACGTTAAGCACTTGAATAAGCGACACGTCTTCGACCAGCGAGCCCTGTATGGTAGTCAACTTGTGCAGCAGATTCGCTTCCAATTCCTGCATCTTACGGCGGTTGGCGGTTACGTCCATAATTAACTGAATTCGTTCTGCTTCCATTTCCGCCTTTTCTGTAAGGATCACGCGCCCAAGTAGCTGGTCTTCTAGGCCTATAAAATAAGCAGTTTTCGTATGTAAATGCAGCTTATTTTGTCTGAGTTCTGTGTGAGATGGGCTGCTAATAACATTAAAACTTTTTGTTACCTCGCATAGTAACAGTGAAATCTATGATAGACGTTCGAGCCGAGACTTCTGGCGTGTAGGCAGGATTTGGAAGTTTTGTTGTTATATATATCTTGTGCCCATCCGCGACGTCTATTTCTTTGTCTCCAAGCTTTACCTAAAAAATAATTTTCATTAAAAAAAATCGTTTTCTTAGGTACTTCAGTAAGAATTAACTTAAATTAAACACATACTTTATAAGAAGACCCAATTTTAATGTAATTCTTCTCGAGAATATTGTCAAGGACTGGATCTAACTCTTCAGCAATGTCTTCTATCAACATTGGCATGCCTAAAGACACGCAGTCTTCTATGTGATTCCTATGAAGTAATTAAAATTATATTAAAACAATATTCATACTTTAACTAAACTTTTAAATATGTGATAGTCACCTAAAGTATTTGTGGTTTAGGGTAGTGACAATTAAGTTGTTCATTTTCTCCATGTTCTTAATCCAGATCTTGCCCTGTGTCTGAGGGTCGATGAGCAACGGGAAACGAGAAGCTTTAGTGACGATGATACCGTTTTGTATGGACAACTCGTCTGTTGGCAATCCACATAAGTTCCATTCGCCAATCTGACAAAATACAATAATGATACAGGCATAAATCACTTCTGTACCTATAACTACTACACCAATAGAAAAATACGCAAAAGGTGATGTACAAGAGTTGCGATTTAAAATTCCCCCGGATTTCACAGATTTATTCATTTGGTAGTTTTTGCTATAACTATTTATTTTAAGAATGTTTACACTTACTGTAGCGGTATCCGTAAGCTCATTTATGATGTGTAAATTCATAGACACTGGAATTTTTCTACGCAACAACTCACTAAGCCAGTTTTCTTTCAGCAAAATACGAAACTCTTGATTAAAAGGGCCAGAATATGACAAAAATCTGAAATGTTTAGTTGTTTACAGCACTTCATAATAGTGTAAATATCGAGTTAAAGTACGTTTAGCACTATAAATAATATCATCGTTACGCACCCGGTGAGCAGCAGGATGTCACCGACCAGACGTTCGATCTCAGACTTAAAGAGCGCGGATTGCTCCGTCCAACGCACACGCTCTCCGCTCAGCCCGTTGATGAGCGCGGTGGCGGCGTCCATCTTCTGCTGACATTTGGCCGCGTCGTCCAACACCGCCTGCTTCAGCGTCATCGCCTCGTCGAACTCTTTTTGCACTTGCGCCAACTCGCGCTACCGGAATCACCACACGTATTACTATTAAACTCGTACTAACCTGGTGGCGTTAATGACGTATTAAGAGCGAGTGCATACCTCCTTAGCTTCGAGCTGTGCCTCAGCAGCCTCCAAGTCCCTCTTGGCCGCTTGGTACTTGCCCTGCATCACCGCCAAATTCGCCTTTAGCGGTAGTACGTCCTTATTCACTGCATAGAACTGTGCCATGGCGATTGTCCACGATATTAGTCCAGCAACATTACCGCAGGCCAGTTTCGCTGCTTCGAACGTGTATTGACTATAATGTTAAAATAAAAGAGTTGGAATAAAATCCAACAACGCTAGATCAAACTATATACATAGGTAAAAGAGGCCTATTTCAATTATTATGGAAATTTATGCATGTGTTAAATTACTAATTAACATGCTTACGATTGAGTACAAATAAAACATAAGTATAAAAAGATGCACAAGTCAGTGTATTCGAAGTTCTTGAAAATTGATAACTGGCCCTTAAACGTTTATAATTAAATAACTTACCTAAAATTAAAGTAAGGTTGCAATAAGTCAACCATTTCAGCATTGATATCATCTTTAGGATAGTTCTTCAAGTTGTTTAGAAATCTTACATCCGCCATTACCTATTGTTAAACAAATGCAGTTTCCAATAAACAGAAATTTAATAAAAGGGACCAAACGACGAGCTTACAAGGAGGGCTGAAAATAATGCATGTTGTTTTTTAACTAACAAAGGTATTTTTGTTGTATTTCTCCGTTCAAACAATCGCTCTATTTTTATGGCCGGCTATTTTTCTGGTATTATTAAAAACATAATCAGAATATTCATGAATTCCACAAAACAAAAATTAAGAGAAGAAATAAGACTATTGTTCAAAAATACCTTTAAAGATTCTGACCATGAAGCAGTCAAGAATTGTTTTTCTGGATCAGGTCTAATAGGATCTATACGCTTCCTAAAAAGTATAATGACGGCATCCATAATAAGCGTGATGAGATGAGGTGGCTTGCCGAGCTTACGGACGGTAGCGATGTCGGCAGCGTTGATAGTCTGCAACAGAACAAGGCGTTGCTGTCAGCCAACTGGCAGAACACAAGAAGAAACACTAGAGCGCCTGATGAAGTACCAATAGAGCAGCCTCGGCGGCGTCGAGCGCGGGCTTGGCGTCAGCGAGCTTCTCTTCCGCGATGGCGGTCTCGGCGGCGATCACGCTCACTAGCTTCACGGCGCGGTCCTTCACCTGCAACACCTCCGCTTTCACGACCTCAGCTGCTGCTTGCGAATCTGCCACGGCCGCCAACACCTATAACAAACTCGTCGTCACTAGAATCACGTATGATAGATATAATAACGATAGCTGTTTTTATTACAAGATCTATGAAATATGTTACTATTTACATAGGTAAGTACTCAAAAGTGTAAACACAATACAAACCTCTTCGGCGTTGGCTGTGGCTTCCTTAATTTCTAGTTCTTTGACTTCCAATTCCTTTTTAAGTATATCTACACTTTCAGCAGCTTCAACTAATTTGCCAAGACCAGTCGTCATTCTAAAAAAAAAGTATTTGACCAGAATTGATTCATATTTTCTGAATAACAGCGGTTTTTTTTAAATATAGCTACTTATAGTGTACAAACAATTAACTACTTTAGTTCTATATAATACAATGTGGTAATAAATACATATAATATAAAAAACCTTTTTGCCATTTCTGCTATATACAAGTGTTTCCCTTTGTATAGGGCTTTATAGCCATCCAAGAAAGACAAATATGACTTAGGAGTAACATGTGTTTGCCTTCTGAATCGGTCATAATAAGTAACGCAAGCATCTGCTACGTTATCTTGCACGATACCCATCATTTCTATCAAATTTTGCTTATTCTCTGCAGAACAGACAACCTGAAATAAGATGTCGTAGTTATCATTTCTTGAAGTAAGCGCGGTAAATATTGTGATTTCAAAGCTGGCATTTTTCTCTTCAGTGAAGTCTAACAATGCTATCTGTGTCGGCACGAAGGAAATCATCAGTGAAAAACAACAGGTCAAACTGCAATATATTCCAAAGTTATGTACCTATATACTCGTAGATCGCTCGTATGTACAATCTATATATATAAAAATCAATGCCACTTTTCGTTGTTATTTTATAACTCAAGAACGGGCTCACCTATCCAAACCAAATTTTTAGGCTTTGTTCGGACTATTTAGTAGATGGTTTATGTGAAGTTTGGTAGCGTAGAGTAGGGTAGAGTAGGGTAGAGTAGGGTAGAGTAGGGTAGAGTAGGGTAGAGTAGGGTAGAGTAGTGTAGAGTAGTGTAGAGTATTGTAGAGTAGTGTAGAGTAGTGTAGAGTAGTGTAGAGTAGTGTAGGGTAGATTAGGGTAGAGTAGGGTAGAGTAGGTAGAGTAGGGTAGAGTAGGGTAGAGTAGGGTAGAGTAGGGTAGAGTAGGGTAGAGTAGGGTAGAGTAGGGTAGAGTAGGGTAGAGTAGGGAAGAGTAGGGTAGAGTAGAGTATAGTAGGGTAGAGTAGGGAAGAGCGGGAGCGAAGCCGTGCGGGCAAAAGCTAGTATGATATAATTATGCAGATTAGTAATGTTTATTATAAATCTCAAACGAACTTTCATTTGAACAAGCTTACAGTTTAAGGTTTTCTGAATTTAAAAAAATAACAAATTATTATCAAACCCTTAACTTTGCTAAATATTGTATGATTCATGAAGGGATTGCTCAAATAACGAAATCAAAGCAATGTCAAATCAATAATAGTAAGTTTTCGGGTAAGTTTGCTGAAAACAAAATATTAGTACACTATAATACAATACCTCAAACTCCCATAAAAAGTGGTGCGCTACTTCTATAAGTGCTTTCTTGGGCCACTTCTGGAACCAGTCCATTGTGGACCCAGATATAAGACCAGGGAATCTCAAAGCTCTGCTTCTAAATTTTTCTCCCACCTGTAAGAAAACACAGCTAGTTACTAAAATTATCAACTTAATCAAAAAACACAACTCACATTTTACAACTACTTACATAAACCAGTAGCCAATTTTAAATCAAAAGTATAAGGATTAGGTTACTGAGGAATAAATTTCTAAGATGAACAGATTTTGTACAGAAAAAATCTACTATCGTAAGCAGTCTTTTTTCGAAAATACGTATTATAGCTTGAGCAAAACAAAAACAAATCCGTAATAGGCAAAAGTTAAGAAAAAGCCTGGTACAATGAAGTATACTGGTCTCACTACTGAAAAGCTAGCCATCTAGAAATACTTACCGGGGAAAAACACAACACAACGTGTAAGTTAGCTCTGGAACGTATGATGAAGTACTCATACAACACATCTGGAACTGGAATCCTTCTTGGTGCATTCTGCTTCATTATAGGTGTCAACTCGTTCAGGATTTCATCTAGTATTATTTTAAGTGTAAATAGATGTACACGTCAACTATCTATAAAACTCTATTAATATGCAACTCCTCACACAATATTCTTTAGAAAGTTTCACAAAATATAATGTAAAACAAATACAAGTTTTATTCGAGCGTAACTGCGACTTTGCCCGCTTGAGAGTCGAAAATTATTCCAAAATAATATGCACCTATTTAGGATAAATTATTTTTCATCCCCCCATCTCGGAAAGAGTATTTTCGCTCTTCGATATCTGAGAGCAATAGTACATTGTTACACTAGGGGTGAAAGTTACTTATTTCGTCCCGAGAAAGAGTTGGCGGCCGAGCACAGCGAGGTCGCTAATTCAAGAGACTAAATAAGTAATTTTAACGCCGAGGTAAGCATTGTGCTTTTCATTACGAATACAAGAAGATAGACGTAGTTTTTTTTTTAATAATTTGGCAGCTGTTAGTTGAAAGTAAAACTCCCTAGGGATGAAAAGTGTGATACTTTTCAGCCCGCTCCTCAGGCAACTTCAGACCTACTTTCAGAGTAATGAAAAAGCCCTTTTTATTCTTTATAGAGATAAAGTAAATTGAATTTAGAACATCGCGTGCACTATGTTTACTCATATGAATTCAAAACATAATTAAACCTTCTACCTCCATAATTAAATTTCTACCTCCATGAAACCAAATTTGTCATACAACTTTTTTTAATTTGTTAAAATCTCAGACTTGGTGTACTTTAGTCATTTCCTCGCTGAGGTGGGATGAAAAGTTACGTGTTGCACTTGGTTGCACTCGACTGCAAAGATTTTTCACTTCGTGCTCTGTTGATTCTCTCGCTAACGCTCAGGATTCTAAATTTTGAATCACTCGCTGCGCTCATGATCCAATTTTAGACTCCTTCGTTTTCTCGGTCATCAAAATTGAGCACGCGGTTAAAAAGCAACTTTACACTCCTGTATAACAAATAACTAATAATTATGTTCTATTCTTGTCCTTTTTTTTTTGTCGACGGGGAAAATCATCTTTGACGAAACCCGCTCTTGGGTGGAGCGGGAGACAGTGTCAGACTCTTACTGGGGCACGAGCTCCCTTTCGGACAACCCTGTCCCCAGTAGGCTTCGACCCAGCTGGGCCCGTCCTGCTGCTGACAACTCCTTGAGGCGCGCGGGAACAGTGCGCGCCGTCGACGTCTTAGACTCGGTCCATTACCAGACCATCGGACAGCGAGCTACCCATAGCTCGCCGTCCGCGAGCCTGCGTCTACGGTGGCCGGAAATCGGGATCGGAATCCCGGCGACGGCGGCGAGGGCGCCGTTGCTTGATGCGGTCGGCCTCCTCCTTTGCAAGCATTACTGCTTCGCAGAAGGAGGCGACCGCCTGCCATTCCTCCTCGCTCCGGACCATGGCCTTGACCAGGGCCCGGCGCGAGAGGTCTCCGCCGCCGATCGCTCCCACGAGGGCACGGCGATGCTCCGCCCAGGCAGGGCACACCTCGACGGTGTGCTCCACCGTGTCCTCCGGGCGTTGCGCACAGTGGCGACACCCGGGCGTCTCTTCCGCCTGAATCCGATGCAGGAACCTCCCGAACTTGCCATGTCCGGTGAGGACTTGCGTCATGCGGAAGGTAAGGACACCGTGAGGTCTTTCCAGCCACGCCACAAAGAGGGGACTTACCGCCATAATCGTGGCGTGCCCAGTTCTATTCTTGTCCTTGTGTAGAACTTAATTTTGTGCGTAGGTATATGTGTCATGTTTCATACAAATCCGTTCAGAAGTTTATACATGAATAAGTAACAGACAGAGTCACTTTCAGTAAATGTTGTATATAATGCCAAAGCTACTCAACTTACCCATTTCATCCTTAGGGAACAAATTGGCAATTTCACCCGAGCTCATTATGTTATTGAGGAACTCCAAGAACTGTTCATCTTTGACATCGTTGTCAGTAAATATAAAGGATATGCCGCGCCCCTGCAGGCCAGCGACACGATACAGCACTTTTATGTCGTCCATAAAGTTGTTGACATTATACGATCTGAAAGCGTTGGACAAAGCTCGTAATCCATCATCAACATGTATTTTGTTGAAATATTACAACATTAATATATTTTCAGTTACCTGGATAAAGTTATTTGATAGTATGAATAGTTTGCTATAAATGATGCTAATTTTGTTAAGCTTTGTTTTCCGGATCCACCAACGCCGACAAGTAATGCGTTGCCACTAAGATAAAAATCGATAGATTTTAAAAGCTAAAATAATGATTTCAATTAAAATGTCAATATCCGAAAAAAAAACAACTTACCGTGGAGTGTTAATGATTCGAGAAATAATGAACAGATGCACCATCGCATCGTGGAAGAATACTAGGTCCAGACGACCTCCTCTTATCTGCTCATTAAACAGTACTTCAAACCCTGCCAGTTTCGTAAGTACAAATTCCCAACTGAAAAGACACAGAACGTGTATGAACGTGAATTTTTGCTAACAGCGCTTATTTTTTTACAAACGCTAGTCAGAACTGAGATACTCTGAACAAATTCTAGTTCAAAAGCTAAACAGTTAACTAAAGAAATGACCTGAACATAATAAGATGTGTGTACCGAAGAACAAACTACGATATTTACTTACGAAGGCAACTCCTCATATATTTTAGGTGCATCAAGGCTGATATCTTCGTCTTCCTCGCCAGTTGGTTCGATCGGCTCACGCAGGAAGTTAACAAAGTACGTTTCTTGCTCAGGAAACTCACTAACTAGGTCCGGTAGTTCTTTTGCAGCCGTTTTCCAGAAATTTGCCACGAACCACTCTTTATCAACAAAGGTAGTAAATCTAAAAGGTTTTGTAACAAATCAGTTTTATCATTTGGTTGTATTAATTTAATGATTTTATGCGTGTATTTATACTCATTAAATGTACCTGTCAGAAATAACTCGCGAACATTCGTGGAACCATAGTTTTAAAGCCATATTAATACATTTAAGCTCCTCCTTCTTAATAAACAGAATACCTTCCCAAATGCGAGACAGATCCCTTAGGTTAAACACATAATGAAACTTCGCTGGTGTTGGTAACATTTTTACCTGTACAATTATTAAAACAGACAAATCAAAACAAAGTCAAATAACTATATACACTATGTTGTAAAAAAACTTTTTACAAAAAAAATTAAACCGACTTCAAAAAGTACAAAATAACTTTAATTTCGGAAGTCGGTGTTTCTTTAATAAATACCTAATCTTGTCTGTTCGTTATTTAACACCGACTTCCGAAATTAAGGTTATTTTGTACTTTTTGAAGTCGGTTTAATTTTTTTTGTAAAAAGTTTTTTATTTTTCACTTTTTAGTTATGGTAGCACCACTAAAAAGTACCTACCCTTCAGCTAAACATAAATTACCTTATAGCCAGAGTGCATCTCATAACGATTCTTATAATCCCAAATACGGTTATATTACATGAATTTACCCCCTCCCCCTGTCCCCTCCCCCTTTTCTTTCAGTCAGTCATCGACTACACGTATAAACAAAGCAATTTTACTTGTTACGACAATTCTGCTATGATTCTATGAGGAGTTCTGTTCCATATCTTCGAAGTTCATAATCAGATCATAACAATATTTCTATGGGACCAACTTGGAAGCATAACCTTTCAATCAAAAAAAAAATTTTCCAAATCGGTCCACAATTGACCGAAATATCGGTGAACATACATACAAAAAAAAAAAAAAAAAAAAAACATACATTCAGCCGAACATAGAACCTCCTCCTTTTCGAAGTCGGTTAAAAAATACATTACCTTTGTTTGCTGCCAAATAATACGAGTTACACGCACGAGTCTTGGCATAAACTGTACAATTAATTTATCAAATCGGGTATTGCAGAAGTAACCAGCACTAATGGTCTCTGAAAAATTTAGCTAAATATAATAATTTGTTAGGCATTAACATTTTCTACGCTTGTTGGCAGTATGAGAGACTACAACTTATGTCACCTTATTAGGATATATATAATTATAATAATAATTATAATTATTATTATGATAAGCGTAAATATCTAATATAAACCAAATTGATTGTAACTATGTATGATGTACCGAAAATTTTGTCCATAGAAACATTACTGGGTAGCGTACAATTAAAGATATTAAATTGTCGTTTTAGCCGTGGAGGTATATCGTTTCGGCCACCACCTGAGGAAAAAAAGTTACACATAAGTCAATCTGTTTGGAGCAGATTTTTTATGGTTTGATTAAACATTTAATGCTTTCTATACTAACCCGGATGTATCATGGCACCAAACATCTGTATTTGAGCTACAATTATAAAATCTCCCGGCTTATCTAAAGAATAGAAACCTCCACATTCCATCATTTGTCGTACGATTTCATTTGTTACCTAAAAGTAAATAGTTTTCAATCTTATTACTTTTATTTATTTACAACCAGTCGCAATACCAGTGATTCGAGCCAAGAACGAATCGTAGAAGAAGACAGTTTCAGTTGCAATAGTCATATAACTACATTAACTACGTAAGCAGTATCTCAGTAAGCAGTTTCGGTTAAAGTGCCGATGTGAATACAGTATGGAAAACCACATTAATCTATATTATACTGATATATAAAAACTAATCTGACAGGACAGAATGGAAGAAAAAAACGTGTTGCGCCGACCCCAAATAAAACGGGATAGTGGCAGGAAGATGATGATGATGATGATATAAAAACTAATCTGAAACTACTGAACTGATTCTGTAAATTCTTTCAAAAATATGTAGCTACACTATCCACTGCGCTAGGCTATAATATATTTTTACATGAGTTTTACGAGTAAGTCGCTGGTAGAAGCTGATACATTAAGCAATATTATTCTAATAATCTATTCTTAACGTTGTCATTACCTGATCGCCCCACTCATTCACTACAGGCATGTTTATGTCGTCCACGAACACAGTCATGGCTCGACCTCCGGGGGGGCCATACGTCATACCTACTCGCTTCTCCACGTATGACTCGACAATTCTCTACGAACAAAACCAAAATTATGTCGCGAAATAAGTCGAAAATCTATTTTATTTTCCAAAATACTGGACTACTGTTTTTTCTGGAGATTTTCGTTCGATCGATCTTTACAAAAAAACTTAGTCTGTATAAGACGATTAGAAACTAGAACTACCATCTAAGTCTTAATTTTCCTAAACATATAGGCTAATCTAAGAGGATGTAGCGACATCTATCGCGCCAATATCAACTAATACTACGAAATAAAATAAATAAATTTAAATTTGTATTTGAAATCCAGCATTGCGCCATTAGAGTTCTCCGCGCAATTTGAACATATTATACAGCAGCCCGAAATCATCTTTCGGGCAGTCGCCCACCCCTGACATAACACCCGTCTGGTCGGAGAATCCTCTCTTTTCAAAGGGGGTATGTTGGACACGCTCTGTTCCGCATACCTTTAAACTGGTGACCCCGACGTGAACATTTCATACAATAGTAGTTCTGTTTGGTTAGACCTTGCAACCAGAAAGCTGATAGGCTATTCTATCTATATATCTATTGATATTACAGATTTATTCAATCAACTGAACTCCTTAGGATAAGTTAGATTTTTATTAGGTAAACTTATAATTATAATTTTTAACATACATATTTAAGAAAACTCACCTGGAACATATTCGGCGTAGTAGCAGATGAAAAGTTTATCACCTTAAATAATTTCACCTCGTTATCATACTTTGACATATAACTTTTTAACATGACAGTTTTTGCGGTGCCTTGTTCACCGATTAGAAGCACCGCTTTGTCTTGTTTAGCGATGGTATCGATTAAAAATGTAATGCACACGTTATCGATATTTGGCACCAGTATTGAAGCGTACTCCGGTATACTGTCAGGTGGATAAATGTATGGCTCAACGCTCTCGGACCTGACAAAATTGTAACAAAATTAATACTCATTTACTACAACGATCCAAATAAATGCCAGTCTATCTTATTTCCAGTAAACAATAAAAAAATATAATTTGTTACCAGTGCTCCCAGGCGCCAGTGACGTTGACCATGTAATCGAAAGGCATGATCCACTCCTTGCACTTGACTCCAGGCCAATCCAATTTCACGGGAAGCTTGATCATGAACTCTGCCATCCTTGTGCGCATATCCAGCTCTAACGCAGCACCCAGTGACCACATCATCGCGAATATGAATAGCCGCTCAAGATGGCGGTCTGTGTGAGCCCCTGAAAAACAAGTACGGGCTGTACGTGTCTTCAATGCACTCAATATATAGATACAATACAATAATAAGCATTGTCTTTTTATGCTATCGAATGACCAGCAATTCGTACCATATAATGATTAGTAGTCACTGCCGCCTAACAACATAATACAATACCAGAAACACTGCAGAAACGTTTCCATTCAAAATAAAAGGCTCACAAATCGATATAGTTATGCAATTACTTAACATAGGTCAAGAAAAAAACATAACGGTAAAACTTACTGTGGCGGCTCTCACTGAATTTGTTTAAAGTCCGAATTTGCGACAGCTTATACCTATTTAAACTGATCGAAATTTAAATTAATGTTTACTCACTGCCACCAGGTATTTCAATCTGCATTAACCCGGTAAGTACGTCTATGCATTGTCTAAAAACGATTTAAAACGTTAAAAGAAATTGTGATTGTAAGAAACATTATGAAAAACATGTACATAAATGCAATATACCTGATATAAATAGCTTCGAGAAGCTTCATTTTAGTCTTTAGTTTTGTTTGAACATAATAATGCACTTCATTGTATACTTTATTGAAAGCTTTACGCAATATCTCACATTGCTTCGGTTCTAGCGTTTTCAACCAGCGCTGTTAATATCGAAAAGGCATTGTAAGTATCCGGTCTAAAGACAATAATCGCACCCGCATGAACTGTAGTTTTAGTTTAATTTCACCATACAGCAGTAGTAGCTCGCTACGTGCAAAAAAGTACCCAACTATAATACTGAATCGCCTCCGGAATAAGTCAGAATAATTATCATTTATAAATTTAATTACCTCAATTAAATAAAAATATCTAACATAACCATGGGTAATGTATTTTCACAATATACCCTATATTTAACCTATGCCTAGTGTCTACATTTGACCTAGACCTACAGAATAAAATCCTGACTTCCTGATAAATTTAATAAGTTAAGTGTATAAGTATCTATCAACTTGACCTACTACGATTAATATAATTATTTTGTATTCACGCCACAATTTTCATCATTCACGGTTCGAACTTGTAACATCGTTCCACCGATGTAAAACAACAACAGGTAAAAAGTAATAGTAATTCAACCTCGAGTATAGGTTGCCATTTGAGCACCGATGAAGACAGGAAGACCATGCCCATCCGACTGACGGTGGCGGGCGACGCGTTGTCCACGTTGTCCGGCTCGAACACCAGCTTGCTGTTCTGTGCCATCGAGATGCGGTCGCCGTTGGCCAGTGTCAGCGTCTTGTTGTCGTCTAGCACGGAGTTCAGATTCTCTATCCACACAGCGTCTACTGGACCATCTGGTATAAATCAATATGTTTGGAAAATAACTGATTTCAGCTTGTAGTTTCAAAACACATTGTCGTAGGTTTCATATTTACCTAGAACGATCCAAGTAGTATCCGTTTTCTTAACCTTCAGAGCTCTTCGCCAAAGAGTAGAGAATATACCATCAGTCCAGTCATTTGTCGCTACGTCTAAACGTCCAAACATTTGGGGCGCAGTGATGGCCTAAAAAATATTTAAAGTTGTTCATTCAGATTCAGGTGGGGTTTAGATATGTGTTCACACAGTTATAAGCTCTATTGTAATTATAACATCAATTTCCTTTCTAATATTCTTGTTATTTTGTTACTAAAAGTTTAACATCAGTGTATATGTATTTTGCAGCAGCATGTACCTTAGGATTCATTCTCATTTCCCTGTGTGGCTTCCCGAGTTCAGTGAGCGCCGCCATAAGCACTTGGATGCAAGTTGTCTTGCCCGAACCGGTCGGACCCATCGTCATCAGGCCGTGCCTCACTAACGATGTTTCATACAACTGTATTATCTTCAAGTTCCAATCTGGGTGATTGACAAGGCCAGTGCGTTCCGTCACTACAGCTATAGCGTTTTGCATAACTCTGAAAGAATCAACATTATTTACAAATATGCCAATCACAAGGAATAAATTCCATTAATCGTTACATCCCATTTTATCGTACTTTTGAATCGTATGTGTTAGTTTGATTCCGGGAAACAAATCTTCAATCAATGATATAAACAGTGGCTCGTCTTCGTCTACTAATTTAGACACATTCATTTCTCTGAAAATTTACAACATTATTGCAGAATATAATTTAAGTACGTAGGTAGGTAGTTATATACAAGCAAGCTATTGTTATATAAAGACTCACTTCAGTACTCTCATCATGATGTTCTCCTCGGTGCTGTCCGGGTTCGCTCGTTTCTGCGCGCCCATAGTCCGCAGCACGGACAGAATGTTGCGCAACCCGAAGTCATAGTGCACCTGCTTCGACAGCTGCTCCTCGCACAGCTTGTACAACGTAAAGAACTTACGAGCTGCAATGTTATCGGTCGATTAAAGTCACACCTGCTTACGTTATTGAAGTACCTACAGCAACTCGGTGCGGTGGAAGACTAGCGTATGGATAGAGATTTGTAAATAGATAATTATAATAGATGAACCAAAATCCTAAAACTTATGACGATAAAACAGGAATCACACAACAACTTATGTATTTGAACAAGGATAAAAAAGATATAATTAGGTACTACCTAGCACGATGTTATCTTTAAAACCGCAGCTAGCCAACTTGACACGGATAATAATCTGCCTGTCCGGGACCATCATCGCGACAGAGCGGAATTGAATCTTCAAGTTCTCAGGTAGCTCTTGGCGACCAGCGTAGCCCGGGTTCATGGTAATGACGAAAGCAAACTCTGGATTCAAGCTAACGGTGTCACCGTCGCTAACAAAGCAATAGAACAAGGTTTTAATGATAGTAATAGTTTATTATTCATTTCATTGTGGTTAAAAATGGATTTCTAAACGCACACAAAACAATATTCACATAGTTTACCGATGTTGTCTACTAATAACATTTCATTGAATCCGTATAGCCTATTTGTACCTGAATATAAAGAAATCCCTCTTTTCCCTCCTTGCGGTAAGACAGATGTAGATCTGCTGCGCGGCCACAGATAACACGGGCAGTTCAATGCGGTTAAACTCATCAAAGCAGCCCCACGTGCCTGACTGAGCCAAGCCCTTGTAGATGCGACCCAAACCTAACCAACAACACTCGCATTAACCATATCTTGTATAAATGTTGTCATACAGACTACAATTAAAGGCGGGGATCAGCTGTACCTCGGAAGTCCATCTGGTCGGAACAGTTGAAGACGATGACGAGTTTGCCGAGGGTACGGCCCATGTCTTTAGTAGTCTCAGTCTTGCCGGTTCCGGCGGGTCCAGCGGGCGCGCCACCCATATTCATGCCAATGGCTTGTGACAGCGTAATGTAGCACCGATCTGTCAGAGGTGTGATCACCAGGCGTTCTGTTATGCCGAGGTATTCATTCTGTTCACAAAAGGTGCGTCACGTAAAACTAAATTTAATACGAGACATTATAAGCTCTTGAAGTCATAAAAACACTTTTTAAACCACCACCACCACTTGCATATTGTTTCTCCAAGATCTTTAAATATTTCAAAACATATCTAGTACTGGTTGGAACAAAATTACTTGCCTGATATAAGAAATTCACGTCAGTTATAGAGACAATACAATCGTCGGTATCTTCAGAATAATAAAACCTGGCCTGTTTCTGCCATTCAAAATCTATAGGTGATTTTATTCTCATGCGCACCAAGTCATCAAATATATCCCTGTTAACAAAAATAAAAAATATGTACAAATATAAACATACGTGTGTAAAATATTCTAAAATTGATTCAGTGTTAACTCTCTCATAAAATATATCAATCGCATACAATATTTCTTTAGTCATTAGTTGGGTACTTAAGAATCCATTAGTTGGGTATGACTTCATAAGAATAAAGTAATTGATAAAATTACTTACCGTTGGTGTACGTGTATGGTGATCATAGTCTCCACTTGTGTTCTGTCCAAAGAAGCTAGCTCTTTAACTGTTTGATCAATAAGACCATTAAGAAGATCTAGGTTTTTCTGGTTTGTAGCCCTCATAATAAAACGATCCACCCTTGATTTTTTAAGAGCGTACTCGGCATCGCTCGTCCAAAGAATTTGCATACCAAGCAAACCAGCCTTGAAAAAATGAATTGATGAACATGTGACATTTACGACGAGTTAAAAATTTGCATATACTTGACTATATAAATTCAAGAGTATAAGATCAAAATCATAATTAAAAGACATTTATTCAAATCGGGCTGTTAGCCAGAACTCTTTGATACGCAATGTTTTACATGAAACGCGCATAACGCTCGCCCGTCACCAATTCCTAGTGTATTCGCGTTGAGAAAATAGTGATTCATCACTCCGCTTAACCACGCTTCTTGGCCAATAAGATCATAGAAAATTAGAAAGGAGTGTTCACATTGACCAGTAGAAGTAAGACAACGAGAAGTCTTTTGTTGAAAAAGTTTAAAAATTAAATACCTCACTTATTCATAAAAATAAAAGATGGATGGAGAGGGAGAGGAAGGCCGATGAAAAGATGGATGGATTGTGTGAGGAGTGATATGAAAGAAAAGGGAGTTAGTGATAGTTTGACGGGTGACAGGACAGAATGGAAGAAAAAAACGTGTTGCGCCGACCCCAAGTAATATGGGATAAGGGCAGGAAAAAGATGAAGATTCATAAAAATAAAAATGAAAATGCAGCATTTTAAAACAATTACTTAGTTACATTTTAAAATACTGTGTAATAAAATGACATAAACAGATGGAAAAACATCATGGGTTAAAGTGATTAAGCAGAGAGGTCACGACCCTCAGCATTGAGGGATACGATGCAAGGAGGTAATAAAATGTTTGCTCAAATATTATGGATTAAAATTTTACCACATTGTATGTGTCTATGATGCTGGGTAGCAAAACTGTTGCAACAAACTCCCCCAGCAACATACCCTGCGTGTTAAGTTGGAGCTCCTATTGGCATCCCCTAATAAAATATGATTTAACATCCTATACCTACATTAAATGATTAATATTTATTACCTGACCGGGAAAATTCCAAAAACCGACTAAAAATTCAAACTCTGGATCTCCAGACATTGTCTGCGCTATGTTAGCTATAACATTTTTTATTGTATCTTTCATCGTATCCAGAAGAGTGTTTAACCAAATCTGTAATACAAATAGCCCTTTAATTAATTATCCACTATGTTAAATTCAATCAATGATTTTATATTATTGGTACACCAGGATAAAAAGTATAAAGCTTAAGAAAGAACTAATTTCATATCAGAATTATAATTAGGTATCTCTACAATATTGTTAATTAGAGAGATAGAGAATAGAATCAGTGACGTATTACTAAAGTTTTTATTATTAAACTGTAAACCTCATAAGGGCAGTCAAGCACTGATTATATTCTTGGACGTAAACATAGTATATGTATATCGTAAAATTTACCTCAACACCCCCCAAACATGGTACCGGCCTTTCCAGGGGAATCGTCTCTCCGTTGTCAGAGTTAATATTTATTATGTTCTCCTTATCATCAAAGTCCACTGTGTACACCGCATCAAAAATACTTGGCAGATGTGGCTAAAACATTTTTTTTTGTTTTTAATTGTAATCGTTATTTAATTTTAGGAACCAAGCCTCTTAGACACTTATTGTTATATTTATATTCTTAGATCGGTTTCAAACTGTAAATAAACAACGCGAACGGTGCGTTGTATGATTCAACGTAACGAAAATAATGAATATATGGGTGTCTTTGACATCGACGCACAAACGAATACTATGGATCCAGTAGGCACATGGTTCTGGACCACCAGTGGTCAAATTATTCGTTTGTGCGTCGATTTCATAGTTACTGTCATCGCAATGAAAAAATATATACTAAATTGTTAAATAGTAACAATTCGCAACATCTAATAAAACAAAAAATTATGTATGTTTTCTAACCTGTATAGAATGAGGATTTGAAGCTTGTCCGAGGATCTCCAGTAAGACTGGATCTGACACGAAAAAGAACCTTGGGAAGATGAGTCGCTTGGTCTCCAAGTACCCGGTGAGTGACTTCTGGCAAGCTTCTAGCTGCTCGAATAAGTGAGGTAGGAGCTGCTTCAGCGTGTCATCTGAAGTGCATGTTGCTACACAGTTCACGATATCTCGTGCCCGGTACATTATTTTCACATAAGTTTTGTCGATACCCTGTAAAAAGACAACTCACTTCTTGACACATTTTTATTAACCCTCCTCTAAATATACCTACGATAAGAAATTGGTGATCATCACACAGGTCAACGGCCACAACAAAGTATTGCATTTATAAAGATGTACTGATCACCTTTCTCAACTCCACATAAGCACGTAACCTGAGTGAGTTTATGTACAAGCTATGTTACTTTTTAGTCTACAATAAAGTTTATTCTATTCTATTCTGAGTGAATTAGCTCCCTAAAGATCATCATGCTAGGAACTTATACCGCGTCATCACCACCCTGACCTTACTTGTACAGTTTAAACACACCGTAAATCGCTTGGCTTCCGCTGGCAGTTGTTTCGCAATGTCACCGCCGACAAATACGGCCTCCAGATACATCCACAAGTTCTGCACTTGAAGCCATTTTTCTAAAATCTCGCTAGTGCTCACCAGTTTATTAATCCACAACAATATGTTTTTCTTAAATGGTGGATTATATCTATATTTAAATATAAAAATATTTTTAGCAAAAAGTACACGTAAATTTGATTGAAAAGTAGACTATCCTTATTAACTTTTACCTGTTAGAAGCTAAAGAGTTTAGGACCATTAAAGAGTCTTCTAGCAAAGTGATGATTTCAAGCGTTTCCTGAGGCTTAATTAGAAGCTCCCCTCTGTTTTTGAAATTAGCGAATGTTAAATCCACTACAGCCCAGTCTGCATTCACTTGTTTCATTTTAGCTTCAATGTCTTTTTCTTTTACAGCACTAATACAAATGTCCTGAAGGGCGTGGAATTAAAAAGGGACATTGATTTAAAGATTTAATAAATAACATGGTGCCATAGTTTCCTCTGCTCATATATCGTACAACTTATAAAGATTTAAATCACTCGAGATAAATCTATTAGCTACGGTGAAACACACAGAATGTCATTATTTAAAAAACAGATATTGTGTTTGGGTTTACACTAGAGATGCTAGAATAGAGTGAGGTCTTGGAAATGTTTAATGACCACAATTGTATTTACAGTATTTTTTTCATTGTTGAGAAAATTTATAATACAATAACAACTTTTAAAAGCTGCAGGAACTTACGGTTAGTGGATCTAATTGGTGATAACAAAAACGATGGTCCCAATTGATAATTTACTATATTAGATATGTCAAAGAAACGTAAAATTTTCCTTTAAAAATAAGAAACTATGGCAATTAATACTTTTACTTACTTCAACATCTTCTCTATACTTCAACAGTGGTGCCTCCATGACTTTTGCCAATGTAAAAGATTCTGATTTTACATCCAATACACAATCTGGATAAAACAAAAAAGCACCAGTTAAATGCATTGAAAATAAGATAACACAGTAAAGCAGACCTACAATATAGTGAATCAATTATATAGTTTTATCTCGTACTTAGCAGTGATTCCAGTCTTTTCCAATGTCTTTCCTTCATAGATTTGTCAGCCATCATCTCCAATAGCGGACAAGTTTGGTTAAAATCGTCAATCTTACTCTTCAATACTATAAACGCCGGCCAATCCTTCATACCTCTTGGTAGCCGTCGGCATCTAAAAATAGACATTTTGTATGTACTTAAGTATTTTAGACATTGTTTCTTTTTCATGAACTAACAAACGTATTCACAGGAGGTACTCGTTTCTTAAATTATACTGTAATAACCTTCTTCGTAGCCATTTTCATGATTTTGAATCATCGTAGCGGTTACAAGTACGTATCTTCTTCTGCTGATCATCAAGAAAACTCTTACGACCTCCAAATAATAGTACAACTGGGCGAGAACCAGGCAAGGTGGTGACCGTATACCCAAAACGTCCGGTACCCGAGAAGCAGACTTTACTATGCTACACTCACAGATAAAATTATGTTGTCACGAACTGAGAAATCAATGCCCCAACTGTGTTAACACGAATATTAATTCAAATATCTTCTTACTTGTGATAACACTTGTAACAAATCGATACCAAGTGATCATCATATAACGAATTTTGTAGGAGATAGAAGTGATATCTAACTTTGATACCTCGCATAATTATTTAAATACCTATACGAACCTTTTTACATAAATATATAGTTCTTACCTGACATCAAATTCCGCCAACTGAGCAACGATTTGTTCAATATCAATATCCACCCAAGATGTCTCAAAATAACCGTCGATAGAGTTAGTGACGGCCAAGTATAGACTGTATCTATTAATGTAATGAAGTTTTATTACTAGCGTCATTATTTTGAATTTTTACAAAGGACAGAACGAACTATTAGCAACAAATGTAATTATATTATTATATTATATTATTATATTATATTTAAAAAAAAAATACTTTTAGTTTTAGAAAGCGTCTCTTAGCAATTAGAGAAAATTGTAACCTTTTGAAAATAATTACTTGACAAGTGCTTACAATTTGTTTAATAAGTTGAATTCCTTTTTCTTTTGATGCAATATCGGATAATCCTGAACTTCCATACCAAACAGCTTTTCACCGCTAGAGTACATCTCAAATCTCCTCCACAAATCATCGAACCTAGATTGGAAAAGAATAACCCTGCAAAAAAAATTAAGTAGTCTTAATTAATCAGAGTTAAATGGACACCAATTACAGAAAATATTGTTTTTTAATATTTCAAAATAAGAATAACGACATAGTGCGGTTTCGAGGACAACGAAATAACAGGTATTTATTTGACGTCTTACAATACCTATCGCTGGCATCTCGGGCGGACAGGCCGGGCGTCATCGGTCCACATGCATCATAATCTGCATCGAACTTCAGCACGTCTGCTAAAAACGTCGCAACTCCTTCATTAAGCTCTGTTTGTAATGGACCCTGCATGTCTACTATCTTCTGTTGTACGATTTGTGACTACAATATCAAAATAGCATGTCAGTGTGAGCCAGACACCCAATATCACAGTTTTAAAGCACAAAGAGAAAATAATTCTAATACATATGATCAAAACTATAGCAAGACCTAGATTGAGGCAGAGGCCAGTACTGTTTTACCCTCCAAAGTGTCTTATCACAGGCAAAGAAGTAGTGTGATTAACATATAAACTTCATTAGTGAAAAAATATACTGGTAAGCTACTCACAGTCGATAACATATTCTGAAAAGAATGCCGTAAACTGTACACCATATCAGTGTCTTCTTTAGGTACATCTATGTTAAATTGTATAAACGTAGCATAACTTTCCTCTATTAAGTCTATTTCCATGTCCATTCTAAAAATAATAATATTAGTCTTCTTAAATCGAACTCCAAAAACATATCTACTTGTATAAAAGGAAAATAAATCAGATATGTCTAACGTTCACTAATGGTCAATAATACTCGGTTCTTCGCTGTTTATAATAGTATTACAATTGAACTTATTGGAATAAATATTATAAATAATTAACCCGATAAATTCTTCTCTAATAAGCTCGAGGCACATCATGGCTACTCTAACGTCATCCAGATCCTTAATTTTCTTGCTCATAGTTTTCATGCGGTCAGAAATAAATTGCATCAACCGGTCCACTCGCTCCTTATACGCATGACACAGTAGTTTCCCCAAGGTTCTCTTCCATTCAATGGATTCCAAATGCAACGCTAATTTAATACGTTCTGAAAAATTACAGATAACACAAACATTATAGATATGTCTCTATATGTGTGCTATTTGATAAACACGAGACAAAAAAGTCGTTTTGTTATACCCGTATTTATTTGAATTGAACCAATAATGTGTCGTTCAGGTAAATTTAACACTTCTTCAGTCTGTTTATCATATTTGTTAAACATATCTTTAATTATGACATTAAGAGGATTTAAGTCAACAAATTCTTGTATTTGTTGCACTCGATTCTCGGCCCACAAATAATCAAATCTTCCATATCCCTAAAAACAAACAAATTTGAAACTCAAAACTACTTTCGGTGGACCCCCCCCCTATTTACATATTTCTCATTGAACACCCTTGTATAAAATACTGCCAATCTACTTAATTGCTTATGAGGTATCACCTACTTTTAACAGTTTTTCTATATCGGGTTTGTACATGTACATCATTCCTTGCAATGCCATCACAGTTCTGACGATGTCTTTATGCTCCGACACCATTCGGAAATAATTCCTAAGTGCACCAACACCAGAACCAGATCGTAATCCTGCAAACAACATAAATCATTTTCAATTTCTTGAAAGTTTTTAATTTTGGTTAACTTATGCTGACGGTTTTGCCATACCGCTGACGCTTCGTTTATGTGAATACTGTATGGTAACAGCCAACTTCTCCCTCTTTATTTGTTCTTGTTGACCCCACATGAATACATTTCGGTGAATATCCATTATACAATTTAATACTACCTAGAAACCACATAAAGGTGATTTAGTTTATAACTTACAATTCCGTAAATATGATGTAGAAATAGGCAGTAACATCTAACTACACTCTTCAGTGTGTGGACACCGTTATGTACTACATATAATGTCGACCCTCTTTATGAAAAACATCGTAAGCGACAGTTTGTGCTTAATACAGGAATAGGTTTTTCCTTCCGTAATTAAAAAGTATATTTATGATCTAATTATTCTTAAAAAAATATATAACTTATTATCTATATAACTACTGATGTAATACAATAGTTACAAATATTAAGTTAAGTTTTCAAAAATATTTTTAATTATGAAGAGAAATTAACGCTTATGGTTTTCTTCCAAAAAGGCGATATTTTACCTGAGAGAATGAAGTTTGTATCTCTTCCAAAGTAGGTTTTATTAGTATTCTTGGTATTTGTAAGTACATGTTGGTTAACATAAGAGGTTTCAGTTTATTTTGTTCTTCTGGATCCGTCGTCATGGTCAGAAAACTGATAAGAGAAAAAACGTACTTGTTGTTGTGTTGTTGCTCATAAAGCGACTCTTATTGCACTGCACTTAAGTATATAATAGCACTTGTTACCAAACTATGACATTTTAATTACCATTACGCACTAGTTCTATGATGTGGTTAAAACCTTTTTCTTCAACCTCTCCACCGCCATAATTTTGTTACATTTATCGTATCAGGATGAGCGCAGGTAGTGCCCCACGAGGATAAGAAAAAAAAATAGGCGCACATATGAAAACAGATTTTTACCGCCACAAAAGTTTACTAGTTTTACAGTTATTTTCTTCACAAGTGTATTGAAAAACGTCGTTTGATACACGTGAGTAATTAATAATTACCGTTCTCGGGTCTCTTAAGACCCTCGCCATGGCTCGGGTCTAAATACCGCCTTACCGACTGTAATCACTAACATTACACACTTATATCATAATGTACTATTGGTTTGTCATTGATCTTAATTAATTCATGTAGTTACCTGGAAACGGAAGCTCGTCGCCGAAGCATATCAAGACTTTGCCTGGTACATTTAATTAGTGCTTCTAAACACTTAGTAGCAAAATATGCGAACAATTCATTACAATCGTTGATTGTCGGTATTACGTCGTATCGATCAGTGTTTTCTATCTCCATGAATGCTGTAAAATAGTGATAACTTTGTCTACTACTCAACGTCAACAAACAAGAGTATATTTTGAGTAAGTCATAGCCAAAGATCGGAATAGGTAGGGCTATTCAGGTTTATTGAGCGCAGGTTTATTGAGGGATTCCGGCTGATACTACGGGATTTAATTGAATTTCATTATTTTTGTCATTATGTATAAAAAATATTGTTAGCCAATAAGCGCATGATATGCGACGTTTGTAAATTTTACGTCAACAGCAGAATCAAGTTTACCTATTTATTATACTATCCCCCTGTCACCCTTAATCCCGTCATTCTTTAATTCTTTATTGTACACTATAAAAACTTAAAAAAACTTTTTACAAAAAAAATATAACCGACTTCAATGATAAAAAACACTGAAAAGTATCAAATAACTTTAATTTTGGAAGTCGGTGTTTCTATAATAGTTTAGTCTCTTCGTTATTTAACACCGACTTCCAAAATTAAAGTTATTTGATACTTTTCAGTGTTTTTTATCATTGAAGTCGGTTATATTTTTTTTGTAAAAAGTTTTTTTATTTTACACTTTTTAGTTATGGTACCACCACTAAAAAGTAACCCTCAGTCAAACTTAAATACCTTATAGTCAGAGCGCATCTCATAACGGTTCTAATAATCCCAAACACGGTTAGATTACATTAATTTACCTTTCGGTTTCATCATCAGATCAGTTCGATATATCCTCTCCCCCTCTTCTTTCAAACAGTCATTAGACAAGATGCTGGAGAGGGAAAGGATATATCGAACTGATCTGATGATGAAGCCGAAAGGTAAATCTTTCAATCAGTCATTAGACTAGATGCTGATAATCCCGGCTGTAGCATCAGGCCAGATTTATGTCAACATTGCAATGAACTTAAAATTTAGTCCTGTTTAAAATGAGCCCAAACACGACTACGTTGCTGTAATTTCAAGGTTTGTACTTTTCCTGATGCTCCTGGCTTCAGCATCAGGTCTCTATGTACTTCGGTGTTCTTTATTAGCAGTACGTTTATCCACACATCGAGCCGTTTTCAATGAGCCTAAACTCGATATATCTGCTGTTTGTTGTCGAGGACTTAGGTACTCTGCAGAATATCCTGACTGCAGCATCAGGTCATGACTTGATGATCATGAGACCAAATGTGGCAAATGCCCTATCAAACATCAAAACAATTTACTAAAACAGTCCTTGCCCGTTCGAGTAACTTCTTACTGTTAAGGAGTTGTACCTTCCATCATCAGCCCAGCTACCTGAGATGGTGACGACCATACGCAAATACACAAGATACTTCATAAAATATGCGAAAATCAATAAGTGAGCCTATAAAATTTGAGGGTTGCCCTCGATTTCTCCAAGATCCCATCATCAGATCCTAATTTGGTGATAATGGGACCACCTCAGAACTATCTACTTTCGAACAAAAAAAGAATTTTGAAAATCCGTCGACATTTGGGGGAGTATTCGACGAACAAAGATACAAAAAAAAAAAAAAAAAAAAAACATACAAACAGCCGAACGTAGTACCTCCTCCTTTTTGGGAAGTCGGTAATAAAATAGGTGGATAACAAAGTTTATGTACATAGGCGAGCTTAACTCAAGGATGAGTTTTCTTCCAGCAAACCTTTGAGCGATAGAGAGAGATGATAGAGGGTGGGGTCCAGTGTACAATTTGAAAATTAGAAATACTATGAATAAAATAATAAGACATAAATAAGTATAACTACATACATAAATACACACATACTATATAATATTATAGATATATATACATATAATATGTCATTGAGAAAGGAAATACTCTTTAATTTTCCTCTTGAAAACATCTAAAGAAGGGCTGTCACGTAGGGAGTGCGGAAGGGAGTTCCACAGACGCACTGCAGTGACAGTGAAGGAACCATCATAACGACTAGAAGTGTGAAACGGGGTACGAAGAAGATTTTTTATAATTTTACTACTTTAAAACCAAATCCCGGGCCTCGGGGAATATCCATATTAATCTAACCTATTACTTATCCATCCTACTTATTTAATCTATGGTATTTGCATGACGGAACATTGGGAGGTGAGGTAGATACTGTTTTGAAAGATTTTGAATTCCTGAAAGAGCAATTTAAATCTATCGGCCTAGAACTTAATCATTCTAAATGCGAAATTTTTGTTCCTGACAGTACTGACAGACAATCGACTCTACAGAAATTTTATTCAATAGCTCCTGAAATCAAAATTTTAGATAAAAGCACACTGCACCTTTTTTTTTTTTTTTTTTTTTTTTTTCGACGGGGAAAATCATCTTTGACGAAACGCGCTCTTGGGTGGAGCGGGAGACAGTGTCAGACTCTTACTGACTAAAAACCCCGCGCCGTTCCTTCTAGCCTTCATACCGGGGCACGAGCTCCCTTTCGGACAACCCTGTCCCCAGTAGGCTTCGACCCAGCTGGGCCCCTCCTGCTGCTGACAACTCCTTGAGGCGCGCGGGAACAGTGCGCGCCGTCGACGTCTTGGACTCGGTCCATTACCGGACGATCGGACAGCGAGCTACCCATGGCTCGCCGTCCGCGAGCCCGCGTCTACGGTGGCCGGAAATCGGGATCGGAATCCCGGCGACGGCGGCGAGGGCGCCGTTGCCTGATGCGGTCGGCCTCCTCCTTTGCAAGCATTACTGCTTCGCAGAAGGAGGCGACCGCCTGCCATTCCTCCTCACTCCGGACCATGGCCTCGACCAGGGCCCGGCGCGAGAGGTCTCCGCCGCCGATCGCCCCCACGAGGGCACGGCGATGCTCCGCCCAAGCAGGGCACACCTCAACTGTGTGCTCCACCGTGTCCTCCGGGCGTTCCGCACAGTGGCGGCACCCGGGCGTCTCTTCCGCTCGAATCCGATGCAGGAACCTCCCGAACTTGCCATGTCCGGTGAGGACCTGCGTCATGCGGAAGGTAAGGACGCCGTGAGGTCTTTCCAGCCACGCCTCAAAGAGGGGACTTACCGCCATAATCGTGGCGTGCCCAAGCACACTGCACCTCCTAGGTTCTCCAATTTTGGAAGACGACGACAAAATTGAACGTTTTAATAACATTTCGGAGAGACTTTCCAAAATTAACCTACATTCGGCATTCACCCTCCTACGGTATTGTTGTTTTGCACCAAATTTTATGTATTTTCTCCGCTCTTCCCCTTTATGGAAGCAGCCACATCTCTTGGACAAAATTGATCAGACTATTCGGTATACTCTGACTTCCATTTTAAATGTGGCCCTGGATGACCGAGCGTGGTTACAAGCCACGCTACCCATTCGCTTTGGTGGGATCGGCATCAGCAAAATTTCTAGTATAAGCCTACCGGCGTTCTTGTCTTCGGTCCACAGCACACAACAGTTGACCAAAAGAATTTTGACTCCATCACTGGTTAGCTGTGAGGTGCCGTGCTTGGCCGATGCCGTGAGCGCCTGGAAAATTGCTTGCCCGGACAACGCGTTGCCCGAAATTCCATCTTCCCAGAGACAGTGGGATGAGCCGCTCTGCAGATTGGTACGGAATAATCTCATTAACACGTCCACCAATACTGATGAGCGCGCTCGCCTACTGGCTGTGGGTGAATGGGAGTCGGGTCTTTGGCTACAGGCTTTACCGTCACCTAACATAAGTACTATGCTGAGTGACACCACCTTCTGGATCGCTACATGCCTGCGTCTGGGTGCTCCTAGTGGAGCTCCACATCGATGTCAGTGCGGCGAAGCAGTCGATCGCCTCGGACACCATGGCCTATCTTGCAGTAGAAGCGCTGGTCGGATAGCACGGCATGCCAGTATTAATGACATCATCCGTCGAGCTCTTGTCACCGCCGGGGTGCCAGCTGTCTTAAAACCCAATGGCTTGGCACGTGACGATGGGAAGAGACCAGATGGGATGACTATAATGCCTTGGAAATTGGGTAGGCCTTTGGTGTGGGATGCAACATGTGTCGACACCCTTGCGCCATCCCATCTTCTGAGTACCGCGGGCTGTGCTGGAGCGGCTGCTGTAGGTGCAGAAAACCTCAAACGGCGTAAATATAATAACCTCATTGGAAGTTATATATTTGAGCCGTTTGGGGTTGAAACACTAGGGCCATGGGGTCCGAGCGCTCATCGAGTTTTTAAGGATATCAGCAAACGTTTGGTCGACTCTTCGTGTGACCAGAGGGCTGGCCTTTTCTTCGGTCAACGAATCAGCATTGCCATCCAGCGTGGCAATGCTGCCAGCGTTCTGGGCACTTTTCCCATTGACATCGATGTGGACGAATTTTTTGACGCCCTTTGACTTTTCCCCGTTTTTGTGCCTTTTTTACTCGTTTGTACATATTATTATTTTAAGTTTTTATATACCTATTAACTTATAATATTTAATAGTTAAGATGTACATAATTATAAAATAATCTAACCTATGGCAAGTACATAAAACAGCCCTACCTATTCCGATCTCTGGTCATAACTTATACGCCAATCTCTTTTGCAAGAATTTATATGATCGTTACTGCTGCCTGAAAATAATGATGAAAAAGGCTGAACCTAACAAGTGCTAATCTCCTAATAACAACCGCAAAAAAAATACATAAGGTATTTTGAACATACTGGTAACGTAGGTACCTCTTATGTTTGGTTGATATTTCGACTGTTTTCTCTTAAGAACCTAAGCTGTATCACACGATATTTAAAAGTTTAAGAATGATAGTGATCTAACCTGCATCGTCGGGAAACACTCTCGTGGCCGAAGTAACTTGTTTCAAAACTTTTTCTATATCCAACCTTAAAAAAAGAAAACATTGTATTGTGTATCGGTTAAAAGACATAAATATACCTTGAGAATTAATTATAGAGACCTAATCTAATATTTTATTATTTCGACTTTAAGTTATTGTATGACTTAAAGTCGAAATAATAGTAGTACTTATCGATGTCTAGTATAACATAGGCATATTTTTGCGTGAAGGAGCTACGCGTATATATTTCAATATCGTGGTTTTCTTCACACTACAGTCTATGACTTAGTCGAAATATTTTTTTTTTTGGATTATGGCTTTTTTTACGGTGGGCAAAAATCATCCAATGATAACCCCCACTCTTGGGTGGAGCGGGAGATAGTGTCAAGCTCTTACTGACTAAAAAACCCACCCCGTTCCTTCTAACCTCTTCATACCGGGGCTCGAGCTTCCTTTCGGATAACCCTGGCCCCAGTAGGCTTCGACCCAGCTGGGCCCCTCCTGTTGCTGACAAATTCTTGAGGCGCGCGGGAACAGTAAGCGCCATCGACGTCTTGGGCTCGGTCTCCGGACCGAAATACCGTATCCGACAGTTACCGGACGGTCAAACAGCCGTTCGTGAGCCAGCGTCTACGGTGGCCAAAAATCCGTTGCCTGATGCGATCGGCCTCCTCCTTTGCTAGCATCACTGCTTCGCAGAAGGAGGCAACCGCCTGCCACTCCTCCTCGCTCCGGATCATGGCCTCAACCAAGGCCCACCGCGAGAGGTCTCCGCCGCCGATCGCCCCCATGGGGGCACGGCAATGCTCCGCCCAAGCAGGGCAGACCTCGACTGTGTGCTCCACCGTGTCCTCCGGGCTTTAGCCCAGTGGCGACACCCGGGCGTCTCTTCCACTTTAATCCGGTGCAGGGACCTCCCAAACTTACCATGTCCGGTGAAGTCCTGCGTCATGCGGAAGGTAAGAACGGCGTGAGGTCTTTTCAGCCACGCCTCAAAGAGGGTACTTACCGTCATAATTGTGGCGTGCCCAATTATAGCGGATTAGGGCTTTATAATTCAAAAGTGACTTTCAGTCTTAGTTAGTTAGGTAGCCCATTTATGTCCCACCGCTGGGCGACCTTTTTTGGGCTTCTAGAAAATTAATACTTTGCTAATACTGCATCAAACTTACAAACAATCTGGTGTACACAACCAATAATGAGATATTTACCAATTGTGTTTCAAATCTTGTATTTGTTTACAAGGTACACTATCCAGAAACTTGTGTATGAGCTCCATAACTGCTATTTCAGCATTCGATGATTTTAATTGAATATCTGAAGCTGAAAAATATATATTTGCTAGAAAATGTACCACTTTCAACATTCCTAGTGCAAGGTAAAGTTAAAAAAAATTTTAACTATAAGGTCAGTGCATTGAATAATAGTGACAGCAAACATGACTGGTTGCAAATACGTTTGGAAGAATGGCCCTAGAATGCAAAGGACGCTTAAAGACACCAGTGCGTTTTAGTCAATAAATGTCTGTCACGTCCTCTTGCTCCACCCTAAAGCAAGAGAGGTCATTTGATGATTTTCAAACAAAAAATAACTGGTTTGTAGCTAGTTAGTACTTCCTCTTACCAATTTCATCAAGCCTCATAAGATTTTCCTCATAAAGGGTAGCGGGGTCAACTGCCTTTTCAGGTAAATAAACGAGCATTGTTTGAGTTATAGACTGTAATATGGCATCAATACGGGCTTCTTTAAGGTCAACTACCTGTAATTGCAAAGCTGCCTTTATAAGTACTTTGAATTGTACTTATAATATAAAAGTATTATGCTAGGTTGTTTAATACCTCCTTAACAAACAAATCCACTTCGTCGAGTACTTTTTCTATGCTCTCACAATAGGAGGGTATTTCGAGAGAAGTCCATGTTATTGTAGATAAACCAGGCTGGAATGCCTTTTCTAATTTTATCAATTGGGCCCGAAGTAGTGGCAAATACAGCTTTGGCATGCTCCTAAATTATTTGAGAGTTAAAATGAAAATTCTTATGATATTTATACATAAGAAAAAATATTAACAAATTATTTATTCTAAACCTAACTAAAATATGGCATCAAATAAAATTTCATTACCTTTTTATTTGATTACTTCTTTCAACCAAGTATGTGATTTTTTCATAGTTTCCTAGAATTTTATCTTTGCAAAATGCCACTATTTGGGCGCCATCAGGTACACCTACAAATTAAAATCACAAATTACCTACCTATGTATTGAACAAATGCCGAGTTGATAATTTATTTAAAGCATATTAGAATTATTATGTGCCTATTCATTATTTATTTGTTTTATAATATATGTACACACAAATGTACAGAAGAAGATAACATTATTATAAAACTTTGTACAAAGGTACTACTTATTTCAAAAAGAAATTTCTTCCAGCAGACTTGCAAAAGGAAAGATTAGAAGAGATGTAGACAGTAGTTCATTATATGTCTTATTGATATTGCATAAGCCTTACCCTCCTAGCACCTTCCATACTCATCTAATTCGACTACAGTTCAGTCATTTTAGTGCTTATTTATAATTAATTAACTTCAAAAGCAACTTACAAAATCAGTAGTTATACTAAATGTAGTCTAACAAAAACTTACGAAGTCTCAACTGCCACATGTATTCAACCTCTCTTATGCACTCCGGAATGAACATGCTGAAGTTAATGATATACATATTAGTCTTGGGATGACGCATTAAAAGTGGAGCAATCAAACCCAATCGCACCTAAAAAAGAAAGAAAATAATACCCATATTACCGAGATCATAACATACTCAAGTGTATACACTGCACTATAGATACCAAAACTCTCCTATTCTAGTAGACTTGGCTAATCTTTTTAAAATGCAAGTTATAAAACCACCACCTAAGAAAAATCACTAATAAAAAAATAAAAAAAATAAAAATCACTTGGTAAGAAAAAAGAAATTGAAGTAGAATGTATGCATGTAAGTAGTAGGTATATATAGAAGTATAGGTGTGTAGTAATAGGTGTATATTGAAGATTGTATGCGTGTGTAGGTATGTACCTACACACGCATACAATCTTCTATAATGATCACCAATCTTAGAATTTCGTACGCACATTGCTTGATGATCCAACATTAAAATACTGGCTGTAATTGACGCTTACAAGACTAATAATACTTATTAGAATACATTACAACCATATTCAGAGGAAAATACAATAATAAACATAAAAATAAACAATCTAATCTAGGTTAAGACTACCAACAAATTTATAGCACACCAATGTATTGACACTAGATCTCAATCAAGCAAACATTTATAAGATGAACGTAGAACTAAATTCATAAATTAATTATGAAATTTCTTATATCACACTAAAGGTTAAAGTTACTATAAAAACACACACATACAAACTTTAAGCTCAAACGGCTGAACGGCTTTAGATAATATTTAGTACCAAGATTAGCTTAGGTATATTCTGGAGAAAAACAAAGGTTGTAATTTATAAAGATGGAAAGTACTAATTACACGTGTGTGGAACGTCAGGCGACAGCTAGTTACGTAATAAATTTTATTATTTCTTGCTACGAAAGAGCTACGACATTACTATGTAAGTGCTACGACAGTGATACGATAGTCCTACGATAGTGATACGTAAGTGCTACGACAGTGATACGATAATACTACGATAGTGCTACGTAAGTGCTACGTAAGTGCCACGTAAGTGCTACGAAACAGCTACGACAGTGCTACGAAACAGCTACGACAGTGCTACGAAACAGCTACTACAGTGCTACGACGTTATAGAGATTATTTTTTCTGTTAATATAGTTCACGTAATTGTTTATAATATAATGACTGGTTCTAATGGACACGACTTCTAATGTTAACTCTTAAGAGGGTCCTTCTTCACTCGTTTATCGTAAACATCGAAAATGGTTTAAAAGCTTGTTACTTCATTTATTGCAATCCAACGCGATGTTTGACGAAAAGGCAACGCAAAAAAATAGAGATAACGCCTGAAAATTCTGTTAGTATTCGGTAATTCCGAGATTTACTCGAAAATTTCACAAAACTTGCTCCATGGAAATAGCTGTTTTTTTTAAACCCTTAAAAGTGTTTTGGATAATGTTGTCATCATTTAGAATCTTAAAAAAATTTGCAAGGTCTCTATAGGATTACTTTTTTGACTTTTTAAATTTTTAGGCAAATTATGAAGTGTCAAAGTTCATACAAAATAGGACATTTTCAGAGGTTTTTACTGGATTCGTTTTACACAAATTTAGAAATTGGTTTCTTTAGGGTGCGTCCACATCTGGCGAATGTGCGGCGAATGTGCAGCTCGCGAGCCGTTTGCGAGCTGCCCGCGAACTGCGCGCGTGCATTTTTGTTCGTGCACCGCTCCTGCGCCGCCTGCGCGCAGTTCGCGCGCGACATAAGCGCCGTACGCGAACAGCGCGCGGGCGGCGCTTTAGTTATTAAATTATTGTTTACCCGCTCAGTTCGTTTCTGATTACTAGAGGCTAAGTATGTGTTGTCGTGAAGTGGATGGAGGAGAATTATTAAAAGCACTAGTGTCGTCCGACATGCTCGAAAGTACTGAGCCAGTAAACGGAACTGTAAGTGCGAGAATTAAGTTCGCGCAGATCGCGCGCCGCGCGCACGCCTTTTACGATCCTTGCATGAGTCGCGCTAAAGAGGCGCACCAAACCATTGCCGTGACTGTACGCGCGCAGCTCGCGGGCAGCTCGCAAACGGCTCGCGAGCTGCACATTTGCGGCACATTCGCCAGATGTGGACGCACCCTTAGAAACCTAGATAATATCCACAAGATACTGTTTTTCCAAAATATCTAATAAAAAGTGTGTAATAACGTCATAATCAGTTATGAGCGGTTGTATGAAAAACAGTGAAAATGTGAGACGTGATGCACCACCTTAAGTGCAACTTGAGGGCTGGGCTGTTCTATGGATAAGACCACAGTGCACAGATGGTAGATTTGTACTTTGTGGTCAGTTTGAATATAATGTAATAGTTGGTAATAGTCTGTCTGATTATGCAAATTCAAAATATCACAGATCATAGACAATTTAACATATAAAAGCAGTTGTTCATTTCTTTACCTGTCCCACATTTTCGGACCAAGAATAATGATAGATCAATTGATATTCTGTGAATACTATAGTCATAACGTTGTGCAACTTTATGCATCGCTGCGTATTCTGTAAAAATATATTAATAGATTTTATGCACTGTTCTAAATCTGAAAGACAGAGTTTGTAATATAATGTATAGTGAGTACCATGTGTGTAATAAGTTCATGATGCTGTTTAAATGTCTGCATGGGTAATTTAATATTTCTATCATAAAATCTTATCCACATGAGTCGTCCGGCTACTGGCGGAATATTTCTTGCTAATTCTGGCTGATCCCTTTCTTCATTATATCTAAATATTTGGAAATATAATCAGCTAGGTACTTATCCTTTTTTTTATGGAATAAAAATTATGCTATTTAAAATAATGGGATATATTAAATCAATTGTAAATCTCTAAAAATAGTAGGTAAAGATTTGCATTTACACTACCTAATTACAACATTACATTACTTGATTCACATTACCTGTCCCGTATTGATTCTAGCTCAGTCGTATAGAGACGAATTAAATCAAAATATTGATCATTTATGTACAGACAATCTAATTCCAGTTTAGCAAATCGCGCCAGTAGATGTAACGCTATTTCCGTGGTTGGGCACTTTTTGACACACTGTAAATAAAATTGTCATGCTAAGTTTAAAATGTACCTAAGAAAATGTCGGTAGCCACAACCCCCGTTTATTTAGAAACTGTTTATTAAAACTAAGTACTCATAATCTGTCAGGACTCGCAAACTTTATCATAATTTAATTAGGGTCGGTTTCCAGGCTATTAAGATGCAGCGTAATACCAACATAATATTACGAGTGACTGCTTATTAACAAAGACGTTAATATCTACTCAATAGCTATTTTTACCAAGCTACAACAATCATAAAAGTTTACACTAATCATGTAGTTTTCTAGTAATAGCTCCTGTTTGGCCACAGAGTCTTTATATATCTTGTAATCTTTATCGAAATCAGGCCGTCTGCACTAAGAAAAAAACGTTGAATTAGTTAACATAATATCCAGCTTAAAGGAAAGTCTAATAAATATAATTTGAAGTAATCGGACCTGTGATCCAGCGCATCGTAAGTCTTCGAGGAAATGGTTAAGAACAACTTATTAAAAGTGACAGCATATTCCTCAATGCCCTCCAAAGTGGTTTTATTCAGAACATAGTAGGTGATGTATGTTTGAAAAAGATCAATAATCTATCAAATTAAAGAAAAAATATAATATTAAAATTGATTTCCTGAAAAATACGGGGCCGCTTACCACGAAGGATGATGGTACAATTTAAAAGAAAGGAATATCGCAGATCCGGAAAAATAGAAAGAATGGAGGGAGTGTTATCTAATTATTTATTGCATTCATGTCGTTTACAAGGTCTTGTTATACATAATATGAGTTTCCTACAAGGAATCCTACAAGGACACCACAACATATGTATCTATACTACTATTTACTACTTAATTACTCATCATCATCATTTCAGCCGACAGACGTCCACTGTTGGACATAGGCCTCCCCCAAGTGTCGCCACAATGATCGCTCCTGTGCGTACCGCGTACTGGAAGACGCAGGGTCGCAAGGCCTCCTACAAGGTGGACCTATGACCTGGTGAAGGTTGAGGGAATCCGTTGGATGCTGGACTTAATTACTATATAAAGTTATTTTAAGGGGCTCCTATTATCCGATGACCTTTTGAAAACCTATTTTCAACTTGTATAAAGTACCTTAAAAATGCCTCATGAAATTTGTAAATGTTGTGCAGATACTTTGTATAGTAACAGTACATTTTTTCTGAGGTATTAGCATGTTTTCGATAATTTTGTAAATAATAACGTTTTTTTACGGTGGTTTAAATCATAACCTCAAAATGACAAATAACAGGTCGTCTAGGCCTAGGATGGGTGAACGTACGTCAGTTTTCTCGCCATAAGGCACCAATATTTACGTGTTTAAGGGTAATAATATAGGAAAAAAGGGTAATAAGGCTACTAGGAGACCCTTAAGATATATTATTGCTTTATTACATTGCGTATTTTTTTCAATAATTTACTTACAACATTAATTTAACAGAATTTTAATTTTCAAAACATTATATTAGTGTAGTGCTATATAAAGAACTCATTAAGACTATATAATAGCACTTCTGTATTAAGTGCATTTTAAGTGCGTTTAAAAATTTATTGTCAAATTCTTTAATCTCATTAGGTAAATTTATTGTACGTTTTTATGCATCTTGATTTTAATGAAAAAAATGTACAATAAATTCATTCTTGTAAGAGGTCCTGATTGATGCATAGCTAGTTTTGAACGTATCAATGCTCATTCATTTTTTATTCTATTTTTTTTTTTTTTTTTGAGCTACAGGGAATAATGATGCAAGTTTTCTAACACACTTATTTCCGAAAAGTAAATGCTTGTCAGGGTGAACATTTTATATGTAAAATAAAGTTTGCAGCTGATTTTTTCAACTATGCGTGAAATACGTATTTCCAGCGATGGGTCAGCATCGGCTAGTTATTATATGTAATAAGCCAATATTTAATTTTTCTTTTTATAAACGAATACCTACATAATTGCAGTTGTATAAAATAATTGTAAGCAACTTATCAAAATATAAAATTATTCACCTTTAGTAGCCGTTTTCGGAAAGTTTCAAACTTGCCAAATATGTACATTTCAGAGCAATCAAAAGGCCTTTCAGTAGCTGCCTCTGTCATTTCTTCCTGGGTCTCAGCGTAGCATTGACGATAAAAATTATACAGACTTATACAGTACTACAACATAAAAAATAAAGGTTGTATGTGTTTTAGTTTTAAGGGTTCATACGCACTATGCGGTTACCCGCAATGCGGCTAGCCGTCCGGCTGACCGCGAGCACAATTATGTACGTAATACCTATTCATTTCTATGAGCACTGCGATGCGCTCCGATCGCTCGGAGGGCTGCGGCCCGTGTGACGGCCACCCGGACGGTTGCTATACGCACTGTGCGGCTCAGTCTGCGGCTGCCCGCCATTGAGTGAGTGTGTGCACGTGGTACGTCTGGTAAAATGGAATTCGATACCGAAAAATTTATCATCGAAATCCAGATTCGGCCAGCAATTTGAAACACCAAATTACCAGAGTGCTCCGATAGAATATAACTTTTAAATGGCTCGATATAACCGCAAACCACAACGGTTCTTCAACCGCACGTTGCGGTTACGAATGTGGCTGCCCGCGATCCGGCTGGCCGCATTTGCAACCGCATTCTACGATCAGCCGGACGGCTAGCCGCATTGCGGGTATCTGCATAGTGCATATGAACCCTAAGTTTCCTTTTTGTGTGTAATGGTGTACAATAAAATATATAATAAATAAATAAATACTACAGAAGGTAATTAGTATTTTAAAAGATCCAAAAAGTAGTTCTAAGCTAGAATTGGACCGACGCAAACATGCAACACGCCCGATGTGTACGTAGAACGACATCGCGTCGCGTGGAGCAAGTGTAGCTCTACAAGTCTAGTTTCCATAAAAAATGTATGGAGACAGACGCACCCAGATCGGCGTGTGTGGCACACGTTGAGCAGTGTAGTTCTGCCTTTAAGCTAATGCTATTTTGATTACTACTTTGAACCGTGAAATACGTCAGAAAATTAAAAAAAAAATATATGCTCATAGCTTTCGATGTTATATATGTATAAAAAATATCAGATTCAGACAAAGATTTGATACATTTTCGTCTTATTTAATTCATTAAACCCCAAGCGAACGCTCTCTGGTTGTCTTTCTATTGTCTCTAATTACGGTAGTGAAAATAACGGACCAGGGTGGCCATAACTATTCACGCTAGGTGCCGCGCAATTCAACATTTTAAGTTGTTTGAGCGTTACTAAGTCAAGAAGATTGTATTTGATAAAATCGGACATTCCATTTTATTCGACTTAGTCAAATGATTACCTCAAAATTCTGGCTGTTCATGACTCTGATAGTAGTATCTATACCTACTTTATCTTCTTTCAACATAACGAAATCTTACAATAATATTCATCTAACATTATTTAACACTTACTTTAGCTTTATGAATAAACTTCAGTTTATCTTGGTTCCAAATATTCCTTTTGCCACCATTGGTCAGGAAATCCATGCACATGTTAAGAATCTGATTGGTTACTTTGACCAGCAACGTAGATATCTGCTTTGTAGTGTTGTAGTATCGTGACGTCGCAAATATCATACGAATGCTGTATAGTAAACCTGGGATGAAATGTTGCATTGTGTAAGGATCGCATCTGCAAATGTGTCAACCATATATTAATAATTGAATACATCTAGGTAAGTAAATGAAATGGCCTTCAATGACACTACCAGAATACCTACCCTACCATTCACGTAACTTGGCATTCAAGTTTTTAACATGGTTTAAAAGTCAGAATGTGCAGGTTGATCACAGCCCTAAAAGCAAGGGCGTAGCCAGAGGGGTGTATGTTGTGAGGTTAACACCCCCAATTCAAAATTTAATTGAACCGACCGACATCTGTTTTTATATATCGATATTTCGATTTTTTACACATAAATACAAAAGTAATTATTAGCATATTTTTGTTTTATTTTCTCAACTCCCCCTTCCTAATATTAGGGCTTGACTACTCCCATGCCTGGAACGCAAAGAATAACTGCAAAAACACGGGTTCGTTTAATCCGAAAAAGTTAAAGCACCAAAAATAAAATAAGTATGTGCCCAGGACAAGGTAGTATATATAATATTATATGTAGCCAACAGCTATAATTCTCAAAATAATTATGAAAGGTATTGTTATTCAAATACCTGTACAAGGGCTCACAGTATTTCTCCAAAGCATACAAGTATCTCACATTGTCGAAAGCTTCGTTGTAATAATCTGTGACATTATTGTCTAATTGTCTCCATTTCTGAAAATACAGAACGTGTTCTTGACACATTGCTGATAAAATTGTACTACTGCTGTTAAAATTGTACTACTAAACGTCATTATTTATGTAAATATTTTTTTATTCTGCCGTTTGCATTGTTAGCATGAAGTAGTATATGATGGAGACCTAATTTACATGTATGTGTGTGTGTGTATGCTTTTTTTTTTTTTTTTTTTCTCGACGGGGAAAATCATCTTTGACGAAACCCGCTCTTGGGTGGAGCGGGAGACAGTGTCAGACTCTTACTGACTAAAAACCCCGCGCCGTTCCTTCTAGCCTTCATACCGGGGCACGAGCTCCCTTTCGGACAACCCTGTCCCCAGTAGGCTTCGACCCAGCTGGGCCCCTCCTGCTGCTGACAACTCCTTGAGGCGCGCGGGAACAGTGCGCGCCGTCGACGTCTTAGACTCGGTCCATTACCGGACGATCGGACAGCGAGCTACCCATAGCTCGCCGTCCGCGAGCCTGCGTCTACGGTGGCCGGAAATCGGGATCGGAATCCCGGCGACGGCGGCGAGGGCGCCGTTGCCTGATGCGGTCGGCCTCCTCCTTTGCAAGCATTACTGCTTCGCAGAAGGAGGCGACCGCCTGCCATTCCTCCTCGCTCCGGACCATGGCCTCGACCAGGGCCCGGCGCGAGAGGTCTCCGCCGCCGATCGCCCCCACGAGGGCACGGCGATGCTCCGCCCAGGCAGGGCACACCTCGACGGTGTGCTCCACCGTGTCCTCCGGGCGTTGCGCACAGTGGCGACACCCGGGCGTCTCTTCCGCTTGAATACGATGCAGGAACCTCCCGAACTTGCCATGTCCGGTGAGGACCTGCGTCATGCGGAAGGTAAGGACGCCGTGAGGTCTTTCCAGCCACGCCTCAAAGAGGGGACTTACCGCCATAATCGTGGCGTGCCCAGCACTGGGTTGCGATAGCCGTTGACGCCATTTCACCATGAGATCCCGCTGGAGCTCTGTCCGCCATGCCTTGACATGTTGCGGCAGTGGACTTTCACCCCGGCGTTGCATCTCCACGCGCATGTCGTGCATGTGTGCAAGGACTGTTGCCTCCAGATCCCACGGTGGTAGGCCAGCCAGAAGGCTCGCTGCTTCGCGGGAGATCGTGCGGTAACCCCGCACCATCCGTATTGCCATGACCCTCTGGCAGGCGTTCAGTATGGACGCCGGTCGCTTTGCCAGCGACGGCGCCCACACCGGCGCCCCGTAGAGGGCCATGGACCGAACGATCCCCGCGTAGAGCCTCCGGCAGGAGGCGTCTGGACCCCCAAGGTTGGGCAGGAGCCGCTTGAGAGCAGCCCCAGCCCGGAGAAGCTTGGGAGCCAGACGTCGGAAATGTTCTACGAAATTCCACCGGCTGTCGAGGACGAGTCCCAGATACTTCATCGTCGACCCGACGCCGATGCGAACTCCTCCTACCGTAAGCTGGGAGTCCGATGGTGGCGCGTTCCGAGGGCCGTGGAAGCACATTGCCTCGGATTTATGCAGCGCCACCTCGAGTCCCAACTCCTGGATCCTACCAACGGCTATCGCAACCCCGCGTGTCGCTAGAGCGACCGCCGCCTGGTGCGACTCTCCCTGCGCTAGGATCAGCGTGTCGTCTGCGTAGCAAACCACGCTGACCCCGTCAGGGAAGTCGCCGCGCAGCACGTAATCGTAGCCGATGTTCCACAAGGGTGGGCCTAGAACCGACCCCTGCGGAACACCGCACGACATCTCTCGACGATTCCAGTCTCCCTGGTGACCGGGGTAGACAATGTACCTGTCTGACAGGTACGCCTCGACCACTAGACAGAGGTATTCGGGCACCCGGTGGTACCGGAGTGCCCTCCGGATCGTACTCCAGGGCAGGGAGTTGAAGGCGTTGGCAATGTCCAAGGACACTGCCACGACACACCTACCCTGGGACACCGCTTCCCCTGTCGTGAGGGCTCGCACGCGCATGATGGCGTCTATTGTAGAGCGCGCCCTGCGAAAGCCGAACTGTCCGTCCGACAAGTCCGGCCCCACCCGTGTTAGCCGCACGACGAGGCGGTTTGCAATCACTCTTTCAAAGAGCTTGCCCACCTCGTCGAGCAGCACAATGGGCCGGTATGCGGACGGAGAGTCCGCAGGGCGCCCTGGCTTCGCTACGAGGACCAGTTTCCCCGTCTTCCAGCGAAGTGGGAACTGGCCCTTCTCCAGGCATGCGCTGAAGAGCCCTCTCAGTCGAGGCCCGAGAGCCTCCATGGCCAGGACCCAGGCTTTCCCTGGCAAGCCGTCGGGTCCTGGGGCGGTGTTTTTGGCACTCAGCCTTCGCACCGCCACTCTCAACTCTACCTCGGTCACTTCTGGAGCATCGTCGTCGTCGTCGCTGTTGCGGTCCGCGTCAGACACCGCTGGCGGAGGCGGAGCCATGGGTGGGGGGGAGTGTTCCCCTTGCACAGGGAACAGAGTGCTAACCACACCCTCCACGAGTTGGGGCCGGAGACTCTGAGTCAGCGGCGGAGCCCAGGGGCGAAGCTTATCCCGTACCAACTTGTACGGGCGCCCCCACGGGTCCGCGTTCAGAGACCCCAGCCACACGTTGCGGGCCTCGAGTTTGGCCCGCTTTATCTCCGTTCGGAGGGTGCGTTTCGCCTCTCTGTATCCCTCATACAGCTCCGCCTCTCTGGCCTCCGCATCCGGCGGGCGGATGCGGCGCCTGCAGTGCCTGGCGTACCGGCGTCGCGCGTGATTGCACGCGTTACGCAGGGCGCCGATCTCCGGCGACCACCAGTACACCTGGCGCTTAGCTCGTCCTGGACGGACACGGGGCATTGCCGCATCACAAATTTGCGACATGGCCTCCTGGAACCACTCCGCCTCGACGTCAATGTCGACAGGCCTGTCCGGTGCTTGCACCCAGGCCTGTACCGTCGCGGCTTCCAGGAGGAGCTCCCGGTCCATCTGCTTAAGCGCCCACCGCGGACCGCAAGGGCTCCGTCGGACCGGCGCGGCCGAGGTTTCGGCGGAGACGTCAAACCGGATGTACCGGTGGTCGGAGTACGTCTCCACCTCCTCCATCACGCGCCAGTCGACGACACGTGGCGACAGAGCGGGGCTGGCGAACGAAATGTCCACCACCGACTCACCCCGCATCCTCACCAACGTGGGGACAGAACCCCGGTTCAGTACGACCAGGCCCAGCTCTAAGGCCCAGTCCTCCACCATCCGACCCCTCTGGTTCGTGAACCGGGAACCCCAAGCCGTGTTCCAGGCGTTGAAGTCCCCGCAAACGATCACGGGGAGGGAACTGAACCCAGCGACGACGGAATTTAGCTCCAACAGAGAGACATGGAGTTCGTCGAGAGATCGGCTCGGGGACAGGTAGACGCCCACCACGACGATGTCCCCGAACCGTGCTGCCACGCAACCCCGCCCCCTCGTGACGGACTCGGGGGGCGGGGTACCGGCGGCGGTCGACGTAATTAAGGTCACCGAGCCGTCCAGGTCCTGAACCCAGTCACCCCTGGGCAGGACAAAATACGGCTCGGTGACTACGGCGACATTGATCAACCACTGCGCCATGCTCTGGAGCAACAGATCCTGAGCGGCGGCGCAGTGGTTGATGTTCGCCTGGAGGAGACGTAATGGGGCCGTTATTGACACTCCATTACGGTCTCCTCCCGAGCCCCCCTAGGGGGCACTGCCGCGGCGGCGGGTGCGGCGGCGATGGCGGCGGCGGCCAAGGAGGCGGCTGCGGCGGCGAGGACATTGGCGGGGATGGGCCTGTGGGCCTTGCCCTTGGCCTTGGCGGGGGGGTCGCAGGACCTGCCCCCAGCCCGGTGGTCAGCCGGCTTGCCGGCCGCCGCACATGCGTAGCAGTGCGGCGTAGCACGGCATTCTGCGGCCTTGTGACCGGGCTGGCCACACTGGTGGCAGCGGTCGCTGCGATCCTCCGCGGCGCAGTGGGCTCCCACATGGTGCCCCACGTGGCAGCGGAAGCACCGCAGAGGTCTGGGCTCCAGCAGCTTGACCTGCGCGGAGACCCAGCCCACCAAAAGCCGTCGGCCCTCCCCGGTGATGGCTTTGGCCGCCTGCACAGGGCAGCTCACCGTAACGGCTCGCATGCCCGTGCTGTCAGCACGGATGGTGCCCGCCCGAACCTGTTCGGTCGTGCACCCACCCGCTTTGACGATGGCGGCCACCACCTCATCCACCTTGACGGAATCGTCCAGTCCCATGATGCGCATGTCGATGCACTTTGTGGGCCTGGACACTCGGGCCTCTTCCGCACTGAGGGACGCCCTGATCCTTGCGGCCAGGGCATCTGCTGCAGGGCCGCTGGCCGCACCGGGGACCTCGAGAATTCGGGCCCCGGTGATAGTGCGCCTCATGCGGAAGCCCGCAGCGGCTCCGAGCTCGCCAAGGTGGGGCAACACCGCCTGCTTCGCCTTCTCCATGACGTCATCGTACGTCACGCCCCTCTTTTCCGCTTCAGGCTGTAGCGTAATTACTACAGCCTCGGAATTCGGGGCGTGAAGACGTGCCGCCATGGCCCGCTTCTTGCGCTCCTGCCGCCTCGCGCGCTTTTTGGCCGCCCTGGCAACCTTGCCCGCCCGCCTTTTGGCACCGACCACCGTCCACTCGGCGCCAGGCTCCTCGAGTGGAGGAGGTGGCAAGCACGGCCTAGTCGCCACAGCGGCAGGAGAACCTGCCGGTTTAGCGGCAGGGGAACCTGCCGGTTTAGCGGCAGGCACCGCCGCACCCTTTTTACGCCGCTGCTGCTGCTTGCCCGTCGGGGCTGGCCTCGCAAGCTCTGGCCTTGGCCTCGCGAGCTCCGGCGCCGCAGCCCCGCGCCCCGCTTGCCCCGACGGGCCCGCCTTGGGCGCAGTACCCGTGGCCGCGGCAGCGGCATAAGAAGCCGCCTTTTTCGGCCCAGAGGCCGCCAGTGGAGGGCGCAGTACAATGCCCTCCAGGACAGACAGCTGCTGCTGGATGCGCTGCTGGAACTCCAGCTGCTGCTTTTGCAGCCCCTGCTGCAAAGCTGCGAGTTCCCGCTGCATCAATGTGAGCAGCTGACTCTCCGGCTCGGGCTGGGGCTGGGGCTGGGGCCGACTTTGCCCCTGCTCCTGCTCGCGCCCCTCCTCCATGGGCTCCTGGTGGCCTCCGTTCGGCGCTCTGGCGAGCTCCGCCCGGATCTCCGCACAGAGTTCGGCCCGGAGCTCCACCCGGAGCTCCGCCACCCTCTTCTCGAGGGAGGAGTCTAGGGCCCCCTGGAGGGATGCGGCGTGGCGACGAATCGTCCTCTCCCGCGTGGCCTTGTCCCGCTGGCGGGCCACGTCACGCAGCAGTGTGACGGCCAGCTCCTTGAAGGGCATTGCCGCCTCCCCACCTGACTCCGCCTCGGTGCACCTCTCGCTTCCGGACGGCTCTTAGAGGTCCCTCCCAGAGTCGCCCGCGCCGGGTTGGCGCCCCTCCGCAGCAAGCCTGTTGGCTCGCTCGGCGGATTTCTTAGCCGTGAGGCCCCTTCCCCTTCCGCGGACTCGGCCCGCGCCACGGCTGTTGGTGGAGATCTTTGCCCGCCCCTCGGAGCAGGACGATCCGTCCTCCTTTCTAAAAGAAGCGGAGCGCTTCTTCTGGGAGAGACTAGAGTGTCTCCCAGAACCGCCCGCTTCCACCTCACTCTCCGAGCCCTCCGAGCTCCTTCTGGATGCCGCGCCGGACTCCGACCGCGCATCACTCTCACGTGGTTTTTTAAAAAGTTTTGATTCCATTTAGTTCCCACGAGTAGATACTTTAGGTACTGGCTCAAATACGTGGTTCGCACTAGAGACTAATTTAGCTACCCATTAGTCAAGCTAACAACCTCCCTCACGGTGCGCCGCCGCTTGGAGGTTTGGGGTAATTTTTTATAGAGGTTGTCTTCCTCGCGGCCCGGGCGGTTAAGCCAAGGCCCTCGTCCCCCATCAAGAGTCAGAAACATGACCTTGGACAATCTCTGGGGCTACGAGACTAACGGTGGCAGAAAGAGGAACACGTCTTCCTCCTGCCTGCCCGGCGGCAGTGTGAGTGCACACCGAGCCCGCTCTTGCTTCGCCACTGTGCCCTCTACCATGGCAGAGGGACACGCGTTGAAGCGGTCCGTCTGACAGAACATTCGCAGACGGCCATAGAGGCCCTTGGGTAGGAGTGCCCAAGGGGGTCTATGGCCGCCTCCCAGGGTGCACCGTCCCGCAGACTGGTCTTCCCTCGGGACGTGTCCGCAAGGGAACTACAGTCCACGGGCACTCGTGGAGGTTTTCTGTCGTGGCACCCCTGTGTGTGTATGCTCACAATATCAACTGACGGTAAGGGATGACGATTAACCATGCTTGCCTAGAAAACCTATTCATTTTAGGCTTTATTTCGGGGCCTTTATACTCCCGAAATACCATAACGATTACCTTCAGAAGTTTAGATTTCGCAGCTATCAGCGTATGTATGTACATCACAGTCGGCTCATTCTTGAGATGTTCTATTATAGACGTGAAAGTGGTGAGCTGACGGCGCCAGTGATCCAGCTCGGCTAGTGGCCCAATGTTAGAAGGTTCACGACGCAATTGCCGACTCTGCACTAATACCTAAAATTTAATATGAATGTTGTTTTCTCTGTATTTCTCAAGAACATTATAGGTACCTATGCTTTTTAGAAATTTAAATCTTCTAGAATATCCAAACCCTAACTGCGAGATATGATCAAGAAGATAATTTTATCAAATTTTCTTAAAAAGTACTTGAATAGTCATAGCAATATGAGGCGACTTGTTATATGCAGATAACTAAGTAAAGAATATATAAAAATTAACGATACATATGTAGGTTTTAGTTTATAGTTATTTATTAGTAACTTTTGAACCGGTTGTAAAGTCCCGCAAACCTCTGTTGAAATGGAGGATCCTCCGACCAAACGAGTTGTGTATCTGGTCCGGGCGATAGCCCGGTAGCTAATTGTATACGTTCTATTCATGCGGGGAACTATGATACCGCGATGAAGAATAATTCCATGTGGCAATGGTCGTTTTATCTATCATGATTCATAAATAGAAAACATTAGGGCACTCGCAAATGCGCCAGCAAAAGCGTTGTTTCATAGCCTTTGCTACGCACCAACCTACAGCGTAGCAGGCATAATTTGCGCACATTATGTTACGTGATCAATTTTTTTTTTAATACTACTTTGTCAAGAAAGTACCGGGAAAAGATCAATAATACACAAAATGTCTGTTATTCATCCAAATTTATTTTATCACCTTCAAAGTATGCTCCTTTAGAAACGATACACTTGCGCCAACGAATAATCCATTCATCAAAACATTTTTTAAACGCTGCTTCCTGAATTGAGTTCAGTTCTCGCCGCGAATTCTCCTTTATGTCTTCTATCGATTGAAAACGGGTGCCACGAAGTGGTAATTTGAGTTTAGGAAAAAGAAAAAAGTCAGCAGGAGCCATATCTGGTGAATATGGTGGTTGCTGGATGGTATTTGTTGAGTGTTTGGTCAAAAATTCGTTCACAATGATAGCCTTGTGCGAAGGCGCATTGTCGTGGTGCAAAATCCAAGAATTTTCTTTCCACAAATCTGGCCTTTTTCGTCGAATTTGCTCTCTTAAACGCCGCATAACGCTCAAATAATATTCTTTATTTACCGTTAGACCTTCCGGTAAGAATTCAGAGTGCACAACACCGCGATAGTCAAAGAAAACAGCCAACATGACTTTGACTTTTGATCGACTTTGGCGTGGTTTTTTCGGTTTCGGATCAATTGGAAGGCGCCACTCCGAAGCTTGTTGACTAGTTTGCATGTCAAACTCGTAAACCCACGTCTCGTCACCAGTAACAATGCGTTTCATGAATGTTGGGTCTGAACTGACTCGTTCTAGCATGTCCTCAGCGACTTTCATGCGATTGAGTTTTTGGAGAAAATTCAGATCTTTTGGGACTAGCCGAGCAGCAACATGTTTTATACCCAAATGATTAGTTAAAATGGTACGGATCGACTCGTGAGATATAGAAAGTTCGGCGGCTATCTCTCTCAGAGTTGAATGGGGATTTTCAGTCACTATTTCCTTCACTTTTGCGATGTTAACTTCAGTTGCAGACGTTGACGGCCTACCAGAGCGAGGCAAATCTTCCATCACATCTCGACCGCTTTTGAACGCTTTGAAGGACTCATAAGCACGAGTTTTTGATAAAGTCGATTCACCGTTAGCCTTCTATAACATTTTCAGTTACTCCGAACACGAAATTCCATTGGCGATGCAAAATTTAAGACAAACTCTTTGTTCTATATTTTTGTCCATTATGAAATTCGCAATACACACTATATATGATATTACTAAAACCAGCACTATATTTAATATAAATAACAGATGCAACTCAAACTCCGCGCCAAAATGGAAAACAGTTGTGCCAATCTAACAACTACAAAAAAAAACAAAAATTTTAATTTGGAACCATAAACAAATCATCCATTCCCGATACTTTTTTGACTGAATGTATTTCAAGATGCAAGGAATCATCACGAATTTTATATCACAAGGCCAATTTCGTAACCATGTTTGACGTAGATAATAATAATACTTTGAATTTAATCTAGATATGAAACAGCTTCACAACTAAGAAAATTGCCGCAGTTGAAATGGAAACAAAAACGTTACCATTGTTATCTGCCGCATCCATTGCTTCACAAAAGAGCATATTTCTTCCAAAACACGAGTCTTAGTGATGGCCAGTTTCATTTTCTCTTGATCAGACAACTCATCCTCATAAAGTGACATGTTGATTTTGAATCTTGTACAACAATCCAAGTCTATTTTCGTTTCTAAATAAGAGATGTTTTAATTGCTTAATTTATCACAAATAAAACAACCAGAAGTTGCATTTTTTAATTCTTCCTCCTTGTCCTTTTTTTTAAATTAAAATAAAATAATAATATAGAAATGTAGATGGATGGAGAGGGAGAGGAAGGCCGAAGAAAATATTTATGGATTTTGTGAGGAGTGATATAAAAGAAAAGGGAGTTAGTGATAGTTTGACGGGTGTCAGGATAGAGTGGAAGAAAAAGACATTGCGCCGACCCCAAGTAATATGGGATAAGGTCAGGAAGAAGAAGAAGACTCTGAAATGTAGCATATGCCATTAACCTATTGAATGCTAATCACTTGTAATTAGTACACTTATGTCGCACTGTGGAACTTAAAGCATTTAAAGAGTAGCAATAAATAGGTATGCCACCCATACGTACAAACCGTTTTGGAAACATTTATTTGGGTACAGCTAAGTAGTGGAATTTCCTGCCGGTGTCTATCTTTCCATTAGGTGATATAGTGGTCAAACGCGAGTCTATCCATAATGAAAAAGGTACCTACTATAGAATATAAATAAAAAGTAGAGATTTCTGATATTACCACCTATATCCAAAATTTACCGCTTAAATATTTCGCAGTTAATGAAGAAGTTTAGATTACTTACTTGCAAGATAGTCAACGAACAACATTATTTTTGCAATGTAGGACTTGATGATATCTTTACTTTTAGGATTAGGAGGGTTAATGTAACCCCAGCCTTTGCACACCTGGAGAGCTGGCACGTAAACACGTTTCATGGTTTTATAAACTGCTGACACTACGTTTTCAGTTTCTTGATTGATATCAAATTGGGCAAAAAAGTATTCCTGAAATAGACGCTTTGTTGTTTTAGTAAACTATAGGATCGTTTGGAATATGTTTTTTAATATTTATCTTGTGTATCAAGTATCATACAGCAATCTTAAAGTACTTTTGGAAATTATTGAAATATTAAATCTGGTAACGTTGCCCGTGATAACTGTACCTACAATATAGACTACTTACTCCACATAAAATAAATTACCCTATATGAGACAACCACTGATTTAAGCAGTCTTACTTACGTAGGTATTTACATAACATAAAATCACGCCTGTATATATCATGAACGATTTAATAGGTGATGGGTGGTCGTACTTCTAGCATTAGTATGTTTATTACAATAACGTTACTTACATCAGCCACGTTTCGACTGTCAATAGTCGTACTTTTCAATCTGTACATGGCAACACACTTGCCCTGAGTGCCAATTGTTGTTACATCAGATATATAGGTCCTTTCCATTCTACCTTTCTGATTAGGAACAAACCGACCAGACTCTATAAAAAATATTACAGTCGTGAAAAACCAAAGCTAAACCGCGTGTACATTTTTTATTCACATGTTGAAGAAACCTAATACATACCTCATAAATAAAACTTTTTTTGTGAAATCTAAGTTGTATAAAAGAAAAATAAAAATCTTAATACACAAGGAGCTGCTTAGTTACCATCATTTACCATTGAAAATTATTTACCTACGTAAGGGCTTAAAGTTAGGGATCGTGTGATATTACTATATTAATTTTATAATGTGCTTATAAAGTCACCATAATTTAAAAATATCTTTGATTCATCATGTTAAAAGGAAAGACGCATACCCATATCGACATGAGGTAGCATTGCATCGCACAAAATTATACAATATCTTCCACCTTCAGAGACTGCGCTATCTAATAGTTCTATATGAATATCTGCGTCAGAAACACCTTCCTGCAATTACGATTATTATCTGCAATTCGGTTATTTGGAATTTGTAAATGACAGGTGTACAAATACACGTTTCCTTACCAATACATATTCTGGATTTTTATTCAATATAGTAGCTGCAATATCAAGTAGAAATCTGTGTTGCTGCTTAATATTACTAACTCGGTCGGCACGAGCTTCTTTGGCTTTAACCTACGAACAAAAAATATATAGTCTAGGTCCTTGTTTCTTAAGCGTGATACGTAATAAAACAATATAAATCTATTTATTCTGTTTATTTACTTGCTTGTCTTTATACGACTCATGAGCTTGCGCTAATGTGCTCAAAGACGTTCTGCTTCTCCTCTGAATATCCAATAAACGAGAACCGACATCCAATATAGCTTCCAAAGCTGTTCTGTCAACCTCAAAAAGTTCTTCATTTGTTGATATATATGTTTGAACGGACTGCAACCTTGATTGTCTTCCAGTAGCTTCATCCTTTTCAGGGGATCCTTGAACCGTAGGATATTGTGCGGTTTCAATTGCTACCTGAGAGACATTTGCATTAGTCTTCAGCAATTCTTCATCATCCATATCGGACATATTTCATAATACAGATATATTTATTGGAACTATCAACACGTATTAACACCCTAAGGTATTACGCAAGCAGAAGCATTCGTAAGTTCATGAACAATTGTTTTAGGCAAACCATCATGATTTTGTAATTCGAAGTTTAAATGTTTCAAGTTTGGACGGAACAATTAACGATTGCGGAACATCCCGTTCCGCTTCACAAAGTACTTAAAAATGTAAGATATAGGTACTTCGTGGTTATATTAATTATCTTTACATAACTGGTAATTGTATCCCTTCCTTAATCTCTCGAATACCGTAATTAGAGAATAGAAAGATAATGAGAGAGCGAACGCCGGCGTTCACTTGGGGTTTAAGAAATTAAATGAATTTTATAGAGCAAAGCAAAGATTTCGATCCCAATAACTTGCGGACCAAATTGTTTTTTGTTTGAAATGGTCTACGTTCAAAACCAAAAATTGCTGATTGTTAGAAATAAGTGAAGAAACGCATTCTTTGAGGCGGGACAACATCACATGACTTCTCCCGCTTTAGGGTGGAGTAAGGGTTACAAAAACCCACCTGTGTCCTTTTTTGAGTCACCTGTGTCATTCAAGTTACCTTTTGCGTTCCAGAACTACGGTGACTCTTTTAAAAATTCGGTGGCCCTGGTTTTGAATAAAATTAATGTTCTTTAAAAGTTCAAACCTTGTATAGAATTTGTATTCCGTACTTGGTCCTTGGTGGACCATTGTAGGTAGTGTAGGGTAGTACGTTACTTGCCTAGCCTCTTCTCAACTTTGTCTTCTTTCAGTCTAACCGAATACTTGTGAATACCATTATTTTACGAGATGCGACTGCTTATCTAACATCAACATTCATTTGGTTAGTGGGGTAGGTTACCGTAAAACCTTACAACTTTGCCCAGATTTCTTAGGTTTTTTTATTCAAATTTAAATATTTTAAATAATATTGATAGTTGTAAATTGTGGTTGTGTTACGCCATTAGTAAATGTACTGTTCTTTGCACAGAATATATAATAATTTCAAGAAAATGTATATTTGTGTGATAAAGACCTCAATTTGGACAGCGGGCCAAATATGTAGCACTTTTTACAAGTTTGCCCATTTTGCAAAAGCTTTCGTAACGTCGGTATTTTCTACCTTAAATTCATAAGTTTAGGGACTGTATTAGAAAAATAATCAATCTATCTTCGACCTTATATTAAAACATTTAAACGTGCATATTATCTGACAAAATTAAGTGGGCAAAGTCGTTACATTATTTTTGTAATTTGACATACAAATGAAACGAAGTGCTAGGGTTGTCACTTTTTATTGTTAATCAATACGATGTAAGCAGGTACATTACAATGACGTAAATGTCAGTGTTACACATTAATCAATAGTATCATAGATTATCGGACCGAGCAGAAAGTGTAGTATGTAGTGTTTTATGTGTATACCATATACCCAAGATGCCAGCTGAAAACTGAACAATTCTGCACTGTTTTAGCGATGCAGTCATCAACATACACTCATTACTGCATTGTTTTTTCCTATCTATTTTAACCGAGATTCTGTATTTATATAGATATATAATTTCTTAGGCATTGAGTAAATAGCTGTTATTTTGAAATTACCATCAGACACTTTAATTTTATTTATTTGTATAGATAGGCAATTAAAATAAATGCATTGTGTGCAATGCATGTTTTATTTTCTATTAAAATTATATATAGGTTTTTTTTTATATTTTATGAGCCATCTATTGGCGACTATTGTGTTATCTTTCCCGTTGAACTCGACGAACTGGTTACCCATAGAACGCTAAATAATAGGTTCTTAAATCAAGTACCTACCGATAGGATGAAAATATTTAAAAAATAATTCAATTACATATGTGTGTGTGTTTTTACATGTGATCAGAATAGAAGTTTGACCCTTAGACACGCCACTGGTTCCTAATCTTCGATTCTGTGCATGGTAGTTGATAGATGACATAATCATCTGTCTCCAAATAGCAGCCACCACAATATACCTATAGTATAAGTATGTACGGTACGATAGTAATGTACTAAAGGACCTATAGTAAATTACTATTCCCAATCAAAAGTAGTCACAAATACTATTTGCAAGGAGTACCTTTCATTTTGCAATTCGTTTCATGAGCACATCATAATACAATATTAATAAACTAAAATGTTACAAGTGACAACCCTACGGGCATAAAACTGGTGGGCAATGTCGTCAACAAGGCACCAAAACATGCTTGTAACTTTGCCCATCAATATTTAAGACGATTTATTCGAGGTTTTGGATGTAATCTTAAGTCTATATTATTCATTTTAAACATATAAACGGTGGCAAAAAAATTACTGACCTGGTGTAACTGCAACTATCACTTCTTAGAAAAGTTTCTGGATCGATTTTTGCCCGCAAAAAACACGACCAACTTTAACAGGTTCTGACAGGTAACTGAAGTGACATCGGTGACATTACGTAAGATAGTGTTGCCAGAAAAATGATGAATTTTCTACCGCAGATAAAAAAATACTTCAAACTACAGACAAATTTGCTACATATTGAATTTAAAAAAAAATACACATCTGGGCAAAGTCGAACCTCAAAGGCAAAGTTGCCAGGTTCTACGGTACACGATATCTCTTGACAATTATGTTTTTCTGACTTTCCAAAAAATATTTAAATGACTACAGAAAACAATGGCCTAAATAATATTTTCCAAGACACAGAGGAGACTCGGTAAGAAAACCCAACCACGGTCCAACCTCAGCAAGCGTTGGTTTACATGCTTGTAAACATAATGCAATGACCCACGAGGGCGGAGCAACCACCAAAGACATATCTAAGTGGAACCGCCGAAACAGCTAGTATAAAATATTAAGATACGTACTTACCTACCACACGACGATTTTCATATTAATTCATGAATCCCCAAGTGACCACCGGTGGCCGCGCATCTACTGTCTTACTATTGTGTCTCTAATTGACGGTATCTGAAGGGTTAATTAATTGGTTTTCCCGCCAACCAGAGAGTCTTTTGTTTTTTTTTTAATCTCATCAAACATTCATAGTGCTTTCTAGATTAGACGGCCAGATATTGGTGAAAATAATTTAATGCCGTTTTCACAATTCACACGCTAGCCAAACTTTGACAAACTATGCCAAATGCACAACATGTGTGAATTCCAATAGGAACAAGGTGTGGCGTCGCCGCGTCGTGGCTTGTTACCAGTACACATAGGTACACTTTACAAAACTATATCAATTTTACATCACAATGTCCTCTAGAAATTTATTTGCGAATAATTAAAACATCAACTGAATTGTTTGAATTTTACTCGAAAAAAATCCCGCCAAAAACTCAACATGACATTAGCTTTTGTTTGACACAGGGTTCGGCATAACGTTAAAAAATTGGTACGGTTAATAGTCACACAAAATATAAGAGCTGTTGAGTAATAGAGTCTGTATAAAAAGTCGAACAATTTGGGTACTTATTCAAATTCTGGAAATCTGATAAAGTCAACACTGGTTGAACAATTATGGTTGCAAAGATCATTGTTTACTAATAGGATCTTATAAAAAGTATTGTATTTAATAAATATACCTATCAGATTTTTTTATTCGTTTAAAATTTTCTAAGTCGTTTAACTTTTTAGACAGACTTTTATTTATATGACGTTTTTGCGCGTTGGTCGGATTCGCAATTCAGAACGCAGGGAGAGAGTAAAAATTAGTGACAGTGACTCTGACATTGTCACTCTAATGACATTTCAATCACGTAGCTCGCGGGAAACAAATATTATTTTAAAGTTGATAAAACTTTCTTTTAAACTTTATAAACAACGTATAATGCGTCGTAACTGGAGAGGTGGTTATCGAAACAACTGGCATCGTGGTCGGAGCAATCAGAATAATAGATCAGACAGTCAAAGTTTAAATAATTCAACGAGTACTCACCAGGTGTCGAGTACTGCAGGATCTTCACGAGCACCGGCCAATCAGCTACCCACGGTACTGCCTATTACTGATAACAACAATATCTGGAAGCTATACTTTCCTACTGAAGGTAATAAAAGTATATTTAAATATTTTCTATGAACTTTGTGCTTTTTTGTTATTTAGAAACTATTAGCCATAATAACATATTTTTTAACCATTTCAGAACATCAAGAGAATTCAGAGTTATCAAATCATATTAATTGTTTTAAGAAGTTTATCCAGAAAAACAAAAACTTATTTGATTTGGAAAAAATAGATCAAACTCGTAGTGTGCCTTTAGATGTAACCAATTTAGTAAATGATGCGGAATTTATAAGTGGTTGGTCGAATTTTAATACAGAATTATTTGAGTATCCAGACAAAACTTTGAGGAGCTTAGAGTATAGTTTGCATGAGGTAAGTTTTGGTATATGCTACAATTTTCCCTCTGCTACTAGTTACCAGTGTGAGTGAACTGAATACATGCTGTAGTTGCTTGACATTATTTTTCATTGCAGGCTTTCAAGTTTGAATCCAAGATAAAAGTAAGAATACTTAACCATCAACCAGTGATACCCTTGGCAAATTTAAAAGTAAATTACTTTGGTAAGTATAATAATTTTTTTCACTATTTTATCCTTTTGAATACTGTCAATTAGAGACGCAATAAAAAGACTGACAGGGCGAACGCAGTGCGTTCAATTGGGTTTTCATCATGGAACCAAATCATTATGGAACCAAAATCATCAGTAAAATAATACTACCATTGTACCCATACATTTAATTTTATGTGTATTTTATGGGCTTACCACATGCACAGAACACAATGTATTTTAATTTTTAGCTGTGTTACTTTTTGATGATGACAATAAAGTAGAAATAGGTACTTCGTATAAAGAATAGAATAGAATAAATTCTATTCTTCTATTTTAAAATAATAAATAAAATTCAGATTGACAAAAGTTGTTTACTTTTGTCAATCTGAATTTTATTATACAAATAGGCTTCAGCATACTTTATCTGCTTAGGTCGGTTTGTACATGGAATACTGTGTAAAATAGTATTATTTTTACTAGCTACACACATAGTGTCCCGTGCATGTGGTAAGCCCATAAGGCTTCAAAGGAATAGTAAAATCCCCACAGCAATATTTAAAACCCTTGCATTCATAAAATTGCTATAGGAATCTCCCCACATTCATATTTTTTATTTAGAGTCCATAGAGACGATGCTTCCACCAGACACAATAATCATCATATTGAAATTAGTATTTCATTATTATGGCTGGCCCATATTGTCCCGACACTTAAGGGCAGAGGCCTCTAGCTCCCTCCTTGGGAGCGAGAGGCCTCTGCCCTTCAGCCATCTATTGTCTGCCAATAATCACTATTCCTTGCTTTCTCTTTCCAATTCTTAAGGATATATTTAATAAAAATCATATTGAAATCGAAACTTGTTCATGTATGAATGTTTTAACCATGTTTTGACCCTTCAGATACCGTCAATTAGAGACACAATAGTAAGACAATAGATGCAAATAGAAAAGAAAGACAATAGGCCACCGGTGGTCGCTTTTTTAAAAGGGGCTATGCATCTCCCATAGTGTAGGAGATGTAGTCACTGCGACCTAAAAGATCTATTGTGACTCGCCACCTTGTTAGAGTAACTCTTTTAGCCGGGAGGCTTCCAGGAAGTCTAGAATACTCCTAGCTTTGAGAGTTTTAATCTCCTCAGGGCGAATAATGTGTCGACCCAGATGGATACTCCGTTTGTGGATAAGGGGCCCACATTCACACAACAGGTGCTTAGGCGTCTCCCTCTCCTGATTACAGTACCTGCAAACATCAGTGTCACTCACTTTCATGTGAAATTGGTGCCTGTTTAATTTGCAGTGGCCGGTTAAGGCGCGGGCTATCGCACAGATGTTCGTCCTGCTAAGCTCAAGAAGCTCGGCAGTTCGTTTTTGTGAGTAGCCTTCTATAAGAGATTTGGCGTGTAGCAGTCCTGGTTGTAACAACCAGTGCTTTTTTGAATCGCCAAATAGGTTGCCCTTAAGGGTCTGCATGGCCTGGTTCTTTGAGATACCACAGAAAGGTTCTGGTCCTATCTGATGACCCTGAGCCCCAGTCCTTGCAAGTTCGTCGGCTTTTTCATTGCCAGTAATTCCAGAATGACCCGGTACCCATCTCAGAATAACTTTATTCCTTTGCCCCAGGTCATTTAGTTTGTTAACGCAGTCTTTTACCAGTTTCGAATTTATTGTATTCGAGTTCAAGGCGTTAAGAGCTGCCTGGCTATCTGAGTAAATCAGAATTAATTGATTTATGTAGTTTCGTTGACGGTTGGCTTCCGCACATTCTATAATGGCGTATACCTCCGCTTGGAATATGGTGGCATATTTACCCAGATTCAAGCTTTTGCTGAATTTCGGGCTAATGCCAAATATTCCACATCCTACATTCTCACCCATTTTGGATCCGTCTGTAAACCAGATCAGGCTTCCAGCCTTGCAAGTAATGAGGTTGCTTGCCCAATCCTCTCTGCTCGGCAGTTCCACTGTGTAATTTCTTGTGAAGCTACATTGTGGAAGCATGACGTCTGTTGTCATAGCTAGCTGATCGTGTTCAAGCACTGATTCGTGTAGCGATCTCAGTGCTTGAGAGCGCCAGTTTACTTTGCCAGTGCTGTTTATTCTATACATGCCCGCTTTCGCCTCCTTCGCAATTAATAGATGAAGTGGCGGAAGGTTAAGCAGGGCATTTAGAGCAGCTCCTGGGGTTGTAGACATGGCCCCTGTTGATATAATGCATGCAAGTCTCTGCAAACCATTAAGTTTGTTAATGACTGTCACTTGGGATGTTTTCCTCCACCATACTACGCAGGCATACGTTATTATCGGCCTGACTATAGCGGTGTACAACCACAGGGCGATTTTAGGGTTTAGGCCCCATTTCGTCCCTGCTAAGCGACAGCATATTCCTAAAGCTATTTTAGCCTTTTGAATCACATTATTAATGTGAGTGTTCCAGGTCAGTCTCTGGTCGATAGTTACGCCCAGGTACTTGACCTCATTGGAGAATGGTATGCGAGTCCCCTTTACAGTGGGCGTTACAAGTTTGTCCAACTTTCGCTTCCTAGTAAAGGGGACTATTGTTGTTTTACTCGGGTTAACCGATAAATTGTTCTCTGTGCACCATGTGTTTATAACGTTCAGAGATCTTTGCAGTATAGATGATACCGTGCTGTGACAGGGGCCGATAACACAAGCCACCACATCGTCAGCATAACGGTGTACATCTAAGTCTCTTTTAAAGGCTTCAACCAGCAATTGGTCAACAACGAGTAGCCATAGAAGTGGCGATAGAACGCCTCCTTGTGGGCACCCTTTAGTTGTTTTGAAGCTTTTTGTAGTTCCGTGTAAGGTAACACTGATAGTTCTGTTGAGGTGCATGAATTCGATCCAACGAGTAGTTGTCTCGTCAATCCCTTTCGCCTTCATTCCCTTGGAAAGGGCGTCTATGGTGACGTTGTCGAAAGCTCCTTCAATATCAAGGAAAGCACATAGGGCTATCTGTTTATCTTCCAAAGCCCTTTCGATCCTGTCTGTTAGTTCTAACAGAGCAGTTTCTGTGGATTTTCCTTTTTGGTAAGCATGTTGCTTCGGATGCAGAGGGTTAGCCCTTAATGGTCCATCCCTGATGCATTCGTCTATAACCTTTTCCATACTCTTGAGTAGGAAGGAGGTAAGGCTTATTGGTCTGAAGGACTTTGGTTGAGAGTAGTCTTTTTTACCAGCCTTTGGGATAAAACAGACTTTAACTGTAGTCCATTTCTCAGGTATATATCCCCAGGCAAAGCTTGCTCTGAAGATTTTGATTAAGATAGGGATGAGTATAGTCTTCCCTTGCTGCAGGAGAGCTGGGAAGATATCGTCATCGCATCGGTGGTCGCTTGGGGATTCATGAATTAAAATGTTTTTATATTGCCTGCAGGTAAACTGGTAACAATTAAGGGCACAGTCATAAGGGTAGGAAGTGTGGGACTCATATGCACATCTATGGCATTTGAATGCTCTAGCTGCCACAACCTGCAAGCTGTTGTACAACCTCAAGGGGTATTTACAGGTATGTAAAATTAATTAGAGGAATTATTGATATTCTTTTGCTTGACCCACAGAACAGAAAATATAGGTAGAAGTGCCCCTAACGTGGCTAAGCACGGGAACCAGTGTCGCCAAACTCACACATTTGCGTATCAAATTGTACATTACACACATAAAAAACAGTAATATGATTGGCTACGAAGCTACAAATTACAAACTTAACTTTTACAAATCATATTCTTATTGCTTTCATAATTTAGGTCTTATTACAACGTAAGAAAGTTGTTATTATTTGACATGACGCGAACAATAAAGAAGTTTTAACCAATTTACGAGTTCGGCTACTCAACGCTAGATGGCGCTGTAACCAATTTATTCTATTCAGAACGCTAGTGCCTTTGAAATAGATGCCATATTCACCTGCACATGTAATAGGCGAATCTCGTCTGCTGTTGACACACGCGCGATATCTAAGAGGCACTTCCTCTACTTTTCTTTATTCCGTGGCTTGACCTCTATCTCACCTGATGGTAAGCAATGTGGAGGATGATGGAGCATGCTTACTTTAAAGTAATCTATTCACTCTTGATTACTCTAATGCGAGTAATAAAAAAAAAAACTGGGCAAGTGCGAGTCGGGCTTGCGCCCTGGGGGTTCCGTACAAACTTCGTCATGAAGTTTTTTTCCAAATCACAAAAAAGTTTTTTTTTACGACAAACAGTTTTCAGATTTATTCTCATACCAGTGCTTTATGGCCTTACTCTATGCAAAATTTCAGTATTCTGGGTCAACACAAAGTACCCTAAAATTTTGATTCCCTTGAGTTTCAAAATATACGTTTTTTGAGACACAAAAGACCATATCTTTGTTCGTTAACTTAGAAGTTTGATTTTATCACAGCTTCAAGGAACCGTAAATCTCGTATATAGTTTTAAATTTAACTTGATACCTTCACGCGTTTCTGAGATAAAGGGTCTTGACAGACAGACGGACAACAAAGTGATCCTATAAAGGTTCCGTTTTGTCCTTTTGAGGTGCGGATCCCTAAAAATGAGTCGTCCCATGCTCTGTACTTTCGCCACATCGTCCCATGCTCTGTACTTTCGCCACGTCGTCGCATGCTCTGTACTTTCGCCACGTCGTCCCATGCTCTGTACTTTCGCCACGTCGTCCCATGCTCTGTACTTTCGCCGTGTCGTCCCATGCTCTGTACTTTCGCCACGTCGTCCCATGCTCTGTACTTTCGCCACGTCGTCCCATGCTCTGTACTTTCGCCACGTCGTCCCATGCTCTGTACTTTCGCCGTAGTATGAATGGGCTGCCGGTTACTCTGGCAGATTGTGTCAATAAACGACCAATATAGCGTAATCTTCAATGTTTACAGCACCTACATCATGTCAAAGTTGTCATGGCGGGTCTAAGTTTGAACCTTTGCAGTCATCACCATTCACCAACACAACAGACTGGCAAGTTGCTAAAATACAGGAAATTCAGTCACAAGTTAGTATTAAATATAAATGCTAATAATTGAAATAATACTGTATGTGGATTTATAGGGGGTAGGTTTAAAAAAAAACACTTATAATGGTCATGTTAACCGCGGCACATACGATATTCTTACTATACTGGGTGTGGCGTTAATAATGGATAACCCTAAAACTGTCGATTGGCCAGATTATCATCTATCATTTACCCCACCTATATCACTATATGCCCATGGATGTCCAAATTATTGATATTTTAAATAAAAATCGTACTTAGTCATACAAAATCAGCTGCCATTTCTTCAATTGGTGACTTTCGCTCATTCTGTTTTTTGTACGTCACTCCTGAATGTTTGTATTATCAGACAGGTTTCAAGTTTTTTTATTACAATCTAAGATAACATGACAAAAAATATTTAATTTCAAATTTTAACGTTTCTTTTTAAGGAATTATAATTTTTGGGCCCGTGTATCGCAAAAAAAATGGAGGTACTACACTTTGGTGCTTACCATTTCGTGGGCAGCCTATTTGATTGCCACTGTATGGCGAATATATTTTTAAAATTTTCAGAGTTTATCTGGAACCATACCAAGAAGTGTGGAAATTGAACTTCAAGGTGATTTAGTTGGCACTGCTTGTCCTGGAGATGTGCTTTCTGTGACTGGAATAGTTCAGGTATTGTGTTAATTATTAACTTATATATCATATCTTTGGTGCTACATACAAAATACAAATATTTATATGTCATACAAATAGTTTTTCCATATCTGGGTGCCTCGTACATGTAAATTTAAAAGTTTGTGACCTAGTAGGTCACTTATGTAGGTACTGTTTCCTTTAGGTACCTATGTTACTAAAATAAGTTATTAAATTAAATTGACCAATAAATACGGGATAATCCATCATTAGCAGACTTATTCATTCAGCAAGGATATGTTTTCGGTCTATGATTGTATGGATCTGACCGTTGCCACATTGCATTTGTAAGTTACCGTTTCTGCGAATATAATTTTAAGGTTCATATTTATATGAAACACTAATTCGTATTCATATACAAATATAAACATTACTTGCTTAGAATACAGTACCTATTTCATATGCTAACTGAACGCACTGTTTAATCTATCTTCATTTTATTCATATATTTTTCCATTATTTCCGTGTAATTGATTTAACATTATTTAACCTATTAGAGTTGTTCCATCTCACGAAGACCTTGTCTTGAATGTGTGTGTAGGTTAAGTACACTTTTTTCTATGTGCGAATTATCTGAGCGTTCAATGTCATAAAAAATACGTTAAAAACACACCTACACACATCAAAATCCGTCCTTCGTGTAATAGAACAACTATAACTTCGTGTAATAGGACACACCTATTCTTTATATGTAAGTCAAAAAGTATAATTTTAATTTTACCATTATTTGTCGTTAGTTATAAGTTCTTTATTTGTTTCACGAGTTTATATATTTTTTACAAAAGGTTACAATTAATGTTCAGATTAAAAATAAAACTAAATACAACTGAATTTTTAACGAACACATTAGTAAATCTTGACAATCTATTGCTATGTCCGGCACTCTCTACCCTATGGCAAAAAATAAAGATATCCCTATATTCACCTCCAAGGAGGAATAAATCACTCACTAATGGCTACCACGGAATATTTGGATAATATTGATAATTCTTTAAACGTAATGTGCCACACAGTAGAGTCTGCCGAACATTGTAAAAATCGAATGTGTAAATATGACATTAAAATTGTAACATTCAACATTCGAAGCCTAAATCGCAACCTGAACAGTTTTCTAGTGTCATTAAAAAGACTGGATATAGAATATGATATAATAGTCCTCACCGAATGCTGGTTGAACGAGAATGCACCCATAGGTCAAATCGACGACTATAAATCATATGCATCAACTAAACACACAAACCAAGCTAGTGGAGTAGTAATATATGTCAAAAGCTGCTGGACTCCTGTAGTAACCGAACCTAATCTACTAGATGCAGACTGCTTGCAAATTCATATTCCCAATGTATTATCAATCCTCGGTATTTATAGATCTCCTTCATATAAAAACACAGAAAATTTTACGTGCTCACTAGAAACGGTCATCACGAACATGCCTCATAGCCCCTGCCAGGTTATAGCTGGAGATATTAACATAAACATTCAACGGTTGGAATCTTGTTTTGATTATGTTTGCCTAATGGCACAACTAGGCTTCAGAGCTGCCATTAACAAACCAACCCGCAATGAAGCATGTCTTGACCACATCTTTATTAAGACTAAAGGACAAATAGAGTCCATTGTATGCCCCTCAGCGGTAACTGATCACGACATGGCTATGACTGGCATAAGCACAAATGTCCTCAAGCCACCGCGAGAGAAAAAAAGTCGAGTGAAATATGACTTTGAATCTATTAAGTTGGAACTACAAGACACTGACTGGTCAAATGTAATGGGAGAATCATGTCCGAATGCTGCAGCTTTCTCATTCATGTCTAGCCTGTCATCTATCATTGGCCGCAACTCCAAAACTGTACAAATAAGCAAACGTAAGTTAACTCTTAAACCCTGGATGACTCCCGGTTTGATCAAATGTTCTTTGCATAAGGACCGGCTCCATATGCAAGCCAAAAATAATCCCAATGACCCTATTAAAAACCGAATTTACAAGCGTTACAGAAATTTTTATCAAGACCATCCTAGCAAACTCTGGAATACGATCAAACGAATATCCAACCGCGTTGTAACCAAAAGCAAATCGCACAACCTTTGCCAAATTAAAGGCAATGAAATCGATTCACTAGATTTTTGCAATAAATTCTTTTCTAATGTAGGACAGCGACATGCAGACCAAATTTTAACTAAGCTTAACGAAACACAGGACTCACTAGCATCAAAAATTTAAATTCCAGATTCTCCCCTAAACTCTTTCTTTTTGCATCCGACTAATCCAGATGATGTTGAAAATCTTATTCTTCAACTCAAAGACAGCAGTGCCCCAGGCCTGGATGGAATTACAAACCGCATAGTAAAATATATCAAAAATCTTATTGTCGAACCGTTAACATATATTTATAACTTAAGCTTGTCTACCGGAATTTTCCCTGATATCTGGAAAGTTGCAGCAGTGACACCCATACACAAAGGTGGTACTACTGATGATCCCAATAATTTCAGACCTATCTCACTCTTAAGTACATTCTCTAAAATGCTTGAAAAAATAATTAATAAACAACTTATTCGCTTTCTGGAATCAAATAAAATCTTATCAAACCAACAGTTTGGCTTTCGTCAAGGCAAGTCAACCGAGCATGCAGTATCACTCTTGACGAAAATCGTGTCTGATCATCTCGACAAAGGATTGTCATGCATCGGAGTTTTTCTTGACCTGGCGAAAGCCTTTGATACAGTTTCAATTTTAATTCTCCTTAAAAAACTAGAAGCAATCGGAGTGCGAGGTATTTGCCTTGAATGGTTTCGCAGCTACCTTACTGGCAGAAAACAATGTACTAAAACGAATTCCTATACAAGTAACACACACGATATAGCTTTTGGTGTACCTCAAGGCAGCATTCTTGGACCCACGCTCTTTTTAGTTTATCTAAACGATATGTCCTCAATTAACATAGAAAATGCAGACATTATAAACTACGCAGACGATACAGTAGTAATATTTCACAATAAAACATGGAATAGTGTAAAATATTCATCACAAACTGGACTCCAACGTGTTGTTGAATGGTTAAATAGCAACCTATTAACCCTAAACACCACAAAGACAAATTTTATTTGCTTTCACAAAACTGCTATCTCTGCACCACCACCTGACTTAGAGTTTATAGTGCATACTTGCCAACCATCTGCCGAAACATATATTGACCTAAACTTACCAACATGTGAATGCAAACAGCTAAATAAAGTAACATGCACAAAATATTTAGGAGTACTCATAGACGAAAAACTTAACTTCAGTGAGCATATTGCGGCAACATCTGCAAGGGTAAGAAAGATCGTATTTGTAATGAAAGAGCTAAGAGACGTGGCTCCATTAAATCTTCTTCGGAAAATTTATACCACACTGTGTCAGTCGATTCTATCTTACTGTATCCTGGCATGGGGTGGTACCTCTTCTTCTCATCTCGTAGGCTTAGAAAGATCACAACGTGCAGTTCTTAAGACTATGATCAAAAAACCTTTCCGCTTCCCTACCGTTCTCCTTTACAAAGAAACTCAGGTACTTAGTGTTAGAAAACTATTCCTACTAAAAATCACTCTTCTCACCCATAAAGAAGTACTAAAATTACCAGACTATGAATACATGGTGAGGAGGCGTGTGTTCAAGCTACCTATCATTCCCGTCAAAACAGAATTTGCCAAAAGGTTCAGCACCTATATGAAAACCCTGGTTTACAATAACCTTACCAAAATTCTTAGCTTAAGTAAACTATCGCTTCGTGACGCTAAAACTAAAATAACCAAAGAATTGATTGATTGGACATATGATAGAACAGAACTTTTTATAAGACAATTGTTATAATAAGGTATGATCTCATAGTTTTAAAATAAATAATAAGCATTAAATGCCATTAGTTCTAAGATTTTGTTATTTATATTCTATAGATAATATTAGTAATTTGTTATGTATAGAAATCCTTTATAGTTACTCTCCAATAATTTAGCTTGTATCTACTCTAATTAGTATCTTTGTAATATCAGATAAAATAGACATATTACATCACTGTTTCACCTTGTTAATACGCGCATACATACTTATAATTTGCAACTCCAAAGAAAACTTGTATGCTTCCTGCGGGACAGGCCTAGCCTAGTGCAGGAAGTCTTCGGAAATTTATACTATGTTTAATGTTAATTGATTAATGAAAACAAAATGTTTAGCAATTCCCACACCCTGTAACCTCTTTTCATTAATAAATATTATTATTATTATTAAATATCCTATAGGTGCGCGGTGAAAGCAAAGGCGGTGAAGACGGAAAACGGGCAGCAAGGCTTTTACAACTGTACATTGAAGCAGTATCTATTCACAGTCACAGGAATTTGAGCAATCCTACCTTATCATTTACTTTAAAAGACTATTATGCTATCCAGGTAATAATAATTATCGATCGACTACATAGCTTTTAACATTGCGCCTGATCTTCCGAAGGGTTTTTTTTGAGGTGGGAACCCTGCTTTGGATCCCCTAAAGAGTACACCTACATATGGCCAGTAATGTGTAAGAGAGGTCGAGCCTATATCCATCTATTGGACACTGGATTCTTTTTTTTATTAATGATAGGGTCTGCATGTTTTTTCCACTGTCTTACCTGATAGTAAGTGATGACGTGGTCGACGATGGAGTATACTTACCTTGAAGTAACCTATTACTCGACTTATATACCCTTGGTTGCAGTTATCAGGAAACACAGACCCAGATCGCTTTCAAAAGATCAACTACTTACAATAAGGCGGACTATTTATATTTTGATGTCTTTCAGGAAATACATGCTTCAGAAGATGTATTCAGATTACTAGTCCATTCTCTTTGCCCTACAATATTCGGTCATGAAGCAGTTAAGGCGGGCCTTATACTCGGTCTAATAGGGGGTACTGAGCTAGACAATGGCCCCAGGTCTAACCCTCACGTGTTGGTCGTGGGCGACCCCGGGCTCGGGAAGTCACAGCTACTACAAGCTGCAGCTCATGCCGCTCCAAGAGGTATAAATGCTTTTAAATACTTTATAAACAGCCATTAAATATAGGACAACGGTAGAGGCGCAACCAGTCGCGCTACAAAATATATAAAGTTTTATGTAATTCTCTCTATTACTCTCCATAGAGCTGTACCTATACATTATGTTGATGACACGACAATTAGCACAACCACTAATGTCCTAGTAGGTATTCCTGGGCTGTCCCAGAGTTTGTAGTCTGGAAAAACACGCTCGAAAACTTAGGCTTGGAGTAAAATAAAGCTATAGCTGAAAACACGTAATGTGAGTCTAATACGATTATTCTAATATCAGGTGTGTACGTTTGCGGCGCTTCAGCCTCCGCCGGGGGTCTCACAGTAGCATTAGGACGCGAAGCAGGAGGAGACTTCGCCCTTGAAGCAGGCGCCCTTGTCCTAGCCGATAAAGGAGTCTGTTGTATAGATGAGCTTGATAAGGTAATTTTCAGATGACAAGGACCTGTCCAAACCTGCCTAAAACTGCCAGAATTGAGAAAAAGAGGCTTTTGCCCTGCACTATACAGATAATAAATACTACTGTGATTGGGTATTATTCTGTGTTTAATTTTATGATATTATTTTATATTAAACAACAAATTGAATGTAGAACATATGTAGGTATTAAATGAAGCAATAATGATTAGTAGGTATATCGATTATTGGTATGCGATAGAATGGTGGCATTCTGGGAATATCTCGCTACCTCTGTTTTACATACACGTAACCAAATGGCGGTGACGACACGTTTCAGTTTACCTATATATAATTTTACTTGACAGTTTCCCCTTGCACCAGATTTGAAAGGTAAACTTAATATTGAACGGATTTGAAAATTTCTTTCTATTTACGAATATTTGATAAAGTAAATTTTGGATACAATTGATACAAATAAGTCAAATGAATGAGTAAATATTCTATGACAAACAGCCTAGAAATAATACATAGAGCATCCCTATAAGAGTTTGAATTCCACGACGACCAATACACGATAGACGACAGATTTCAAAACTAAGTACCTAGGATGTCGAGTGAAATTGACGAAGCGACGTGGCACGAAATGCCTGATGACCCCATAAGAGTGAATACCTATACACATTTTTCAATTTTGGTGGCGTAACTTTTTCTTCGGTTTCCGTAAAAATTAGGGACCCAGGACCCTAATTCTCGCGAAATCCGAGAAGAAACTGAACAGATTTTTTTTTACACAGTTTTCAAAAAATTAGGGTCCCAGGTGCCTAATTTTCACGAAAGCTAAAGTAACGGTTTCGCCACCGAAATTGACAAAAAAAAAGTATATTCACCCATAAAAGTCTAGAAAGGTCATGACAGAAGATCCAACATCAGCAAGATGATGTGATGCGGAACATTTTAACCTTAGTGAATACGAAGCTGGAAAGTGCCCGTAGGATAAGAGAAGATCCTGGGGGATTGGCTTAAGAACAGAGAGACCTGAATCCAGTACTAGCGAGGTGGGGTTGTGAATACGGATGATGAATACGAGGCTTTAAGGCGAAAGCAGCGAACAAAAGAAAAGAAAGAAGCAACGCAGCGTTGGCAGGCCTCCAACAAGGTGGTCTGATGACCTGGTGAAGATTGCGGGAAACCGATGGATGCGAGACGCACAGGAACGTTCTTTGTGGCAACGCTTGGGGGAGGCCTATGTCCAACAGTGGACGTGTATCGGCTGAAATGATGATGATGATGAAGGCGAAAGCTACGGATCCGAGTGTGGCCACGTTTTGTTTTTTATTATTTTAGTTTTTAGTGAGTATGAGTGTAGTAGTGTATATTATGATGTCAATGAATTGGTATCCACGGAATCATTTGACTAAGTTGAATAAAGTAGAATGTCTGATTACCGTAGTAGCCCGTAGGTTAAAGCGATTTTTCTATACCTTCTAGATGACGGCTCACCACAGCAGCCTGCTGGAGGCCATGGAGCAGCGGCGCGTGAGCGTGGCCAAGGGCGGTGTAGTGTGCAGCCTGGCCGCACGCGCCACCGTGCTGGCCGCCGCCAACCCCGCCGGCGGCAGTTACAACAGGTGCCCACATCATTCCAGCTCACCGCAGCAGCCTACTCAGAAGTTGCAGTGCCTGAGAATAGGCTGGCAAGCTCTATTCAATAAAAACAAAAAAAAAAGCCTAAAGTGTAACAACCAGTCCAGCCAGTTTTTATTTGTCAGTTACTGGTATTCAACTACAAATGATTAGACTAGAAAATTGGAAAAAAGCTACCCAGATTTGTTGATTCATACAGTCAACTTCATAAAACAGCCCCCGGTCGCACTACATGACGCCCTTTCAAGAACTCACGAGTTCACTGTTAGTGTACCTACCGACTTTCATTTCAAAATACTTTTTTTTTTTTACTTTTTAGGGCTAAAACTGTCGCAGAGAACCTCAAACTTAATTCAGCACTACTCTCAAGATTTGATTTAGTTTTTATTCTTTTGGACCAACCAGACGAGGTAATTTTATATCCGTACCTTTAGAATACTACTCAGATGGTTTCACTGCATTTGACTTTGAAGTCGTGCTTATATTTATATTAGGTATCAATGCGGTCATTACTGCCTGATCATTAAAAAAAATAGAATGATGGAGATTAAGATTATTTTAAGGATTTTCCTGTCCCATATTATTCAGCATTAGGTATATATAGAAATCATATATTGTTCCAGAAAATGGACGCCATGTTATCAGCGCACGTGCTAGCTCTACATACCGGCCAGAGAGGAAAACATTCTACGAAAACCAGTAATCTAAATTCTAGTATAAATACAAGCCAATGTGAATACGCGATTTCGCTTAGGTAATTTTAAATGGAATATTTAATTACTTTCAGAATATTGACTGAGTTTCCAAATCAATTTCTAAAACATCAAGCCCTAAATCATTTCATCATCGTTGTCGATTGGAACTAAATTGGGTCACGGGTGTAATTTATTACAAAAACCTTATCTAACCTTTAATTGCGTTGGAAGGCCTCCAACAAGGTGGACCGACGACCTGGTCAGGGTCGCGGGAATCCGATGGATGCGTGACGCACAGGACCGGTCGTTGTGGCGACGCTTGGGGGAGGCCTATGTCCAGCAGTGGACGTCTTTCGGCTGATATGATGATGATGATGATGTGATGAGATGAACCTTTAATTTACTATTTATAACCAGGTTTATTAGGGTTCCGTATCCGAAGAGCGCCAACGGGACCCTATTAGTATTACTAAGCCTTCACTGTTCGCCCGTCCGTTCGTTCTGTCTGTCTGTTCGTCTGACAGCAGGCTGAATCTCGTGAAGCGTAAGAGATGAGAGTTGAAATTTTCACAAAATTTCAACTCATCTCTACCTAATTACCTATGACATTGCACGTTTTATGAAAATTTCAACTCTCTATCCATTAATTGCCACTAAATTAAAACAAAGGTAATAATGGAGATCTTCGGCATCTTTTGCTCGTTTTTAATATTATAGTACGGAAATCTTCGTCCAACTCGCACTTGGCCAGTTTTGATCATTCTCATAGTTATCTAGATGTAAAAAAAGATCATTTGCATTGATAGGGTTACCTATCAATGCAAATGATCTTAAATACAACGTACTAGGTCCCCCCCCAGTAAGAACAAAACATTAAACCCTGCCTTTTCTAACTTTTTCAGTCGGAGACTACGTTTAAAGCCTGGCGAGGTCATCGATCATTTACCTCTAGTACTCCTAAGGAAATATATAGCTTACGCTAGAAGATATGTTCACCCAAAAATAAGCAAGGAAGCAGCCAATGCTTTACAAAACTTTTATCTAGAACTGAGACACAATCATCAAGGTGGATCGCACGATGGGACGCCGATAACAACTCGTCAACTTGAAGCTTGTATACGACTGGCTCAGGTAATATTAGTTTTAAACTAGCGACCCGCCCTGGCTTCGCTCGGGTGCAATATTATACATATAAACCTTCCTCTTGAATCACTCTATCTATTAAAAAAAAAACGCATCAAAATCCGTTGCGTAATTTAAGCGTACATACAGGGACAGAAAAAGCGACTTTGTTCTATACTATATAGTGATAAGCGTCCATTATAAAATGATTTATTTCATTGAATAATTGTAGTCTTTTTTTAACAATTTTAATCTAAAAATAACAATATTCCATAACTACCACACAACGCCGTCAACTCTCAAGCTAAGCAGAGCTTGTGTTATGAGTTAATTTTTTTCTAATTGACTGATAGAGAATGCCATGTTGCATTAATAATGTTGTGTCCCTACTAACTGCATAATTTGTTTTGCAGGCTAGAGCCCGTGTGGATTTAAGAGAAGAAGCTACTGTCCAAGACGCAAACGATGTGATAAGCTTATTGAAACACAGTCTCATAGATACGTTCAGTGACGAATTTGGTAACATACAACTATCGAGGTCAATTAACGGGTCCGGTGTTAGTTCCAGAAACAAGGTACCTAACTCTTTTTTTAAATGTCACAAAGTGCTGCGGGTTTTTCTGAAATAATTGTAATTTATTGCCTTGGTCCAGGCCCGCAATGTGTATCTGAAGGAATATAAGCGAGTTCTAGTATATAATAAAAGTCTGACACTCCCTCTTGCTCCACCCAGAACCGGAGGAGTTATTTGATGATTACCCACTTCAGAAAAAAACCGGCCAAATGCGTATCGGGCGGGCCACGCTCAATGTAGGGTTCCGTAGTTTCCCGTCGGCACGTCCGTCACAATAAGTGTCCCCACTTAAGTTACTGTCCTGGAATTAACGTTGATACTTCCAAAATTAAAACAAACGCGAGGAAAGTCACAGGCAAAAACCACATTATTAGACCAAGGTATTTACCTTTTTTTTTAATTTTCAGTTGAAGAAATTCTTGGATGCATTAACAAGACGATCACATCAATTAGGAAAAAATATATTTACAAGGCAAGAGATGATACAAATACACAAAGCTGCTGGTGTAGCTGGGGATGCAAACGATTTGATTGAAGCAATGCATACACATTCATACTTGTTATTAAAAGGATCCAACACATACCAGTTGATAGCAATTTAAATAAAAGATATTAATTCATGCTTTTGACTTTTATTTTATATTCAACAATATCATCAAAACTGCAGCCAAATATGACTGACAGTTGTCCAATTTCTGCCAAGAAAACTACAATTGCTTATGTTATCATTAAATGAAATCCTCCCTGAGAACTAATGGGAAAAAAACAATAACTTTTATAGAATACAAATCAACAGATCAGATCAGACAACTCTCTCAACTAGGGTATTAGTGTTCTGTGGATACAGATAAACAGACATTTTGTACTTGAATTATTATGTATGAATCTTTTTCAATGATTATTTTTTATGATTTTCTACGTAACTGATAATACTGGTTCAGTCAATATTAAAATTAATAAAATAATGATAAAATATTACAATGCAGTCTTAATTTCAGTTTTTTTTACATCAGTTCTTGATGGAACGTCATACAAAGCAATAGCAACATGACAACAACAGTACAAAGACGTGTAAAATAGCACAAAATTACACAATGATGGCCATTGAAGCAGTCCAAAATATAGATTACCAATATCAGTACCGGCAAATAAATAGAAGTTTGAAATGGCTGATAAACCTAATAAAGGAGCACATAAAAATGCAGTAAATCGAACTTCCATTGCATTTGTTTTTAGAACTTTCTCTTTAAAAAATTTGTAGATCTCACTTTCTGTGACAGCTTTACCAATATACTCTACCGCAATGCCAACATAATTTAAAACTGACCATACAAATATATTCCACATAGTTCCATGCCACATAAATATAAACATAAAGGTAATAAGGGATGACAGCAACTTGTAGAAAATTTTAGGTAATGTTATACTCAGTGACAGTGTGTAGAAAACTGGTTTGTAAATGTACCTGTAATTAAAAAAAAAAAAAAAATGTGTTATAAGAATATAAATATACAGAATATATATTGAGTATTTAAAAATTAACTCACTTTAACAAGAACCTGTATAGTCCCACATCAAAATATCGCCACATTTGTGAGTACACATGTATTCTGAATATGCACCTAGGTGTTGGTGGGGGATCAATATGGTCTAATCTTGAATATGCTGATGTAGTCCCATACGAAATAACATACTTCAGATGAAACTCCAACCCCATCCATAGTCCACCTCCACAAAGTGCTAATGATGGCAACTTATGAATAGCCTGCAATTTAGTCATATTAATATACTATCACAAGACATCTAAGTAAGTCACAAAAAAAAACAAACAAAAATGTCCAAACCTCCATATTACTTTGCATTGCAAAAAAATATACATAGTGGAATGCAATTTCCAATAAAATGCCATAAATTAGAAACCGCATCATATCCAGAACAAAACTTTTTAGCCTCAATGATAAGTTTTCATTTTTCTTATGGAAACTTCTTTCAAATTCTTCATAAAGTAATATTGGTCCAACAAGTAATAATGGCAGGTACAATACATAACTGAACATATTTATCAGTTCTTCGAATAGTGATAGTCTTACTAAGTTTGTTTTATCCTGAGCTTGTGAGTATTTATCTTGTTTGTCTACATTGTCGAGACAAAAACTTATACATCTTAATTCAATCCAGGCTATAGTATATAGCATAACAAAAACTTCTTCATCTTGCAAATTGTCAGTATCCAAGAAACGCCAAAAGAAATATTTATATTTAAGAGTGTTGTACCCGGCCAACAGTAAAATGCTAGTCAACCATATACAATATTTTTTACCACCAATAAAAATAATTATAGCGAATATTATAGGCTGGGCAAGAATTATTATTAACTGCTTGTAACCCATATACTTTAGTATGTAAATTACACTTGATATGATGTACCAATATTTCAATGCGGAGGGACTTTTTCTACGTATGATCTCTGAACCCACAAATTGAAACAACATAAAAAACCATGAAGTCTGTATATGATACTTCCATGTGCTCCATTCAACATCAGATTCATCTTTTAGCCTCGATATAAATCGCCAGCCTGGATTTAGGTCCCTTATTTCATATTGAAGTTCATGGTTGTTTTCTAATATTTCTAAAACAATGCAGAGTAGTCAAAATCAAAACATTCATCGTATATTAACAACGAAAATACCTTTTCGAAGTGAACAATTTTAAAACCTCGATTTAATTTACAAACATGAAAAAAATACGAATTTCCAGCAAGACAAAAGTATTTACCTGTTTGTGAACGGACTAATTTGTGTATTGAATAGAAACAAGCTAAAGCCCATATACTAAAATGTATAAAATTTTCAAAACGATTAAGTTCATTTTTCATTTTGCTAAAATTTTAATTCCAAATCGCTTTATATCCTAAAATAAATAAAAAAAATAAAGTAATGATTCAGATTTCAGAGACAAAAGCACACAACACACCTTTCAAATTTGACGGTAATTGAATGATTGATTGAATGAATAACTGAATGCACTGAACGAATAATAAAGAACTGAAATCAACTGTGAAATTAATTATGTAGCAACACAGATTATTCATTGCTGTTCATTGCATGCACATCAAGAGAAGTTTTTAAATTCGTATTTATTGGCTGTCTTCTAAAATGAAGATATCCGCAGGAGAACTAAAGTTGCCGACATAGCACAAAGAATTGCCAAACTTTAGTGGCAATGGGCAGGGCACATTGCTCGCAGAACAGATGGCCGTTGGGGCCGAAAGGTTCTGGAGTGGCGACCGCGAACCTGAAGACGCAGCGTTGGAAGGCCATGCATTAAAATATTTAAAAAAAGATTTATTTCACGTAGGTACCATTATGAAAAAAGATTGTTATTGTGAGGATAAGGTTCTTATGGAAAAAAAATAAAATTAGGGTAGTGTAGGGTAGGGTAGAGTAGGGTGGAGTAGTAGGGTAGAGTAGAGTAGGGTAGAGTTGGGTATAGTAGGGTGGAGTAGGGAAGAGCGGGAGCGAAGCCGCGTGGGCAAAAGCTAGTCTATATTATAAAAATGAGCCCCGTTTTCCGTTGTCACGACATGGCATGAAAACGGCTTGACCGATTTGGCTGATTTCTTTTTTGTTGTGATTGTTATCGTGAGGACAAGGTTCTTATGAAAAAAAATAAGAGTAGGGTAGGGTAGGGTAGGGTAGGGTAGGGTAGGGTAGGGTAGGGTAGAGTAGGGTAGGGTAGGGTAGAGTAGGGTAGGGTAGAGTAGGGTAGGGTAGAGTAGGGTAGGGTAGGGTAGAGTAGGGTAGGGTAGGGTAGAGTAGGGTAGGGTAGGGTAGGGTAGGGTAGAGTAGGGTAGGGTAGGGTAGAGTAGGGTAGAGTAGGGTGGAGTAGGGAAGAGCGGGAGCGAAGCCGCGCGGGCAAAAGCTAGTCTATATATATAAAAATGACCCCCGTTTTCCGTTGTCACGACTTGGCATGAAAACGGCTTGACCGATTTGGCTGATTTTTTTTTTGTTGTGATTGTTATTGTGAGGAGAAGGTTCTTATGGAAAAAAAAATTAGGGTAGTGTAGGGTAGAGTAGGGTAGAGTAGGGTAGAGTAGGGTAGAGTAGGGTAGAGTAGGGTAGAGTAGGGTAGAGTAGGGTAGAGTAGGGTAGAGTAGGGTAGAGTAGGGTAGAGTAGGGTAGAGTATGGTAGAGTAGGGTAGAGTAGGGTAGAATAGGGTAGAGTAGGGTAGAGTAGGGTAGAGTAGGGTAGAGTAGGGTAGAGTAGGGTAGAGTAGGGTAGAGTAGGGTAGAGTAGGGTAGAGTAGGGTAGAATAGGGTAGAGTAGGGTAGAGTAGGGTAGAGTAGGGTAGAGTAGGGTAGAGTAGGGTAGAGTAGGGTAGAGTAGGGTAGGGTAGGGTAGAGTAGGGTAGAGTTGGGTATAGTAGGGTGGAGTAGGGAAGAGCGGGAGCGAAGCCGCGCGGGCAAAGCTAGTCTATATTATAAAAATGAAACCCGTTTTTCGTTGTCACGACATGGCATGAAAACGGCTTAACCGATTTGGCTGATTTTTTTTTTGTTGTGATTGTTATTGTGAGGATAAGGTTCTTATGGGAAAAAAAAAATTAGGGTAGTGTAGGGTAGAGTAGAGTAGGGTAGATTAGGGTAGAGTAAGGTAGAATAGGGTAGAGTACGGTAGAGTACGGTAGAGTAGGGTAGAGTAGTGTAGAGTAGGGTAGAGTAGTGTAGAGTAGGGTAGAGTTGGGTATAGTAAGGTGGAGTAGGGAAGAGCGGGAGCGAAGCCGCGCGGGCAAAAGCTAGTTACAAAAAAAAAAAACTTTTTACAAAAAAAATATAACCGACTTCAATGATAAAAAACACTGAAAAGTATCAAATAACTTTAATTTTGGAAGTCGGTGTTTCTATAATAGTTTAGTCTCTTCGTTATTTAACACCGACTTCCAAAATTAAAGTTATTTGATACTTTTCAGTGTTTTTTATCATTGAAGTCGGTTATATTTTTTTTGTAAAAAGTTTTTTTTTATTTAACACTTTTTAGTTGTGGTACCACCACTAAAAAGTACCCCTCAGTCAAACTTAAATACCTTATAGTCAGAGCGCATCTCATAACGGTTCTAATAATCCCAAACACGGTTAGATTACATTAATTTACCTTTCGGCTTCATCATCAGATCAGTTCGATATATCCTCTCCCCCTCTTCTTTCAAACAGTCATTAGACTAGATGCTGGAGAGGGAAAGGATATATCGAACTGATCTGATGATGAAGCCGAAAGGTAAATCTTTCAATCAGTCATTAGACTAGATGATTTATGTCAACATTGCAATGAACTTAAAATTTAGTCCTGTTTAAAATGAGCCCAAACACGACTACGGTGCTGTAATTTCAAGGTTTGTACTTTTCCTGATGCTCCTGGCTTCAGCATCAGGTCTCTATGTACTTCGGTGTTCTTTATTAGCAGTACGTTTATCCACACATCGAGCCGTTTTCAATGAGCCTAAACTCGATATATCTGCTGTTTGTTGTCGAGGACTTAGGTACTCTGCAGACTATCCTGACTGCAGCATCAGGTCATGACTTGATGATCATGAGACCAATTGTGGCAAATGCCCTATCAAACATCAAAACAATTTACTAAAACAGTCCTTGCCTGTTCGAGTAACTTCTTACTGTTAAGGAGTTGTACCTTCCATCATCAGCCCAGCTACCTGAGATGGTGACGACCATACGCAAATACACAAGATACTTCATAAAATATGCGAAAATCAATAAGTGAGCCTATAAAATTTGAAGGTTGCCCTCGATTTCTCCAAGATCCCATCATCAGATCCTAATTTGGTGATAATGGGACCACCTCAGAACTATCTACTTTCGAACAAAAAAAGAATTTTGAAAATCCGTCCACATTTGGGGGAGTATTCGACGAACAAACATACAAAAAAAAAAAAAAAAAAAAAAAAAAAAAACATACAAACAGCCGAACGTAGTACCTCCTCCTTTTTGGGAAGTCGGTAATAAATTATACCAAAAACTTCCGATAAGACCAATAAAACATTTTACAATTACATCAACTGAGGTTTTTTTTTTCGACGGGGAAAATCATCTTTGACGAAATCCGCTCTTGGGTGGAGCGAGTGTCAGACTCTTACTGACTAAAAACCCCGCGCCGTTCCTTCTAGCCTTCATACCGGGGCACGAGCTCCCTTTCGGACAACCCTGCGTCGACGGCGCGCGGGAACAGTGCGCGCCGTCGACGTCTTGGACTCGGTCCATTACCGGACGATCGGACAGCGAGCTACCCATGGCTCGCCGTCCGCGAGCCCGCGTCTACGGTGGCCGGAAATCGGGATCGGAATCCCGGCGACGGCGCCGAGGGCGCCGTTGCCTGATGCGGTCGGCCTCCTCCTTTGCAAGCATTACTGCTTCGCAGAAGGAGGCGACCGCCTGCCATTCCTCCTCGCTCCGGACCATTGCCTCGACCAGGGCCCGGCGCGAGAGGTCTTCGCCGCCGATCGCCCCCACGTGGGCACGGCGATGCTCCGCCCAGGCAGGGCACACCTCGACGGTGTGCTCCACCGTGTCCTCCGGGCGTTGCGCACAGTGGCGACACCCGAGCGTCTCTACCGCTTGAATCCGATGCAGGTACCACATCAACTGAGGTGAAGTTAGCAAAACATTTCCGTCACCTCGTCTCATCAATGTAGAAAGATTTTTTTTCTGCTATATTTCTGATAGTAAAGTCTTAAAAAAAATTGCTTTTTAAAAATAAAGACTTTGGCATATCTACTTTATTCTTTCACTGTTTAAGTTAGTAAGTAAGTAAGTAAAATTTATTTGCATAGATTGTAGGTAATGATTTTTTTTTTTTGATGTAATCAGTGTAAGTACTTAAGTAACTCTCCCTCTTTGTAATCATTGACTGACTTCTCTTGCTCTAGGATGGGGTGGAGTGTGAAGGCGCATCACACTTTTACTAACTAAAACCCATCTGTGTCCTTCAGCTGCCATTTGCGTTCATCGCGATAACTGTTTCAAACATTTCCACAGCCCTAACGTATCAGCTCTATTGAGCATCTACGGTTTTGCTTTTATCTCTTTGAGTTGCCCCCACATCGACGCCCCATATAGGACCATAGATCCCTAAGTACAGCCTTAGGCAGGAGGCGTCTGGACCCCATAGATTGCTTCTTAAGGGCAGCCGCGGCCTGCTCGTCGAAAAAATCGGAAGTAATCCTTGTCCACCAGCTGGTAATTGCCAGTTTCTATTTAAAGTCCCCGGTAACATACTTAATGCCGCTAGGGAGGTCATCGCACAGCACCTACTCGCGACTGGTGTCTCACAGGCGTTGTACCAGTACTGATTGCTGCGGGACACCGCACGATCCCTCTCGCCGTTTCCTCTCTACCTCTGGTGACCGACCAGGGTAAATAAACCTGTCTGTCAAATAAGCCTCGATCACAAGACAGAGGCATCTGGTGATACCGGAGTAGAGTACCTAGGTTATTCAACCTGAGATGCTCTTAAACGCAGTAAAATTAATACAAAGCCACCATCATTATGACCAATTTCAATAGGTTTAGCGGTCTCAACGTAATTTCTAAAAAACACTAAAAAGAACTTTACATAAGTAAAAGAGCAAAAATGGGTTTGGGCGGGTCACATCAATCGCATGCACTCTGACCGTCGGGCAAGAGTTTCCACAAGATGGGTACCCGAAGACGAACGACGCCGCCGAGGGTGACTTATGAGGAGGTGGCGAGTTGACCTGGAGGCCTACCGCGGGGACTGGTTCGAGGTGGCTCGAGAAAAGAATGCCTGGAAGAAGTTGGGGAGGCCTTTGCCCAGCAGTGGGACAGTTTAGGCTAATAAAAAAATTAATAAAAAAAGTAACCCACAGCTAAACCAAGGTAAGGTTAGGAAATTGATGGTACGGGTATAAGAAGTGTGGTACTTAAATATGTATTATATCCTATAATATACCATGATTTTATTCTCTAACGCCAAAAGATTTTCGATGTCGCGTCGTGTCACGTAGTATTATAGGTCAGACTGTCTTACTCGGAATAAAAAATAAGACGAGTATGAATATCGTGTGCTGAATAACGCGTAGTGTTAGTGGCCCTTCTTTATAAACAGAGGTCGAAATAGGTAGAGTAGGTAGGGCTTAAGTTCTCGAAGTAAGTAACATAGAATTGATAATACCTCCTACAAAATCCCGGAAGCACAGACATGACAATTCAATCCCGGGATTTATGAAATTCCAAATTACTTATTGCGCTTTGAATACCTAAATTTGAACGAAATTATTTTATATAATAATCTAAGTAATAAGTTGTTAGAGTTTTTAAAATGAGTAGTTTTAGCACGAAAACTAATCGTACCAATTAATTTTGAAAACTTTCGTTTAACATGAGATTCTTCAGGTCAAATTCTTAAATCCCGGAATTTGTTTCATCGTCGTTTGTTAAGGATTCTGGAATTTTAGAGGAGGTTCCTATTAACAATTCTGTTGTTTACTTCCTCGAAATTTAGGTAATAAATATACTTACTTTACTTATTTGTAAGAACACTAAAACGAGATAGTGTGAATGACATCAGCTGTTATTTTACAAGTCCCAGTACCAGGCAAAATAAACTCTCGACGTCTCTTATGTAACGTCGATATTAGCGAAACACTCCGTGTCTGATTAATTATGGAAATTAACGAGCTCTCGCACAGACACGTAAGACGCACTCAAGTCGTACTACTCTCTTATGTCTTCGTAGTAGAGTTGAACTCAATAATCTTTGCTGCGCGGTCAAGGCAGACGGTTGTGTTGTAAATCGAATCATAACATAAATGTGAGCAACACGGATATAGTGCTTTGTGTTCGTGTGTAGCTTTAGGTATTCGATAAATAAAACATATCAAATAATATGAATAACTGTGTAGCAATTTTGTGTGGACTTTTAGTTATTCTACAAAATAGTTCAGGTAAGTTATTTTTATATTAGAAACCTACATTAAATATCTTAATTTTAACCATGAACAAATAGAGAAAAAATGTGCAAGTGCTCAAGTGAAGGTTTACCTTTTCTTCATTTACCTGCTTAAATAATAGATGATATTTTGAAAGAATATGTATATACCCTGTAAAAATGTTGTACCTACTTAAACCTAATTTCTACAACTTAAACAGGCATAATAACCCTGGTTTGTTTCAATATTGAACTAAGGCAATGATTAATGTTATTTGGCTGCATTTAGCCTTCCAAATAGTCCGCGAAATTCAAAAGCATTCAAGTTTAGGATTTGATGTTGTTTTGAAATTAGTTGTGATAATTTCTTACTTGTGTAGAAAGTATGAAACTATGTACATGGGTAACTGACCTTAGAGCTTAGTTCGGTTAAAGGCGACGTCACCAGCTTATGACTAAGATTACGGCTAAACTCTCTGATTATCTCGATTTAGGTAATGCATATGAGTGCGGTATTTAGGTGTTTACCTAATTTTTTAAACTTACTATTTTAAATAGTCAGAGGCACTCATGGCCAATACTTGCAGTTTTCTTAAGACTTTATTAATTTTCCTGTTTGTTTTGCCTGTGTTTCGACCGATTGCAAGCACAATGGCTTTATTTTGAATCACTAGCATTTGCTATAAAATTACACCTTGGTCGATATAAGTACGCATTAGCACTATGCATATTATTATAGGTACGTTTTTGTTATCCAAATCGAACATCGTGGCGTATCGAAATAACCACTCGCTCACAGAGTGTGCATGTTACAGTTAGGATATAAAATATTGACAGTTAATATGTCTGTCTAAACCTAAACATTTTATTACTTAATTCAATCCATTTTCCTTACAGGCTTAGAATATAATAAGCACCAATGGGCTAATACGAATACAGATTTCTTACTGCATGAAGGAGGTGCACCAAATGGTGGAAATAAAAGAGTAACGACTCAACCATCCAGTAGTCAATCGCAAACATACGGAAGCCAAAATGGAGCCAATTCTAATAATAATTATAATGCCCAATTTCCCGCTCTTAGTCCCCCATCGACCTCACAATCACAGACACCTACGTTCAATAACGTTAATAATGGACAACGAGGCAATGTTCAATCATCCAATGGAAAAAGGGACTATGTAGCGCCTCAATATCCGACTCTTAAGCCAATACAACAAAATCAGCCCAATGGAGGAAATAGTCCGACGCAAATGTCTCCGAATAATCAAAATGGTGGCAAATCTAGTTATGATGCTCAATTTCCATCGCTTGGGCCTCACTCTCCATCACAAACACAAGCGGCCGTCAACCCAGCGCCTCAACGCAATCCCCAACCATCTAACGGAAAAAGAGACTATGTTGCGCCTCAATATACTACTATTAAACCAATTCAACAAAACAACCAACCTGCGACAGCTGGAGGCAAGGTCAAAGATCTTATAAATTTTTATGACAGCAAAAACCCGAGTCAAGGAACATTTAGTTACAGTTCAGCTTTACAAGGTAACTCAAACAAAAACGGACCGACTTCGACGGGGACCTTACCGTCGACACCTTCGGCTTACACACCTAAACCAATGACTTTCAGCACAGCCGTCGGAGGCAATAAACCTAGTACTCCTATGTTTACGACACCTAAACCTACTACAAGATATCCTACCGCGTCCATGTCTCGTCCTGGAACCCCTTCTCGGCCCGGGATGCCTATGCTACCAAGCTCCATAGTCAACAATAATCCTGGATCTACAAATACGAACACCGTCACTGATGCTGAACTAGAATCACTTGGTGAAGAATTATTGAGGAAGGACACAAATAATGCAGCTAGATACACAACGATTAACTATCAAGCGAAGACTACGTCACATTCGCCAGTGGACATGGCTCCTTTACCGTAAGTGGGTATAGACTTCATGAGTTAATAGCTGGAAATTGATTAAATAATTGTTGAAAATTTATTTATGCTGTAGACTAATCACCGTAACTCCTGAAGTGTGGAACATCTCAACTATTCAGAAATTCGTTCCGCTATTGGACAATTATGAACGAGACACATTGGTTAATGAACATGTGACACCGCAGGTAATTTATCGTTAATTAATTATCATCACCATCATCATCATTTCAGCTGAAAGAAGTCCACTGTTGGACATATACCTCCCCAAATTGTTGGCATAATGACCGATGCCGTGCGTCTGACATCCTTCGCATTCCCTCCACCATTACCAGGTCATCGGTCCAACGGTTTTAACGCTGCGACTTCCGTTATGCGATCGCAACTCCAAAACCCTTCGGTCCCATCCAACATCTGCTCTGCGAGCAATGTGCATCTGCATAGCCCTCTTTTTTTTTGTCGACGGGGAAAATCATCTTTGACAAAACCCGCTCTTGGGTGGAGCGGGAGATAGTGTCAGACTCTTACTGACTAAAAACCCCGCGCCGTTCCTTCTAGCCTTCATACCGCGGCACGAGCTCCCTTTCGGACAACCCTGTCCCCAGTAGGCTTCGACCCAGCTGGGCCCCTCCTGCTGCTGACAACTCCTTGAGGCGCGCGGGAACAGTGCGCGCCGTCGACGTTTTGGACTCGGTCCATTACCGGACGATCGGACAGCGAGCTACCCATGGCTCGCCGTCCGCGAGCCCGTGTCTACGGTGGCCGGAAATCGGGATCGGAATACCGGCGACGGTGGCGAGGGCGCCGTTGCCTGATGCGGTCGGCCTCCTCCTTTGCAAGCATTACTGCTTCGCAGAAGGAGGTGACCGCCTGCCATTCCTCCTCGCTCCGGACCATGGCCTCGACCAGGGCCAGGTCTCCGCCGCCGATCACCCCCACGAGGGCACGGCGATGCTCCGCCCAGGCAGGGCACACCTCGACGGTGTGCTCCACCGCGTCCTCCGGGCGTTGCGCACAGTGACGACACCCGGGCGTCTCTTCCGCTTGAATCCGATGCAGGAACCTCCCGAACTTGCCATGTCCGGTGAGGACCTGCGTCATGCGGAAGGTAAGGACGCGGTAAGGTCTTTCCAGCCACGCCTCAAAGAGGGGACTTACCGCCATAATCGTGGCGTGCCCATCTGCATAGCCCACTGCCACTTAAGTTTGATGGTTCTTTGAATTATGTCGGTAACCTTGATTCTGTTGTGAATATCTTCATTTCCGATGTGATCTCGCAAGGAAACTCCGAGAATAGCCCTTTCCATTGGGGTGGCTTTAAGTCTTTTGATGAAGCCTATTGTAAGCTAAGTACTGTGTTTCTGAGTCGAATGTAATCACTAGCAATACGTACAGGGTCGTCTATGACCCTGCGCGTGTTTGGTCTTGAGGCACTGTGCCGGCCAGTCGCTCCGGTAAGAATCAAACTAATTTCTCCACTTTCGTCTTAGTCTGCCGCGATATATATATTAGTGTTTAATTGTTCAACTTTCAAACATCAATCATCACCATAAAAATTGTTCATATCCGTTTAGGAGCTACGATGCTGCAATCAGAGGCACAGACTTGCAGATTCATACCTTTGACTTAACTATAACACCCCTCTTTTTTGGTTGGAGGTAAAATAAATATTAAACAAGCAATCATCAGTACTATGTAGGTTAAATCGTTACTCAGGCCTCCTGAGTTCAGACCCGTTCAATTCTCAAGGGACCTAAATAAATACAATAACATAATTATATCTTACTCTTGTAATTGAACTATTGAACTCATGTCCAAAGATAAAGCGTAGCTTTATATATTATAGTCAAGATTTTAGCACACTCTTGAAAAACAAATTAGTTGGATGAAGTCATTATTAAATGCGAGTGGGTAAAGCCTGTTTTTCCTAAAACAGGCAGGTAAACAGATATGATGCATGAGTGCAAAATATGTATTTACCTATGCTAACGTTCTAAGTGAGCTGCGATAACGATGTTTACTGATTTGCATAGAATACAAGTTTATTGTCCACGGTAAGAAAGTATTAGTGTCTGGTAACAGTATCTTGATCCCCCAAAATCTTGTCTACATGAGTTTATTTTTGTTTTCAGGAGAGAACCGAAGAGAACGCTTTTATGGACGCTATAATGTCTACGACTGTTATAAGGCATTTAATGACGTTTCTGAAGAATAAAGGTAATTAATAAATATAAATCCTTCCAATTACAACAGAATATTTTAGGTATCGGGTTGAGAGTTAAAGTGGGTCTCGAAAGGGAAGTATGTAGGTTACCTTAGTATAAATGTTTTTTCATATATTCGAGCAAAGGATTAGGTACCCAGGCGTGGCACCAAATACACTAGCAAACCAAATTAAGTTAGTAGGTACCGCAAATTTTTGAAAAATGCTCACTATTCAGAGGAATAAAATCGCTTATTTACTTCTATGCAGGTAAGCGTGCTCTGTTGTCGATCACGTCGTGCATTTCCATTAGGTCAAATGGTTGTTAAAAAAATAGGAATATCTATGTGGTACCCAGACAACAGATTCTTTTGCGACCAATATTAAACATGCCCCTAACTCATCGGTAAACTGCCTGTTGTTTAAAAGTTACCCTGAACTATGATGCAGTTTATTTGAACGTCAATACAAGAAAAAATCTTGGTGTAAAAATTGGTAGTATTTTTTTTATGGTGGGCAAAAATCATCCAATGACAAACCCCGCTCTTGGGATGAGCGGGAGATAGTGTCAGACTCTTACTGACTAAAAAGCCACTCCGTTCCTTCTAGCCTTCATACCGGGGCTCGAGCTCCCTTTCGGATAATCCTGGCCCCAGCAGGCTTCGACTGTAGCATCAATATTTAGGGTAGAGTACCTACATCTACCTAGCCCTTTACGTGTCGCTTCCGCTTTTCATCCCTTATAAAAAGTGGGTAGGTCTTTTTATTATTATTGATAGGCTCGCTTTTGACCACCATCTCACCTGATGGTAAGCGATGATGTGGTCGACGATAGAGCACGCTTGCCAAGTAAAGTAGGTACCTAACCTATTCACTCTTGACTTAAATACCCCTAAGTTGTAGCTATCAGGAAACACAGACTTCGGCAGGGAATTCCACTCCTTGACTGTACGCACAATAAATGTGTTCCCAAAACGCTTTGTGCGTATCGGTGGGATGGATGAGGTAGCTTATCCTTATCCTGTTAAGGGGCCGAGATACAGCTCGGACACTTCGACCCATGTGGATCTTTTGTGGTCCCCTAGATAGCTTACTCCTCCCCACCCTCGCTGAAAATCTCCTTCATAAGTTTCACAACGAGATGCGGGGATAAGAGCCTGTAATCCTCTGGTCTTGGATATCCTACCCCTAGAAGACTCATTCGCTTGTAAGCCAAAGCATCGCATGTGCACAGCAGGTGCTCCATGCGTTCTGTATGTTCCTCACACAACCTGCACATGGAAGTCGCGGCTAGACCCATTTTCATGAGCATGTCGTTGGTTCCAAAGTGCCCTGTAAAGGCACCCATCAGGTAGCGGATTTGCCCCCTGCTCATATTCCAGATACATTCCCGTGCCTTGAACGTAGAGCCCAGGAATTTCTTGGAGTGTCCCAGACCCGTAATAGACAGCCAGTGTGTTTTTTGGCTATGATCTGCATACTCCCTGAATGCGGCCTTCACGAGGCACGTCGAGATGCCTACACATGGTTCTGGTCCCACAAAGTCATTTGCGGAGCCCTCTCTTGCCAGTTCATCCGCCATTTCATTACCATGGATTCCCTTATGCCCTGGGACCCACATCAACTTTACCCTGTTACGCCTCCCAAGCCTGTTCAGGGCCCGGATGGCGTCCAGAATAAGTTTGGAGTCCACCTTGTAGGACGCCATGGCCTTGATTGCAGCTTGACTGTCACTTAGAATATAAATGGATTTATCTTTGGTTTGTCTTTCTATATTCTCTTGAGCACAGGTTATTATGGCATATGTTTCTGCTTGGAATACTGTTGCCATCTTCCCTAAGCTTCTACTACATTTGTAGCCTTTTGCGTATATTCCCGCTCCTGTACCGGATTCCATTTTGGATCCATCAGTGTACCATACCAGACTATCTTTTTCTGGTGGTTCAAGTCCCTTAGTCCAGTCTTCCATTGTTGGGATCTGGACCTTAAAGGACCTTTCGAATACAAACATGGTTTGCATTTTATCAGATATCATGCTTGTTACCCGATCCAGGTCCTCATTCCTATCGAATCTTGTATGGTTAGTCTTTGGCTTAGAGGCATCCCATAGTCCAGCAACAGCAAGACGATGCATTGCCTTCCTTGCCTCGAGTTCTACCATCATATGCAGGGGAGGGATGTTGAGGTATCTCTCTATTGCTGCCGTAGGTGTTGTCCTAAAAGCACCCGTTATTCCAAGGCATACTGTTCTTTGTAGCTTGGTCAGTGGCGCTTTGCACGTGGCAAGTTTCGTTCTTGTCCACCACACTATGCTGCCGTAAGTGATAATTGGTAATATCATTGTTTGGTACAGCCATCGTAGCACTTTAGGTTTTAGCCCCCAAGTTCTACCATATGTGGAGCGACACATACCGAACACCCGCAGGGTCTTTGTCGTTATGTTTTCCACATGAGTTTTCCACCTGAGCTCCTTATCAAGAGTTACCCCTAGATATTTAACTTCGGTGGACCATGGCAACTTGATTCCATTGAGGGAAGGGTTTCCTAGATTTCCCAGTTGCCTTTTCCTCGTGAATGGGATAATGACTGCCTTGCCTGGATTGATAGAGAGATGGTTCTTTGTACACCAATCTTCTGTCATCCTCAGCGCTTGTTGTAACAATCCAGACACTATGTTCGGGAATTTACCATTAACCATTATAGCTATATCGTCTGCATAGCCTACTGTGTAGAATGGTCCGGTGTTGAGTTTGGTGAGTAGCGATGTAGCAGTAATGGTGACAGCACTCCGCCCTGCGGACAACCTCTTGTCGTTTTCGCGCTGAGTCGGTCTCCCATTATTTCCGATCTGACTATTCTGCTCTTTAGCATATAGTCGATCCAATTACACGTGGTATCATTGATACCATGCTCCTTTGCAGCAATGCGTATGGACTCAAATGTTGTCTTATCGAAGGCTCCCTCTATGTCGAGGAAAGCCCCCACGCAGATTTCTTGTCCCTCTAGCGCAGCCTCGGCCCGACTCGCGACATAATGTAGTGCCGTTTCCGTGGACTTGCCGGGGCTATAGGCGCACTGTAGTCTATGTAGAGGGAATTTCTTAAGCGGTCCCTCTCTTAGGTACTTGTCTACCAGTTTCTCTAATGATTTCAAGAGAAAGGATGTAAGACTGATAGGCCTGTAAGCTTTAGCTTCTTCGTAATTTGGTTTACCAGCCTTCGGTATGAAGGCGACTTTGGCCTCTCTCCATGTCTTGGGTACGTACCCAAAGGCTAGGCAGGCTCTGTAAAGCCTACTCAGCTGCGGTATTAGAACAGAGGCCCCTTCTTGCAATAACACTGGGTAGATGCCATCCGGGCCAGGGGATTTGAAAGGCTGGAAGCCCGCTATCGCAAGCCTCAGCCTGTTCTCATCTACCACTTTCTTTGCAGTGAGCCAGTCATTTTTTGACGTGTGCTTACCAAGCTCGTCCCTTGTGACTGGCTCCTCTTCGTCGCTGTCGCGCACTACACATCCTGGGAAGTGAGTCTTAAACATCACACTCAGAGTGTCCTGTCCAGTTTCCGTAAGGTGCCCATTCTGATCCTTCACGGATGATAGTGGGTTTGCCTTGGTCATGGACATTGCTTTGCACAACCTCATTCCATCTGGTAAGGCTTCAATGGAGGTGCAATGCTGTCGCCAAGCAGTTCTTTTGGCCTTGCGTACCGCCTTATTATACCTCGTTAGCATGCTAGAGTAATCAGAAAAATCTTTCCTGGCTTTTGCATCATTGAAGGCCTGTCGTGTTTCCTGACGTATTTTAGCCAGTTCAGGAGTCCATCATGGTTCCTTTTTGCAAAGGGCCTTTTTCTCTGGGCAATTATCTTCCCATGCACCTATGGTGCCTGCCGTGATTCTGTCTGCTTCAAATTCTATATCAAGTATGGAATTAAGCTTACCTTTAGGGCTCCCTAGGTTTACTTTGAGGTCCCTCCTGTACGAGTCCCAGTTTGTATGTCTTGGGTTTCTCCTTCGTCTAGTTTCGGCTTTGCCCGCCGTCCTAAACCTAAAGCATATATAATTATGGTCAGACAGAGAAACTTCGTCCGATACATGCCAATTTTCAACATGAGCACTGGCTCCGTTAGAAGCCAGTGTCAAGTCGATGACTTCAGCTCTTGCCGAAGTCCTGAAGGTGGGTTTATTCCCTGCATTAAGGATCTGTAGTGGGGAACTTACCACGAAGTCCAGCAAATCCTCCCCTCGTTTGTTGACATCTGTGCTGCCCCAAACGACGTGGTGTGCGTTCGCATCACAACCAAGTATCAGGTCAAGATTTCCTTGGCTGCCGTAGTCAACCAGTCTTCTAATTAGTGGTGATACTGGTTCCTTTTCTTCATATGGGAGATAGGCCGAGGCAAGGATAAGTTTCCTTTTCCCCGTCCCAGTCTCCACTTGGATCAAAGCTGTTGTTTGTATGAGGTAGCTACTAGGTACCTATTTATTTTAACGTAGTTCTTGTGTACCTACCTATAAATTTGAAAGTTTATCATTACCACGCATTGATATACAGTTACCACGGTAATAATATCATACAGTATTCCAACTTCATACAAACGGACGAAACGCGAACTATACCTACGCGCCTCGGTTGTAGTACGGGCTCGGCATGTAGACAGTCGCGACCGTCGCAACTGTGCCGCAGTGACGAGCGGACACGACGGTTTTTTTAACAATAATCGCGCAATTATTGTTAGTTTGTATAATTCGAAGTAAAGTATTATTAATAATAGTGGTTTATTGTACTATGTGTATGAATAAGCAAAAGCATTTTATTTAATTCATGTATCCCCAAGCGACCACCGGTGGCCGCGCATCTATTGTCTTACTATTGTGTCTCTAATTGACGGTATCTGAAGGGTTAAATCTACCAATCAAAAAACAACACGCATTTTTATTGAACACTTATTCAATCCACAAAGTATTTTGTTTATATAAAAAAGTAAGTGTATTTACAATCACAAAACTAAATGGAAACACAAAGTAGGCAAATGTAATTAGAATGCTGGAGGCTGGAGGCGGGCAGCCCTATCGCATGTTTACATACCGCACGGCTGTAGGCATTTATTTCAAAGATACGGCCGAGTTACAATACTGTATGATACTATTACCGTGTCATTACTGAGTACGCAAAACGTGAGATTGTAACGTTTGTTTTTCTTGCTGACTGAGAAATAAAAATAAAAAAGAAATACCTACTTAAGAAATATTTGTAAATACAGATAAGTACCTACCTAAGTATAATTATCAATCACGAACCACTTTATGTTATAAATAAAAGTAGGTACTGCTATGGAGGAGTGGAAGAGAAAAAAGTCATCAGGCCGCGCCTCACTTTTTTAATTCATGAATCCCCAAGCGACCACCGGTGGCCGCGCATCTATTGTCTTACTATTGTGTCTCTAATTGACGGTATCTGAAGGGTTAAAGATGTTTTATAAAGGAAGGTTGACAAAATAGTTTCAAAAAGCGCGCATTCAGTGATTACCAGTGATCGGAATGTTCGAGGACGTAAGTAGGTACTATAAAGTTGATAATACCACCTCTAAAATCCTGGAAACTTAACAGGATTTTGTAGATTGTATATTATTTACCTACTATAACTCTACCAATTCCGATCTCTGGTAATAACCTCCGATTCAGAATTAAGAGCATAAACTTGACTTGGTGTTATTCATACTTACCTAGGTACTCTGCTTTAGTTGGAAAACCTTTGAAACTATAGCTACGGCTAAGCTGCACGCTCCTAAGTTTTTACGTTCAAAACATTGAATTCAGAAAGCGGACCAAGCAGACTTAGCAAGTTGAAAACTAAAAACTGCTTCTATCTTTTTACCTACAGGTTATGTGACTCCAGACCCAAAACAACAAAGAGACTTTTTGAAACAGTTATGGTTTGGTTTGTATTCAAGAGGTAAAGGAAAGATCAGCAGTTCCGGCTTCGAACATATTTTTGTCTCAGAACTCAAGAATGGTGGTGTTTCTGGTACGCATTATTATGATTTATTACTTGTGATTTTGAATATCCTGATAACTAAAACTACCTACTAAAAGACTATTAATTTTTGCAGGTTTGCACAACTGGATTTATTTCTCAAGAGAAGAAGCGGCAAATAGAATTAATTATCTGGGGTATTTGAAGTATGAGGAATTAGGCGATGTGAGTTTTTTTTTTATTAAACTAGTTTGGCCTTTAAACGTCTTAATTAAGCTGCTCCGTCTGGCGTCCGAGAATTAAATGAAAATTGGACGATGTCTCACATTCACACAAATGGTTATGTGTCGGGTTAAAACATATTTAGGTGGATACTCAACATTAAGATAAAAACATTTTTATGATCATTTCAGAAAGGGGCTGTCATGAAGTTACACTTCAATCAACAAGGTGTCGATAAGCCTGTCAACAGCATCTTCATTGGAACCTCGCCGGAGCTCGAGGTGGCGCTGTACACTCTCTGCTTCGTCATCCGCGCCGACAATGACTGCAAACTGAAGCTGGCTAACAAGGATGTCAGCATTACAACGCATACCTTCCGTTACCGCAGTAAAAACTTAATCGGAAGCGCTTTTCCACAAATTTAATTTTAAAAAATAAGTACTAGTGTAACAGTTACCTTTATGATTGTATAAAAATATATATTTTTTAAATTTTTGTTTGAATTTCTATAAATTTACATTTCGCAAAAGGAACAATTTAAAAAAAAAGGAAAGAGAACAAACTGAATCTTGAATCTACCTACTTTACTGTTACGCCGTTAAACTTCAACACGTCATATCTCCGACAAAATAAAGAGTGGCAACGAATAATTAAAACGCATTGCTGTTCGAAAGCTCTAGAACCAAAGTACCTACCTAGCCTGGCAAGATCTGGAACATTCCTTCATAAGTACTTGTTGTACCTACTATTTAGTAGGTATGTAATCTGTAGGTATCTGTAGGTGGATAAGGGAAATGGTACTTTCCTCCATTAACAATAGAGTCGAAATTCGCGTGAGTGACTCGCGAAGGACAAAGCAATAAAATTGATTTATGGCCCCGCGATGCGACTCTATTGTTCTGGAACTATCCTGAGACGTCGGTATCTAGAATTTTCTTTGCTCCGCGTATAAATACGAGCCCCCGAACGGAAGTGAGTCAGTTTTCATTTCGACTGCGAACGAGAGCGATCTACCTAAGTGTGCGAAGTGATTTTATGTGTGCGTCAGAATGGCTGGTGGTCTGTGGCGTTGGTCTATGCGAGTTGATTCAAAAATTGCTACATAATTGCTTATATTTGCTACATATAGTAAATAATTGCTACATAGGATATATATTTAGAAATACAATTTTTTTTTTGACCAGCCATCCTGACGTTTGGTTGGCTGGTCAACCCCTAGTTTAAAGTGAAGCATGCAGACTTTCCCAAAATGTATTGCGTCAATAATTGCTACATATTTACTTCATTTATCTAATTTAGTTGTAACTTCAAACATATGTTAAATAAAGGATGTAGCAATTATTTAAATTATCCTAAGGAAAAGTGCCTGATAAAATATTAAAGGCAATTACTTAGTTATGTAGGTGTCGGTTTAATCGTTTAGGCTCTGGTGTTATGGAGCGAGCCGAGTGCTGCAGTGACAAATCTCCACGTGTATCAAACGACGTTTTTCAATACACTTACGAAGAAATACTTACTATCTCTGGAAATTACGACTCAATTTTTTTTCATTTTATACTGAAGAAAATGTTCCAAAGTTGATTTTAGTTTTGATTTAGATGGCAGCGGGCTATCACAAGTACTCATTAACTTATTAACTTAATCACAATATCTGGTGACGGAGGTACCATCTAAAGAAATCTCTTCAAATCTTAAATTCAAATTTTTTTTACAAAATATAACACAAATAAGAAATAATATTTAATAGACTTTATTCCCGCGCTTTTTATCGCAGATTGAAGATTCTTCTTCAATCTGCTAAGGTGATACTTATTGGATTATTGAGGGTAGGTACATATTTTCGATACACTTACTCGAAAACAGGCTCTAATTGCACTACGAATAGGTTCAACATGACATTTTTATCGCTTTTTTTTTTAATTTATGTACCGTGATTATTATTTTTTTAAAGCAGTCGGATATTTTTAAGGTTTTAATATTTAATGCTAATTAAAATTATGTTTATAAACAGAATAACATGAATAAATAATACTATTTACACAGTTTTTAATAATAATTTTAATTTGTTATTATCAGCAAATTAACAACAATCTGTGTTCTAAATTCAAAAATATTTAAATTACTAGGATATATAAGGTTTGATATCTTTGCTTCTTCTTCAATCTGCAAAGGTAAAAAGCGCGGGAATAAAGTCTATTAAATATTATTTCTTATTTGTGTTATATTTTGTAAAAAAATGTTGAATTTAAGATTTGAAGAGATTTCTTTAGATGGTACCGCCGTCACCGGATATTGTGATTAAGTTAATAAGTTAATGAGTACTTGTGATAGCCCGCTGCCATCTAAATCAAAACTAAAATCAACTTTGGAACATTTTCTTCAGTATAAAATGAAAAAAAATTGAGTCGTAATTTCCAGAGATAGTAAGTATTTCTTCGTAAGTGTATTGAAAAACGTCGTTTGATACACGTGGAGATTTGTCACTGCAGCACTCGGCTCGCTCCATAACACCAGAGCCTAAACGATTAAACCGACACCTACATAACTAAGTAATTGCCTTTAATATTTTATCAGGCACTTTTCCTTAGGATAATTTAAATAATTGCTACATCCTTTATTTAACATATGTTTGAAGTTACAACTAAATTAGATAAATGAAGTAAATATGTAGCAATTATTGACGCAATACATTTTGGGAAAGTCTGCATGCTTCACTTTAAACTAGGGGTTGACCAGCCAACAAAACGTCAGGATGGCTGGTCAAAAAAAATATTGTATTTCTTAATATATATCCTATGTAGCAATTATTTACTATATGTAGCAAATATAAGCAATTATGTAGCAATTTTTGAATCAACTCGCGTAGACCAACGCCACAGACCACCAGCCATTCTGACGCACACGATTTTATCTAACGACCGAGGCGATAGTGTAACGGAACTCTAGTGCTAACTGTGATTTGGATTATTGTTGACTGGACAAATTATTTATTGTTTGTGGTGAATAAAGTTCTCTATTGGTAAATTGGCATTTAATTACCTACGTACGTAACATTACAAACAATAGCACTGCATAAACAAAAAGAAGCAATTACTTACTGCATTACTAATTTTATGGTGCATGCATATTCGACGCATTGCACCTATCAACAGGAGGGGCCCAGCTGGGTCGAGCCATCAGGGGTCAGGGTTATCCGAAAGGAAACTAGAGACCCGGTATAAAGGCTAGAAGGAACGGCGCGGGGTTTTTAGTCAGTAAGAGTCTGACACTATCTCCCGCTCCACCCAAGAGCGGGTTTTGTCATAAGATGATTTTCCCCGTCGACAAAAAAAAAAAACGCATTGCACCTATCACACTGCCACGCACCACGCAGTGTAGCGCGTGATTGCGACATGCATGCGTGTTTTAATTCATGAATCCCCAAGCGACACCCGGTGGCCGCGCATCTATTGTCTTACTATTGTGTCTCTAATTGACGGTATCTGAAGGGTTAAAGTTGCTTGTAAGTATCTCAGATTGTATAGAGAACGCACAGTCTAACATACCGAAAATACATCCACGCGCGTTCATGCAGATCACGCGCGTTCATGTAGATCACGCGCCTACAAGTGGATCACGCGCTTCCAAGGGGAGAAACACGCGCACACGTCGCATGAGTGTGGGGCGAGACGCAAAGTTGATATGGCACACTGAGTCTCGTAGTGCCGAGGGTAATTTTGGATAAAATGAGTCAGAGCCTGCGTGGATCTACAAAACGCAACAACGCACGTGAGTGCGAAAAAATCCTGCATGATGAAGCAGAATTGCAGATCTGGAACTCTCGCAAGTAGGTACGCGCGCAGGTGCGTTGACACGCAATATGAAGCGTGATGCGTGGCAGTGTGATAATCGCCTAAAATTATGTAAGTAAAGTAACCAAGTGAAAAAGGTAAACTAGCATTCATAAAGAGCAGTTGCTAGGTACCTATTTAATAACAAAGTTTTGTCTTTACAAACACTGTTAAATAACCATTTTGGTTTTGTTACTAAGATACTTGCTAGAATTATTTGTATGGTAATTTTTATGGCTATTAACATTAAGTAGGATGACGACAACGAATAATAAAAATCTTGTCAAACTTTTACTTGCGATGCAACGTTGTTACATGTTTATTTTAAAGAAATAAATTTGTTGCTCCTGATGGTTGCAATTTAATTTTTAAATGCGCTCCTAATTACCTATTATTCTATTGTTAGAATAACAAAACAATAATCTTTAATATTGTTGTTTCATCCCGTTTTGACCAAAAAAACAAAAATTTCAATTTTCGCGAAGAACTTCCTGCAACCACTTCAAATAAAAAAAATATTGTAGTACTTTTTATGCTCTCCGTTTTTGTAGCTGCCAGCACTAATTTGTGGCACAAAGGCCAAAAGGCCCTGCCATAAAAAAAAAAAAACTGCTTTTGACCCAGGAATTTTTTTTGACGCTTTTGACGCGTTGATAAGAACACTTTGACGCTTCGACGTGATTCGGGAACGCGGCGTAAATTGACAGTCCAAATGTCATTATCATTACTGAATGACAGACGAGAACGAAAACGAAAACCAGATAGACGAGTAGAGTAAAAGTAGCGTGTATGGTGTTTATTCGAATAATTATGCAACGATTTTAAATTAATATAAAAACTGACAGTTACCTAATCTATTTTTGTTACATTCATGCGCAAAATATTAAATCCATGTGCATTGGGTTTACTTTTAAGTGAACAATTCCGCCCTGTGTTTATTAAAAAATGTCATCTCTGATGAGTTTACGTAGTAATTTAACAATGAATGGTATAAGAAAATGGAAATGCTGCCTATCACAATTAACAAAAAAATATCCGGAAGATATAATAAGCAGGAGTTTTTCTACACGCCAATTATTAAAAGAAGCCTACTGTCGAACAAAGCTTAAGTTTAAATGTAAGTGTGTACGCAAATATTTTTTATTTGATTCTCTAAATAAGATGCAAAATAATAAAAATATTAATCACCTTTCATAGCAAAAAAACTACCTCAAGATGTGAATCCACGGGGAGTATTTGCTTGCAATGAGCTGGACCTCTCTGAAGTTAAAGTATATGGATTTGATTATGATTACACACTAGCGCATTACAAACCTAGCTTGGAACATCTACTGTATAATCTTGGCAGAGAAATACTGTTGGAAAAATATAAGGTTGGTATATGAAATTTATCTAATTAAGAGCAGCTAAGCGAAAGTCAATACCATTAGAAAATGGGAGATAACTGATGAGTTAGCTTAAGACTGAGCTCAGTAGTAGATACCAGGTTTCTGTTTACTTCTTCTATTCACCAATGAGTAGTGGCAAACTGTTGCTCATGCTTTGGTGGAATTCAATTTGTAAAAGGTCTAAGTTGTTAATATTCAATATTAACTCCTTCCATATGAAATTGGTGTGTTACAAAACAGGTCACTTTGAGCTGTTATAACTTTCAATCAATTTGGAATTATAAGTTAAAAAAGTATTGTATATACAACACTAGTTTTACTATAGGTGTGCGAAACCCAAAATGTGTCTAGTATTTTTATGAAAAGGATCTATTTACAAAATTTCATAACTGTTTCATGAAAAATCACAAAGTTATAAGCTTGTTAATTCATGAATCCCCAAGCGACCACCGGTGGCCGCGCATCTATTGTCTTACTATTGTGTCTCTAATTGACGGTATCTGAAGGGTTAAGTCAGCAAAAATTTTTTAAATTTAATTCATTTATTTCTTTAGTTTGTAAAATTTAATTTATTTATTTGCTGAGTGGTTTATTGTTCAAGAAGTTGGTTGACCCACTAATACACTATTATTATCTATTGTTTTCAGTATCCCCCAGAAATATTACAGTTAGAATACAATCCAGACTTTGCTGTCAGAGGTTTGCATTATGACATAGAGAAAGGCCTGCTGCTGAAACTGGATTCTTTTTTACAAATTCAATTTGGAGCTGTGTACCGTGGTCTCACACAGGTGCCTTCTGATGAAGTACTCAAGTTATACAGAAACAGAATTATACCCATAGCTTATGTTGAAGGTGATACTAGAGCTCATAAAGTAAGTATTTTAATTAATTAAAGTAACTAGTTTAAGTAACATAAAATAATGAAATTACTGCTGTAACTTAGTGGCCTTTAAGTTGAAGAGTCAATAGGTAATTTTATGGCAAGTATGCTCAACACCAACCACATCATTGTTTATTTGACATAGTAGTCAAGCACGAACCTGTCCTTAAAAACAGTTTTGAAAAGAATTACCTTTATTAATTAAACCCCAAGCAAAAATTCAGTTTCTCATTGTCAGTACAGTATTCGAAAGGTTAAAGTAGTAACTAAACTACACATGGTGTATAAAATTCTACCTATAATCATCAATTCATCATATTGCTTACATAATAACAATAACCATGTTAAAACAACATGTTTTCTTATTTTCAATCATTGATTCCTTTAGTTAAGGTTGAAAATCACTTGGTGTAGCTTACTCAACAGTAGTAACTAGATAGCAGTTAGTAATCACTGGCACTTGTAAGCAATCATTCATTTGTGCTCCCCTTTACAATGTTGACACAAGGACCATGTGTGACAAGACATTGATATATATGTACCTACCTACTACTTTTATTTGTATGATTCTGTCTGTACTCAATCTATAATAAACAGAGCTATGAGTTTAGCATTCACCATTGTAACATTAATATGACAGGAACACACAAAGTAGTATTGTTTTGCTATATCTTCTTGAAAGTCATCTATTATTGTCCTGAAACACATTTTGGAATGATTGCCAAGTAACAAAAGTATTTTGAGTTAGGATGTGGGTACGAGCAAAATTAGTTTGTTGTTACATTTTCAATTGCATTTCAAATGTGATTCACCACAGTACACTAGCACACATTAGCTATACATTAGTAATCAATATGTTTTACCTTTCAGCCAAATAGAGCTAAGATGGTGCATTTAGCTGATCTGTTTTCAGTACCTGAAATGGGTTTACTTTGTAATGTAGCTGAATACTTTATAAAAAATCATATTGATTATCATCCAGAAATTTTGTTCTTAGATGTCAAGGTAATTATAAAAAATAATATTTTCTCATGTCTATAGAATACCTTACAAAGCTTTTAATCTTTGGTTCTTTCAATTGTAGAACTCGGTGCAAAGCTGTCATCCCATCATGCACAAGATTGTTGCTCAAAATGTGGAGGAGTATGTCAGGCCCAATGCAGACTTGAGGAAATACTTCCAAATGTTGCAGGACAATGATAAGAAACTGTTCCTTGTAACTAACAGCCCTTATCATTTTGTGTAAGTAGCATGTTCACTATGTATTCAGAGATGTGTTTTTTGGGGTCGAAAATCTTAAAGATCTTCAGGTCTTTAAGATTTTCGGCAGAGTTATTACATCCCTGAAACGCTAAAGGCAATTGAACGGGTGTGTTTTAGCCAGTAAAAGTCTGACATTCTCAGTCGGGAGAAATTATCTGACAATTTTCGACCCCAAAAAAAATTTTTGAATTATTAAAATTACGATATTTAGTCTAGTCCATTCAGCATAGTACAATATTTTATAAATAAATGTACAACGCAGATTGTCCTATTAATAAGCACGTGAGGCAAGTACCTATGTTTACAGAAGAATGAGATAAACACGTGTTTGATGCATTTAACAAATATACCACGTGCGCTACACGCATTACTGTACGAGCATCTACACGTCAATTGAATCGGACGTCATCGAGCGATGTAGATTGAAATAGTGTGTTCTTTAACATGTTTTTTTACTTGCGCTACACTAGGGATAACTCCTGTATCGCGGTGGCGTTCTCACACACACAAGATATCCTTAACCGGAATTTGTTCCGAGCGTGAATCAAACCCGCGACTGTGCAGCAGTAAATCGCTCAACCACCGTGCATATAGCATGGTACATAGCATAGTCCGCCCGAGGACTATAATAAGTTTGGTGCTTTATAATAATATAATTAGAAGTCAAAATGGAGAAATGAATACAAAAAATATTTACTATATTAACTTAACCTGATAAGACGGTAGTGACGTGCGTAACGTAATTCAGTGCAGAGCAATGGCGGGAACGGCCCCGACCATAGCTATAAGAAAGGAGATTTGTTAAATAATAAAAAATGTATCGGAACCCGTTCCGTGTCTCCAGTTCCTCCTTCCACTACCAACAATACTACACGTACAGGAATACTTACAAAGTCGCGCATACATCCGCAAATCATAAATCAGATTGTAGCGACATCTATGACGCCACATACGAACTACGAAGAAAACACGAAATCCTGCATCGCGCAATCAGAGTTCTCCGCGCGATTTGAACATATACGACAGCCCGACATCAACTATCGGGCAGTTGCCCACCAGACTATAACATCCTGTCTGGTTGGAGGATCCTCCCTTTTCAACGGAGGTATGTGGGACTTTACTCTCTGTTCCACATACCTCCAAACTGGTGACCCCGACGTGATATGAACACGCAACCTTCTGATACTGCACAGTCAATAGAAACCTTATTATTTTCCATGCGCCGTACACAAACAACACGACATCGATGTGCTGTGCAAAAATGCGAAGACGTGTTAAGTACATCCTACCCACAATGGGTTCGCGTGTTTAATTACCGGCCATATCCTCTAATACGAGAGGAGACCGGTAAGTCCCAGCAGTGGGATAAGTAGGTTGACTATACTTTATATTTATGCAATAAGACGAAACCATAGTTATCTATAAGTATGAATTTAAATGTAGGGTGTCATATAAATAAGCTTGTACCTATGAAACATTACCAGGGAGTGAAAGAAACTGATTTTACGAAACTAAATAAGACATGTTTGCTGATATTTTGAGTATGTTTTTCCAGGAATGCAGGAATGGAGATGTTAGTGGGTCATGATTGGCGAGATTATTTCGACGTAGTGATAGTCAATGCGAACAAACCCAAGTTCTTTACCGAGGTGTCGCGGCCCATCCGAGTGTTCGATAAAAGCGCCAACACACATATTTGGGAGAGAGTGTCTTCGTTAGAAAAAGGAATTATTTATTATGAGGTAAAATGCAACTTTACTGAAACATTGATAGTTTTGTAAAAATATTATAATCCATCTGTTTAGTTAGTTAACTAAATGTAAACAATCTTAACATGTCTTTTATCGAAAAAATTGCCTAAAAAATTATCTAGAAATGTTTATAATTACGTATTTACCTACTACATTTAAATAATCTTTGTATGTCTTCTATACGATTTATTATTTTAAATAAAAAGACATATCAAGATTGTTTACCTTTAACTACATAAACCGATGGAGTATAATTTCGTTATCGAAAATTAAATCCCGTAGTGGACAAAGCTATTAAAACTGCAATGGAAAGATTGCTATTATTTTACTTTTAGGCAAGCGTACTGATGGATTGCCGAGCACATCATGACTTACCATCTAGAGAGATAGTGGTGCTGTTCCAGTATTGCTGTGCTGTTCATAAAGGTCTACAATTACATTACAGGGTACAGTGAAGCAGCTGCAGGATTTGACGGGCTGGTACGGCCACCAGGTGCTGTACTTCGGCGACCACCCGTACACCGACCTCGCTGACGTCACACTGGAGCACGGTTGGCGCACGGGCGCGATCATCAACGAATTGACGGTGAGCGTCACGCTTAGAAAGTTCGACTTTTTGTGTAAGGCTCGCCGCACACGGTCCACATGCCACAGCCACAAACGCCGTCACGAGAAGCTAGAAGCGGCCACTAAGGTAGCTGAAGCGCGCGACAGCAAGCTGCTGCTTTTTAAAACCCATACGCGCAGTATCATATGGACTCTGACGAAGAAGGTATAAATGCGCGAGCGGCGTATGGCGGCGTTTTGTATCGGCGTTTAGTGGCCAGTGCAATCCACAAGTGAGCAGGGGGGATTTGTTTCGTTTGGCGGACACTGGCGTCAACTGTGTGCGGCGAATCCATATAAAATGTTTGAGAACTATAGGAAACTAGCTGCTCCCAGCGGCTCCGCCCGCGTGATAGCAGAAAATGATCCCAAGGGAACATACTTCCGGGATAAAAAGTATACTATGCCCTATTCCAGGACATGCTCTATCTGTGTACCAAGTTTCATCAAAATCGGTTTTGCCATTAAGGCGTGAAGACGTAACAAACAAACAAACTCACTTTCGCTTTTATAATATTAGTAAGGATATGCCGGTGGGCCGTGTGCTGCGACTGGAGATGGGTTTCTACCCAGTAAATACCGGGTAAATACCCAAAATACCCAAATGCAGGGTTTTTACCCGGGTAAATACCCAATTGGTGGGTATTTACTTTTTGGAAATTTTTGGTTTTTTATACATTTTTAACAATAAAAATGTTCATCAAATAAGTTTTATGCATGAAATGTACATGGTGTCGGCAAAGAATAGTTTTCTACTCTACAAATCATGTAAAAATAGCACAAACGTATTTTTTTAATATTTTACGTCTGTATTTTATTTGGGACACACATACACAGATATACAAAAGAAACAACATGTAAGAACACTTAAGATAAAATTAAAAATTAAAAACAAAAAAAGAATAAGAAAAATAAAAATAACATTGTATAAGTTATTTATTGGTACAAACTTGAAAATCAGTTGAAATTTTACATTTATGAAAATGTTACAGTTAAACTTCATTTAACAAAAATAATAATCAGGCGTTGAAACGTAAAAATATACGAAAGGAGCCGAATTTATAACATGGAGGTGTTCAAAACATGTAAACGATTTAAAATTCAACTAAACTTTATTTAATAAATCATCCCAAAAACTGTTAAAGGTTTATACCCATGGTTTTGGGTATTTACCGGGTAAACCCGATGGGTTTTTACCCACCGCCCATCTCTAGCTGCGACACTAAATGTTACATACTGATGTTAAATACCTAGTTAGTTAATTTATTCAGTCAGTACTTAAGAGACCTGCAACATCTTATGTATAGTCACCATATCATGATATCAATATTACAAATCTTTTGTTTTAAATAAATAGATTGACTCGCCAATCGCATGTAAATAAAATGTATCTCTCAAGTAATACGTATTATATTAAATTAGATAGTTTAGTCCGATTGCCAAGCAAGAGAAGCTCAATTAGGGGCGCACAGCAGTGGTGCGCCCCTAATTGAACTTCCGTTGAGTCACCAGGAATAAATAAATAACTATTCATGTTTTTTCGTCAGCACGAAATCAACACATTGAACACGCGGTCGTTCAAGGAGAACGCCAACTGGCTGCAGATGCTGACGCAGCTGATCGAAGACCACCAGGACTATAAAGACCCCGAGGCGCTGGAGGTCGTCACGGCCTGGATGAACGAACGGGACTATCTGAGGTATGTACGCTTTATATAAGAGTTCTGGAACTGTTTCATGCCTACTGGATCGCTTGTAAGTATTGAGTTTCTGTCGTGAAATATGCGCCTGATCGTTTTATGAGTAAGGCTTTCTGCAGGACCGCAGCAATTTGATTATACCTGTCTGTATTTCGGTAGGCGCTTTGTTTGATTTTGTTGTCCGTAGGATCCTTTAAAGCTGGTAAATTAAACCATTATCTCAATTGCTATTATTAAGAGCGATGTTTAAAGGTAACCCGCGAAATTAAAATAATCCTAAGCTTTTTGTATTTTACAAGTTGTATGCTGATTAAAATATGTTTGGTGGGTGTAATGTGTTTATTTATGGAATTATATGCAACCTACGTAAATATAGGACCGTGTCAGTATTTCATGAAAAGTCATTCAATAAAGTAAGACGAATTGAGAAGGTTGTATTGATGATTTTAATGATTATAATACCGTATAAAAATATACAAGCATTACCAGTGGCGTAGCTACTAAGGGGCTAGGCAGGGTAGTGGCCCGGGACCCTCTAGCTTGACCCAAAACCTGATTAACGAACCGCTTATTAAATGAACGAAAAATATTTCTGTTGATAGTGATAGTGAATCTGACAATGTGACCACTGCAGTATTAGTTGAAAGATTTGGTAATTAAGCTGTGAAAGATACCGTTGCCGATCATATTAACGACGACCATGTCTCACGACATCACGTGCATGTTAATGATGAATCTTCTTATAACTTGGGATTTATATAAAAGATAAAGTAGCGTTGCATTTTTGAAATATGTTGATAAAGCCTAAACAAAAGGGGCCCCAGTTTGTTTTTGCCCCAGGGCCCTTGGTCACCTAGCTGCGCCACTGAGCATTACGTCCCAATCGCCAATCTTATTTTAATCAACATACAACTTGACTCTGATCAGCAAAAAAAAAAAACTTTCGCCGTACCTTAAGCATATTATTGAATTTATAAACACTTCGAAGCAACTATTTAATCAAAATTACCGTATATATTCGTGACTGATTGGCTGTAAAATAACGCTTGTGTGTTTTGTTTTCATGCTTCCATTGTAGGAGATGTTATGTCAATTGCAGGAATGAAATAAAGGCAGTATTTAACCCACAATTCGGTAGCGTGTTCCGTACATACCACAACCCGACTTACTTCTCGCGGCGCTTGTTCCGCTTCGCCGACGTCTACACGTCCAACATCTCCAACCTCATGAACTACTCGCTCACGCACACCTTCTACCCGCGTCGCGGAGTCATGCCACACGAATATGGCTCCTATTTCGTTTGAATTAAGTGTCACTGTGACTCATGTAATCAGTTCGAATTAAGAATAACTTTTATGTAATCAAATCAGTTTTGTAGAAATTTTTGCTATATGTTTGCTAGAAAGTATTATAGAGATTGTGTACCGCTATCAGATACCTGCATAGTGAGGCGAAAACATAGGGGCATAAAAGGCCCTCCTCGGTAAGGTCTAGCGCCCACCTTACGAATCATCCTAGGATGGGCGTCCATCCTACCTCGGACGGTTGGTCTCCTCTGAAAACAACCCTAGGATACGCCAATTGGCGAGAATACTTTGAGAGATGAAGTTATTGAATCGGTGGTTTTTGATATTATCATGATTGTTTGTATATATTTAGAGAATTGAAATCGTATAATTTTAAGCAAATTAGTTTAGAAATACAATGTAAGACCAACATATCTACGCTGTGGGTATACTGCGAAGCCAACGGTATTCTAGTCAGAAGTATTTAATATCGTCTTACAATAAGTTTCTTTATTTAATTTCTTTTTTTTAACATATCTTTACGGTCAATTCGGTCAGAAAAATGAAATAGCGGGTAAATATAAATTAAATGTAAGTAGGAAAAATAGAATAAGTGTACAAACAATTGCATACAACATTGAAGTATTTAAATCAGACTATTAGTATTCTGTAATAAGTATACGGGTTCATTTAGGTACATTTAGAGATCTGTATAAACCTCTGGTACTGTTTTTACCGAGTGTATATTATTTATTAATCATGTACCATTATTCATATACACGGAGCATCCGTAACGCTCGTGACTTATAATCACAAGAGGTCAAAGTAACATTTTTGTTATCTCTACCGAGAATCTTATTTTTATTAAGCATTTTGGAAGTTATTTATTCACGTGAGATATTAAAATCGATGTAATTGAAATTATTGATCATTCTTTTCATAGCTGTTGTTTATATTTTCTATTCAAATGTATTGTATATGCTATGTAATTTATTATATACTTTTTATCGAAGTTGTTGTAGCTTTTAATTTTAATTATTTTTAATAAAAATATTAAGTAGCTAGCTTTTTTTGAATGGTAAGAATTTCATCGTTGTTTCTAGCCCTAGTAGATATTCTTATGATTTGTTATTAAATACTGCTAAATAGTATTAAATTTCAACATAACACATAGCATTGTTATATATATTGTCTAATATTACGAAGTATATATTACCGAAATCTAGGTAAGTACATAAATTTTAATTGAAATCAGCTTAATTTGTGCCGTTTTCGACAATAAAACTCTCAGAAATCACTGAAGGCACTTTTGTCATATTATTATCTATAAATTGAGTTTGTATTAAATATACCGTTTCATCTATTATATATTATATGATGATGATGATGCCATCTAGCCGATTTCGGCCACAGCGACCGCACTCTTTGGCCTCTCATAGTGGTTGTGAGCTCAGATCTGCAGCTCTTTTATGCGCCCGCATGTGGCTATATATTATATATGTTATAGTCGTCGATGTTTTAGAAAAATGTTGCAATAAAAGATGTTTACATTGAATTTGTGTATTATTTTATTCATTATCTAGTCTTATATTAAACTTATTGCGAAATGTCATATTTAATAACATGCTTATCATAGAGAGCAAGACCCGCGGATCGGGACCTGATAACAATTTGCTTCTCTCTAGTCTTATCTTTGTTCTGAAGTATATAAATACATAATTTGATAGATATTTGGGCCTCATTATGAGAGCTTTAGTTTATCTACAGCGACTCAGATTGAGTGTTTATGACTTTAAATATTTTTTTGAATATAGTTTATAGTGTATTGAGATGTAGGTATAGGGTTTGCAATTTGTGAGCGCGCGTTGTGACATTTATGTCATTGACATTAGGTTTAAATTAGAATTTTATACGCACGCTCATGAAATGCACTAACTATAGCTAGACTAGTAGTAGACTGTTAGTAGAAAGGATATGCCGTGTCAATGAGGAGCACATTATCCGCCTTGAGCGTCTTGGTCTGTATGGAGAAGTTAATATTGTTGTAGCGCAGGCGGCAGGGCCTGTCGGGGCGCGCCATGAAGCACATGGTGTACAGCGCCAGCTCCAGCTCAGGAGACGTGCCCACGAACATGGTCACCTCGGGCGCGTCCTTCGTCTCGCTCAGGATTGAGTGCTGTTTCAGAATCATTCCTTTCTGGAAAATATAACAGGGTTAGATTAAAAATAAATATTATTGACAGGCTCGCACTTGACCAGTGGTTATGTGGTTGACGTTGAAGCACTCTTGCCTAGAAGCAACCTATGTATTCTTGACTTTGTAGCTATTAGGAAGCACAATGAATGTGTTCGCAAAACGTTTTGTGCGTATCGATGGGATGTCTATCATCTACCAAAGGAGTTGGATCGAAATATCTGTTCCAGTGCAGGCAGACCAACCTGACTCAAGCTGATAAGCTTTGAGTTTTGATAATACCTACACATACATCAACTTCGGCTTTTCCCATCGCTTTAGCCAAAAACTAGATAGCGCCTGCTACGATCCTCACACTCTTATTGTTTGGTTTGCGTTCATACATCACTGAGTACCACACACTATTTATTTGACTATTTATCTGACATCCACACCATGTTATGTTCTGGAGGTCAGATAGCCTCTTTGTAAAAGAGTCAACTACATTCAGTTAGACTAGAGAGAGATCAATATCTGAGTTTTTTTTTTTAATAAACGTTGAACCAAACCGAAAAAAAAAAATTTCTTCTGTTTCGTGGGTACACACACATACATAAAACACCCAAAGCCGGAACAACTATCTGTAGACTATGTAAATATTTCACGGCTGCTACTCCGCGTGTCGCCGGTTTGATCCCCACACAGAACAAATGTTTGTATGGCCTAGAGATTATCGTTTCGAGTCTGGGTGTCTAGTGTGTTAACATGTTGATATAGAAGTCATTCCTAGTATGGAGCAATGTTTAAACAACAAAAAAACCTGCGACACAGCACAGCGGCCAATCGCTCAATCCCTACGCCCCCAAGTTACCGTCAAACACTTAAATTGTTTAAACTTGATAGTAATTTACCAGATAGGTAACTATTTGATTTCGGTTCTGTTATTGAAAATGTACCAAGACAATCGTTCTACTGGCCTAACCTTGCGATAACCCCAGTCATTGGCTGGCGTTGACTGAATCTAAAATGTACCTAAATCCGGTCTGTTTTCTTCTTAATGGTCTGATTTTAATAAACTAGTAGATACTGATGTTTGTATCTAACAGTGTTACCACGTCAATCGATCGTTCGGCGAACTATTAACATTGGTAGCTTTTGGCGTAGTAGGAACTTTTTTTTATTATTGTTGATAGGTTTGCGCTTGACCGTTGTCTCACCTGATAGAAAGCGACGACGCGGTCGACGATTTAGTTCTATTACCTAGAAGCAAGCTATTCACTCTTGACTTAAAGATTTCAGGGTTGTAGCCATCAGGAAACACAGACCCATACTACAATCTCCGTCGTATGTTTCATTGGTATTTGCTTTTATCCTAGGGGTCAGGCAGGACTGATTTCCATTGGCATTTCAATAAAGTACCAACGTATATGCAAAATAAATATTAGATTTTAACTTACCCCGGCAAGATCTAGCTTGTCAATGTAGCCCAAATAATTGGCCTTGCGATCTTGTTCGCGTTTGGCGAAGAACAACCAGCTGTGTAGACCTGTAAACATAAACAATTAGGATATTATACTTTTTACTTATAGTAATTATTATTAGCGGACCCGTGCCTACTTCGCTGCGCTTCGCAAAATTTTTTATTTAGCCTATGTCACTTAGGAATAATCTAGTTTTCTTCTAGTGAAATAATGTTTAAAATCGGATTAGTAGTTCCAGAGATTATTTCCGACAAATAACCTCATAAATCTACAAACTTTACCTCGTTGTAATATTAGTTCAGATTATAGCCAGGAGTTGCCAAAGAAGGAACCCAAAATACTTCAGCAAATTAAAAAAAATAGGAAATATAATCGTAATCAAATGATTCCTGCTTACGCCCATGATCCACCATCTTTAAAATGCCTGCATTAACCCATTCTATGTATGTCCTACTTTTAACAGACTTCATAAATAGAGAAGGTTCTTTGTTCAATAAATAAATTACCTGTCAGATTTATGTAATTGTTTGTGTTCAATTTATTGTTACACGAGGGCTATATTTGGAGCGTATGGTGGCCTACCAACACGTGTGGAGTGCTAATTGATGATGTAATTGTAAATTGACAGGAGTCCTCTATAAGGACAGCCATGAACAATACTTCGCGAAGGCAAATCATTAAATTATAAATATCACTCATATGTGAAGACTACTCGGGAAAAAACAATGTCCAAAAATGATACATGCATAAAAGAAAACCATTATTCTTTTTCCCTTGGAGTCTTCATGTTTAAATACGTTTATTATAAACATATGATACTTAAAAAGAAACAAAAGAGCAGTGTATTCTACGTAAAATGTTATCTGATCGTGGAGGCATTTTCCTATTTACTAGAAAAGGAAAACTGAAAGAAAATATTATCTATTAAAACACATCAAGATGTTCAGGTTAAAGGGCATTTCGCTGCTATAGACGTCCATACATACACACGAAACACATTACTCTCCTTCGGGGGCAGTCGGGTAAAGTAAACAGATAAGTAGGTGCTGTGAAAACAAATACGCGTCTAATATTTATCATTATTATCTATGACACTAGTGCACAGTAAATATTTATTACGTTGAATGAAGCTGTCAATCTTATAATTTGTAAAGTTCCTAAGTCTTATTTTGTAGCTAATGATTTGTTTATATTATAATTGTAGGCATTGTACCAATTTTCGTTTTTTTCGGAAGTGGAAGTTCTAAAACTGATTGCACAGCCTATATCCCTATGAGTCTATAACATAAGATAAAAAAAAAAACATAGCACTCTGCGATAGGGTTGAGTGAATTTTTATTACTTATGGAAATAATTTACGTAATAAGATCAGCAGGGCCTGGCAACGTAGACTGCGAGATTGTTTGAAAGAGTTACCGTAGCCGTGAAACGCGAAGTGAAGGAACACAGGTGGGTTTTAGTCGGTTAAAGTCTTATCTCTCTCGCACTACTCAAAGCAGGAGAAATTATTTGATGTCACTTTTTGTTGTATTAAGACAGGTTTTGTATGCATTCAATGTGGTATTCTTTGTATAGATGTTTACCAGAAATTAAATTACACCCTTGAACCAGCCACCCTAGCCAAGTTACGACGGTTTCTCTTGCGTCGAACGCTTCGAATTGGCCATGCACCCGAATCTTTTGTTCCGATCACGTGACTGAGCGTTGAGATGACGTCATTCCCGTACATTTGAAGTTTTCTACAAGCGTTAACGATTGGTCTGCTAGTCTGCTTTACTTTAATTTGTCACTGAACGTCTTATAGTATATAGTATAGCATTAATATCGTTAAGAAACCTGTGTGTGTTTGGTGTGTCTAATAAGATTAGATTAATGTTTAATAAGAGCCCTCACCGAGTACATCGTTGGACTTGAGCTCAGCCATGAAGATGTTCTCAAAGGCGCAGCTGCACTTGCACAGGCCGGTCCAGTGGCGCGCGTACTTTGTGAACCAGATCTTCTTCAACAGCTCCACTTGCTCCGGGTACTCGTTCAGTTGAGTTATACCTGGAGACATAATGACCATTATCATATTTGAATCCAGAATTAGAGATAATTTTGACTCGTTGTAAGCCAGTGGAGATAATTATCAAATTTTGGAACAATACACTCTAAAACGAAACACAAACGCAAATTGCATTGCAACCCATTTTTTTCAGGGCCTCGGTAATACAAAATAATGGTCATTTAAAAATCAACTTAAATTAAACCAAAATAAAGTCAATAATCGAGTTGATGACAATGGATTGAAATTATCTCAAATAGGTTTAAAGTTTAGTTTTATTTATACTTGTCATCTGATATGGCGCGCAACAGAATACAGATTTGTGAGTAAACGGGAAATGGAGGCTGTCGTCATGCAGTGGAACAATATAGGCAAATCCCCAACTAAAATTACTAAAAGGAGCCTTGGGCCAAACAACACCATGTTTTAATGAAAACAATATTTTCCCTTTTTTATTTGGCAGTAATTGCAGTGTGATTTTTTCTTAGATCGGTTTGATTCCTGGCCAGGAACATTGGTTTTTCAAAAATCCAATGAAGCAGTTTCAGTTTCAATCAACTGGGTCCAGGACCTCTTACAAATTTCATCCTGCACACTCGTACCGTTACATTTAGCTACGAACTTGCTTAGCACTATGCGATATATACCTAACCGAATGCCTAAATAAAAGCACTTAGTTCGATTTTCAACTTTCGGCGTTTTGCCAAGCATTGAAAATCCATCAGCGCGTTTTTTATATGTATACTTAGCACGTAAGCATTTGATACATAGTGTGTTATGAATGTATGAAGGTATGCATGAGTTGATTGATGAGAAACTGTACCGATTATAATTCATGACTTGCAGAGTGAAGTTGTAAAGTTATCTAGATACCATTACGATTTAGCAGTTATAGAGTTATAGTAGGTCCTTCCAAATGAAGTTAGTGTTTTATAAAACGGATGACTTGGAATTGTAAGTTCAAATAAATATCTCGGCGAGGCAAATTAGTCTTGGAAGTTTTGGTACCTCTTTTTAAACCTATATTATAAAGAAAGAAAAAAAAAATATTTGGTAACCTGCGCAGGACAAACAATCTAAGCGCACGGTAGTGCGCAGGCCAAGTTCCAGCAACAGGAATTTTCGCCGATAGGAACTCGGCCCCCTTTTAAACAGGTATGTTTTTGGTGGGTTACCTTACTATAATATTTCATCATCATCATCATCTTCCTGCCCTTGTCCCGTTTTATTTGGGGTCGGCGCAACACGTTTTTTTCTTCCATTCTGTCCTGTCACTCGTCACGCTATCACTAACTCCCTTTTCTTTCATATCACTTCTCACACAATCCATCCATCTTTTCTTTGGCCTCCCTCTCCCCCGCCGTCCATCCACATGTAAACTCATAACTTTTTTAGCAACATGCGTTTCGTCCCTCCTTATCTTACTATAATATTTATTAATAATTAAAATGAAAAGTGGTAATTTTACGTTTATGTTGAATAAGTTACCGCGGGCACTTTAATCCCTCCTAGAGCTACTGAAGTCACACATTTTTTTCTGTGTAAGTAGGCGAACTCGGAGTGTCATACATAATGTGCATGTGAATTTACACGCACAACCAAGACCAAACAGCCTTCGTATCATATAATATCTAGTACATTGCAGGTTTACTAAATATTTTATAGGTTTTTTTTTAGGTGGCAAATCATCCAATGACCTCCCGCCCTTGGGCGGAGCGCAAGGGCACTCCACCCGGAGCTAGCTTCTAAACCGACGACGATGGTCTCTACCATAGTCGTTTTAGAAGTAATTATAAAATTAAGTACCTGTTATAATAATTTAGGTTTGTATGTAGTATATACCTAACCTGGTAATGGAGGTACCTAAGTAATAACATTTTGCAAAGATAATCGATCAATTAATTTACCGAAATTAAAATAACTTCCTGTGGGTGATGTAATGTAAGTAAAAAAACAAAAAACAGGTTTTATTACCTTTGCTGACCAAATAGTTCATAAGACTTCTAATTGGACCGGTCGCAAGGATTGTGTTGATAAAAGTGGTCTGTTCCGTTTCCTCCTGCAACATGACATCACCTAGCATTAGTTTACCTTGTTGGATGCAGGTGTCCAGTGTTTATATCTACGTTGGAATGAATTACTCAATTGAAACGTTATAAACTGTATAAAGTACTCACATTGGGCGTGACGAACTCTGGTCTTATCACGTTTTTGTGGTAATTGTCGAAGAGTGCAACAAATGGACGTATTGTGGGACCATTCCACACGTTCTCAGGCACGGCCAGCAGGCTACAATGTTATCGATGTATTAGGAAGCGAATACATTGTTGACTAAATTATAGGATACTTGTATAGTTAGATTAGACTTTTATGGGAATAACAAGTACCTCTTTGCTATTCCCATAAAAGTATAACCTACTTACTACTTTGGTATAACGATGGGTCCTATGAACTTAAACATTACAAGTTAGACGAATAGGGCCTAAAAACTTTAATATTACAAATATCTATGATCTATGATCTTATTCGTTACAAATCAGGCCTAATTTTCTAGTTACTGTGACTGGCCAGAAGAGACTAAAACTTAGGAGAGGTTTCTTAATTGAGTCTTTTGAGTTAAGAATGTCTCAAACCCTACTTAAATGCCATATTTTGAAAGGTAGGCTAGGCAGGCTGGAGTTGGAGAAATACTCAACTGCTTTGATTAGAAATTGGGTGACAGTAGCTAATTGTTGCTCGTATACTACCTGCAACAACTATTATAGTTGTTCATCGTTGTCTAATGAGATACTTTAGGTCAGAATAAAATCTGTAACTTACTTAGCTTGCGCCTTGTCGTCTTTGGATAGAGCACTGGTTTGCCCTTGCAAATTGACTTGTATGTACGCTAAAGCGTTGTTGATGTCCGCGTTGAACATCTCCTCACTGACGCGCAGAATGTCGTCATCGGTGGTGGAGTCCTGTACCTGGCGCAGCAGGTCATCGTAGCTTTTCTTCTTGGCATAGTCGACCACTCCGCCGACCACTGTCCCGATCTGTGTGAGGGTGTTGGTTGCTGTGTTCCCTTGCTGGCCGGTCACATGGTTTCCGATCAAATTAGGCAAAATATTGTTGAAGATTTGCCCCGCGGCTTGGGCTAAGTCGTCGGCCCGACATACCGCTACACAAATCAATAATACTAGCGATATTTTCATTTTGGATGAGTTTAATACGTTGTGTCCAGCGCGATTACGGCGCACTAGTGATCTCTGAGCCCCGCGGACCGCACGAGCAGGCGATACTGCGCGACCTTTTGGTGATGTCATGCACCTACATATAGATAGATACGAGGTGTTGTTGAGAATCTTAACGCGATGGTTTTTGCGACGACGACGGTGATTGCCCTGAATGTGTAATGTGAGATGTAAAGCAGATTCAGTCTTGGTAAACAGAATTGACCCCAACAGGTTTCCGACATTGACACTTCAAAACATGCCACTTGTGTAATTGTGAACGCTACTCGCATTGCGCTTATGTATTGATACTCGACACGTGTTTATCTACTTTAATGGGCATTGTCATTTGTGCAACGCATTTGTAAACTTTTTTTTGGATTGGAAGTCCTCATAGAGGTTCATCGCCGTGGAGTGGGCGGAGGGGTCTGTCAGACTAATACTAACTAACATCACCCCGATTTTCCCTTGCGTACTTCCATCGATGACGGCGGGTGCAGTGTTCGTTGCGGTGCTCTGGACTGGTGCTGGCCCTCCGCATTTACTTACATAACTTAACCAAGAACGAAAAGATGTTGTTTATCCTTGGCCAGAGATTGATGAATTCGATTATTTGACCTTGCAATATTTTCCTTATTATGGTACCTATCATTATTATGAATGAACAAAATGATTTCATTTGAATACTCATCAAGGTGACCAACACTGAATCACAGATGACAAAGGCTGCCTAAACGTAGATATGCGCTCACGTGCGGTACAAGTGTACCTACGCATCAGATAGCGCATTACTCTTTGGCTATTAGTTTAATCTGAATTTTGCCTGACCTGTTGGTCTAGTGGTTGATAGCCCTGACTGCTATGCCGCAGGTCGTAGGTTCGATACCCACCCAGGACAAATGTTTATGTGTTGAGCATGATCATTTGCTATGTGTCTGGGTGTAATTTATCTATAATATAAATGTATTTAGAAATATGTAAGTATGTTTATCAGGTGTCTAGTAGTCATAACACGAGCTCTGCTTAGTTTAGGACTAGACGGCGTTGTGAGATAGTTGTGGAATATTAATATTAATTGAAGGCTCCATTCAAATGACAGATTGACCTAGCTATTTAAAGGTGTTTTTAAATGTCATATATTTTTTTAAATTATTTTACCATTGTTTTTTTTATTCCCTCAGTCGATCACGAAGCTTTCGGATACAATTGTATATTAGGTAATTAAATTTACTCTTGCCCAATGTCCAGAATGCCAGAAAATATACCACAACAAAGTAAGACACTTTCTTTATGTCCTGACCTACATTATCATCATGGGAGAGAGTAAGAACCTGGCAAAGACACATGCCATTGTTGTATGACAGTTTGGGTGTGTCATATGAGTCGAATTTTCGGAGATATTTTTATAAAATAGTGCATAATCATACTCAGCGCACACATAATTGAAGTGTTGAAGAGAGTTAAAGAGAGTACCTACTCTCCTTAACTCATAAGTTGAATTGTCGACAATCCAACTCGGCCGGTGAGAGATCAGGCGTGGGACTACCTTCTTGATGTGCTCTCTGTACACCTAAGTCAAGTGCTGACTTGAATGTGGAATCGGGATGTAACAACTGCGGTAGTACCTATTTATATCCCACGAATAAAAGAAAGTCATCAGAAAAGAGACATTATCAGAAGCGCAACGTTGCGGGCGGGTGCGCGCGCGCAATGCAGCACTGGCGTGCGCCCGCGTACTGCGGGAAAATCGTATCTTACTCGATGTATAATGCATTAGGCTCTCGTCCGATCACGTTTGAATACTTGTACGGTGCTGTTACAACTGTACATACTACATAGCAACCGTTTGGAATGCTTTGTTAGGATATCAGTTCAATGATGCACAATTTGTTGGTTATAGGATAGTTCTTTCACAGCAAATTGTAATAAAAAAAAGAAAGAAAACACGTTTATTCCACCTAAATAGACGCACAAATTATTACAAAAAAAACTTTTTACAAAAAAAATATAACCGACTTCAATGATAAAAAACACTGAAAAGTATCAAATAACTTTAATTTTGGAAGTCGGTGTTTCTTTAATAGTTTAGTCTCTTCGTTATTTAACACCGACTTCCAAAATTAAAGTTATTTGATACTTTTCAGTGTTTTTTATCATTGAAGTCGGTTATATTTTTTTTGTAAAAAGTTTTTTTTATTTTACACTTTTTAGTTACGGTACCACCACTAAAAAGTACCCCTCAGTCAAACTTAAATACCTTATAGTCAGAGCGCATCTCATAACGGTTCTAATAATCCCAAACACGGTTAGATTACATTAATTTACCTTTCGGCTTCATCATCAGATCAGTTCGATATATCCTCTCCCCCTCTTCTTTCAAACAGTCATTAAACTAGATGCTGATAATCCCGGCTGTAGCATCAAGCCAGATTTATGTCAACATTGCAATGAACTTAAAATTTAGTCCTGTTTAAAATGAGCCCAAACACGACTACGGTGCTGTAATTTCAAGGTTTGTACTTTTCCTGATGCTCCTGGCTTCAGCATCAGGTCTCTATGTACTTCGGTGTTCTTTATTAGCAGTACGTTTATCCACACATCGAGCCGTTTTCAATGAGCCTAAACTCGATATATCTGCTGTTTGTTGTCGAGGACTTAGGTACTCGGCAGACTATCCTGACTGCAGCATCAGGTCATGACTTGATGATCATGAGACCAAATGTGGCAAATGCCCTATCAAACATCAAAACAATTTACTAAAACAGTCCTTGCCTGTTCGAGTAACTTCTTACTGTTAAGGAGTTGTACCTTCCATCATCAGCCCAGCTACCTGAGATGGTGACGACCATACGCAAATACACAAGATACTTCATAAAATATGCGAAAATCAATAAGTGAGCCTATAAATTTGAAGGTTGCCCTCGATTTCTCCAAGATCCCATCATCAGATCCTAATTTGGTGATAATGGGACCACCTCAGAGCTATCTACTTTCGAACAAAAAAAGAATTTTGAAAATCCGTCCACATTTGGGGGAGTATTCGACGAACAAACATACAAAAAAAAAAAAAAAAAAAAAAAAAACATACAAACAGCCGAACGTAGTACCTCCTCCTTTTTGGGAAGTCGGTAAAAATAGGTAATTAGGTACGTAAACATTTGTGGATTGCAAGTTTCAAGCTACTGACCTAGCAGTGCCCAAGCTAGTGACCTAACCTAGTGATCTAATTAGAGAGCTCGTTATGACTGCTTTGTTGGTCTTGAAATAGCAGGCATGATGACTGCTGACCGTCTCCATAGGTTTGGTTCCCGGGATGGGTATCTTGTTATTGTCGGTCTACTGTAAATCTTTCCGTAGTAGGCTGGAGGGTGAAATTTTGCTCACTCGGCTTGTTTCATGGGACTGGATTAAAACAACACCTAGTTATGTCTAGCCCTTCCTAGCACTACTCGTGTGAGGATTCGGGTCAGTTAGGCGTTTATACTTTAGGCTACTTCTCTATTTTTAAACTTAGACTGAAATTAGAACAAATTGTATCTAATTGAAGCAATAACAGAACAACTCGAGTTATCGTCAATTGTCATTTATTTGTATGTCCCGCTGCGGTTATTTTATCGCCCACGCCAGTTTCAACTAAAATGTTTTCTTCGTATTTCTTATAATTATTTTGTTAATAAGCACTCGGTTTTTCCTTATTTATTTGCTTTGCACTTCATTACTCAATTTCATAGAAATACTTAAGTACACAATATCGTTAAAAATAAGTCCATAACATAAAAAATAACCTATCAACTTGATAAATTCGTAGTAAGTAAACATCGAAACAATATTTTAATTACATACAATTTAAAATAAAGAGCTTTATCGAATTGACAATTTAACTACTTAAACCTACTTTAGTCTGTTGATTAAAGCCCCTACTTTAATAACGTTGAAGGAAGATAATCTTGGTGAAATCAGAATGTTCTAGAACCGAAGACGTGAAGTTGGTAAATCCCAGTCCAGTTGAGAGTTCTACATGTCTGCGCATACTTATTAAGAAGAAGTCCCCTGGGCCCTAACCACGGATGGTTTCTGACGCCGGATAGGTACACCGTACAGCAGTGGCGAAGCTTGAAATATTGAGAGAGGTAAGCCGGAGCAAAACAAAAATGCTTGCCTACTCCGAGCGCGGGCACGCAGTCTTGAGCCCTTACCGAAAATCTGTGATTGGCATCCTGGCTTCAGTCTTGTATAGGCAGATGTATCTTCAGTCCACTTTTACAATACGTGTAAGCACTGAGATATTGAAACAGTGTCTTGCAAGTAGGGTTGCCAGGTCCTGGAACTGAAAAGCCGGACAATCTATCCTATTTAGCCGGATGTTTGGTCAAAAAGGCCGACATTTTTTTTAAGTCTAATAAAATTCATGAAATCTTTTTAAATTCTAATGAAAAAACCATAAGATTAAGTGATATTATTGCTACACTATTACATATCCACTCTGCTTGTGCTAGCGATACAAGGTAAGGCAAAACTCTAATGACAATTCTAAACAAAATGGTCTTTAAAAAGCCTAACAAAAGCCAAAAATGCTCAAATTTGGCCGAACACGCCACTTAAAAGCCTGACTATGTCCGGCTTTATCCGGACGCCTGGCAACGCTACTTACAAGCATAATAGAAGTGGCTTTGATAAAAGCCGTTTGTGGTGAAATGATGATATGATGTAAATTAAACAAAACTTAATCGACTAAGTACTAATAATACTACTTATACTCTAAAGCTATTCGTCTATTCTTTCTTACAAAGTGCGCTAAGACATTATCATAAAAGCCGGGAAGATTCTTAATTTTTAGTAAAGAACGTTTTTCTATAGAAAGAATGGCTAGATCAGATAATCGTTCTTGTTTTTGAGCATTACGCATGTTGATATTTATTGTAAAGGGATATATTAAAATGTTTAAAAAAACCAGCTCTGAGAAGAACTTTTGCGTTGGTGTAGTTTTAAGAACGAAATCTAAAAAAAATCGCACGAAAATTATTAGACTTCGCGCACGACCTTTCTCATAGATCTAAACTCCCTTCCCGCACGCGCACTCCCGGGCCCCGCCTTGGTGACGCTTGCAGCATAAATCGTAATATTTTAATTTCGCCATAACTTCAAAACCAAACGTCCAATTTTAATCATTCAAAGACCAAATATTATCTACATAATCTGTACTTAGTGATGAAATAATTTATTTTGATAAGGGTTAATAGCATGAGTAAAATAAATGCGTTTAAATGTAGTCCAAAAAAAAATCAAGATTATTAGATAAAAAAATGGTTGTTGTGCCTCACTCGACTTAGATAGGTATACTGTTACGCGGACTTTTTTGTAGATATTTGTAAGATCTACAATTAATTAGAACATTTTACGGTTCTATCTTTAATAATTCAGGCAGCGTACGCAAAATAAGTAATGTTTCTGGTTGATTTTTTACACCTTGTGTCCGAAAAACCCAAATATCTTACGGAACCCTATTTTTTTCCAAAATAAAATTTAGCCTATGTTACTCGTGGATAATGTAGCTTTCGAGTGGTGAAAGAATTTTTAAAAACAGTCTAGTAGTTTTTAAGCCTATTCAATAAAACTCTATCAAATAACTCGAAAAAAAACCGGCTTGCCGGAGCGCTTTAGAGCGCGCAGGTTAATCGACATTTATGTGACGTCATGACGTATTCTTGTATAGAAATTTAAACGCTAAAAAGCCGATTGCGCCTGCGGCTTATGTTATAGTGCTACATGTTGTTGAAAAGTAAATTTTGTTGATTTAATGTTCATAGTGTACTTAGTGTAGCCGTTATGTAATGTTAGCTTTGTAGTTTTATAATTTCTGATTGTGCCATTTCTGAATTACGGTAGAGAGTGGTTGTGTTCTAAACATCTGAAGGAAAGCCGGTGGGAATCGAGTTGTATGGAACCTTCGTCACTGCCGTACAGCTAGTGTAAACGAAACTAATAGCGCTTAGCATTTAGACCATAACCAAGTGTAGCACGAGTAGTGTTGTACGGTAGCCAGTGTCAATTGGCTTGACAATCAGAACGCTTTGAAACGTTTCGACGAAAATACTTTTGTGTTGAGGAAATTTGTACGGTGGTATGTTCACGTGCAAAGGCACCCAGACGATCATGTAGTAAAGCTTGCCCTTAAACTGCCTACGACGAAGCGCTCGTGTGGAAGAACACTTATAGCTGACGACAAAAACAAATGTCCAAAAACACCTTAAAGAAACTCACAGCATCTTGACTCCGACATGACTCAATGGAAAATGAAGACGAGGAGGCTGGTTTAACCTTATCCATGTGTAATTGAACCATGGGTTGAGCAAAAGTGTGCTCTGGAACGAGTAAAACATTGACAATTCCTCTCGCCTCTTCACCCAGAGCGGGCGTGTGAGAAATCCTACAGTAGTTATATCTGGTAGTCCAGGAAGTGAAAGTATACACAATCACACCATGTCTAATCATATATATAGAGTTATTTGTAAAACACTGGCAACCTCTCAGGAGTCAGGACTATGCTACTAACATCATAAACAACAACTTTTGTTCTATGACTAAGCTTGTTAGTGTTTTACAAATAGGTAACCCTGTGTATTAGTGAAATTATTTCCCATCTTAAGCTATTGCGAACCATATGAGAATGGCAGTTGTAAATAACAGCTGTGTGAAATATTAGCCAGCAGCAAGCACGCCTGACTACCTTGTGTGTGCCGGAAGTACAGAGCAGGTGGGGCGTCTTTTGTGGATAGTGAAGGCCCTCTTTGCGAAGAAGCAGTAGATAAGCATGCCTATACTTGGTATATTTTTAAACCTATGGGGGATTTTTTAGGTGGGAATTCATCCAATGACTTCTCCGGCTCTAGGGCAGAGCGGGAAGGCGTGTCAGATTTTTACTGACGTAAACCCCGAGGTTTTTTTTTTTAAACTTTACTACATATTTTATAGATGTACATACAAGGTGTAAGGGACAGCCCTCCACAAATTTTAAAGGCATGCTCAGTAGACAAAACTGCACAGCCTTCCACAAGATTTTTTTTTCAGGAAAGGAAAAAAACATCAGCCTCACCATACAAAATTATAAACTTGATTGGACAATTTGTGGAGGCGTGAGGCCGTTTTTTTTTTCGTTTCCCGAAAAAAAATGTTGTGGAAGTTTATTCAGTTTCGTCTACTGAGCAAGCCCTTCAATTTTGCGAAGGGCTGTCCCTTACACCTAGTATGTACCTAGCCAGGTTATAAATTCTGTCACATGTTTAATATGAAATAATTGAGACAAGTTTGACATTATGTAACCATTTAAATATCAAAATGAACTTAACAAAACATAGCTTCTTATGATAATAAATTTTATTCAAAATGACCTCCCCGATTTTGAATACAGTTGAATACAGTCGACAGAACGAGGTCCATGTCAATATCGGCGGCTGCCTTAATCAGGTATGCCTTGAGTGAGCCCAAATCAGGATGAGGTTTTGAACAGGCCTTTTCCTCCAAGTGTTACCATATCTTGTAATCTAACGGACTCAAATCTGGACTAGAGGAGGCCATCATCGTGCCGGATGAAGTCGATTTCACGCGCCGCCAGTCAGTCTTGTGTGCTCTTCCCTCTATGAGCTGGCGCCGAATCTTGCTGGAATACCCAGTGCCTTTTTTTTTTTTTTTTTTTTTTTTGTCGACGGGGAAAATCATCTTTGACGAAACCCGCTCTTGGGTGGAGCGGGAGACAGTGTCAGACTCTTACTGACTAAAAACCCCGCGCCGTTCCTTCTAGCCTTCATACCGGGGCGCGAGCTCCCTTTCGGACAACCCTGTCCCCAGTAGGCTTCGACCCAGCTGGGCCCCTCCTGTTGCTGACAACTCCTTGAGGCGCGCGGGAACAGTGCGTGCCGTCGACGTCTTGGACTCGGTCCATTACCGGACGATCGGACAGCGAGCTACCCATGGCTCGCCGTCCGCGAGCCCGCGTCTACGGTGGCCGGAAATCGGGATCGGAATCCCGGCGACGGCGGCGAGGGCGCCGTTGCCTGATGCGGTCGGCCTCCTCCTTTGCTAGCATTACTGCTTCGCAGAAGGAGGCGACCGCCTGCCATTCCTCCTCGCTCCGGATCATGGCTTCGACCAGGGCCCGACGCGAGAGGTCTCCGCCGCCGATCGCCCCCACGAGGGCACGGCGATGCTCCGCCCAGGCAGGGCACACCTCGACGGTGTGCTCCACCGTGTCCTCCGGGCGTTGCGCACAGTGGCGACACCCGGGCGTCTCTTCCGCTTGAATCCGATGCAGGAACCTCCCGAACTTGCCATGTCCGGTGAGGACCTGCGTCATGCGGAAGGTAAGGACGCCGTGAGGTCTTTCCAGCCACGCCTCAAAGAGGGGACTTACCGCCATAATCGTGGCGTGCCCAGCACTGGGTTGCGATAGCCGTTGACGCCATTTCACCATGAGATCCCGCCGGAGCTCTGTCCGCCATGCCTTGACATGTTGCGGCAGTGGACTTTCACCCCGGCGTTGCATCTCCACGCGCATGTCGTGCATGTGTGCAAGGACTGTTGCCTCCAGATCCCACGGTGGTAGGCCAGCCAGAAGGCTCGCCGCTTCGCGGGAGATCGTGCGGTAACCCCGCACCATCCGTATTGCCATGACCCTCTGGCAGGCGTTCAGTATGGACGCCGGTCGCTTTCCCAGCGACGGCGCCCACACCGGCGCCCCGTAGAGGGCCATGGACCGAACGATCCCCGCGTAGAGCCTCCGGCAGGAGGCATCTGGACCCCCAAGATTGGGCAGGAGCCGCTTGAGAGCAGCCCCGGCCCGGTTGAGTTTGGGAGCCAAACGTCGGAAGTGTTCTCCGAAATTCCATCGGCTGTCGAGAACGAGTCCCAGGTACTTCATCGTCGACCCGACGCCGATGCGAACTCCTCCTACCGTAAGTTGGGAGTCCGATGGTGGCGCGTTCCGAGGGCCGTGGAAGCACATTGCCTCGGATTTATGCAGCGCCACCTCGAGTCCCAACTCCTGGATCCTACCAACGGCTATCGCAACCCCGCGTGTCGCTAGAGCGACCGCCGCCTGGTGCGACTCTCCCTGCGCTAGGATCAGCGTGTCGTCTGCGTAGCAAACCACGCTGACCCCGTCAGGGAAGTCGCCGCGCAGCACGTAATCGTAGCCGATGTTCCACAAGGGTGGGCCTAGAACCGACCCCTGCGGAACACCGCACGACATCTCTCGACGATTCCAGTCTCCCTGGTGACCGGGGTAGACAATGTACCTGTCTGACAGGTACGCCTCGACCACTAGACAGAGGTATTCGGGCACCCGGTGGTACCGGAGTGCCCTCCGGATCGTACTCCAGGGCAGGGAGTTGAAGGCGTTGGCAATGTCCAAGGACACTGCCACGACACACCTACCCTGGGACACCGCTTCCCCTGTCGTGAGGGCTCGCACGCGCATGATGGCGTCTATTGTAGAGCGCGCCCTGCGAAAGCCGAACTGTCCGTCCGACAAGTCCGGCCCCACCCGTGTTAGCCGCACGACGAGGCGGTTTGCAATCACTCTTTCAAAGAGCTTGCCCACCTCGTCGAGCAGCACAATGGGCCGGTATGCGGACGGAGAGTCCGCAGGGCGCCCTGGCTTCGCTATGAGGACCAGTTTTCCCGTCTTCCAACGAAGTGGGAACTGGCCCCTCTCCAGGCATGCGCTAAAGAGCCCTCTCAGTCGAGGCCCGAGAGCCTCCATGGCCAGGACCCAGGCTTTCCCTGGCAAGCCGTCGGGTCCTGGGGCGGTGTTTTTGGCACTCAGCCTTCGCACCGCCACTCTCAACTCTACCTCGGTCACTTCTGGAGCATTTTCGTCGTCGTCGCTGTTGCGATCCGCGTCAGACACTGCTGGCGGAGGCGGAGCCATGGGCGGGGGGGAGTGTTCCCCCCGCGCAGGGAACAGAGTGCTAACCACACCCTCCACGAGTTGGGGCCGGAGACTCTGGGTCAGCGGCGGAGCCCAGGGGCGAAGCTTGTCCCGTACCAACTTGTACGGGCGCCCCCACGGGTCCGCGTTCAGAGACCCCAGCCACACGTTGCGGGCCTCGAGTTTGGCCCGCTTGATCTCCGTCCGGAGGGTGCGTTTTGCCTCTCTGTATCCCTCATACAGCTCCGCCTCTCTGGCCTCCGCATCCGGCGGGCGGATGCGACGCCTGCAGTGCCTGGCGTACCGGCGTCGCGCGTGATTGCACGCGTTGCGCAGGGCGCCGATCTCCGGCGACCACCAGTACACCTGGCGCTTAGCTCGTCCTGGACGGACACGGGGCATTGCCGCATCGCAAATTTGCGACATGGCCTCCTGAAACCACTCCGCCTCGACGTCGATGTCGACAGGCCTGTCCGGTGCTTGCACCCAGGCCTGTACCGTCGCGGCTTCCAGGAGGAGCTCCCGGTCCATCTGCTTAAGCGCCCACCGCGGACCGCAAGGGCTCTGTCGGACCGGCGCGGCCGAGGTTTCGGCGGAGACGTCAAACCGGATGTACCGGTGGTCGGAGTACGTCTCCACCTCCTCCATCACGCGCCAGTCGACGACACGCGGCGACAGAGCGGGGCTGGCGAACGAAATGTCCACCACCGACTCGCCCCGCATCCGCACCAACGTGGGGACAGAACCCCGGTTCAGTACGACCAGGCCCAGCTCCAAGGCCCAGTCCTCCACCATCCGACCCCTCTGGTTCGTGAACCGGGAACCCCAAGCCGTGTTCCAGGCATTGAAGTCCCCGCAAACGACCACGGGGAGGGAACCGAACCCAGCGACGACGGAATTTAGCTCCATCAGGGAGACGTGCAGTTCGTCGAGAGATCGGTTCGGGGACAGGTAGACGCCTACCACGGCGATGTCCCCGAACCGTGCTGCCACGCAACCCCGCCCCCTTGTGACGGACTCGGGGGGCGGGGTACCGGCGGCGGCCGACTTAATTAAGGTCACCGAGCCGTCCAGGTCCTGAACCCAGTCACCACTGGGCAGGACAAAATACGGCTCGGTGACCACGGCGATATTGATCAACCACTGCGCCATGCTCTGGAGCAACAGATCCTGAGCGGGGGCGCAGTGGTTGATATTCGCCTGGAGGAGACGTAATGGGGCCGTTATTGACACTCCATTACGGTCTCCTCCCGAGCCCCCCTAGGGGACACTGCCGCGGCGGCGGGTGCGGCGGCGATTGCGGCGGCGGCCAACGAGGCGGCTGCGGCGGCGAGGACTTCGGCGGGGATGGGCCTGCGGGCCTTGCCCTTGGCCTTGGCGGGGGGATCGCAGGACCTGCCCCCAGCCCGGTGGTCGGCTGGCTTGCCGGCCGCCGCACATGCGTAGCAGTGCGGCGTAGCACGGCAATCTGCGGCCTTGTGACCGGGCTGGCCACACTGGTGGCAGCGGTCGCTGCGATCCTCCGCGGTGCAGTGGGCTCCCACGTGGTGCCCCACGTGGCAGCGGAAGCACCGCAGAGGTCTGGGCTCCAGCATCTTTACCTGGGCCGAAACCCAGCCCACCAAAAGCCTTCGGCCCTCAGCCGTGATCGCTTTGGCCGCCTGCACGGGACAGCTCACCGTAACGGCTCGCATGCCCGTGCTGTCAGCACGGATGGCACCCGCCCGAACCTGTTCGGTCGTGCACCCACCCGCCCCGACAATGGCGGCCACCACCTCGTCCACCTTGACGGAATCGTCCAGGCCCATTATGCGCATGTCGATGCACTTGGTGGGCCTGGACACTCGGGCCTCATCCGAACTGAGGGACGCTCTGATCCTTGCGGCCAGGGCGTCCGCTGCAGGACCGCTGGCCGCACCGGGGACCTCTAGGATTCGGGCCCCGGTAATCGTGTGCCTCATTCGGAAGCCCGCAGCGGCTCCGAGCTCGCCAAGGTGGGGCAACACCGCCTGCTTCGCCTTCGCCATGACGTCGTCGTACGTCACGCCCCTCTTTTCCGCTTCAGGCTGTAGCGTAATTACTACAGCCTCGGAATTCGGGGCGCGAAGACGCGCCGCCATGGCCCGCTTCCTGCGCTCCTGCCGCCTCGCGCGCTTTTTGGCCGCTCTGGCCACCTTGCCCGCCTGCTTTTTGGCGCCGACCACCGTCCACTCGGCGCCAGGATCCTCGGGTGGAGGAGGTGGCAGGCGCGGCCTAGTCGCCACGGCGGCAGGAGGTCCTGCCGGTTTAGCGGCAGGCACCGCCGCACCCTTTTTCCGCCGCTGCTGCTGCTTGCCCGTCGGGGCCGGCCTCGCAGGCTCCGGCCTTGGCCTCGCGGGCTCCGGCGCCGCAGCCCCACGCCCCGCTTGCCCCGACGGGCCCGCCTTAGGCGCAGAAGCCGTGGCTGCAGCAGCGGCATAAGAAGCCGCCCTTTTCTGCCCAGAGGCCGCCAGTGGAGGACGGAGAACTATACCCTCCAGGAGAGAAAGCTGCTGCCGGATGCTTTGCTGGAATTCCAGCTGCTGCTTTTGCAGCCCCTGCTGAAAGGCAGCGAGCTCCTGCTGCACAAGTGACAGCAGCTGACTCTCCGGCTCAGGCTGGGGCTGGGGCTGGGGCTGGGGCTGGGGCCGGCTTTGCCCCTGCCCCTGCTCGCGCTCCTCTTCCATAGGTTCCTGGCGGCCTCCGTTTGGCGCTTTGGCGAGCTCCACCCGGATCTCGGCCCGGAGTTCAGCCTGGAGCTCCGCCCGGAGCTCACTCCTGAGCTTTGCCACCCTCTTCTCAAGGGAGGCTTCTAATGCCCCCTGGAGGGACGCGGCGTGGCGCCGGATAGTCCTCTCTCGCGAGGCTTTGTCCCGCTGGCGGGCCATGTCCCTAAGCAGGGTGACGGCCAGCTCCTTGAAGGGCATAGCCGCCTCCCCGCCTGACTCCGCCTCGGTACGCCTCTCGCTGCCCGACGGCTCCGAGAGGTCTCTCCCAGCGTCACCCGCGCCGGGGTGGCGCCCCTCCGCGGCAAGCCTAACGGCTCGCTCTGCGGTTTTTTTGGCCGCTAAGCCTCGCCCTTTCCCGCGGGCTCGGCCTACGCCGCGACCGCTGGTGGCGATCTTCGCCCGCCCCTCCGAGCAGGACGAACCGTCTTCCTTCCTAAAGGAAGCGGAGCGCTTCTTCTGGGAAAGACTTGAGCCTCTCCCTGAAGTCCCCGCTGCCTCCTCACACTCCGAGCCCTCCGAGCTCCTTCCGGACCGCGCGTCGGACTCCGACCGCGCGTCACTCTCCAAAGGTTTGGTGAAAAATTTCGTTAATGGTTCCATTGTTGTTCCCACGAGTATTTTTCAATCTGTACTGGCTCAAATACGTGGTTCGCACTAGAGACTAATTTAGCTACCCATTAGTCAAGCTAACAACCTCCCTCACGGTGCGCCGCCGCTTGGAGGTTTGGGGTAATTTTTTATAGAGGTTGTCTTCCTCGCGGCCCGGGCGGTTAAGCCAAGGCCCTCGTCCCCCATCAAGAGTCAGAAACATGACCTTGGACAATCTCTGGGGCTACGAGACTAACGGTGGCAGAAGGAGGAACACGTCTTCCTCCTGCCTGCCCGGCGGCAGTGTGAGTGCACACCGAGCCCGCTCTTGCTTCGCCACTGCGCCCTCTGCCATGGCAGAGGGACACGCGTTGAAGCGGTCCGTCTGACAGAACATTCGCAGACGGCCATAGAGGCTCTTGGGTAGGAGTGCCCAAGGGGGTCTATGGCCGCCTCCCAGGGTGCACCGTCCCGCAGACTGGTCTTCCCTCAGGACGTGTCCGCAAGGGAACTACAGTCCGCGGGCGCTCGTGGAGGTTTTCTGTCGTGGCACCCCGGAATACCCAGTGCCTGTTATTGAACATGGTATGAGAGACAGGTTCCACAAGTTTCGTCAGGACTGTATTTTGATACACAACTGCATTTGTTTTTATACCTTTCTCACAAAAATCCGAGGTACATTTTTGTGAGAAGCCCTAATAAGAAACTCCCAATCATACCATGAGCGAGGATAGAAAATGACCTCGTTGGACACACGGAATACGGTTGTTCACTTCTTCCCTACTGAGTGCGTACAGCTTATTTGTTTGTTGTAGCTCTCTTCTACGGTAAAAATTTTTTCATCAGAAATAAGAATTTGCCGATATTTTTTTTCCGCGTACCGCTTCAACAAAGCGCGGCATCTCTTCAATCTCAGGTTCATTAAACGAGCGTTCAAACGATGACCGGTTTTTCTTCGATAAGGCCGAAGCCCTAAGTCTTCATTTAACACCCTTTTCACCGTGGTTCTGCTTAACCCCATCTGAAGGGCCAACAGTTTCTGTTTACGTTTGAGATTTCTTTGAATTCGCGCCTTCACAGCTTTTATCACTGCTGGAGTCCTAACAGAGCGAGGGCGAACTCTTCTTGACCCTGTCATCTACAGTAGAGTCTTCACTGTATCGTTCGATGGTACGATAAACGAATCCTTGGTTATATTCAAATTTTTCAGTATATCAAAAATTTGAATTGGCGCATAACCGCAACGATGCAACGCAATAACTGCAACACTGTCTTCTTTAAATATCCACTCCATATTTAAATATGAGTAAAATTCTAAAAACAACAAATTTTTATTTTCATGAACAATTCGAAATTCGAAGTCTTTAAACTTTTATGTGGCCAAAATTCTAAAAAAAAGTGTTTATTTTGTGACAATACTTATGACTTGCCTAGGTACATTGACCCTAAGATTACAAATTTACAAAAGGGAACCTTATAATAAAAAACGTACAAGTGTTTCTCTTTCACACAACTCATTGCCCCAGTAGGCTTCGACCCTCTGCCTTGAGACACGCGTAGAACATTACGCGTCGTCGACGACTCCGGCTTGGTCCGGATGGCTACCGGACGGTCGGACGGCAAGCTACCCAGTGCTCGCTGTACGGAAACCTACGAACCCTATGGGGTGCATTGTGTATTGATGTGAACGTTAGCTTCGGCATTAGGGTTATCTGCAATAACCGTGGTTATTAGCAGAGTAGTTTTAATAATAATAATTAGACAAATCGTTATTGTAAACATTCCGGCTGTACCAAGAACACGTTATCGATGAGGTCACGGCAGACAGAGGTCGCTGACGCAGCGACGCGACCGTCCATTCGCACGATTTGACCCTGGTTAAAGTTGCTATCGACCAATCAGAGCAGAGCAAAGCTCCTGTACTCACCAGTATCTCACTAGTGCTTGCAGACTCTAGTCAACCTGTGTGCAACATGAAGGCTGTCGCTTTGATTTTGTTATTCGTGTTTTGTTCAGCCGAATGTAAGTAACAATTTATTTTATTTTAGAACATGTACTATCTGTTGTTTTCTTTTTTGAAATCTCTGACTGCAACTTAATTTATTTTCGGTTTGTTTATAAGAAATAATTTGGTATTTACTTAATTAATTTAAAACCTATGTCACGGAAATCTAATACCGTTATCCATTCCTTTATTTCAAGTTCTATTCTAAGATCGTTTCAAAATTTCCAACCAAACTATTATTTGAACGTGCGCCTAACTATATAAAATTATCATGGAACTGTTTGTAATTTCAGGTCGTAAGGTAGTTCCGATAAACAAAAATGCCAACATCGACTTTATCAACATGGAGAGTGGGGGGATGAGACCACAGCCCGATGCGGCACCGCAACCTAAGCAGCCCTCATCGGCCCCGGCCGCGCTTCCAAAGCAACCAGCACCTACGCCGGCGCCCGCGGCTCCCACACCCGCTCCAAAACCTCTGACCCCAGTGCCTGTTCCCAAGCCAGTAGCACCACAGCCCGGTCCGTCAAAGCCTGCGCAACCTGCTCAAATCAAACCTGTCCCGGTGAACCCGGCACCTGTAGCTAACCCCATCACGACCCCTGGACCTGGCAGCGTCAAAGCACTAATCACCTTCTACGACAGCCGAGGGAATGCGAGCCCCATCCGACCCTACAGTTACAGTCAGGCCGTGAAACAAGGCTGAATGTAAAACCATGTATTCTTGAACTAATAAATCGTGCCATTGACTTACATTTTTATATTATTTGAAGATTTATTAATCCCTGTAAAATATATCTTTATGTGTATGTATTTAGGGAACAAATAACATATATGTACCTATCTATTATCGACATAGGTAAGTTCTAAATAGATAGATTGAATACTCTTTATTGTGCACTAGCTTTTGCCCGCGCGGCTTCGCTCCCGCTCTTCCCTACTCCACCCTACTATACCCAACTCTACCCTACCCTACTCTACACTACTCTACCCTACTCTACACTACTCTACCCTACTCTACCCTACTCTACCTTACTCTACCCTAATCTACCCTACTCTATTCTACCCTACACTACCCTAATTTTATTTTTTTTCCATAAGAAACTTATCCTCACAATAACAATCAACAAAAAAAAAAAAACTGCCAAATCGGTCAAGCCGTTTTCATGCTATGTCGTGACAACGAAAAACGGGTTTTATTATTATATATATAGACTAGCTTTTGCCCGCGCGGCTTCGCTCCCGCTCTTTCCTACTCCACCCTACTATACCCAACTCTACCCTACTCTACCCTACTCTACTCTACTCTACCCTACTCTACCCTACTCTACCCTACTCTACCCTACTCTACCCTACTCTACTCTACTCTACCCTACTCTACCCTACTCTACCCTACTCTACCCTACTCTACCCTACTCTACCCTACCCTACCCTACCCTACCCTACCCTACTCTACCCTACCCTACTCTACCCTAATTTTTATTTTTTTTCCATAAGAACCTTATCCTCACAATAACAATCCCAACAAAAAAAAAAAAAACAGCCAAATCGGTCAAGCCGTTTTCATGCCATGTCGTGACAACGGAAAACGGGGCTCATTTTTATAATATAGAAGAAGAAGATTATAAAAAATTACTGCAGGAGCTTAAAATTAATGGCTTCTATAGTTTTTATAATGGATTGTGGGCTACATCCTGTTTTGAACTTTTGTTATGTCAATACTCACTTTTATCATTTCGTAAATAGTTCCTTAGTTCCATAAGGCTGCTAAGGTAGAACTGCAAATCCTTTATAGTACTTAATACTGAAATAGTAGTAGTTATCAAACATATAAAAAAGAATTAGTAGATTAGCAAGTAATGGGAACGATCGGCGGTGGAGGCCTTTCGCGCCGGGCCTTGGTTCAGGCCATGGTCCGGAGCGAGGAGGAGTGGCAGGCGGTCGCCTCTTTCTGCGAAGCAGTAATGCTAGCAAAGGAGGAGGACGACCGCATCAGGCAACGGCGCTCTCCCCGCTGCCGCCAGGATCCCAATCCCGATTTCCGGCCACCGTAGACGCGGGCTTGCGGACGGCGAGCCATGGGTAGCTCGCTGTCCGACCGTCCGGTAACTGTCTGACCGAGCCCAAGACGTCGACAGCGCGCACAATTCCCGCGCGCCTCAAGGAGTTGTCAGCAACAGCAGTGGCCCAGCTGGGTCGAAGCCTACTGGGGCCAGGGTTATCCGAAAGGGAGCTCGAGCCCTGGTATGAAGGCTAGAAGGAACGGGGTGGGTTTTTAGTCATTCTGAGTCTGACCCTATCTCGCGCTCCGCCCAAGAGCGAGAGATAGGGTCGAAAAAATAACACAAAGATTAGCAAGTAATGAAATAACCATTATTTTCCAATGTATATAATTATCTCAAAAATCTAAATATTTACATATAATTATGAAACATACATCCTGGAGTTCATAAAATAATTTCTAGGGTTATTTTTCAGGTAAGCAGTCGAACAGTAGTAATCAAACGTCCATACAATTCAATAAAACAAAAAGTGTTAATAAACAGTAAGAGTTAATAAAAAAAAAGAAAAATTTGATAACTTAAGTACTTACCTATACGTCTACCTACGTACTCGCGAGTATCCGACCGCAGACTGGCAAGAGATATCGGTTTAACTTCACCTGCTGAATAAAAAGTGGAAAGAGAATATGTAATCTTGCAGTTAACCACAATTAGAAACGAAGTCAACGGCCGTCACATCAGCCGGATACATCTAGATGCGACATAAAAGGCGCATTAACAAGATATAAACAATCGCTGCAGAGCCTATCCAGCCAGTGAAAGTGTAGGCGCGGGTGCAGGCGGGTGGAGGGCGCTGCGAGCGCCTACTAGCCATTGTCGCTCATTCATTGCGCCACGCCGAGCCTCTTAAGCTCACGGTTTTCATACACATAAAATAATTCATAACAGCTACAAGGACTACAACACACAGCATCATTATTAGACACAATTCATTTTTAAAGCCCAGAAAAGAAAAACGTTTCGTAACCTTGACGTAATTCAGATCCTTAATTCATGAATCCCCAAGCGACCACCGGTGGCCGCGCATCTATTGTCTTACTATTGTGTCTTTAATTGACGGTATCTGAAGGGTCAATAATAATATGCGCGCAAAACAAACAAATGTCCAGGAAATAATTATGAATGCACCAGTTATTCTAGACTAAATAAAAAGGTGCTGAGTGACATACTTTGTAACTTTTACATTACTGGTGAAGGCGTCTGGCAACCACAATGGTATTTACAAAAGAAAAACAAGTACGAAATATTTTTTCAATTATCCGGTTCTATACCTACATAGTTGAATCAATATTTTCTTTTACAATTATGTAGGTGGCGAGTAACCTCAGTACAACGTGCTCGCAGCTTTCACACAATAATATTTTCGCAGTATTGCGAACACGTTTACCTAAAGAAGAAATTAAAGTTATTCAAAACTAAGTTTTTTTCTGGTATTAAACCGTTACGCGTTTGCATCAATCTTAATTCTAGATAATTATAAAATATATTTTTTTAATAAGATTGTAAGCGTATGTTTGTAAAAAGGTAAAAAACAAGTAGGGGGTCTTTAAGTCAAGGTTACTTCTTCTGGGCAAGCGTGCTCCAATGTCGACCACATCGTCGCTTACCATCAGGTGAGATGGTGGTCAGACACGAGTGTATCTACAATTAAAAAAAAAGATAAAAATAGGTGCACTCTGTAAAAATTTATTCGATCACATAAAAAAAAAAATGTTTCACACGTAGAAAATGTGTACTATTTTGGAAACTTTTATTGTTCCCGAAGGATAAGCTTGATAATAGAATAAAGTTTATTGTATACCAAAATACATAGTAACACACGTTATATACAACCTTATATCTATGATTATATCTAGTATATTCTTAATAGTTAATCAGCAGTATGATGGCGGTCTTATCGCTGACTGAGATATCTATTAGACTACTTTTTGATGGACTGTAAGATCTAGAGAGGAGCTACGCCGAAGGAAAATTTATTTCTAATAATTTGTTATTTAACATTTTGGAATGCATTCGTGACTATTTAAAACATAAATTAGTTCTGATGATGATTAGTTCTTCTCCATAGAGATCTACGCTTTGGAACGTGCAATTTAGCTTCAGTTTTTTTGACTGACATACATTTTGACAAATCAAAAGTTACAGGCACTTTTGAATTGTCAATGGTCTATTTGAAATATTCGTTTCTGATTTCTGAATGCCCGAAATCTTAAATATCACATATTTAGCACGAGTACGATAAACCAATTAAAAGAGATATGTGTAATATTAGGATTTATACTTTCCGTAGCTCAGCTACAATACTACTGCAGACGCGTCAAGCTGCACGGACCGCAGATAGGGCTGCGGCAGGCTGCTCACGAAATATGTGCCACTTTCACTGTCGGCATGAGTCATGCGAGCGGTTACGTCGACAGGATGCCTTATAGCTCTGACATTATGCTACGTTCGCGACTTATTGTGCAACAGCGTGTCCGCGTTCTGAGCTTATAATAACAACAATGAGTCAACGCCCTTGCCAAAATAAATATGATCTCGTTATGGGCATTCCCAAATTTTGGAACACCTCAATTTGCGGCGGATGCTTATAAGAATAATTTCTAACTTTCTTATTTCGTAAAATTTATGATTAACCTTTGAATGTTTCATCGTAAATAATTTTGTTTATACCAAAGATAGTGCTCCAATCAAGATGGATGAAGTGACGATAGGTCATTAAAACAACTTAAAACCAACAAACGCCCCTCAAGGTATAGGAAAATTCTACAAGTCTGTGATAGACCTATTGTATGAATCAGAATGTAAAAGTACAGATGAAAAAAGATTGCATGTAGCGGACATGAGAATGTGGATGGTTGATATTAGAGGAAGTTTAAAAGTGGCACCAGTAACTGAAAGGTCGAAATGGAATTAATTGTAAAGGGGATTGATGAAACACATAATATATTACCAAAAAAGTAAAGAGGTACAACCTAAGGACAGAAAGATGAGTGTTATAGTAATCTACTCCTTACCTGTACGGACAATGAATGTGTATAGGTAGGATCTGTTTATATTCATAATAGCATAAAATAATTTACTTACGTCAATGTCTTAACTACAAACGCGTTTTCCAAGCTTTCTACTTATACAGAGTAATTTAACGTGTATCAACTTTCTTACGTCCATAATAAGAAGAGCAGGTGTAACAAACAATAAGCCGCTCGTACTCCAGCTACTTATAAATTAGGCGTATTAGAAGCAACACAATGGTATACTTATCTACTTGGCTCAACTACTCAGTCAGCTCCGTGCGAGTTCCCATCGCGCTGTTACGAACATATTCACAATGACAATACTTAGACTCTCTTAGGGCTGGCAAGTTTTCATCGTTTTTTGATCTACATATTTACTTTTAAGGTGGTGCATGATGACTCACATTTTCACTATTTTTCATACAACCGTTCATAACTGATTATGACGTTATTACACATTTTTTATTAGATATTTTAGAAACACAGTATCTTGTAGATCTTATCTAGGTTTCTATAGGAACCAATTTCTAAATTTGTGTAAAACTAATGCCAGTAAAAACCTTTGAAAATCTCCTTATTTGTATGAACTTTGACACTTCATAATTTGCCTAAAAATTTAAAATGCCAAAAAAGTAAAACTATAGAGACCTTGCAAATTTTATTAAGATTCTAAATGACGACAACTTTTTCCAAAAACTTTTAAGGGTTTAAAAAAACAGCTATTTCCTGGAGCAAGTTTTGTGAAATTTTCGAGTAAATCTCGGAATTACCGAATACTAACAGAGTTTTCAGGCGTTATCTCTCTTTTTTTGCGTTGTCTTTTCGTCAAACATCGCGTTGGATTGCATTAAATGAAGTAACAAGCTTTTAAACCATTTTCGATGTTTACGATAGGCGAGTGGAAAAAGACCATCTTAATTCATGAATCCCCAAGCGACACCCGGTGGCCGCGCACCTATTGTCTTACTATTGTGTCTCTAATTGACGGTATCTGAAGGGTTAAGAGTATTTTCTGTATTTTTTTCAAGCGTTATTTTAAGTGCGTGTCAATTAGGTGAGATCACACTACTCTAATATTTTAACGCGAAATTTTGTAAGTGTGTGTTCACGCTTAAGATGAAAGTGCATTGGAGGAGACTATATCCCGGGAATAAAAATATTCCAAGATAAAAGAACAATCTTGGAATATTTATCTATATTCACGTGGGCGAAGCTGCTGGCAGTAGCCAGTATAAGGTACAGGTAAAATAAAAGCTCATTTTCACTTCTTGAAATATTAAAATAATAGGTATCTATTTTTATTATTTGACAAGTACCTAACGCTAAAAAGCAATTACTAACGTCTTATTGTTATCCAGAAAAAATATGGGGAAAGTAATATGATCTAGAGAACTATATCTGCCTTTGCCTATATTTGTTTAGGTTTAGCTATGCGTAGGAAGCTTCTTTTGTCTTCAAATATTTTTTTTTTTGTTTTTTATTGTTAGGCCCGCGTTTGACCATCATCTTACCTGATGGTAAGCGATGATGTGGTCGACGATGGAGCACGCTTGCCTAGAAGTAACCTATTCACTCTTGACTTAAAGACCCGCTTTTGGTAAAGTGAGAGTGACTATCAGATTTTTACTAACTAAAAATCACATGTGTTCCTTCAGTGGTTCTTTATTTTCGAATCGCGTCAGCTGAAACGATGATCACTTTCCTAAATTATTATTCTATTTTTGTCTCCCATTAATAATTAATGCTGTCAAGGATAACACCGCCATTAATAATAAACAGCAATTATTGATGTCAAGGATAACACCGCCATTGTGCCCTTAGATTTAAGTTTTCGTTACTATTTTCGTATACAATAAAGTTTGTTCTATAATTGGTTGTTTGACTGTCCGTCTGACTGTTTATTTTGTTTTTAGCACCTGTATTTCTTTTTAGCGTTTGCTATTTTTCTTGTGATATTTGACACATGAAAAAAAATTTTTAAATGTCGAATTGTGAAACCCTGAAAGTTTGAATGTAAGCTAGTTAATCAACCCTAGCTCGAATACGCTTTTCAATGTGCTTTGTCAACTAATCTGCACACAATGACAAGAACATTTTGTGGCTCCATAAGTATACACAATCTAAGACAGACAGAAAGGCGAAAGTGTCATTACATTCTGTATGCTAAATTGCAATATCATGGAATTCAATAAAACTGTTAATGTTGGTAGGTATAAATGCACAATGACGAAACATAACAAGCATGTCTGTGCAGGCTGTCGTTATATTTTGGTTGGGGAGCTACTGTAGCCAGGATGACTCCTTTTGTAATTTGCATCATCTTGGTTATACTTTTTTTGAAAATTATTTTTGTTTAAACATTTTACTGTGTGTCTTTTTTTTGTACTTTGATAATTTTCTTCTGAAACGACCGCAGCTAGAAAACTTTATGAAATCCAACATTGAGACGCTTTCGCAGCATTCATGAAACACTTACGTAATGGCCGTAATGCAAAAGTGTAGTAGCTATGTGTAACGCTGCTGGTTTTATTTCGTGCGGTTGTCGCAATATTTTTGGAATTCCCAGCATCCGCAAGACTCACTTTCATTGAGTCCTACAGCCGTGTTATGTTATGAAATAGTGTAAGCCCGCCCCCATTCTATGCGCGTCCGCGTCGCCGGCCATTGAACAATCGGAACAAGCGCCTGGGCCTGCGCATGCCCCATTCTAATGAATGCTTGACGCATGAATTACACAACTTCATATTTTCGAACAAAGGTCAATGGCGTATAATATTACGTTATGCCGCTAAGTTATAATTTGTCTAGAATTAATGTTTGATTTTATACTGTTATTTTTTATATAATACAAATGGCATTCAAACTATTTCTGTCTACTTTCCTTTTGTGAATGAAATCCTGTTTGGCGATAATAAGATAATTATATCACATTACGTATTTTGGATTACGACTGGTTTAGAGAAGGTAGATTTTTAAATTGTGCTCCTGAAAAGTAATTCTTGTTCATTGGAATAAGAAGTGAAACTTATTCCAATGAACAACAAAAATATTATTATACTTTCTGTAAACTATATGATTCTATACTTGCGAATTGTACATACAATCTAATTTAGTTTTTTCTTATTTATTTAACTTACCCTAAGTCCTTCCGTTTTCATTGCATTATGTATTTCTGTGAGTATTAATTAGAAACTTAACTATCAAAATAAGAAAAAATCTTACATAACTTTCTAAAATTCTTGCTCGTTCAGACATTAGTCGGTATGACTGAGCATTAAAATTCTTTTCTGCAAGCAAATTCTACGACATCTTTTTTGAAAGCACTCCTTTAATACTTAAAATATTTCTTTGCGTTTCTGCACAACTTGTAATAATATTTACTGAATTAAAATAAACTTTCACTTTTATAAATGGCGTGAAGGTATTGACACATTTGCAATAGTACTGATAATGTTTTGTAGGTAGGTAAGCCTCTTATGTAAATCGGAACATCGGAACACTTAGCATAGAGTAGTGACTAATCCAACCCCAATTCAGATCGTGTTCCGTTTACAAGAAAGCTGTGACACGGCATTGTTATGCAAAGCGGATCTGTGCGGCAGCGAGGCAGACGCACGAGCTCGTCACGTCCAACGCATCACATCTGCAGCTGCAGCAGCAGACCGCGGGGCTCATTGCCAGGGACGGACCGAGAATTCGTGGGGCTGTGGGCTAACAATACTTTGGGGCTACTGAACTTTAATCGAAGTGGTTGCGATTATGCAGTATGCCTTCCCTCTCTTCGACAATAAAGTATCGATCAAAGAAGAGGCGTTTAGCTCCTTAGATTTGTCCTTATAAGATCTAAATAATGTTTATCTATTGATACAGTTAGCGACAATAAGAGCTGCTCAATTGTACAAAACAGTTCTGTTTTATTTGGGTATGCTGGTTTTCTCTGGTCCACACCCTGGCTCCCACCAGAGACTCCGGCCACTTTAAGCACGCACTTGCAAACAGCGAGCAATGGGTAGGTTGTCGTCCGACCGTCTGTTAAGGATTAAGCCTGGGTCGGTGGCGTATTGTGCTAAATGCGTGCCTCAAAGAGACGTGAGCAAAATTGACATGGTTAGTAAAAGCCGATACCTCTCAGGACTGCGGAATGCTCGAAAGAGTTGACATGCACCTCACAAAGGGCTACTAAAGGAACACTGCTGGTTTTAGTCAGTAAAAGTCTGACACGCCGTCTCACTCCACCCAGAGCAGAAGAATTTACTTTAAGTTAGTTTACTATAAGTTTGTATGCCGCCGAAATCGAAAATCTTAGCATTTGATTTTATAGATGGCCCAGTGACAATAATAACAATTTCCTACCGACACTGCCAACGCTGTGGGGGCCCTCTAACATTAAAAGCCCTGGGCTGCAGACCAATAATTCTTTATATAGATCCGCTCCTGCTCATTGCGATGTTGCAAAACTTGGCTAGCTTGCTGATCATCTTGCCTCGTGTATTTTCATAAGCTCTTAAACCTACTTTACGAATTCTTCAATCATGCTAAAGACTTCTGATCTTGATATTTAATGACCTTGGAAATCCTAAGTTATCCTCCCGGAAGACTAAATTTTTGTAGTGTTAGCAATTTACATCCTCAACTTTCTTTACCCATCAATTGTGTTAAGTTAAGAGAATTTCCAATCATTGTTATGCTGGTTACGTCTCCATTAAATCTTTCTAATTAACGAACAAAAAACAATTATCACGTGGATGGGTAATACGAGTGGAATAGCAAATACGTGTAATAACAGAGTCAGCGGAAACAGGGACGCAAGTTAACAATTAGTGGAGATCATTCACCTGCGGCTGCGCACATGTTGAGATGAAAACAGAAAGTAATACGAGCCAAATTCGTGCACCGGACTAAGACAATGGGCAATTTATTCGATTTCACTCTTTCCGTAAATTTCATATTTGTGAGTTGACTTGCGCGGTGTGGACTCGTAGCCGGTGCGTTTGAGAGAGCGTGCTTAAATTATGACGGTTGAGTTCTAACCACTATTGGTGCCTATTATTATTGTATACGCTTTGAGTACAGCCACGGTAATATACGAAGCCGTCGCCGGCCGGCTTGTGATTAAAAAGTTACTTATGATTTTTAGGTAATATCCTTTTTGCTGGTAGTATGTCATTACAATTAAATGTAAAGAGGTTTTGAGTCTTATTGGAAATCAAGTTCATTTGTGATTATGTCACCTGAAAATTGCAGATTCTAATTAATATTTATTATGTTATAATTTTTCGATACAGTATGCAGAAATCGTTTTGTACACAACAAATCACATCCAAATTCATTCGTTTTCAACTTAACCCTGTGAACAGAAGAAAATGTTTACAATATCACGCGATATTTTATAATATTACGGCATTTGCAATGTTTCGGTGAAACACGTAACATTTTAAATACACATCCTGAAACTAGTATAAGTATTCAAAATCAAATACGTACTAAATCAATTTCAACTATTTTTAAAGTGATTAGATATTTTTTTAACCTATTATACATTTTTGATTATTTTTGGATAAAAAATTAAATAGATAACTATTTCGATAAATTCTTGATAAATCTTGATTGCGTTACTCGAGTAATTGTGTATGCGTGTGTAGATAATACCGATCTTCTCCCGCTCCGCCAAGAGCGAGAGAAGTCATTGGATGATTTTCCACGCCAAAAAAAATACCAATGTACTATCAGGTGCGACAATTTCCATATTAAAAATTTACCTGCAATTACTAACTAATCTATACTTATAATAAATCTGTAGAAGTGAAAATTCTGTACATTGAAAATATCAAAAAAATAAATGGGGTGTTAGTAGACCGACACCGAACCCAAAAATATGATTAATTTTTTTTTGTCAGTCTGTCTGTTTGTACAGGCATCACGCAAAAACTACCGGTTCGATTACGATGAAACTTGGTATAATTATTCTTTAATATCCTGGGCACCATACTGGGTACTTTTTATCCCGGAAAAACACAAACAATCAAAAACAAACTTAATTTTGCGGTTCGATCCCTAGACCCGATTACTGTACCAACCCCAAATAATTAGTTTGTCGTAAGTTACGTCACTCGCAGTGGAGTTCACTAAGGGTCGCTGCACACGGCTAAGATACTATAATATTTTATCTTAAGATACAATATCGCTTGCCATGCAATTCAATGGACTATCATATACGACGAAGATAATAAATAATATTTCATATTTTCGTATCTTAAGATGACTTTGTATGGCGAGCGATATTGTATCAATATATATTACAAAACAGCCCCCGCCGCGTCTGTCTGTCTGTCTGTTCGCGATAAACTCAAAAATTACTGCACCGATTTTCAAGCGGTTTTCACCACTCGATAGAGTGATTCTCAAGGAAGGTTTTAGTATATAATTTGTTAAGTTTTTGTATTTATTTATGTGTAAAAATAAAATTAAGCCGAAAGGGGAACTGTGCTACCCCGAATTTAACGCGAGCGAAGCCGCGGGCAAAAGCTAGTAAACAATAAAATAATAATTATTATTTAATTTAACTCTTAAAAAACACTACCTAAGGGCATTAAAGTAAAATTTCAGGGCCTGAATTATGATTGTAACTTAATTTTCTAATTGGGGTTTATAAAGGTTAGTCCAGGTCCAGTGGTTAGCTTCTTGAGGGTCAAACCTAACATACCAACGAGTACTGATGACCAACAGTTATTATTATTTATTTACAACTAGCTTTTACGCGTGGCTTCACCTGCGTACATAAAATTTAACCTATGCCACTCAGAAATAAAGTAGCTTTCTATCGTGAAAATATTTTAGCAATCGGATCGGTACTTTCAGAGTTTAGCTCCTGCAAACAAAAAAGCCTAAAACAAAAAAAAAAAAAACTAGGCAAGTGCGAGTCGAACTTGCGCGCTGAGGGTTCCATGCAAACTACAATTTCTGAATGGAGCCACGAAGATTTTTCCGTGTTGCATTTTTATTTTTTGTTATATTGGTAACAACAAATTTACAGTTTCAGATGTATTCCTTTACCTGTGCTATAAGACCTTGCTTTATGTCAAATTTTAGGGTTCTGGGTCAACGGTAAGCCTACCCTTATAAGTTTCGATCTTTGAGAGTATCAAAATATACGTTTTTTTTGCGACATTAACGGCCGTATCTTTTTAATTCGTTAACTTAGAAGTTTGATTTTTTCACAGCTTGAAAAGACGGCAGACCTGAGTATATGCTCCACGCGTTCTCGAGATAAAGGGTCTAGGCAGACAGACGGACGGATAACAAAGTGAACTTTTATGGATTCCGTTTTTCCCTTTGAGGCACGGAACCCTAAAAAGAAACTTTACCTCTTTATAATACACTTGCGTGCAAAAAAATCGGCACACTCCTAACGTTTTGGTTTAAAACGCAATACATAGATGAAAAACTAAAATTAATTAAATAAAGTTTTTGATATTCTATATTATCTACTCTATCTATACTAATATAATAAAGAGGTAAAGTTTTTATGATTTATGTTTGTAGGAGGTAATCTCTGAAAGTACTGGTCCAATTGCTATGTATGCGGGCGAAGCCGCGGGCAAAAGCTAGTTTATAATATAATAAAGAAGGAAAGTTTCATTGCACTTCTTTTAAAAGTCATAATAAAGTTTTTTAATTGATTTTACAGACTTATTATTAAAGCATGAGCAAATTGAAACCACAGTTAGCAAAGTCTTTGTTTCACCTAAACTTTATTGAGATGTCGATTACGCGAAGACATTGATACCATGAAGCGTTCATCGCGCTCTGATGGTCCCCGATTTCTGCCTAAACCCGATCGTTTATTGAAACTTCCGGTCTCCAACAAACCTTTGGCACGGTAATAATATCATACAGTATTCCAACTTTATACAAAAGGACGAAACGCGAGCTATACCTACGCGCCTCGGTTGTAGCATGCGTTCGGCATGTAGACAGTCGCGGCCGTCGCAACTGTGCCGCAGCTACGAACGGACACGACGGTTTTTTTTAACAATAATCGCGCGTTTATTGTTAGTTTGTATAATTCAAAGTAAAGACGTGTTATTTTATTATTAATAATAGTGGTTTATTGAACTATGTGTATGAATAATACTAGAAAAAGCATTTTATTTAAATCTACCAATCAAAAAACTACACGCATTTTTATTGAACACTTCCTATTCAATCCACAAAGTATTTTTTTTATATAAAAAAGTAAGTACATATATTTACAATCACAAAAATAAATGGAAACAAACTAGGCAAATGTAATTAGATTGCTGGAGGCGGGCAGCCCTATCGCATGTTTACGTACCGCGCGGCTGTAGGCATTTATTTCAAAGATACGGCCGAGTTACAATACTGTATGATACTATTACCGTGCCTTTGGCACACTCGTCTCACTACAGATTGACTTAAATGAAGACGTTAAGCTTGTCTGAATTATTACTCCTACTTGAACGACCTCACTGTTTAACTTGTATCTATTTTTAGATTAAGTAAACACACTTAAAATCATGTTAGATAATCAAGAAAGTAACGAAGTTAGGTAAATTCCAAATAAGGAAAGATTTGATTCAATTTGAATACGGAGAAAAATCAGAATCATAGTGTTTTAAAAAGTGCAAAATGAGGCTGTTCGACGATTTGAGTCTACAATTAGAACAATTTATATAATTTATTCTCACATACTCTTCATTTTAGTAAATGTACCATACATTAAATGAAGATGAAGAAATGAATGAAGACTATGTGAGAAAACAGTTTATAAACCTATCTACACTAATATAATAAAGAGGTAATATTTTTTCTTTATAAGAGATACTCTCTGAACGTACTGGTCCTATTGCGAAATTGTTTTCACTGATAGTAATATTTCAATGGCGGTCTTATCGCTGCCAGCAATATCTTCCAGACAACCTTGGGATGGAATATAAGAACTTAAACTAAAAAATGGCGTAGTCTGCGGTGTGATTCATTTTGTTGGTTAATTTTGCTTGCAGTAAAGCAAAATCAACCAACAAAATGAATTAAGGGAAATAAAATAATGTACATATATAAATATATACAGTATATTATATATTATGTGTTGCACAATTAAATGGAAGCGAAAAAGAAAAGAAGAGAAAAATTAGGTAGAACCAGGTAATCTTCTTTGACGAGGTTTTTAAAAGAACCTAGTGACTGGGCTTGCCAACTGAGATCAGCAAAGCATTCCATAATCGCACCGCCTGGACCGTAAACGATTTGTCGCAGGATTTGGTAGAATGCGAGGGCATCGAAAGTTTCAAGTTCTCCGATGATCTTAAATGTCTAGTATGTGTGTCATGAAGGAATGAAGATGGTTGTGGGAACAAAAAGGACACTGTAAAGTAACGATAAGATATGGGTATTCCGGCGAAGTCGGATCGGCAGCCACTTGAGCTTAGTACGGAATTCAGAGACATGGTCATACTTGCGTAAACCAAATATGAGCTTATACAAAAGTTTTGGAGTCGCTCAAGCTTATCTAGTTGCAATTCAGTTAGATCTAAATAACTGACATCGGCATAATCAAGGATTGGGAGAAGGAGGGACTGGGCAAGCGCAGTTTTGGTAGCAGTTGGATGAAAATTGCGCAGCCTTCACAAAGACCCCGCAGACGCAAACAACTTACGGCTTACTTCCTGCAATTGAGGACCCCACGTAAAGTCTTTGTCGATAAAAATATCAAGATCTTTCACTGAATCACTGTCTGAAATAGTTGAGTTATCAAAAACTATCGGTGGTAGCTGAGTCCAGTTGATTTTTGAGCGCAACCTAGGGCTGCCGACAACAATGACTTTTTTTTTTTTTTTTTCTCGACGGGGAAAATCATCTTTGACGAAACCCGCTCTTGGGTGGAGCGGGAGACAGTGTCAGACTCTTACTGACTAAAAACCCCGCGCCGTTCCTTCTAGCCTTCATACCGGGGCACGAGCTCCCTTTCGGACAACCCTGTCCCCAGTAGGCTTCGACCCAGCTGGGCCCCTCCTGCTGCTGACAACTCCTTGAGGCGCGCGGGAACAGTGCGCGCCGTCGACGTCTTAGACTCGGTCCATTACCGGACGATCGGACAGCGAGCTACCCATAGCTCGCCGTCCGCGAGCCTGCGTCTACGGTGGCCGGAAATCGGGATCGGAATCCCGGCGACGGCGGCGAGGGCGCCGTTGCCTGATGCGGTCGGCCTCCTCCTTTGCAAGCATTACTGCTTCGCAGAAGGAGGCGACCGCCTGCCATTCCTCCTCGCTCCGGACCATGGCCTCGACCAGGGCCCGGCGTGAGAGGTCTCCGCCGCCGATCGCCCCCACGAGAGCACGGCGATGCTCCGCCCAGGCAGGGCACACCTCGACGGTGTGCTCCACCGTGTCCTCCGGGCGTTGCGCACAGTGGCGACACCCGGGCGTCTCTTCCGCCTGAATCCGATGCAGGAACCTCCCGAACTTGCCATGTCCAGTGAGGACCTGCGTCATGCGGAAGGTCTTTCCAGCCACGCCTCAAAGAGGGGACTTACCGCCATAATCGTGGCGTGGCCAGCACTGGGTTGCGATAGCCGTTGACGCCATTTCACCATGAGATCTCGCCGGAGCTCTGTCCGCCATGCCTTGACATGTTGCGGCAGTGGACTTTCACCCCGGCGTTGCATCTCCACGCGCATGTCGTGCATGTGTGCAAGGACTGTTGCCTCCAGATCCCACGGTGGTAGGCCAGCCAGAAGGCTCGCCGCTTCGCGGGAGATCGAGCGGTAACCCCGCACCATCCGTATTGCCATGACCCTCTGGCAAGCGTTCAGTATGGACGCCGGTCGCTTTGCCAGCGACGGCGCCCACACCGGCGCCCCGTAGAGGGCCATGGACCGAACGATCCCCGCGTAGAGCCTCCGGCAGATAACAATGACCTGGCTCTTCGTAGGATTGACCTATAAAACATGAGCCACACTCCTTTCGGCATTACGAGCGAAACCTTTATTGATCATTTGAATCGGTTCATATAGTTTATCTACGGGAATCTTCATTAGTTTGAATATATGTATATCAATAAATGTATTTGAATTATTATAGTGTGGTGGTAGTGTTTACGGCACTCGCCTCTCAAGCATGAGTTTGCGGGTTTGAAACAATGTGTATTTTTCAGTTGGTATATACTTTTCTAAGTTTATCTAGGAAATAACTGATTAACTGATATCCCATGCTTCGGAAAGCACGTAAAGTCGTCATTCGTAGATCTTTGACCGTCATTACAGGTAGTCAAACGCCAGAAAGTCTGATCATCAGTCTATCCAAAAAGTATCGTGTTGCCCAGTAACTGGGTCGTGGAGATCTGACAGGCAGGTGCTTCATGTAAAAATCAGGTATTAAGCAGCATAAGGTTAGACTGGAACCTGACCCCAAGCTATTTGGGAACAAGCTTTTAATGAAAATTATTTTTTCTTAGCAAGCTTTTATAGCTATATAATTAATACCGTCAAAACAAATCATACGAGCCCAAACTAGATGGAATTGTGTCGTTTAACTTCCAAGTTTTAATAGCCACCTTCCGGTTCCATCATCAGATCAGCTCCTTGTCATAATAATTTTGCATTGTCATCTGATTTACACATGCATCCAAATTTCAGCTCAATCGGTAACCGTTAAGTAGGTCAAATTAAATTTACAAGATTTGATTACAGACAAACACCGGGACAGGTGAAACTAAATAAAAGCTTGTAAATAGGCTAGGCTGACGATTTATTTGAATGATTGTAATAAAATATCAAAAACGGTGCTCCGCGCAATATTTATAATGGGTTCGGTTGTTATTTGCATAGTATTTATATGTCGAAGCGTTGACGCATATCAGTCGGTCTGCATCAGCGCCACCTATCTTTCACTGGAGGAACTATGTAGTTGGATTGAACAGCTTACGTTTGGGAACGTCAAGTATTAACTTGGGGATGGTTAGCGTGGAGTAATAGCAACACTGAGCGAATAGTCGAGTCAAATGTCGATCCGGAGGTATAATCGATTATTCGACATTGACAGGTACTGACGTTGACCGGTAAATTGGCTAACCGGCAATAGGGCCACGTGTCGGGTGTCCGTGGATTTGGAGGACACTTTGAATCGTTCCGTCGGCCCGAGCAGACGTTGGTTACTCCATGCTAAACTTCTCGCGTTCCTGAATTCTTAATCAAGCCATATCTCAGGCATCCTTGATTATTTTGTACTGAGTGTGTGTTACGAGTAATTAAAAGTGTTATCGAAGGTTTTTGTGAGTGTTATTTCCGATGTCGCGACCCACTGATATCGACCCTCCGTTATATATAATAATAAAGAATAAAAAAGTTCGTCCAGAACGTGAAAATCTGTAAATGTACACTACAAACTAATATATTTTGGTTTGTTTTACAGATATTGTTATAAAATAACAAAATAGTTACTGGCTACGGTACATTATTGTAATAGCAATTTTTACTAACAATTTTTGTTTGTTGATACTTTCAATATAAAATAAATTTTCGTGTGATATTAAAGTTTCATTTTCAAACTAATTTTCTTAAAAACGTTACTAAATTTTGAATTATCTTGCGTTGAAGTCTTTTGTTCGGCGTTTTGATTAAGATTTTATTTTAACGTTTATCCGCTTTCTGTAAGAATCTAAATTGATATTTCACGGCTAATGGTTTGTGTTGCGTATCAAAATGTCATTTTTGTAATAGCTCACATATATATACTTTCGAAAGATTGTATAGAAATTGATAAAAATAAACGTAAAGTGTGAATGAAGGCCGAAAGTTTGTTTGATTGCTTCGCATGTACTGGGTTGGTTTGACACCGATAGTGTAATTGTTTGAGTTTGTGTAGATGAGCTTTAGACGAGTTTTCTGAATGGCACCATAAATATTAAATAATTATTGCCCTTTAAATTACCCATATTGCCTTATATTTGGTCGTCACTCGTTACTTTTTCAGATGGCCGTATATGTTATGTGGTCGAGTAAAACGACTCTATAAAACCTTTAAAACTATAAGTTCATGAGTCGGTCAAGCCTTCGTAATTTCGGTGTACCTTATCATATCTCTCCAATTCACCCAGAGTTGACCTACTTTGAGAAAATTCAGAATTTTTCTTAATATTGACTGACTTAAGATATAGAGACAAATTCATAATTTTGCGAGTGTCACAAATTATATATTAGTACAATACATAACAGTAATTTTATTATAATTCCTGTTATGTATTGTACTAATACATAACAGTAATAACTAATACATAACCACATGACTGAAAAAGAAAAAAAGTCGACAAACTGTATTCAATGAGCATTAAACATTGAACACGTCTTTGAAAATCACCTCTAAGTTTCTGAAATAATTTAAGTTTCTAATTTTTCTAGAACAAAATAGTTCTTCAATATGAAAAATTAGATTTAAAGTTGGTTAGGTTAGTTTAGTGTATTTGAGGGCTCTGTACCTCAAAAGAAAAAAACGGTTCCCTTATAGGATTGCTTTGTTGTTGTGACTGTTCCTATATGACCCTAGGCTGATAAAATTTTCATTTTTCCTGATTTTCCTACATAAAGGTATGAAAGTCGGCTCCCCCTTAAGGAGAGAGGACGAGCCCCACCTTCCGCTCGCCCTTGTGGCCTTTCAGCCTATTGACTTGGATAGGCCCCCACCGAAAGTAATGGATTCCCAAGAAATATGTCACCTTCTCCCGACTTAGAAAGCTAGGGGATTAGGTGGGGAATTGAGAAAAACAAAGTTAAAATCAAATAGGGATGGGAATCCATTGATAAGGAAGGATAATCTACTTTTCTTTTGAGTTATGAATATTACGGGACTGAGAGGGCTGCAAAAGGGTATATAACACGTGACGCTTGTATATGCAAATTAGATTATTTAGAAATTACTTCAATGCGTTTTGCTCGTGCGTGTCCTGACCAATCCTACGGCAAAGGGTTGTGAGGCCTCTGCTATTGGATAAGACACACTTCCTTTAACAATTGACTCCTTATAACGGCCTACTCACGCATCACTCAGACAATACAAAACTTAAACAAGCGCGACGCATCGTCAGTCGGTCGCAGAACTATTTACAGCTGCCTTGCCAGACGCCGAAGTGGTTCATATTCGTCACTTCTCACTTCCTTACTCTACCCACAGGTGAGGACATCATAACCTATGCCTCCGAGCTACGTCTAGCTGCGAAGTATTCCAGAGATGAGTCCAAATTACGTGTCTCGCTAAATATTATTTTTTGTATCAGTAAGTGGCCTACGGGGGCCGGGTGTGTTTTAGCGAGATACGTTCCCTAGCGTTCCTTAGAACGACTATCAATGCAGTTTAGGGTACTTGGTGAAGCCTACCCCCACTCCCTGGAAGAGTGCGCATAACAAGAGCAATGTAAATCAGTCTACTGTCAGTCAGTCCTTAGGGGGAGGTAGCCATCGCTAACGTTTGGTGGTTCGTGATCTCAGTATAGCCCAAACTGGCCATAACCTGTAGCGAATATTTATTCGGTTCAACCTTCAATTGGCAGTGCTTCAATCATGATTGAGCCAAGTATGGCGGGAAATGTAAGGTAGTGTTAAGCTCACTCCAAAGGAAGGCCTTCTCCGAGTCCCTAACACCAACCGCAAGCTCAGGTCACCTTGTCATAGGAAGGAATAAGGAAGGATAAAACAGACAACACTCACCCATCCAGTCTTTAACACAGTCACTGAGATTCACTCGCGTACTTACACACTACTTACTAGATCACAATCAACGCCCATCCATTCGTACTCTGACTCCCACACTCTGTAATATAAATATTAGCTAAGCCTAAACTCGACTCAGTCAATCTATATCTAATACCGTATCACGATACTGGCACTCCTAAGAATTACAACGGGATCGCTCTAAGATAATAAGCTAAATCCTGCTGGACGTGTGTCCTCTACCGGGCCCTAAAGCTAAGTTAGATCCTAGACGTGTGTCTTCTACGCGGCCCTGACGCTCAGTCTCACTAGACGTGTGTCTTCTACGCGGCCCTAACGCTAAGTCTCACTAGACGTGTGTCTTCTACGCGGCCCTAACGCTAAGTCTCACTAGACGTGTGTCTTCTACGCGGCCCTAACGCTAAGTCTCACTAGACGTGTGTCTTCTACGCGGCCCTAACGCTAAGTCTCACTAGACGTGTGTCTTCTACGCGGCCCTAACGCTAAGTCTCACTAGACGTGTGTCTTCTACGCGGCCCTAACGCTAAGTCTCACTAGACGTGTGTCTTCTACGCGGCCCTAACGCTAAGTCCTATTCTCCCGAAGTGCTGAGCCAACCGCCGCGTCCCTTCCCCTCAGTATCGTTTGTTCATTCCCACGGCTTGCTAACTAGTTTTTATTGCTTGGTTTTTTGTACAGTCTCCTAATTGTTTCTAAAGAGGTTTGGGTCGCCATTCTTACGACTTATCTGGCTTGCACATGTAAGAGCTCTTTTGGTCCTTTCTTTACAATTGTGCTAAAATATTTCTTCCAAGTGTTTTTTTGTAATTGTTCCTTTAACATTAAAAAGGCAATTTATGCCCCTTCGTCCGGCGCCACGTGTTTAAAGTGAAATGGTTTATAAAGTCAAATATAATATTTTGTTATTAATTTGGAGTAAGTGACAGACAGTCACATTGTCCGTCTGTCTGTCTGTGTATCAAGACCTTTTACCTCTGGAACGCAAGGAGGTAACGAGTTGAAATTAAGACTCAAGTCTGCGGTCCCTTGAAGCTGAGAAAAATTCAAACTTCTAAGTTAATGAAAAAAATTGTACATCATAGAAACTGATGACTTTTATTTTTCGGTAAATCATTTAGTTTTTCTGTCTAGGGTGGAGTGAGGGGGCGTGTCAAACTTTTACTGACTAAAACCCACTCTTATGTTCCTTCTTTGCCTTCGTTCCAGGACCTCGGGTTTTTTTTGGTGGTTAAAAATCATTCAGATGACATCTCCCACCCTTAGGCGTAGCGGGAGATAGTGTCAGACTCCTTCTAACTAACATCCCACCCTGTTCCTTCTTGCCTTTCATACCGGGGCTGAGCCTCCCTTTCGGAAACAGCAGGCTTCGACCCAGCTTACGGGTCCCTACGGTTGCTGAGAACTCTTTGAGGCGCGCCATCGACGACCTAGGCTCAGTCCGGACAGTTACCGGACGGTCGGTCAGCGAGCTACCCATTGCTCGCCGTCTGCAAGCCCGAGGATCTCGGGGTACTCTTTTGCAAACCTATGGCCCCAGTAGGTTTCGACCCTATTATACTGGGCCCCTACGACATTGCTGACATCTCCTTGAGGCGCAAGCTTTTGCTCACCGTCCGAAATAAATTTATAGACTAGTGAATTAAGTTCTTACAGGTAATCACAACATGTGTTACTTTATTGTTAGCTGAGGCCTACTTGCAACTAAGCTACTCACCAAACGTAGTTGTTACTGATTACTATATTATCATGCAAATCTATGATACTAGATTATCAAGCAAATCTAAAGCTATAATGATTTAGTGTATTGCAGTACAACCTGTGACATATGTCTGTTCTAAGCTGTGCCACAACACGCGATCCTCCACTTTACACATCCATCTTGTTCTTACCTTTATAGAACATTATGGGCGTCCTTTTAGAGATACATTTATATACAACCGCTCTTGCGTGATTACACATCTTTCTCTAGATATTTTGGTAACACAGCTATTTTGTGGATATTTTCTATACAAATCAAAACACGTATAAAACTAATCTAGTAAATACCTTTGAAAATCTGCTATTTTACGTGAACTTTGGCCCTCCATAATGACATATTATAAAAAATTAAATAAGTACATCAGTAAGAAGCCTTGTACATTTAATTGAAATTCTAAAAGACGATAATTTTTTACGTCACGACCACTTATATACTGGAATAAGTTTTGTGAAATATTCGAGTAAATCACGGAATTACCGAATGCCAACAATGTTTTCATGCGTTATCTTTTTTATTGCATATCCTCATCGTCATCAAATACGTCTATCCTATTGGGTAATAATTCTTCGATATGGACTTCCTGTTAATTGAATTTTAGGTCTTATTCTTCCCGAGCTAAGATATGACTCTTCATAGCGCGCTGAGCGACTATGTATTGGTTGGTCAACTGGACAACGAGGTGGCATTTGGAAAATCCGAATATTCCGTCTGATTTATATCGGGGTCAAAAATGTTACTAACAAGCTGAATGTGTTTTTTTTAGGTAAAAAAATCATCCAATGATATCCCCCGCTCTTGGGCGGAGCGGGAGATAGTGTCAGACTTTTACTTCTTCTTCTTTTCGTGTCGATGCTCTCAAACTATACTTTTTCTGACCAATATTTAGCAACCTGTACGGCTCTATTGTTGGCATCGTATAGATCCTGCAAACTGCAGGTGGTAATGCAGGGTGGGCAGCGTAGCAGGAGGCGCGTGTCCTGTGGAGAGGCTCCACACTGGCACTGTGCTAGAGATGGGTCGAGAAAGCCCCATTTGGCCAGATTGCTTTTACAGCGGCCAACCTGGGTTCGCAAGCGGTTTAGAGATTTCCAAATTGGCCACTTTTACTGACAAAAACCCACTCCTGTTCCTTATTTGCCATTGTTCCAGGGCTCTGGGGATCTCTTTAGCATCACCCATGGGCCCACGAGCTGGATGATTGGCTTTGATATACATAGATACTCCTTCAATACTTCGATTTTAGTATATTTTTTAAATTCTTTTAAGAAATGAAACCGTGAATTGATAATCATGATGTTATACATCCTCTTCGGATATCATAATGAAACTAATAACATCCTCGTGGACCAAATTGGGGCCTTACAAAAACAGAATTATTTCATAACAAAGGCGCAGTCATCATCAGTCACACCCGCAATGACATCAATGGCGTCATCAAAGGATTTCAAAACCAAATGGACGTCAGATCGCTCTGATCCGGGATAGTGGTGTCTGCGCAGGCGCGGAACTTTCACGCGTATAAAACGGCAGGGAGTGCGGCCGCGCCGACCAGTGTGAGTAGTCGAGCCCGGACAGAGCGCGCGCGCAACACTCGCGCGCGAAAACGAAAGTGAAGTACCACCCCAGACTGTGACAGTGATTGTGGACTCTGGAACAGTGATCGGTAGCTGCCTGTGTTATCCTGAAACTGTTTCTTCGATCTAGAACCTCATTTAGCGCTCGCCTGAAAAGGTACAGGATCTTGTGGTGGTTGGTTTCGGAAAGGGTGAAATGTGATTGAAAATTGTGTGGAAGTGATATCATTAAAACTGTCAAATGTTACATGTGGTGGATAACAAATTTTGGAATTACTTACTGAAGTGATTTTACGTTTTATTTTTAAAAAGTACCTATAATATTGCATCTTGACTTGCAAAATGCAGTGAATTGTACGAACAAATTATAAATACCATCACTTGCATATCAATCTTCTCTTGATGATTATTCATTAATTTTGTTTTTAACCGACTTTTAAAAAAGGAGGAGTTTCTCAATTCGGATGTTTGTGTTTTTGTTAATGTTTGTTCGCACATAACTGCATCGCTTGCCAACCGATTTGAAAAAAAAAAAACTGTTTTTGTTGGAAAGAGTACACTTCCCAAATGGTCCCATTGTCACCAAATTGAGATCTGATGATGGGATCTTGGCGAAATCGAGGGAACTCCTCAAATTCAATTCAAGTTTTTAGTGATGTCGGTTATTTTTTTATATATATATTTTTTTTTTTTTTATAAAATAACTGTTAACTATAAATACAGTCTTAAAATATTTTACATGAAAAATTCAATGGATTTTTTAAAGAAATACAGCTGAACAGATTTAGTACCTGGCTTGGCTTGCTACGCCGTAACGCCCGCAGCTCGCTGCTACGCCGTAGTACTGTGGAAACGCTGCAATACTCTAAATTATGCGAGGTTTTGTTATCGCTCAACAATAATATTCAGTTGTAGAAAGTTGCATAATTTCACTTTCACTAGCACTCGTCGAAATAATCTCTTCGCATATCGCGAATATTTGAACACACTTAATTTGCATGTGTTGTGTTCAACGATTTTTCTGTACGCAGCTGACGTTTTTTAAAGTATTTTCAATGTTCGCAGCAATTTACTCTTTATTTTTGAAGCACTAAGAGCTATCCGGTTCGGCGACATGTGGTGAAGCCGGCTTGTGGAAAGTAGGCCACGCGTCACACAGCTCGCATTTTATACTTGTCATGCCCGCGGGGTTCCTCATTTACGTTAACACTAATATCTAAGTTAACATGCAGGTTTATACGTTTCTATTGAACTTCAATTGCGATGTGAGTAAAACTGTTTTCTGTTAATTCGTACCTCATTTACCTACGTGTTGTTAATGTTGTGTGTAGGCTGTAACCGCTTCCAACATCGTTCCCTAATTGCTATGAAACCAAGACACTATCCAATAATAAAAGCTCTCAGGAAATTTAATATTAATTAGAAATGTCTTGTTTGAACACATTAAGATTGTATCTGTTTACTCCTAATTAAAATGTTTATAATACCAACGTTTAGGTGTAAATAATATAAAATTTAGACCATAAAGTTAGAAGAACGAGTCCTGACGATTCGAGAAAGATGTTATCTCGATGAAAACATTTTAATTTCGTGGTTACATTAGGCACGGTCACACGGATATGACACAAGCTAATGGTTACATTCTCTAGATTTCTTTTTCACGTTGAAGTAGTTAAAATTATCTAGTGGAGCTCTGTTTATGGACGTTGGAGTATTCTTGGTCATTAAGTCAAACAGCGCATTACGCTTATCTGTAGTACAGCGGATGCGACGTGGGGCTTCACGGTTATTATTGCTGTTCAGACGTTGCGAAATTCGTCCACACACAGTAGGACATCCCATTCCATTGTTTGAATGCATCAAGATTTTGTAAGTGAGTGGTTTGCGTCACGGTACCTTGCCATCTCCTGGGATTGTTGAGTGCTGTATTGTGAAACGCATATGTCGCAAACGCAGCCATTAGAGTTAGCCACAGGTTGTCTGTCTAATATTTTTCTGAACTGAAAAATTTGTCTTCTCGTTTACAGGTGACATTTACTTATTTGCAATTTAATAGCGCGATGCTAATAACAACTGTTGTAGGTAATTCATGCAATCATCATCTTCCTGCCCTTGTACCATATTACGTAGGGTCACCACAAAACGATTTTTTTTTTATATTTGGCCTATCTCTCCCTGTTTATCCACATTTATGTATATTCATAACTTTTGTTGTAACATGCGTTTCATCCCTCCTCTTCACTTCACCGTACCAATATAAACGGTTCCCATTCAACTTTTCAGTCACTGGCGCCACTTTTAAACTTCCTCTAATGTATTTATTTTCATTTTATCCATTCGCATCATTCTACACATCCAATTAATGAAAACCTATAGCTATTGATTTTCACAAAACTAACGTTTTTTTTTAAGATTTCATTAGTTTTGTCTTAAATATCTCTTCGTATTTTCCAAGTGACATACCTCACACGGTATGTGAGAGTAGCTACCTCAACATACCTAGATGGCGCATGAATGGACATCATTATTGTCCATTCATGCGCCAGATTGTCGCCGTCCGCGTAAAACTAATGAATGAAGCTTTTTATAAGTGTGCTAAAAATAGTCATTTTGTGCAACATGTCGCGTCATGTTGCGCAACAACCATAACTTTTGTATTATGCTTAATGTCGTATAATTTATTCGTATTTTATTTTCACATTAGAAATTTCGTCGTTTAGGGAAATAACTTGTAGTTATATATTTTCAATTAATTATTTCATATTTAGTTATCTGGTACTTTCACTTTTGCAATAGTTTTCACGTTAAAGAGATAAAGTCCGAATGCAACGGAAACATCGCAGTGAAAGTGCTAATGAGCATGTCCAGTTTTAATTTCCGTCAAGAGAACTTAATTTAAAAAAATATGGACTGAGAATGAGGAGGAAGGGGTGCACCGATGCGGAGTGCACTTGTAAACACTATATACCTATATTAAAAGCAAATTAAATACAAAGTTGAATACTTGTCGAGTTTTCATTTAAAAGCTTAACTTTCTTCCCTTTACTTTAAAAAGGAAAGGACATTATTCCAAAATTATAGATAGATAGATAAATTCTTTATTGTACACCAAAAATACAAAAATTACATAAGGAACTTAAAATTAATAGGGTGTCACAATAGGCGGTCTTATCGCTAAAAGCGATTTTTTACAGACAACCTTTGGATTTGGATTAATATTATTTTAATTACTAACAGTATCGACTATGCCAAACCAAGCCTGGAAGTTGGCCACCCCAAGGTATCCGTGACTCATTAACTTTTAAAAAGGGCGATCATAATCATCAATTTAACGATCAATATTTTTTTAAAGGTTCCATTAAAATACTTCTCAAACACTATAAGTATTTTTTCTTTATGCTAATAATAATCTTATCAAAGTCCCAATAGATCAGCGGCCATGACTCTAAGCCATCGTCTGTTGCTGCTTAAACTTTTATAACCGTTTTCAAGTCTTCCTTAAACAAAGGTTTTGATAACTTACTGCGTCAGATAAGTAGTTACACTGTAATAGATGTCAATAGTTTTGTTTAATATTGCGATATGCGTATCTTGCAAATAGTGTGTAGGCATCGCGTGCAAAACGCGTCCGTCGGCGCGGGCGCAGCGTACGCGGTGCGAAAGCGAGTCAGTGTGTCAGCTCCGAGGCCCTCCTCGCTCCTCTCGGCACTCAGTAGCACCTGATCAATGTTTAAATAGTACCCTTAATAATAACTGCTGCGTAATTCTGGCATGCTGCCCGCCTTTTCTAGCCATTGTTTAAAGTTGATTGGAGCGCACATGTCTTGGAACACGTCATAATCGACAAGCCTTTTTATTGTGATTAAAATGAGGAGTATATTATTATAAGTTACTAGTATTATTGACTGGCCTGTTGGTCTAGTGGTTAGTGGCCCTGACTGCTATGCCGCAGTTAGTTTCCAACCCAGGACAAGTGATTGTGTGATGAGCATGATCATTTGGTCTGTGTCTGGGTGTAATTTGTCTATATATGTATGTATTTAGAAATATATAAGTATGTTTATCAGTTGTCTAGTACTCATAACACAAACTCTACTTAGCTTGGGACTAGACGGCGTTGTTTGATAGTTATGGAATATTATTATTATTATACAAAGCTATATTCAAAACTAAAAACTAAAGGAATTAAAGCTAGTAAGATTTAGAACAAGACTTAGTTAAACGATTGAGGGAAATTAACGTGTAGGCCAAGTAACTAGATCATTGACGAAGTATAGAAGACTGAGCAAAGTGAGTGTGTATCTGTATAGGATCGGAAGCAGGTTGGTTAGCGCAAGGCCGGTTCCGCCGCCATCGCCTTGTCACCCATAAACTGCTTGTAATTGCGCTTACGCATGGATTGGGAACGGTGAAAAATATTGCACTAAGTGTACCGGATTTTTATCCTGCTCAGCCGTGTTTAAGAACTTATTATTATTTATAAGAAAGTGAATATAGATTGCTACCTAAAAAACTTGTTTAAAGTAATATTTCGTATGTGATATTTCCTCTCAAACATGTGTATTGTCAAAATTCTTGAAATCTTGAAGTTTCGAAAAGAAATGACGTTGGATACTAGTGGTGAAAATTAGGTGGACCATTCATTTTTTTTTTCAATTGGACCCATTGAATAGGATCTGCTAAATTTGTCGAATCAAACAATTCTAGATCACGTTACTAAATCCTGTGCAAAAACAACATCAACTAGTATTTTTTAACCGACTTCGAAAAGGAGGAGGTTCTATGTTCGGCTGAATGTATGTTTTTTTTTGTATGTTTGTTCACCGATATCTCGGTCAATTGTGGCCGATTTTGAATTTTCTTTTATTGTAAGGTTATGCTTCCAAGTTGGTCTCATAGAAATATTGTTATGATCTGATCATGAACTAAAATTTCGGAAGTCGGTGTTAAATAACGAAGAGACAAAATTAGGTATTTCTATAATAAGAAACACCGACTTCCGAAATTAAAGTTATTTTGTACTTTTTACCACAATTATCTTACTTTTTATAATAAATAATAATACAGTTTATTGATAAAAAATACGGCTACGGGGTATTTGATGCCCTGGCTCCTGCTCACCAACAAAGGGTAGCAACCTTTGTTACGTGAGCCGGTGTCTTCGTCCACTTGCAACTGGTGCATTTGATGACATATACAAAACTGTGCAATAAATTAACTGTGCGATTAATTAACTAAAAAAAACATTCCTGTTATGAGACTCAAAAGATTTCATTGAAATTTAATGTCGATTCAAAGTCGTATAACACAATGGTATACGACAACAAAAACATTGTGTTTGTAGTTTTGTATGTAAGTTAGGAGCGACACCTGCCCCGGTATTGTTCCAATGAGACACACAAAGTGGAACTCTATTCTTTTGCCTGAGAAATGAGCCAACGCCGCCTTGTTCTCGCTAACAGGGTCAAATTATTTACACGCCAACCATTTATTTACAACTATCATCTACTACTTTGATTTTGATTGGTATTTAGGTTGCCTGGCAATTTAAAATGGATTAAAAAATATATTTATTGATATTTTAGGCGAGAAACTAACTGTAAAAACTATTCGCTACTTTAAAATTGAGTTAAATTGATATAAAATTGTACATAACTTCCGTTTTACAGGTGTAGGTACACAGTTATGCAAATGAATCGCTATTAGTAATTTCTAGCAAAATATAAACTGTCTTAGAATTTGAATGACCGAAATTAAAAACGAAAGGTTCAAACTTTTCTTTCTCTATTTTTTTTAATGCTTTGCCTCATACTAAGAATTAGTACTCCCGTATCGTAGTTGCGTTCACAAACATGTAAACTCGTATACACACGATACCCAGCAATTACTATCTGAACGGCGGCACACACTGTTCCCGCACGCCTCAAATTGTCAGCAACAGCAGGGGCCCAGCTGGGTCGAAGCCTACTGGGGGCCAAGGCTAGTTTCGAGAGGTAGCTCAGCCCCGGTATGAAGGCAAGAAGAAACGGGTTGGGTTTTTAATCAGTAAAAGTCTGACACTATCTCCCACTTTGCCCAAGAGCGGGGGTTGTCATTCTCTACTATAAAAAAAAACCACTATCTGAAAGCAATACATTTTTTTTTTGTGAATCTAACTCGTGACACGCAGCTTAGAAGCCAATCGCTCAACTACTGCGCCAACCGTGCTATCGGTTGTACTACGATAGATAATAATGACTCCCGAGTTAGCTACAACACATGACTACGAGCGTTCTTCATAAACTTCACGTCTTTTAATAATATTTTAATGTTTTCAACCACGCCTCAACGGACTAATCTAATTTGCAACCGAATTGGCTAATTGAATTATAAATCCAAGCTAAAAAATAATAAATAGACACTAAGAGAATTTAGCCAAACATCCGCGACGGTGCGAGCTGATGTAATTTTTTCTTTTTGTCGTCTGTCACTGACCAGGAATGCGGTTATGCGAACAGTGGCCAGTGGCCAGCACCAACAGCTTTCCACTGATTGTTTTGATCGATCTGAATGTCGCCCCGCGGCGCCGATTAAACGCTCGTTACTACAGATACACGCTCAGATATTCACATTTAAAAAGCTATTCATTTTAAATTCGCAGGTGTAATTTGATGTATAACTTGCAGGACCATAATTATCCACGTTTCAGTCTCGAATCGAAACTAATTATTTAATTATCGAAAACATTTCGATGTTTCGTAAGAACAGCGATGTATCATTAGAAAGCGCCATCATATCTCATTTGCGGATTAACATGTAATGTATGTAATAACCGAACTAAGTGACAAATCGGGCCCGTATGCTTGATATAACAAGAGTGGTGATAGCGCCCCCATGCGCTCCCAATCCGCGTTGCGCCGGCGCAGGGGAAATTCAACAGATTTCACTTTTGTTATGCACTTCTATCAGTGATTAGGAGGGATACTTGAAAGTTTCCCCTTCACGTCTAGTGACAGCTCTACTTACCAGTCGACTGAGAAATACCACTTTCATGTTCAATATTTATATATTCGGGATAGCAACAACTTTGTAGCCAATACAAACTTAACACTATACACGACAAGACTTTTTTTGCTCAAAGTATCTAGTAATAATAATGTTGCAATCATCGATATCCGTGGTTGCAATAACCAATTAAAAATAAATGCTACAAAGCAATCATAACAGATTACTTAACTCTAAGGAGGTACAACGTTTGAATAATAAAGCACACTAATATTATAAAGGCGAAAGTTTGTGAGTATGTACCTATGCATGTTTGTTACTTCTTCACTCTCGAAAGGCTATATGGATTTGGATGAAATTTCGTACTCGGATACGTCATGGGACATAGTGTTGGGCTTGGGACAGTTTTCTACTATCACGCAGACGAAACCGCTGGCTGTAGCTAGTTTAACTGTAAAAGTCAATAACTGTAATACTTGTATATGGCCGTGCAGTAATAAATAATAAGGTAGTGTTTTTGTAAATAAAGTCGGGTAGTGTTAATTGTTTTTATGTGTAAACTTTTTATAATTAATTGGCATGTATATAATAATGTTATAACCATTTTCACTACCTTTCCACTGACGGACGGCTACTTACTAAATAGAAACGCGAAACTAGTTCCGCTTTGTTCTTTTAAGTATTTTAATTTTCAAGAAGAAACTGAAAGTATTAATTAAGCTCATGCATGAATATACGCGTGTAGAATGTTTGAATTTTTATGAATTATTTAAACGGATCGGAGAAAGTATATCAAATTATTGTGCTCCAATTATGACGTGAGGTTTTGTGTCACGCCAAATGAGTTTGTTGGCGAGACAGCTCCGCGGATGTGGTGGAGAGGCGCCACTCGCGGCGCAGGCGCCACGAAACGCTGCCTTCAAACATGAACTGACCTCCCACACTCTTATTCCAAATGTAATAAAAACTACTTCCGAACAACGCTAACATCTTCCACTCCAGTGACTCCGGCTGCCAAAGACCGTGGACAGCGACACTATTAATGTCAGACAGTAGTCACATTCGACAACATCAATTCATTTCACATGTCTATAATTAAATTGGACATTAATAAAGAGATTACCATCAGTATTAAACTAACATGACAGCTCTTAATGGGAACTAAAACATGTTGCTAAACATACTTATATAAATTTCTTTCAAGTTTTGGAGGGATATCAAAATGTTTTGAGGAAAAAATTAACTAACATAAATATTTTCTCTTGTAACGATGTCTGATATCTACGAGCAAGCAATAACACCGGATAACAAGTACTGAACCCGGTTTTGTTAAACCAAAAAGTGAAATTCTCGATAGTAGTAATTTAGTCTGTATTGAATCATCATAAATTTTCAAATTCTTACGTATCATCGTTACCAGAGCTTATCCAATCTATAAATCTTGTAGCTTAATCTTCCGGTAATTATCCGAATAGAAAGGTACTTAAGTATTTGGCTGCACCTAAACGAGTACTGTCAATATTTCTTGTCGAATGACGAGTGTGTCGGAACCAGTCGCCCAGCCGCTCGGTGTAAGGGCTTGCGGGACTGAACTAGTGCATTATTTATTACGCCGCGATTTCTCGCGGCCGTCTAAAGATTTCACCACTTTCATCTTGTATTTACAAGTAGTTGCAGACCACATCCATCCCACGATAACTCCACATCGTCCGAGCTGCCTGACAACGTCAAACAGTTTGTAATATTTGTAACTTATGTGTGCACATAAATATAGGCTGGTGATGATACAGATATCTGCCGATTATGTATTCAAGAAAATTGTCATCGTAAATGGATTCTTATCTTTGAAAAGAAGTTGAAAAATGGTGCAGCTTTAATATTTCAATAAGTTACTGATAAGGCCATAGACATTGTTTTAATATTATTAAACTATGATTGGCTCAAAAGTATCGTAATGATGTACCTGATGTACTACCATTTTTATTTAAATCTTCAAGTAACTCTTCCCGTTCTAGGCGAAGGAAGAGGGAGTGCTAGACTTTTACTGACTAAAACCTACTCGTGTTCCTTCAGTTGCCTTTTGCAATCCGAAGCCACGGTAACTCTTTCGAACAACCAATATAAACCACAATACAATATTTTTTCTGGATATCGTATTTCGCATTAAACGAGCTCTATAAATATATACCTAATTAACATGACAACTAAAACTCAGTAAGTAATGTTCAATTTGCACGACACGCGTTGCGGTCCCTTTCAGCAAAATGGCGGCATGTCTTTGTTACATGCTTTCACTTTCCTGTATTTCCGCCGCTCAACGTAAGCGTCCCGGCAGGAAGCTAAAATAACTTATTGTCTACTACATTGTATAAGGACGATTTCACTGCAGCACAATGCACGACATAGATAACTTGCCTAATAGACTTATTATTGTTTGTTATGACATCATAAAAGAACAATGGTACAGCCTAGAATGTAACGTTACGTCTCTTGGTCAAGTCTAGAAACTCGTTTTGAAATCATATAACCCATGAGTAATGAGAGCTTTGGAACTATTACAGCAACAACCAATTTATCTATCTTATGTTGTGTCGTAGCATTGTTTGAAATGGGTAACCAAAAAAAAAAAAAGAGTTTTTTGTTGAATTAATGCTCTGTTTGATTCATTTAGAAATTTGGTTCGGTTTCTCTTCTGAGACAAAAATTAACGTGTTTTTTAATCCTCGACACAAAAAGAGGGGTGTTGTAGGTTTGATCGATATACTTGTATAAGTGTATGTCTGTGCCACCGTAGCTCTTAAACGGGTGTACCGATTTAGACGTGTTTTTTTTTAATTTGTTAATTTACAATTTATGAGAAAGTGGGAATGAACTGAACAAATTAACAACAGGGCTGTGTTTCTGTGAATTTATAATCAGTGGTTTTACTTTCAAAATGAGTTTTCTTTATCTTGGAAGGTTTATTTATTTTTCTTTAGCCTAAACTGTCCCTTCCCTGGGCATAGCAGGAGTGGGACTGAAGAAGGAAAATTTATTAACACTAGACCGACTGAACCCAATACGTTAGTAAAGCGATGACCCGCCGAGTGTTGGCAATGACAGTGTATTGTTTTCAATGCTAAGTTGAAGGAATGGTGTCAGCTACCAACATGGGCGTGTGATTAACCGATTAACAATCAAATTATGCAAACTTATTGTTAGCAAGCGTAACGTATAATTAATAGCTAACCCACCATGATGAGCATACAAAACGCATTATTAACCCTTTTCTAATGTGGGAAATCATTTAATAACTTCTCTCGCTTTATGACGGAGCTTTTTCTGACTGAAATTGAAATCACACATATGTTCCTTCAGTTGCCTTTTGCGATCTAGGACCACGGGTTTACCTTTCAGAAATCGACTCATGGCCCTTTTAGGCTTCTGCCTTGCGGACTGAACCTGGACTCCCCACGGTTTTGCTGACATCTCTTTGGGGCGCGCGTGGAACACACACATATAGCGGCGATGACTCAGGCTTGGTCGCCAGGTTACCGGACGGCCGGACGACGAGCTACCTAGTGCTCATCGTCCGCAAGCTCACGCCTACCGTGGTTGGTTGTTGGGGTCGGGTCTCGGCCCGGTCGGGGCCCTATTGATTGAATTGTGTTATAGCTTTGTACTAATATTACTTACTTGTTTTGTTTCAGACTTTCCTGACCTGAGTCACATTCAAATTTATGTCACCGAGATATTTTGGTAAGAAAACGTAACTTTCATAATACCTACCACCATAATTGATTAAACATTCATGCATACACGTGATATTTTCTAATCTTCTCACTTTACATATTTATAAATTTCTTTTCGTCGTAACCTTGCAAAAAAAGTATTAATAAAAAATAAGAAAATATTTAAATAACTTGTTCATGTGTCATCTGTTATGTAACAAATCAACGCAAACGATTTGAATTCGGTTGCTGTAGCGTTACGCAATGGTTATGAAGAGCAGAAAGTAATCCACTGTTGATGTTCTCTCGATCATTTCTCGCCGAAATATATCGACTTTCTCTGTCAGTAATTACCTATGCAAGCACGAGGCATGAGCGAGGTTACGTAACATCTGTAAGCACATTTGTGTACGACCGAAACGAGAGTGAAAGTGCATTAAGGACACAACTTGGCATTTAATTCCACTGAATTTATGTTAATTTGTTTCTTGTTGCTGTTATTTTTCCATTTGTCAGGCAAACATACAAAGAAAAATAATTTGAAAACTTAGCGTTCATTGTTAAAACACGTTTCTCTAAGATGAAATCCTTAATCCGAAAAACTTAATCATATGTCATTTTAAGAGTTCCGTACCTGAAGAATGCCAACGGGATCCCATTACTAAGGCTCCGTCCGTACCGTCCATCTATCTGTCTGTCGGTCCGTCCTCGGAACAATTTAAGTAGAGAATAGAAATTTTCTCAGAAAGTGTATTTTTATTGCTGCAAAAAATTATTTCCATAACCCATGCCATACAAAAAACGTAATTTTTTGGCAATGGGTACGGAACACTTCGTGTGCAAGTCCGGCTCGCGCTTGACCAGCTTTTTACAAAGAAAATGTCGTTCATTTCGGTCCAAAAATAAATAAAGGAAAATAATTATATGCTTCAATTCAACTAGCCATCTCTCTAAATTTTTATTTCTATCCCACGCACTTAAATGTTCCTTAATTATTATCATTAAAAATATTTCGACAATCATGGAAGACTGCGAGATGTCCATTACAATTTTCATGTTTAACATTCTGGCGAGTGTAACAGACAGTTTGGACAAGTATTTGAACAACAAATTTCTCACGACGGTGAAAGCGATATAGCTCGGGGCATTTTGATGATGGGTCAAGTCGAAAAGCAATTGGAGTCATTGTTCTTTGATGGTCATGCGCATGATTGTTTCGTCATAAGTGCGGGGCTGCGCGGGCGCGGCCGGTGTGATAAATAATCTCACGGCGTTACGCAACGGTCGGGAGCGACGCCCTCGTCCTTGGCCTGTAAACGCGCTCCGCTCCGAGGCTCCAACTTTCTCTCTGCGCAGGCGCACCACATAAATCATACCTTCCCACTATTTGTTCCGGCTCCGACGGCGTGGCGACGCGGGCTGCGCGAGAGATCACTCACAATGATAAACCTTTGTGTTCCGATGTTTATTATGATTATTCTAATAATTGTTTGAGTTTCTTTTGTGCTACGGACGCAAGACGAAAGCTACGCTACAATGATATAGTTAATAGACGTTATATCTACTTATTTAAAAATATCGTCGAGTTGAAAATAGCTCACAAAAATTACCATTAAAATAGTAATTTACGAAATGAACACCGGTGAGTAAATTTTGGATCAAATTATTAAGTGTCTGTGTTATATATCACCATGATACCGACGAAACAATTTACTAAGTTATATTTAAATAAATTGTTTAAAATAGATCTATATGCTTTTGTATATTTTTCTTTTGTAAATTAAATTTTAAAAAATGTTATCAAAGTTTTGTTCGGGAGTTTACCTTTACTCTTTAACATGCCTGTAAAGTATTAGGAATAATTTAGAAAAAGCCAAGTGCTAAATAATTGCACATATTTCCATAATTCAGTGGAGTAGGCACGGGTTTACGCGCGTAGCATGCATTAGCATAGATAAAAGAGTTAGCTAGTGATAATACCGCACTACCGGTTAGCACGGCGCACTGGGTCACGCATCTGTTTTAGATCGACATTAACATTTAACACTGTGTACAGCATTAATTGGATTAACATAACAAGCTCTTATTAGGAGGCAGAGGTCGTAGACTGTGGGTTATAGAGGTACTTTGACATTTAAGTCTGTGCTCAAAGTGTGGTTACAGGAGTTCAAATAACCCTATTCCTTCTAATGTTCCAATGGTGTACTTAGGCGTAGGTATTTGGGGGGAGGGGTCGTGCTCGGTCCAGTATGGTCAGGCTCAGGATGTTAAGCTACCAAATCGAAATTCTATTATGGACGTCAAAATGTTGATAACTTTTGAACAAAACTCAGGCATGTCAGGGGCCAGGCCCTCCCTGATGTAGCGCGAAAATGTGGCGACCACTATTCGTAAAAATTGTTGTATATCCTCCAAATCCACAAGAATCCATAATATTTGTATGGATAGTTAAATATTTGTATGGTTGTGGGTTACTAGTGTTTATTAGTGTAAACATTTTTAAACTCACTCACTTTGTAGGAGTAGGTGTATGAGTATCTATATAAAAAACATAGGTAAATTTGTAAACACTTTTTGTATAAGATGAAAATATCTTCCAATTGTAACGAAAGTCGTGAAGAAAATCATCAAAACTATTCTAAGTCGTTATTTAATATTATGAATAAATAATGTTATATTTAAATGCAGTTATTCATAATGATAATGTTATATAAGTTATGCTTGATTATAGCTTTAAGATATTATTTAAATAACGTGAACATTTCTTATTTACATTTTAAGAAAATCAATACAAATTAATGGTGAAAAGTTTATTTAAAATTCACGCTAGTATAAACTGTGAAAGAAAATCTAATCTATAATGGATAAAAGATTTCACTGAGCACACCAGCGCATCTGTTATGCGATAGCCGATATCATCTATCGAGAAAAGTCAGGTGTAGGAGCGAGTGTGAGACACGTTTCACTTCGGTTCCGGTTTCACTAAACCAAAATACTGGGAGGAAATCCCTCATTGAACCAAGTAAATAAATCCACACAACTTGTTTTTGATCGCCCACTTTCCATTTCAAGCATTTTTGGCTCGACATGTTCGTTTAATTTATGAGTTCTTGTTTTTTGAGCTCAACTCATAACTGTTCTATAAATATCACTGTAGGTACTCAATCTTTTACTTCAATGAAGACTTGCATTTGTTTTTGAGCTGGGCAATCATCGACTAATTTCTTCCGCTTGAGTCATTGCTAGAGGGTGTATCAGACTTTTACTGACTTAAACCCAAATGTGTTCCTTCCGCACACGTGAAGGCACGGATACCCTTACACCCCAGCAGCCGCAACAGCATTCGAGACGCCTTAGGCATCAGGAGTCGCAGGACGACTATCAGCCACCGTAAGCGCGAGCTTGTGGACGACGATTACGACGACTACTGGTCGCTCGCCGTCCGGCCATCCGGTAACCGTACGACTGAGCCCAAGTCATCGAAGACGCGAAGTGTGCATCGCGTGCCTTAAAGAAACGTGACCAAAACCGTAGGCTCTACAAGGTCGATAAGGCGGCGGGGAATTTCTGAAAAGAAAACTGGCGTACCTAGAACGCGAAGGGTAACTGAAGGATACAGTTGTAGTTTCAGTCAGTAAAAGTCTGACACGCCTTCCCGCAAGTCATTGGATGATTTCCCACCTCAAAAGAAAAACTTGTGTTCCTTGAGTTGCTCTTTTCATCCCACGGCTCGAAAAACACGATTCACGCATGCACATACAGCATTCCCGCAGAGCGTAAGAAATGAAGATCGCTTCTATCTGTCATAGACATAAACAAGATTTTAATTTTAATTGCCTATCATAAAAAATCGTTAATCACAGGTTGGAACTGAGACGTGGATCATTTACATTGTGTGGCACCGGCTGCCGGACCGATATACTTTTTCAACAAGTTCATGCAAATAAGGCAATTTTCTCAGAAAACCGGGTCAATTTCTTCGAGATACGCAAGCTGTACCACCGGCTTTGCATAGAATAACATCGATACTTGATTACCTTTTTAAATGGACCTAATATGGTCACGGTTACTTTATTAATAGCTAATGAGTTATGATAATTACATTAGATATGTTATGGAAAAGCTATTAGAATTTATTGTATGTCACAGGATTACAAACTAATCTGAGTCACTTCGCCAGTCTCCCAAGACTCTATAGGCAAAACAATGATTTGTCCAAGCGTTTTAACGTTATCGTTTTAAATCTCGAAGTTCAAAAAGAGCTTAACTGCCATAAATAACAATTTATTAACCCATTTTATGGTTTTAGATAGTTATTTTTTTTTTCTATTTTTACCTTGTTTAGTGTGTAATATGTGATCTCCTGTAACCAAAGGAGCACTAGTTGATTTTCTGTCATTTGTTTCCTTTGTCAGGGATCCAAAATTAATAAATAAATAAACAAGTGTTTAATAACATTGATAGCGTCGTTTCGGACAGAAGCAATTGAAGTTAGTTTTATCTCTGTGTGAGAAAATTCTCTTTAATTTAGTGGGAAAATAGATGCTTAATCATCCAGCCTATTGTGTTTCCATGTCTTCAATCCAGGTTAAACAAGACGTCGCTGTACAACCATTAGAGGTGAGAATCAGTTTCACCTGTGTAATGTACGATTAAGATCTTTGGGAGACGATTAGAAATGTGCCTTGTAGCTATCAGCGCTCAGTGCGGCCACAAAATAGATAGGTACAGAAGACAATCTCATGTATATACTTCACTTTTTATACCTACGCTCGGTGGACGCACCCTAATGAGCGTTTAAGCTGGATCTGTTCGACGAGCGGGCCGAGGCGCTCCGAGATATCGTGTCCGTAAGCGGTGTCTATGTGTGCGTTGCTCGAGCGCGCTTTGTGTGTAGATTGACTTTTGTACCTATATATTATGTGGTGCGGCCTCGTAAGTACAGCAGATACATATTTAGAATATATCCACTACAACAAACTTGTATTAAAAATAGTGCTAGTAAGTAATATAATCCATACATCCAATAAATCTGTGAAAGTTTTTCGTTGTGCGCGCATCACGTAAAATGTACGAAATCGATGTAGATAACTTTTATACGTTAAAATTGCATGTAGCCTGTATATTAATTAGGCTTTGTTTCATGACTGTTAGGCGGAACCAAGTTCGCCGGGTCAGCTAGTATTTAATAGATGACTCGGCAAACGTTGTTCTGCCCTATAAATTAGAAAATATTGTGGGGCCGGAGGGTAAAAAAAAACCTACGATCTATTCTCAGACCTATTAAATATACATAAAAAATGTCATATTTATCGTCAAGCCGTTTCGGAGCAGTTCAATAACAAACACATGTGACACGGAGTTTTTATATCTTAGATTATAAGTAAGCGATTAGCTGATGCTTGGCTCGTAGCGGGTTCGACTCCTGCACAGAACAAATATTTGTATGGCCTATAGATAGTAGTTCCGGCTCTGGATATCTTGTGTATGTCAGTTTACATACAGTTACTTACACAGTGTTTTTTTTATCATTTATATTATGTAACCACTTCTTTATTAATTCCACATTTTTCTTTATTGAGGTGGAAAATCATAAAATAACTTTTTCTGCTTTGGGCGGAGTGGGTAAGACTATTAGTGACTAAAACCCATCTATGTTCCTTCAGTTGCACTTTGCGTTCCTTTCAGGGTCAACTCTTTCGAACAATCCCTAGTATCCATATACCGACTTCCTAACAAGTAAATATCAAAGTAACTTGAGCAAAAAAATCTCCGACAAATGTTCATTTAAAACCCAATCACGCAGTGTCTACGACACGTTTGCTACATTTCATCTGTCACTATCAGCTATAACACAGCGTCTACGACGCGATTAGCAAGAGGTCCATTAAAAGTAGAAATTAACCTCAATTAAGTTAAATGATACAAATAGTTAATAGTTAAATTATAATCAAATAACAATTCACTCAACCGTGGAAAGCAAACAATTTAATAAATCATAGTAGGCAATACTAATTCAGAGCCTTTCTTCAACCGGAAACTGGTCTACCGCTTAATCGGGTTACAAAATAATAAAAGTATAAGTTTTACTAAAATTACGATAACATTTTGTGACAACTTTCGATTGTGTAACCCTGAAGCAGGTCGTGTGTAATTTTGTCAAACGTGAGTGTAACCTAATGTGAATATAATAGTGACATTGTATGTCAGTACGCACATTTTAATGCTTACATAACATAATTTTAGTTTCTACAAGTAGGCACAATGTTGTTTTGGTTTAAAATGCATATCAAAAAGGGTTTTGCTTAATATCCGTGATTCTCGAGTTCACGTAATTTTTACACTTGTAACATGACTGTGTGGAGTCTTTGGTCACAAAAATCATAAAAATGTGTGGAGCTTCTACGATACGAGTGCTATGTATTCCCTTCAGCGCATCTACTACTCAGCGTCTACAACGCCTGCGCCGCATCTACGCGTTTGCTTTAGCGGGCGTGTCTGCTGCTGATACTCAGCGTCTACGACTCAATTGTATTGTAGCAATTCTGCTAAAGCTCCTTAAAAAAGATGAGAAAACCAAATAGGTACTTGAATACTAATGCGCAGATGCCTTTTTTGATCAGTAGTCTTGTCTTTTCGCCCAAATTGGAAAATACATATATATTTTCCTCTTTTTCTCGAATAAACAATAGATAAGTAAAATGTTAATTTCATACAGTGATACTGCGTTGAAAAAGAAAAATTAACGTAGGTACAACTAAGAACAAACAATCAATTATCTCTATCGCGACCCGCGGCGGCAGATCGGACAAACTGACCGACTACAATCATAGGACAACAAATACTTTCAGTTACCGCACTGATAAAATAATCGTTACGTAACCATGAAAGACGGGTTAATTGTAACGTAGCGCGCGGCCCGACCGGCACTAACGCGCACGGCGCAGACGCACGCCGCACGCCGCGCGCCGCCAACGAAAGTTACCGGATTTTGTACACCTCCAATGCCAAGTGCGGCGAAGAAAGCGAGCCCAGCTTCCCCAACGAAACATCTTAAATACCACCATCTCGCTCGCCAGAGCCTACGATACGAAATGAAGAAAGAGACAACGTGTGCTTAAAAGAGAAAGTGGGCCACGTTACGTTTCTCGGTACCATTAACACGGGCATTGAACGTAAACGTCAACGGATAACATCTTGGAGCTGCACAGCCCTATTCGGAAGTGGCTGCTATTGCCATGAGATTAGAGTGTAATTTCGTTTGTGTGGTTCGTGTGAGCTCCAAGGTGCAAGGTTCGAGCGGATGGCCATTGATACTGAGTGAACCTGAGAGTACGGAGACGCTGAATTCGGAGAGCAACGAACTGCGGCCGCGGGTGAAAGTGTTGCGTGGCGTAACCTTGAGCCCACGCCGCGCTGTTCTTTGGCGAATCACCTAATCAATACGTCACCGCGATATGTGTTCGATACGCAAGTGTTCAGTTACGCTCGTTATCAATCATTTAGACGGACGATATGAGAGAGGCTTTTCTTTTTATTGCACATTCGTCGTACATAATATACTCATTCATGACGAAAAGATTGTGAAACATTGATTAATTAATTAAATGCAGTTGCTAATTGACGTAACTGCATACGCATTTTCTTTTAATAGGTTCGGCTTAATTACACAAAAACAGTTGCCAATAAAAAATGCGGTGTTAACAATTTAAAAGAAAAGCGGCTTTCAATTCAAATACTTGTGGTTTATCGAGACGCACGTCAATGTGTAACAACTACACCACGTGCTGTGGAAATTTAATAGAGAAATTAGAGGTTTTGAGCCAAGAATTTGGCGTTATGAGATTATTCGGACACACGTTTCGCGATTAAGTACTAGGTAATCGAGTTTTGTATTTCTTTCCTCAATCATATATTATTCCTACGCGATAGCTCAGTCATTAAGGCACTCACCTCTCACATATGAGGTTGCGGGTTCGAAGCCGGGCAAGTACCAAAGCGAATGTTTACTTATGTTTATCTAAGACATTACTGAAACCCTGAATCTCAGAAAAACGTAAATTAGTTGGCTCCTGTAGTTATTCGTATATCTTTGACAGTCATAACAGGTATTCAAACGAAAAAAAAAAGACTTACCACCAGTCAACCCAAAGAGTATAGTGTTGTCCGGTAATGGGTTGCGGGGTATGATAGGTAATCGCTCCATGTAAAACACGGGTATTCATTCAGCCACATCCGAGTAGATTGGAAGCCGAGCCCAAATGATGATTCACTTCTTTTATTGGTATCATTGAACTTGTGACCGCTAATTACCTGGATAACAAGTGTCCGGAAGGACATACGAAAGCCTAGCCTAGCAGACGATGATGCTTACCAGCAAAGTACATGACACCAAAGGATTTTAAAAAAGCCATGTAACAGGAAAAGGCGTGATCAAAGAAAAACAATTGTTCTCGTAATCGCAAGCTGTTTAGTGTGAAGGTCTTAGATTCGATTCTCAGGTCGCGCAAAAAGTATCTTTAGGTTTTTCCAATAAAAAATATTCTGTTGCAGCTTTTAGTTTGGAAGTTCTCTGTTCTGATCTGATCATGCGCATGATCTCTATCCGGTTGTGTCGAATTATCGCGTGTGACTACGAGAGCTAAGGTAGAGAGCTTGTATAAGGAAATAATGCACTTGCAGATAATTTGTTACTGTATCAAGCTCATGTTTTACGAACTCATGACGACATAGGGTGTAAATAGTAGGTAATTACCAAACCTCGAGATAATGTATCTAACTATGTGAACTTTGAACAATGATCGGTTTCATTGAACGTTCCCATGCGGCTGATCGTTGACCCTGCAAGTGAAAATTGCAATCATCGTAAAATATAACAATAAAAATCACTCGCTAAGTTTTTCATTAGAAATGAAAGCCACTAAAACAATTCAATAGCTTGTTTTACGTACGTTCACAGATTAATTCAAGTCTCGTATCATTGGAGCTGCGCACGCGCATCTCAGCAAATCATGCCTTTTCTTGGAAACGCTTCAATAGAGATAGATTATTTCTCGTTTTTACGATTTGCTGCTGAAGAAATTCATTTTAGTGAATATTACGGATGCATAGTTTCATTTAGTATTTACCTGTTTAGTAATTCTTGAATAATAATCCGAACAGTAAATGCTAACAATAGCTAACAAATCTCAGTATACACGCTCGCTTTCTAACCGCAATGTATGCTAATATAATAATGGAGGAGAAAAGTTAATCTTCTAAGCGATTCCCATTCATTAGTTTAAAAACTTTCAGCTCGTTACCAGCCAATTAAAAGTCGCGTCAGTCGCCCACGAGTGCATTCGTTAATCAGAGCCGAAAGTGACTCGCTAACATTATCATGGTAATTGTACTTACAATTTGACTGCGCAAGTTTCAACATGACGTTCTATTGTTTCATGGTGACATGCTATTCAATAATACATAAGACTCATCTGTTATAGTTTTCAGTTCGAATAAAGATGATTTTGCATTATTTCTTTAGAAAGCACAAAACATAAAATAAATAATGAAGCCATTTTATTTTCATACCTTATTTTTGACATTTTAAAAGGAAAGTGGTAGGTTCACTAAAACAAATTTTTGTTAGTAGAATTCATAATAATTTTCACTGGTATACATCTCATTTTGAGTAAAAGCCTCCTCTGGCTGATTCCTTTTTTCTTGGTTTGCTTTTGCTCATCCAGTCTTTTCTTGCATTATTTAAGATATCATCAGCCCACCGTTTAATTGGTCTTCCAAAGTTTGTAATTGGAACAGATAAACATAAGATTTATTACTATTTGTTTTCCAACGAATTAAGTACTTAGTTGCGTAAGCTATTATTATATCTAGCCCATACTGTCCCGCTGCTGGGCAAAGGCCTCCCTCCACTCCTTCTAAGCGTAAGCTATTAATCCATCCAATAAATAAAATAATGAATTAAATTTGATTCGACACCATATCTGGTGCTGGGGGTGTACAAACGCAGGTAATCCATCAAGGTAATCTCAGCCTGAAGACAAATTGACGAAAAATTCCAAATATAAAACTTATATACAGTCATTTGAGTCAAATTATAGTCAGTTAACCGAGTTTCATATTTCAGACAGCGATTGTTCCACCCCAATTAAACCTAACTTTTATATTATACTACAAATTATGCGTCTCATACCGATGAAAGTAACTCAACACAATTTACTTGAGACTGAAGTTATGAGGTAAAAGACTCACGGAAATTGATCAGGATCTAACTGAACCTAGGGAAATAAACTTGTGAAAATACCACGAAACAAGTCACAGATCAATACTTGTGTTTCTCAGGAATTCTCGCAATCACCGTCTGATGTCAACCCACCTCATGTGTAAAAGAAGAGCAGTAATGACTAGTGATAACAGGAGCCGACTTTAACTTCCTAAAAATCCATGGGATATGTACACATGACCCCATGAACTCTCTGAACAGAAGGACACCTGAGGAATGTGAGATCAATGAATCAAATGATGGATGATGTGAATAGAGGACAGTTAGCAGTGATCAAGAAACTGGCCAAATGCGAATAGGACTCGCATACGAAGGGCATCATTCTTACTACAATATTAAAAACGAGTAAAAACGCCGACAAAAAAAGAATTACTGGAACCCCTATAATTATTAATTTTATTTTAATTTATATTTTGGGAAAATGACAACTCTCTACTTCTTACGGTGACAAGATACAGCCCGCTGACAAACGGACGGAAAAACGTAAAAGTTCATTAACTCAGAACAGTCCTAGTAACTTACAAAATTACAAATCGTGCATGCCGAAGAGAAAATCGACAGTTTATCGTTTCTTATCTTCTTACCATATATTATGATTGTCTCCATGTTTCATTTTTCCAATGTGACAAGCCGAACTTAAGGGAAACCCCATCATGTTTGGTGTGTTTGCTAGTTTATCAATATCACTTTCACTGTTGGTTCAGACCGGTCGAGTCTATACGATTGCATCTCCCGGTGTATCATTTACAGAAACGCTCACTTTGCTTCTATTTTCGTCTATATTCCACTTTCTAGTTGTTTGATGATATGATATAAAAACAAAAATATACAAACTTTTAAGTGCTACGTTATGTTTCGTAAGAAGAGGAGCAATCGGTATATTGTAGGTATCTTTAGCAAAGGGTCCGAATTAGGTAGAATTATTCACGTCAAAATCAAAATGTTGATATTAATATGGATCTTCACGGGGTTTCTAATGAAAAACCTTCAGTTACGAATTATTGCTTCAGTATGTTAATTATATAATTAACAAAAAAATTATTAGTATTTTTTATTGAAAAAATCCCTGCGTCAACTGAGGTGAGGTTAACAATATACACTTCCTCCTCCTCGTCATTAAAGCAGGAAGAAATTTTTTCTGCTCTAATTTCTGATAGCGCCATAAATAAATCTGCTCTTAAAATTAATTTTGTGATTTGAGGCATACCCCACTTTGTTCTTTCGCTGTATGAAATGAGTATAAGTACTTAAATAACTCTACCTAATTCCGGGCTCTGATCATTAGTGAAATCTATTTCGATCGGCATGGTGGTGGAAACAATAGAAAGATGAGGTGTAAAGATGTTATGATAACGTTAACACGAGCGTGCCGCCCTGCTCCGCTCCGTGTAATTGCTTTACGTGACTGTGCAGCTTTCTCGAGCTGCGCACGCGCGCCATCAAGACCTCAGCCACTGTCACACGTGCGCTATACCCGGAAATATTTGAACATATAACACTCATAGACACTAGCGTAGCTACAACCGAATCAGTGAAATGGGGCCCCGGACTACAAGGGCCCCAAAGTGTGCAATAATTCGTAACATGATATCGACAACCTTAAATTCTCTTCTTGATAAAAGGCCTGTAATTAATTAGTACCTAATGACTATAATTGATAATGTTCCAATATTATAGCTGACTCCGCTCGTTCTGAAATTTTCTACACAAGATTACAATAAAAAAATCATTTTTATTATACAAAAATAAATAACCGACTTCACTAAACATAATGAATTTGAGAAGTTCCCTCGATTTCGCCAAGATTCCATCATCAGTTCCCAACTTGGTGAATATGGGACCATTTCCAACAAAAAAATATTTTTTCAAATCGGTTGGCAAACGACGAAGTTAAGCGCGAACAAACATAAAAAAACATACAAACATTGAACCGAATTGAGAACCTCCTCCTTTTTTAGAAGTTGGTTAAAAATTAACCAACTCTAGTCCAGAATCAGACTCATCAACCGATCCATCCAGTCTCGAAAAATGCTTTCAAAAATATTTGATGCAGGGACCCCCTATCTCGGGCTAACTACGTCACTGCTCATAGAGTAGCTCTCGAAACGTCATTTACAGCGGTTACAATATTACATAGATCTCTTGGAAATGCGCCTAACCTAACCTAACCGTCAGGTTGTAACTGGAAATGTCGTTTTGGACTTGTAGTTGTCTAACTGATGAACCTGGTTTTCACGTTGCCAAACGTAATCCTTCTTGTTATGATAAAACATTGTAAAGAGTGTTAAATCCAGTGCTTTTAACTCTTCAGTCGTGATAGTTAGACAATAGAACGACAATGGGTGCGCGAACGCTTGGGGTTTAATGAATTAAAGTAAATTGACAGGGCCACTAAGACAGATTCTTACTAGAGCTACCTACCGTAGCCTTCGCAAAAAAAGCAACCGAGGAAACATTGTGGGCTTTAGTCAGTAAAAGTCTGGTTCTCCCTCCGGCACCACCCACAGGAGAAAGGTAATTCGATGTTTTCCCAGATAAAAAAGTGCTATTTCAAGTAAATTCTTAGGAATAACCATTTTAACTCTACATAATACTACATATTATTTCTACCAGTACAAAATGCTTGGCTTCACTTGCCACTATCACAATTAATCGTTCACGCGAGTCAATTAACTATTTAGTCATTTGCAGAAAAAAAAAGTGTAATTGCTGTGATGACACTAAATCTTCACAATATTGAATGCATTGACTTGCAGATCAGCTCTAGGTAGAAAAGGAAAGTTCCATATAAAGTGGCGATTCACGATACTTTTTGTCGATCATCTCGTGTGAAATCTGTACATGAGTTTTTATGTATTTTTAATACGCGAGCCAACAAAGTCCCACGAGAGATGTCTCGGTGACGCTGGCGGGCGTCGAGCGCGCCGTCACCTGCGCCCGCGCCGACACGCTTCATTACTGACGGTTTCTCATCAATCGATTGATTTATCTATACTATAATTATCAACAATCTCTCTACTAGTTATCTGAACATTCTGACCATGATAATAAGTAGAAACTTGAATAGATTGCAAAAATTTTGTGTGTTCAATCAGTAACTAGTTCCCCAGCAATATTACTTGACTGCCCTTAATGAAGTATGTGGATAACCCATTAGAGCAACGAGAAGAAAATTAGAACCACTTTCTCAGGCAGACGGCTAGACGTTGATCAATGAGTGTTAAATTGGATAAAACTCAGACCTCTGGCCGAGTGATGAATATTTTGACAGCGCAATTAAGTTATCCCAAATAGATGTGAGCAAATAATGATGCTGCCCTCAGGTGTTGAACTGTACAACGTGTGCCGCTTAGCCGGCGATGTTAATTAATGACTGCCACGTGCTTAGCGTACGTCAAATAGTGGTCTTAGAAGCTTTCCTAAAAGTTATACATGTACACTCACTATTTTATGCTGCCTACTGTCGTCGTGGGATATTTATTTAATTACCTCTTTAAACCTTATGTAGGATACAGTAGTGGTATTTGGAAAAACTTAATGTAACAATGTAGGTATTATCTATCAGTCAACCTTTTGGGTTAAACAAGACTACACTAGGTGTGCACAATAAATAAACAAAAGATAAATTTTAAATAGAATGAAGTATCATTAAAATAATAAAATAACTAAGAATTCCATCAGCCGGAAGTTGTTCTTGGGTGCACTAGCATAGCGCGTACAGGGACATAATCGCTGGTTGGTATTACGTTCCATTATAAGTTTCTAAGGGAACTCTACGACTCCTCGTACGCCTTCCAAATGTCCAGGACCCCAGGGTTCTGAGATGTAATAACCCATAAAAAAAAAACCAATAAAACTGATAAAAACATTTTAATTACAAGAACTCAAAATATAATAATTATGACGAAGATCAAATTAATTAGTAATAGTTTCGAATTTTACGCTAGAAGAAAAATTTACTTTCAGTTTTTTTTTTTTGTGAATATTCCTCATATGAAATTAAATTACGAACCAAAGAAAAAATAAAGCGCTAGTGAATATTAAATGATGTTGAAATTAAAATACAAGTTGAAAATCACAGTAGGGCAGATCCGGCGGTTGTGGTGAGAACATGATGCTAAGGGTGTTATCAAATTGATTGTGTGGTGCAATCTGGTGGAGCGGCGGCGCCCAGCTCGCGGCCGGCTCGGATGTGCTTAATTGAACAAACCACCTGCTATAACAGCTATTATTATAGTATAACAGCAGATTACAGAAAATAGAAAATGCCCGAGGGCCGCTTTCTTGCGAGTGACCAGCCAGCCTAGTTATAGGTGGGCGAGGCGCGGCTAATGTGTATCACTCGTCTTCTTACGCCGCGGTATTTATAGCGTGATCACTGTGCGCCCAAGATTTCTTATCAGTTGCTGAGGTTTCTCAGGAATATAGTCGATTAAAGTAATGTTAGTATCAATAATGTGGTGTGTGTGTTTACGCCACGTTTTTGCACCCAAGATACAGGAGTAATTCCTAGAGCGGGCAAAGTTATTTAAAATATATAAATATTATGTAAGAAATTCATAACTTGTTTCATCTCTATCCTATTGTCCAGCAATCGCGATTATATTGCATCTGAAAGTAAACGCTATTAAAGAGATTTGCTATTGAACAAGTCTCAATATGCGCTGTTTTTACATAAAATTATACTCTTTTCACGTATAATGTCTCATTAAACGCCCTCATGCAGTTATACTATATTCTGAGATCGACAGATGAGACTTTCTGTGCTTTCTAACCGGCGAGCGATCGAGTGTCTGGGGTGAAATCGCTGGCAGCGCTTGTGCAGCTGCCGGTCGCCGAGGCCGCTGCATACAGTGATGCAGATGCTTCATGCATGCCTCAGAGGAAACACGCATCTACAAATCCGCTTAGGACGAAAAAATCTATTTATATCCTTAATTAACTTTTCAAGGAATCCGGCCTTTCACATTTTTGGGTCATATTGTAGGTTTTACGACATTCAGTATTGATTACATAAAACCAAAAAACAAAACCTTATAAAGTGTCACTATACACGACCTTGTGCCGTAATAAGGTGAAGGCCGCGCGTGGTTTCCTCTCGACGCAGCGGGATCGGCGCACGCGCAGTGAAAGATGCAGCCAGTGCAGTTCCGGAGTAGCTGCACTGGGTTACTGGGTCAGCCCCACGCGGCGGGGTGGGGTAGCGGTGGTGGGGTGGGCCGGTGGGGGGGTCCGGTGGGTGCAGCGCGCGGCGTCGCACTGTGCTCGTCGCCATGGCTGGTGAGGCTGCTCGCTAGCCCCATGCCGCCCGCGCCTCCGCCGCGCCCTCGGCTAGTGTCCCCCTGGTTGTTGAACGTGTTCCGTTGGTTGCAGGCCGCTGACTGACCACCTTGTGACCATGAAGAGGACCAGGCTGCTGCTGCTGGCCGCTGTGCTCTTGCTACGGGTGAGTCAACTTTCTTAATTACCGTGACAAAACTAAGTGAAACTTAAGACAATTCTCCACTCTTAGCTATTTTAAGATAATTGCGACTCGATCTGGTGTAGTGCGATTTTATATTAATGACACAGCTTTCATTGTATGACTTATGTGAATTTTAGTTTTCTTAAGTTTCACTACTTATTTAATGAATTTTTTAGACTTAGATGGGGCTTGCATACTTTTTTACTAAGCAAAGTTATGAGACTAGACTAGCTCTTCAATCGTGATAATTAGAGACACAATAGAAAGACAATGGGTGGGCGAACGCTGGCGTTCGCATGGAGTTAATGAACTAGACTGTTGTCAACTTATAAATTTGTACCTGTAAAATATACTGAGAACTGCGTCAATGTCACTTTCTTACTGCGCCTTAGAATTAGAACAATTTTGGTATAGGGTAATATAATAAATAAATAATTTTTAGATTTTAGGTAAAATCTTAATATAAACTTAACTATCAAAAACATCTTAACCCTTCAGATACCGTCAATTAGAGACACAATAGTAAGACAATAGATGCGCGGCCACCGGTGGTCGCTTGGGGATTCATGAATTAAAAAATATTTCGCCAGTGCGTTAACGATAAACCATTGCTCGATCGATGAAGTTCATTATGATATAGAAACACATAAATCGTAATTTAAATAAAAACAGTTAGGAACATGGTGCTGCCAATCATCCGGCGCGTGCGCCAGTCCCGTTGGCGCGAACATCTCGCTGATACATATACGAGTATCAGAGCAGCTAACCGTCCAAGTCCACATCAACTAGCTGACTCGCCATTCTTCACGCAAAAAATACTGAAAAATCGAATGTAAACGGCTGAATCGAGAACAATCTGGATCTGTTAGGAGTAGGCTAGAGATATCTACATATCTATAACCATCCATTTCAAGATCTGAAAAAAGGATGCTAAGATGTCAAGTCTTCATATTTAAGTTACGAATGTAATTCAAAAAAGTAACGTTGTCTGCTGTATTTTAAAAAATAACGTAAATAAGCGATGTTACATGAAGCGTGGTGGGCTCAAGTAGTGGGTAGTGCACGTAAGTGTGGAAGGCACGCGGTGCTCTGTCGAACGCTTCTACATTATTCAGCTTTTTCCGTTCGCGTTCTCGCCAACTAGGCTAATGATTCCGTTAGCACATCCACAAAACAGTGGACCATTGGAAACTAACTGCATATGCTGATACGTATATTAAGTGCGTATGAGATAAATTAATTTGCAATGTTGCTAATTAGCCGACAGCAAGGGCTGCGGAAATGTTTTTGCCCTAGATTGTTAAGAGCAAATAAAGGACACGGATGAGTCGTTAAAAGTCCGAATCTCACTCTCGCCCCATCCAGAGCGGGAGACGATTACCGACCAAAATAAAATACAGTCGGCAAAATACCAATTTAAAACTTGGATAAGTTATTCATGAGAATTATATTGCTAGAAAAGAATGAACATCTAAATAGTTAACGTTATTTGAATGGAGCAGATGGGTTGTGTAATAATAATAGCTTTTGTGACATTAGATAAGTCCTAAAGGCCTACAGCAATCAGGCAGTCGTTGACCGTCGAAGCATCTTTCCTACGAACACTTTCACTGATATTTCGCATCTTTGTTAGGATATGACGCAACCCGGTTGTGCAAGTGATTTCGTTTTTGACCATGACGAAGATATCTTAACATCTGTAGATACAATCGAGTGTTATGTAGTTCGCAATAATTTTATAACAGCTATTACATGTAAAATTAATCGTAATTTGATTAGTTAATAAAATGATATGAAGATTAATTCATCTCTAATAGGAAAGCTGTTCTTGAGCAGGTTTTTAATGCTAATTAAAGCTTACTGTCACACGCATAGCATTTCATAATTGTTTTAATCCTGTCATGGACCATCAGACGTTTTAATCTATACTCATAATAAATCTGTAGAAGTAAAAATTCTGTACATCGAAAATATCAAAAAAATAAATAGCAAGGGGTGTTACTAGACTGACGCCGAACCCAAATATGTGATTTAAAAAAAAAATTGTCTGTCTGTCTATATGTTTGTTTAGGCATCACGCAAAAACTACCGGTTCAATTACGATGAAACTTGGTATAATTATTCTTTAATTCTTGGGCACCACACTGGGTACTTTTTATCCTTTTTATGCAGTTCGATCCCTAGACCCGATTACTATACCAACCGAAAATAATAAGTTTATCGTAGGTTTCGTCACCCGCAGTGGAGTTCAATATCCCTATACAATATCGCTCGCCATACAATTCAATGGACTATCACTCACGACGAAGATAATAAATAATATTTCATAGTTTCGTATCTTAAGATGAATTTGTATGGCGATCGATGTTGTATCAATACATATTATAAAACAAAGTCCACCGCCGCGTCTGTCTGTCTGTTCGCGATAAACCCAAAATATACTGCACCGTTTTTCAAGCGGTTTTCACCACTCGATAGCGTGATTCTCTCAAGGTTTTAGTTATAATTTGTTAAGCTTTTGTATTTATTTCTGTGTACATTAATGATATTTGTTGAAGATGTCGGGAAAAAATAGTTTTTGTAATTATTTCGGTGTACATTAACGATATTTGTTGAAGATGTCGGGAAAAATAAGCCGAAAGGGGAACCGTATTACCCCAAATCTAACGCAAGCGAAGCCGCGGGCAAAAGCTAGTGCATAATATTTATTCATTGAGAACCCATATTAACTCTCGAATTTCTCTGAATGTTTTAATACCGTAATATAATTTTGATCTTCATTTTTTCGCCGATCAAAGACAGTTTTTATTAATTTCTCACGCATTATTTTTTATTCCACAATTTTATATCAATGATTTTGAATCAAAGCAATTATTTCAAATAAACTATTGACAGGCACTTGTTTTGAATTATCAGGAAATCACTCGGTCAGAAAAATGGTGCTAATTACACATTCCAAAGCCATCCTAAATCTACCTACGAGAAGAATGTGCAAAAAACTAAACGTAGGTACAGTCTTTTAATTCATGTATTACAAATATATCGGTTAAATATTTCTTGTCGCTACTATTATAATGTGAGAACAATGTACTTAGGTTATTCAGAAAAAATAACAATTCTAATTATATACATTAAAATAAGCCACTGGCAGCTAAGAGATGCATGAAGAGATGGCAGCAACTGTCCACTAAGTCGCACAAGACTGCTGCCTTCAGAGGTAGTTATCGGTACTCTGCTTCTAAATGCTGGAACAAAATACCCCCACCAATAAGAAATGTTAAATGGTTTGACACATTTAAGTCACGACTACGGCAGTTTCTCATCACCTTACAAAAAGATCTCGGGATGAATAATTTGAATACGTCAATTATATAGCTGTGAAGCGTGTTATTTTAGTTTATTTCCGTTTTTTTTAAGCTTAATGTATCGTGATTGGTAGATTTCTAGATAATTAAGTAAATATATTTTTTATTTTTTGTATATGACACATTATTGATATTAATTTATTTTTGCCGTTCTTTGAACGTTTTATTTATTTTATATTCACTCGAATTACACTCATAATAGTATAATATAATAATAGAATCAAGTAATTAAATGCAAAATACTATTTGAGAACTTCAGTGTCCAACTCTAACGTCCTTACTTATCTTCAAAATCCAATACTAATATTCAGTGTCTACTACTTACAAAATGTATTCTGCCATATAATTTTTTTCACAAATCCAACTGAGCGTCCGTTTGTCACCGCAGGGATCTAGCAGAATATCAGCGTCAGGTAAATTTGCCTGACACACGCTGAGCTGGACTCCCATTTGGTGCAGCACTGAGATGCACACCGCAGTATGAATTTTATGACTTCATTTTTAAATTTCTAAGTACCCACCCCATAAGTGTCACTTTGTATATTTTGCAATTTTTATTTCTCTTTTTTTTCTCTTTAATGTTTTCGTTATTTTATTTTTGTGTGTATTAATTATCACTAGGGAAGATTTTAATATTGTTTTATTTTTATTTTTGTTGATTATATCGGTGTTTGTAATTTAGTTGTGCTTTTGTGTGCATTTTATGTTGCAACGAATATTTCTTTTATCTATCTATCTAATCTCAACTGACAGCATCTGTTCACGGACATGAAACTCGTAATTATTGAGTTGACTTATATTATGCAAATCAGTAGAGACAAACTTCATGAAAGCAAAAGATTACAATCATTGCAGAATATTGCAGATGGCCAATACATGTAGAAATTTATTAGTCGTTAGGCACTGTCAAGCGTCTCGCTAATTCATGTTAGAAAGCAATCGTAAAGAATGTGTAAACTGGCGATCGCTTTCGATTGTCGGCCGGATTTATCGACGCCGTTGTCTATTCTAATCGATCGGTTAAACTAAGAGCCTAAGCTTTTTTATTATTATTACGGATAGGCTAATTTTTTACCACTAGCTCACCTGATGGTAGGCGATATGGTCGACGATGCATGCTTGCCTAGTTTAAGCATAGTTTTCTTTGTTTATTCTTGATTATGTTAGATTCTACTACAGGTTTATTTTATTATGACAGGTTCATTAACTCTTTTATTAAGTAATTTGTACACCTCTCTGCTTACCCTGGTTCTATTTGTTTTTTTTTTCCACTGTGCACCACAGTTTTCTTCACAAAAATGATAAAAAATTAATTACTTTTTCAGTAAAGTAACTTACAATTATCCTTGCCCATGGATTTTGATTTATCAATACTTTTTGGTCTAAATAATTATAATTTCGTATTTTTAGACGCTTTTTAGATGGTAGTAAACATTTGAATATGAAAATAACAATTTCGTAAGCTTTGTAACAGTAACTTACTAAAACGCTCTTACCAGAACTATTAAAAATTTAAACAATACAGAGACAGTAAATTTTATTGTAATAGCAATTATTTCAACAACTTTCCCATCATGTCTGCCTGTCTGTCTGTTGGCGATAAACAGACTGGACGCATTTTCATGTCGTTTTCATTAGTCAGAGTGACTTATGAAGATATACCTATAGGCGTAAAATGTTTACATGACTATTATAGTAGAGAAAAACCGAGAATTTGAAAGATTTCTAACACATCTCCGAGCCTATCTACGAACTAGCCCAGGATAGGTCGGTAGGAGATAGTTTAGTAAAAGGAACAGAGACATATTGAATAATTGAGATGTTGATCGATTACGTTTTTTTTTAAGAGCCAGTTGTAGTCACTGAGTATTTTATGTGAACTCCGCCAAACTGTATGTTGATTACGCGGCCCCGTAACAACGGTTATATTTTTATTAAAAATAAACAATAACTATCCAAGATTAAGTTTTTTAAGAGGCCCATTTAAAAAAACAAGCTATATTATGTTTTTTTTATATTTGTGGATTTCCAGATGTTTAAAAACGTTCAAAAAGAGAGAACCTGGCCTTGAGGTAGGAAATCATCTAATGACGTCTCCCGCTCCAGGGTGGAACAGGAGCAGCGCGTATCAGACCTTACTAACTACACTCCACATACCACATATTTCGAAGTCGACCCATGGCCTTAAAAGGCGTGTTTAAAATAACATGATTGAAAATGAAAAGCCGCTTCAAATGCAAACACACGAACAAATCTGGTGCTTATTAATTTTCTTTATCTCGTTGCCTCATTGGTATCCATACTTTCTCGGTGTGAGGGAAAGTGTTCGCGAGGATTTGTGACTCCGCGCTCGAAGTTCAAGCTCATGATATTTGCTACAGCTTGTTAACGGCACGCCTGCGATAACCGCTATACATACAAACACACATACATTGGTACTTTCCATTTATCGTTAAAGATTGCGTGAGATTATAATCTGGATACGCAATTGCACAGCATAGAGATTTCCAGTTCTAAATTAGGAATTTCAGTGCCCGAAATGACGAGTAATTTTATAACTAGGCTAATATTAGAAGTTCGACTTATTGGGAACGGTTAATCAGTCTCTAGCCGTATGCGAATATTTTGCAGTAATGTTTAAAATGGCATCGCCTGATTGTTCCAAAAGTTGAAGCGATAATAATTTTTCCACCAGGTTTAATCCTGTGTACCTTGCGATTTCCAAAGTATATCTGGGTCTACCTAGCATTAAACTGCCGAAATTAAAAAGAAGAAACTGACTGACTGACATATCAACGCACAACCGAAATTACTGGAAATAAGAGTGAACTTTTGCAGGTGTCCTTTTATGACGTAGATGAACACTAAGACAGGATTTATTTTTTAATTTACCCTTTTAGGTGATGAAACAGGGTCCAACGTTAGTATAGAGAACCCTACTTTCATGCAGGCGAAGTCATTGGAAGAAGCTAGTATTTATAAGCATGTTTTAAAAACTGACACTCAAAACCTAAACCAGTTGAGACAGATTCAATTATCCGTTAAAAGAACTGTACGCAAATATTTTTTTAAAAGCATCTTGGGGTACCGGTTAAAGCGAGTATAGCGCAATTTACTTGTGTAGAAAGTAACATTGACGGTGTTATACCTTTGTTGAGACCAGAGAGACTGTGTCCATTGCACACACGGATGACAGTGCGTTTCACTTATGAAGTTCCTTTGCCGTGATATTGGCTCCCCTGTCTGTATACAGAAAAAAGAAGGGAAAAAAAAGAGTTGCCTAACTCTACCAAAATTTTTGCACGAAATGTTGAACGAATTGATTTTAACGGTACTCGCACCTCTTTATAGAGAATAATGAGGGGAATGGGATTTTATTAAAAAAAAGCAGGTCTAAAAGGAAGTTGTTAATGGAGAGGTACGATATTGTGGCGTGGCTGCAGGACAAAATTGCAGGACGATCGAAATGGAGCCCAACGTTGTATACTTTATTTAAAAATAGTTTTTACAGTTTCCAAAAGAAAAAAAAAAAGAAAATTATAAGGCAATTGTTAAAAGTAACAAATATTAGTTAATCTCCCTAATACCAGGTAACTTAATTGTTAAAAATGTAGCAACCCTGTTTTTCCGCATTGCCAACATTACGGCGAAGGAACTTCTTAAGTGGAACGCACTGTGCATTCAAATTCCTGATTCTGTCAGGTTTCATAATGAGCCTAACACACTGTACAACACTTGACAAGCTTCAACACAGTTTTGCTCGCGCAAGCCGGTTGGCACACGGAACAACATGATTAACCTAACCACACATACGGTGTTTATTTATTTATTTATTGAGTAGGCACCTCAATAACTTACTCACTAAGACATACATTAACAGACATAAAAAGTTTTAGGCATAGTGAATTCGTCACTTGCAGAGATGCACAGAACTAACAAAAAAAAAAAACTTAAAAATGAATTTCAACAAGTACAAGCCTAAATATAAACATGACACAAGTGAGCTATTATCCAAATTCAACGAGGTTTTATTTTTGTTGCGTGTACATATCGACCTGCAGGCAAAACTGTGGTGAAGCTTGATCGTGTGGTAGGCCAATAAGACATGCTCTGGAACGTGCAACTAGTTTCATCTTTCTGACTGGCCTCCTTGATAATTCAAAAGTACGATTTTGGATGCCTATAGGTATGTGGAAGGTAATCTTCTAAACTGGTGCACCAATTTGAAAATTACATTCACCATTTGGAAATTATCTGCGGTGGTGATCTCTCGCTCCGGGCCTTGGTACAGGCCATGGTCCGGAGCAAAGAGGAGTGGCAGGCGGTTGCCTTCTCCTTCTGCGAAGCAGTAATGCTAGCAAAGGAGTACCAACCGCATGAGGAAACGGCGTTCACGCACGCCCCTGCCACCGCCGGGATTCCGATCCCGATTTCCGGCCACCGTTGGCTCGCGGACGGTAGCAATGGGTAACTCGCCGTCCGACTGTCCGGTAACTGTCCGGACCGAGCCCAAGTTGTCGATGGCGCGCACTGTTCTCGCGTGCGTCAAGGAGTTGTCAGCAACCATAGGGGCCCAGTGTAGGGGTCAAGGGTCTACTTCTGAAATAAAGGAACGGGTTGGGTTTTATTGTCAGTAAAAGTCTGACGCTATCTCCCGCTGCGCCCAAGGGCGGGGGATGTCATCTGGAAGATTTTTACCCACCGGAAAAAAAAACCGTTTTAAAAGTAAATTATTCCAGGTGACCATAGGCTTATAATATAATTGTTCAACACGGGGATTATTCAACACTATTCCAGATTATAACACTAACATTTTTCAGCGGCATCACCCGCTTGAACGTAAAAAATACATAGTCTATGGCGAAAGAAATTTTATATCAGTCCATCAGTTTTCAAGCTTTCATTACAAACAAAAATACAAATAATTCCTCTTTATAATATTAGTATAGATACAGATCACATGATTTCTGATTTAACTAGTTGCTGTTGGCAGCTTCGCGCGCATTATAGTAGAAAAGTTACCCCAAAGGAAACGTACTCCCGGGTTAAAAATTACCTTATGCTCTTTTCGAGGATATGGCCTACCAGTGTACCAAGTTTCATCAAAATCTGTTCTGACATTCAAGCGTGAAGAAACAACAAACATACACTCACTCGTAAACTTTCGTCTTTACAACGTGTAACGTTAAATGCGCAAAACCCCAGACACCCCAAATGATTTTTAATTTAGAAGACCTAATTCTGGAAAAAAAATAATTTAAAAAGAATTAAAGGTTTTAGGGGAGGTCAGCTCAAAGCGGCCATAGAAGGTAAAGCGACTAGCGGAGCGAAAACTTGTATTTTTGTGTGTATGTTTGTAATGAATTAACTCAAAACAACTGTGCCGATTTCAAAAATTCTTTCACCATTGGAAACCTACATTCAACCAAAGTAACATAGGCTATAATTATTGCCCGTGTGAAGCCGGGACGGGTCGCTAGTTTGAAATAAAAGCGTTTGAGTTCGATTTAACTTCCAAGATCCGTACTTACGACAGTTATCTATTCTATACTTATAATAAATCTGTAAAAGTGAAAATTCTGTACATTGAAAATATAAAAAAAAAAATGGCAGGGTGTTACTAGACCGACACCGAACCCAAAAATGTGATTAAAAAAATTTTTGTCTGTCTGTCTGTTTACAAACTTAATTTTGCGGTTCGATCCCTAGACCCATTACTGTACCAACAGAAAATAATAAGTTTGTCGTAGGTTACGTCACCCGCAGGGCTGCGTTCAAATTTGAGTTAAGAATTAAGTCTAATGACGTCATAAGGTAATTAATCTACCCTGGCATTTTTGAACGGGAACGGTTCAGCTATCAATGTCAAGCATTGGTCGCTTACTCCAACCTACCCTGCTCAGAGTTAGGGTTATTTGGGTTAACTCTAGGGTAGCTACTCGAATTATAAAAGAACGACCCGCTGTTGCCACTCTACTCGACTCTGGTTATTTTTGAACGCAGGGCAGTTTAGTTCACTAAGGGGCGCTGCACACGGCTAAGATACTATAATATTTTATCTTAAGATACAATTTCGCTCGCCATACAATTCAATGAACTATATACACACGACGCAGATAATAAATAATATTTCATATTTTCGTATCTTAAGATAAATTTGTATGGCGAGCGATATTGTATCAATACATATTATAAAACAAAGTCCCCTGCCGCGTCTGCCTGTTCGCGATAAACTCAAAAACTTCTGCACCGATTTCCGATTCTAGACCAACAAGCGGTTTTCACCACTCGATAGCGTAATTTTCGAGGAAGGTCTTACTATATAATTTGTTAAGTTTTGTATTTATTTCTGTGTAAATAAACGATATTTGTTGAAGATGTCGGGAAAAAATAAGCCGAAAAGGGAACCGTGTTACCCCGAATTTAACGCGAGCGAAACTGCGGGCAAAAGCTAGTCTATAATAAAGTTGTATCTCACATACATTGTGAAAGGTTTCTAGTTGGACGCAGGTAGTCGCGCGCCTGTCGCTCTGTCGCGATGGTCTGATAACGCACGCACCGGGCACACTTCCCACGAGCTAGCTCCACTGGCACGCTACAAATTGTACCTCAGACAATACGAATCGCGATGCGCAGGGAGAGCTGTGGGAGACACCTTGTACAATTTATTTCGCTTACATACATATGTGTTTATAGTCACTTAGATATCGCACATTCGTGACAGTAAACTGGTTTCGTATTTGCAACCGGATACAGATCTCTGTAGTCTGTTTAGCAGGTCTCAGATTTCTTTATTTACTCCCTCGCAATGCTCGGGAGTTAATTATATAGATCCCGTACTGTATTCGGGATTAAGATTTAGCAACTTTCATTTCGTTCGGAATTCAACACGCCGGCAGCGACTTGAAAGACACTATTTTATCCTCTAGTCTAGTCTAGTAGCTTATTCTGCTAGCGATACCATCAAACGCTAAATACAAAATGCATGGCAATGACATTACCTACAGAGAAGTCCCGTGACAAGTGATATATAACAGATAATGTCAAATCACTTAGACTAGTAAAAATACTTAGATTAATTCATGAATCCCCAAGCGACCACCGGTGGCCGCGCATCTATTGTCTTACTATTGTGTCTCTAATTGTTAAAAACAGTTTAATAACATTATTAATATATAACTTCTTTACGTTTTTAATAATTGTAATATCACAATCAGTTTCATTAATCAAAGTAATTTGTCTAAGCCTGCGGATACTTCTATGTCTAACTAATTCATTTACTTTACTAAATTCCTGATAAAAATAAAACAGCGTTGCCCTACACTAAGAGTTCCTCCTGTACTGAACTATTTACTCTGGATAAATATATATAATTAGATCTATAAACTATCTGTAGAGCATACAAATATGTGCTCCGTGTGCCAATAGAACACGCGACTCGTAGCGCAACAGCCGATCGCTCAACCACTGAGCCTAGGATTTACAGTACATCCTTGGTGTACTTATCACAAACATTAGCTACTAGATTCCAGCGAAACATAAATAAGCTCCACCCAATTAGGTCTCACGCAGTCAAAAAGAAACAAACAAAAATCCGGTTCCACTTGGTTCTTGTTCATTTAAACAACTTTCATCTGCCTCGTACAAATTTTTGTACTAAGGTTTGTAGGTAGGAACTCTTTACGAAGTTAACTTAATCAAGTTATGCAAGAGCAAGCACTCGGCCGCATTCAAGTTCCACTCTTTTATTGCGATGTTTTTCAAGTCTAAAGTTAAAAGCTTTGCTTAATTTAGTTTGTCAATAAGTTGTTAATGAGGTTTATTTTGCTTTCTTTGTGTTTAATAGGCTTGGCCCTAATAGCGAAACAGTAACACAGTACACCGTAACTAGGGCAGTGCACAGGTCCTGGAGGGGCGCTGAAATTATCGGATCAGGGGCCTTACCATGATATGATATGCCCTGTTTACACATGAGCCCAGGCTCGGCCTCAATTTTCCCCGGTAATACAATGACGATTGGCCAAGGCTGGGCCCATTTGTAAACAGAGCATTAAAAAGTCAGGCGAGCAAGCGAGAAAGAGGGATAAAGCAATACACCTTAAGTGTCCCCCGCACACGGGCCACAAGAAAAGCTAGAAGCGGTCACAAAAAAAAAGCTGAAGGGTGCGACAGCTTGTGTCCGGAGAAGCTAGAAGAGGCTTCTAGCTTTTTTTGTGGCGGCAACGTCGCACACGGGCCACAAAAAGAAGCTATAAGCGGCTTTTTTGTGGCCATCCCTTTAACAGTTGAGTTTAGGTCGACTAATGGATCACCTTAAGAACTCGGGGAAGACCCTCATTGCCAAGTTTTGGTTCATGCTTGGTAGTTAGCAGCATATATACAACATTTTATAATTACACTAGCCTCTGCCAGCGGCTTTTCCCGCTTGAAAGTATCTAGGTTTTTCCATACAAACTTTGGACACCCGTTTTATCCCCTTTGGGGGTAGATTTTGGAAAATCCTGCGTTTTAAAAGGAAACCTTGAGCTAAATTTCGCACTCCTAGCGCCAGTAGTTTCGGCTGTGCGTTGATATGCCAGTCAGTCAGTTTCTCCTTTTATATATGTAGGTAGCAAAATAAATATATCTTCTATCTTTGATAGACATTTACTACTTGCCCATTGAGGAGGTATTCAGAAATTAAATAATATATACATGCATATTGCATAATGTTAGCAAAGAAAATGAATCAAACAGATATCCACACACACACACTCTCTATCTTTCGACTTTATAATATAACATAGTGAGATGTTTTTAACACTGTGAGTGCTGGATCATTTTAAATGCTCTTTGATAGATCTCCGAGTAGGATTTTTTATAGGAAGTATATCTTCTTTCGTGGCGATAATAAGCCTATGAAGCCACTTCTTACAATAGCTACCCATTAAATAAGATTCTAGTTACGAGCCATGGATAAACATCACTCTTAGACTGAAAAGCATTTGAAATTATTCTTAGATGGGTTTCCTGTATACCTAATTATGTTAGTTACTTCTTCAAGGTCGAACAGTTGAACGGATTTAGATGGAACTTGGCAAATAGGTAGACTAAAGGTATGTCCTGGAAAAGCGCGTAGGATAGTTTTTATCCCGGGAATATGATCCCTTAGAATACTTTTCTGCTACCACGCGGGCGAAGCCATTGGCAAATGCTACACTAATATTATAAAGAGTTTGTTTTTATGTTTAAAGGAGATAATCTCTGAAAGTACTGGTCAGATTGCTAAAATTTTTGCACCGATAGAAAGTTGTTTTATTCCTGAGTGACAAAGGCTACATTTTATGTACCTACGTGGACGAAGTCGTGGGCAAAAGCTAGTAAATTATAAAATGAGAAAGGTTTTGTAACGCTGACTTACCATACGTTCCTGTTAATTTTTATGTATATTTCTAGATATTACGCAATAACTTTAAGGGGAACAAAAGCAACGTCATTAATTTCGGGTAGAAACGGATGTACTGTTGGCGTACACTTTCACCTGCGCGCGCGCACCTGTCGTCTCGCGCTCTGCGACGCACGAGCACGCCATAATCAGCTTTATTATCTGACTCCACAAAATGTTAACCACGCTAACAAGCAGACAAATTATAGTCACGAAACCAATTATACTGCTCTGTGCATAATTCATATCTATATTTGCTATCAAAATATTCAAAAACTTATATAAAATAAGAAAATAACTATTGTCAATAACAATCCCAATCCGTAACTTTCCAAATTTTCACTTGCACGATAGTGTCTGTCCGCCCTGTGCCTAGCCCTTTGATTGACATTGACACATCAGTATATTTAGATAATGCACCCAACGTGGAAACTGGCAAAGAAAGCTCTGGTTGTCAAAGTTGCGCATGTTTATAGGTCCGGTGTTTTCTTCCGCAACTCACAATCTCGATCAGTGGGTAATTTCTAACCGGTTTAGAAAACGCGAGCGTCGTCAGTACGCTCCGGGCGCGCGGCGCTCCCGCGGCGGCCTGCCACTGACTGCTATTCTTACTAGCCCGACCAACTGCCTCATCAGCTCTCACGCCATATTTTTCTAGTCTAACATCCAAATACAGCATAATCCAGTTTAACAACCATAGAACACACGCGGCTAGCGACGCTTCTAAAAACCAACCAACCACATAAAACATATCAGAGTTATATGAACGAGCAAAAAATTATACGAGAAATTAAATACTTTAATGAAAATACTGGCATCTCACATTTTGAGCTGAGAGAGTTAATAGTAATCATAAAATTAAAAATGTACCACCTAAGTATCATAAAAGCATTCGTGTAACTCATCTTAGCAATATGATCGTACTGATTAATATTATAATTGCTCGTGCGAGCTATCCATCAGTGTAGAAAGTCGGAAAGAACGTAGCGCGCGCGCTCGGAGGAGGCGAGGGCGCGCCGCCGCTGTGCACGCGCTCTCGAGGCGCGGAGTATGTAGAGTGAGACGCCTCTCAGGAATGTTCCGACACTGTTATTATGTATACACTGCTGTTATGTTAGCTTCTGCCAGCGACTTCGTACGCGGATCCTGTTGCTTATGCCAGCGACAACGGCGTCGTCAAAATCAAAGATCTAAAACGTCTGATGTCGAACTCTAAGAGCCCGGGGACTGGAAAACAACGTGATGCGCGAGACGATTCGAGACGTTCCAGATCTCTCCCTTCTACTTACGCGCGTGACAGTGTGCAAACACCTTAGACATGATGCCAATGTCTCCTTGTTCGATGTAATTAATAAATGGGCTATAGGAAAACGCGCTCCTTTCTTTATTCCCTAAAAGTGTTCCCATAGCGTGATATAACTCGATACCAACGCCATTTACGAAATGTTTAGAAAACGGAAACTACATATTATTTACCCAAATATTATAGTATCTTAGCCATGTGCAGCGCCCCTTAGTGAACTCCACAGCGGGTGATGTAACCTACGACCAACTTATTATTTGCGGTTGGTACAGTAATCGGAGAACATTTCCGTTATACATGATTTCTGTGTAGCTTTAACCATAAAGGCTGCAAAAGCGTCGGAAGCTTAAAAAATTGAGTAATTTCTCCCGTTTCCTCAACATTTCCCTTCACTGCTCTGCTCCTATTGATCGTAGCGTGATGAAAAGTATACTATAACCTGCCCAGGAGTATGAAGAATGATTGTACCAAGTTTCGTTAAAATCCATCGAGTAGTTTTTGTTTCTATAAAGAACTAGCTTTTGCCCGCACGGCTTCGCCCCCGCTCTTCCCTACTCTACCATACTATACCTACTCTACTCTATTCTACCCTACTCTACCCTACTCTATCCTACTCTACCCTACTATACCCTACTATACCCTACTATACCCTACTCTACCCTACCAAACTTCACATAAACCATCTACTAAATACTCCGAACAATACCTAAAAATTTGGTTTTGATAGGTGAGCCCGTTCTTGAGTTATAAATTAACAACGAAAAGTGGCATTGATTTTTATATATATAGACATACAGACAGACAGATAGACAGACAGACAGACAGACAGACAGACAGACAGACAGACAGACAGACAGACAAAAATTTTACTGTTTGCATTTTTGGCATCAGTATCGATCACTAATCACCCCCTGATAGTTATTTTGGAAATATATTTCATGTACAGAATTGACCTCTCTACAGATTTATTATAAGTATAGATGTATCGTCGCAAACACTGTTACATTACCTGCATACTACCCAGAGTCCAGTTAAAATCTTAGTCTGTCCTTCACAGTAAATTTTGGTTTACACAAAATGACTAGATTTCAGAGCAGACATGACCGTAAGAAACTGCATAGTGATGCAGACGTTTCATGCAAATCGACGTAGAAATTTATATATGGCTTTCTATTTCCAGGAAGCAACATGCGAACCTCCAGTGGACTCGGCTTCGTTACCGCTGGAGCACCGCACCGGCGCCGGCTACGGGCCGCCCCTGCCGCCCTCGCACTCCGATGACCCGTGGCCGCTCGCGACACCGGATAGCCCCAAAATTAAACACTTACAAGTTCAGTGTGAAAAAACACGCATGCGTGTTAATATAGAATTTGACCGCCCGTTCTACGGCATGATATTCTCCAAAGGATTCTACAGCGATTCTCACTGTATGCATTTAAAGCCAGGAACTGGTCATCTTAGCGCGACGTTTGAAATCTTCCTCAACAGCTGCGGTATGAGCAGTTCCGCTAATCATAATGTTGCGACTTATGGAAGTCCGACTCCTAGCGGTTCTTATGTAGAGAACACTATCATTGTCCAATACGACCCTTATGTTCAAGAGGTATGGGATCAAGCAAGAAAATTACGATGCACGTGGTACGACTTTTACGAAAAGGCAGTGACATTTAGACCATTCCAAGTGGACATGCTGCACGCTGTCACGGCGAACTTTCTCGGAGACAACCTGCAATGCTGGATGCAGATACAGGTTGGAAAGGGACCGTGGGCTTCAGAAGTGTCAGGCATAGTAAAAATAGGTCAGACAATGACAATGGTGCTCGCGATCAAAGACGACGAGAACAAGTTCGACATGTTAGTACGAAACTGTGTAGCACATGACGGTAAGCGAGCACCCATACAGCTCGTCGATCAATACGGATGTGTGGTGAGACCCAAGATTATGAGTAAGTTCCAAAAGATAAAGAACTTCGGTCCTTCGGCTTCAGTAGTGTCATTCGCATATTTCCAGGCTTTCAAATTCCCCGATTCGATGAATGTACACTTCCAGTGCGTAATTCAAGTTTGCAGATATAACTGTCCAGAACCGAAATGTGGCGGTCTTGGTGCTGATTACGGAGTACCATTGTTGGGAGGTAATACTCTGGGTGCTGAAGAATATGGTGTACCTAACTCTCCTCATGCTGAGTATGGTCCTCCGCCGCCAGCTCCTCACGGAGAGTACGGCGTGCCACCTGCGTTCCCGGATCCGCGACATCCTGCGGATGCGACAGGATCTTTCTCAGAAAAACGCGATGACGCCGTGCCACCTCCACAAGCACAAGTCTCGTCGACGCCGAACGCGCCCAGTCCATCATCACCTGCGCCAGTGCGAGACGAAGACGAGGTTAATCTACCTCCCCCGCCTCCTCCCGGTCGTCGCGGAGTATACAACACTGTTAAAAGGAAAGATGACGCTCATGTTAATCTAGCAACGCTGGGAGGAAGGCCGCGCTCCGTCGAAGACCTACCGGAGAGGCTGGTCGGAGTGAGGCGGCGGCGGGAGACGTCCGCGCCACAGAGAATTTACAAGCGTGATGCTCAAGAAATGACTGACGTCAATACTAGTCGAACAATTCAGGTGGTAGCGCCTGGAGATGTTAACTTCGCGTTGAACAACGCCGCGGCCAACGAGACCGTGGTGATACAGTCGCCGGCTAGCGATCCGGAGACCATCTGCATGTCGGTGCCGTCGTTCGTGGCGGGGCTGGTGATGCTGCTGCTGGTGCTGGTGGTGGCGTCGCTGGTGGCCGCATTCCTGTTCGTGCGCGTGCGCGCGCTGGACCGCAAGGGCGCGCACGCCGCCGCCTACTACGAGACGGACTACGTGAAGCACACCAACTAGCGGCGGGTGCGCATGTGACGCGAGGACGTTGCACTAACTTTACTCGGATCCAAAGAGCGTGCGCGCTTCGGCCCCGGCCGGACGGCGCGCGGCGCTGTCGCGGTCGCGATCGAAGCTCGGTGACTGTGTCAGATATTTATTTAGTTTGTAATGAGCGTGATGTATATGTACGACTGTTTTTGTAAATTATTTTATTCGTGTGAAAACGCACCCTGTATCAGCCTTGTAGTCGATACGTCTGTTGTAATTTTGTAAAGAGTCGTAAGTAAGATTTAATTTAAGTATTAAATTAATTAAACATACCAATCAAAAGTGTCGTGTGAGATATATAGTTTTTTAATTAAATCCCTAAGATCTGACAGCAGATTGCAGTTATGAACCCAACCATGGGAATAGACCGAAATGGAACCGCCGCCCCCAACACCCACCTTAAAAAAACCATTGATTTTGGTCGCCTAATTCCTACTCTGAACCTGTAAATTATGTCTAGCAGTAGTCATTTTTGTGTCATTAATTGTTGAGAATCCATGAATGCAAAACATTTTTTTTTAACTGACTTTAAAACAAATGAGGAACCGTTTTGCAAATTTTTACCCTTAAAATCGAGTTCTGAGTGCCCACTGCGAGTTTGTTTTACGTTAACGCGATCGACACGTTTATGACTTTCGGCGCTCCGATTGGCCCCACTTCGAGATCTTAAACAATCAGAGAGCCAAACGCGCTAAACGATTCGATTTCGTTAACGTAAAAACAACTCACACTCAGCGCAAAGATGATAGGATCTATGAGGAATCGAGGGAACTCCTCAAATATTATAGGCAACCATATTGTGATTTTGGTATTTTCATCGAGAACTTAAGCATTTATAGTCAAAAACTAACATTTGATGAAGTGGAACTGATGAATAAGACCAACAATAGCCAACGGAACTCCATACTCACATTGATATCACAATGAAGATAGTTAAGCGACTATGACAATACAAATAAATAAATGGTTCTGAATAGTTTAGTCGAAAATGGTATCATCAAAGTGACCTGGCGATTATGATGGAGCCGGAAGAGAGGCACCGGAACTCTGTAATTAATCAATGTATCCTGGCCGTGTTTGGGCTTATTAGAATTGTCATGAGATGTACTTTGGCTGAACTGTACTGTACTACCGAACTGATATGATAATCGAGCCGGAAGGTGGAAGATAGTAGACACGGGAACTTCATAGTAAAACAATGTATCCTTAGTGTTTAAGTTAATTGGAATTGTCATGAGAAATAGGCACTCTGGTTATAGGTAAGTGTGTCGCAACTAAAAAGTATGAAATAAACTTGTTACAAAAAAAAATACCGATTTCACGTTCAATTTCCGGACGCCAGTGTTAAATAAAAAAACAATATTGAGAAACACCGACTTCCAAAATTCAAGTTCTTTTCATCTTTTTAGTGAAGTCCGTTATTTGTTTGTTCAACCATGTACCTACCCAGTAGGCCCAAGTCCTTGACGTCACCCTAAATCCTCGCTTAAACTGTAGGTACATCATTCTAATAACAAATTGTTTGCGGTTGGTATATAAAAATGAAAAGGACTAAAAAGATGCAAAAACATTCATATTTTTTAGCAATAACCAACACCTTCCCTGGATTAAATAAATTATCTAGATACAAATATTAAGAAATAAATTGATCAAGCCACAAAACAAATAAGTATGTTTAAAAATAATCCTTTAACTACGAACGAGGGTATTTTTAGTTACTAACTAATGCTAACAAGGTCTTATCTCCAAGGAGGAATCTTCTTCCGACTCTGCTTCTCTGGTCTGCAGTAAGGATATAAGTTCAGGAATGAAGGATGGTCGTCCCTCTCCGAACTGCTGTACAATAACCTCAATCTCTTCTCATTGCTGGCTGCTATTATATCTATTAGATCCTGTCAACAAGAGCAGTACTTATCAAATATTCTGGTGTAGGTATAGCGTGTGGTGTCAAGCTCCAGTTTAGGAATTCAAATAACTATGTAGAATGGTTTGAATTTGTTGTATTGTATATGTATTGTGGTTAAGCGATTGGTCGCTGCGATGGGTGTCACGGGTTCGATTCCCGACACAGAACCAATATTTGTTTAGCCTACAGGTAGATGTTCCGTTTCTGGGTGTCTAGTGTATGTGAACGCATCCACCACCATCCACGAGGCCAAGATTTAGAGAACAAAATATGGTGGCAAACTAGACTGTCACCACAATATACATAATAGCTATTGAACTTTGAATATAAGGCCGGACGCACACATTCGGTTTCCGGATAAGGTTTTCCGATCAGGACTTCAGATTCGGGATTCGGGGAATCAGGAATTCAGATTCGGGGATCGAAGAGACGCACGGAGAAAATTTCGAAACGGATGTCAGGTTTTTTTCTGTTCGGAAAAAATAGGAACGTGCATTTAGGTTTCCGAATCTGAATTCTTGATCGAGAAACCTAATACGGAAACCGAATGTGTGCGTCCAGCCTAAGGCACATTTCAGACACTGACACCTTCAAGCTGACTATGGCCTTGCTTATTAACTTTACGCTGCTGTAAGAAAAAAAGAAAAAAATATTTATTTGGGAATAGGACTAGGATCACTAGGAAGTAAAATGAAAAGTGGCGACCAAAAAAAAACTTATATTGAACTTTTTTGGCTGAGCTGGCTGTGCCAAAAAAGGTAATTTCAGTCGCCAGACGGTCAACCACTGAGGCCTTACCACGAGCTTTTAGCGCGATCCATTTGACGACCTAAACTGAACTATTGAAGGGATGGAGCTACATAGGGTGTTAAAATCCATTCCTCTGGCTGGCTCGCACGCTTGACATTTTAACACGTCATGGTTCTTGCAATGAACCTCGAGTGCGAGCAGAGTAAGCGAAGCTCGGTAGACAACTAGTTGGCTCATAATCTTGATATCTACCAGGGATGTTATGGATTTATAATCTGGATACGGGTGACCGATATAGGAATAATAACGTAATGCTCCCCAGCTACCCCACCATCTATTTTGCTGTTTCTAAATTCATATAACATTTGTACGCAATCTGTACCGACTATGTATAAGTATGTATAACTTAAAAAAATAAATACCTTATCTGAACAGAATCGACATCTGAGAATGGTTGCACAATACTTACATTCTGTAATAAGGGTAACTCCGCAACAGTTCCTTCTGACCGCTTAAGCTGGCAGATGGTAGGTGGTGGCAGGATTTGTGGAGAGAGGGCCCGATCAGGGCTGCTGGAGTCGGGACTGCTTGAAATGGGGCAGCGCTTGCTGCTGCTGGGGGCATGGCTGATATGGGTGTAGCTGTACGGACCAGGGCTGTTTGGACCTGGGCTACGCAGACCAGGACGGCACGCACTAGAATTACGCAGACCAGGGCTTCGGGGACCAGGGCTGCGTCGACCTGGATTGCGAGCGCTGGGAATGTGGGACTGACATGCTCTGCTCACTTTCAGGGCCGGCTCCGTTTGAGTTGTCTTATTCTTCATCACAGATTCACGACGAGGCACGATGAAGCGGTACTGAAAGTTTGGAAATGATTTATTAATAGGGTCTGGATGTCTTGTGTATGTGTATGTGAGTTTAGATCTTTGTGAACGCCCCTACGATACAGAAGTAATGCCTAGTGTGGAGTAATAAAACATTGTTACCCTAGGGGTGAAAGTAACTTATTTAGTTCCGAGAAGGAGTTTGAGTATACAATAGTTTGAGGGACTAATTCAACTATTTCTTGAAAATATATTTTTTTTAATATTAAGGAAACCTACTTTCTATGTTTTTCAATAATGAAAATGAAAAATAAAGACTGAATAGCTGGACGGCCAAAGAAAAAAAAACAAAATTGGTGGGAAACTGGCAATCCGACAATAAGATCTTTATTTGTTCTTTCTTTCGAGTTTTGTTTACATTTCCTTACTTACGATAAGTTAATCCGATTCTGGTGTGGATTCTGGTTTATTATTAACACCTGATTTCATAAGTGGTTAAAGCAGTAATGGTAAACCTTTAACCGCTTAAATCAGAAGAAAAATACATACCTAAAATCATACGACCACTAAGGTTTTACAATTTTTTTATTTTATTTTTACTTTTCTTGTATTCATCATGAAAGTACAGTGTTTACCTCGGGGTAAAAACTTATTTAGTCCCTCAAACTATTGTCAACCAAATTCCTTCTCAGGACTAAGTAAGTTACTTTCACCCCTTTTTTTTGTCGACGGGGAAAATCATCATTGACAAAACCCGAAGAAGATAGTGTCAGGCTCTTACTGACTAAAAACCCCGCGCCGTTCCTTCTAACCTTCATACCGGGGCTCTAGTTTCTTTTTGGATAACCCCGACCCTGGTTGGCTTCGACCCAGATGGGCCCCTCCTGTTGCTGACAACTTCTTGAGGCGCGCGGGAACAGTGCGCGCCGTCGACGCCTAGGCTCGGTCCGGTCAGTTACCGGACGATCGGACAGCGAGCTGCCCATGGCTAGCTGTCCACGAGCCCGCTTCTACGGTGGCTGGAAATCGGGGTTGGAACCCCGGCGGCGGCGGCGGCGAGGGCGCCTGTAGCGGTCGGCCTCCTCCTTTGCTAGCATTACTGCTTCGCAGAAGGAGGCGACCGCCTGCCACTCCTCCTCGCTCCGGACCATGGCCTGAAGCAAGGCCCGGAGCGAGAGGTCTCCGCCGCCGATCGCCCGCACGAGGGCACGGCGGTGCTCCGCCCAAACAGGTTATTTTCACCCCTATGGTAACAACATTGTTCCTACTATAAGGTACCTACATAGGGACTGTTTTTTTAATTATTTGACTGCTGTCAAATAAAAAAAATAGTGTTGAAAGCTTCCTAGAAATCAAAAGTAGATATTACATTCAACCCACTCCTCAGGCAATTTCAGACCTATTTTCAGAGTATGAGTAATGAAAAGCATATTTTTTCGAAGTTTAATCAAATAAGTATTCTATGCCGAATCAAATTTTCGTGTTTTAGCTTTATTAGATAAGCAGATGTAGACATTAAAAGTCTTGTTATGTTCAAAAAAAGAGTTGGTAGGTAATTTGAATATACCATTTGGTGGATCATAAGACAGCGGCTCCCGGCAACATAGCAGTATAGGAACTCGTAAAAGAAAGTCAAGTGTAGGTATCACTTTGCCAGAATGGGGTTTGCAAATGAATTAGCGGTAGGACACACACATTAGTGGTGGAATAGACCTCTTTACAATTCTCCCCTTCAGATACCTACTAGTAGGTAGGTAGTGAACCCGGGTATAGAAACACGCCAAAGACACTCTAGACGGTAGTATACGTAGCGCTTCTAAACTGCGGAACTGCCCGGCGCCCGCCCCGGTCCGCATGTACCTACCTGATATGTATGATCATACGTTTGCTAATGCTACTGTTTGAGTTGTTGGATTTGTATAGTTCTCATAGCCGGTTCCTAATATCCGGTCCCAACATACAAGGTTGCCGAAACAATAGCGTAATTGCTATGAATCTCCATCTACTCTAAAACCTTATAGTAAAATCCAAAATAACTCTTTCTAAAAAGTGAGTGTGTTTGCCTACATAGTTATCACATGGTGGCAGCTGCGAGGCGCTTAAGGAGGCCGCGCCAGCGGCGCCGGCGCTGCAGAGCGCAGGGTGCGTGCGGCACAGTCGCGGCACCCGCCAGCTCGGCTGAGCCTGAACTCGGAATCTACGACGTTTCCTACGGGTGCCAGGCCGCTCCGATTTCTTCTCACAGTTATGTGTCGGACTCTAAAATAAAATCGAGCAGTTTTTAACCTTACTAGTCCAGAATATGTCAAGGTATGTAAATAACAAGTAAGGCAATATATATGTCGCAGGGAAACGAGGATCATCAGGGATTTCGCGAAATCCCTAGGGATAGGTATCATAATCCCTGCAGACGGTGTTGACTAACACGTATCGACTTGTAACTTTCATTGGTTGTTATCTCGCCTGCGGGAACTCCCCGTATGCTGTATACCGAACGAGTTAACGACTAATGAAATTGCGCCATTAGGCTACTAGCTGCAAATATCTATGGCAACCATTACACGGTCATGCAAGTGTCAATCAATTCCATAAATCATGAATGATGGTTTTTGTCATTCAGTACTAAAAACCGTCAATCAAAGCTTTGACCGTGGCAAAACTGATAGCAAAACCTACCGTGTAGGTAATGTTCGTCTAAGAAATCATTCGGTCACTAATAGATCCCATTCTTCCCTTTTGTATAGATAACATTTGTAACAGTTGGCTTATCCTACCTACCTACGCATCAAGAAATAAAAAAGAACAAAAGCTACCTACAACTGAACTGTAGGTATCTGTAGGTACCTATAGTTAAAGGCTGAAAAATAAACGAAGGATTACCTGAGGACCATCTAGTCGTTTTTGAGATATAGCAATCACAGGAGACAGGGGGCATGGGAGCTTCGTACGCAGCTTCGGTCGCGGCGCGCTCGATACAGCTGGCTGTGGTGACCAGGAGTTCGCACAGCTTACAATCCGGCGAGGACGCTGCCACCACATCACAATTATATAGGTCATTTTTTTTATGATAAGGTTACTTAAAAACACTCAATAAAGCCTAACCCTAAAAGACTACAACATTCACTGTTCATCGTTAGGTACTTTCATAAACTAAGTACTTTTAGAGGCATATACCTAGGTACCTACACACATAATGGTCTTTTAGTTGGTGAATAAGCTCTAATATTATTTTATTCTGGTTCTTTTCCAAGTTTGCCTAGAACATTACTGACACTCCGTGCCTCGGAAAGCACGTAAAGGCGTTGGTACCAGTTGTCATACGTAGATCTTTGTCCGTGATTTGAAATCAGACGTCAGAAAGTCTGACCATCAATCTATTCAAGGTGTATTGCCCAATAACAAGGTTCTGGGGTCTGAGAGATAGCTCCGTGCAAAACACAGGTATTCAGCTGACTGGAAGCCGACTCCAAGCACAATAGGAAAAGGCTGACGATGACTCTATTATTCTAGCTTGTAGATCTTGTGTAGGTCAAATAATAGTAGCATTATGTGATGACAGAGCTGGAGCAAGGCTCGTACATCAGGGGCAGCACCTGGGTCGAGGTGTGAGCAGGCGTCCGAGAGGGGCGAGGGAGGCGGCGACGGCGCGGGCGGCTCGCGGCACTCGTGAGTTGCGGAGGCCGGGCTGCCCTGGTCCCCGCTGGCACTGGAGCTACCGCGTCCGTGGATGTGCAGCTTTATGTTGTTGCGTACCAGGTGCGGCTTGATTTCATCAAACCACAAGTCACACAGCTGTAACCACAATATTACTCTGAATTCCTTTATCATAAATAGATCCTATTGCCAATATCATGTTTTACTAAAAGCTAAACCGAAGGGCCGATGACTTAGTTGATATCGGTTGTTGAGACATTTTGGTTTTCTTTGCTTTGTATATGTCGCAGGTTTTTCACAAAATTAGGTTTTTGATCAAAAATCTAGGTTTTTTATGAAAAACCGGTAGATGACAATTGACAAATCTTAAACTCTATTTCGTCAAAAACCTGAACTAGTTTAGGTTTATGATCAATCTGCTACTGCCTTTAACGAACCTGTATCGACCAATTAACCCTTCAGATACCGTCAATTAGAGACACAATAGTAAGACAATAGATGCGCGGCCACCGGTGGTCGCTTGGGGATTCATGAATTAACCGAGTTTGCGTGAAATTGCTTCAAAGATGTCTTTATTTGGAGGTCAAGGTTTTAAGAAATGCTCGTATGAAAAATCTAAAGTACGCTGTAAGACTAATCGGTGTGCATGCCAAAAAAAATGTTTTATTAAACTCTAGATGTAATAAGTCTACAAACTGTCATAATAAATAATTTATAATAAGAGATTTATAAAAAAGCAAGCACGTGGTAAACTTTTCTTTATTACATTTTTTTTTTATTTGACTCTGTTTAGTCGTATTTAATAGTAACTAAAAATTAGGCATAATTGAAATATTATCATAATTAGATTGAAGAACGAGAATATTGATTGGATCATGGATGTAAAATTTTGATAAATAAAAAATTGTTTCCTTTCTACTAAGTAACAAATGATTGTTTTATTTATTTCATTTAAATTGATTTTGTCATAAAACAAAGCAATTTAGCCCAGAACTTCATCATAAATCTAAACTAGTTCAGGTTTTTGATCAAAAATCTGGACTGTAACAGGTTTATGATGAAATTGAGTTTAAAATTGGTCATCTTCAGGTTTTTCACCAAAAACCTAGGTTTTTGATCAAAAACCTAATTTTGTGGAAAACCTGCGACATATACACCAACTCCTGAAAATCCGCCCCTAAGACGATCCAGTGACCCCTTGGGTATAAATACCAACCACCAAGACAACGACAATAGGGTAGTTTCCAGGGTCAAAATAACTACATTTTATCTAGTCCGTTTTTTAGATCATAAAACAATATTGGACACGTATTTTTTCTTTTTTCGATAAAATAAAAAATAACAGAGTTAAAGCCCATTAAAGTTACGTGTTGCGTCACACCGTGCGAAAAAATGCAGCCGGCGGCGTGACGTTATACGTAAGTCTTTGTCATTTTTGGTTTAATTTACAAATAAAAAAATATCGTGTCCCTTCTTTTTGAATAATCTAAAAGACGGACTAATTAAATTTTTTACGACAACTAGCCTATTATTATGGTCACAAAACTAGGCCACGGAACTAACATATTGCTATAAGTTTAGTAGTAGGCGCTTACACCGACTAAAGCCTTCTCCAGTTCATAGATTGCACTTCTAGAATCCTGACTCCTTGTAAGATTATCTTGGTGGTGCTTGTTGGCCCCCGACGTGGAGTCACCAGACGCCCTGGAGGCGTAGGTTCTTCGCGGCTTCTTTTCACCGTAGCTCATCTCGTTACGAAAACGTGACTGTGGCATTGTTACGCACTTAATTCCCACACCATAGAAATAGATATCACATTAATCATGTACCTACTTTTCTTAAAAACATTCAAAATATTTGTATAAAATCAAACGTCAAGACTACACTTTCAACTGTTCTTTTTTTTTTTAAGAAACCTCCATTTATGAATGAAAAAGTTCACACATCATACAATCCTACCTTTCTATACAATGCAGGTAGTTTGAAGAATATCATTGATTTGCTCCTCATTTTTTTTCATTATTTATTCCTCCATATCATTATTTTTGAAGAACTATTTGCGATTTTTGAGTCATATTACAAAAATGAATAAACCTGCATTGAAATCGGCCTTGTGTGCTGGAGGGTCACTTGTTTGTGGATTCATTTTTAAAGTGCTTGAAATAAGTTTATTCAGAAACAAAAATAAGCAATGTGACAGCGCGGTCAACGAAATGTTATTTTATGGAGCCGAAGATGAGGAGGAAACGAGACAAATAAGATTAAATAATATGCTTTGTATTCATTACGTGGTCCTACAAGCCAGCAGCACCGTGGACGTGTGCGTGCCGAGCCTGGCCAGCGACTTCCTGGCCAAGTGTCTGGTCAGTGTCCAACAGAAGAATAAAGTCAAAATCAGGATCGCTATACACAACAGTGATGACTTCCACAATCTGCAGTTATTGGCTCAGAACGGGATGGAAGTGAAGGTGATAAAGCTGGGCGTGCGGCTGGAGCACGAGTTCATGGTGCTGGACGCGCGCGCGCGCGACTCGCTGGCGCTGCTGGGCGCGCTGGCGCCCAAGGACGGCCTGCTGTGCGCCGCCACGCTGCTTACCTCCGATGCCGCCGTCGTCACTGCCCTCAGCTGCGAGTTTGAACGAGTCTGGAACTCCGTCACCGATTTACCACGCCCGAAATATGACATGTTTGATTGATATACGTAATACGATGGCTCATTTTTATTGGATGTATTTAAGCAATAATTTTACGTTTAATTATGTTAGTTTTAATGAATGATCAAATAATAAAGGTATTAGATTGGGTATAGAAATAAATGTATGGATATAACAAAAAATACTTTTAATTTCATCGCTTGCTGACGATAATAATTGCTTTCTTATATTAAGTATTTGACATTAATGTAAGAGCTATAAAACTTTTGTACTCCAGTGCCGTTATTATTCTAAGCATTGATATTACATAAATATATCAAAGTTCTATTCGGAACTATAATTGTGACATTTTAAAATGAAAGGTGACAGCAGTATCACAGTTTACTTTGTAGACATATATTATGTGGACAACTAATGGAAACATTTTGAATAATCATTTTGTTCTTAATTTAATAGTATCTTTCATGTCTTTTCATATTATTTATTCAAACCATAATGTAAATCATAAAAAATATCTTGATTGCTAGTTATATTGAAACGATTTTAAAACGACAATTAAATTACTGGAGGAATAAATACCGCAAGTTGATTGTATGTACCTACTAATTAATGGTAAAACAGTTTCAACAAGTTCATGATTTTAAGTCAAAGGAAAATTATTTACAACATCAATAGTTATTTCCTAGTAAAGACATCAGATTTAAAAGAAATCTTTGGGAAGACCATTTTTCAAGTAAAAACTTTTTATCTACAAGCGCAGTCAATTCATAAAGTTTAACATCAAGGTGTCGTTTTACACTTTCAATGAGCCATATTTTTAATTGTGAATCAATGAAAGAATACAACATTTTAAGACCATTTCAATATTTTAGATCATATTTCTTAAAATACCAATCTAGTAAAATATATATAACAGTTTTAAAAAAGTAAATATTATGAAGCTAATGTTGTAAAAGCTAGTCACACTAAGTATTCTTATGACAATCATACGTTGATAATAATAGTTTAACTGAGAATATTAATACTAAAATTAACTACATTGTCTATGTTAATGAGTGAATGTTTCACGCTTCAGTGCCCACATGAGACATTATACTTTGGATATTTAAGTACTCAATTAAGTATCTGCTAAACCTTTACACACAACATCTATTATTTTAAATTCGATGGACCCAACAAATAATTCCAATCATAAGATAGAGAATTTTTCCAGCTATTAATCTAGCAGACAATCAATAATTAATATTGTAGCATACAACAGAGACTGTACTAGAATAGTCCAAACATAAGCTAATACCAGTGAGATACGCACGGCTAGCGGCACCGCAAGTGACGTCACACGCGCACCACAAATGTCAGTACGAGTACGCACGCGGAGGAGATCCTAGTCACTCGCGAGCGACAGCTGATGTCATACATCCACCTCGATGTCACTGTTACCGTCCTGCGAGCCGGGCGACTGCGGCGACTGGTCACGCTCGTCCGTGTCTTGCGTGTCGAGTGTATCGTGCGTGTCGTGCATCTCGTGCATGTCGTCCATGTCGTGCATCTCCTGCATGTCTTGCATGTCGTGCGAGTCATTTGGCGACGCGAGCGAGTAGTCGTGCGGGGAACTCATCTCCTCCTCCTCCTCCGAGCCTCCAAACTCTTCATCCATCATGATGGTAGCTGGTAACGATGGAGATACTTCTTGCAGCTGTCTTGTGTATACTGTAACATTTACAAGTAAAGTATATTATAATGGTGAAGCCACGGTAGCCCGCGAAATTCAAATTTACTTCAGTTTTTGGCATTTTACACGTCAGTGCAGTGTTAAGTTGGGCTTGCGTCTTACTCCACTGAATTGCTAATTCACGAAAAAAACATTCCTATTGTATGACTTTTCGTGAAATATAATCGCCGCATAGTCACGCCAGGTCAATCAGTTAGATGCTTACCCCCGATTCCTGGATAAAGATATTCAAGTCGAGTATTTGTCAAACTTTACTTTAGCCTGAAAAACTTAGGCATTAAAGTAGGAATTGGCAAGTTCTTAACTAAATACTTAATATTTAGAAAGCGCTTGTTTTGCATCTTTGAAGGGCTTGCAATTAAGAAAAGACTAATAATAAAGTAACCCTTCAGACACTATTTGCAAAGAGATAATTTGTTTCGGCCTTTTCTGAAAGTGCTAACGAAAAAATATGATACTTGTGGTTAGAACCAATCATTTAACTAATTTAGAGCAATAGTTGATGAGGCAAAATCGCAAAAGTTGTAGGATTACTCTTAGTCAAGTTATACAAGTTCGATGATTTGTCATTTTCATACATTTATCAATCGATTTCTGAAAGTGCTAAAAAAATAGAAAATAATGATAGATATTTTCTTTCATAAAATACCCAAAAATATGTGGAGCCTAGATCATCTCCTTTCACTGAAAATGAATATTGTGTTAGAACATTGTTCTAACTTTTAGAGTTTGAAGAAAATATTCATTGTCATTATTTCAGCCGAAAGACATCCACTGTGGGACATAGGCCTTCCCCAAGTGTCGCCACAATGACTGGTCCTGTGCATCTCGTATCCATCGGATTCCCCCTTAACAGGTCCACCTTGTGGGAGGCCTTTCATCACTGCATCTTCCAGTACGTGGTCGTCACTCCAGAAACTTTAGTCCCCATCACCACACAGTTGCGTAAAAAAAATATAATTTTATTACTTAATTTAGTACCTTTAATATTGGAAGACTTGAGATCGTTGGTATAATTGAGAGATTCCTCCATGGCCTCCATAGTGAGGGTGTCAGTATCGAGGCTGTCGAGGGAACCGGAGCATGAGGGAGACGTGTCCGGGTTGCTGTTGACGGTCTGCTGTATGCTTTCTAATTGAGGTATGTGCGGCCGGACCTGGAACAGTAAACATTGTTACTTACACATTTGTGTGTAATTTATATGTGGTATCACTGTGTTTAATATATCTTGGATAACTACGCAATCAACGCTTGAGCACTAGAGATTTACACTACAAACTAGGGGTAGACCATAGTTAATGCAGACAGACTACGGAGGCACTAACCCTTTTGATAGCTGCGTCATGAAACAGGCCGTACACCCATTGATATATAATAGATCAATGCCTACACCTGACTAAATCTTGCAAAGTCACAACTGTAAGGCATCCAGTACACGGTCATGCAGGCGTCAATAAATTCAATGATGGATTTCGTAGTCAGTACCAAGCAAAGGTCAATCATCGCATTAGTCAGTAGGTGTGTAATGGACGTCTTACAGTTGCAACAGGTCCTTTAGTAAGCACTTGTCTGTTATATGAGTTACAGACAGCCCAATCTGCAGAGCCTACAAGGCCCAGGGCGAGACAGCACCTCAGCTGCTTACAAGTAGCTAGATACAGATCAAAGTACTTTGAGAACCCAGGTACTGGTCAATAACACCAAGGAGCTGATAGCATTCCTTGAGGAGCTGGGATGGATCAAATAACATATTTGTCTCATCAACAGACTTTTTAATGTTCCCACTGCTAGGACTCAGGACACTTCTCTAGGAGATGGAAATTGTCTCAGCTGTACGCAAAATACGCATTTTAGATGTGGATTAATTCATGAATCCCCAAGCGACACCCGGTGGCCGCGCATCTATTGTCTTACTATTGTGTCTCTAATTGACGGTATCTGAAGGGTTAACCTGACATACAATATACAATACCACTCATGTTCATTATGTTATAACTTATATTTGTTTGATTTACTTTTTAACAGTGATATTCAAATAAAATGAGCCTGATAATTGCATGCCATAAAAGAGCCAACTGACCTGCCGCTGGTCCTGTAAGCAAATACATTCAATAACAATATTTCAAAATTATTTTACTTATAATCTAGTTCATGGATTAAGCAATTTGATACTAAAATGATTAAATTGACTTTTATTGTATTGCCTCTTATTGATTTTTAGAGTATTAAAAGTAGATTTTAAAACTTATAACTTAACCGAATATTCTTTGGTCTGTTTAAACAAACAACAAAATTTTTACAACAGACCAATTGTGACCAACAGTGTTTACCGCTGTTTGAGTCACCTAAACAGAAGTAGTGGGAACTTCCTTTTATTAAATGGTGAAACAGTGAAAATACGTTCTGAATATTTAATGATAATTATATAGTTTGTCACTGCAAAAGTGCCTGTTGTTAGATATCAAGGATAATTAGCTGGCAAGCATATTTATATATTTTTATTATTTACTAACACTTATAATTGAATTACCTTCATTCCATCAGGTCTATGAGGATTTCTGCAACCTTTGCACTTGCACTCTGTACAAGGTTTACTTTCTACATAACATGGACATCTTTGCCCACAACATGTCAACTTGCCCGGGGTAGCAGTGGCATTGCCACATCTGCAACCTTTTCTCTTACTACTAGCTGAACTACGAGACCTGTTTGACGGCTTCTTAAAACTTAGTTGGTGTGACTGAAATCATAAAGATAATATTTAATTCATAAAACAATTTTGATTTTAATTTGTCTGTAATTTTAATAATCATTTAAAATAAAAGAATGAATATTTTACAATAAAAGGTAACGTCACGTGTCAATATTTAATTAGTAAATAAACTTATGAATGAGTTTATTCAGAGCTGAACTAGTTATAATTTATTCTTTCTGCTAAATAACTTACTTTACTCTCCCTGCTTGAACCTGAATCATTACTAGGTGAATCAGTTTCATCAACATTTTTCCTTTTAATTGTAATTTTATTTCCAGAGCCAGCATATAAAACAGAATATAACGGTGAACCATTTGATGTAGATCTAGAGGTAGGAGAGTCTTTAGAGGATCTGCTGTCTGAGTTACTAGACGTTGATGCAGTGTGGGTCTGTGTGCCTGCAGAGTTAGTGTACACACATGGCAGAATACTGTACGCCGACTTGGAGAGACCTGCCGTGCTCTTGTAGTCGTCCGAGAACCCAGCACCTTCTTGTATTAAGTCAATCAACCCTGAACTTGCCACTGTGCCTCCATTAATTCCCGCAGCTATTTCGTCTTCGTCTAACAATATTTTATACACGTCTGTACCCATAAAGTACTCGCACAACTTCTTATAACACTGCAGAAGTATACGAAGCTGTAAGTTTTCACCATAACTTTCATAATCTTTGCACCAACTACATGAAGGTTTTAATTTTTTTCGCCCACCTTTACACTTTTTACAAACATGATGTTGGCAGCTGGCGCTCGTTGGTGTATAGGGCTCCTTTAATAAGTTACCACACACTGTACACGATAAAGATTGTCGTAAATAAGGAACTAAACGAAACAAATCTGTCCATGACGACTTATCTGCTGCGTCAGCCAAGATTATTAGTCGACAAGTAGAAACATATAAACTTGTGGCATTCATTGTTATTACAGAAAACGTAACAAGGAGAACATTTACTGATTTATAAATTAATTTGTTTACACCAAAGTGCTACACAACCAAAAAGCCGCAAACGTCTCGTCAAATCTGTCATTGTCAAATGTCAAACTACAATACTTTTTTTATTAATGTTTTTGCTTGGATATTAAGTTCTTTAAACTATCTGTTAGTATGCATAGATAATTTATTTATTACTGGCTGACCCGGCGCATTATTTAATTCTTGAACACTTTAAATTCTACTTATAGCGTTCGATGTAGTCAACCGATTGCGATAAAATACTCTGCTCCATTTTACCAAGTTGGCGCCTGTTTCAGTGATTTCACATATTTTCCAGTTGCGCAAACTCTTGGGATATAAAACTACACCTATTTTACATTACAATATCCACTTAATTAAAACAAGCAGTCTCTAAACACTCACTCGAAGAAATTCTGCAAAAAAATTTCCAAACTAAAACTAATAAAACAATTTAAAAATATCACTTAGTCCATTTAGTCGATTTGACAACGTGATATCGTAAAAATCATCAGCTTAAACTAGTCGATGTTACCGGTTCTTTCATACCTTTTTCATCAATTTATTTTATCTGGTTTTTTAGGTCAGTCTAAATTATACGTAAATTTAGAATTAGATATCCAATTACCGTTAATAACGAATGCACTGTACAGTGCCATTTTTGCCATTTTTTCTCGCTAGGTGTCGCGATTCTTATCATCCATTAGGCTTTAAATCTGTGCAGCGTTATTTATAAACTTTTTAACTTTTTGGCATTCTATTAAATATATACAATAAAAATGACGAACTTTGCAGTGCCGGAATGCAAAGAACCATTTTCTTTAGGTAGGTAATTATTTACTCCCAAAAGATAAAAATAGGAAAAGATTGTGGGCTAAAGCTATAAAACGACCAAAATTGGTAAAATCCCAACCTACATATTTACGATTATGTGGGCATCATTTTACAGAAAATGTTTATAAAACTGTGAAATCGTCTACAGATGGGTGGGTATATTCTTATATTTTGTCGTTCAAATCTTTCACAATGTCATATTCCACAATTTTCACAATGTCATGATTGTTTATATTGCAGTAGGCCTACTCGCTTTCTCCGAAACGAAACTTTCGTAAACGAACGATATTCAAACGAAGTTTCGTTAGTGCACCTACTCCATTTCATTTTCGACAAACACTAGAAGTTCGGATCCACAGACAATCTTCGTGACCGAATAGAGTGAACTATATTGTTTGGTTTTTTTTATATGTCATTTAAAATAAATTACGGTTTTTTATACTGACGGTCATTATTAACAGACTTATTTAAAGAGCGCTATTCCACGTCAATCATTGGTACTAACGTATGACAACTAAAAATACCTGTATAATCACACGTAATGTGTCAATTATAAAATGTCAACTTGAATTTGATTTTTAGTTTGATTTCTTCAAAGATTTTATATATCCTACTAGAGTAGACTAGATTGACTACGAAGAAATATTAAACTGTCTAAAGTGTTCTTTATTCTCATTAGCATTAAGTTCATGTGTGTTAATGACACGCAAAAAGGAAAAATGGCCTGGAGCAGGACACTAAGATAAATACTCTGTGTCCCTTTCTCACAAACTACCAGAAAAAAATAAGAAACAGATGGTAGTTTTAAGATTGTTCCAGTTATCGTTAAATAGTCCGTGTTCATGCATTTTGATAGGTTTATGCAACATAAAATGAATTGCAACTAAATATTTTATTTCAAATATTGCTTCTTGAAATTTTATACGCATTCTTCTTGTATTTAATGATGATTTCATTTAGATATAGTAGCTATTCGTAGTAATTTTCAAATTATGAAAGGCAACATTTAGGAGGTTTCAATTTGACAGAATTTGACATCAATAAACAATTTGGCTGATGCTTCATAGGGCTAAAGTTGTATTTTTAATTGTTACAAGTTTTTATCTCAATGTTTAGTAAAGTATAAAGTGTGCAAGATGTTCAAAACGTTGCTGTGTAAAGTTTCGCAATAGTGATGAGTATCCTGTTTGTGGAATTTCATTTTATTTGGTAAGTTTTCTGTTTTGTTTACAAAATATTTATGTAGGGTGACAACAAACATCGTTTTGACTTTCATGCGGAAATTAAAACATATTAACTGCCTGTAAAAATACATAGAGAAGGGGCATCATAAACGACTCAGAAGACGGACTGGGTGCTAAATTTTATAAAATTTGATTGTCTACTGTTCAAGTTTTACATTATTATAAGCAAATTTCTAAATATCTGAGGCTCATTTTTTTTTTTTTTTTTTTTTTTTTTTTTTTTTTTTTTTAATAAATCAAGCGCGTCCCAATTTTACTAATTTTATTTTTTCTGTTGATCGGGCGCCTTTGGCCGCTCGGCGATCTTCGGCTGCTCTAATGACACAGCGGAAAGCGGCGAGCAGCGGCGGCCAGAGGTGCGGCATGCGGGACGTGTCTTCGGCCCAATTCAGTATATAGTTATCTGTGACCAGTTCTTAAAACGACGCGCGAAAAGCGCGGGAAACTTCCAACTTGGCGGGCGCGTATTTTTTGGTTTAAAACTCAAAACAAATTTTTATAATATTTATTGGGAAAAACTTTAAATTTATATATAAGATTAGTAGTAGTAGTAGTAGTTTAGAGTTAATATTTAGTTTTGTGCATTCTTCGGTAGTGGTAAGTTTCTTCAATTATTTAGTTTTTAACGTTAAGGATGAAAGATCCGCCCGACCCGGGGGACTTTGTTCCCCCGGCCAGCGTTTTTGTCACAGTTCAATCCAATAATGAATCAGGTATGGACACTGATGGATCGTCTTCATCTCGGAATTTAAAAAGAAGTCGCATGCATGTCTGTAAGCACTGTAATAAGCGTCGTCGTATCCGAAAACACCACGATGGTTCCGAGTCTTCGGGTTGTGGTTGTATGGAGTTACACTCTGCTCAAGCTGTGGAATCTGCACCTATCCATTCTGAAAATGTGTCTAATGTATTGCCTAATGATATTCCTGCTCCTTCCATGGTTATTCCCACTCAGATTGGTAGAAAAACCTACGATAAAACGGACAGCGCGCCTTTTGTAATACATGTACAAAAAATAATAACTTCACCAGATGATGGTACGACATTGCACCCAATCACATTTGGGAAGTTTTTAAAACACAACAACTTCCAAAATATTATTAATGGTAGCGTCAAAAAAATTGGACGCAATAAGATTTCATTATCCTTTTCTAGTTTCCTGGACGCGAATTCTTTTATTACACATAATAGTCTAGAAAAACACAACTTTAAAGCTTTTATACCTACTTTTAACGTTACTAGGATGGGACTAGTACGTGGTGTTCCTGCGGAATGGTCTCCGGAGGAAGTTTTAGATAATATAACAGTACCGATTGGTTGCGGTCCAATTTTAAAAGTCAGACGTCTTAATTTTAAAACCATTGTTGATGGTTCAACTATTTGGAAACCATCTCAATCCATAGTTGTTACATTTGATGGGCAGGTCTTACCAAAAAGAATTTTTATGTGTTATAATGCTTTACCTGTAGAGTTATATATTTTCCCTACCATACAGTGCTTCAATTGTTGTAGGTTTGGTCACACTAGAATTCAGTGCAGGTCTAAACCCCGTTGCTATAAATGTGGCCAAGGCCATACTGGGGACAGTTGCGATAGAGAACAAGAAAGTACATCTTGCTGCCTTTGCTCTGGGGCCCATTTTGCTATTAATAAGTCTTGCCCAGAATTCTGTAGGCAAAAATTAATTAAAACATACATGGCACAAAGTTCTGTTTCATATGCTGAAGCTGCAAAAGTTTATCCTCCAGTAACAAAATCATATGCTGATGCACTTTTATCTTCTCCCTCCAAAAACTCTGCTAATATTCCTCCAGTCCCTTCACCTAATAATACACCTGTTCGAAGTAGCTATAAAAAGACTGTCTTTCTCAAACCTCATTCCCCTCCTAAATCTGTACAAGGTTATAATAAAGAGGCTCATAATACCATCATTAAAGATTGGAATATTCCCCAGCCATCAAATGGTTGTGTTATTTCTAACAATCATAATAATGACTTTAAAGACACAAATTTTTCTGTAAATGATTTTCTTTCCGCACTACATAATCTTCTCTCTCAGTTTAATTTCTCACCGTCCAACGCAGCCCCATCTTGCAATACATCTCAATCAATACATAATGGACAACACCAAAATAATCCAGTGGAACTGCCGCAGTCTCATTAACAAAAAAAGTGAAGTTATACATCTTCTAAACAAATATGATCCATTTGTCTTTGCCTTGGCAGAGACTTGGCTCAAACCAAGTAACATTTTTAAAATAAATGGTTATTTAACCATTCGAGAGGATAGATCTGATGGGTATGGTGGAGTAGCTATACTTATCAAGAATTCTATCCCATTTTCTAATATTAGGTTGCCTCATCACAGTGAGGATATTTCAATTGTAGCCATTAAACTTCAACATATATGCCTTGTTTCCATTTATGTTCCTCACCCTTCTGCTCCAGTTCTGCAAGAAATAAAAAACCTTTTTTCCTTTCTTCCAAAGCCACTTTTAATATTAGGTGATCTTAATTGCCATCACCAATCATGGGGTTGTTCAACTTCTACATATTATGGGGATGAATTACTAGATATAATAGATTTTCATAATTTATGCATCTTAAACACAGGAACTGCTACACGTCGCTGTGGTCCCAATCAGAACCAAAGTGCGATTGACCTATCTATCTGTTCACCAAGCTTAGCCTCTTCATTGACTTGGGATATTCTAACCTCCACATATGGTAGTGACCATTTCCCAATAGTTATATCTTATCCTCTTTCCAATGCAAAGGCACCAATAAGGAGATCAAACTTAAAACATAAACTACCTGATAGAAATAATAATGACTGGGACAAATTTAGAAACATTGTTGACAGTAAACTTTGCTCCTTGCCTGTTATTTCTGATGGTAATGAAAATAGTTGTGCTGAAGCTTTAGCACACATATTAATTGCAGCGGCGGATGAAGTTTTCCCTGTAAAAAATAACAACAGGAGCACAATTCCTTCGCCTCCATGGTGGGACTCTGAGTGCACAGAATTGATTAAAAAACGTAGAGAGGCTGAATTCAGTTATAACCGTGATATGTCGGATATTAATTTTGTAACCCTTACTAACTTAAATAAGGAAATTTCTAAAGTATTTAAGAAGAAAAAATTTGATTCCTGGCGTAACTTTTGCTCAACAATTTCACCGAATACTCACCCTACGATTGTCTGGCGCAATATTCGTAGATTTAGGTCCATTTATCATAATTCTTCTCCTATTCCTGACTCATTAGCAAGCGAATTTTTAGACAATTTGGCTCCTCCTTGGGTTCCTGAGGCTATTAACCTTAACCTGTCTCCCTTAACCAATAACCAAGTCACTTCAAGTTCAGACACACATACGACGCTAGATCTCCCATTCTCTCTCACTGAATTAAAGGGTGTTATTCATAGAACAAAGGATTCTGCCCCGGGTATTGATGGCATTCCGTATTCCTTTTTTGCTAATTTAAATGACAATGTCCTCAATTATTATTTAGATCTTATTAATTCTATTATGAAAACAGGAAACATCCCTGTTGAATGGAAACATCAAATGGTGTTGCCATTCCTTAAACCAAATAAAACTCCATCTGATGCTTCCTCGTACCGGCCCATAGTTTTGTCTTCAATTCTGATGAAACTAGCTGAACACCTAATAAAGAATCGACTAGAATGGTATGTTGAAAGTAAGGGTCTTTTGGCGGAATCACAATATGGCTTTAGAAAAGGTAAAAGCACCACTGACTGCTTAAGTATTTTTTCATCTGATATTCGGTTATCGTTTTCTAATAACCAATCCACCATTGCAGTCTTCCTAGATATTAATGCAGCTTATGATAATGTCGTATTATCAGTTTTACAAAATAAATTAAAAGCTTTAGGGGTTCCCTTGAATTTAACTAATTTCATTATTAACATCCTGACTGAACGCTCTGTTAACATGTTAATAGGAGATCGTGATGTCTCTCATCTTGTATGGAGAGGTCTGCCACAGGGTTCTGTACTTAGTCCCCTTCTGTACAATATTTACACTTTTGATTTGGACTCTTCTATAACTAATCATGTCAAGGTTCTTCAATACGCTGACGATTTATTATTATATTCTTCAAGTCAACCTATTGAACAAGCTAGCGATGTTATTAATTCTGCTTTGTGTACTTTAGAGTCATGGCTATATTTAAACGGTTTGGACTTGTCTGTGTCTAAAAGTGCGGCTGTTTTATTCACCAGGAAGAGAAATATTCCCTTAGTTAACCTATTCTACAAGGGAACACTTATTCCAGTTGAAGATAAATTCAAATATCTAGGTGTAATATTTGACTCAAAATTAAGCTGTGTTCCTCATTGTGACTATATTGTTAATAAATGTGAAAATCACTTAAACATGCTCAGATGTCTCTCAGGTGTGTGGTGGGGTGCACATCCCTTTTCATTAAAACTGATTTACAACGCAATCATTAGAAGCACTCGGACTATGGATTGTTCGTTTTAGAACCTGGTAGTGTTATGGCTTTTAAAAAATTGGATCTGATCCAGTCAAAAGCATTGCGCATTATTTCGGGTGCCATGAAATCTAGTCCTATTAATGCACTGCAAATTGAATGCGGGGAAGCTCCTTTAAGCCTTAGAAGACAATTCCTGTCTGACAAATATTTATTCCGGATTCTTCAGTTCTCAAATCATCCTCTCATTCCAAAACTGGAATCTTTAATGTTACAAATTGAATCTTCAGCTTACTGGTCCCATAAACGTACTCCTTGTTTGGTTGAAAGCTATAAAAAATTCCTCTCGATTTCTTCGCCAATTCACCGTTCAAATAAATTACCCCTTTTTAATAATAGCTATGAGAGTTTACTGTTCATCCCCAATATTGAATTTAATTGTGTAAGTAAATCAGATCCCGATTGCCATTTATGTTTTAATATATTTCTGATTGAACATTCAGACTTCCACCATATTTTTACGGATGCTGCCAAGCATTCCCCGACGAGTTGTGTTGGTATTGGTACCTACCATACTCAATACAACATCATTCAAAAAATAAAACTGCCCCCGGAGACGTCCGTTTTTACGGGCGAATGTTTTGGAATTCTAAAAGCTTTAGAATATGCACGTATTTTTAAGCTCAAAAAATGTTTAATTTTTACCGATTCACAGAGTGCTCTTCTAGCCATAAATAAATCCCCTTTCGAACACAAAGTACAGTCCCCTATAATTTTTGCAATAAGAGAATTGGCGTTCAGAACCATTTCCGAGGGTAACACACTGCAATTTGTCTGGATTCCGGGCCATTCTGGAATCCATGGCAATGTTGTAGCTGATGCACTCGCTGGTGATGCGGTGCAATGTGGGGACTTAGTTCCTTATAAGAACTTTGGCTATGACCTTGAGACGTTGCCAAGGAATTTTCTTCGGGATACTTGGAAGGTAGCTTGGGATATCAGCAGCAAATCCAAGGGCCGATACTTTTCTTTTATTCAACCTGAGATTCCAGAAAAACCGTGGTTTGGCAAGGCAAAGTTTGGTAAGGTGGAGACCTCTATTTTAATAAGGTTGAGACTGGGCCATGTTTGCTCTCCAGTCCATCTTGCCAAACTACACATTATAGACGACCCCATTTGCTCATGTGGCACAGACCTTGGTGACTTAAACCACATATTTTTCTCCTGCCCTTTACTTGACCATTCCTCCTTTCTCTGTAACCTCTTGTCCCTTCGTATCCCTTTTCCTACCTCAATACTTTCTTTACTTTGTACAAATAGCTTTCCAGTATATAAATGTATAGTCTCATTCATCATCCTAAATAACATTAAACTGTAATTTTTGTCATTGTAATTTGCTCATTATCTACATGTTATTATCACCGTTAAAACTGATCCTATATATCTTTTTCTAAATTCCGCTCAATTTAATATTTTTATTTTTATATTTTGGTTTCCCTAACTTTGATTTATAATAAGTACATATAATAACGAAATACAACCTGACGTGACATTGGCTGAATGCACAAACCGTGCGAAGCCAAAGACGAAGAAAAAAAAAAAAAAAAAACGACGCGCGTGCGCTCCAAAATCTTCTCCACATCGATATAGTACATTTCGAAAATTATATTCATTTTGAATATAATAGTCTACTGTCTTTAACTTTAGTCCTTAGGTAGGTCCCTAATAAATGCCGCACGCAATGCTGCACGTATGTGGCTTAACCGTTAACTACTAGTAATATATTATTTTTTATGTTTTGTTGTAGATTTCCAAGAAACGAGAACCATCGGAAACAGTGGCTTTGAAGTTGTGCCATTAATTTTTTTTTTTCAGCAACAGTTTTATTTGTAGTCGCCTCATTAAGTCTGAAGATGTAAAGTTAAATCAACACTAAAACCTAATTCTATTCCATCTGTATACCCTTTTGTAAGTTCATCCGTTGTTAAAAATCCGTTCAGTAGTTTTTGAGTGGATTGCAAACAGATATAGACAAACGAACATAGTGGGGGACTTTTTTTGATGTGGTAAAATCTCCAATAATTTATCCTGCTCTAAGGTAGAGCGCCTTACGCTACATCTTAGAGCGGGACAAGTTATTTGAGGTTTATACTGAATAAATCTACCCGTGTCCTTCAGTTGCCCTTTGTGTTCCAGGAAGATGGTTTCCCTTTCGGAAATTCCCTGTGGCGCTAACAGGCATCGGCAATAATTAGTAGTAGTAGTTAGTATAAATAAATTTATAAACCAGTCGAGGATCATTTATTTAATGTATTATTTATTGTTTATTTGTTAGTTAATAAATGCAATTTAACGTAATAAAAAATGTACAATTTGATGTCACGCATCAGTCTATTTTTAATAAAGTAAAAATAAAAGAATAACATTAGTTTTATTATAAACTAACTAGTTTTTTCTTTCAGACAAACCTTATTCTGATAGATGCAGCCGTTCTGAAGTGATCTTCTTACGTAGGTACACACACATTAGGCATTTTTTTATCAGTGTAGGTATTTCATACTCGCATAAGAGGATATTGCTATTAAAATATATACGGACATCAGCTATTTCCTAGTACTTACAGAGAAAACTCACAGTTCCCTTTTGGTAAGCATATTATACATAATAACTGTTTTTGAACTTGCATGTCTATTTTAATGTATCAAAAATATCTTTAACTAACTTTTGAGCAAAATTGTCCCGCAGTATGTAGCTAGTGTATGGACACACTAGTAGAACGAGATGACAGGACTCTTTCTGACTTTCCTTTTCGGGTACGCTTTTGAGGTTGTCGTAGTCAATCTAGTACTAGGATATATAAAATCTAGGATATATAAAATCATGTTGCTAGTGCTTTTTTACATGACACATTCCGTAAGAAAGTCGGACAGTCAGTCTACCTTTTTGGACCACAACCACTTTTCTTTACATTTAACCCTTCAGATACCGTCAATTAGAGACACAATAGTAAGACAATAGATGTGCGGCCACCGGTGGTCGCTTGGGGATTCATGAATTAATAGCTATTTGATTTGATTAAATATTTCTTGTAATATTAATGAATAAAATAGAAGTAAAACTCAAAAAAACGTATTTATTATTGATGACGAGACGGTATGATTTAAGACCTAAGCCTGCCCAAATAGGGCGAAGAAAAACACAATATGTAACTTGTCAACATTGTCAACTTCAATGCTGCCAATTAAGTAATATTATGGCCATATTTAGCATTTTTCTAAGTAATTTGGCATGCAAAAATTCATTTTAGCATATTTTTTTGCATTTTGCTCGGACAGTTTGAAAATAATTTCTAAATGAAAAATAAAATCCTGATAAACGCGATGTATCGTGCAGAGTGGTAATTGATGTCCGATTTGAAAAAGTGGCTTCAGCCGGTCTTCCGCTCCACTCCGGCACCAAAGGAAGAGGATACAGATGAGGGTCTAGTTATAATTTTCCGGAAAGTTTTGGCTTATTTTTGGCATTTTTTGAATTCATATTTAGCAGAAAATATTTTAGGAGTTGGCAGTACTGGTCAACTTAAAAATTTTATTTTAAATTTGCAAAAGATTTTTTATTTGGATATTACCTATTTCTCAAGTTACCAAGTGCTTCTTTACATACATATTTTGTGATCGCGGTAAATACGCATTCTGTAAGAAAATTTCAAGTAGAACTGTGGAAGTCGCAGTCTAAAGAGATACACTTTCGGCCTCCACAAGTTTTATTGTGGATCTTTGATCTTTGTAAGTAATCTATATATATAAAAATCAATGCCACTTTTCGTTGTTATTTTATAACTCAAGAACGGGCTCACCTACCCAAACCAAATTTTTAGGCTTTGTTTGGACTATTTAGTAGATGGTTTATGTGAAGTTTGGTAGGGTAGGGTAGAGTAGGGTAGATTAGGGTATAGTACGGTAGGGTAGGGAAGAGTGGGAGGCGAAGCCGTGCGGGCAAAAGCTAGTATTATCATAAATATGCAATCTAATACCCATTTGTTTTTAGTCGTAGGTAGTCATTTGTAGAATTATTTTATCTTAGTTGTGTCCAAATTTTGTTTTCAACAACAAAAATTGATTTTATTACCAAATAGTACCTATTTTTAGGGATTTTATTTTTTTTCAATATTTTATGATTCTATTAGGTATTTAATCTGTTTTATTTTTAGATCAATGAACCAATATCATCCACCTCCAGTCAATCAAGCTAGCCTCCAAACTTTTCACAACTTGAGGTAGCTGTGGACATAGGACCCAGCCAGAAAGTCGACAACCAGTGACATGAAAATCTCTGAATCCTACAGGGTTCAAGTCAAGGGTCGGAAACGTTATTTAAAATAACGTTTTTTAAACGTTTCTAACAGTTCTTCGTATTGTGTTCTTTGCATGGCGTTCGGAACGAAAACGAAATGGGAACATTTTCAAAAACCGGTTTAATCCGCAAGACGGTGCAGCGAGGGTCGTGCGACGACAAGTATGGACTTGTTTGTTTATGCTGCCGCGCGGCTTCATTGTAACTATAGATCAATTATTCCGATGCGCTTGCTCACCGAGGTTTTTTTTTTATAGTGGGCAAAAATCATCTTATGACACATGAGATAGTGTCAGACTCTTACTGACTAAAAACCCACCCCGTTCCTTCTAGCCTACAAACCAGGGCACGAGTTCCTTTCGGATAACCCTGGCCCCGGTAGGCTTCGACCCAGCTGGGCCTCTGCTGTTGCTGACAACTCCTTGAGGCGCGCGGGAACAGTGCGCGCCGTCGACGTCTTGGGCTCGGTCCATTACCAGACGATCGGACAGCGAGCTACCCATGGCTCGCCGTCCGCGAGCCCGCGTCTACGGTGGCCGGAAATCGGGATCGGAATCCCGGCGGCGGCGGCGGCGGGGGCGCCGTTGCCTGATGCGGTCTGCCTCCTCCTTTCCTAGCATTACTGCTTCGCAGAAGGAGGCGACCGCCTGCCATTCCTCCTCGCTCCGGACCATGGGCTCAACCCGAGCCCGGCGCGAGAGGTCTCCGCCGCCGATCACCCCCACGAGGGCACGGCGACGCTCTGCCCAGGCAGGGCACACCTCGACTGTGTGCTCCACCGTGTCTTCTGGGCGTTCCGCACAGTGGCGACACCCGGGCGTCTCTTCCGCTTGAATCCGGAGCAGGAACCTCCCGAACTTGCCATGTCTGGTGAGGACCTGTGTCATGCGGAAGGTAAGGAACTAAGGACGCCGTGAAGCCTTTCCAGCCACGCCTCAAAGAGGGGACTTTTCACCATAATTGTGGCGTGCCCAGCACTGGGTTGCGATAGTCGTTGACGCCATTTCACCATGAGATCCCGCCGGAGCTCTGTCCGCCATGCCTTGACATGTTGCGGCAGTGGACTTTCACCCTCTGGCAGGCGTTCAGCTGGGCCACCGGTCTCTTTTTCAGCGACGGCGCCTACACCGGTGCCCCGTAGAGGGCCATAGACCGAACGATCCCTGCGTAGAGCCTCCGGCAGGAGGCGTCTGGACCCCCAAGGTTGGGCAGGAGCCGCTTCAGAGCAGCCCCAGTCCGGTTCAGTTTGGGAGCCAGACGTCGGAAATGCTCCACGAAATTCCACCGGCTGTCGAAGACGAGTCCCAGGTACTTCATCGTCGACCCGACGCCGATGTGAACTCCTCCCACCGTTAGTTGGGAACCCGATGGTGGCGCGTTCCGAGGGCCGTGGAAGCACATAGCCTCGGATTTGTGCAGCGCCACGTCGAGTCCCAGCTCCTGGATCCTATCAACGACTATCACAACCCACGCTGACTACGTCAGGGAGGTCGCCGCGCAGCACGTAGTCGTAGCCGATGTTCCACAAGGGCGGCCCTAGTACCGATCTCTGCGGAACACCGCACGACATCTCCCGGCGTCTCCACTCCCCCTGGTGACCGGGATAGACTATATACCTGTCCGATAGGTAAGCCTCGACAACACGACAGAGGTATTCGGGCACCCGGTGGTACCGGAGTGCCCTCCGGATCGTACTCCAGGGCAGGGAGTTGAAGGCGTTGGCGATGTCCAACGATACTGCCACGACACACCTGCCCTGGGACACCGCATCCCCCGTCGTGAGGGCTCGCACGCGCATGATGGCGTCCACCGTAGAGCGTGCCCTGCGAAACCCAAACTGTCCGTCCGAAAGGTCCGGCCCCACCCGTGTTAGGCGCGCGACGAGGCGGTTTGCAATTACTCTTCCAAAGAGCTTGCCCACCTCGTCGATTAGCACAATGGGCCGGTACGCGGACGGAGAGTCCGCAGGGCGCCCTGGCTTCGCGATAAGGACCAGTTTCCCCATCTTCCAGCGAAGTGGGAACTGGGCCCTCTCCATGCATGCGCTGAAGAGCTCTCTTAGTCGAGGCCCGAGAGCCTCCATGGCCAGGACCCAGGCTTTCCCCGGCAAGCCATCGGGTCCTGGGGCGGTATTTTTGGCGCTCAGCCTTCGTACCGCCACTCTCATCTCTACCTCGGTCACCTCTGGAGACGTATCGTCATCGTCGTCGCTGTTGTGGTCCGCGTCAGACACTGCTGGCGGAGGCGGAGCCATGGGCGGGGGGGAGTGTTCCCCTTGCGCAGGGAACAGAGTGGTCACCACACCCTCCACAAGCTGGGGCCGGAGACTCTGAGTCAGCGGGGGCGCCCAGGGGCGGAGTTTCTCCCGAACCATCTTGTACGGGCGCCCCCACGGGTCTGCGTTCAGAGACCCCAGCCACACGTTGCGGGCTTCGAGTTTGGCCCGCTTTATCTCCGCTCGGAGGGTGCGCTTTGCCACTCTGTATTCCTCATTTAGCTCCGCCTCTCTGGCCTCCGCATCCGGCGGGCGGATGCGGCGCCTGCAGTGTCTGGCGTACCGGCGCCGCGCGTGATTGCATGCGTTACGAAATGCCGCAATCTCCGGCGACCACCAGTGTACCTGGCGCTTAGCACGTCCTGGACGAACTCGGGGCATTGCCGCGTCGCAGATTTGCGACATGGCCTCCCGGAACCACTTCGTCTCAACGTCAATGTCGACAGGCCTGTCCGGTGCTTGCACCCAGGCCTGTACCGTCGCGGCTTCCAGGAGGAGCTCCCGGTCCATCTGCTTCAGCGCCCACCGCGGACCACAAGGGTTCCGTCTACTCTATCGGACCGGCGCGGCTGAGGTTTGGGCGGAGACGTCAAACCGGATGTACCGGTGGTCGGAGTACGTCTCCACCTCCTCCATAACGCGCCAGTCGACGACACGCGGCGACAGAGCGGGGCTGGCGAACGAAATGTCCACCACTGATTCTCCCCGCATCCGTACACACGTGGGGACAGAACCACGGTTTAGGACGACCAGGCCCAACTCCAGGGCCCGGTCCTCCACCATCCGACCCCGCTGGTTCGTGAGCCGGGAACCCCAAGCCAAATTCCAGGCATTGAAGTCCCCGCAGACGACCACGGGGAGGGAACTAAACATAGCAGAAATAACAATTAATCTTAAAGATTAATTGTTATTTCTACTATGTTATTTGATGTATGTTTCTCTTTTTTACCATATAATAGGATAGTGGTACTCACTTGAACTGTCCATGCTTATATATACAGTATTGTAACTCGGCCGTATCTTTGAAATAAATGCCTACAGCCGCGCGGTACGTAAACATGCGATAGGGCTGCCCGCCTCCAGCAATCTAATTACATTTGCCTAGTTTGTTTCCGTTTATTTTTGTGATTGTAAATATACTTACTTTTTTAAATAAATAAAATACTTTGAGGATTGAATAGGAAGTGTTCAATAAAAATGCGTGTAGTTTTTTGATTGGTAGATTTCAATAAAATGCTTTTTCTAGTATTATTCATACACATAGTACAATAAACCACTATTATTAATATATAAAATACCACGTCTTTGAATTATACAAACTAACAATAATCACGCGATTATTGTTAAAAAAAACCGTCGTGTCCGTTCGTCACTGCGGCACAGTTGCGACGGCCGCGACTGTCTACATGCCGAGACCATGCTACAACCGAGGCGCCTAGGTACCCTAGGCTTAGCTTTAACAAACAAATTTAGCAAACGAAATTTAGTAAGATAGGTACGAACGACGAAACTAAACCGCGCGGCAGTGAATTTAATTTTCATGAAACATCGAACAACACAAAAATTCAATAAAAACGGTTAAAAACGTTTTATTAAGCGAAATCGGTATATTTTTTGTGTTCTTCAAAAACGTTATTTATAACGTTCCGTCCGAACATAAACGAAACAAATTGTTCTTTAGGCATTTAAGACGAAAACGTTTCGAAAAATATGCCGGTATCCGACCCTTGGTTCAAGTTAATAAAAATTATAAATGTATATTTTAGTCTTTTATTAAAGTCTTAAAACCTAAATCATGAACACACCACAGTACTTCTTAGTGCTTTGCTGAGGAGAAACCTATGAAGGTTTTTTGGAGATAATAAAAGCACTATTTCCTAGTACAACTCCTCAAATAAAATTGTCAATTGAGTCCCTCATTTCCGACAAATTGTTAGTCAAGAATTTGTGCAATGTTGAGTTAAAATCACCACAGTAGTACTCCACTTCCTCGTGCTTTGCTGAGGAGAAGCCTATGGAGGCTCTTTGAAGATAACGCTTGGCAAAACTCCTCAAATAATTGGTGATTGAGTCTCTCATTTCTCCTCAAACTGTAGGTAAGTCAGTGTTTTGCGTGATGTCGAGCTGGTTGCGCAGGTGTTGGCGGGTCCTTTGTACGCTCTAAACATTCTTAACGTAGAGCTGCTTCAATTATAAGCATTCTTGAGGCCATTTTAAGCAATTTTCTAACAAAATCCACACAAACGAAAATCAAAAGGTAAAGCTTTTGGTTTCGTCAACTTGACGTTAAAATTGCGAGACAATCCGCTGTCATAATCATATTTTTTTTCGAAACATAGCGAATTAGAGTAGGTTTAGAGATTCGTACGTCAAATAATTTTCGTTCCTACGAAATTTCGGGAACGAAAAGAACCGTGGTAGAAAACACGCGAAAATTCAATCGAAACTTCGTTTTTCGGAGAAAGCGAGTAGGCTCCCAGGTTTCAATTTAGTGCTTATGAAAAATAATCATAGAAACGCAAAAAAAGTTTAATCAATGAGCTAATACACTCACTCTCCAAAATATTCTTGAATATGAAGTTTATTTAATGGTGGCAATGGGGTATTGCTGTTTATATCTTTATAATAATCGTCTTTTGGTATGACCTTAACTTCGGTTTGTACTGGGTCTGGGGGACATGATTTATCGGTGAAGTTAAAATTTCTATCATACGCCTCTAATCTACAAAAACCGAAGGTAGCTTAGATTTTGATTTACACAAACAATAATAAACAAGTGGATAAAAGTTCATAGGGTCAAGAGTTTATTGTTAATCAGTAAAAACATTAACCAAGAAAATATAAAATACTGCAGTATTTTTTTTTTTACTTTTATTTACTAACTTCTCTACAAGGTCTGCCTTTATACTACTACAGGTCACATTCCTCTTCTTTAATTCCTCTTTGACCAGATTTAATTTCCAGGTAAAATACATCGTCAATACAAAAATATTTCATACGATTTCATAAGAACCGCTCCGAACCACAGAATGTAAATAGATCACACGCGTGGCGCCCTGAACACAAAATCTTCCCCGTTACACACTCAATCATAATGTCATCGTGCAAAAAGACTAGATTTCAAACACTCGTTTTTCAACCCGCGCACGATTTATGGGGTAGGCACAAGCACAAGTGTTGCCTGTTGCCTCTATATACTACGTATAGTACTGGTAGGCATAAAACAAGAGACGGCTACTACGTCTTAGCACCTAAAGCAGTATTGGTATGGTTATCATGACATCACGCTCGCTAGGCGCCTATAGGGGTAGGTTGGGTATAAAAGAGCCGAATAGAGAAGCTAATTTATTTATTTACTAGCTTTTACCCGCGGCTTCGCCCGCGTTTTTTATAAATATACTTTAATTCCTCACCCCTTTTCTTCTCTTTTCTCCCCCTTTACGCACTTTAAAAAAATAGCCTATTTCTGTCTTCAGGGTCCCAACTATCTCTGTACCAAAATTCATCAAAATCGGGTGAAGACGTAACAAACAAACAAACTCACTTTCGCTTTTAGAATATTAGTAAGGATGTGGCACAAATTTAATCACTCTACCAGAACATGTTATTTGGAATTTGTGAACTAGAGAGCTGCAGAATTTAAACAGACAAGCAATGGAACGCTATACTCCGCAAGAGTGACCAATAATAAATCTGTTGGTAGTGTTAGCGCAGCGTGCATTTTGACGTCGATTTCCTAACCCTGTCGTGACAACTGAGCAAACATTAGCTGCTCGAGTCGAACAGCCTTGCAGGCCGTGGCCGCCACCAGACGAATCGTTCTGCTGAGAATATCGACGCTGTGGCTGCCGTAGTGCCGATGTCGTTGAGTACGAAAAATCAACACCAGACGGACCTACAGCGAATTTTAGTGAAAGACTTCGACTTCATAGTACTGCTGGTATTGGAGGAACCACGTGTTCACCAAGCCCCCCGGCTTGGTAATCGGCTCGCAATACCGCACACACAGCAGGAGCTGGTCGCATAATCTCCCTTTCTGGCGATTTGACATGGCCCACAAGATCGTCTGATTAACCGCCCCAGACTTTTTTCTTTGAGGCTACTTGAAGTGACGAGTTTATGGCAAAAAGCCTCAGATAATCGCAGCCCTTAAAGACAATGTTCGACAGAAATACGCATAGTTATCACCGGAAATACGGAAAACGGGCACAAATTATTAACACTGGCGGCAACCACTTGACGATCATCTAAAATTACAGGTCCTAATAAAAATTTCCATTACTAAAAATATTTTCTTTTTTATTAAGTAAAAATGTTATACTGACCGAAAGACCCCCTTTTCTTGACTGAATGACTGAAACTCTACACTACACGTATAAACAAAACAATTTTACTTGTTACAACAATTCTGCTATGATTCTATGAGGAGTTCTGTTCCATATCTTCGAAGTTCATGATCAGATCATAACAATATTTCTATGGGACCAACTTGGAAGCATAACCTTTCAATCAAAAAAAAAAAATTCAAAATCGGACCTCAATTGACCGAAATATCGGTGAACATACAAAAAAAAATACATTCAGCTGAACATAGAACCACCTCCTTTTCGAAGTCGGTTAAAAAATGTATTAATATGTATCGGATTATATTATTGCACCTACCACGATTTATTTGTCTCTGCATCACCCAAAGGTTGACTGGTAGAGAATGCCTTAAGGCATTAAGTCCGCCTTTGTACTCTTTTGTGCATGAAGAATAAAATAAATAAATAAAAACAAAATTGAATGATTAATTTTGTGCCACTTTGCATCTACAAGTTGGTCAGGTCCCGACGTGGGGCGATAGGTGGCAAGTGCTGAGAGAATGGTATGACGTGACGTGATGGGTGTTAGGATTTTGTGAGAATGGTAAGATATTATAAATAAAAGACACAAGAGACTAGTGATGGGACATGCCCAAGTTATGTCACTATTGTTATGCTAAGTATACAAGGGACCTATGTTTCAAATGTCGATAACCTTTTATCACTACATAGTATAAAGTCGCTTTTTCTGTCCCTATATCCCTAAGTGCGCTTAAATCTTTAAAACTACGCAACGGATTTTGATGCGGTTTTTTTTAATAGATAAGAGTGATTCAAGAGGAAGGTTTACATGTTTACCCGAGCGAAGCCGGGGCGGGTCGCTAGTCCATAAATCAAATAGCGGAGTTGCAAGAAAGTAATGTATCTAGGCAGTATAAAATTACACAACGATAGATAGATGTTGTAGATACATCAGTTTAAAAACATAGATTAACTAGGTCATTTTCCTTTTTTTTAATCCTTACCAAATTTAAGCGTTGCATTTCTCGCCTAATTAATCGCGTTTTACAACAACACGACATGCGAATACGACAAGAGGACCACAGCGACCATTCTTGCTCTATTATCCAATTAAAGGCACTTAAGAGTTTGTTTCTTTACACAGTAAGTAGATAGGTATAGGTACCTACCCACACATACAAATAACTCTGAACTGAGTACCAGCTATAACTTTCTTTAAGTAAGTATCTGTCTGCAATGTAATAATTGTACTTATATCAAATCTTCACTTGGTAGGTATCTAACTAATTAATTACCTACCATTATTTTAGGAATTTATCTAATGGGCTCATTATAAATTCATTACGAGACTACTTATCAAACTATTGACATCGTATCAAAACAAAGACGTCCATTTACTTGACAAACACAGCAACTATTACAGAATAAACATAATCAACGAACCAATCGGAGCATTCAGATATGAGCGGTATCGCATTGTGGTAGCTACCTATCTGTCCCGAACGAACGCCGCGGCCGCGCCGTCATTGTCTCAGTGGTGGAACTAGATACAGGGTGCATGGGCCGAAGGACGTGCTGATAACAGATTACAGCGTCAACAGTATCAGTTGATCCATCGCGGCAGCAGCACCTCTCCGCCTCTCGGCTCTCGACTCTCGCGACACCCGACCGACCGAGGCGACTCAGTTAATTGAATCAATTCAACGAATGTCTTCCGTCGCTGATTGCAGCTCCCCAGCGAGTCCGTGTCATCGTGCACCGCAATATTCAACTCTATCCGTGTACTGAGTGTTTGTTAATATTGTGAACAAGTGCTGGTGATGTGATACCCGTCCAGAGTGCTTTATTGAACCCAGGAATTAGTGCTTTAACCAGGATTTCGTGTAATTGAAGATCACAAGATGGACAGGTAATTTCAGCGAACACAATTGTTGTAGGCCATGCTTCCTCATCAACTCCCACAATAGTGCGCAGTTTCTTACAGAAATTCACTCATGTACCATCAAAAATACTTCCACGTGACCGAATGAATGAGAAAATTTCAAAGGTTTTGTTTGGCGCCGTTACAGGTTTCTAGCGAAATTTTTCATCATCAGGCAGAAATTACCGCGATGACCCATTCCAAATCTCCCATTAACCCATCAGATACCGTCAATTAGAGACACAATAGTAAGACAATAGATGCGCGGCCACCGGTGGTCGCTTGGGGATTCATGAATTAAAGGAACATTCTGCAGTTTGTCCATTTAGTTCCTGTAAATGGGTAGCCTATCGGTATGATAGGCTCTTCTACGATAGCTAATAGGTGCAGGTATCAACTGAACATGCCTTAATATAAAATGCTATTATTTTAATCCAAATAAGTTTATCACTTGGTTTGATAAATCATTACGTTATCATTATCCGTTGACGGATTGAATTTAAGGTTGTTTAGCTCTTTGAACCGTAAGGATACGTAATGTAGGACATAGATTAGGTACAATTGGTACCTATTCCAGGCATAGATGCCCTCTACCACCACCATGGTCTACCTAGGTTGCCAACTGTACTGTTAAAAACAGTACAGTTACTGTTTACTACATTTATACTGTTTTTCACTATATTATAATTTTTACTGTTTAGCAAAAATATAGTATACAAAATACCTACTGCTTTCAGCACCAAAATGCTTAACACTTTGTTACACTTAAGAAGATGATGAAGAGAGAAGCTCTAAAAAAACACTTTTTACAAAAAAAAATTTTTTGTATAAAATTTGTAAAAAGTTTTTTATTTTTTACTTTTTAGTTATGGTAGCACCACTAAAAAGTACCTACCCTTCAGCTAAACATAAATTACCTTATAGCCAGAGTGCATCTCATAACGATTTTAATAAACCGAAATACGGTTAGGTTATATTACATGAATTTACCTTCTGGCTTTATCACCAGATCAGTTCGATATATCACCTCCCTCTTTTCTTTCAGTCAGTCATCGACTACACGTATAAACAAAGCAATTTTACTTGTTACGACAATTCTGCTATGATTCTATGAAGAGTTCTGTTCCATATCTTCGAAGTTCCTGATCAGATCATAACAACATTTCTATGGGACCAACTTGGAAGCATAACCTTTCAATAAAAAATAAAAAAATTTCAAAATCGGTCTACAATTGACCGAAATTTCGGTGAACATACATACAAAAAAATAATAATAATAATAAACATACATTCTGCCGAACATAGAACCTCCTCCTTTTCGAAGTCGGTTAAAAAGTATTTAAAATACTGTTTAATGTTCTTCTTAGATAAAAAAATACTTATTTCTTGTAAAAAAAACAACGTTGGCAACCCTACCTACCATACCCAGGTGGGTTTTAATCAGTAAATATCTGACATTCCCTCTAGCACCCCCCAAAATTAGATAGTCATTTCGTTTCAACGCTAGGCTATTGGTATTGTTGTAGGTAACTCAATTACGTCAAAGCAAGAGAACCATACTATTTACCTACTCGTAGAGTAAGTAGAGCACATCTACACCAGCCCTGGCATATTAGTGGTAGGATGTAGCCAAATATATTTAAGTAAGCACCTATCTCTGTGCCAGATCTTGAGTTTGTTCTACTCGGTTGCTTTTCAAGTCCAACAACTCTGACCTAATATCGTTTGGGCCAAAAATGCATAGATGTCAATCCGTTCCAATAGTAACTGCATTATGTGACTAGCCTAGATCTGCACCATTAATAACGATCGAGGAGGAGTGGCAGGCGGTCGCCTCCTTCTGCAAAGCAGTAATGCTAGCAAAGGAGGAGGCCGACCGCATCAGGCAACGGCGCTCACGCCGCCGCCGAGATTCTGATCCTGATTTCCGGCCACCGTAGACGCGGGCTGGCGGACAGCGAGCTATGGATAGCTCGCTGTCTGACCGTCCGGTTACTGTCCGGACCGAGCCCAAGTTGTCGACGGCGCGCACTGTTCCCGCACAGTGCAGCAGGAGCCCAGCCATATCGAAGCCTACTGGGGCCAGGGTCATCCGAAAGGGAGCTCGAGCCCCGGTATGAAGGCTAGAAGGAACAGGGTGGGTTTTTAGTCAGTAAGGGTCTGACACTATCTCCCACTCCACCCACGAGCGGGGGTTGTTATTGGATGATTTTCCCCAACACAAAATAACGATAACCCTTTTTTAGGGTACGAAATCATCAAATAACTTCTGCTGTGGGTGGTCGGAGGAGTGACAGACTTATACTGACTAAAACCCACACGTGGAACACAGGGGGGTTTCAGTCGCTCTATGCGTTCAGGACTCTGGTAACACTTTCGAATAATGACGCAGCCAGCACGATTACCCAACTGAATTTTATACAGCTAACGAAAAACCCTGAATGCGTAGCATGTAACATGTTTGCGTAGGTTTCCAGCTACCAATGGACCAGGCTTTCCCCAACATCCATGGTTTCACCTAATTATTAAATTGTCAAACACAAACAGTCAAACATGACACTGCGTTCCGGTTGAATCATCGAACAAAATACTCTTTGGTCTTATCTACATAACATTTATTTCGTAAAGACGTCGATACTAAGATATGTTCTTAGTATCGACGGTTAGTAACGATATGGTTCGTTACTCAGCATGTTTATATCTAAATTACCTGAAAACATATTTTGTGATAGAAAATGAGGACAGCACAGGGTTAAACTTTTTTCCGGAATAAGTATTGCATATTTTGTAGACAGAACCTTCTGTGAGTGGGACCAAAATCAATATACAGGGTTATTTGTAAAACACCTCTCAGCAACCTCTTAGGTGCTAGTAAGAACATCATAAATAACAACATTTTATTTTATTTTCTATGACTTTAAAAAATGTAAGTATCATATCTTGGTTCATCAGATTTTCATACAAAAATAAACATATTTAATTTGAACGTTTTAAATATTACGAAGTCTATGCAAAGCAAGTGGTAGTACAATAGCGAAGGGTAGCTGAACATGAACTTGACCTATTTACGGGCGACCCTTACTAGTCGGTGCGCTTGCGTCGCGTCATACATTCGTATTCTTGTAGCGAAATTCGGCAGTGCGGACGTAATTATCTTTACACGATGGTGTATCAATATTCTAATGTCGAATTCATGCTTTTTTTTTTAATAATAAATACAGGTAAGAAAGTAGGAATTTTATCAATGAATGTAAGTACTGTAATTAAACAGGTATATAGTTTACCCTGGTCACCAGGTAGAGCTCCCACTCTTCCTGGTGACCGGGGGAGATGTCGTGCAGTGTCTCGCAGGGATCGGTACTAGGACCACCCTTGTGGCACATCGGGTACAACTACGTGCTGCGCGGCGTCTTCCCTGACGGGGCATCGTGGTCTGCTACGCAGATGACACGCTGGTTCTATCGCAGGGAGAATCGTACTAGGTGGCGATCAATCTAGCGACACACGGGGTTGCGATAGTCGTTGACAGAATCAAGTAGTTAGGGCTCGAGGTGGCCCTGCACAAGTCCGAAGCTATGTGCTTCCAAGGCCCTCGGAACGCGCCACAATCAGGTTCCCAATGAACGGTAGGAGGAATTCACATCGGCGTCAGGTCGACGATGAAATACCTGGCACTCGTCCTGAACAGCTGGTGGAATTTTGTGGAGCATTTCCGACGTCTGGCTCTCAAACTGGACCCGACTGGGGCTGCTCTCAAGCGGCTCTTGCCCAACCTTGTGGGTCCAAACGCCTCTTGCCGGAGGCTCTACGTGGGAATCGTTCGGTCCTTGATGCTTTATGGGGCGCCAGTGCGGGCGCCGTTGCTTGTTGCCAGAGGGTCAATACGGATGGCGCGGGGATACCGCACAGTTTCTCGCGAAGCGGCGAGCCTCCTTGCTGGTCTGCCGCAATGGGATCTGAAAGCAACAGTCCTTGCACACATGCACGATTTGCGCGTGAAGGTGCAACGGTATGGCGGACAGAGTACCGTTGAGATGTCATGGTGAAATGGCATCCGCGACTATGACGGTAAGTCCCCTCTTTGAGTGGCAGGCGGTTGCCTCCTTCTGCGAAGAAGTAATGCTTGCAAAAGAGGAGGCTGTCCGCTTCGGGCAACGGCGCTCACAGCGCTCCAGCCGCCGCCGTGATTCCGATCCCGATTTCGGGCTACTGTAGGCGCGTGCTTGCGGACGGCGAGAAATGGGTAGCTCATATATTATATTAATATTAATTAAATATTAAAGGTACTGACATAAAAACTATAATGTGCAAAAAAAAATATAAAAAAATTATGTTTAACAATTTTAATTATTGGTTCATCTACGTCCTGGACCTAGGCCAGGGGAGGGGTTATGACCCCCATGACCCCCCCCCCCCTGGATCTGCCCTTGGAGCCGCAAGTAGATACAGCAAAATACAGAGTTGAAATGGGTTAGATAGAACAACGAAATCTTGAAGGTTTGTTTTTGGTAAATGTGTAAAAAGTATGACTTTTTACAAAACATTCCATCCATGTTTATGATGTTTTTAACTAGCAACCCTGTATATTATACAAGGTGTAACGTTAAATGCGCAAAACCTGAAATTAGTTTGATCAGAATAATGAGTAGAATCAATTAAACCACTTTTTAACCCTTCAGATACCGTCAATTAGAGACACAATAGTAAGACAATAGATGCGCGGCCACCGGTGGTCGCTTGGGGATTCATGAATTAATATAAGTTAAATTTTTCAAAAAACTCTTCATTAAAAACTTCGATCTATCTATTTATGAATAGTAGGTCAAGCCATCACGTGCGCAAACTCGCTGAAATAGGTAAACAAACACAAACAGTTGTAATCCAATTTGTAACAGTTGTAAAAAAATTCTCATATATGGGATAATAATAGTTCTTTTTTCAATGCAGATATGAATTTTAAACAAACTAAAACTGCTCATAAAACCTTTAAATTTTTTTTAATAATTTTTTTTTCACATAATTGGGTCAATAGAATTAAAAATCATTTGGGGTGTCTGAGGTTTTGCGCATTTAACGTTACACGTTGTATAAAAGCGAATACCACTCACTGATCAATCACGAAATCTCAGAAACTAACACATATAACATACTTAAAATTTGGCAGATAGGTTCCTTATAGGGTATAGACATCAACGGATATTCCGAAATACTCTCCCTAAGGAAACGAAACGGGGGTCCAAATTTTGTATGGAGAAATCGACAGCAGAAGCTAGTGTTTAAATATGACTAAGAAGCAGCAAATTTGAGAATGCATCATTTGAATCAATCCTTTCTGGAACACAACAGGGGCGTGGAGTGTGGACGCATCATAAAGATCAATCAGACAATTGGGGCCGCCACGCTCACTGCGCAGGAGTGTCTCTCTATAGCTTCCGTTGAATGAACCTATCGGCTCACGCATAATCGCCTGAAACGACAATGATATGGTTCTATGAATAGGTAGTCCTTGCAAGGACACTAAATTGAAATAATTTGAAAAGTACTAGAACAAAACCATTTGCTAGGTCTTAAGTACTTAGGTCAGCTTGCAAAATAAAAAAAAATGGTTTTCTTTCGTAAAGTGAGAGTAGAAAACAAGATGGCGGAGGCACTACCGTGCCCCCAGATGATAATTACCTATCATAACTAAATACGTGCAGGCCTTCACATCAATTCTTCATTACCTATCACAAACAATGATTGGAAAAAAATATGTTATAGGTCATAAGAGAGTACTGTCTATCAAACTTCTTGGAATACCTACATTAATATTGGTTCGTTTATCGCTATGAATCATTTGTCTGCAGTTTTCCATCTTATGTATCTGGGAGAGTCCAGTCAACAATTAAAAGGAATTAATTTGACCTCTACACAATTAAGACAGTTGACAAAGACTTCGCCAAACACATGTCATTGTATTGACCGTAACGTACTTGGGCGTCGCGCCGCCGATACGGGGCAAGTGCCTGCCTATACCTCTTTTTTTGTGGGAAATCATCCAATAACTACTCTCACTCTATGTGGAGCTAAAGAGAGGGGCGGATTTTTACTGACTAAAACCCACTCGCGTTCTTTCAGTTGCGCTTTGCGTTCCAGGGCTACTGTAACTCTTTTGCACAATTGCGCAGACTTGCATACTTGGCTTTCAATAAAATCTAACAGGCAAAGATCTCGTGTATAGGGACCCCCTATGGTTTACTGACATCTCCTTGAGGCGCGCATGGAACACTACGCCAACTACGCGCCGTCGACGACTTGCACTTGGTCCGGACGGTTAGTGGACGGACGGCGAGTTACCCATACGGTGGCCAGATATCGGTAGTGGGATCCCGGCGGCTGGTGCGTGAGGGCCGCTCAATCGCGCGTACACGCGGGCGTCCTCCTCCTTTCCTAGCATTAGCTTCCACTCCTCCTGGCTTCGGACCATAGCCTGTACCAAAGCCCGGTGCGAGAGATCGCTAGCCGCCGATCATCCCCACGAAGACGCTGGGTGGCCCAAGCGGGGCACTCAACCGTATGCTCCACGGTGCCCTCTGGGCGGTCTACATCAGAAGTTCATAGCATTATGTATTTATAAAAGACATGATCATCCCCTAAACACATTTCGAATATGTTAGTGACTAGTGTTGACTAAGGTTTTTGCAGCATCAGTTATAATCTCATAGCAGTTTAATTGTGCTTAAACTACCTAAATGACTTTTTGGTACCATTGTCCCTTTCTGTTGATTTATGGTTTCGAATGCAGATAGGCACTCGCCAGATAGCAGATAGGCGGGGGATTTATCATTGTTCTCAAAACTGAAAGTGTATTGTTTGTGTAGTGACATGTTCTACCTTGAGTCCAACATTTCACAGTCACCTGCACTGAACCCACTCTCTCCTCACGCTTGTGTCCCGGTGACGTTAACGTCCCAGTAGTGGGAGTGGACTAATCAGGATATTGCTTTGTGTCTGTCGGTGAGTGAGTCATTAGGAATTGATAAGGATGTTAGTACTTAATACCAAAGTGATTGATTAGGCATTAGGAAGATTTAACTAATTGTGATTTTATGAATCAGTGGTACGATTTATTAAAGCGTCAGGTTTTAGGTAGATATTCCACCTATCAATAGATAAATAGTTCACGTTCATGTATCTTTTATATTCTTCACCTTGGATTTTTTTATCTTGAAAACCACGCAAAATTATAAGTAAAGCACTTATCTTTCTATCTCTGTAGACAAAATGCTATCATGAATTACACCTGCCATAGCGTTTTGACGAAAAATCTCCATTGTGTATTTAGGACATGGTCAATTACATGATACAATGTTAGATTAAAAATCAGGTCATGTGTGTACTTACTTGCATTCTTATACTATCGATGCATCGTTATTTATTTTAGAAGTGATTATTAGTAGATAATGAGTTCATAAATATCTTTAATGTTTTATTTAGTTGGAAACTAGGATGAGTAAACATGATAGGCATCATAATAACGTGATCGCAGTTAAGTAATAATCATGTGCGCAAGCGCAAGTCAACTGTCAGGGCACGATGATGCGCTGCTGCCGGAGTGTGTGATATTTTTATTTGCCGTATTATATAGGAAGCAAGTAACAATTTGTCCAACAACGGCAACAAGGGCGAGCACATACAAAGGCGCCTGTGACCGCTGACAAGCGCGCGTCGGCCGGCCGGTCACATCACGAGGATGCCATTCATTACCTACTGCACCTCGCTATTATTGCATTACTTTAAACCATCTAATTTCATATTATTTAGCCCCCATTATTTTCATTATCTCCGCTGACATTAAGTAAGAATAGTCAAGTTGTTTTACAATGTCACCATATGACGTCAACAAATTACAGGTGTGTGTGGGGCCGAACCGACAGAACACAGCAAAACTATTTTTTCAGGAAACTGTTTCCGTGTTTATCATTCGTACACAGTCATTGTAATATGTGTAATCAAATGAGTAATTTAAGGTATTTATCAGTGTCACTCAATATTATTCCTAGGATTAAGGATCAACTTCTCTGACGTCAAGTTCTCTTTTAGGTTGATTCACCTACATATGGCAGGTAATATGGCAGGCTTTTGACGATTTTTATGTCGATGCTAATTTCTTGCATCTGCGAATTCAAGAACCCTTGGACCGTTGTTTCTCGAGAGATAGTAAAGCAATAGCTCTCTTTATGTAGCAGGAAATCATGTAACATTTTCTTGTCATGCTTTTCTCTAAAAATATGATAATAATTAATGCCTTGAGCGCAGGAGTGCGATTCACTAAGGCAAAACATCTTTACAACCAAGAAATCATCGTTCAAAAACCTCATCGGTATTCTTTAGTTACAACTGCGCTTTCGTAGCGCCTCAACGATGTCGTCGGCGCGACATAGAACTAAAATATGGTTCCGAATGTATAAAACACGGTACACAAATCATCCTCGCCTTCAACGACAACGGTGCCTTCGCCTTCGATTTTAACTATCAAACTGCAGCACTGGCCGCACCGACGAAATCCAAATACGTGTCTAATGGACCTAAATATTGAATTGTTAAACAATGTACCTATTTGGATTGCGGCCAGCGCTGAGCTCAAGGCTGTTTTCTTAGAGAATAGCACTGCTTCTCTGGCTGGTCTACCATGTTAATTCAGGTATCCATACATAGTAAGGGCGCGGTAACTGTTACGAACACTCCCGCACACGGTGGCGCCCTAAGAAGCTCGTGTATCCAGGACAAAGACCTAGAAACTCGAATCTTGGCCGTGACATGAGACCCTAATTACTATTACTATTTGCGGTGCAAGTTGATAACAATAATTGTGGGCTTAACTACAATGAGTGTCGTGTTAATACATGGTCAGTTGCTCGCTGGACGACGTAAGCAAGCAGTAGTTTTATTTGTTTTATCAAGCAACGATAAATAACAAATCAGTCGAGCTGTAACTGACCCATGACAAGTCAAACGTCATAGCATTGATTGCAGTGCTCATCCCGGATATATATATGTCGTGTCGTGACTAGATCTTAGAAATTGATCACTTCATGATATAGTCAAGTAAAACTGGCCACGGAAATTTTGGTGGGTTAAAGCCACTGCCTTAACTCTCCCTAGTCATATGGCACATTTGCTCTTTTGAGTCGGGTTTCGTATCTGAAGCATGTTTGTAAATGGGTTGGGATGGAGCTTTAATCATTCAGCGTAGTTATCTGTATATTGTTTGGCTTCTTCAATGACAGTCCTCATATTTATGTATTTCAGTGTTCCGTGTGAACCAGGCTGCAACACTTATGGTGCTTAGGATGTTGGATTGGCTGGCTGAAGACCACATTTTATTCCTATAGGTACAAATCGGTATTATTACTGAGATTTAGACTTAAGTTTATTGCTTAAGGTGATGCATCTTGACACACATTTTCACTGTTTTTCATACAACCGCTCATAACTGATTATGACGTTATTACACATTTTTCATTAGATATTTTGGAAACACAGTATCTTGTGGATATTATCTAGGCTTCTATAGAAATCAATTTCTAAATTTGTGTAAAACTAATCCAGTAAAGACCTCTGAAAATCTTCTATTTTGTATGAACTTTGACACTTCATAATTTGCCTTAAAATTTAAAAAGTCAAAAAAGTGAAACTATAGAAGCCTTGCAAATTTTATTACGATTCTAAATAACGACAACTTATTTCAAAAACTTTTAAGGTTTTAAAAAAAAAACAGCTATTTCCTGGAGCAAGATTTGTGAAATATTCGAGTAAATCTCGGAATTACCGAATACTAACAGAGTTTTTAGGCGTTATCTCTCTTTTTTTGCGTTGCCTTTTCGTGTAACATAGCGTTGTATTACGTTAGATGAGATGAAGTAACAAGCTTTTAAACCATTTTCGATGTTGACGATAGGCGAGCGGAAAAGGGAGGGTCCTTTTTTTTAAGGATAGAGTTGATTGCTTGCCAAGCATCCACAAAAGATTTTTGAATCGATTATTTACTTCGTTTCGTTTTTGCTTAATATGGTATTTCCATGTCATACGTTGGTCCAAGTAAAATCCCAAGTATTACTCACATTTTCATGGCGATAGAGGATCCTGGCCAAATTTGACTGTTGGTCACAGCTTCTTTCTCAAAGTGAATGTGATGCGGTGCGATATAGGGGCACTCGCTTTTACACGCCATTTTTGCAGTTATTGGTTTGGTTAAGCTGGTTTTGGTATCTACTGGCTTCGTCGGGATCACTACTGGATGCAAGAAATGCGGCATCGTCAGCGAAGGTTGCAACAGTTACGTTTGCAGCTGGACCAAGCCATGTGGCACCCCCGCGCGGCAAGTATGAAGGGAAGATTTCGTGCTACGTTGCTTAACTTGGAACATTCTCTCATTCAGATAATACTTCATCAGAAGATAGAACGAATGTAGAAGAAACCCATCACAGAATTTCAAATTGGTAGCATCAGGATGTTGGCCCACCCCAGAGTGGGCGCTAGACGAAGTTTTGAGAAACGAAAGAGAAACCTGGGGTCCTGGAACAGTAAGCAAAGAAGGAACATAGGTGTGGTTCTAGACCTTAAAAGTCTGACACGCCTTCCCGCTAGCCCTTGCAACATTCATTGGATATCCCAACATAAAAATGGTTCCTATTTTATTTACATGAAGCGATTACCTATCTGGTAGATATGAGAGACCCCTACACAACCCAGTTATGACCTAACGGGATCCTGCCACTTTTCCGTAATTGCGGAACGATTCTTTTCAGTTTATCCTGTGTTTAAATATCATTTTCCGCTTAACATGCATAAAGCACTTATAATTAATGTTTTATAATCGCGTTATCAGTGTCGCTATCTATGCCGTTATTATCGCTGTATGTATACGATAATTATATATTGGTAGGTAGGTACGGCTTTCGTAACAATGGTACCTACATGTGGAAAACGAGTGTTTTCGTTTTAACGAAAACACGGTCACATCACATCACTTGTGTCTACTGTACTACTTTGTTAACAAATAATAATTGTTTGTTTTACGTCAATAGGTAGATTTTTATGATATTTATTCAGTACTTATATGAAAATTATGGATGTTCACGGTAGGTTCTCTTCATCAGACATCCTGGTGGTATTTTTTCTCTCAAACCGTAAGCTACACATATAATATTATAAAGAGGGAAAATTTGTATTTTTGTGTATGTTTATGTTTGTAATGAATAAACTCAAAGAATAATGTACGATTTCAAAAACTTTTTTACCATTGGAAAGCTACATTCACCCTGAGTTAAAGGCTATATTTATTGCCCGTGCAAAGCCAGCACGGACCGCTAGTCGCAAATAAAATATTTTTTTTTAATTCTTATAAAATAAACAAGTTTTAAAGTTACAATTGAATTGTGACGTGACCGCGATTAGGGGGTTGTTCCTAGAGGTTCATAATTCTATTGTTCTTCATTTTCCACCGACACCATGACAAAAAGAAACTTGTTTTAAATATTCCTAGTTACATCAATTCCCAACGGGTCCACGAGATTTGTCCAACTCCAAAGTACAGTCAGTAAACTTTTTACAAATAAAAAAAAACATAGTTGACCTCACTAAACAAAAACACTTTATTCTGGGTAAGTATTGTTTGAGAAATACCGACTACCGAAATTAAAGTTATTTTGATCGTTTTAGTATTTTGTTTAATGAAGTCGGTTCTTTTTATTTCACTATTTTTAGTTGCGATACACTTATAGCCAGTGTCTCATGACCATTCCAATTAACACAAACCCTGCTAGGATACATTGTTTTATTATGAAGTTCTCGTGTTTACCTTCCACCTACCGGCTCCATCATCAGATCGATTTGATAGTACCTTACAGCCAAAGTGCATCTCATGACAATTCTAATAAGCTCAAACACGGCCAGGATACATTGATTAATTACGGAGTTCCGGTGCTAATCTTCCGGCTCCATCATAATCATCAGATCAGTTTGATAGTACCTAGATACCTTATAGCCAAAGTGCATCTTATGACAATTCTAATAAGCCCAAACACGGCTAGGATCCATTGATTAATTACGAGTTCCGGTGCCTATCTTCTGGCTCCTTCATCATCATCAGATAGATTATGTAGAAAATTTTCAACATAACTATTCAGAATTATTCATTTATTTGTATTGTCATCTATGTTCATTGTGATATCTGTGTGAGTATGAAGTTCCATGGGCCATTTCTGGTCTTCTTCACCAGCTCTACTTCATCAAATGTCATTTTTTACTGTAAGTGCTAAGTCCTCGATGAAAATACCAAAATAACTATGGTTGCCCATAATAGTTAAGGAGTTCCTCATAGATTCCATCATCAGAACTGGATTTTTAAAAAAAGGTACCTATCTGGAAACACAATGCAAGTATTCTTAAAAATATTTTGTATATAAACATATTAGTATTCTTATAAGAAAATGATACAACTTTGTAAGGTATCTACAGCAATAAAAATATACAACCTTACAGCGAATAAAATAACTACTGATTTTTTTTATTTATTTTTTTTGTCTATGGGAAAAATCATCTTATGACAAAACCCGCTCTTGGGTGGAGCGGGAGATAGTGTCAGACTCTTACTGACTAAAAACCCCGCGCCGTTCCTTCTAGCTTTCATACCGTGGCTCAAGTTTCCTTTCGGATAACCCCGGCCCCGGTAGGCTTCGACCCAGCTGGGCCCCTCCTGTTGCTGACAACTCCTTGAGGCGCGCGGGAACAGTGCGCGCCGTCGACGTCTTGGCTCGGTCCGGACGGTTACCGGACGATCGGACAGCGAGCTACCCATGGCTCGCCGTCCACGAGCCCGCGTCTATAGTAGCTGGAAATCGGGATTGGAATCCCGGCGGCGGCGGCGAGGGTGCCGTTGCCTGATGCGGTCGGCCTCCTCCTTTGTTAGCATTACTGCTTCGCAGAAGGAGGCGACCGCCTGCCACTCCTCCTCGCTCCGGACCATGGCCTGAACCAAGGCCCGGCGCGAGAGGTCTCCGCCGCCGATTGCCCCCACGAGGGCACGGCGGTGCTCCGCCCAAGCAGGGCACACCTCGACTGTGTGCTCCACTGTGTCCTCCGGGCGTTCCGCACAGTGGCGGCATCCGGGCGTCTCTTCCGCTTGAATCCGATGCAGGAACCTCCCGAACTTGCCATGTCCGGTGAGGACCTGCGTCATGCAGAAGGTAAGGACGCCGTGAGGTCTTTCCAGCCACGCCTCAAAGAGGTGACTTACCGCCATAATTGTGGAGTGCCCAAAATAACTGCTTAATAAGCTGCTTGTAGGTACCATAATTAATTTATGAGACAAATATACTTGCCACCTACAAAGATTCATACACAAGATCACTCTATTCACTTTACGTCACTTATATTACAGAATATTTTCGCATGCTTAATAGAAAACAGACCTAATTAAAAAATGTGAGTATTTAAAAATTTAACCTTATTATACAACATGTAACGTTAAATGCGCAAAACCTCAGACACCCCAAATGATTTTTTATTTTATTGACCTAATTATGTGAGAAAATAAAAACATTAAAAAAATAATTAAAGGTTTTATGTGCAGTTTTAGTTTGTTTAAAATTCATATCTGCATTGAAATAAGAACTTTTATTTGTTTGTTTACCTATTTGGGTGGGTTTGCGCACGTGATGGCTTGACCTATTCATAAATAGACAGGTCTGATTAATTATTATACTGAGTCATTCGATATTATTATTATTCCATACATCATTAATCATAATTACATACATCATAATTCATTTTATATAAATTTTAAACAAACTAAAACAGCTCATAAAACCTATAATTTTTTTAATGTTTTTTTTCTCACTGAATTAGGTTATTTTATTCTTTATTTAATTTAAAATTAAATGTGGCCCTGAATGACCGAGCGTGGATACAAGCCACGCTACCCATTCGTTTTGGTGGGCTCGGCATTCGCAAAATTTCTAGTATAAGTATACCGGCGTTCCTGTCTTCGGTTCACAGCACTCAAAAGTTAACCAAAAAAATCTTAACTCCATCATTGGTTGACTATGAGGTGCCGTGCTTGACCGACGCCGTGGACGCCTGGAAAGTGGCTTGCCCGGATAAGGCGTTGCCCGAGAGTCCATTTTCCCAGAGACAGTGGGATGAGCCGCTCTGCAGGTTGGTACGGAATAATCTCATAAATACGTCCACCAATACTGCTGAGCGTGCCCGCCTACTGGCTGTGGGTGAATGGGAGTCGGGTCTCTGGCTACAGGCTCTACTTTCACCTAACATAGGTACTATGTTGAGTGACACCACCTTCCGGATCGCTACATGCCTACGTCTGGGTGCTCCTAGTGGAGCTCCACATCGTTGTCAGTGCGGCGAAGCAGTCGACCGCCTCGGACACCATGGCCTATCCTGCAGTAGAAGCGCGGGTCGGATAGCACGACATGCCAGTATTAATGACATCATCCGTCGAGCTATTGTCGCCGCCGGGGTGCCAGCTGATTTAGAACCTAATGGCTTGGCACGCGACGATGGGAAGAGGCCAGACGGGATGACCATAATGCCTTGGAAGTTGGGTAAGCCTTTGGTGTGGGATGCAACATGTGTCGACACCCTTGTGCCATTCCATCTTCTTAGTACGGCGGGCTGTGCTGGTGCGGCTGCTGCAGGTGCAGAAAACCTCAAACGGTGTAAATATAATAACCTCATCGGAAGTTATATGTTTGAGCCGTTTGGGGTTGAAACACTAGGGCCATGGGGTCCGAGCGCTCATCGAGTTGTTCGAGATATTAGCAAACAGTTGGTCGACTCTTCGCGTGACCAGGGGGCTGGGCTTTTCTTCGGTCAACGAATCAGCATTGCCATCCAGCGTGGCAATGCTGCCAGCGTTCTGGGCACATTTCCCATTGACATCGATGTGGACGAATTTTTTGACGCCCTATAAGTTCCTTTTGTTTTTTACCTGTTTGTACATATTTTTTCTTTAAGTTTGTATATATACCTATTAGTTTATAATATTTAATAATTAAGATGTATATATTAAGTACATTAAATTATTAATTACAATTATTTTTATTGTTATATTGTTATTTATATTAACAGTTTATCCTCCATAAATTCTTTGATACTATAATAACATTTTTCTAAAAGATGTAAAAGATGTAACCCATCGTTCGACATCGGAGTTGGAGTTCGAGTCATGCGGCTGTTAATGTTTAAACTGGAAATAACAGTAGAATATAAATAAATATGAAAGCATATTATTAGGTACCTACCCATATTCTACAGATCCAGCTAGGGTCAAGAACTGATAACCTCTACCGAGAAAATGTTAATATCTTAGTCCTACCTACCTTCAGTCTGACCCGATGACCCGAAGATGAGTACAAAGGCGTATCTATACCGCACACCACGAGTCGATGCGCTGGCGGCAATATAATGCAGAGCCAATGACATGATAAATTATTCTCTTTTTCAATACACTTGCTCAGAATGATATGTGCAGTGCAATAAGTGACACTTATTGCACTGCACTTAGGTACACCTTTGTTCCGTATGGTGTTCGGACGTAAAGAATATCACCATCCCATCTCTTCCCGTGGGTGTCGTAAGAGGCGACTAAGGGACATTTCGTGACCATGCGTAATATAAAGCACTGGAGGTCACCGCATGGTGGTGCGTTAACCACCAACAATAGCGTTCCCAAGGAGGGTTGGTGTCAGGCTGGCGGCCGACTATAAAACCGTTGCCAAATCTTACGTAACATGTTTGGAAACCATAGAATGCGCGATAGGATTAGGGCGTACCCCACAGGCGACGCGCAGGGGCAGCACTCGGCTCCTGTGGGAAATGGACTAGGGTTGTTGCACCATCCCGGGCGGGTGCAACGTAAGAAGTTAGCTCAGGAAATGAGATTGAGGTATGCTAGTTGGAATGTTGGGACCATGACTGGAAGGGCGCGAGAGTTAGCGGATGTGTTAAAAAGAAGACGGATAAATGTAGCATGTTTGCAGGAGACTAAATGGAGAGGAACAAAAGCGAGAGAAATTGGTGAGGGATACAAGTTTTATTATTGTGGAACTGATGGAAAAAGAAATGGCGTAGGAATAGTTCTAGATTGTAAGTTGAAAGAAAGTGTGATGGAAGTAAAAAGGATTAATGATAGATTTATAGTTGTAAAAGTTATGTTAGAGAATGTGATGTTGAATGTAGTTAGTGTGTATGCGCCACAAGTAGGATGCGATGAAATAGTGAAAGAGAAGTTTTGGGAGGATTTTGATAGAGCTCTAATGGCCATCCCTGTGCATGAGGAATTGATTGTTGGAGGCGACTTTAATGGACATGTGGGAAGAATGAAAGGTATTTATGAAAGAGCACATGGAGGATGGGGTTTTGGAAGTCTGAATAATGAGGGAGAGACGCTGCTGCAATCCGCTACCGCTTTTGACTTGGCAGTAGCCAACACTTGGTTTGAAAAAAATGAGGAACATCTTATTTCATACAAAAGCGGTCACCACAGGACCCAAATCGACTACTTTTTAGTTAGGCGCAATAACTTAAAGCACGTCAAAGATTGTAAAGTGCTGCCAGGAGAAGATCTAGTATCACAGCATCGACTCCTGGTTATGGAAGCAATAGTCGAAATAAAACGCAACAAACGCAAAGAGCGTCCCCCCCCCCTAAAATAAAGTGGCATATGTTAGAGAAGAATGATTGTGCGAAGAAGTTCAGAGAGCGAGTGGTTGACAAAATGATAGAGATGGGTGACATGAATGATCGAAGTATAAATGAAAGCTGGAATGAGATTGCAGAGTGTATTAGACATGCAGCGAAAGATATTTTGGGAGAAACGAGAGGAAAGGGCACAATTGATAGGGATACATGGTGGTGGTCGATAGAAATTCAGAATGTGTTGAAAGAGAAGAAAAGAAAATTTAAGGAATGGCAGCGTGTAAAATAGTAGTCTGAAAGCTGAAAAGAAGAGTGAGTATGATCTTTTGAAGAAGAAAGCTAAGAAAGCCGTGGCATTAGCTAAAGCAAAAGCCCAGGAAAAACTGTACCACACACTGGACAGTCCTGCAGGCCAAAAAGACCTCTATAGACTTACAAAAACAAGAGAGAGAATGACGAGGGATGTTTGTCAGGTAAGATGTATACGGAATGAAGCTGGAATGGTCGTATCAGATGATGAAAAAATTAAAGAGAGGTGGAAGGACTATTTTGAAAGACTGATGAATGAGGAAAATAATTGGAATGGAATGTTAGAGAGTAAACCAGTGAATGTAGGGTTAGTGAGAACGATTAGTATGGATGAAGTCAGAATAGCAGTGAATGGAATGAAGAATGGTAAAGCCATTGGTCCAGATGGAATACCAGTTGAAGTGTGGAAGTTATTGCGAGTGGATGGTTGGATGTGGTTAGCTTTGTTCTTCAATAAGTTGTTGCAGGAAGAGGCCATACCTGATGATTGGTGCAGCAGTTCCTTGGTGCCCATCTTTAAAAATAAAGGTGATGTGCTTGAGTGCAACAATTATAGAGGAATAAAGCTAATGTCACATACTATGAAAGCCTGGGAGAAAGTTATTGAAAGGCGACTGAGAGAAGAGAGTGAAATTTCGCAGAACCAATTCGGTTTTATGCCGGGTCGGGGTACGACGGATGCCATTTTTGCTATACGCCAACTATGTGAGAAATACAGAAGTACGCATAAAAACTTGCACATGGTATTCATCGACCTCGAAAAGGCATACGACCGGGTACCTCGTGAGGTTCTGTGGTGGGCCCTTAAGGAGAAAGGTGTGCCTGGGAAGTATGTGCAGTTGGTCCGAGCGATGTACAGCCGATGTAATACCCGGGTCCGGTCTACAGTTGGCACCACGGACTGCTTCAATGTGGCTGTCGGCTTACATCAGGGGTCGGCTCTCAGCCCTTACCTCTTCCTGATGATAATGGACGCTCTGACGTCGGACATCCAGGAAGAGGCTCCCTGGTGTATGTTGTTTGCCGATGACATTGTTCTGGTTGCCGAGAGTGGCCTAGAGGTCCAGAACAGATTGGAGGTGTGGGGGCACAGACTGGAGAGTGTTGGCCTGAAATTGAGCAGAACCAAAACAGAGTACTTGTTCTGCGATTTCGGCGGTCTCTCCAATCCTGTGCCTTTATCTCTCGCCGGAACGCCCATACCGATCTGTTCCGACTTTAGGTACCTAGGGTCGCTCGTCCAAGGGGATGGTGAGGTAGACCGGGACGTAACACATCGGATCAACGCAGGATGGATGAAATGGCGACAGATCACGGGAACCATTTGTGACCCACGGATGCCCCTCAAGTTAAAGGGTAAAATCTACAAGTCCGTGATAAGGCCTGTCGTACTGTATGGATCAGAATGTTGGGCTGTGAAAAAGATGGATGAAAAAAGATTACATGTAGCAGAGATGAGAATGTTAAGATGGATGTGTGGTGTGACAAGAATGGATAAAGTGAGAAATGAGTATGTTAGGGGAAGTTTGAAAGTGGCGCCAGTGACTGAAAAGTTGAAAGGAAATCGTTTGTCTTGGTATGGTCATGTGAAAAGGAGGGACGAAACGCATGTTGCTAAAAAAGTTATGAGTTTACATGTGGATGGACGGCGGGGGAGAGGGAGGCCAAAGAAAAGATGGATGGATTGTGTGAGAAGTGATATGAAAGAAAAGGGAGTTAGTTAGTGATAGCGTGACGAGTGACAGGACAGAATGGAAGAAAAAAACGTGTTGCGCCGACCCCAAATAAAACGGGACAAGGGCAGGAAAATGATGACTTAGGTACACCTTTGTTTACAAACTGTGACATTTTGATTACCATTGCACTAGTGCTATAACGTAGTTAAAACCTTTTTGTTCAACCTCTCCCCGCCATAATTTTATTACATTATCGTATCAGGCTGGGCGCGCGTCATCCCCCTCGAGTCACCGGTCAACCCCCGTTTATTCATTTCAGTGAGTGTATTGAAAGGTACCGTGAAACCGGCCAACATTGCTCTTAGCGGATATCTTTGCCCGAACACGAAAAATAACTAAAATCTTGAATTGTAAATAAATTTATATATCTGACAACATTATTTAATCTTTTGGGTAAATTTGAATATTTTTCTGGTAACACTAAATATTAGTTACGTTGCAGTCGTCGGCGAGACATGATGGAAGCAGGACTAGTGTGAGGTGGTGCTAAAATCTTGTTTTACGTTTTTACACATTGTCAGCGTACGACATCACTCAGGTAAGTTATTTCAATATTAGAGTAATAATAAGGATCATGTTTCATTTCTAAGCTATTTTGAAATCATTAGAACATCAAATCTTCAAGATAATGAAGTGGGCAATGATTCCCGAACTTGCGTGAACATAGGAGTGACAACATTGCTCACTGCAAAAACAGTGTTAGGGTTGGCACCCATTACAGTCTCTCTACTAACTTCTAATAAAAAAACTAATTTCTAATAAATTAGGTACCTAGGTAGATCCTAGGTACCTAATTTATTAGAAATTAGTTATCATGATATTATTATGAGTATTTGATACAGAGGACTGAGAAACATTTTACGGCCAAAGTTCTAGCATGCTGCGTTGACCTCATATAAATTGGGATAAGGGCAGAAAAATTATAATATTTCTGTATTTTAGTCTAGACAAGTTGACAAACAGAAACTATATTTAGATACTTAGATACATTTAGTCTGTTTGTTTGCAGTATGGGAAAGCCTGTGAAAAGAAGAAATCGGAGAATCCTCGGGTCTCGGCCCTATAAAAATTATTCAGAGGAGATGTTGCACCTCGCGGTAGAAAATGTTAAAGAAAATAGGATGTCCTCAAGATCATCAGAAAAATCATTGTGTCCCTTCGTCCAGCATACTCACCATGGAATCCTGATATTTCATGAATGTCAAAAAACTGTTCTGAAATAGTGCTAAATAGTGCCCAAAGGAAAAAAATAGTGCTCTTGTACTTGCGAAGTTATAGCCATAGTTCGATGAGTATGCTGGACGAAGGTTTCGCCCAGCATACTCACCTCCGTCCGGAGAATCTGTATACGCTTCAAACATAATTCATACTTCAAAAAATAGTTCCCAAATAGTGCCAAACGGTGCCCAAAAAGAAAAAACAGTGCTCGAATAACTTCGGAGTTATAGGCTTCGTTCAGTGAGTATGCTGGGCGTAGGTTCTACGCCCAGCATACTCACCTCAGTGCGCGAATATCGAACGAGCTATAGGTATAATTTACGTCTCAAAAAATTGTGCTTGAAATAGTGCCCAATATCAGTCCAATTTTTGCTTGACTTTTGACTTAGAAAACCATTAAATTTTAATGTAAACTTCTACATACTAACGTAAAATGGGGTACAGTCGTCGACACATGTTTTTGGACAAAAATATTAAACTTTCTAATTGTAGACTTCATGTTATTGGAAATAATTATGGTATTTTCTCACATGTCAAAAACTTTCGATTAAATGCATTATTATATATTTTATAAATAATAATAAATGAATGAAACTTTAAGCGTAAATGAAGTCTATTACTTCATTGCATTGTGTGTTTGTCTGAATAAAAACAGTCATTTGCAGCCAATAAAATTAATATCTTGAAAAATTGTAAAAAGGAAATTATACAGTTTCTTTTTGTATATATGTTGCAGGCAAAACTTATAACCAGTCAAAACTAGTACTGTGACATAGTTATACAAATTTTTAAAACTCTTTCCAATAGTTTCATCAATGAAAGGTTTAGCAATAAAAAACATTTTTAATTACTTACGTTATTTATTACTATTTAAAGGGCCAAAGTAATCAGAATTCTAGTTAACTAGTTCACAGCTTTTGTTAACATTCATAATATAATCAATGTAAATAGAAAAAATTGTAGTTTTAATATTGTATATAATATACATATAAAAAAATGTTTAGCCAAATATTGGTAAAACTTTCTAAAATATAACACGTAGGTACTTGTACTTTGTTTTACTGCTACAACGTTTTAATCACAATAAAATTATCTTACAAATAAGTATAAATTGAGCAATCACAGTTTATAATCACGTTTTTTTATTAATATTAAATACCCTATAGTAATTACAAATTAACAATCACAGTTTATAATCACATTTCTGTAAGTTATTAATAAAATAACTTTTACAAGAACAAAAAAAAAACAAACAAACAATAACAAAATAGGAACTAACAAGTTAGGACCGATCTTCATCTTACATTCGCGTATAAATAATGCAGTGTGGTACAGTATATTGGGAATTACTACAAACTTTTTTACTAAGGTCATCATAGCAGTTCCAAGTTCTCTTTAGCAATCGATAGCACTTTGACTTGTAATGCCCCATGCGTCCTGATTCACCATTTGTAAAATCTATTACCGACAGAATTTTAAAGGTGTCACCGTTTATTATGATCTCTTTAGGAATTTCATCAATTTCTATTTCAATTGAAGTATTAATTTCAATAAATACGAAGTCTAGTACTTCATATTTGTATGCGTTTTTACCGTTACATAATTGGTATTTACATTTCCTTTCAGTATCATTTACTAATAGAGCTTCATTAAGGGCTCCAATACCTTGAGTCGTCAATATGTTTACATTTATTGGAATCCAACTACATTTTGTGCCAGAACCTTTATTGATTTCACAGTTCTGGTTTGTACAATTTAAGTATCTATTAGCACTATAAAAACCATAACTTTGTATGTTATCTATTATAAAAGTTACATTACACTCACAATTTTTGCAACTACTAAAATCGGATTCCACAGTATCATATATTTTAGCCAATACCTTAGAACGAGTAGTGTAAATATCTTTTGGTTTTCTAGCCTTCTTAGTGATTTTCTTTAGATTGTCATACTTGTGATCAAACTTCTGGTCAGTTGTGAAAGATCGTTTTTTTTATCATTGATATATTTTCTAATATTAGGTCTATCTAAATATGCAATTGAAAAACTTTGGACCACGGAATCAAAAGCACACGTATTAATAAACGTGAATCTGTATGTTCCTGAAGTAGAAACACTGCCGTTTTGTAAAATATGTAATTTTGTACGACGATTGATTCGTTTTTTATTTTTCTTCTGTTTAGACACCAGTCCCCGCCAGTCTTCAATATAATTTGGTTCGCTCCTAAAAATTGAGTTTTCATAAAATGATTCATCATTGACGAGAGTATTTATTTGTGGTGTGTTATGGTCACTTATTTCATTTTTTTCATCGACAATATTTTCAGTTCCTTCTTGAACATCAATCAAGTCACTTTTGGCTAAGCGTATGGAACCGGTTATCAAAGGCTCGTGTTTAATAATAAACTCATCTACGCGGTACTTATTTGAATTTGTTTTAAAAAATAACTTTTTTACGTCTTTCATATAACTTTCTACATTTGAACTGGTTGGAGTACAATAATTACTGTTAAAATAAGTCATCATTATATTTCCCCATAGTGGAAGTTTTTTAAGAATCCTAATCAAAGTGTCCTTTATTTCCGGCAAGTAATAAATATTTTCGATTTCAGTTTCTTGATCACACAATTGTTTAATTAAATCTTCTTTCTCCTCAAGATCTTTATACATTTTCAGAAGCGGGTTTTCTTCTTTATCTAATCCCTCCCATAAACAATGTTTAATTGGAACGTGATTTTCCGAATCTACATTTTGTATTTCACATTCCTGCAAATTAGTTTTGATCCGGTTTTTTAATTCTAAAATCGCCGTTTCACACCGTGTTAAATTTCCATTTCTACTGCCGCGGTGTTTATTATTTGCTATAATATAAACATTTTCTATAATTTTCTTTACCTCTCCGTATGAAACACATTTTTTAATCAGAATCATACAATCAACAAAAAATTTTGTTACTCTAGTGTCTATATTTTTGAAAATACTTTGATTGTACAATGTTTTTATGAAATGCGAAGTATCAAGGCGAACATAACAGGTTGGAATTTTTTTGGTTCTATTTTCTAAAATATTAAAACATGTATTTAAGTAGTCAGAGGTGGATTTATAACCACAAAATACTTTTACCACCGCACCTACTAAAGCTGCGGAATCATCAGTTACTACTTCATTTGGAGGTTTTCCATTAGCCAACCAAGATTGTAACCAGCTAGCAATAGTATCTAAAGAGTGACTTTCTGATATACACTGTGAAATTGGCACGCTACTTTTAACGGTTGTATCTGTCATCATAACATACAAAAATATAGGACTTTGCGACTCTTGAGATAGTTGTGTGTGTTCATTGACGACAGGCCGAAGATTTTTATTAAATATAGAACCTGTTGCGTCTATAGAAACTCTAATATAATTAAACTCTTTTTGGCATTTTTTATAATAATTGTTTTGATCGTCCGTCCAGTAAAATGTAGGGGAGACCGGGGATGGTTGACTAGGTTTTCACTTAAGCTGCTATATGTTCAATATTTGAGTAGATAAAAAGAAAATGACAGTGGTCACAGATAGAGGAACTATTCAGGTACCTAGAATACTAATTAGATACCTATATATTTATCGTTATAATAATTATTTTGACAATTTTCAAAACCTTTGCCTCTTGGTCAACCTGCCCCATATCCGGGGTCGGTCGCCCATAAGCATGGGGTAGGTTGACTAAGGCCGTAATTAGTATAACTAAAGGTATTGATATTAAAAAAACAAGGAAAATTACTAATAAACGTAGGTAACTCTTTATTTTAAAGTAGGAAAACTTAAATTTGTGATCTGTTCTTGGGTATCACGAAGTTAAAGAAAATATTTAATAACAGTCACTTAAATTATTAAAGTTGGTTAAATTATCAATATAATTATTCACTATTTGTTGAATTAACAAATAAATAGAGGATGAACGTAAATGATTCTTATTACAAATCAAGTCGGAGATCAATCAACATTCATAAACTTGGAAATATCTAAAAAATAACTATGAAAATAGTGAAAAGTCTCGTGTTGTTCAGTCTTATATCGATGTAATGTTTTATATGGAACTTGGTATGCCTTTGATGTGGAGTATATGCTTTTGAAGATTACGTAGATTACGATTATCGAAGATTACGTCGTGACAAGCTTTTTTAGTACACTTTTTGGTGTCTCCCCTCTTTCGGTGGTTCTTTTTTACGTCCTCATTATCTGGAAATGTACAATTGTTATTAAGTATGTGAAAGAAGATCGTCACAGTGCTAAATTTGGTTTCAAGAATAGATCCGTAATAACTATTAGCCTACAAAATTGCCCTATACTTCATTATTCACTATAAGTCAACCAACCCCGAAGAAAATTGGCCAACTAGCCCCATACGCCATTTTGGAATTTAACCGCATAGCATCTTTAAACATTGGCGTTAAAATGAAAGCCATGCACTGTTACATAGAAAATAATAATCATATTTCCACTTGGCATACCAGTAACATTGATTTAAATAGATACATAATGACAATAACAAAAAATGTACGAACGGAAAAATTTACTTACCGCATAAAAAAACATAACAACTGTTCCCACTCAAAAACGCTTCGCGACTGCGCGTGCGAACTTCACACAGTCTTGAGGGACGCGAGGACGCATCCATCGTGATTGGCTAATTAAAAACACGTGATCCTGGCGTGTTATTGCCGATTAGTCAACCTACCCCTATAGCCAACCATCCCCGGTCTCCCCTATAAAATGGAAAAGCAGAAACATATCTAACACATTTATCAAAAGGTGGTGAAACACACATACAAGTAAGTGACAATATTGGGTTGGGATGGAAAACATCAACTTTTTTATTTTCATGTTTAATTCGATGTAGTGTTTGTAATTTTGGCAATACTGGAGGTTCCTTGTCATTTTTCTTCATTAAAGTTGAGGCTAATTTATATCTTATAGAAGCTGCTGCTTCGTGTTGTAATTTTTCACCTAATTCCCTTATTTGGTAATACCGTAATCGGTTTTTTTTACTGGTGTTATGAGAGTACTTTTTATTTTCATTAATTATGCAACATTCTAGTTTAATTAAATTTTCCGTTTCTAAGTTAGTTGTTATAATTATTTTTGCGTGACATTGATTACAATATCCTGTGCATTTGATTTCGTAATTGTCTTTCACAATATTATTTTTAAAACACCAAGTGCATAAAGATCTTATTTCTTTCCATAGATGCATTTGAATTACATTAGTCCATTGGTTTGGTTTTAATTTACGTCTGACATTATACAGACTACCAGGGGCGATTTTGCTATTTCGGTGATAAAAATACCTTTGAGGCTTAATACTATCCCAAGTTATTGTATCCATATAAAATGTATGCGTACTGGTGTTCTCCGAAACACTATTAATGCTTTCGTTTGATGACGATGTAGACTTTTGATTTATCAAATTAGAATCATTATTACGAATTATTTCTTTTTTATCAACACCAAAAAAGTATTCGTAATTTCGTTTTATGCTTAATATGATTGATTTAATACTCATTTTGTAATTTAACCGTGTTTGAATTTGTTTATAAATTGAGTCATTTGCGGAAGGAATATTTTTAAAAAAGTCATCTTTGAATTCTGAAATTACTAATTTTTGCGTTTCTAATGAAACCTTTGGTTTAGGCCCTCGTTTTCCTTGCTGATCCATGTCGTTAGATTCACAAGAATTATCACAAATTATTATGCCATTTGTTTTCAATATTAACATAATATGAAATAACAACTAACTAACTAACATATAAATCAACATCAATAACATTATGAACACTTGTGTACTTATACTACCTATATTACCTGAAAATACCAACTATAGATGTAAAAAACATAACGGGCCCCACCGCTCACGCAGTACGAGTCAGAAAAAGTTGTCTTCTAACGTGGTAAACATTGTGTCTTCAAGATAATCTGAAAATAACACGTATTTAAATAATTTAATATAGGTATGACAGGCTCCAGTCTTCCTCTAAAGGTACTTAAGCACTTACGTGTTTTCCATTATTTTAGCGTGATTTCTATTATAAATAGCGAAGGGGCAAAACACGAGGCTGAAGACGATTTCCCGAAGTCACAACTCCCATAGAAAATGTGATGAATAGGTTGACGACACTTAAAAGTTTAAGTGCATTCGCCGGATGACAATCGGTAATAGTCTTCACTTCACGTCATATTATCTAAAAAATACATCTGTGTTAATTCTATAGTTACGTTTATACTTACTACCGACGCTCGCGCTGACTGATTCTACCTATTTCGATATTGAAATGTAACTAACGTGAACTTAAGACGAGAACAGATCCTGACGGGTAACGAGGACAAGCTTGTAATAAAAAAATTGAAGAAAAGTAAATTATATCCTAGCAAATAAGACAGTGTTTCATTTCCAGTAGAATTGGAGGATAAAACCAGGCCTCCGCAGAAGTAGGTATATAAATAGGTATTTGAGATCCAATTAGATAAACAAACAAGTTACATTACGTTATTATGTGTGTACCTACCTACATCAAACCTTTAAAAAAGTAACTAAGTAGGTACCCATTTTTAAAACTTCTTAAGCATGTCCTTAATTTTAAGTGTACAGTGTCATATTCAACGAAAAAATGAACGTGTTTTTGTAAAAAACAACTCGCTTGCTACCTAGTTTTACAGTGCAATTAATGAATGAGTGTAAAATCAATTTAGTTAAATGCCACTATTATAAATTGAAATATACTTACTGATTTGGGTGCAGCTCCTATATTGATTACGTACTAGATACACAATTTAATATAGGTAAATAATGACATCACCAACACATTGTTTGGTTTTGCAACCCACTATGTAGTCAAACTCAAAAGCCGGCGTTATTATAATGATGTGCGACGAAGTAAACAAACAAAGAAACTGAGAAGCGCTTGTTCGTTTCGATTGCTTTGTGACACAAAATGGACCCTTATCACCTTCAAAATACAGATCAGTCTTGTCTAATAATCGTAAGATGTTAGGGCAGCGCCATCTAGTATTTAAACATAAACATATTCATTTGCGTCGCGGGCGCCGCGCGTCGCTTTGTGACACAAAATGGACCCTTATCACCTTCAAAATACAGATCAGTCTTGTCTAATAATCGTAAGATGTTAGGGCAGCGCCATCTAGTATTTAAACATAAACATATTCATTTGCGTCGCGGGCGCCGCGCGTCGTAAGCCCCATACCTATTGACCGGACGTGCATCCATTACTGCCACACTATATTGAACTTTATCACATGAGGAATACAGGTCAATTCCGTAAACGTTGTGGTACCGTCCTTGATCCGGAAAATGATTATTTTGAATAATTTTGTCAGTTGTAATGTAAGCATTAATAACAGCAACTTTATTTTTCATGCATGATTTACTTCATTTGATATCTTAATCCTTCAAGCGCCGTGATCTAGACAAAATATATAAAATCATTGTTCCTAGCTACCGGGGTCCCATGCGACGCGCGAAGGCTTAATCATATTATTATAAAGTATTATTAAAATAATGTGTAATTAATAATATTGCGATTCTAAAGTAAATACTCCCTTACATAGACAATTAATAATTTACACAAGACAAAAATTGTTAGAAAGAAAGTTAATAATATTGTATTCGACTGTACTCAATGTAATGTATGTAGAAGTTTACAATCAAATTTAATGGTTTTCTAGGTCAAAAGTCAAGCAAAAATTGGACTGATATTGGGCACTATTTCAAGCACAATTTTTTGAGACGTAAATTATACCTATAGCTCGTTCGATATTCGCGCACTGAGGTGAGTATGCTGGGCGTAGAACCTACGCCCAGCATACTCACTGAACGAAGCCTATAACTCCGAAGTTATTCGAGCACTGTTTTTTCTTTTTGGGCACCGTTTGGCACTATTTGGGAACTATTTTTTGAAGTATGAATTATGTTTGAAGCGTATACAGATTCTCCGGACGGAGGTGAGTATGCTGGGCGAAACCTTCGTCCAGCATACTCATCGAACTATGGCTATAACTTCGCAAGTACAAGAGCACTATTTTTTTCCTTTGGGCACTATTTAGCACTATTTCAGAACAGTTTTTTGACATTCATGAAATATCAGGATTCCATGGTGAGTATGCTGGACGAAGGGACACAAATCATTTGGTATACCTAAGCGCACCATCCTTAACAAAATAAAAGAGTACCTTTGAAGATTATAATAAAAGAGTTTATATTTAAACAGATTATTATTTATCACATAAATGTGTATCAACCCTAACCCACCGTTTTAGTTTGTATGAAAAAGTGGCTGGTGTGTATTGTAACATTGCCCACCTCAGAAAAATAAAAAAATAAGCGTGTTTGACATATTTATCATAAGAGATGGCAACTTTGCATAGTTTACTAAAACATACCTTATTGCCAAAGCCTTAGAACTGAAAGTTTTTGAGAAAATAAGGGTGAGCAATGTTGGACGATTGTGCGTATAATTTGGCCCAGCTATTTAAGCGCCTTTTTCTAGGATTCTGTTATAGCTAGAAGCACCACATTCTGGAATTTAAAGCCTTAATAGTAATTGCTACTATAGCCGTCTTTATACGCGTTTCCGGTAAATATTTTTTGCAAAATCTCAAAAATAAGTAAAAATGCGGGCAATGATGGCCGGTTTCACGGTAAATAAATATTTTTTACCGTCACAAAAGTTTACTAGTTTTACAGTTATTTTCTTCACGAGTGTATTGAAAAACTTCGTATGATACACGTGAGTAATTAATAATACTGTTCTCGGCTCTCTCTTAAGACTCTCGCCACGGCTCGGATCTAAATACCGCCTCGACGGTAATCACTAATATTACACACTTATACATAAAGTACTATTTTTAACCTACTTCAAAAAAAAAGAAGAGGTTATCAGTTTGGTTGTACTTTTTTTACCGACTTCAAAAAAAGAAAATCAATTTATTCATTTTTTTTTTTATGTTACCACAGAACTCCGTCGTTTATGGACCGATTAGATTTTTTTTTCTACAAAAAAAAATAACAATAATCGACTTCATTAAAAAAAAGAAAAAGGATCAAAATAACTTTAATTTCCGAAGATACCGCAATACAGTCGGTTATTATTTTTTTGTAAATCGTTTTTGCTAGCTGTGGATTTAAATAGTTATTTGTTATACAAGAGTGCAAAGTTGCTTTTTAACCGCGTGCTCAATTTTGATAATCGAGCAAGCGAAGGATTCATAAATTAGAATCGTGAGCGTTATTGAGAGAATAAAAAGAGCATGATGTAAAACATCTTTGCACTCGAGTGCAACACGTAACTTTTCATTCCACCTCAGCGAGAAAATGACTAAATGCAAAAAAGTACACCAAGGAGGTTCTGAGTCTGAGTTTTTAACAAATTAAAAAAAAGTTGAATGACAAATTTGGTACCATGGAGGTAGAAGTAAGTAGGTTTAATGATGTTTAGAATTCAAAAAACATAGTGCACGCGATTCTAAATTCAATTTACTTTATCTTACTACAGAATAAAAACGGCTTTTGCTCTCAGATAGAGCAAAAACACTCTTTCCGAGATGGTGGGATGAAAAAGTTTGTTAGTGACCTACTTTCAGAAAAAGTAAAAAAGTAGGTCTGAAGTTGGTTGCCTGAGGAGCGGGCTGAAAATGATACTTTTCATCCCTAGGGAGTTTTACTTTCAACTGACAGCTGTCAAATTATTTAAAAAAAACTAGGTCTATCTTCGCATTTCTATTGAACCATGTTCCAACTTTCTATAAAGCCAGTCAATTGCATCTGGATATAAAATTTAAATAACTTAAAGATAAGTATTGATTAGGTCTTTACCTATGAAATTGCCGTTTTGTATGAAAAAATTTAAACGAATTTTTTTCATGTATTTTTTATTTGTATTTATCGAAGTAATCACCCATGCAATCAATGCATCTTTGCCAACGCAGTGGCAGTTTATTGATGCTCTTCTTAAAGAAATCAGCTGGACGGGAGGCAACAAATTCTTCAAAGGTATTTTGTACTGCCTCTCGGGTATTGATTTTTTTTCCCGCCAAGTAGTTATCCAAATTCTGGAAAAAGTAGTAGTCTGTAGGCGCAAGGTCTGGTGAGTAGGGCGGATGACGGAGAGCTTCCAACCCCAATTCTTGCAACTTGGAGACCGTCTGCTGTGCAGTATGAGGTCGCGCGTTGTCGTGCAGGAGCAGCGGAGACGAGCGATTGACCAATGCTGGTTGGAGATGTGCCAGCTTCTCCATCATTGTATTCAGTTCTTCACAGTACACATCTGCAGTAATGCTCACCCCGTTTGGTAAGAAGCTGTGATGAATCACACCGGCGCTAGACCACCAAACAGTGACCATCACTTTTCTAGGGGTAAGTTTTCGTTTAGGGCATTGTTTAGGTGCTGAACCAGGATCCAACCAACTTGCTGAGCGCTTGTGGTTATCAAACAGAATCCATTTTTCATCGCAGGTAACAATGCGGTTCAAAATTCCTTCATTTGTGTGTCTGTTGAGCAGTGCAAGGCACGTCTCGACGCGTACTTCGCGCTGGCGATCATTGAGTTCGTGGGGCACCCATTTGTCAAGCTTTTTTACCTTGCCAATTTGACGCAAATGGACCAATATTGTTTTGACGCTAACGTCGAAAGCTGCTGCTAATTCAGCCGTAGATTGTGTATCATCAGCTTCCACAATCGCCTTTAATTCGTCATTGTCGACCAAAGTCTTCGGACGACCGCGAGGTTCATTTTTCAGGTCGAAATTTACAGAACGGAAGCGAGCTAACCAATAACAGGTGGTGCGTTGGTTTGTAGTGTTAACTCCGTAAACGTCGTTGATGTTGCGTGCCGCTTGTGCCGCGTTGCTGGCACGACGGTACTCATATTCCATAATTACTCAAATTTTTAACGTATCCATGATGACGAAAAAGATTGAAATGCGATGAAAATGTAACACTAATCATTAAACAAATGACTACTTTTGGAAAAAAATACCATGTTTTAAAATAAAATTAATGTGCAATTAGAATTCTTAGCCAAACAACGCAGAATGCAGAACGGCAATTTCATAGGTAAAGACCTATTAATAATATATTTTTAAGTGGCTTATTTTTTCAATTGCTTCTTTAAAATACTGTATTTTTAATATATTCCAAATAATTCTTTAACTTTTCAATAATGAAAAATAAAAGCTGAATAGTTGCTGGCCGGCCACAGAAAAAAAAAAAAACAAATTGCCGGAAAGTGGCAATTCGTCATTGGTTTTTTCGAGTTGTAGTTTTGTTTACATTTCCGTACAGCAGAGAATGATAAGTCCATCAGATTAAAATAGTGATTTAACGCCTTATTTCTTAAGAGAAGAGGCTAAAGCAGTAATAGAAAACCTTTAGCCGCCTAATTCAGAATCAAGATAGGTACCTACTTAAAATCATAGGTACGACGACTCAGGTTTTACAAACTTTTTATTATTTCATTTTTACTTTCCTTGTATTCGTAATGAAAAGCACAGTGCTTACCCCGGGTTGAAAGTTACTTATTAAGTCTCTCGAATTAGCGCCAACTCCTTCTCGGGACGAAATAAGTAATTTTCACCCTAGTGTAACAATATACTATTTCAGAAGGTTTTTTCACTCGCCTATCGTCAACATCGAAAATCGTTTAAAAGCTTGTTACTTCATCTAACGCAATCCAACGCGATGTTTGACGAAAAGGCAACGCAAAAAAAGAGAGATAACGCCTGAAAACTCTGTTAGTAGGTATTCGGTAAGTAATTCCGAGATTTATTCGAATATTTCACAAAACTTGCTCCAGGAAATAGCTGTTTTTTTTAAACCCTTAATTGATATAGGTTTTTTTTTTTGGATTCCTGGCTAACCCTAGAAGTGATGCTGCTAAGATTACATTTGACATGGCAATGTGTCGGTAGCTCAACCTTGGTAAAACAGTTTTGTTGATTATTGAGTTATGTTGTTTTTTAAATTTAGTTTAGGTTACCTACGATGGAGCTGACATGCTCATTTAGTTTAAAGTCCCTAAAAAATAAAGAAACAAAAACCCTTAAAAGTTTTTGAAAAAAGTTGTCGTCATTTAGAATCTTAATAAAATTTGCAAGGCTAAAAAAGTAAAACAATTTAACTTTTTTAGCTTTTTGAATTTATAGAAAAATTATGAAGTGTGAAAGTTCATACGAAATAGAAAATTTTCAGAGGCCTTTACTAGATTAGTTTTACACAAATTTAGAAATTGATTTCAATAGAAGCCTAGATAATATTCACAAGATACTGTGTTTCCAAAATATCTAATGAAAAATGTGTAATAACGCCATAATCAGCTATGAGCGGTTGTATGAAAAACAGTGAAAATGTGCGTCGAGATGCATCACCTTAATGATTGTTTTCCTACAGTTAGTGAGTCATTACCAAATCGTGTAAAAGAATTGGAGGTGTGGCTTATCAGCCTTTGACAGAAATTAGTACTTACCTATCTTATGCGATGCGACGTGACAAGCGCTTTATTAGTTGGCAATCGCATTGGTCCTGGTGATAGACTTTAGGTTGGAACTAAGCGTTAACTCTGCAAAAAATGGTTTCTCTGTTGCAAAAAATTCTTATCATTTTGTTTCGGTGGGAAATCATCAAATAAAATAGGAGCAGTTGTGGCCGAGTGGTAATGGCCCCGACATACGCGCATTACTTTTTGCAATTTATTTCATCACCACTGCTATCAAAACGGTGAAGGAAAACGTCGTGAGGAAACCGACATGTCCTAGAACCAAAAATTCGAAGAACACAAAACACAGTCATGACTTTAACATTCACCAACCCGCACTGGGCCCGCGTGGTGGATTACGGCCCATTCCCTCTTCTAGAAATGAGGCCTGAGTCCCAGCAGTGGGAACATTTGAAAGGCTGATGATGATGGGAAATCATCAAATGATTTCCTGCTGTGAGCGCAGATCCCTAACGTAGACTAATTTAGACGTGTGCGAAGGCACATCAGCAAGGCCTTTTTCTTTCATAAATTCGAAAAAGAGACGGCGACTATCACAATTCGCAACCCGGTGTTCGACATTCCGCATGACGCAAGTTCTCACCGGACACGGCAAAGGCGGGAGGTTCCTGTACCGGATTCATGCAGAAGTGACGCCCGGGTGTCGCCAATGTGTGGAATGCCCGGAGGACACGATGGAGCAGTGGAGATGGAGAAGTGGCAGGCGGTCGCCTTCTTCTGTTCGAACACATCGTCGTTTATCATCCAGTATATTACCAGGTGAAATAGTGGTCAAAAGCGAGCCTATCAATTAAAAAAAACCTTCGTTCTTAAAGAGCCGTCGCTTGTGCAAGGCCCCTTTAGGTGCAAGGCCGTGGGTGAGGACCAACTTCGACCACGCCTTGCTACGCTTCTGTCTGGGTGGAGGGTCAGAATGTCTTATTTTTCTGACTATAACCCACCCGTGTTCCTTCAGTTGTTCTTTGCGTTCCAGGGCCACGGTAACTCATTGGAAGGATCCCACAGCCCTGGTGAGCAGAGAAACCTAACGAGGCATTTAAGCTGTTCCACCATTAGGTTAATAACGGTCCATTTTGATACAAGTGCAGAAGTTAGGCGAATGTGTTATGGAGCAGAGTGCTGCTGTGACAAAATTACATTTGCAAGTATCAAACGACTTTTTTCAATACACTTATGAAGAAATGAATAAACGGGGGTAGACCGGCGACTCGGGGAGATCAACACGGGGCCTGCCTGATAATAACATTGTGGCGAGGGAGAGCACGCGCACTTATCTGCATTAGTGCGTAAAACAGTCTAGTGCGTGCCTAAAAGCGATGAGATAAGAGCAGGTTTTCGAGTAAGTGTATTAAAAAAGCATTTGCATTTTAGACATGTAATTTATTTTTTCCTATAAAAAGTTTTCAGAAAACATCGTAATCTTCCTTATAATAAATAAGGACCTGTTTATAACGATTTGAAGACCTTATCGATGATTCAGACTTACCCGATAACAAGATATTGATGTCAATAACTTGTGTTTGTGATACCTACTGTCTTTGTTTTAACTGAAGTTGATCGTTATATTTACTAACGCTAACAATAGGTATAAGTTTTACTAGCTTCTCCTAGCAGCTCCACCCGCGTGATAGTAGGTTTCTTCATACAAAACTTTGGACCCCCGTTTCATCCCTTTAGGCGGTCCATTATGGAAAATCCTCTCTTAGTGCTCACCTACGACACAAAGGTGTAAGATTTCACGCTCGTAGTCCCTGTAGTTTCGGCTGTGCGTGGATATGTCAGCCAGTCAGTTTCGTCTTTTATATCTATATTTTATAGATGAGATGGATGGATGGATGGAGCTATTGATATTTAGGTAATGTAGGTAAGTAATAGAATAAAACAAAATAACTTTTTCGGAAGTAGGTTGTTACTGGTATCTAAGTATTGTTTGTTTGTTATTTAACACTAACTTCCGAAATTAAAATTATTTGATCGTTTTTTTTTTTTGTAGTGAAGTTTTTTTTTTGTAGAAACGTTTTTTATTTCACACTTTTTAGTTGTGATACACTGAAAGCCTACCCATTTCTCATGACATGTCCAATTAACCCAAACACTGCTAGGATACATTGTTTTATTATGAAGTTCCTGTATCTACCTTCTACCTTCCAGCTCCATGATCAGATCAGTTCGATATCGATAGTACTTTATAGCCAAAGTACATCTCACAACAATTCTAATAAGTTCCAACACGACTAGGATACATTGATTTATTACGGAGTTCCGGTGCCTATCTTACGGCACCATCATCAACATCAGATCACCTCGATGACATGCATTCTCAACATAACTATTCAGAACCAATTATTTATTTTTTGGACTGTCATAGTTGCTTCACTATCTTCATTGTGATATCTATAGAAGGATGAAGTTCTGTTGCCCATTTCTGGTCTTCTTCACCATGTACCTAGGTATGTGAAATGTTACTTTTTGACTGTAATTGCTTGAGATCTCGACGAAAATATCAAAATCACTATATGGTTGCCAATAATATTTGAGGAATTCTATCCATTTCTCATGGATCCCATCTCATCATCAAAATGTGGCCAATCTGGAAGCATATTTTCTTTTAAAGGAAAAAAAATTGGGAATCGGTCCATAAACGACGCAGTTCTGAGATCACAAACTTAAAAAAAATACAACCGAATCGATAACCCCTCCTTTTTTTGAAGTCGGTTAAAAATAAACTAAAAATTATGAGTTAAGCACCTTAACTAACGAGAACATTCTCGGGCCCGTAGCTTTCACCTTAAAAATACGGAAATTGTTCCTCAGAGGCCCTGCCCTAGCTAATATACGCTACACCGCTCAGGTATACCCTGACAGGTGAGCTTGTATGGAAACCTGCACAGGTATGCAACATACACATTCCGGTTTAAACCTGTCAGGCGTATACCTACCCTAGCGCGTATTATAACGGGCATAAAAGGATGGGGCTATAAAGGGTGTATAGCTCCATCCCTCTTTCTTTTTCTTTAATTATCTGTAACGTTGGTCTCAAAGCATTTTCAGGGAATAAAAGTGAATTGTTTCCATGTTTCAGGCTATACAAAACATTGGTGACGGTGGCTCTGCTTGTGTGGAGCTCGTACGGCAAGGAAATTACAGAGATCGAGGTGTTGGGAGCGCAGCCGACGCACTGCACGTACGAATACGCATACGAGATGTACGGGGCCCACTGCGCGAGCCGTCGCCTCGGCAAGATTCCAAAGCTGAAGAGCGGCATTGAGGTGCTTAGACTCATATTGTACACATCTAGTTTACTGTATAGGTATTTGTTATTGAAGACAACGTTGCTCCACACTAGGGATTAATGCTGTATCGTGGGTGCGTTCACAAACATGTAAACTCACAAGCACAAGACACCCATACTCGTAACAACACTATCTGTGCCATATGTAACCGTTCCGTTTATTCATAATACTCATAAATCCCCAAGCGAACGCTGCCTGCCGCGTCTGTAATTGACGGTATCTGAAGAGTTAAGAACTAATTTTGTTCGGTTGTCTGCTGCTACTGCGTGGTGCGGGTTCGATCCTCGCACGGAACAAATATTTATATGACCTACAGACCAAGAGTTCCGAGTTTGGGTGTCTTGTGTAGGTGAGTTTACATGTTTATGAACGCATCCACGGTACAAGAGTCATTCCTAATATCGGGACTAGTTTTTTTTAAAAGATGGTTAGGTAGTCTAGATATATTAGCGGGACAAACTGGGTCAGAAGTCTCAAAAGACCGAGGTTTGAAACAAGAAAGGGAGACCTTATCCCAGAGTAGTATGGGAGACAATATAGACTTAAAGAAAAAAATTTAAATATTTAACATATTCTTCGGCTTTAATTCCAGATCCTGGACTTCAGCGACAACAAGCTGCAGGAGCTGCACGCCGACACGCTGGCCAGCTACACGAGCATCAAGTTCCTGTACCTCGCCGACAACCACATCTACCTCATCGACGAGGACGCACTCAGCGGCTTAACCGACCTGCAGACCCTCGATCTCGCCAACAACGTCATATTAGAACTGCCTCGCTCAATTTTTCAACTACCTTCCTTAAGAAAATTGTATCTCAGAGGGAATCCAATATTTTACAAGAACATCAACTCGCTCGATCAAGTCAAACCGATCAAAGCGCCACTGGATCTATTGGACCTATCAGACTGTAAAATGAAAGAGCTCCCGAACTTGGGCTACCTGCCCCAGTTACAGTTCTACAACATTTCGCACAACCCGCTCACTTCTCTCAGCACGAGTCACTTCGCGGTCATGTGCAACCTTGTCAAAGTGGATTTGACGGATTCTATTAGCACCATAAAGCTTTGTAGTCTCAGATCTACTGTTTTGTGGTTCCAACAGAAACGAGTGTTCTTCCAATTAGAAGACTACTCTAGGCTCAATACTCGAGGTTGGTAACGAACACTTTCTTCCATATTAAAAGATAGAAGATAAAAGATAGATAGAAGTGAAATCTATTATTTCACTTCTATGTCACTACAATTACAATCTATAATTTCACTTATATTTTCTATATGTCTAGTCTAAACTTTTGTTTTCTGTTTCAGAGTTCGAAAACTGTCCAGTACCAGATGACGGAGCAAACCTCAACGCCACGTACCACCACTGTAAAGCAGAATATTTGCAGGTATGGTGTAGTGTAGTTTCGTGTGTGTTCCTGCAACTAATCGCCACTACTCTTTTTAGTTATTTTTTTTTAATCACGTATAAATAGTCACCGCTCATATGCAGTTTTCTTTGTAGGCAATTCAACGCGATCGCGATCACGGCGCTAATGGAACAAACAATTGATACTTATTTGCGGTGATCTACGTGACCAAAGGCATGCGGGTGCGATGCGGCGAAACTAAGCGATCGCGTAGAGTTGGTTTGAGATTTTCGTGCGAACTCTTGCGGGATGCGATGACTTTTTATATATAAATAGCGGCTAAAGCGGCGCCGTCGCGCGCATGTACTTACGCCAGTCACAGCGTCAGGCTGAGTTCGCGTGAATCGGTTCGGTTCGCTTCGCAACCGCAATCGCGTTGAATCACCCACGCGAAAACCACAGGGGCCCCTCTAACCTTTTGAATACCGTATTTAGAGACACAATGAGAGAGCCGGCGTTCGCTTGGGGTTTAATGAATTAATGCAGTTTCACAATCAATTACACCAGCTCATCTAAACAAATATAATGTTCCAGGTACAAAGTATCAAAACGTCACGGCGCACGTGGCTAACGATAGGCGGCGGGCTGGCGGGCTTCCTCGTGGGCTTCATCCTGCTGCTGTGGGTGATGCACCGGCACAACGTGGCGCAGACTAAGACTACTGCCGAGAAGATCAAGCAGGCCACGCCGCGCGACGCAGACAAGAACGCCTCCGCTGTCCTGCTCAACAACGTCGCGTAATTGCCATCACTTATTTATATTCTTGCCTATAAACACGCCATATAATGTGGCAATCACTTCTATGCCTAGTACGCAATACATTTGACAGGCGAACAGAAGTTATATTGATAAGAAATGTGAATGTCGAGATACGCCGCTATGATTGAGATCGACGATTACAATGCGCTCGATTTATAACCGGTGACTATTCAGGGTATAGAACATACCAAAGAATTTATTTTGGCACTTTTTAAACTAAAACATATGATAAGATTATTTAATTTAAAATTAACACTTAGCGTTCTACTCGGAATGAGGCGACACAACAAGAATAAAATTCGTACAAAATTGAAAGTGCTATTTTTAATACGGTGCTAGAGTAACGAACATTAAAGTACATTTTGTCTTAAACTTACGGACCTGCTTAGCCTAGCTTAAAGTTGTATAACATGAAAATTCCTGTAATAAACGATTTGTTTATTGCCTTTTGTTGGCAACTAACATAGTCCTTATAAGTATATACTTATGTATAAGTAGATATAATAGATAAACAAATAATAATAATGATTTGTCTTCAAACGATTAAGTATTTACATCAATCTACAATTAGTAATTCGTAACATGTCAAACATTTAGAACACAGAACTCAAGGCTTAAAGGCTGACTAGTTTTAATATTGTGCTGTTCAATCCATTCGTTTGTTTAAAGTTTTATGTAAACGTCATGTATGTATTTGTGAACGATAATGAAATGTATTTGTATGTTACTGAAAATATAAAAAAGGATAGTTATTATTGACTAGAGTGCAATTCTTGTAATTTTAAAGGACATTCAAGATTCACATTCGTATTAGTCTCTTGTCAATACTTCTATGAATTGAACGGTTTTTTTTTATACGAGAATTAGCTGTGTATACGCGATACGTGTATACAACAAGTGAAAAACTTCGTGATGATAATTTTTACAAATTCCCTCTTTTCGAAAGCCTGTCAAAGACTTATTGAATACCTAATTGAATATTACTTATTTAATTGAATAAAATTAGCTTTCAGAACGAGGTTATTTGTTAATATGGTGCAATATGTTGTGTAGATGGTTGTTTTAGCGATGTCAATAAGGTACATAACCGTACCTACATACTTTGAGCTTGTAAAACCAAGTTCAAGCCACTTTCCTACTATAGAAAAAACGAAAAACATGAAGTAGGACTATGAAAAGTAATAATTTCATTTTTGGCGAAATCAATAAAAGGTATAAAAGGGTAAAAAGGGAATAAGTTAAGTAGAATGTTTCAAATCCGTATTTTTTGCATTGTCACAATCAACATCAAAAATATGTAAACACTAGATTTTCACTACTAATGTTGGGCGAAGTGAATTGAATATTTTGTACAGCGCGAGTTATTTTTACGTCAATGCGATCGAAACGTCCACCGCGTTTGGCTCTCTGATTTGTTAAGAGCTTGGTGCGGGCCAATCGGAGCTTCGAACGTTCAAAAACATGTTGATCGCGTTAACGTAAAACAAACTCGCACTAGGTAGGTACTGTGCACTAATATTGTGTCTCGATTAATACTCTGCTTTAGAGTGAAGATAGAAAACATCAACTTTAAATTATTCATTGGCATCCTTTCAGGATGTGGAAGTATTCACTATTTTATTTAAAACTAGCGACCCGCCCCGGCTTCGCTCGGGTGCAATATTATACATATAAACCTTCCTCTTGAATCACTCTGTTAAAAAAAACCGCATCAAAATTGCGTAGTTTTAAAAGCGACTTTGTTTTATACTATGTAGTGATATAGTGAAAATTATGTCATTATAACATGTTTTATACCAAAATGTGATACCCACCTAGTGAAAGCGGATGTTTTCAATCGCTGTTTCAGATTTGAATTGTGAAAGTGAACAATTTTCGAAATTTTTTCCACTTCTTGGAAGGATGCCAATGAGTTCCTAAGTCGGCCGGTATTAAAGCTCCTTCTAATACTCGCTTTGATATTTCAAGTTTATTTTCACTATCCAAAAGAGGCTGCAGACATAGAGGCTAATAAAGTTCTATTAATATAAATATTGTATTCGTGAAGTAGGTGCTATAGTAACATTAGTAAGTGGTTCTTATTTCACACGAGCGATTCGCCCCTTCTATTTTGCCAAAGATTCTATTAATTGCTAATTCCCATTGTAATAGGTATAAATAATTAGCTATTTTTGTAAACAATTTGTATGTAAGTATGTAAACTGTTAGGTAAAGTTCACTGTGATAAGTAATAAAATTGTTACTAATTACTAGTTTGTTTACTTTAAAATAAAAAGCCGTCGTGCCCCATTTCAAAAATTAATTATATTTAAATGAAATTAACAAACTGAATTAAATCGTCACAAGCTAAAAATATGTTGCATTAAATGCTACGTTGATTTTTTTTGTAACGTTAAAACATCTCCAACTCATTCGAAATGTATGTAAAATAAACAAAACAATAAAAAACAACAGCTGAGTAAACACGAGCAGTGGTTCCGTCAGTTGGCACATTCAGGTGGCCTCATTGACTGAATCTGCCAGGACATGTTAGAATGCCAGCTTCAGGGTAATTCCGTTGAATGTTGTCCAAGTTTAGGGTAGTTTGACATTAATTTCAGGTGTCTTTCTTTTCACTATCGTTAATAGGCTTGGTTGTCTGCGGTGTGTCCTTCTCCTTGGCGAGTCGCTGTTTACTAAACTTGCCCATGCCTGGCTGGTAGATAACGAGGCTTGGACGATCCTGATAAAAAAATTACATTAATTATAAGTGCAACTATTATCAGGAAACAGAGAAGCAGTTTATTTCAACTTTCAATCTTACCTTATTTCTAATTCTCCTTTCTGCACGACGTTCTCCACTGTCACTTTTTTCTTTCTCCTCTGAACCCTCTCTGTCTGTTGATTTGCTTCTGTCATCAAGAGAGTTTTGCCTCTTCAACACCAAGTCATCTTTGATAGGCAGTTCACCAGAATCCAGACTGTTCCTCCTCATCTTGTTCACACCTACAGGTTTGGTGACAGTTTCGTCGTTGGCATCTTTGCTGCTATCATTAAGCTTTACTTTCTTGTCCAAACCGTCTATGATTTTTGTCAAGTCATCAGTCTTTACATGTGGCAGTTGAGTAAATGGTTTAATGTCGTCGTGATTCATCGACTTTACTTTGGTGTCTAAAGACATGATTTTATTTATAGCTGATTGTTTGTCTGATTTCCCATATTCAACCTGTTTGATTCTCTCCTTCCTAGTGTCACTATATTTCTTACTCTTCTGCTCTCGGGGCGACTCCTTGAACTTGTCACGCTTATCTTTTTTATACCCCCTGTCAGAATCGTCACCTTGGTCGTCATCTTTTGCTGAATCCTTTTTGTCACTATCAAGTTTTTTCTTCTTATCACTTAAAGTATTAATTCCAGGCTTGCGCTGATCTCTATATGATTTAGATTCGAAAACAGATCCATCTTTACTATCTGACTTCACTTGGTCATCTTTTGTGTCACTTATTTTATCCTTTTCCCATTCTCTAGATTTGATCTTCTTAACTTCACCGTCTCCATTGTCTTCCTCCTGAAATTAATGAAACGTTCAGTTATTGCGTTTCTTGTTAAAAAAGGTTGCAATTGATTATATCAATTTGTTTCTTCTTAAAACCGATAAGTGAGGCTGAGCCTAGGCGTACATCACATCCGCATCTCGACATAAATTTTCAGACCTATATAAAAAAAAGGAGACCCTTAACAAGACTTTTCTTAGAAATAAGCCATTAAAAAAAAAAAAACTGGGAACTTAAATAAATGCATAGAGGTTATTGTTTAAAATTAATTAATTCCTACTCAAATTTACATTCGAAATACGAACTTTGTTTAAAAACAAAACAATGATGAACGTAATAGTGCGTCCAGATAGAATGCGCGGCTCACGAGCCGCTTGCGAGCCGCTCGCAAACGGCGCGTGTGCATTTCAAACATGGCTCGTTGGTACGAAACCACTGCGCCGCCGCCGCGCGTGCTTTGTACGAACATGAAATGCTCGCAAGCGGTTCGCGAGCGGGGCATTTGCCTGATTTGGACCCACCATAATAATGACGTTACACAGGGTGCGGCGTGGGAACTTTCATAATCAAAACAATTATAAATGAAATAGTATTACAACATTAAAAAATATTATAAATTTAAGAAAGATCCTTTTGTTTTAGAATTGTTTTAAATATTTTTTTTACAGAGCAATTTTTTCAAAGGTATTTTTTAATTATTTTTGAAAGCACTTGTGTACTAGCTTCTGAAGTTTTATAAGTGAACCTGTAGGCTTATGTGAGATAAAAAGATTTTGAATTTATTATCTTGAAGGTGATCACCAATTATCAAGTTCAATTTATCGGGAGAGTCGAAATTTGAAATTTTCGTCTCAGCATTTCGGTGTGAGTCTTGACAATAGTATCTCGAAAATTGTTTTCAGCTTGTCGAGGGTTTTCTAACTTTTAGTTTGCATACCAGTCAGAGCCAGCTTTACCTAGGCTTTAAGAAACTCGAAAAAATACAGAAGCTAAAACTGGCCAGCGCGCTGGCCACGCCAAGTCATCCCATATAGTGACGAGTATTCATGGAACTGTTGACGCAAGAAAGGCATAAAAATTCGTGCCGCGTGAGCTAATTACCAAACTAATCCTATATATTTGTTTATGTGGTGTACAATAAAGAATATAATAAATAATAATAATAATAATAATAAATAATAATCGTACAAAAAACGTTAGGATGGGCCTTTGAAATGTGACTATTCCCACCAACACACGCGCGCTATTCAAATAAGAAAATTCACGCGCCGCACCCTGTATAAAGCACTCTCTATTAAAAAAAATTATATACGCCCAAACGTAAGATGACAATACAAACTAAAATCAACCTTATTTATACTGTAATAATATCGAAATATGAACAACATTAACTACAACTCTTTGAAGTCAATACTAGTAACCTTCGAACAAGTGTCACCGCCACTTTTCTGGCTGCCTTCTTGTGTTTCTTTTTTACTATCACAGACTTTCCCAGAAGTTAATGTGAATGTGTTATGCGTTTTCGTAGACAGAGCTGGGAAGTGACTGTCAAAGTCTGAATCTGTACTTATGAACTCGTCGGAACCGTGCTTTTTCAGTTTCGATTTAGCAATGCCACACTTCACTTTACTTTTATGATATATCCTCTGCTCTCCATACCAAAAACTGTGATTATTATTATATTTACTATCACAGTAATCTGTATTATCATTATAGTTCTCGTCTTCCGATATATCACCAGGTCGCTAGGGGAATAATGAATAATAAAATAAAATGTAGGGATTTATTAGCATGACTAAAAATCAGTTCTGGAATGTAATTGGAAGAGACAGATAAATTTTTTAAATACTAAAAATAGCGTGTAAGTCCATCTCTATTCACAACATTTACTTCAGGGGAAAAGGGATCTCTATTCGATGCGTTATCCTTCATACTAAAGAAACTCCTTTATTTAGGTAAACAATTGCAGTTATCACAAGATTTTTCTCGCTCAAGGGTGGAAAGCAAGGGCAAGAGGGAGTGTCAGACTTTTACTGACTGAAACCACACCTGTGTCCTTTAGTTGCCGTTTGCGTTCTAGGATCACGGGTTTCCTATTCAGGAATTCTCGCGGTTTTGCCCGGCCCTGCTAGGCTCCTACGGTTTAGTTGACATTTGTTTGAGGCGCGCGCGCGCGTGTAACATTACGCGTCGTGGACATCTCGGGCTCAGTCCGGACGGTTACCGCAAAGCAGGACAGTCAGCAACCCATTGATCATCGTCTATAAGCACGTACCTATGTTGCGGATTCTACACCTATCCTAAGCAACTTTACTAGAATTGCAGTAACAAACGTCCTAACTTTCAAACGGAAGGTGGAAAAACACCAAGATGTGGTTATAAAGATCAGAAAATAACCAGTGTACCTTTATAGGGTTCTCTTTGGTTTTCCTCTCAATTCTCATTTTCCTCTTGTCATTCTCTCTTCTGCGCCGCTCATCCCTGCCGCGCTTGTCCTGTTTGCGGGCAGCCAGGTACTCAAGTAATGGAGTTGATTGCGCCTTCTTGTCATTAGCTGCAAAAAATATAATTAACTTGTAACTAGAATTCTTGTACGCATGCTTGAGTGTGTTGGCCATGGATCATTGAGCACTGTTCACACATGCTAGACCAAGAATCTATTGGATAACACGTCAGTAACAAGTTAAACTACGAAAACCGCATTATCTGTTAGGCGACCATTACACGCGCGCAAGCGTCAATCAATTCCATCAATCATGAATGATCATTTTCGTCATTCAGTACTAAAAACGGTCAATCATATCGCATTAGACGGTAGATTTTTCGTCAATCAAAGCTCTGACTGTGGCAAAACTGACAAAACCTACCGTGTAATGTTTGCCATACAATAAAAAGGTCGTCAATGTCAAATAATTACCACAGAAGTTCAGTTGATGGTACCCATTGTATGTCAGGTGGCATTATATTTTTTTTGGGACCAAATTCTTCTTACATGTTTCTTCAATAGTCAATTTTTGATATGACATAACTGATATAACTGATCAAAATAAATGTTTATTTAACCCTAGAAAGTTAGTCTGCGTAAAACTAATGCGTGCGTTTTTGAAAAATTTCTCTTCTTTCTAATTAGAGGGAATCCGAGTCTGTGCATTTGGGACATCTCTGTCTTCGCCCCAACCTTTCGAAAGGTACGTGCGTTGTTATGGTGGGTATTACCAATTTTGAATGATGACGACTCCGTGAGAAAAAATTACGTATTAATTATTATCTTTAAGAGTGACTTTCTAGATTATCACCTCAATTATTATTGATATAATTGTTATTTTTTATTGAATAAGTATTTATTCAATTTTTATTATATTATGTCATCATATATTTCATATATGATAATAATATATAATAACACTTTTGATTATATATATAACAAATGACATATAGAATGAAAAGTGATTATTAAACAAAAATTATATTTTTTATGATACCTATATTATAGTTTTTACCGTGGTTTATATATATGTATGTATATATCGTCCCTCTAAAATAAGGCGAAACTTAAATGCATTGTGCAATAAATGTAAAAAAGTTATTTGCCGTGCGCATAACGTTGATATGAGCCAAAGATGTATCTCACTGATTTTTTAGTATACAAGTCGAAATAGCTAATTGTTGGTAAAAAAATATTGATAAGACCTCAAAAATAATTGATTTTCAGTTTTGTTGAAATTACGATGGTTTTTTTTTAATAATAATTTAACATAAATATTATATATATATATAATATTATATTATATATATATATAATATTATATTATATATATATATATATATACATAATATTAAATATATATATTTGCTTTTTTATTTAATTCTGTATATAAAATCTAAATTAAAATTAGTTTCATTCAAACAAATAAAAACAATACATCAATATATTTGGGTTAAATTCATGCATCAATTTTACGCATTATTATCTTTTTCGTATATCAAAATATGATTATCTTTCTAGGTTTAAATTTAGTATCTAATACAAAATATTTGAACAAAATACTCACAGTCATTAACAGGATAAGAATACTCAAGTTTAGGTTGATTTTCAATCTCTGGATCTTTCTTTAGCCCTTCAACAAAGTCCTGGAAGATTGGATCACTCTCGATGGTGCCACACTTTGGATCCTTCTTCTTCTTTTTTTTCGGAATCCGTTGGAAGGGTGCATACTCTACAATCCCGACATATTCTACTCCTGCAATATAAAAAAAAATAAAATCACTTATTTGGTGCTAAATTAAATAAAGCTGCTGAGCAACAAGTATTGAGTTTCCATGTCATCATCCATATGGTGTCGAACATAAATCATATACCATCACATTACTTGCCATGGGCATCATAAGATGCTACTATAGGACTCATGAGAAGGGCAGAAGTAACTCTATATATTGTGACAACATATGGCACTGAAATGTGAGTACCACAAATCACAAAAGGTAAGATTCAGCAACATTATCAAATTTGAATCTAGCATTCATATGAATACCATGATCATATGAATTATAGAATAGACTCCAAAGTATGAATGTAAGAGACATTTTTACGTTTTGCATAAAATGCCTGTACATCAATCATCGTAAGGAATGTTTTTACATTTTAGGTTAAAGTCCCTTATGTTAATTCTTACTTCTGTTATAAATTACAGCTAGCTGCAACTTAAAGGTCTCTAAAAATTGATTATAGATTTAACACTTTTGCTGCCAAGGACCCGGGACCCAGGTTGTACATTGTACAATAATTCTGGTTACTTCTAGGCAAGCGTATTCCATTGTCGACCACATCATCGCTTACCATCAAGTTAGATTGTGGTCAAACGCAAGCCTATCAATAATATATATATATTTTTTTTTAATACGAAATCCCAAGTTGGGTACTGGGTATGAATACAAAACAACAGTAGCTATTTATAACAACAACTTGTGAATCCAGTTGTGGGCATAAGAAAAAATATTTTGTATGTTCTTGGTACTGAAAAGGCTAAGAAATTGATGTTAAGCAAGATGGTTGTTTTTAGGCAAGCATACTCTATTGTCAGTCACATCATCGCTTCCCATAAGGTGGGATAGTGGTCAAAAGCGAGCCTATCCATAATATTAAAAAAAAACTGTTAAATTAAAACTAATTAAACAGTTTTTTTTTATTATTATAAAACTAACTATTAACCTGTCAAACTAAAACTAATTAAAATAGAGTTTGACACATTCTCAATTATAATTATTATTTAGAAACACAGCCAAAGTCAAGAGTGAATAGGCTACTTCTGGTCAATTGCAAATTACATTATTCATTAATTCATTAAACCCCAAGCGAATGTTGGCAATCGCACCGTCATTGTCTTTCCACTGTGTCTCTAATTACAGTATTCGAAAGGTTAATCACATCATTGCTAGTATGATTACTGTCATCATCAACTTTTCTTTTGAATTTATAGTACTATAATTATGTGTGTGTAGTATCAGGAAGCTGAAAAGTTGGTTTGAACATAGTATTCCATTATATTACATAGTATTCCACCAAAAACATTTCATATAAAATGTTGCCAAGACGACCTCATAAGGTTTGCCCTGTGAAAAAGATATCAGATCTCATGCTTCTGAATCTACACGGCCTAACTCTAGCGACCCTAACTTCACAAATTCTACATATCAGTAAAAATGTATGGCTTTGCCATTTCACTACCATCGTTGAGGTGATGCAAATATTTTAGTTTCTGTAAGTAACAAAATAGCCAAGCCATAATTTTTTATTGATATGTAGATAAGTGATCAGTTTTGGTTGAGTGGATATTAAACCTTTCGAATACTGTCAATTAGAAAGGCAATGACAGCGGGAATGCCAGCATTCGCTCTGGGTTTAATGAATTAATTCAATCCAAGTAATAAAGAAAGTCTTGTAGTCTGGTAATATTTTTACAAAAGAGAAAACATATTTAATAATATCAGATTTAGACTAAATTACAATAATGTCTTGTGTTCATTAAATAATTTATTTTTATACACACAATATTTTAGAATTTGTTTGCATAACATTAGCCAACTTTCTCTAACTTTTATAAATTTTTCCCATAAGTCAATATTTTCTTATCTATCTGAAGGTAGCTTAGCATACAGATTAATGACAAAACGACAATATAATAAACAATAACCCAGCGAGTAACAACAATTGAGTCAATAATTCAATTGAGTACAAGTTGTTTGCATTAACATTCCACAATTGCTTGACACAAATAAAAAGTTCCTTACCTTTTTCATCAAGAAAAACATATCCATCAAACTTATCCCTAAATAGGTAAATATCGTCAACATTAACAAAGTTTATGTAAGCTCTGGAATAAAGGTTATTGCCAAGCGAAGGATCAGGCTTGGCAAAATAGAAATGGTCATGGTCAGGTATTGGTGACACCTGCTCCAAGAATGCTTCCTCAGTCATACTAGGCGGTAACCGCCGCAGTATTATCTGAAACAATTACAACCTCATTTAATTTCAGTTGTGGGAATAGATAATTTATTATTACAGACAACAATTTCCAATATAAGCAAACAATCACTTTGGTCAGCGGCCGTTGACTTTTTATTTTCTTATCCTTGTTCTTATTAACAAACGCTTTAATGCCCGAGTCTGACTGTGAATCTTTTGCATCTTGATCTTCAGTCATTATACTATTTAATTGATTATATCCCTCAACTTTTTAGGCAATCGCTCAACATTATCAAAAAACCGTGTGTCGTGTGTAATTTTTTTGACATTTACAGTTTACTTGTCAGTTGTCAGAGACGAAATAACAAAAGTAGCCATATTTTTATTCAGGTAAGTATATTATTTATTATTACTAGCAATAAAACAATTATTTCTAGATATAAACATAAAACTAACTTAAAAAATAAAAATAAAACCCTAGAGAACTAAAATAAAAAATAAAATAAAAAAATGGCAACTTAAAGTAAGGCGTCGAAAAATTCCTCCGCATCGCTGTCGACTGGTAATGTACCCAAAAAGCTGGCGGCATTGCCATGCTGAATGGCAATGGTTATCCTTTGACCGAAGTAAAAGTCAGCCTTTGGGTCACGCGAAGTGTCCACGAGGCGTTTCGAAAGTTATTTAAATAATTTGTGAGCACTCGGACCCCACGATCCAAGAGTTTCAACCCCAAACGGCTCGAAAATATAATTACCAACAAGGTTATTATATTTCCGCCGCTTGAGGTTCTCTGCAGCCGCTGCAGCAGCACCAGCACAGCACGACGAGCTAGGAAGAAGGGATGGCGCAAGATTATCGACACAAGTAGCGTCCCACACTAAAGGCCTACCCATCTTCCATAGAAATAGAGACATACCGTCCGGTCTTTTGCCATCGTCACGTGCCAGGCCATGAGGTTCCAATATGGCCGGAACGCCGACGGTGACAAGAGCGCGACGGATGATGTCGTTAATATTTGCGTGCCACGCTATGCGTCCCGCACTTCGGCTGCACGACAGACGGTGGTGACCGAGGTTGTTGACAACTTCGCCACAGTGGCAGCGGTGAGGAGAACAACAAGGAGCGCCAAGACGTAGGGAAGTAGCGAGGCGGAAGGTAGTATCATCGAGCAAGGTGCCTATGTTCGACGACGGTAGTGCGTGAAGCCAGAGTCCCGATTCCCATTCACCCACAGCCAGCAGGCGCGCACGCTCTGCAGTAGTCACTGATGTTGCCAACAGATTCTCTTGTACTACTTTGCAAAGCGGCTCAACCCACCGTCTTTGGGAAAAAAGGTTGTCGGGCTGTTTAGAATTCGGGCAAGTGAGTCTCCAAGCGTCTATAGCCTCGGTGAAGCACGGAACATCAAAATCAATCAGTGAGGAAGATAGGATATTCCTGATTAATTTTTCAGTGCCGTAAACTGAAGATATAAAAGCTGGTAAACTGATACTAATAATTTTACGGACGCCGAAGCCTCCCATACGGATTGGAAGGGTAGCTTGAGCCCAAGCTCGATCGTCCAAAGCCACATTTAAAATTGATGAAAGAGTATTTCGAATAATTTGGTCCATTTTTTCCAGAAGATGGTTGTGTTTCCATAAATGAGAAACGCGGAGGACATATGTTAATTTAGGGCCGAAACAACAAAAGCGAATTAATTCATGAATCCCCAAGCGACCACCGGTGGCCGCGCATCTATTGTCTTACTATTGTGTCTCTAATTGACGGTATCTGAAGGGTTAAGGTGATGGCCGAATGCAAATTAATTTCAAGCAATCTTTCCGAAACATCATTTAAGTTCTGAATTTTTTCCTCAACAAAATTGAGAAAGGAATTCTCGAAAATAGGAGACCTAAGGAGACGAAGAGAGTTTTTGTCTATAATTTTGATATCCGAGGCTATTGTGTTAAATTTGGAAAGCGTCTGTTGTCTGTCAGTACCTACTGTCAGATAAGAACCGAGTCCTATTGAGTGGAGTTGATTTTTTAGGAAATGTAAATCATTAAAAACTATGTCTGCATCGCATATTGTTTTTATTCAGTATTTAATATCAAGCTGAAGTATTGTAATTTTATTGTAGTTTTTCCTATTTCAGCGGAATTAACCGGAAGGCCGACTCGCTCCGAATTGCGACTAAAGTGAGAATGTCGCGAATCCGACCAACGATAGTTGATGTCGGGCTGTCATATATGTTCAAATCGCGCGGAGAACTTTGATTGCGCGATGCAGCATTTCGTATTTTCTTCGTAGTCGTTTTCTAGAAATTTGTTTTTATTTATACACTAGTAGTCTCTTATCAATACAAGCAGATTGTGAATGTTACGACATTATACATTTTTGCGCACGTCGTGTCGGGGTCCCTGTAGCGCGGGGCCCCCGTATCATTGATACGGCAGATACGGCGGTAGCTACTCTTCTGGTGTGAGGCGACCCTCCTATTTGCAACAAAAAAAAGAGGCAACCTATATTTTTTTCGGTTCCTTGGGGCACATTATTTCAGCTGATGCTCGATAAATGTTAGTTTCTTATCGATAGCTTATTAAATAAAACACATCACTAATTTGAATTCTCATTTGCATTATAAACAAAACATGTAATAAACTTAGCAAATAGAGTTCAATAACAGATATAACTTATATGTATACTTAGGAACTTTTATTCTATAAATAAATCCAAGATACATAAACAAAAAAACAACAGCATGATAAAGTTTTGCTTAAAATACGGCTACTAACCTATGCATGGTTAAATGAGGTTGATTGGAGTTTTTCCTTGCACCACACTGAATTATTGAACATGTAGACATATTCAATTTGCACTACTAGACACTCACAGCTCAAAACAAATTAGTTGGGAGTGATTTAATTTCTAAAAATCGCAATTCAAATCCAATGTTGTTGTTCACTTGACACCTGACGTACCTACTACATAGGTGCTATGTGGATGGCAGGCGAGGTAGGTACCTTGAAGGAAATGTATAAATGTTGCCAGGCAGAGAATAAACATGAAAGAAAGAAAGAAAGAAAGAAAGAACACCGTTTATTTGAACCTCACACATATTAAAATATAAATTAAGAAATAGGTACAATAAACACAGAAGAATTTGTGCAAGGTCAAAAAGGCACCTAACTCAGCATATGCTGCGATATCTATAAAAATAAATAACGCAGCGCTGGTATTCTGTTAGGGCCCGCGGTGATGCCACGGTCATACTTACGGAGACTAAAATAAACATGACGTCAATAAGCATGACGTCTCTTTCTTCAATTATGATTACTCATTGGTTAAAAAGAAACAAAGTGATGTTTCATATTTCTGGATCGATTTAATAGATATTTGTATAAGCAAATAATATATAGAACATTAGGGTTTCTCCCTTTATATTCCATCCTCAAAGGATGTGCCTGTGATGGCCTAATAATGTTGCCAATTTAATTTAAAAAAAACTCTAGGTTACGCTTTCATTAGACAGACTCTAGCCTTTTATAATTTTATGACTAGGTATAAGATTGGTTGGATTCGCGATATAGAGTCTGTCTAATGAAAGCGTAACCTGGAGTTTTTTTTTTAATTAAAGTGGCAACATTATTTTGCTGCCAAAATCACGTCTTAGTCTGTGATTGCAATTGTCAGTTTTTTTAAACAGATATTTATTAATCAACAATAACTGCTTTATCATGGGTAAAACAATATAAAGTTATGTGCGAAAGCTGGTACACACTATCATCAGTGAGTTTAAACAAAAACAAGAAGAGAAAGAAGTTGTTTTCTAAGAAAAACAACAATGTTTATATACGATCTTGGATTTTTAAGTTAGCGTGACATTATAATCTTGATCATTGTTGACTGACCACTAAATATTTTAACGGTATGAATGATGATACTTCTTATGTTTATAGATAATCTTAAAAATATGTAAGGACTCAACGGAAATAATTTGGAGAAATATGGAGAAAAAGTCTTTAAACTAAGGTCTGAAAATACCTACATATCTTCACTGATGTCCTGAAGATTGCTACATACGTTTATGAGCAGTCGAGATGTGATGAAAGATTTGCCTCAAAGTCTTCATCTGTCGCGTAAAAAAGAAGAAAATAGTAACTAAAATCCTCGTTCAAGTTTGGGAGAGATAGCTGCTGAACTTTCCGTGTCTCAACTCTCACGAGTCGATCCGTATCATTTGAAACATTTACTTGAGTATAAAACAAAGTGGGAACACCACTTGACTAATTCCATAAGATTTGAAATTTTTCCTGCTAAAACGAATCGATTCCAACCCAACAATCTTAAAGCACATTATTAATGTTGGCGAGACGTGCTGAAGTTGAAATCATGTTGACTATTTTATTTGACTGTCGCGGTGTTATGCTCTTGGTATTCTTGCCGGAAGGCCAAATTGTAAATAAAGATATTATATACGGCATTTGAGAGAACAGATAAAATAAATTTGGAATAATAACTAACATTTTGTGAATTATAAACCTTTACCATACATCTACCAATAAATAAATCTACACAAATTTAAGTTCTTAAACAACTATTGTACAATCGTCATATATAAAAAAAATACTCAAGTATCAAAACTTTTTTCTCCTACTATTTCAATAATACCATATTCAAATTTTTGGGTTTCAAGTTTCAACCTCTTTTTCTCAATCACGCTTTCAGTAGACGGACTCTAATCGCTTTTGTCTCAATTCGGGACGCTGGGAAAGAAACACTGACACTGACAGTCTCTGTCTAATAACAGTCAACAGACAGCTTCATTCTTCAATTTTAGGTTAAGTCTGGTAGTTTAATTGATTTAGAAATTGTAAATTAAACGAACAACAAAACAAACTTATAACTATTTTCATCCAATGTTTTATTTAAATAAAGCTGTTCAGAATCTTGGTGGCACTATGCTGACTACAGCAAGATTATCCAGACAAATGAGGAGAACAAGTTCAGTGATCAGTTCAGTGATCAGTTCACGAACATTTTGTAACCCTACTGGCACAGCTAAAGAGGAACCGGGAAATGTTTCTAATGATGCAAGTGCTGTAAAAGTTGGCGGTTTTGCTAAAGCCTTTGAAAAACAATCACAGATCACAGACACTGAGGCCAAGGAAGAAAACTTAACATTTGCCTCATTACTGAGGAATTCTAAATTGATGGATGTAAGTTTGTGGTTATTTTAAAAAAAAGCTTATGATAATTTAACTGAAATACCTTTCCGTTTTCGTCAATATATAATTCTTAAATCATCATCTTCCTGCCCTTGTCCCGTTTTGTTTGGGGTCGGCGCAACACGTTTTTTCTTCCATTCTGTCCTGTCACTCGTCACACTATTACTAAGTCCCTTTTCCTTCATATCACTTCTCACACAATCCATCTTTTAATTGGCCTCCCTCTCCCCCTCCATCCATCCACTTGTAAACTCATCATCACAACTTCAAAATATATTTCTTAAATTTTCAGCTTGGAGATCCTACCAATAAAGTGGTTATTGGCAAAATATTCCATGTTGTTGAAGACGACCTTTATATTGACTTTGGATGGAAGTTCCACTGTGTTTGCACCCGACCTACAGTCCGAGGTGACGAATATGTAAGAGGGGCCAGAGTGAGAATACAGATCAAGGATTTAGAGCTATCCTCCCGGTTCCTCGGCTCCAGCACAGACCTCACATTGTTAGAAGCAGACTGCAAGCTCTTAGGAATAATATCTTCCCCAATTAGAGCTGCTGTAGTAAGTGAAAAGTAATGTTATTTAGTTTTAATATTTTTTTAGTAAGTAGTAGAAGTGAAAGTAATAAATAATGTTGTTTAAAAACTGTTGTTTGCCTTTAGCACCATAAAAGTAGTATAGTTTTATTATGTGTATAATGTTTTGATTCCTTTTTTTTTTTTGGTGGTAAAAATCATCCAATGACAAACCCCGTCCTTGGGTGGAGCGGGAGATAGTGTCAAGTCAAACTCTTACTGACTAAAAACCCACCCCGTTCCTTCAAGAGGGGGCTTGAGTTTTCTTTCGGATAATCCTGGCCCCAGTAGGCATTGACTCAGCTGGGCTGACAACTACTTGAGGCGCGCGGGAACAGTGCGCGCCGTCGACATCTTGGGTTCGGTCCGGACATTTACCAGACGGTCAGACAGCGAGCTACCCATGGCTCGCCGTCCGCGAGCCCGCATCTACCGTGGCCGGAAATCGGGATCGAAACCCCGGCGGCGGCGGCGAGGGCGCCGTTGCCTGATGCGGTCGGCCTCCTCCTTTGCTAGCATTACTGCTTTGCAGAATACGGCGACCGCCTGCCACTCCTCCTCGCTCTGGACCATGGCCTCAACCAAGGCCCGGCGCGAGAGGTTTCCGCCACCGATCGCCCCCACGTTTCACTTATTTGATTTTGATGATTCCTTGTATCACTTATTTTATTATCTTTAGGTATATTTCAAGCATGTTTCTAAAAGTCAGTATACAAGTATCATATATCTATTAGCACCATGGCCATGATGGCGGCCATAATTATTGATTTATATGCTCCAACATCAACATATTCTATTGGTAGTTGAGTCAAGTGCTTTTAACAATACTTGGTTGTCTGAGCATCTGTTGACAGCACTTAATAGTGATAAGTGACTGGTATTTAAGCAGTTCTGACACCAACAGTACTTTGGCCAACACCAATACAAACACCCATGATTTAAGTCAACAATTTATTTAATTGACAAACATTTGGACAACATCAATAATGGCATCGAATAGCATCTATTTATTGTCAGAATATAAGTAATTACTTATATTTTATATTAGTAATTATAACATTTTTAACATTCCTGTCTAAAAGTTTTTATTTATACAGACATTTTTAAATATATTTGTTTAATACACATAGAAGAAATAGCACATATAATAATTGATTCTGGAACAGTAAAGTTATGCTGTCATTATTATAAATGGAATGTTAAAAATACATTGTTTGGGAGGGTTGTTTTCAAAAAACAGATGCTTAAAGATTTACTATGAGTAGACAGATTAACACTGAGATACTGTAATTATTAAGATAAAAGCCAAAGTAGGTATTTCAATAATTTTATCTAATAAAGGTATCTAAAACCAGTAGCTACACACTACATACCAATACAAATACATTCTCAATAACATTGAATGAAATCTTGAGAATAAAAGATGTTTTACATAAGAGGAGACATTATTTTGCTCACTCCAATACTTAAAATACCTACATGGTAATCCATATTATAGTAAATAATAACCAACTTCGCAATAAACATTAGTTTATTTCTCTAAGCATCTCTCCCTCACATTGATTCTCTTCCGAGATGTTTCCTTGTGCATACAAGTTATTTTAATATCACACCTTTGAGCTCAGTGCCTGATCTAATACCTTGTAAAAGCTTAACTTACACTGCTTACACAATATCAATCAATGCCTCCAACAATATGCCGACCCATTCAAATACACATAGAAATTCTCTTCTTCTCTTGCTGTAAATGTTGATACAAAATATCTACTAATAGCCTGGTAAAGGGTTTTTATATTAATTATAGTGAACATCCTACAGTTTACAAATATTCACGAGAAGTAAGACGTCCAAACGTGAAATGCATTGTTTTTTCTACTTAAATAATATATCTACATACAGAATGCACCCACATAATTTGAGAGCACACCAAAATACTTAGATACACAACTTGTTTTCATATAAGATCAAATCAGCATTGTGTGGAACACGTCTAATACATTCATATTTTATTATTAATATTTAGCATCTTTTTGTGCCCTGTCGTAAACATGTCTGCCACGTTTCTAGCCACACAATGTGAAGTCACCTTCAAAAGTAATTTAGTGACAGCAGTTTTGTCACGAGATCATCTCATTACATCATCCCAGTTGTTGAGATTCTACTGTACTTTATCACCGTTCCTGGAGACTATCTCCTGGATACTGGGATCTTTGACAGCGTCATTAGCGTCTGGTTTAACTTCTAGTATGTCGTCGACGGTTGAAGGTGTGGCTTCTGCAGGTTTGTCAGTAGGATGTGAATGCTCCCACTCCTTCAGGTACTGTACGACGGCAGTGTGTCCGAAGGTCTCGGCCTCGTTGAGCGGGCGGCTGCCCCAGCGGTCACGTGGGTCGTGCGGCACTCCGCACTGAGCGAGGAGGAAGTCCACACAAGACAGATGGCCCTCTGCGGCCGCCAGATGCAACGCGGTACGACCGTCGTAGTCCGACAGAGTCATGTCCATACCGGAAAGATGGTGGCTGAGAAACGAAAGAATTATAGATACAGAATTTAATCATCTGTTCGAAGATGTAGAAATAGGTACATTGTGAAGGACTACTTTTGCGTTCGGCTGTACCTAATGTAATGATGATAAGGTATACACTAACACCGTGTTGCCAGCTAAGTTGTTAAGCGTTACCTATTCATTGCACTCGAGTTACGTAGGATTAGTACCTACGTAACTCGAGTGCAATGAGTAGGCTCATTAAGCACAACAAAAAGCATATTTATGTGAGTTTTGAGTAGGTAGACTATATAAGCAAGGTACAGGTACTATTGAAGTTCTTGTCGGAAGCAATCTATTTAATAGAGTTCACCGTTACGGGAAGAAGTTTCGGGTCAGACCTTTGGCTGTTAAACAATAATATCTTTATCAACAAAAAATCCCCAGTAAATAAAATATATCCATAGAAAAATGTTATCGTTCTTACCGTCTTAGCGCGCTGAGATCTCCACTCGCAGCGGAGAACAAGAGATTGACGATGTTGAGACCTGTAGACTCGAATTTGTATCTTCGAGGATCCTTCTTGTGACTCGCATACCGAATGTTGTCGTATTTGTGGAAGTTGAACCTATTGATCATATCCTAAAACAATATAAATTGTGGTTAGATTACAATTTAACCTAAATAAATAGAAGAGAAATTGTATAAGTAATAGAATGGATCTTACATCACAAAACTGCAATCCTCGGCAGCTGTTTCCTAGGGGGTCCAACGGCGGAGACCATGTGCAGATGCCCATAACATTGGGTACAACTATGAGCATGGCGCCTGAAACTCCTGACTTTGCGGGGAGACCCACTTTGAACGCAAACTGCCCTGAGTAGTCGTACATGCCACAGCTATGCATCAGAGAGAGCACGTTGCGCACTGAGTCAGGCCGCAGGACTTTTTCGTCTGTGATGGGACAGATGCCTCCATTTGCTAGTGTAGCAGCCATGATTGACATAATGTCACAGTTAGCTTCCATTGAGCAACACTGTAATGAAGAAATTTATAGATAAGTCTATAATAAGCCTATTTCTAATACATATAATTCTATTTACAATAGATGTGGATACAAAGTACACACCTGGAAATAGAAGTCCATACATTCACGGAAATTAGTTTTTTCTGGGTAACATTTATGTTCTCTCATGTAGAAACCAAGGGCGTAGTTTCTGTCGGCAGCTTCGCGTTCAGATAAAAAGACTGCATTATTGAAGCCCAGTCCTTCGTTGCCAGCGAGCCGACTGAAGAAAGTCATGACATAATCGAATTTTTCAGCGAGTGTCATCTCAGGTCTGTCCAAGGTCTTCAGTAATGAGCATACTAAGATTGCTCCAGCGTTGATCATAGGGTTGTGTGGTTTCACTGTAAAAATAAATGATGACAAATATTATTTACGTTGCACAGATAGCGACGTTGGCAGATGTTATTGTTGATCCAATTGTTTATGCATGTTCGGTTGGTCATCTTAAAACAAATAGTATCACAGGTGTAGGCGTCGTTGATACGCACTGTTATAGTCGAGAACGAGTTCATTGAAGTTGCGGCCGCTGGGCTCCGTGCCAACATATTTGTGTACCACATCGGGGCCCAGAGTCTCCAGTGCCATTGCGTATGTTAACGGTTTGCTGCAAGACTGCAGAGTGAATGGAACCGTCACGTCACCTAAACAAAGAAGAACACATATTCAAACCATATCAGTTACACACTTATAATCAATTCACTATTGTACCACAATTCGGCCTTACCGATAGAAAACCGCTGTCCGTCAATTGTGCAAATGCTCACTCCCCAGTTCTCCGAGCTAGCTTTGGCGAGCTGTGGTATATAACTGGCCACTTTACCATCTGAATTGCTTTTAGCAGCCCAGTACATCTCCTCTATGTCTTTGATAAAGTCTTGAAAGTCTGGAATTACAAACTGGCTGCGGAATGCCCTAGTTATCAAAACGATGTTGGGTGCAATTACTTCTTTAAAAGTTTTCCTGTCAAGTTTTAGTGTTTCTGGTGAACCGCCTTCGAAATTGGACTCTTTGTGTACTTTGTATAGATTGTGCATAACTTCTTTTACGCGAGAGTCATTTTTCCTGATGCCAGTGGTCCTCAAGGCCTGCAAATTATCATAGAAATAATTGCATGTCTAAATAAAAATGGCTTTGTATAATAGATATAATTCAAATGTAATACTTACGGCCAAAAACTTTCCAACGGGAAGAAGGCCTGTGTCTTCATTTTTGAACATATCAAAGAGGACATCATCGGAATTCTTGTGCGGTCCTTCCCGAACCCTGCAGATCAACAACATGTTTATTAAATACCGTTTATTATAAGCACTGAGACAATTTTCTTCATTTAGCAGGTAGGTTTGTAGCGTAATAATTTAAAAGATACTAGCTAATCAAATTTACTACGCAAATGAAGTAAGTATAGCAGAAATATCTACAGCTGTTTCTATCTGATGGTATATGTAGCTAGGTCGCTTAATAAAACATGTATATATTATACCGACTACCACCTCAGAATATTTGGAAAAATACTTGGAGGTACAGCTACTTCAATACTTAAGACCGTGTCTATTAGGTACATACCTACATTTTAACGAACGAAGAATTATTTTAACTATGTAAAAAGAAAATATTGTTCTTCTACAGCTACAATGGTACCACTACAGCGATCAATTGTCACAGCTAGTTAACTGAAGTGCCTGTCATGCAAGGATCGTGTGTGGCGTAGATACTGAAATAGAAGCTATTGTTCACGAGTATGCAATTAGCACAACATTGCTAATAGAACAATTATTATATATTGAACAAATATTGTGTTACTGGTAATGTACACCAACGCCCATGCGTGACGTCAAGACTATCGAACTATTAATATCAGGAGCGTGACTACGTAGGCCCGCGGGTGTGTCTCCGACACCACACACCGTGACAAACTTGTTTACCATCACCTGATGATGCTAAAATTAGATACAAAAATGCCAAAAAAAAAACCTAGCAACTGCTCTAAAAATTTCATAATTACTACGACGAAAGCAAATTCAGTTTGATAGCCAAAACAAATGCAATAACCATTTAAATTGAAGAATAATCTAGATATGGGTTTATCTCAGTCTATTTTTGTCAGAATAAAGTAATTTATTGGTTGGGATTTTGGAAGATTGCAGTCGATAATTGACCGCTTATATGACCGTTTAAAAGTTAGGTCATACAGTACCTATCTTAATAAGATCTTACTGATTGGACTACAATATTTCATTGACACTCTAGAATCTAGAGTGTGTCAATGAAATATCGTAATCCGTAGTTGATCTAGAGTCTAGATTAACTATATATTTGCTTAACAGTTCACTATGTATAGGCCTCATCAAACTAAGAAGCTAAACCAAAACAAAAATCATCAAAAAAAAAAAAAAATTCCGTCATATAAAACCAAATAGAAGTGCTTCAAAATATTATATAATAACTGCGAAAGTAATTAGCAGAGATTAGAATTGGGAAAATCTTGTAGCTTCTACTGCAAATAATACTGATCCATGCAACACACTGGCAGGGTAGGCAGGTGCCTCAGTACTCACGCTACGGGGTCGATGTTATGCACGAACGAATACTCTCTGATTTTGCAGCTGCCATGGAAAGTGAACAAACACAAACGTGAATACTTTATCAGTTACATGAACATGACCGAAAATGTGAAGCGGCCGATTCGTCACTAGACATAAAATCATAAATCAGCTGGGCGTTTTACAAATTTTGTCAAAGAGACATTCCATTTCTTATTGATTTTTCATGTGGTGTTGCATTGTCAACAATCACAAGTTACGTGCCTTCTGATATAATGTTGCATAACAGAACACATGATTGTGGTAAAGCTAATTATTAAATGTAGTAGTCTATAGATACCGACTGTTCTACATTGGAGTGAGTTTCTCAGTTTCAAATGTCAAGGGTGAATTGAACAAGTACTGGCGCCGGCCTGTTTAATATAGATCAATAGGAGTCGATCGGGGTTATTAACAGCAATTTATTTCCAATGAATGTGTACGTCTTGACACTGTTTCTGCATTGATTATAATAAATAGTGCATGCATACCTCAGGTCCAAGGACTGGACTGAATAGAAGTGCGGTGCAGAATTGCGCCATTTCTGGAAACATAAATTATTACCTTTATATAATTATTTAGTCAGTTAAGTACATTTTTTTTAAGCATTATTTCAGTTTTCGACAGACAAGGACAGACACAAAGGATCTCGCTGTCACCGCGGAAGTACAACACAGGGTAAGGACACTCACTTCACGTTTTGCTATAACATAGTTTGGTCTCACTTGACTATAGTGGCGATAGCAGGTGCATATCGAGTTTTTGGTTTTGGCGAGAGGGCGTGCGGCCGCGAGCCGGCACAGCTGGCGGGTGCTCATGGCGGCGTGTGGCACTACTTCCGAAGTCCGACGCGGATGTATTCCTTGCGGCGGTGGGGTCGTCCGGCGGGCGAGCCGCGGCGGCGTGCTTATGTCCGCTCACGAGGCGCAGGCGCCAACTGACGGATCCCCGCCCAGCGCACCTCTCGGTTATCTACTTGTTTACATTCAGTGTTTACATGACCGCCGACGCGTTACGTTAAATTGTGGCAATAGTAGCACCTGAGTCACGTTTTACTACAATAATTAGCTAAATAGAGCTACGTAGTGGGGAATGCCCAGGTTACATCTTGCCATGCATTTTGGATTTATCTAAAATTTCAATACAAAGTCAACAAATGGATTATTTTATAAAATTACTAATTTTTTGTGACAATCATCAATTTGTTGATTATTCATTTATTGAATTTATACCAAGTCAAATGTAAATAATTTGCTTAAAAGAAAACGTTTTTTTTTACCTTGACTCACCACCACCTGACCAGTGACCGTTTTTCTTTCTATTTAGGCTTAAATAATCTCCTCGATGTCCTTTCTTGAAATCGATTAATTTCATACACGACTAGTTAAATAGGTAATCGTTCTACAACTCCATAGCAACGATATACTCGATCAATACGTTTGGAAGCCTGTTAGAGGTTTAGTAAAAATCTGGGAAATTCGTAGCAGTTCGTAGCACTCTCGTAGCATAATGTGCATTACTCGTACGCTGCGGATTTTGTAGCATTTCGTAGCACTCTCTAAGCATCACGTGCATTATGCTGCGGAATTCATAACAGTTCGTAGCACTATCGTAGTATGCATATTATGCTACGGAATTGTATGAAAGAATCACTACTGCTCTGAAATGCAAAGGGCAACTGCATGAAAAATGGTGGGTTTGAGTCAGTAAAAGTCTGACACTGGCTTGTCCAAAGCAGGAGTTTTTTGATGATTTCCAACACTCAAAAAAAGTGAAAACAAAATACGTAATTATATTCAGTATTGTGTTCTATGATAAAATGGTAATGAACAACTAATGATGATAAATGGTTTTTGATTAGGTACCTAATGGCTAGCGGCTGATCACTCAATCACAGTTCATATGGCGCCTTAGACGATTTGTCACAATTATTTTGTTAGAATGCGTGCCATAAACACGTACATGTTATATGTTATATTTGCCCTGTAGAAGGTAGCCTAGTCCTATATTTTTATTTATGTTTGTTCTTGGGGGAAAGTTCAAAGGCCCCTATTCTTTTGAGGAGAAGAGGGAGGTCACTTCCCTCAAGTTTTCGATCTCTGCCAGTACTAATGCTGGTAGTGACAGCTAATAAACAATCCTATCTAGCTATATATTTTTTCTGGGGAAAACATAACGACTAGTGAAAATCGTTCAAAGTTTTCTATGGTTTTCCTAATAATAATTAAACTATGGCCGATAGAAGTCATAGTTTTTGATAAATAATTACTTTGATATTTAAAGAGAAAAGAAAGAAAGAAAAGTATTTATTTTGGCGCACAAAAACATTGTAGACAACAAAAAAAACACCGAAGACAAACACAAAACAAACAAAAAAAAAAAACATTGTATGTCTCCGTCTGGTTTTCAACTGTACCTAATTAGGAGTAAACGGATAAATAAAGTCCTAATCTTTATAATTTGATGTAGTCATTGTTATGCGGTATAGTATTGACTGGTAACAGCAACTTTACGTTCAAACGCGTATTTTGCTATTTACTCATATTTTGTTACACAGTAAGGTTCATCTCACTAGCCTTTCCCCAATTAAGTCGCAGTCAGCATCAACTCTGACTGTCTACAGTAGTTACTTGTGTTTTGAAGCGAACAATTATCTATCTATCTGATCACCTTCTCTATAAAAACCATCGAAAAATTTACCTGTGTCTAAAAAACAATCAAGCGCAATAATTCATTAAACCCCAAGAGAACGCGACCCCCAATCGCGTTTCGCGCTGTCATTGTCTTACTTATTGTGTCTCTAATTGACGGTTTCTGAAAGGACAGAGTATTTTAATGAAATAGGTGCTAGGTACATTAGTACCTAGTGTTGATATCCTAACTTATTATAAAACAAAGTTCCCCACGTCTGCCTGTCTGTATGAACCCGATAAACTCAAAAACAAATGAATGGATTTTCATGCAGTTTTCACCAGTAGTCAGTGATTCATTAGGAAGGATTATACATGTATAGGTACTATAGTAGAGAAAAGCAGATAACATCACAGATTTCTAATACCTGTGCGAAGCTGGGGCGGGTCGTAGCACAAACAATTAAAATCATACTTTGTGTGTACCAATAATTTCATATACCTACCTACACAAGGCAGTGTATTAATTAAGGCTAGGGTAAGCGGCACCTGATCAGTGCAGAAGAAACGCATGGGCGTCACTATCGTGTGGACCACTCCGGAATGAGGAGGAATGGCGGGCGGTCACCTTCTGCGCTTTGCGGCCCGGCCGTACTACGCCTAAACAAGGGGACATTTTCACTGGCCAGCTGCCGGAATCTCGACCACGATTTCCAGCTACCGTAGGCGTGGACTTGTGGACGACGAGCAATGGGCAATTAGCCGTCCGGCCGTTCGATAACCTTCCGGACCGAGACCGAGTCGGGCTGAAGCCTACTGGGGCCATGCTTTCGTTTCTGAAAGGAAAACCCGGGCCCCTAGAACGCTAGGCAGAGAAGGAACATAAGTGTGGTTTGAGGCAGTAAAAGTCTGACACACCCTCCTTCTCCGTCCTAGAACGGGAGAATAAATTGGATGATTTCTAATCTAAAGGAAAAAAATCAATGGAAGACGTTATTTTCCCATTCTAAAAAAAATAACACGTGTATTCTTTAACAGACAAACATCAATAAAGCCCGATAATTTACTGGGCCTATTTAAAAATAGCGTTTCAATAAACACGAATTCATATTTTGATTATTATTATTTTTGGCTCATAGGTACATAGGTACTCAGACAATAGTGATTTTTCTTTTCTAGACGAATGTTAATAAAAGCTTTTGTCAAGGCAAACCTCAGGGTTACATTCTGTTGATGTTTGTTATGTGTTCTAGACGTAGCATTGAGATAAAAAAATGCGTGTTTAAGTCTTTCTATTTTCATTGTTAGTCTAGATTTTTGTGTTCATGAACTAGAAACACTCAATAAGCCGCCAAATAAACGTTTTTTTTTTAATGTAAAGTTTCTTTTTTCTTAATACATATTGTGATGGTGTACAATAAAGTGTACACCATCACAAAAACAAATAAAAAAATAAATTGATGAGTATGAGGAGTAAACAAATTTTGATAATCACCTCGAAACCGTTATCACATTCCATCACGAATTCTTGGAATCCACGGTTATACAAATACCGCATACCAGAGTTGCGGGGCAGTCGCGAGGGTTGTGCACGCGCGGGGTCTCGCGCGAACTGAGCTGAGCAGCGTGCGAATTGGCCGACACTTCCGCGCGCGACGCACTGAGCCATCTCCTTTTTGTCTGCCGTTTATAAATATACTACAACTGGGAGTGCCAAATTAGTAACAGAAGGGAACTAGCCGCATTATATTTAGTGAAGTACGTACTAGAAAACGGAAGAATTACTACGTCGGAATTCGTATTTTTAACCAACTTCAAAAAAAGAAAGAGGTTCTTAATTAGACTGAATGTTGTTTATTGTATGTTGTTCAGTGATATTGTTTTCGTAAAATCTTAACTGACTTCGATTATATATTTGTTTGGAAGAGTATCTATGTATATCATTCACTCTGCTATTTAATGTCACTAATTCTATTTATATTCAACGTTATTGAGGCTTACCTTTTCGTTTATGGATCTTGATGTTTTTTTTTTTTATTTTGGGTTAAGTTATAACTCTAATATTGTTAGTTATAGATTGAGTCAGTATAGGTATTTTCTCACTCGTATACTTAGGTATCTTACCTGAGAGTTGGGGACGACGGCTTCATTTCTCGCCATCCCCTTTTAGATGTAGGCCATGCTTCAAAGCGAGGGAGAATAAAGGGTTTCGGCCGCCTCCTTCTGCGAAGTAGTAATGCTAGCGAAGGAGACATCTTCACGCTCCAGCTGCCGGAATCCCGACCCAAACTACCAGCTACAGTTCAGTAACCGTCTGGACCGAGTCTGAGTCGCCGACGGGGCGAAGTGTTGCGTGCCGTCCATGTCTGCCTATTACTTTGTGTTGCATGAAGAATAAATAAATATATGGAGGATTTCGTCGATATATCTTTAACTATTTCATTTCCAAAGATGTCTTTCCATCATCAATATAGAGGCCAAAATTACTCCTTTGCCCAAAAAATCTAACCATACTTCCTTTACAGAATATCGGCCTATCTCCATCCTGCCTTTCATTTCTAAAGTCCTAAAACGCCTTGTCCACAATCAGCTCAGTGCTTTTCTTTGTAAGAATAGTCTGCTGGATCCATTCTAATCTGGATTTCGTCCAAGTCATAACACCACTACAGTGCTAGTAAACATTTCTGAGTTCTAGATAACGTTTAAAGTAAGGATAGACGAAATATGACGTTTTTTTGCTTGCTAGATTTTAGTAACGCTTCCATTGCAATGATATGACGATTGCCTATGTATATATTATTTAATCTTTGAGATAATATCTATTTCATAATGTTTAGTTCGGTTCCAAAAATACTATGCTTGCAAAATTTTTCAAAAATCTTTGTCATAGAAATTATATTAGAACATCATCATATTATTATTAGAAACTAGTTCGAGATAATAGAAAATCGTTTTAAACACATATTCATATATTTACATACGTATGGTTAATATAATTATACACGATATTAAATATTTGCACATATTAATATTATTGCCTTTTCACAAATGTAACTTCAACGGGTCCATCGTTTCTCAGCACAACGTCGGTGATGATGCGAATGTCTTCGGGATGAGTGACTGGCTCCAGCGTGAACTCTCTCAACACCTCCGCCACGGCTACCTTCATCTCCATCATGGCGAACTTTTGACCTGAAAGTGCAATGCAATTTTCGTATGTAAATTTTTGTGATTTTTCAGTACCGCTTTCTTATTTGATTTTTAACTAGCTAATTCCCATTTATTTCTCTTTTCCCACATAAACCTAATTGCAATGTCTATATCATAAAAAGAGAAAGTCTGTCAGGTCTGATTCACTAGTTCAACAACGACGAGTCTAAACTCTTGGACTAGTAGGTACAAGAGTTTCAAGGTCAAGCCGAGAATTTTTCTGCCTGACCCATAGATGGTAGTCCAACTCTAACTGCCGCACTCAGAGGCGCCCATTAACGCTAATCTCTGATTTACTAATTTTGTCATTGAATAATAGTCTATATCTTTATGATGTTAAGTACCTTAGGTTTTGCTATAATTGACATTAAAGTAAAATGACGTCTCTCGTGTGCGGCAGTAAGATACCCCAAAGCACAAAGGGGGTTACTTTGTGAGTTGGGGTATGTTACTTTGTGAGTTGGGGTATCTTTGAGTTGGACTACCATCTCTGAGTCAGGCAGAAAAATGGTGGTGCATCATGACTCACATTTTCACTGCCTTTCATACAACCGCTCATTTTTCATTAGATATTTTGGAAACACAGTATCTTGTGGATATTATCTAGGCTTCTATAGAAATCAATTTCTAAATTTGTGTAAAACAATCCAGTAAAGACCTCATCCAGTAAAAATCTCCTATTTTGTATAAACTTTAACACTTCATAATTTGCCTGAAAATTAAAACAGTCAAAAAATTCAAACTATAAAAGCCATTTTTTTTGCGTTGCCTTTTCGTCAAACGTCGCGTTGGATTGCATTAGATGAAGTAACAAGCTTTTAAACCATTTTTGATGTTTACGATAGGCGAGTGGAAAAGGACCCTCTTAAGAGTTTGCTATATCAAAACTGTTACACTACGTGTAATCTCGTTTACCTATACAGTTTCTCGGTCCAGCACTGAAGGGTATGTACGCGTAAGGATGTCTTCCTACGCTGTTCTCTGGCAGGAACCTGTCAGGGTCGAACTTCTCCGGGTTCTTGAACAGCTCAGGGCGACGATGAAGGTCGTAGATGTGGATGTGGCAAAACGTACCGGCGGGGATGTCATAATTACCTGGAATATAGAGTACAGAGCAGATATGAGCAATATGCCTTGAATAAAATTTCGATAATTTAGATGGTTATAATATTAAGATTGATCGAAAAGACATAAAAGATGGATTTCGTGGAAAATCATATAATTAGCCGATGATCGAGCCGACGATGGTTGTCGAATCAGTAGTTATCCCTTTTCTAAAGAAGAAGATACACAGCTTATACTTTTCCAATCATTTTGGAATAAGAGCAATAAGAAAACCTGATATAAAGAAGGTCAAAAACATAACAGTAGGTACTAAAAATGCCACGAGTAAAAACTTACATGGGGAAGAGATTATAATGTTAATTAATCACGTATTTATACGATAATTGGTCGGGAAAACCGATTAGATATAGACTACCAGCTAATCGTGCTCATGAATGCCTACACTATGTTCGAACATAATATATCACTACCATTTGCAGATGTCTTTGCTAAATGCAAAAAGTAATCCCTGAAGCCAAATACTATATACTACTATATAGTTATGATATTTGGAGGAGCCTTGATATAATGTTTTTTTGATGGCACATCTATCTATCTTCTTTATTATAAAAATGAGCCCCGTTTTCCGTTGTCACGACATGGCATGAAAACGGCTTGACCGATTTGGCTGATTTTTTTGTTGTTGAAATTAGGGTAGTGTAGGGTAGAGTAGGGTAGAGTAGGGTAGAGTAGGGTAGAGTAGGGTAGAGTAGGGTAGAGTAGGGTAAAGTAGGGTAGAGTAGGGTAGAGTAGGGTAGAGTAGAGTAGGGTAGGGTAGGGTAGAGTAGGGTAGAGTAGGGTAGAGTAGGGTAGAGTAGGGTAGAGTAGGGTAGAGTAGGATAGGGTAGGGTAGAGTAGTGTAGGGTAGAGTTGGGTGGAGTAGGGAAGAGCGAGAGCGAAGCCGCGCGGGCAAAAGCTAGTCTATATATATAAAAATGAAACCCGTTTTCCGTTGTCACGACATAGCATGAAAACGGCTTGACCGATTTGGCTGATTTTTTTTTTGTTGTGATTGTTATTGTGAGGAAAAGGTTCTTATGGAAAAAAAATAAAAATTAAGTAGAGTAGGGTAGAGTAGGGTAGAGTAGGGTAGAGTAGGGTAGAGTAGGGTACAGTAGGGTAGAGTAGGGTAGAGTTGGGTGGAGTAGGGAAGAGCGGGAGCGAAGCCGCGCGGGCAAAAGCTAGTTTAATATAATAATATAATAAGTAACATTGAACACATATTCGAATTTCAAATAAAAAGTAATTATAAGACAGCCGTTAGCTGACAGGTGAAGACCTACGAGTATCTGCTAAAGTTTTACTTCCATAACACTTGTCTGTCGGTTTGAAATAAATTAAAAATCTACAGAACGGATTTTCATGTGGATTTCACCAGTAAACAGATTGATTCAAGAGAAAGGCTTAAGTTATAATACATGCATATCATAGTATAGAAAAGACAAGAATTTCATATATTTCTAACACCCGTGCGGAGTTTGGGTGCGTTGAAATAATTATGAAATATTTTTACATTTACAATGTTTACACGTCACTGGAACAACTTTTGACCCATGGGTGTCCCTATCGTATTTACAACCGTGAAGAGACCTGACATACATTATGGATCAGAATACCGGGCTGTGAAAATGACAGACGAAAAAAGAATGCATGTAGCGGAGATGAAAATGTTGAGATTGATGTTGTGTGGTTTGACGAGAATGGATAGTGAGAAATTAGTATATTAGAGGAGGTTTGAAAGTGGCGCAAGTGATTGAAAAGTTAAAAGGGAATCGTTTGTTTGGATCGTTTTTTTATTTCTTTCTTGATATGGTCATTTAAGAGGAGGGATGATGCGCATACATAATATGGATAGAGGGGGAGGAAGGCCAAAGAAAAGATGGATGGATTGTATGAAGATTGATATGAAAAAAAAGGAAGTCAGTGATAGCGTGACATTTGACAGGACAGGACAAAAAAGCATAATGCGCTCAAGTAACAGGAACAAGAGTAGGAAAATGATGAAGATGATCTTTACACAGTATAAAACCAATTCGCTGTCCGCGACAGTATGTTTATCTGCTAACACCACGAACGGATTTTGGCACGGTTTTCGCGAATAGTATAAAGAGCAATAAATGAGGAAGGTTTGCTGTTATGTATATGTTAACGGAAATGTATGAAATCTGTCATTGTATAAAAATCCTAGGAAATGTGTACAATTCCTAAAATCTATAGGATATGTATGAAATATATTTTAATTAACACTTTTCCTAGGAAATCTATACATTTCCTAAACCGTGATAGGAAATGTAAGTATATCAGTAGTCATCGCGTTGTCATGTTCATACCTTTTATACTTTATCTGTAACTTTTTCTTTACTTTGCGCTATACATTGAAGCAAAGGCTCAACTGGCTGCAAAAAAGCAGGGAATCTTCGCAAAGGTCAGAGAGTACTTCGCGCCGGAAAAGCTGCTCAAACTTTATTAAGCGCAAGTTCGATCGTGTATGGAGTATTGCTCTCATCTTTGGGACGGATCTGCCCGATACCAGCTTGATACACTTGAGGCAATTGAAAGGCGAACCAGACGGATAATTGGCGATGATACACTCGTTGATTCGAGGCTTCGAGAGACGCCGAGTTGCTAGCCTGTCGGTTTTCTACCAGCTGCATTTCTGGGAGTGCGCGTCGGAATTGCATAACCTAATTCCGCCTAGCCCGTTCCATCACCGGACTACCAGACGTAAGGCGATGCGCCACCGGTACATGGTGAACGTCACACCTACACGCACAAAAAATTTTGGGAATACATTCATTGTGCGTGCAGCTAGGGAGTGGAATTCCTTGCCGGAGTTAACCGGAGTCGGAAACACAGACTCCGGCAAGGAATTCAACTACAAGAGAGAAATTATCAAGCTATAACCCGAGAATCTTTAAGTCGAGAATGAATAGGTTTCTTCTAGGTAAGCGAGCTCCATCGTCGACCGCATCGTCGCTTTCCATCAGGTGAGATGGCAGTCAAGCGCGAACCTATCAACAATAAAAAAATAGCTAAACTAGTTCAAGTTTGATCGATAAATAATCAAACAAGATTATTTGTTATCTGACAAGTCCCTCTTATTAAATAATCGTTATGATTCTCACTTAATCGTTTTTTATTTATTCTTCGGTTCTTAGCTTTTAATTTAATACATTTTCTTCTATCATATGGGAATTGTATAGAGTTCCTAGGAAATGCATACAATTCCTAGGAAATGTGTGGATTAAAAAATAATTATGAAACTATTTAACATATTTCCTACATAGACTTGGAATTGTTTACATTTCCTAGTAATTGTATACAATTCCTAGGTTTCACACATTTCCGGTAACATATATAATGTGCATTCGCGCAAAGCCGAGGCGGATCACTTGTTAAAAATACTGAATATTTCCAAAGATAAATATACTTTATAATATTATGAGAACCCGTTTACCTCAAGAACACATAATTATTTAAATAATGTCCACTTACTTAGCGTCATATCTTCGTTCAAGTTTCGACTGATGAAGTGCACCGGAGGGTACAGCCGCAGTGACTCCTTAATGCAGCGTTCCAAGTATTTCATCTTTGGTAAGTCTTCCATTGTCACAGAACGCTTTGAATCTCCGAAAATTTCCTTAATTTCTGCAAAGATTTTCTCCTGTTGAAAAAACATTATAAATGACTTTTAGAATACACCATTTCAAGTTAGTAACCTACTAGTATTTTTTATGTTTTATTATATGTATTATTTCTACGGAGTTTCGATTGTTAGTTTAAGCTAATTTGTATTTCTTTATGAAATGCTTACACTGTTCCCATATACTACTCTGTCAAGAAAGTACCGGGAAAAGATCAATAATACACAAAATGTCTGTTATTCATCCAAATTTATTTTATCACCTTCAAAGTATGCTCCTTTAGAAACGATACACTTGCGCCAACGAATAATCCATTCATCAAAACATTTTTTAAACGCTGCTTCTTGAATTGAGTTCAGTTCTCGCCGCGAATTGTCCTTTATGTCTTCTATCGATTGAAAACGGGTGCCACGAAGTGGTAATTTGAGTTTAAGAAAAAGAAAAAAGTCAGCAGGAGTCATATCTGGTGAATATGGTGGTTGCTGGATGGTATTTGTTGAGTGTTTGGTCAAAAATTCGTTCACAATGATAGCCTTGTGCGAAGGCGCATTGTCGTGGTGCAATATCACCACAAATCTGACCTTTTTCGTCGAATTTGCTCTCTTAAACGCCGCATAACGCTCAAATAATATTCTTTATTTACCGTTAGACCTTCCGGTAAGAATTCAGAGTGCACAACACCGCGATAGTCAAAGAAAACAGTCAACATGACTTTGACTTTTAATCGACTTTGGCGTGGTTTTTTCGGTTTCGGATCAGTTGGAAGGCGCCACTCCGAAGCTTGTTGACTAGTTTGCATGTCAAACTCGTAAACCCACGTCTCGTCACTAGTAACAATGTGTTTCATGAATGTTGGATCCGAACTGACTCGTTCTAGCATGTCCTCAGCGACTTTCATGCGATTGAGTTTTTGGAGAAAATTCAGATCTTTTGAGACTAGCCGAGCAGCAACATGTTTCATACCCAAATGATTAGTTAAAATGGTACGGATCGACTCGTGAGATACAGAAAGTTCGGCGGCTATCTCTCTCAGAGTTGAATGGGGATTTTCAGTCACTATTTCCTTCACTTTTGCGATGTTAACTTCAGTTGCAGACGTTGACGGCCTACCAGAGCGAGGCAAATCTTCCATCACATCTCGACCGCTTTTGAACGCTTTGAACCACTCATAAGCACGAGTTTTTGATAAAGTCGATTCACCGTAAGCCTTCTGTAACATTTTCAGTGACTCCGAACACGAAATTCCATTGGCGATGCAAAATTTAAGACAAACTCTTTGTTCGATATTTTTGTCCATTATGAAATTCGCAATACACACTATATATGATATTACTAAAACCAGCACTGTATTTAATATAAATAAAAGATGCAACTCAAACTCCGCGCCAAAATGGAAAACAGTTGTGCCAATCTAACAACTACAAAAAAACAAAAATTTGAATTTGGAACCATAAACAAATCATCCATTCCCGATACTTTTTTGACTGAATGTATACTTCAATTTATATAATAATTTTCATATTTTGGAGCAACACACTCAATTTCAAACATGATAAAGTTTGGGCACGCCACGATTATGGCGGTAAGTCCCCTCTTTGAGGCGTGGCTGGAAAGACCTCACGGCGTCCTTACCTTCCGCATGACGCAGGTCCTCACCGGACATGGCAAGTTCGGGAGGTTCCTGCATCGGATTCAAGCGGAAGAGACGCCCGGGTGTCGCCACTGTGCGCAACGCCTGGAGGACACGGTGGACCACACCGTCGAGGCGTGCCCTGCCTGGGCGGAGCATCGCCGTGCCCTCGTGGGGGCGATCGGCGGCGGAGACCTCTCGCGCCGGGCCCTGGTCGAGGTCATGGTCCGGAGCGAGGAGGAATGGCAGGCGGTCGCCTCCTTCTGCGAAGCAGTAATGCTTGCAAAGGAGGAGGCCGACCGCATCAGGCAACGGCGCCCTCGCCGCCGTCGCCGGGATTCCGATCCCGATTTCCGGCCACCGTAGACGCGGGCTCACGGACGGCGAGCCATGGGTAGCTCGCTGTCCGATCGTCCGGTAATGGACCGAGTCCAAGACGTCGACGGCGCGCACTGTTCCCGCGCGCCTCAAGGAGTTGTCAGCAGCAGGAGGGGCCCAGCTGGGTCGAAGCCTACTGGGGACAGGGTTGTCCGAAAGGAAACTCGAGCCCCGGTCTCCCGCTCCACCTAAGAGCGGGTTTCGTCAAAGATGATTTTCCCCGTCGACAAAAAAAAAAACATGATAAAGTTAAAATTTGATGGATGGGGGGATGCTATTTTTGTAAAATATAAACGACGACTAATTAAGCTAAAGTCAAAAGGAGTTATGTTTACCTAGGCGGCATGTATATGTTGGGTAGTATAATTATCCATATTCAAATATAAAGGTATAAAAAAAAACACCATGTGAATAGGGAGAACGTCCATTGCAAACGAATTTAGATTGAAACAGGAACTGTTATTTGACCTTCCTACGAAATCACGTGAATCGATTTGAAAAATATCTAGTCAGGAAAAAGTTAAGCCATTTGATAAAATCTGACCAACCTGCACGTCCTTGTGATGAGCGAGGAGCATAAAACAAAAAGTCAAACCAGAAGCTGTAGTATCATGCCCCTGAAAGCAAAACGTAAACATGTTTATCACCTATTTAACTATAATAATGTCTAATGATTAATGTTATTATGTAATATGATTTATTAATATTGTCGAGGTCAATGAGTTAACATACTTCGAACATGAACGTATCCACTTCTTCTTGTATGCCAATGTCATCGATCAGTCCCTGCTTCTTGGCTGATATTAATAAATCCAACATGGCCGTCTTCTTTTTCTTGATCACGTATGTATCGTCATCTGCTTCGGTATCCTCAGCTATTTTGAATCCATATTTGTCTATGTATTCTGTCCTTTCCGCAATCACCTTTGTTGTGAAATCATGCACAGTTTTTAGATAACCGACTTGTTTTCTGCTCAACGGTGTTAAGTTGAATGAAAAGTCAAAGAAATAAAATAATTTGATCATTCGTTGGTAAAATACGTGTCCTAACTTGTATATTGCATCTTTGTAAGCACTTATAACTGATTTATTGTAATCGCTCAACTTGGTACCCATCGCGGTCTCTGAAATAATAGTTACAATAAATTATGTATTCTTAAGAACATTTTCTGCCGAAGACTTATTTTGGGTTGGCTTATGATTTAGTAAGGCGTCACATTACGTAGATTATGCTGGTGTTAAAAATTCTTAATAATATATATTTTTGTAAATTAGGACAGATAGGTAAATCACAAAAAAAAAACTTTAAACAAGTTCGCATAAAGTGACTTCAATAATATGGCGTCTACACAAAAGGATCTGAATGATCACATGATAATGATACATAAATTACTTACCGCATATAGAGCTAAGAGTAAATTCTGAAATAATAGGTACTACGTCTATGGGTCGACCGGACATTTGTTTGAGAGTCTCCACAAAGCGTTGACTATTATCTTCTAGAACTTGACAAAATTGACGTAAAATACTGAAATGGAAGGTGGGCGTCAGAATTTTTCTTCGTTCTTGCCATTTTGAACCTTAAAAAACTCCATAATGTTAATGTGTGAATAATCTGAGAAAAACACTTTTTCAGCAATACTACGTTATTTCATGCTGCACTGACCTTTACTTAAGAGAAGTCCATCTCTGAGCCACGGCTTTAATATATTATACATTTGACTTTTTTCGTTGTATTTCATGTTTGATACAATTGTCTGCAAAGACAATTATATGAAAAAAAAATCCAAAAAAATCATTTCTACTGAAGGTACTTAATTTGTTATTAAATCTACACCATACCTCAATATCATTAGGATTGTATATATTCACAGCCGCTAAGGGGTACATCCAAATTCGATAGATGCCATTATTTCCTTTAGCTAAACTTCTTGCCAATAACATTAATTCAACTGAAAAAAAAAATACAAACAGTGATCATGGATAGGTAATAATTAGTTATTGGTGATAAAAACTTAAAAGATAAAGCTTCTGCATTACCTGACGACCGCATTACAGCCGGGGCATTCCCTAAAATAAAGGTGTCTTCCGGCCCTGGTATTTTTCTGATTTTCCTGGCTCTTTCATTATAGTTGAAGAAAATGTGTAAGATAAATAGAAAACCCGCGGCGAGGAATAAATACCAGAACATTTTGCAAACGACTACGTTCTTCACCAGATCACTTTGTACTAAGGACCGACTTTATCTTTTGTTTACGTAATTAAAGAATTGCGTGAGCGAAGACAATCAGTAGATAAGCTGATACCTAATTATTATTATATTTTTCCTGAATCTATCAATGTAATCTAAAATGTACTTCACCGTTTTTCTCACGTAATCACACTGCTAGAAATATGTTGTACATTCGTTACGATTCTGACCGCCATACATGTAAGACGACTTTATGAATATTTAGTTATACAGGGTTTTTTGTAAAACACTAGCAACCTCTTAGCTGCTATAGTTAAGAACATCATAAACAATAACTTATGTGTTCTATGACTTTAAAAAATGTACTATATTTTTGTTCATCAGATTTTCATACAAAAATAAAAATATTTAAATTGAACGTTCTAAATATTACAAAGTCTATGCGATAGTTCAACTCGGAGGGTAGCTGAACATAAACTTGTCCTATTTACGGGCAGCCCTAACTAGTCGGTCGGTCGCCGATGCGCTTGCGTCGTGTATCAATATTCTAATGTCGAGTACACGGAAATGGTGCGAATGCTTGCTAGGTGTAATTACAATGTTTTGGAAGCCTGCTTACTATTATTACGAGAGCAGTGCGCGGGAGCCGTAAGTAGATACAGCAAAATACAGAGTTGAAAAGTGTTAGATAGAACAACACAATCTTGAAGGTAAATGTGTTATGTTTTGTAAAAAGTTATGGAACAAACATTTTTGTTTATGATATTAGTAACATAATCCTGAGAGGTTGCTAGTGTTTTACAAATAACCCTGTATATAGGTACCTATTTAAATACACTGTTATTCGTTTAAATACATTGACAATCGTCATATCTAAGCTTACTACTTAGTATAGAGTCCAATGTTTCATAATACAAAAAAAATGATAAGGGTCCGTTAACTATGTACTTTGGGCGAGGCGAATTGCGTAAAGATATTATCGCTCTTTACTATAAATACTTAGTATAAAAACAAAGTCGCTTTTTCATACATAGGGACCTATGTATGCTTAGATCTTTGAAACTGATATAGATGCAATTTTTTTAAATATATAAAGTAATTCAAGAAGATGGTTTATATATTATTATTATTATTATATCTAGCCCATATTGTCCCACTGCTGGGCAAAGACCTCCCTCCACTCCTTCCAATGTTCCCGGTTTTGAGCCACTTCTTTCCAATTTTTTATATAATACATGTAGAACGGTGAAGGAAAACATCGTGAGGAAACCGGCATGTCCTAGAACCAAAAATTCGAAGACATGTGACATCCACCAACACGCACTGGGCCCGCGTGGTGGATTACGGCCCATTCCCTCTCCTAGAGAGGAGGCCTGAGTCCCAACAGTGGGAACATTAAAATGGCTGATGATGATGATGATGAATACATGTATAATATAGTACAGAAACATTAATAATTTTATTACTTCTTATTAGAGAAAAAGGTGGTAATGTGGTCCCCCACTTTGTTTTTGAGGCTTCATAAAAAAATACTAGACTTATAAATCAAGTAAGTACATTACAGTGTTCTTTACCCATTGCCCTACGCATACCTTTTATCGCTAAAACTTTGATCGCTAGTTTCTTCATTTTGACGAATCATCTGATTTAATTCCATTACGAGACCAAAGCAACATCAACTCCGAATGGTATACCACAAAATGCCAAAGTTTTGTCTGCAATAAGCAACAAGCGATCGAACACCGCTCCGTGGGGTGCTTTACCATGAAAACGTGCCCGCGCTTTCTGCGCTCAAAACGAGACACTTTCTGGACACCGCACCAGCCAGAGTCTTAGAGCACCCTCCTTAAAGATCTGATCTGGCATTGTGTGACTTCTATTTATTCTCTAAAACTAAAAAATCTGCTGAAAGGGCAGTTTTCATTTCCGGAAGACGCGCTAGCAGCGTTCGAGAAGGCCGTGAAAGAGGTGTCTGCGGCAGATTGGAAAAAATGTTTCAGAAATTGGTTCAGGCGCATGAAACTTTGCATAGAGGTTGGTGGAGAGTTCTTTAAAAAGATTTAATAAAAATGGTTTTATCCATAAAATTTATTTTTTTTAGTTTCTCAAAACTTTCTCAGTGTTTTACGTATATCGATCATAAAATATAAATATTCACAACGAAAAGAGCCGGCAAAGCATTTAATTAGTTAATTTTACTTTAAGGTGAATGCTCCAACCAGCCCGCGAAATTCAAATTTTCTTACGTTTTTTGCAATTTGCAAGCCAGTGACATGTTGTAACTTTACCAAAATATGATTCGCGGCAATAACAAGTATAATTTTAAATATAAAAATGATCAAAACATTCTCTCCACATAGAAAAGTTAGAACTTACATACAGCTTTTCTATGTGAAAGCTGATGGAGCGAATGTTTTGATCATTCTTGTATTTAAAATTATACTTGTTATTGCTGCGAATCATATTTTGATAAAGTTACAACATGTCACTGGCCTGCAAATTGCAAAAAACGTAAGATAATTTGAATTTCGCGGGCTGGTTGGAGCATTCACCTAAAGTATAAATTATAAACAAAACGCCGCCGCGCGGTTTTGCAAACTGTTTATTTTATTTTTACTTTCCTTGTATTCGTAATGTAAAGCACACTGTTTACCTCGGGGTGAAAGTTACTTATTTCGAAATGAAAACAATGTACTATTAGCCTGCATGCCGGCTGTTATATAGATGGGGTTGCTTTTAATAACATTAGTAACGCCGATGACATAGCACTGCTGAACCCCTCAATGCTTGGCCTTAAAAGGTTAATAAGAGTTTGTGAGTGTTATGCTGAGGGACACGGTTTGAGATATAACACGGGTAAGAGTGAGTTACTCATCTTTAAAGCGGCTCACAAGTCGGCTGAGAGCTACCCAACTGTCTCTTTATGCGGGCGGGGGTGTCTTAAACCGTGTTCGTCAATTTAAATACCTTGGGCATATTGTGACGGAGGACTTGAAGGACAATTTGGACGTGGATCGGGAGCGAAGAGTGTTGACGGTGAGATTTATCATTAAGCGGAATAGAATATTTAGAATAAAATTTATTTTAAGATTCTAGATTTATGTTATTACTTTATACTTACTTATATCTAACACTATTATATCTTTGCAAATGTATCCTGCTTTTGTAATAAAGAGACTGAAATAGGTATATTCTAAACGAAAATCTTTTGTATTTTATATTGTAAAAAAATCCCCTAATAAATCATTTAAAAAATACTTGTATTCGATACTTTTTATAAGGTTCTATTAGTAAGCAAGCATCAATATCTCTTAATCAACCTTATGTATCCAAGCAGTGTTGACTACATCAGATTTCATTTGACCGTAATAATTAATCAAGTTGTTTGACTTTTTAGACAGACTATAGTACATATATCAACGCTTTGAAGAAAATTGCTCCCCAACAGCATCCTGAATGCATTGTTGTACTGGACGCGAAGAGCATTGACGGCTTTTAGCGTAAAGTTAGTCCAAAGGCTACAGGTATAAATACTTGACAGTATGCTCTAAAAAGGGTGATTTTAACCGAACTTGTGCAGCGTGAGAGAGGTTCTCACGCGTATCAACATATTACATCTCACCGCCAACACTCTTCGCTCCCGATCCACGTCCAAATTGTCCTTCAAGTCCTCCGTCACAATATGCCCAAGGTATTTAAATTGACGAACACGGTTTAAGACACCCCCGCCCGCATAAAGAGACAGTTGGGTAGCTCTCAGCCGACTTGTGAGCCGCTTTAAAGATGAGTAACTCACTCTTACCCGTGTTATATCTCAAACCGTGTCCCTCAGCATAACACTCACAAACTCTTATTAACCTTTTAAGGCCAAGCATTGAGGGGTTCAGCAGTGCTATGTCATCGGCGTTACTAATGTTATTAAAAGCAACCCCATCTATATAACAGCCGGCATGCAGGCTAATAGTACATTGTTTTCATTTCGAAATAAGTAACTTTCACCCCGAGGTAAACAGTGTGCTTTACATTACGAATACAAGGAAAGTAAAAATAAAATAAACAGTTTGCAAAACCGCGCGGCGGCGTTTTGTTTATAATTTATACTTTAGGTGAATGCTCCAACCAGCCCGCGAAATTCAAATTATCTTACGTTTTTTGCAACTTGTGGCCGGAAATCGGGGCTGGAACCCCGACGGCGGCGGCGGTGAGGCCGCCTGGAGCGGTCGGCCTCCTCCTTTGCTAGCATTACTGCTTCGCAGAAGGCGGCGACCGCCTGCCACTCCTCCTCGCTCCGGACCATGGCCTAAACCAAGGCCCGGCGCGAGAGGTCTCCGCCGCCGATCGCCCCCACGAGGGCACGGCGTTGCTCCGCCCAAGCAGGGCACACCTCTATTGTGTGCTCCACCGTGTCCTCTGGGCGTTCCGCACAGTGGCGGCACCCGGGCGTCTCTTCCGCTCGAATCCGATGCAGGAACCTCCCGAACTTGCCATGTCCGGTGAGGACCTGCGTCATGCGGAAGGTAAGGACGCCGTGAGGTCTTTCCAGCCACGCCTCAAAGAGGGGACTTACCGCCATAATTGTGGCGTGCCCAACATTTACTTGGCTTGGCCCTTAAATGTGGTCGACTAGCTAAAGAGCTGAGAAAAGAAAATGTACCCGAAAATAATAATTCTTTATTTCAGGCTACTATGGCCCATATACACTATACGTAAAATAATCTTAAAAATAATAAACTACTACTAACTGATAAATAAAAGCTACTTATTAATTAAACTATTGCACACGAAGTGACGGCGTCGCGTTCCGCTGCGAGGTCGGTATCCTTCCACGAAATCGTCGATACACAACTCCTTTCGGCCAAAACTCTCCTTTGAGGAAGATCTCCAAATGATGAGTCGATACCCGCACCACAAACGACTTGAAATTAGTGTTATGGCACGACTCCAACTGCTCGACTCTTAAAGTCCGGTTCGTCTTGACTCGAAAATCCTCCACGAGCCTTCGTGGTGTGATGTAGCCTTGAAACATACAGCTGCGTCGTGGGCACTGCTGGACGCAGCAGCATGTTGGGTCCTGCCAGCGCGGGACCGCGCTGGTTCTGGCAAGTAGGCTTCTTCCTCTTCTTCTTCTCTACTTTTGTGAAGCCATCCTCATCGCTCTGCTTGCTATACCGGAGGTCGTGGGTTCGATTCCCACCCGGGACAAATGTTTGTGTATTGAGCATAATCATTTGTTCTGTGTCTGGTGGGTGTAATTTATCTATAATATGTATGTATTTAGAAATAGTATGTTTATCAGTTGTCTAGTACCCATAACACAAGCTCTACTTAGCTTGGGACTAGACGGCTTTGTGTGATACGAGTAGTTTCGGAAAATTTTTTTTTTTTTTTTGTTTAGGGTATTTTTTATAATAGTTCTTTATAGGACATATCAAACAACATCTACATCAGTCATGAAAATATTTTTAAAATATAAATTAATACATTTATTGTTAACAAGCAAACAAACATACAAAAATCAAATCTTTCATCTTTATAATATTAGTTTAGATATTATATGAATTACGATTATTGCCTTTTAACAAACGTGACCTCAATGGGTCCATCGTTTCTCAGCACAACGTCGGCGATGATGCGTATGTCTTCGGGATGAGTGACTGGCTCCAGCGTGAACTCTCTCAACACCTCCGTCACGGCTACCTTCATCTCCATCATGGCGAACTTTTGACCTGTAAGTGCAATGCAATTTTAAAGTGTAACAGAACTTATGTCAGTAAATTTAAATGAAATTATGACTGGGAAGGTCACAACTTTTAATTTAATTCTACGTCCACTGCATTTTTCTGTAACGTATCGCACAAAAACCGTGTAGTATCTACATCCAACATTGGTTTTAGTATACGCGAAACCCGAAACACGTGTCTAGCATTTTTATGTAAAGAATTTCAAAACTATTTCATGAAAAATAACAAATTTACTAACAAAGTAAAAATAATAAAGTTAAGCTTGTTATCTCAGCAAAAATACATGGTTACCGGGCCATCCAAGCGCTGCGGGGTGGTTTTGGTTTTTGGTTTTTTGGGTGCAAGTGCACCCAGCTGTTTGCTGGCGCCTAATACCCGTTATGACATGCCGTGACTTAATGTCGGTGGTGTCCAACTTATAACCTTTTTAAATATGTTTGGGAAAATATAACACGGTGTAAAAACTATTGGAATCCATTCAGTTACTGATTCTGAACAAACTATATTCGGATTTCGCATAACCTAAATATAATGTTGTATAGAGGCCGGTGTTCTATAATTAATTGGATCATCTTGTGATGGCTTATAAGCAGAACTTATGGCCGTTCAGAAAAATATACAAAATAACATATATCATAAATAATACATACCTAAGATATGATTTTTTTAAATGAGAGTTATTTTTCTCCATATAACAATTTTTTGTATACTCTCACCATAACCAGAGATAAATGAATGAATTTCAATAGATAAATAGTAAATAGTACGGCTAGCTATTGCGATTGAAAAAAAAAAAAATAAGACACCAAATAATTTATTTTTGGAAGCAAAAATATTTCTAAATATTGTCCGTTTCAAGTAAATTTTATGATGGAAAATAAATCATAAATGTATCCAATATAAAAAGAAAAGAATGACTATGAATTATTGCAATTAATTTAGTAAAGCAGGTTTTAGGAAATAACGAAATGCTATCAAAAACATAATTTGTAAAAATACCAAGGTTTGCAACTCAGTTCTTCAACTGTAAAAAGTTGTGAAATCCATGCAATACCAAGACGCAGATGGTTAATTTATTCAGTCCGTACTTATGAGACCTTGATAACCCAGATTGACTGGGCAATCGGGCTAAACTATCTAAATTAATATAATACGTATTACTTGGGATATAAATGTGATTGCCATCCATCCATCCATCTGTTTGGATATATTCTATAGGGATAGTCGTCAGTTTCAAACCAATAATTTTTTAGATAAGTACTCCAAAAATTTTTACCAATTAGATTCTCGGTAAGTCAAATGAGTCAATATTTTTCCACTTAATATTTCATTTTTGTAAATAAAGATATTTATAATGTGATCTGCCTTCCAGCATATAGTGGGGATTTTCTAGTTACCAATTATATGGTTTGTTCAAATTCAAATAGCCATATCTTTTGAGTCGATTTATCGCTACACAAAATGTTATTAAAAATTGCAAGTCTTCAATCTCCCAATCTTAGCCAGAATTGGTCGGCAAAAAAGTAACCTTGTGTTAAAATATTGTGCACGGTTAATTTTTCAATGCCTGTGCATCGAGCTCATAATCCGCAATGATCAGGTACAATTTAATGTAAAAAAATGTTCCCATAAAACAAATTGTTTTGTTTAATCACATTACGCACACATTACATTTATGAATTTTAATATTAGTGGGTTTTCATCATCATCATATCAGCCGAAAGACGTCCACTGCTGGACATAGGCCTCCCCCAAGCGTCGCCACAACGACCGGTCCTGTGCGTCACGCATCCATCGGATTCCCGCGACCCTGACCAGGTCGTCGGTCCACCTTGTTGGAGGCCTTCCAACGCTGCGTCTTCCGGTACGAGGTCGCCACTCCAGAACCTTTCGTCCCCATCGACCATCTGTTCTGCGTGCAATGTGCCCTGCCCATTGCCACTTAAGTTTGGCGACTCTTCGAGCCACGTCGGCAACCTTGGTTCTCCTGCGGATATCTTCATTTCTGATGCGATCACGCAGGGAAACTCCGAGCATAGCCCTTTCCATCGCCCTTTGGGTGACTTTGAGTCTTCTTATAAGGCCCATTGTAAGCGACCACATTTCGGAGCCATAAGTCATCACTGGCAACACGCACTGGTCATAGACTTTCGTCTTGAGACACTGTGGTATATTAGACGAGAAGACACCGCGCAACTTCCCAAACGCTGCCCAGCCGAGTCGGATTCGACGATTGACCTCTTTCTCGAAGTTAGACCTACCCAACTGGACCGTCTGTCCCAGGTAAACGTAATCGTCCACAACTTCGAGTGTAGAGTTTCCGATCTTAATAGGAGTGGGTGCTACATGGATGTTAACCATAACTTTGGTTTTGTCCATGTTCATTTTAAGACCCACTCTTTCGGAAGCTCTACTGAGGTCACCGAGCATTGTACTGAGTTCTTCCGTAGTCTCAGCCATGACTACTATGTCGTCGGCAAACCGAAGGTGAGTGATGTACTCGCCATTGATATTAATGCCTAGTCCTCTCCATTCCAGAACCTTGAAGACATCCTCCATTGCAGCCGTGAAGAGTTTAGGAGAAATAACGTCTCCCTGCCTCACACCTCGCTGCAAAAGGATAGGTTTCGATGTTTGGTCTTGGAGTCGGACTGACATGGTGGCGTTTTTGTATAAACACTTCAGCACTTCGATGTACCGATAGTCAATCTGGCACCGTTGGAGAGACTGCAGTACAGCCCAGGTCTCGATCGAATCAAAGGCTTTCTCGTAGTCCACAAACGCTAAGCAGAGAGGCTGATTATACTCCTCAGTCTTCTGTATAATCTGCCGCAGCGTATGTATGTGGTCTACGGTACTAAAGCCTTTTCGGAATCCGGCTTGTTCGGGAGGTTGGAAGTCGTCGAACCTGCGTGAAAGACGGTTCGTGATGACTCTGGAAAACAGCTTAATAGCAGTAATTCTTAAGCAGGGCATTGTCGCCCTTCTTAAAGAAGAGTACCACCACACCTCTGCTCCATGCCTGTGGCGTTTTTCCCTCGAGGATGACGGAATTGAATAGCTTCTGAAGGGCCTTAAGGACCGGTTTTCCACCCGCCTTCAGGAGTTCGGCTGTAATTCCGTCCTCACCCGACGCCTTGTTGTTTTTCAGCTGCTTCAGAGCCATCCTAATCTCGTACAGGCTGACGTCCGGGATATCTTCGGTGTAGTGTCGAGTCAATCTAGCTCTTGGATCATTTGCTAGATTTGCAGCGGGTTTAGTGATAGATGTGTATAACTGCCCATAAAAAGTCTCGATCTCTCCCAGAAGCTCCGATTTGGCGGAAATGACTCTGCCATCGTCAGTCTTCAGTTTTCTTAGCTGGCTTTGTCCAATAGACAGATCTCGTGCAAAAACTTTAGAGCCCTCGTTCCGCTCAATCGCCTCCTTAATCCTTTCGGTATTAAAGCGACGAAGGTCGCGTTTCAGAGACTTTGATATCCGTCTATTGAGTTGCCGGTATCTGCACGCATCGTCTGAAGACTGCAGAATCATCTCACGCCTCTTCTTCATGAGCTCGAGGGTCGGATCCGAGAGCCTTTTTTTCTTAATTGTACGGTGAGTCTTGAAAAATTTAGACCCAACCGTGTGGACAGTTTCCACGAACCCATCATTATATTCGTCCACGGAGCTCCCTAGGCACTCGAAACGGTTGTGGAGTTCGAGCTGAAAGCACTCGGAGTTTTGGATATGGATCTGTGCTGGACGGAGCGTAGACTTCACCAGTCGAGACCTTTCAAGCTTGATGTTGATATTCAATGTGCCTCTTAACATGCGGTGATCGCTTCCAGTTTTCACCGCATTGATCACAGTGGGTTTTACACAGTAAAATCTTTGGCAGTAAAAAAAAAGAATTTTGAAAATCCGTCCACATTTGGGGGAGTATTCGACGAACAAACATACAAAAAAAAAAAAAAAAAAACTTACAAACAGCCGAACGTAGTACCTCCTCCTTTTTGGGAAGTCGGTAAAAATCTAACTTTCGACTGTGGGAGAGGTTATTTAGTGAGTTTCTTGTATTTTCTTCTCCATAGACGTTTACGCTTTGGAATGTGCAAATTATTTTCACTCAAGCTTCACTTTTCTGACTGATTGACTTTTTGACACTTTTGTGTATGTAAATTACGTATTTGTAATAAATATTTTTTCCCACCGACAACAAAATAAGGTTTAAGAAACTTTTGAATGAATTTTAAGCTTGACAGTTCCCTCTGTGTCTTGAAATATATTAATTAGATCTGTCAGTAATTAAAAAAGAAATCTCTCTTACCTATACAGTTTCTCGGTCCAGCACTGAAGGGTATGTACGAGTAAGGATGTCTTCCTACGCTGTTCTCTGGCAGGAACCTGTCAGGGTCGAATTTCTCTGGGTTCTTGAACAGCTCAGGGCGACGATGCAGGTCGTAGATGAGGATGTGGCAAAACGAACCACCGGGGATGTCATAATTGCCTGGAATATATTTATTTATTTTATAATTTATGTACACACATGTATATATAACATTCCTTTTTTTCGTCGGGGGTTAACAAGAAGACAGATGAACATTTGCAAAATGAATATCTTCGATATAGAGGAGGTTATTAGGACGAAAATGTCGTCAAGAAAGTATTAAGTATAAGTGTGGATTGCTGTTAAAGTAGGAAAGTCCATAGAAACGATGGATGAACAGTGTAAAACATATTATGTCAAGAAAATGGTTTTTTTTCGGTGGGCAATCATCTAATGACATCCCTCGCTCTTGGGTGGAGCGCGACATAGTGTCAGACTTTTACTGACTAAAAACCCACTCCTGTTCCTTCGTTGTCTTTCGTACCGGGGCTGAGCTACCTTTCGGAGTTAACCCTGGCCCCAGTAGTCTTCGACTTAGTTGGATCCCTGCTGTTGCTGACAACTATTTGAGGCGTGTGACCATGGCCTGTACCAAGGCGCGAGAGATCGCCGCCGCCAATCGCCCCCACGAGGTCACGACGATGCTCTGCCCAAGCAGGGCACACTTCCACTGTGTGCTCCACCGTGTCCTTTGAGCGTTCCGCACAGTGGCAACACTCGGGTGTCACTTCAACACGAATTCGATTCAGAAACGTCCGGAACTTACCATGGCCGGTGAGAATCTGCGTCATGCGGAAGGTAAGGACGCTGGAGGTCTTTCCAGCTACGCCTCAAAAAGGGGACATACCGTCATAATTGTGGCGTACCCAAGAAAAGGAGTGACTACTGAATTATGACTAATTAAGAAGTATGGAAGACTAGCTTCTTCTTTCGCGTGAAAGAAGCTTTCTCCATAAAAACTTTGGACCTTCTCCTTTCTTTTTCTGGATCATAATAAACTATTGCACCTCACCATCAACGATTGCATCACTGCTTACCATCAGGTTTTTTTTTTGTCGACGGGGAAAAGCATCTTATGACAAAACACGCTCTAGGGTAGAGCGGGAGATAGTGTCAGACTCTTACTGACTAAAAACCCCGCGCCGTTCCTCCTAGCCTTCATACCGGGGCTCTAGTTTCCTTTCGGATAACCCCGACCCCGGTAGGCTTCGACCCAGCTGGGCCCCTCCTGTTGCTGACAACTCCTTGAGGCGCGCGGGAACAGTGCGCGCCGTCGACGTCTTGGCTCGGTCCGGACAGTTACCGGACGATCGGACAGCGATCTACCTATCGCTGTCCACGAACCCGCGTCTACGGTGGCTGGAAATCGGGACTGAAGGCGGCGGCGGTGAGGTCACCGTTGCCTAAAGCGGTCGGCCTCCTCCTTTGCTAGCATTACTGCTTCGCAGAAGGAGGCGACCGCCTGCCACTCCTTCTCGCTCCGGACCATGGTCTGAACCAAGGCCGCATGAGAGGTCTCCGCCACCGATCGCCCCCACGAGGGCACGTCGGTGCTCCGCCCAAGCAGGGCACACCTCGACTGTGTGCTCCACCGTGTACTCCGGGCGTTCCGCACAGTTGCGGCACCCGGGCGTCTCTTCCGCTTGAATCCGATGCAGGAACCTCCCGAACTTGCCATATCCGGTGAAGACCTGCGTCATGCGGAAGGTAAGGACGCCGTGAGGTCTTTCCAGCCACGCCTCAAAGAGGAGACTTACCGCCATAATTGTGGCGTGTCCAGCACTGAGTTGTGATAGTCGCTGACGCCATTTCACCGTGAGATCCCGCCGGAGCTCTGTCCGCCAAACCTCGACTGCTTACCATCAGGTGGGATCGCAGTCAAGCACTAGTTTAATTCATGAATCCCCAAGCGACACCCGGTGGCCGCGCATCTATTGTCTTACTATTGTGTCTCTAATTGACGGTATCTGAAGGGTTAATTAAGATAAAAAAGAAACCACTGGGAGAAATTGTAGTGTTCTGGGTCCAAGGATTTAGCTAGGCGTTGATGAGTCAGAACTTCATCTTTTATATACACATAAGAAGATATACTTCATACTTAATAGCTCAAATATTTTAGGATAAGGGCAAAGTGAATGACAATATTATAAAGAAGGTCGAAAACATATAAGTGACACGAGTAAAAGCTTACGTGAGGAAGAGATTAATTTGTTAATTAATCACGTTTTAACATGATAATTGGTCATGAAAACCGATTAGATATGTCTACCTGCTAATCATTCTCATGAATGTTTATACCTATGTAGATTTAGTTGAAGATACGGCGCTATAGTTTGCAGATACCATCCATGTTTGCTACTGTACGTCAAAATTGTCCTGGAAGACAAACATATTTATGATCCCTTAATCTCTATTTTGAGGCTAGTATTGAAAGTCTAATAATGATAGAATTTATTATTCATTTCCAAGTTTCAAGTTTATTAAACCAAAGATCGTTTTACAGGGGTAGTTTTAAATAACGAATAATGAAAACCTTTTTTATTTACTTATTTTTATTATTTATGGAGCAGTGGTGGCCGAATGATAATGGCCTCGACTTGCGAGTTGTAGGTCACGGGATCGAACCCAGCCAGGCGCATTACTTTGTGTAAATTATTTCATCACCACTCTCGAAACTGTGAAGGAAAACATCGTGAGGAACTGGACCCCTCCTGTTGCTGACAACCACGAGGGCACGGCGATGCTCCGCTCAAGCAGGGCACACCTCGAATGTGTGCTTCACCGTGTCCTCCGGACGTCCCGTACAGTGGCGACACCCGGGCGTCTCTTTCACTTGAATCCGGTGCAGGAACCTCCCGAACGTGCCTTGTCCGGTGAGAACCTGCGTCATGCGGAAGGTAAGGATGCCGTGAGGTCTTTCCAGCCACGCCTCAAAGCGGGGACTTACGGCCATAATTGTGGAGTGCCCAGCACTGGGTTGCGATAGTCGCTGACGCCATTACACCATGAAATCCCGCCGGAGCTCTGTCCGCCATGCCGTGACCTGTTGCGGCAGCAGACTTTCATCCCGGCGTTGTATCTCCACGCGCATATCTGACTGGGTCTGGGTCTTGGCCATGGAAGCTCTCGGGCCTCGACTAAGAGGGCTCTTCAGCGCATGTATGGAGAGGGTCCAGTTCCCATTTCGCTGGAAGGTGGGCCCAACTGGTCCTCATCGCGAAGCCAGGGCGCCTGGCGGACTCTCCGTCTGCATACCGGCCCATTGTGCTGCTCGACGAGGTGGGCAAGCTCTTTGAAAGAGTAATTGCAAAACGCCTCGTCGCGCGGCTAACACGGGTGGGGCCGGACTTGTTGGACGGACAGTTTGGCTTTCGCAGGGCGCGCTCTACGGTCGACGCCATCATGCGCGTGCGAGCCCTCACGACGGGGATTGCGGTGTCCCAGGGTAGGAGCGTTGTGGCAGTGTCCTTGGATATTGCCAACGCCTTCAACTCCCTGCCCTGGAGTACGATCGCCCGAATATCTCTGTCGAGTGGTTTTTTTTTTCTGTCGACAAGGAAAATCATCATTGACGAAACCCGCTCTTGGGTGGAGCGGGAGACAGTGTCAGAGTCTTACTGACTAAAAACCCCGCGCCGTTCCTTCTAGCCTTCATACCGGGGCTCTAGTTTCCTTTCGGATAACCCCGACCCCGGTAGGCTTCGACCCAGATGGGCCCCTCCTGTTGCTGACAACTTCTTGAGGCGCGCGGGAACAGTGCGCGCAGTCGACGCCTTGGCTCGGTCCGGACAGTTACCGGACGATCGGACAGCGAGCTACCCATGGCTCGCTGTCCACGAGCCTCTGTCGAGTGGTTGAGGCCTACCTGTCGGACAGGTACATTGTCTGGGGTAGTCACCATAGACTGGAAACGTCGAGAGATGTCGTGCGGTGTTCCGCAGGGGTCGGTACTAGGGCTACCCTTGTGAAACATCGACTACGACTACGTGCTGCGCGGCGACCTCTCTGACGGGGTCAGCGTGGTTTGCTACGCAGACGACAACGCCTGCCACAGGGTCATGGCAATACGGATGGTGCGGGGTTACCGCACGATCTCCTGCGAAGCGGTGAGCCTTCTGGCTGGCCTACCACCGTGGGATCTGGAGGCAACAGTCTATATGTCAGATATGCGCGTGGAGATACAACGCCGGGATGAAAGTCTGCTGCCGCAACAGGTCACGGCATGGCGGACAGAGGTCTGGCGGGATTTCATGGTGAAATGGCGTCAGCGAGCATCGCAACCCAGTGCTGGGCACGCCACAATAATGGCGGTAAGTGCCCTCTTTGAGGCGTGGCTGGAAAGACCTCACGGCGTTCTTACCTTCCGCATGACGCAGGTCCTCACCGGACATGGCAAGTTTGGGAGGTTCCTGCATCGGATTCAAGCGGAAGAGACACCCGGGTATCGCCACTGTGTGGAACGCCCGTAGGACGCGGTGGAGCACACAGTCGAAGTGTTCCCTGCTTGGGCGGAGCACCGACGTGCCCTCGTGGGGGCGATCGGCGGCGGAGACCTCTCATGCGGCCTTGGTTCAGGCCATGGTCCGGAGCGAGAAGGAGTGGCAAGCGGTCGCCTCCTTCTGCGAAGCAGTAATGCTAGCAAAGGAGGAGGCCGACCGCTCCATACAACGGCGCCTTCGCCGCCGCCGCCGGGATTCCAATCCCGATTTCTAGGCACCTTAGACGCGGGCTCGTGGACAGCGAACCATGGGCAGCTCGCTGTCCGATTGTCCGGTAACTGTCCGGACCGAGCCAAGACGTTGACGGCGCGCACTGATCCCGCGCGCCTCTAGGAATTGTCAGCAACAGGAGGGGCCCAGCTGGGTTGAAGCCTACCGGGGCCGGGGTTATCCGAAAGGAAACTTGAGCCCCGGTATGAAGACTAGAAGGAACGGCGCGGGGTTTTTAGTCAGTAAGAGTCTGACACTATCTCCCGCTCTACCCTAGAGCGTGTTTTGTCATAAGATGATTTTCCCCGTCGACAAAAGAAAAAGGTCCCTGAATACGGAGTTGGTTACATTTAGTAAAAATTGAAGTTTATTATATACCTACATATATATAGGTTCTACTCACTTAGCGTCATATCTTCGTTCAAGTTTCGACTGATGAAGTGCACCGGAGGGTACAACCGCAGTGACTCCTTAATGCAGCGTTCCAAGTATTTCATCTTTGGCAAGTCTTCCATTGTCACAGAACGCTTTGAATCTCCGAAAATTTCCTTAATCTCAGCAAAAATTTTATCCTGTGAAAAATAATCAAAATGGTTGACAAAATTTGCTATTTCAAGTTACTACATGAGTAGTTACTTAAATGTAAAAGTTTTTATTTTAATTACATTTTAATTCTAATCTCTTCGGAGGACTTTTGTTATTTAGTTAAAGCCAATTTGTATCCTTTATCAAATGCTTATCCCGTCCCCATATATAATAATTCGAGATATTTTTAATATTTCAAAGCCAAATTCCACTTGATATCATAGTTTTCATTTATGTTCATTTTAGTCAAATATCCTCATCATGGTTGATGGTGAGGCGCATGTATTAAAATACACTACGGTACACTCGTTATTTAAGTTAGTGTCGATGTGTTGAAATTATCTCGAATATTTTTTATATGTTCCTGGTATGGTTGCAAGTTATGTCATATCTACTAGTAACACAATTCGTAAAAAGGAATTACGTTCATGTAGGTTATACGTCATGTTTGGTGCATCTGAATCAACATTAAATGTAAAGGTATAAATAAACGTATTAGGTTATGTAACAAACATGTGGAAAAAACGCCACTGACACCGCTTTATATTAACGTGGCCACCTACTAGGAATAAATACTTTGAGCGAATACAAAATCATCAATTCGAGAAGAGAACATGTAAATATTATGGGGCAACATCCATCATAGTAGATAGCTTTTGGTTTTTCACAGGGGCCGTTACTTGGTACTCCCATGAAATCAAGTGCAAATCAATTTCATTGCTACTTTCAAACATTTGTCAGAAAAAGTTAGCTATTTAATACAATTACACAAACCTGTACGTCCTTGTGATGAGCGAGGATCATAAAACAAAAAGCTAAACCAGAGGCCGTAGTGTCATGCCCCTGAAAACAAAACGAAATCATTTTATACAACTATGTAACTGCAATATTTAATGATTATTATGCAATATGATTTATTAATATTGTCGAGGTCAATGAGTTAACATACTTCGAACATGAACGTATCCACTTCTTCTTGTATGCCAATGTCATCGATCAGTCCCTGCTTCTTGGCTGATATTAATAAATCCAACATGGCCGTCTTCTTTTTCTTGATCACGTATGTATCGTCATCTGCTTCGGTATCCTCAGCTATTTTGAATCCATATTTGTCTATGTATTCTGTCCTTTCCGCAATCACCTTTGTTGTGAAATCATGCACAGTTTTTAGATAACCGACTTGTTTTCTGCTCAACGGTGTTAAGTTGAATGAAAAGTCAAAGAAATAAAATAATTTGATCATTCGTTGGTAAAAAACGTATCCTAAGTTGTATATTGCATCTTTGTAAGCATTTATCTCTGACATATTGTAATCGCTCAACTTGGTACCCATTGCAGTCTCTGAAATGACAAATTACAATATATTATGTTTTTTTTTTATATATTTTCTGATTGTAATCTCATACATAGATTGTACTGCTGATGGCTTTTGCAGTAGTTTTTGATCTGGTAAAGTTGTAAAAATTATTTATCACATCATAATGGCACATACAGTACTTACCGCATATAGAGCTAAGAGTAAATTCTGAAATAATAGGTACTACGTCTATGGGTCGACCGGCCTCTTCTTTGAGTCTCTCTACAAAGCGTTGACTATTATCTTCTAGAACTTGACAGAATTGACGTAATATACTGAAATGGAAGGTGGGCGTCAAAATTTTTCTTCGTTCTTGCCATTTTGAACCTTAAAAATATCATAAAATATTAATACCTAAGTTAGTATCCCGAAAGTAAATCTCTGCACTACTAGTATATTCTTTGCTTCACAAACCTTTGCTTACAAGAAGTCCGTCTCTGAGCCATGGCTTTAATACATTGTAGATTTGACTTTTTTCGTTGTATCTCATATTTGATATAATTTTCTGCAAAGACAATACATTAATAATCCAAAAAATCATTTTAACTATACTTAATTTTGTTATTAAATCTACTCCATACCTCAATATCATCAGGATTGTATATAACTACGTGCGCTAAAGGATATACCCAAATCCGAAAAATGCCAGAATTTTCGTTGGCTAAGTCTCTTGCCAGTTTCATTAGTTCGACTGAAAATTGCAAACACTGAATATAAATAATAATTTGTTATTATTGGTTTTAAAAAGACATAAGGCTTCTGTGTTACCTGAAGACCGTAATATAGCTGGGCCGTTCCCTAAAATAAAGGTGTCTTCCGGCCCTGGTAGTTTTCTGATTTTCCTGGCTCTTTCATTATAGTTGCAGAAAATGTGTAAGAAAAATAGAAAACCCGCGGTAAGGAATAAATACCAGAACATTTTTGGGAACGTCTGCGTTCTTCGCCAGACCACTATGTACTAAAGAAATTAATTTATCTTTTATTAATGTAATTGAAGATTGGCACGAGTTACAACAATCAGTAGATAAGTAATTAAGTATTGTTATTTTTTTTCTATTTATCATTGTATGTCTTCGTTTTTAGGGTTCTGTACCTCAAAGAAAAAAACGGAACCCTTATAAGATCACTTGTTGTCCGTCTGTTTGTCTGTCAAGGCTAGTGTTACCAGGTCCGATTGGATAAAAATCGGGACATATGGTAAACAAATCGGAATTTAGGGTTTTAGATCGGGACCATTTTCTCTTTTTAATATATTTTTTTTTGAGTTGAGAAATCATGCAATGACTGACAATAGAGTGACACGAAGTACAAGTATACAAGAACATAGAAGTCTGACATGCACCCGCATGTCAGACTTCTACTGACTAAAACCCAGACCACTTCAGTCACCCTTACCATTCCAGGTCTAATGTTCTGTTTCAAACATTCCCGTAACCCCAGCAAGCCCTGTTGGGCCCTTTCAGTGTTGCTGGTATCTCTTTGAGGAAGATATGCAACAAGACGCGCCATCGGCTCCCGCTTGGTCTTTATTGGACAGGCGCTCGACGGGCTACCCATTGTCCGTCGTCTGCAAGCTCTCGCCTACGGTGGCCGTAAATCACTCTACAACTCTCGGCGCCCGGGACATCTACTTCGGCGACGACTGGGGCGTAAGGGTGTCCGTACCTTCACGTTTGCGGTCAACTCGTCACGGAGGGAGGGGTCCGCTTTCCGCTCCAGATCATGGCCAGAACCAGGGCCCGGTGCGAGAGCGAGCCGCCGCCAAAAGCCTCCACGGCAGCGGTGCTCTGCCCTGCCCCCCTAGCCAAGTTACAACCGTTTCTCTTACGTCAAACGCCTCAAATTGGCCACACCCCCGATTCTTTTATTCTAACCACGTGACTGAACGTTGAGATGACGTCATTCTCGTACATTTGAAGTTTTCTACAAGCGTTAACGATTGCAGATTATTATCAACTTGGCTAAGGGTACAGGTAGAGCACACTTCCACCATTAAGATCCACTGGGTTAATAAAGACAAAAAGGAAAAAAAAGTTATGAATTACCGCTGCTTAAAAAGTTTAAATATTTTTATAATATTAAAATTGTGTTGTTGGTTACATTTTACTGCATATGAATGAACTAAGATCGATTAATTGAGACACCGATTACTTATAATTATGTTGATTGAAGAAAGTAGAAGATACTATGGTCGCGTGTGATGGACGAAGACGACACGGCTCTGAGAGAGAGATGACTGGTCAGGTCAGTCAGTGATGCGCTGTGTCATTTTAAAACACTTAAAGTAAGGATGTCCCGCGCATATCGGGACACCTGGAAACACAAGCCAAGACTATTTATTTCGGGAATGCTTGGGGGTATCGAGTTGAAATTAAAACCGCATATTCAAATCTGCAGTCCCTTGAAGCTGTGAAAAAGTTAAACTGCCAAGTTAACGAAAAAAAACCGTGCAAGTACGCGTCGGCCTCGCGCACTTAAGGTTCCGTATAAACTTATCTATGAAATCAGTTTAATTCCCGAATAGAGTTACGAAGATTTTCCGAATCGCAAAAAAAGTCGCTAATGTTTTTCATGACGTAACAAAACTACTTTACAGTTTTCAGATTTTTTACTATACTATTCCTATGAGACCTTGCTTCATGCCAAATTTCAGGGTTCTAGATCAACGGGACGTGCCCCATTTTGTTTTGCGACATAAACGGTCGTATCTTTTATTTTCGTTAACTTCGAAGTTTGATTTTTTCGCAGCTTCAAGGGACCGCAGACTTGAGCATATATATTTTTAATTACAACTGATACCTCCCCGCGTTCCTGGGATAAATTTTCTTGACAGACAAACAGACTGACAGACGTACAACAAAGTGATCCTATAAGGATTACGTTTTTCCTTTTGAGTTATGGAACCCTAAAAAGATACGGTCGTTTATGTCGCAAAAAACGGATATTTCAATCAAAAGGGCACTCCCGTTGACCCAGAATCCTGAAATTTAGATAAAACAAGGGCCTATAGCACATATTCAGGAATAAATCTGAAAACAAGTTTGTTCTTATGTCCCAAAAAAACTTTTCAAATTACCACGATAGTTGTCAATTTGCGGACACTGTTGACTTTAACCAATGTGTCGATTACTGCATCAGATCTAAAGAGACCCAGGTAGGGCGAAAGTAAAAAAAAAAACATAATTATCTGCCCTCGAAGCACCGGCTCCTAAATTAATCACCATGTATATATATCTCTGACCTCTAGATCAGTGATGTAAATTCAATAATTAAGCCAAAGCAAATTCGTAGACAAAAAAATCTGATATCCATGATCCGTACATGATCATAGATATTAAATCCTCAATGATGAAGAACAAGAAAACAAGATGGTTGAACTTCCAGATACGGATGTACAGATCCAAGTCTGAGTGAGAGTAAGGTAGGGCAATATGATTTCAAGGCAGAGCCCCACAACACCCTCCTAGCTACGGCCGTGAAAGAGACCCATTCTACATCTAAAATTGTGACAGAATTATTCTTTATCTTGTGATCTGTTAGTGGCCGAATATTAGGAATTCTTGTATCTTAGAATAATAAAGGAATACCTAATCCTTTACCAAAATCCTTTACTTCACTTATTTTACGTGGTTAAGATTTTTTCAGATAGTCGCTATGGTTTTAAAAACGGTTTTCCATTATCATCTATACTAATATTATAAAGAGGTAAAATTTTTAAGTTTGTAAGTTTGTATGTAGGGGGTAATCTCTGGAAGTACTGGTCCGATTGCTAAATTTTTTCACCGATAGAAAGCTGCTTTATTCCTGAGTGACATAGGCTATATTTTATGTACGCGGGCGAAGCCGCTGGCAAAAGCTAGTGTGAAATAAAGGTACGGTATTTCGACCGCTCCGAACTTTCAACAAATTGGCTTTATCAACTGTTGACTCATCGCACACGAAGAGTGTAGCGTCCGTTATTAAATTGTCCGCTACTTGACTTCGAAATCTGCACGATTAAGAGTAGATAGTGGTAATATACTCGTATATTTATGTTATTTTTATAAGCTGATAGCAAAAGGGCATAAATCGTTTTGCTGCTATTTATAGCATTATATTAAAGCAATAACCTCTCGTTATTATGATTTTGTTTAGTTTTAATAAAACATATTGACCATTGAAAATGATAAGGGGTATAATTTTATTTGGGATCATTTGAACAATATCCACAAAAAGTGCACCTGAACATGCTGAATTCCAAAAAAAAAAAAACCCGCCTTTTCTATTTTATGGGCGACTGTGCTACGTCTACGAGCCACTTATTTGTGGCATTACGCGTCTGTGAAAGAAAATATTCAAGAATATCCACAGTACCATGTCAGTTTATTAATATCATTTGAATTATATATGTCAATTATTATTATTTTGTTATACAAATAGGATCATAAATAAATTACCTAGATGGACGTAAATAAAAAAGGCAACTCATAAAAACAAATGTTTATTCATAGAATAATGCTGTACATGTGATAGAGAATCAAAACTATAAATGAATATTACTTCTAATCAGGAACCGCGCGTGGACTGTAAAATTGACAAAAATTAAATTTTGAAAAAGTTATCAAACTATTGAAATAACTGCCCTGCCCTAATTAAAAACGTTTGCTAGACCTCGATTTTAGCGGCGAGCGACGCGGTAAGCGGGGCAGCCCCTTAGCCAAGTAACAACCGCTTGCGTCAAACGCGATGCAAGCTTTCGTCGCATTCTTGTCAACCACGTAACTGAGCGTTGCGATGACGTTATTCTATGAGGGTGACACTGATAGTTTTTAGAACCGGCCACTTTTAAAGAATATAATAAAAAAATAAGTTAAAATTTTGAAAATAGAACTCTTTGTATAATATTATTGAGTACTAATTTCATTCATTTGTCATTTGTTTTACGATTTGGCGGCAAAATGAAATTTGTCTGTGTCACGCCGGTATGAATTTAACGCGAGAAAATTTTCACACTATTATATTTTATGACTTTCGGCTTCATTTAAGTCAACAAGAATGTTATGACAGACTTCGATTGGCCTTATACGATGAAGCCCCTTCTCGGGCCACTATTTATAACTGGTTTAATGAGTTTAAACGTGGTCACACCAATCTCAACGATGCTCTGCGTGAGGCCTTCTACGGCGACGACTGAAGATAACATCAGTGTTGTGTGGTGTATGATAGAGACTGATCCAAGAGTAACCTATCAGCAGATTCGGACAAGCTCAGGCATCGGTTTGAGTCAAGTGCACAAAATCCTCCACAAACATTTAACCGTAAAGCACCGGCCACACAGAACAGACGCAAAGCACGGACCCGTCGCAGTCGCGAAAATGTATGTTTTACGTCGCGACGGCTGTATACATTTTATATGCAAGTAGATTAAACGGGCGCTGCGACTGCGACGGGTCCGTGCCTTGCGTCTGTTCTGTGTGGCCGGTGCTTTAAGAAGCTTTGTGCCCGGTGGATACCTCATTATTTGACCGAGGCCCAAAAACTCCGTCGTGTTGATTGCATTGGTGCCGTGAAATGATACACAAATTTAACGAAGGTGATTCAAAAGCTGTGTTCGACATACTAACGGGTGACGAAAGCTGGATTTATTGCTATGAACCGGAAACCAAAAGACAATCTGATCAGTGGGTGTTTCGTTCCGAGGAGTTACCAACTAAATTGACGAGAGGTCGAAGTGTAGGAAAAAAGATGGTGGCCTCATTCTTTGAAGGAAAGAAAGAAGGACTGGTCATTATTTGAAAATTGCTTCAGAAGATCAAAAGTTAGTTACTGTAGAGTGGTATACTAACAAATGTTTGCCACTTGTCTTAGATAAAGTTCCTCGCAGTAGGATCCTCCTTCATCACGACAACGCCTCCTCGCATTTGGCGTCGTCAGACGTAGAATTGCTGGGTCACCCGCCATATAGCCCCGACCTCGCACCTTACGATTTTTATTTATTCCCGAAAATAAAAGAAAAACTGCGAGGTAAACATTTTATGGACGCCAAGGAAGCAGTGGCTGCGTTCCGTTTCGTAAGGCCATCGAAGCGACCCCTAAAGATGAGTGGGCAAAGTACTTTTTTCGGTGGTTCTATCGAATGCAGCGATGTATTGATGTGAATGGAAACTATTTTGAAAAGATATAATAAAAATAATAACTTTCTAGTTTGCTCAGCTTTTGATTTTCTAAGAACTTTCAGTGTCACCCTCGTACTAGCGTTAAATATTCATTTCGTCATCATTTCAGCCGACAGACGTCCACTGTTGGACATAGGCCTCCCCTAAGTGTCGCCACAATGATCGATCCTGTGCGTCTCGCATCCATCGGTTTCCCGCAATCTTCACCAGGTCATCGGTCCACCTTGTAGGAGGCCTTCCGGCGCTGCGTCTTCCAGTACGAGGTCGCCACTCCAGAACCTTCCGGCCCCAACGGCCATCTGTTCTGCGAGCAATGTGCCCTGCCCATTGCCACTTAAGTTTGGCGATTCTTCGGGCTATGTCGGCAACCTTGGTTCTCCTGGGGATATCTTCATTCCTGATTCGATCCCGCAAAAGCTTATGAGAATTCTAGTTAACATAGATGAAACTGACAGTTGTAAGCCTCACTTTAAGAAACTGCAAGTTTTGACCTTACCTTGCCTTTATATATTTGAAATTTGTAAATTCGTACGCAAATATCCCGAATTATACACAAAAAGAGAAGATATACAAAACAGATTTACTCTTAGACATAAAAACAGGCTAAATATTCCAACTTCACGACTTAAAATGCATTCGTCAAGTACATATGTAATGTCAATAAAGATATATAATAAACTACCAGAGCATTTGAAGAATATAAATAAATATAATGTGTTTATTAATAAATTAAAGCTATTCCTAATAAACAAAGGCTACTATAACATAAATGAATATATAAATGATAAAATGGAAGTGCAATAAATTCTAAGTATTTAAATTCAGATTAATTCTATATTTACCAATTTTAATAACTGACATTGTTTATTATTTTGTAAAATTTGCATTTATTTTGATTATTATTTTTAATTTGATTATAACTTTGACATTATTTATTATTTTGTAAAATTTGAATTTATTTTGATTATTATTTTGAATTTGATTATAACATTGACATTATTTATTATTTTGATTATTTTATTTGACTAATGTTTGATTTTAATTGCTTTATTTGATAATTTTAGTTTGATTTTGATATTTTGATTAATTTCTGATGTGTTATTTGATTATTTAATTTTGATTTAAATGTTTAATTTTACCAATTTTAATTTTATTACTAATTAGACATTGATTATTATTTGGTTACATAATTATAAATTTTATTTTTTAACTATGTTGCTGTGCCCTTACAGGGTCCATAAATGTACCTTAGCTTTAAGCATATTTATTGTAACATCTTTGATCACATTATGGTATGCAAATAAATGAATATGAATATGAATATGAAGGTTACTCCGAGCATAGCCCTTTCCATTGCCCTCTGGGTGACTTTGAACCTTCTGATGAGGCCCATTGTGAGCGACCACGTTTCGGCACCATATGTCATCACTGGCAACACGCACTGGTCGTAGACTTTCGTCTTGAGACACTGTGGTATATTGGACGAGAAGATACCGCGCAGCCTCCCGAACGCCGCCCAGCCGAGTCGGATTCGACGGTTGACTTCTTTCTCGAAATTAGCTCTACCCAACTGGATTGTCTGTCCGAGGTAGATGTAATCGTCCACAACTTCGAGTATAGAGTCTCCGATCTTTATAGGAGTGGGTGCTACATGGTTGTTTATCATGACTTTAGTTTTGTCCATGTTCATTTTAAGACCCACTCTTTCGGAAGCTCTATTAAGGTCATTGAGCATTGTGCTGAGCTCCTCCGTAGTCTCGGCCATGACTACTATGTCGTCGGCGAACCGAAGGTGAGTGATGTACTCGCCATTGACATTGATGCCTAGTCCACTCCAGTTCAGAACCTTGAAGACATCCTCCATTGCGACCGTGAACAGTTTCGGAGAAATGACGTCTCCCTGCCTCACGCCCCGCAGCAGGAGGACAGGTTTCGAGGTCTGGTCCTGAAGTCGGACTGACATAGAGTAAACGTTAAATATTGCAGATTAGCAACTTGGCTAGGGGTACAGTATCGGTAAGCGCTATGAGCGGCAGTCTCACGGTGTTCTTCAAAAATTTGACTGGTTCGTCAACTTGCTTACGAAACTCACGCGAGTTGACAAACGAGTCAAACATTTTCTTCGGCGTCCGCTGTCGCTCACAGCGGCAAGGTAGTGAACGAGCTGTTACTTTTTTACACTAAAATGGCTAAACGGATTTAGATGAAACAAGAAGACTATGTCCTAAAATAACCCATGGTATACTTTTATCCCAGGATTAAGTTTCCTTTGGACAATTTCCTACTAACACGCAAGTGATGCCGCTGTCAGAAGATAGTATAAATAAATTTTACACATTAAGAATATTTCATTGCCTTTTAACAAAGGTGACTTTGACGGGTCCTTCGTTTCTCAGCACGGCATCCGCGATGATCCGAATGTCTTCGGGGTGAGTGACCGGCTCCAGTGTAAACTTTCTCAAGACTTCCGCCACGGCCACCTTCATTTCCATCATGGCAAACTTTTGACCTGAACAAATTAAATAAATTATATAATTTTTGTCGTCAAGAGGCTCCTTTTCTGCTCGCCTATCGTCAACATCGAGCATGGTTTAAAAGCTTCTAGCTACATCTAACGCAATTCAACGCGATATTTGATGAAGAGGCAACACAAAAAACACTATTTACAAAAAAAAAAAAATCAAACCGACTTCAATGTAAATAAAAACATTGAAAAGTACAAAATAACTTTAATTTTGGAAGTCGGTGTTTCTCTAATAGATACCTCATTTTGTGTCTTCGTTATTTAACACCGACTTCCGAAATTAATAGTAGATTATGCACCGAGGGGCTAAAGTTGTGTCTTATGTCACGGGCGTCATATTGTATCTCGAGCGCAATGAAGGATTCGGGATTTAACTCACGAGCAAAGCGAGGGAGTTAATACAAGAATCCTGAATGCAGCGAGGGATTCAAGCTAGCCCAAGGCAAAGACACCTTTAGCCCAGAGGAGGATACTCTACTTTTTACACCTACTCTGAGAAAATAATAGTCACATTATTGACCAGCGGGTCATAATGAAATCCAGTACAACATTATTGACCGGCTGTGCCCCCGGTATAATTCAATGGCCCCCGGCCACTAATGACTCACTTTAGGTTAAGGTTGCTTGACATATAATATGACATTTTCGAGCAGGTGGTGTGAAAAATCTACTTTTTACACCTACTGTGAGAAAATAGTCACATTATTGACCAGCGGGTCATAATGAAATCCAGTACAACATTATTGACCGGCTGTGCCGCCGGTCACTAATGACTCACTTTAGGTTAAGGTTGCTTGACATATAATTTGACATTTTCGTTATTTTGTATTTTTCAATGTTTATCAACATTGAAGTCGGTTTGTTTTTTTTTTTTTTGTAAAAAGTGTTTTTATTTTTCCCTTTTTAGTTATGGTACCACCAGTAAAAAGTACCTACCCTTCAGCAAAACATACCAACAACCTAACCAGACCAACCTAACATACCTTATAGCCAGAGTGGCAGTAAGTTTCAATAAATAATTTTTATAAACAGCAAAGTTTGTTTATATCCCAAAATGTCACTGTATTTTTGGAAATATTGTACAGCTCTTGTTTATAATTGAATGCATAAAAATGAAAAAAAAAAACACTGCGCGTATTTTCTGTACCAATTGTTATGAATGATTGATTCAATTATAAAACCAATTATGACAAATTTTCGTGGACATTTTTTTTACTTTTGACAGTTTAAATACGATTAGTAACGGGTTCGGATAGAGCCCTATATTTTTTTTTTGTATTAATTATAAAATAGAGGTGTATACGATGCTACGTAAGCTTTAAATGTTATCTATCTAGCTATGATGAAGAGAATGAGCTGCTTCCTTCACTTGCCTATACAGTTTCTCGGTCCAGCACTGAAGGGTATATACGCGTAAGGATGTCTTCCTACGCTGTTCTCTGGCAGGAACCTGTCAGGGTCGAACTTCTCTGGGTTCTTGAACAGCTCAGGGCGACGATGCAGGTCGTAGATGTGGATGTGGCAAAACGTACCGGCGGGGATGTCATAATTACCTGAAACATATGTATAGTAGATCAGTATGAAAAAAATGTCGAGGGAGAGTTTTGAGTACCTATGAATTTATGTGGATCGCTGTAAGAGAAAAGGCAAAAGAAATGATTACTGGAATATGTGGAAGATGATATGTCAGGACAGGGGATCAGGAGGGGACTACGTAGATGACGATTAATTTTGGTTGGGTAAGGCATATAACGCCTACCCTAAATATATTGGGATAAGAACAAGAAGAATGACAACGATTTAAAATTTTATAAGTGTTTAGGTTTAAATATAAATAAAATCTGTCGATAACTTTATTATTGATTTTGTACTTAGAACTTTAAGATTATAGGTAGGAAAATATTATTTGGGTTATTATTATTTGCCTTTTTTTCACGATGACTTGACTTACAGCCAATCAGCTATGTCTTTTTACTAATCATTAAAAAAAAAACATAGGTACAGATATCGGCATGGATCTTGAGCGCTCGGCATCAGAGTGGGGATCGTTTTGCGCATTCCATACATTGGCGAGCCAATCGTCGTCGTTGTTAGATACATGCAGCAAGCGCAGAGAACGAAACACGAGTGAAGTCTATGACGCGATGGCGCGGCCAGCCAATCACTGACGCTCTCCGCCCCCGCGTCTCACTTCATACCACTAAATAGGCCCGATATTTGACTTCTGCGCGACTTGAAGCCAGCGAGTCAGCGCTCAAGATCCGTGCTGGTATCTGTTATATGAACCAAATATGTCAATCTACGTCAATAAATCATGAATCGAATGGTTTAATGGAGCCCTTAATTTACTGCTAGACTTAAATACAATACCCTACAACTTACTTAGTTTCACATCTTCATTCAAGTTTCGGCTGATAAAAGGGACCGGAGGGTACAGCCGCAGTGACTCCTTGATGCAACGTTCCAAGTATTTCATCTTCGGCAAGTCTTCCATAGTGACAGAACGCATTGAATCGCCCAATATTTCCTTAATTTCAGCAAAGATTTTTTCCTGCAAAAAAGAAAATCATTTTAAAGATGCATAACATACTAATACAAATTAAAATATAGGAAGATATTTTAATTTAAAAGCTGATAAAGATAAAGCTGATGCCTGCTAGGGCAGCAGGATTTGTTCGAAAAAGTCAGAGCAGCCCTGGAATGTAAAGGCCAACTGAAGGAACGTGGATGGGTTTTAGCCAGTAAAAGACTGATAAATAAATCTTGCTACCCATAGCTAGAGAAGTTATTTTATGACTTATCACTCAATAAAGGGTAAAATTTGACAGACTGACAGCTTGTTCAACATACAGTGAATTATTTTTTTGACTTTGACAGGGACCGTTACTTGGCCCTCCTATCAAACAGTTTACATAATATTACTAGCGATGTCGTCTCTGTACTGTAAGGAATTGTTCGAAAAAGTAAACCAGTTTGAAAATTTGTCCAACCTGTACGTCCTTGTGATGAGCGAGGACCATAAAGCAAAATGTCAAACCAGAAGCTGTAGTATCATGCCCCTGAAAACAAAACGTAAACATCTTAATCTAATATTTAACTGTAATTTTTAATAATAAATCAATGTTTTTTATAGAGTATAGGTATCAATATTATCGGTCAGTGATTTAACATACTTCAAACATAAACGTGTCCACTTCTTCTTGAATTCCAATGTCGTCGATCAGTCCCTCCTTCTTGGCTGAAATCAATAAGTCCAGCATGGCCGTCTTCTTTTTCTTGTAGACATATGTATCATTATATTCTTCAGTATCCTCGGTTATTTTCATGCCATATTGGTCTATGTATTCTGTTCTTTCCGCAATAACTTTCTTTGTGAAAGCATGCACTATTTTTAGATAACTATCTTGTCTTCTACTCAATGGTGTTAAGTTAAATGAAAAGTCAAAGAAATAAAATATTTTTATAAATCGTTGGTAGAATACGTATCCTAAGTTGTATATTGCGTCTCTATACGCATTTATTTCGGATTTATTGTGATCACTCAACTTGGTGCCCATTGCAGTTTCTGAAAGTACAAGCTACAATATTAGGTATTTGTGTATCTATGTTTATGCAAATAATTTTTATATGTGAGTTTTTTGAGATTGGGCTACAGTTCTGAGTATTGATGCTATAAGCAGTTTGTTTATTTGTATGTTGAAAACTTAAGACACTACATGAAAAACATGAACTCGAAAAAGCAAAACATAATCCCAAATCACTTTGGAATAAAATATAAGATATAACTAACACAAGTACGAAAACTACATCACCTAAAGAACTACTAAACACAAAACTAGATCCAAAGTCAGCGGCTAATTAAGTATGTAACTTCTTTGCCACTGTTGGCGCTGACCATGCTACCAAAATTCCTGCAACTTCTAAACTATCCACTAAACAAAATAAATCTGCTAATTCCTTTGTATTCCTTAAGGTAACCGAACCTGAGGTGGAGATCGTGCCTCAGACTCATAATGTCTGAGGCACGATAGTGCAACTGGTTGGGATGGAATACCGACTAACCTGCTGAGAGTTTGTCGGAATACTCTTGTGCCTCTAATAACGCACATTGTCAACACCTCCATAGCAAAAGGAGTATTTCCACAACCTTTCAAGATGACCTTGTTACAACTGATTCATAAGGGTGGGACCGGAGACTGTACCGATAATTATAGGCCGATTTCGGTACGCTCGGCGCTCTCTAAAGTAATGGAGAAGTTGATAAATAGTCGCCTTGTGAACTACTTGAATAAGTATAAAATTATAGCTACCAACCAATACGGGTTCAAAAAAGGAGTTTCCACGGAAGACGCAATTATCGACCTAACGCAATTTGTATAAAAAAAACTAAATGAAAAGCAAAAATTTTCCTAGATTTGAAAAAGGCGTTTGACACGGGCTCTGTTCCCATCCTTGTCAATAAACTGGATTGTATAGGTATTCGTGGTAACCCTCTTGAACTCTTCAAGGATTACCTATAAAACAGAAAGATGGTAGTTAAGATCGACTCGTGACTAAGTGATGAAGAAACTATCACATGCGGCGTCCCACAGGGCAGCGCGTTATGGCCAACAATTTTTCAAATCTACTTAAATGACCAATGCACGCTGCCCCTACAGAAATCACAGGTCTATACATAGGCTGACGACACTGCGATTGTGATTTATGGTAACACGTGGAGTGAAGTAAAGCGTACCGCGGAACAGTCCTTAATCACCATTGGGAGATGGCTGCGACTTAATCTTCTCACGCTAAACGTGACAAAAACAAACTTTATTCCTTCTTTATTAATTCTAAAAAGAAAGTCCCACCTGAATTCGAAATTACCGCGAATACATGTTTTGATCACAGTTGCTGCTCATGCGCAACGCTTACACGTGTCAATCACACAAAATACCTGGGTGTAGTGATTGATGAGGGACTCAAAAGGTACAATCAAATAGACAATATCACCTCAAAAGTTAGAAAACTTATCTATATCTTCAAAACCTTAAGACACTGTTCTGATAAAGATACACTAAAAATGGTCTACCTAGCTCTTTGTCAGTCCATCATCACTTACTGCATCCCGGTCTGGGGAGGGGCCGCTAAAACCAAGTTCATTGAAGTGGAGAGAGCACAGAGAGCTGTGCTCAAGTTTATTATTGGTAAACCATATAGATTTCCCACCACTGAACTATCTAAGCGTTTCGCCTCGTCGTTTAGTATACCGCGTACGTCGAAGGAATGGAACAATTTGCCTGCTGTGGTCTTCCCGTCCGATTATAATTTGGGTATCTTCAAGGCTAGAGTGAATAGGCTTTTAATAAACTAGTGCGCCTCACCATCAGAGATTGCATCACTGCTTACCATCAGGTGGGAACGCAGTCAAGCACTAGTTTATACGAATTAAAAAAAAAAAAAAAACTATATGCGAACTGTAGGGTACTTACGGTGAGACAGCTGTTTCCTGCGCTGTCTCACCGTCCTGCGAGCCACTCTTAGAATGCATAAAAAAATTGTCCCACCAGATAAACTAAACGCAAAGCAAAAATTATATTCCCGACAATAAGCCACAAAACTGCATTCAATCATTTACAAAAACGTACCTATCTAAAAAAAATCAGTTAACTGTGCTTGGTCATCATGAAGTCAAGGTTAAGGTGCAGAGTTGGCTACGGGAGCAGGATTACGACTGAACAGAAGAACTACTTCACATCCATCAGTAGGTATATTAAATTTCTCCTAATAAAAACTTTAATAGGTGTGGAATTGTATAGAATTCTTTTGTTTGGTTACGTTAGTATATTTGTATGTATCTAACATGTAAATACTAGCGTCCCAATTCTCTAATATGCTAATAGGATTCATAAAATTGAAGTAAAGCGTACCGCGGAACAGTCATATATTGTATACAAGTCTAATCACACACATCCTTACATACACTAACCCACCTCATACATACCCCCACTCTCAACTCATGTCCACACACACCTAATTTAACACACATTCCTAACTGAATTAATAATCTAAACCAAACCTAACTTTATAATATTCTACAGTAACTTTGTTGTATTCTCCAATATATTATAGCCAAAATTTGTACAATGTAACACACTTTTTAATTAGAAGGTTCTACTGGTGCCATAGTGACAGCAGAACACTGATTCCAAAGGCACAGAACCTCCCAGTTTCGGAGTCAGGGTTTACTCAATCTGTGTGACCTTTAAATTAGCTGTAATTTATATACACATCAACCTATTACTTAAGTCAAGTTAAGGTTGTGCATCACGACACACATTTTTACTGTTTTTCATACAACAGCTCATAACTGAGTATGACGTTATTACACATTTTTCATTAGATATTTTGGAAACACAGTATCTTGTGGATATTATCTTGGCTTCTATTGAAATCAATTTCTAAATTTGTGTAAAACTAATCCAGTAAAGACCTCTGAAAATCTCCTATTTTGAATGAACTTTGACACTTCATAATTTGCCTAAAAATTAAAAAAGTCAAAACATTAAAACTATAGAAGCTTTGCAAATTTTATTAAGATTCTAATTTACGAAAATTGTTTTCAAAAACGTTTAAGGGTTTAAAAAAAAAACAGCGCTTTCCTGGAGCAACTTTTGTGAAATCTCGGAATTACCGAATACTAACAGAGTTCTCAGGCATTATCTCTCTTTTTTTGCGATGCCTTTGGTCAAACATCGCGTTGGATTGCGTTAGATGAAGTAATAAGCTTTTATACCATTTTCGATGTTTAGGATAGGCGAGTGGAAAAGGACCCTCTTAAGTCAAGTTTTTATTTTATTTGGTGTCCAGTAAGTTACTCGTATTAAGATCATAAAAATAATAAAGATCTCTAAAATAAATATGCTTCTTCTGATGAATCCAGTTACGATAAAACATAGTAATACAGCTCTAAACTATAGTCATATTATCAAACTAGCTTTTACCCGCGGCTTCGCTCGCGTTAAATTCGGGGTAACACGGTTCCCCTTTCGGCTTATTTTTTTTCCGTCATCTTCAACAAATATCGTTAATGTACAAAGAAATAAATACAAAAACTTGACAAATTATATGTCTACTAAAACCTTCCCCGAGAATTACGCTATCGAGTGGTGAAAACCACTGGAAAATCAGTGCTGTAATTTTTGAGTTTATCGCGAACAGACAGACAGACAGACGCGGCAGGGGACTTTGTTTTATAATATGTATTGATACAATATCGCTCGCCATACAAATTCATTTACGATACGAAAATATGAAATATTATTCTTTATCTTCGTCGTGTTTTATAATAGTCCATTGAATTGTATGGCGAGCGATATTGTATCTTAAGGTGGTGCATCATGACTCACATTTTCACTGTTTTTCATACAACCGCTCATAACTGATTATGACGTTATTACACATTTTTCATTAGATATTTTGGAAACACAGTATCTTGTGGATATTATCTAGGTTTCTAAAGAAACCAATTAATAAATTTGTGTAAAACTAATCCAGTAAAAACCTCTAAAAATGTCCTATTTTGCCTAAAAATTAAAAAGTCAAAAAAGTAATCCTCTAGGGACCTTGCAAATTTTATTAAGATTCTAAATGACGACAACTTTTTCCAAAAACTTTTAAGGGTTTAAAAAAAACAGCTATTTCCTGGAGCAAGTTTTGTGAAATTTTCGAGTAAATCTCGGAATTACCGAATACTAACAGAGTTTCCAGGCGTAATCTCTCTTTTTTTGCGTTGCCTTTTCGTCAAACATCGCGTTGGATTGCATTAAATGAAGTAACAAGCTTTTTAATCAATCGATGGTTACGATAAGTGAGTGGAGACCCTCTTAAGATAAAATATTATAGTATCTTAGCCGTGTGCAGCGCCCCTTAGTGAACTCCACTGCGGGTGACGTAACCTACGACAAACTAATTATTTGCGGTTGGTACAGTAATCGGGTCTAGGGATCGAAACGCAAAATTAAGTTTTTTTTTATTGTATGTGTTTATCCGGGATGAAAAGTACCTAGTGTGGTGCCTAAGATATTAAAGAATAATTATACCAAGTTTTATCGTAATCGAACCGGTAGTTTTTGCGTGATGCCTGAACAAACAGACAAAAATTTGTTTTAATCACATTTTTTGGTTTGGTGTCGATCTAGTAACACCACCTACCAATAATTTTTTTGATATTTTCAATGTACAGAATTTTCACTTCTACAGATTTATTATAAGTATTGATTTTTTTAAGTTAAAATGGGAATGAAAAAGTATCACACAAAAAGAACTTACCACATATTGAGTTGAGAGTAAATTCAGAAATAATGGGTACTAGGTCTATAGGACGACCAGACACTTCTTTGAGGCTCTCCACAAAGCGCTGGCTATTATCTTCTAGAACTTGACAAAATTGACGCAGAATGTTGAAATGGAAGGTGGGCGTCAGAATTTTTCTTCTTTCTTGCCATTTGGAACCTTAAAAAATCACAAAATCCAAGTTATATATAGGTATACTGTCTATCGTAATGCACTAATATTACAAAGGTGAAATTTTGTATGTACCTATGTTTGTAAATCTTTCCGCAAAAACGGCTGAACTTTTTTTTGGCTTCTTCTTTGATTTGCAATCAGCATCTCCTAAGTTAATTTGTAGATTCTGATATTTGACACCTTTTTTTTGTTTTTTGGTGGGCATGAATCATTTAATGACTACCCCTGCTCTTGGGTGGAGCGGGAGATATTGTCAGACTCTTACTGACTAAAAACCCACCCCGTTCCTTCTAACCTCTTCATACCGGGGCTCGAGCTTCCTTTCGGATAACCCTGGCCTCAGTAGGCTTCGACCCAGCTGGGTCCCTCCTGTTGCTGACAACTCCTTGAGGCGCGCGGGAACAGTGCGCGCCGTCGACGTCTTGGGCTCAGCCTGGACAGTTACCGGACGGTCGGACAGCGAGCTACTCATGGCTCGCCGTCCGCGAGCCCGTGTCTACGGTGGCCGGATATCGGGATCGGAGGGCACCGTTGCCTTACGCGGTCGGCCTCCTCCTTTGCTAGCATTACTGCTTCGCAGAAGGAGGCGACCGCCTGCCACTCTTTCTCGCTCCGGACCATGGCTTTAACCAAGGCCCGGCTGAGAGGTCCTCGCCGCCGATCGCCCCCATGAGGGCACGGCAATGTTCCGCCCAAGCAGGGCAGTCCTCGACTGTGTGCTCGACCGTGTCCTTCGGGCGTCCCGCACAGTGGCGATACCCGGGCGTCTCTTCCGCTTCAATCCAGCGCAGGAACCTCCCGAACGTGCCATGTCCGGTGAGGACCTGCGTCATGCGGAAGGTAAGGACGCCGTGAGGTCTTTACAGCCACGCCTCAAAGAGGGGACTTACCGCCATAATTGTGGCGTGCCCAGCACTGGGTTGCGATACTCGCTGACGCCATTTCACCATGAGATCCCGCCGGAGCTCTGTCCGTCATGCCTAGACCTGACGCGGCAGTGGACTTTCACCCCGGCGTTGCATCTCCACGCGCATATCGTGCATGTGTGCAAAGACTGTTGCCTCCAGATCCCACGGTGATCGCCCAGCAAGAAGGCTCACCGCTTCGCGGGAGATCGTGCGGTATCCCCGCACCATCCGTATTGCCATGACCCTCTGGCAGGCGTTCAGCATGGTCGCCGGTCGCTTTTGCAGCGACGGCGCCCACACCGGCGCCCCGTAAAGGGTAATGGACCGAACGATCCCCGCGTAGAGCGTCCGGCAGGAGGCGTCTAGGATATTTGACACCTTGCATTATGAGACTTGAAACTGGTTGATAAGTGTTTGTTTTGCACTCATGTAGGTATCTGGTTCTTGGTTTTTGCATGCGTTATCTGTTCCTGTTTAGATGGCTGTATTTTTTTAGTGTGCCAATTTTTTTTTTCTAACATAGATGTCTTCGTAATTCTCGCATCTCTTATCACTAGCAGTTTTTTTTTTTTCAATTTTTCACTAGGGTGTAGCCGATTGAGCGTAAAGGAGTAACAACATACAACATACACATGCATACATAAAAAAAACCGCCTTAATATTGTGTGATATGATTTTGTGACGGTGTTTTGTGAATATTCCTAGAAAAAAACGCAATTATCTTGCTGCACCAACCTTTACTTACAAGAAGTCCATCTCTAAGCCAAGGCCTTAAAACCCTATAGATTTCACTTTTTTCATTATATTTCATGTTTGATACAATTGTCTGCAAAAATAAAAATAATTCTTAAAAATCACTTTCTATACATACATCGATACTGTTGTTAAATCCACTTCATACCTCAACATCATCAGGATTGTATATATTCACGGCCGCTAAGGGATACATCCAAATTCGATAGATACCAGAATTCTCTTTCGCTAAGCTTCTTGCCAATTTCATCAGTTCAACTGAAAAAGTTTGAACACATTACCTATTTTGTTATTCGTTATGAATTTCTTTCGATAAGGGCTGCGGCGTGAGGATGTCAGTTTCCTCATGTTTGCTTGCTCGCATTACTGCTTCGCAAATGGAATCGACTGTTTTCCATTCTCTCTCGCTCCGGTCGCCGCCCTTTCGCGATTATCACACTGCCACGCATCACGCTGCATGTTGCATGTCAACGCACGTACGCGCATACTGGCTGGAGTGCTGATCTGCATCATTGTGCGTAGGTGCGTTTTGTAAATTCACGCAGGCTTTGACTCATTTCATAATCACACACGGCATACGAGACTCAGTGTGCAATACCTTGCGTGTCGCTCCGAACCCACGCGCGTGTATGCATGTTTCTCCGCATGTAGGCGCATGATCTGCATGAACGCACGTGGATGCATTTTTGATGTGGTGGTCTGTGCGTGTTTTCTTTATAAACGGAGATACTTACAAGCAACGCATTCACGCACTACACTGCGTGGTGCGTGGCAGTGTGGTAATCGCCTTAATCGCCTCTATGAGAACACGGCGGTGCTCCCAAGCGAGGCAGACTTCCACCGTATGCTTCACCAAGTCCTCTGGACAATCCGAGCAATAGTGACACCAAGGTTTTCTTCCGCCTGATTCCGAAACAGGTACTTCCCGAACTGCTCAAGTCAAGCGTGAACCTGCATCAGGCGGAAAGTAAGGGACTCCGTGGCTCCTCTTTAGCCTCTCCTCAAAGAGATGATTACCACCGCGATTGTGGCGTGCCCATATCTCTCGTCTTTTACACACTTTACCGGCCTACGCATTAGAAATTTTATAGAATACCTAGGCAACAAAGTATAAAATAAATAATATTTCATACATTGTCTACACGTTTTGGGTATTCTATCCATTTCCTTATATTGTACAGAATACCAGATTATATATATACAGATTGATTGATATGACACTTATTCAATGAAACTCGTAAATTAGACTATAAACAACCAAAATTGAATCCTATTATAATCATTAAGTTCAAAGAGGCCTTGAACTTTTGATTATATTATGAGAAGAATATCTAAAAAAAAAACAGATAAATGTGAGATGACAATGATTACAATATAAATCTGCCAATTTACTGCTGTTCATTGTAGCAGAAGTATCCATTTATTGTAAAATTGTTTAAAACAACAATAAAGAACTATACATACATAAAATATATGTACCTATTTAAACCAGTATAAACGTTGGTTTAAAAGAAATTCAAACTTTATAAGTTTTCGCAAACACGATACCTAGATAATAATAAAAAATCCAAAAGGGGTTAAGTTTGTCTACATTGATGTTTAGGTTTGCTTTTAATTAATTAAAAGCAAACCGTTAGCGTAACTTAAAAATGCTACATTAGGATACCGTTGGAACTTCTGTATAAAAAAACGTAATTTTATGATAGAAATAATTTTTATATTACCCGACGACCGCATGATAGCTGGAGCATTTCCCAAAACAAAGCTGTCCTCAGGTCCGGGAATTTTTCTAATTTTCCTAGCTCTTTCATTATAGTTACAGAAAATGTGTAAGAGACATAGAAAACCCACGGTAAGGAATAAATACCAAAACATTTTGCGAACGTCCACGTCCTTCGCTAGTGCACTGTATACTAAAAACACGCCTTTATCTTTTGTTTGTGTAATTAATCAATGGTTTCCAGCTTCATTAAATATCGGTTAAGTAAATAAAAATTATCTGTTTATTTCCTAAATGAGGCTATGTACAGTTATGATATATTACGGTCGCCGGCAAAACAATTTTCAGGGGAGTGTGCATCAGTGCAGTACCTAGTCTCAGATATGATAGTTTATCTGCCAGGTTTTTGTTATATTCGGAGTGTTTTGAATATAAGCGGTCTTATAATGTTCTCACTGCTGGGAATCAAGCTACCTCTATAGGACAGGCAATGAGCTTTAATCCACTACGCGAGCCCAGTGCGGATTGGTAGGTGTCACATATCTTCAAATTTTTGGGTTCTCACAATGTTTTCCTTAACCGTTATGACAGCAAAGGTGATGAGTTTAATTATACAAAATAATACGCCTGGTTGGTTGGGGTGTGTACCCGCGATTTTGAAGCGTGCCCCACTGTTGGGCAAAGGCATTCTTACATTCCTTCCATTATTCTTGGCTCTGGTCTGCAACGCGCGAATTCATAAGGGAGACGTCGTCGTCCCACTATCTTCTTCTTAGTTGGTTCTTCGTTGGTTGGTGCTTAGATATGTAACGTTATATTGAAAAAAAAAACTCTAAATCCCGTTCCACTGAATGGATTTTCATAATATCTTTTCGATTTACCTATACATATACATATATATATTTATCTATACTTATAATAAATCTGTAGAAGTAAAATCCTGTACATTGAAAATATCAAAAAAATAAATGGCAGAGGGTGTTACTAGACCGACACCGAACCTAAAAATGTGATTAAAAAATTTTTTGTCTGTTTGTTCAGGCATCACGCAAAAACTACCGGTTTGATAACGATAAAACTTGGTATAATTATTTTTTAATATCCTAGGCACCACACTATGTACTTTTCATCCCGGATAAACACATACAATAAAAACAAACTTAATTTTGCGGTTCGATCCCTAGACCCGATTACTGCACCAACCGCAAATAATTAGTTTGTCGTAGGTTACGTCACCCGCAGTGCAATTCACTAAGGGGCGCTGCACACGGCTAAGATACTATAATATTTTATCTTAAGATACAATATCGCTCGCCATACAATTCATAAAACACGGCGAAGATAAAATAATATTTAATATTTTCCAGAGATAATATTTTATCTTGAGATGAATTCGTATGACGAGCGATATTTTATCAATACATATTATAAAACAAAGTCCCCCGCCGCGTCTGTCTGTCTGTTCGCGATAACCTCAAAAATTACTGCCCCGATTTTAAAGCGGTTTTCACCACTCGATAGCGTGATTCTCGAGGGATTTGTTAAGTTTTTATATTTATTTCTGTGTACATTAACGATATTTGTTGAAGATGTCGGAAAAAACAAGCCGAAAGGGGAACCGTGTTACCCCGAATTTAACGCAAGCGAAGCTACGGGCAAAAGCTAGTTAATAATAATTTTTCACCAAGAGGACAAGGCCGTGTCTTATTTCGCGGTTATATTGAAACTCAAAAGTCACAATGAATTTACATACCAGGAGCAGCGAGCGGTTTATGTTGAGTTAAAGCTAAGAATCCTGAGTGTAGCGAGGGTATCAAGCTAAGCTAAGAGGCAGACGAAGGCTGCTTTATCCCTTAGACGAGTATTCTACTTTTCACATATACCATGAATTCAAATGAAAAATCTATAGTATCAAAACCAAAACATATACCTAACTAGCTTTGCCCGCGCGGCTTCGCTCCCGCTCTTCCCTACTCCACCCTACTATACCTAACTCTACCCTACTCTACCCTACTCTACCCTACTCTACCCTACTCTACCCTACTCTACCCTACTCTACCCTACTCTACCCTACTCTACCCTACTCTACCCTACTCTACCCTACTCTACCCTACTCTACCCTACTCTACCCTACTCTACCCTACTCTACCCTACTCTACCCTACTCTACCCTACTCTACCCTACTCTACCCTACTCTACCCTACTCTACCCTACTCTAACCTACTCTACCCTACTACTCTACCCTACTCTACCCTACCCTACCCTACTCTACCCTACTCTACCCTACTCTACCCTACTCTACCCTACTCTACCCTACTCTACCCTACTCTACCCTACTCTACCCTACTCTACCCTACTCTACCCTACTCTACCCTACTCTACCCTACACTACCCTAATTTTTTTTTCATAAGAACCTTCTCCTCACAATAACAATCACAACAAAAAAAAATCAGCCAAATCGGTCAAGCCGTTTTCATGCCAAGTCGTGACAACGGAAAACGGGGGTCATTTTTATATATATAGATAAAGTTGCTGTGGCTGACTTAGTATTTGTAGTAACTACATACTCGTGATATTACATATTTTTTAAATGACGCCCCATATTTTTAATTACTTTTGTATCATGAGTGCGTTCACAAACATGCACAAGATCTAGACCTGGGCCTCAAGTCTGCCATTACAATAGTGTCCGAATGGTTTATCATTGACTTCATAATTGTTGATTTTGACAAGTTTTGGTAATCTACTAATATAATGGCGTCATAACGACTTTCCAATGGTCAACCACTGACACTTCATTGAAAGAAGTGGCTTAAAATGGTAATCTCGTACATAATGGCAATTGAATATCTGATGTATGCGGTAATTTGCAACTCTTTTGACAGTTGTTTTGGTCAGTGACCTACCATTAGAACGTTATTGTGCAGTTATTGGTTTGAATAAGCTCGATATTGTCATTCTACCACCACTCTATTGCGAGACCATTGGCCGATTAATGAATGATCATTACGATTTAGCAGATTACGAACTTTTAGCAAAATGACAATGAGATCGTGTTGGAATAACAAATTTATAAAAATAGCAGACTCGGCCCGCTGGAACCATACAAATATTGGTTACGTGCGGGAATCGAACTCGCGACACGTAGAATAGCAGCTAATTGCTCAACCACTGCGCCAACCGTGATTCATTAAGGAGTGTCTTTGTGTGTGTGACCCTTCAACTCCATTATCAGACCTCGGCCCCGGCCTTCTATTTATCAATTTTAGCTAATATACTTCTAACGATAGTCCAAATTACGAAACACAAGGGAGTTATCTTGTTTATTTAATCATCTTGTGTAGTCAACTAACTTAGTGACCAGAAGGTCCAATCATCATCAATCTCATCTGCGCTCTCAAGAACTGCAGGGCTATTTCGTATGTTTGAGGATTTCTGATGATATGAGATATCACTTTTAAAACTTATATAAAGTATTAGGTATATAAAATAAAGTCAAAAACTGGGCCAGTAACGTAGTTTATCTATGTAAATACTTGTTAAATAGTAAATTTTCCGAATATAAAGGGTTTTCTTATGACGTAACGACACTGTTTTCAGATTTATTCCTGTACTTGTGCTAGACCTTACTACAGGATTCTGCGTCAACAGGAAGGACCCTATAAAATGAGAGTGTCGAAAAATACGTTTTTTGCGACATAAACGGCCATAGCGTCTTTTTTCGTTAACTTTGAAGAAGTTTGTTTTTTTCACTGCTTCAAGGGACCGCAGACCTGATCTTTAAGTGATACCTCCACGCATTCCCGAGGTGAAGGGTTTTGCCAAACAGAGAGACAGACTGACAGATGGGTAACAAAGTGATCCTATAAGGGTTCCGTTTTTTTCTTTTGAGGTACGGAACCCTAAAATAATGACTCTCAACAATATATTGGCATCTTTTTGGTAGAAGAGTTGCATCCACATAATCTTAGATATTAATAAAAATTATAAAGAAAAAAGATGAGTATTTTTGTTAGTAATAATAAATAAACTCAAAAACTACAGGGCACACATATTTTTTAAAATCTTTCATAGTGTAGAATGCTACATTTTGAGTGACATATATTATGTAGAATATACATAAGTAATTTTACTTTCATGCGGAATGCTGCCGGCACAAGCTGGTGTGAAATACATATTAGATTTAGAACAAGCTTAAAAAAACAAAAGTAGGTCTGTATTTTTTTGGTACTGATGACCGTTGAGGAGTTGCCAATACTAGATGGAGAATAAGGTCATTATCTTCATGAAAATTCCTGAGATTGGACGAACAAATACAATTAGAAATCAAAGAAATGTCAGTAAAACTGTAGGGGCTCAGCAAGGTCGAAGTCTACTGGGACCATGGGCTGTCCGAAAAAAAATCCCGGGGTGCTGGAACGAAGTCAAAGAAGGAACATAGGAGTTAGTTTCAGTCAGTAAAAGTATGACACATCCTCACGCTTCGCCCTAGAATGGGAAAAGATATTAGATTACTAAAAAATAATAATATAAAAGTTATGGTTGATGATGAGACAAACTAAGAGTTAATAGTTACTGTTTATCACAAAGACTGGTTCGAAGTGGCTACGGAAGAAAATTCCTAGAATTATTTCGGTGCAGGCATTTGCTCAGCTAAGAGATATTGTATAGAAAATTAAAAAAAAAATGCTATCATCAATAATTATCATTTTTTTTTTCGAGTTTGCTTATCTTAGTCAAGTCATAAGTCTTGTCACACAGTAAAAACTTTTTTTTCGAATGCTGGCCACAGAAAAGTTGATTGAATTCGATTTCGAATTGTTCATGAAAATAAAAATGTGTAATTTTTAAAAATTTTACTAATTTCTAAATATGGAGTGGACGCTTAAAGAAGACCGTGTTGCAGTTATTGCGTTACATCGTTGTGGTTACGCGCCAATACAAATTTTTGATATACTGGAAAATATCGTACCATCAAACGATACAATGAAGACTACTGTAGATGACAGTTCAAGAAGTGGTCGCCCTCGCGCTGCGCGAATTCAAAGAAATCTCAAACGTAAACAGAAACTGTTGGCCCGTCAGATGGGGCTAAGCAGAACCACAGTGGAAAGAATGTATGAAATGAAGAATTAGGGTTTCGGGCATATCGAAGAAAAACAGAACATCGTTTGAACGCTCGTTTTTGGACCTGAGACTGAAGAGATGCCGTATTCTTTTTTCGGATGAAAAAATTTTTACCGTACAAAAGTACTACAACAAACAAAATGATAAGGTGTACGCTCACAGTAGGGAAGAAGTGAGCAACCGTATTCCGCGTGTCCAACGGGTCATTTTCCATCCTCGCTCATGGTATGGTTGGGAGTTTCTCATTGGGGCGTACCTGACGTTTATTTTTTTGAGAAAGGTGTAAAAACGAATGCAGTTGTGTATCAAAATACAGTCCTGACGAACCTTGTGGAACCTGTTTCTCATACCATGTTCAATATCAGGTACTGGGTATTCCAGCAAGATTCGGCGCCAGCTCATAGAGCGAAGAGCACACAAGACTGGCTGGCGGCGCGTGAAATCGACTTCATCCGGCACGAAGACTGGTCCTCCTCCAGTCCAGATTTGAGTCTGTTAGATTACAAGATATGGCAACACTTGGAGGAAAACGCCTGCTCAAAGCCTCATCCTGATTTGGAGTTACTAAAGGCATCATTGATTGCCGGCAGCCGCCGATATTGACATGGACCTCGTTCGTGCTGCGATAGACGTCTGGTCGCGCAGATTAAAGGCCTATATTCAAAATCGCAAAGGTCAATTTGAATAAACTTAATTATAAGAATCTATGTTTTGTTAAGTTCATTTTGGTATATAAATGGTTACATAATGAATAAACTTGTCTCAATTCTTTCATATTAAACATGTGACAGAATTTATGACCTGACTAGGTAGTTCATTATATCTCAATAATAGATTGATAGATTGTAGTAGCCTGTACAATATGCGTCTGACAAGCGATAAGAACACCACCGGGTCTAAAATTTTCCTAACTCTTACTGATATCGTATTTTTACCTATTAGGAAAGAAACTCAAATATAACCTTGACCCCAGTAAAAAAAACATTTAGTTTTGAATCAGCATTGTTATCTAGACTCGCGGTAGCGTGTCAAGCTAAGTTCAAATATTCTATCTTATATATATAAAAATGAAACCCGTTTTCCGTTGTCACGACTTAGCATGAAAACGGCTTGACCGATTTGGCTGTTTTTTTTTTTTGTTGTGATTGTTATTGTGAGGATAAGGTTCTTATGGAAAAAAATAAAATTAGGGTAGTGTAGGGTAGAGTAGAGTAGGGTAGAGTAGGGTAGAGTAGGGTAGAGTAGGGTAGAGTAGGGTAGATTAGGGTAGAGTAGGGTAGAGTAGGGTAGAGTAGAAAAAAAATCAATGCTTAAGATGTGTTAAACAAAAATCAAAGAAACACATAGAGAGATATGCTTAATGATATAATAATAAGATAAGTAAGTAATACCCACCTATTTATTAAGCTTGGTTTCTAATGATTAAAAATGTATGATAATAGATAAAAATCACGCTTATCTGGCATATGATTCATTTAATGAAAGTCCAAAATAGTAAATTAAGTATAGTAAAGAAACATATTATATTTGTGATATAATTTTTTTTTTTCATATTGAATACCACACAGTTCCAAGCAAGCACATTCATGAGACAGCGCTAGCGAGTTGTTACGAGCGGGAGGATAAATCTCTTCATACTAGTAACATATTATGCATAGGAAACTGTATGATATTGTGTTTGAAAAATATTACCAAATTACTTATATAACGAATATATCTCCCCTTGCCCTATTAGTGGATAAAGCCGCGAGCGCCATGTTAAATTCCGAACAAAACGATTGTTGCTAATTTTAATCCCGAACTTTAGTGAGGGATTTATATAATTAAGTCATGAGCAGTGTGAGGAAGTTAATATAGAAACCTGAGTGAAGTGAGGAATTCAAGCCGCCCAAAACAAAGACAGCTTTAAAAAGTAGAGTATCTTATATACAGGGGATATTAATACTCTACTTTTTATACCTTCTGTGAGATAATTAAAAGACAATATACTTAAACAAATTGTATTTAGAGAAATATAGTAAGTATCATTTACAAGTTAATGTTACCTATCACTCAAAGTGTTTTGTGGTTTGAAACTATAATTTTCCATCTTTCCACGTTTCAAATTCAAACCACATTATTCCCTAGGAAACGCTTTATTTAAATAATATTTTAATATTATTGTTGTCTTTTAACAAAGGTAACTCGTACTGGTCCGTTATTTCTTAACACAAGATCCGCCACAAATTGAATGTCTGACGGCTTCGTCACAGGCATTAGTTCAAATTCACGCATTACATCTGCTACTGCGATTTTCATTTCCTGCAACGCGAATTTTTGACCTGAAAACAAAGACATGCTTATTATGATTTTATTAATTTATTTAAACTTCATGTAAAGTAGTGGTACATAGGCGGACTTAATGCAACAAGGTATTCTCTACCAGTCAACCTTTGGGTTAAAAAAGACAACACTGTGGTAGGTTTGCACAATAAACAAATAACAGATATGTCAAACGTAAAAATATAAAATCAGTTATTTATAATAATAAAATTCATAAATATGCTAAAATAATAAACTAATTACTTGAATACTATGAAAAATATCAAATCATTAAGATAACTCAATAATAGTAATACATAATTCTGACGAAGACCGAACTAAGGTTGAGAGGACTTCAAGTTACTTAGTTCCGAATTATTAATACGTTTGAAGGGTAATTTACTTTCAGATTTTTTATGTCAAGGGGAAGCACATTCCAGAGTTTTATCGTGGAAACAGCGAAAAAATTGAACATAAAGCCAGTACGATGAGAAGGAATATGAAGAAGCATGTTTTTGGATGCTCGAAGGTTAAGATTATGAGAACTACCCAACAATTTGAAATATTGATTTAAATAATCAGGAGCACAAGGATCGTTCATTATGGTGAAAAGCGTGAAGAGGGATCTGAGGGATCTCCTGTGATGTATAGGCAGCCATTTAAGCTGAGAACGGAAGGAACAAATGTGATCATATTTACGAAGGCCAATTATGAAACGAATGCAGTTATTGAGAAGTCGATCCAATTTGTTAAGAAGTTCTTGTCCTATTTTATCTAAGATTTTCTTGTCCTATATGATTAAATCAATTGCTAAATATCTTTGACGAAATGTCTAAGATATTGCCAAACAGCGTTCTTTTATCAGTAGGGTCACCACGCTATTGCGTTAATTGGTAAGCTCGTTTAACAGTAGATATATTAATTATACAAATTACGTACCTAATCCAGGACTCTGAACGGTATAAGCTATGATAAAGTCAATACAAGTACTTTCGGAGGTCAAGCCAGGTTTTCTTTAATTACTAGATATGTAAGTATGTGGAATATTTTTATTTTTATGTTAATTTTTTGGGGACTTTAATCTCAAAGAGCATGTCAGCCCCATCGTAACCTAAACTTAGTTTACAATAACAACCTGCAGTTTTCAGGATCTATACGAGACCAACAATAGAGCCGTAGGTACAGGTTGCCAAATATTGGTCAGAAAAAGTATAGTTTGAGAGCATCGACACGAAAAGAAGAAGAAAAAGAATAACAACTTAACAATTGATTAAATGTTTTTAACCACGGTTGGGCTAACGACACATTGCCATATCAAATATGATTTTAGCAGCATCACTTCTAGAATCAGACAAGATTTCAAAAAAGAATCCTATATCAATTTTATTGATCCTTTCCAATTTTGTCAGGAGCTCCCATCCGGTTTGATTCTTGACACATTCCACCAAAAGATGCTGGACATCATCAATAACTTTGTGGAATACTTCTTACAATTAGATTTTCATGAAAATGGTATTTGATATTGGAATTGTACTCGTGTGTTCAAAGGTCGGCCACCTATTACACATGGTACGAACTGGTTGGCCCCCTTTTCTAAGGTATTTTAATACACTGTAAAAAGACAGTGTTTACTAGTGGATGAAGTTTAAAAAAATGAATAATTATAAAAGTATTGCTATGATGCCAGTATTAGAATAAACCTGAATATCAAATGTAATAAAAAAAAAACTATACCAATACAGTTTCGGGGCCCAGCACTGAAGGGTATGTACGCATAGGCATGACGTTTCTCGCAGTTTTCTGGCAGGAACCGGTCGGGGTCGAACTCGTCCGGGTTTTCGAATAAGTCTTCACGGTGGTGCAGTTCGTAAATAGGGATGTGACATAATGTATTTGGTGGTAATGTGTAGTTACCTAAAATCAATAAAAAAACATGAAAACTTATTGTCAGGCCTAAACTTTACTACTGCAAGCGTAATTTGGTGTAACTTCATTTTCTCTGTCTACTCTCATACCAGTTTAGCTGGGGTCAGATCTCCTTGTACGTATGCGCCAGACAGCTCTATTCTGGCTTGTTTGTACACTCAGACTCGGTTGCTGGATTTCTTTTCGCATATTTGACCACTAGGTGGCAGGTGGTATTCCTCTTTCTCGTGGTCGGCCGAGGATACTTAGGGCTGGGCACGCCACGCTTATGGCGGTAAGTCCCGACTTTGAGGCGTGGCTGGAAAGACCCCACGGCGTCCTTACATTCCGCATGACGCAGGTCCTTACCGGACATGGCATGTTCGGGAGGTACCTGTATCAGATTAAAGCGGAAGAGACCCCCGGGTGTCGCCAATGTGCGGAACGCCCGGAGGACACGGTGGAGCACACAGTCGAGGTGTGCCATGCTTGGGCGGAGCATCGCCGTGCCCTCGTGGGGGCGATCGGCGGTGGAGACCTCTCGCGCCGGGCTTTGGTTGAGGCCATGGTCCGGAGCGAGGAGGAATGGCAGGCGGTCGCCTCCTTCTGCGAAGCAGTAATGCTAGCAAATGTGGAGGCCGACCATACCAGGCAACGGCGCCCTCACCGCTGCCGACGCGATTCCGATCCCGAATTCCGGCCACCGTAGACGCGGGCTCGCGGACGGCGAGCCATGGGTAGCTCGCTGTCTGACCATCCGGTAACTGTCCGGACCGAGCCCAAGACCTCGACGGCGCGCTCTGTTCCCGCGCGCCTCAAGGAGTTGTCAGCAACAGGAGGGGCCCAGCTGGGTCGAAGCCTACTGGGGCCAGGGTTATCCGAAAGGAAACTCGAGCCCCGGTATGAACAGGCTAGAAAGAACGGGGTGGGTTTTTAGTTAATAAGAGTCAGACACTATCTCCTGCTCCACCCAAGTGCTGGGGTTGTCATAAGATGATTTTTGCCCACCGTAAAAAATAAAATAAAAATAAGGATACTTAGGGCCTTTTTAATTGGGTGCCATAGAGCCTAAGGACCATCATGACCTTACCATGCGCACCATAAATGATCCTCTGACGACATACACGAATTTGGTTATATAATATAGTAGACACAATTAATGATTATTAGATCCTTTTAACACCTAATATGAGTGCGATCCTACTGACCAAGTCATACTGTAGAAATTTGGTATCTGTCTGCGCAATACCAGCTTTCTGGATTGGTTGATGTTTTAGTGGTTTTGATTTATTTGATGGTACGGGTTGATTTTGGTTCGGTTTAAAGGATACGACTTTAGTTTGGTTATGGTTTTATGGTTCAGACAACTAAATATACTTATAAGTAAGAAATTAAACTAATCTAATCTAAATGATGGCTTGAATGGTTTTGGTATGGTTTGAGTTACGCGATCGACGACCGAATTCGTACTGACTTTAATAATTACATTCGTTAGTTTTATAAAAATGCACGAAAGCAAAAGTGCTTCGCTGTTCGGCTGTATTGCTCCGAACATATTCCCGAGCACCAAATGAAAGGAAAATATAAATTAACCATCAAATCATCTTTGACAATATGTGGTGAACTAATAAAAAAAGTATAAACATACAAGTAATATTTAAATAGCGTAAAAATAAATGGTTAAACATACAATAACAATAACAAAGAAAGTGTGTAAAATGGTAGTCCTTAAGAAACATAAAACATTAAACTAAAGAGTCCTCTATTTTAGACGCCCGTTCTTTTCGCACAACCGGCATCGTAGCTCTATTTTTACTTCGCAAAGCACTGGGCCACCGTTTGGCTAGAAATGAATTTAGTTCTATATGATCACTCTCATGTTGTTGACGGTCAGCAATCGTCATATTGGTCACATTTCGGGGTTGCACTTCACCATACAGTCTGTTGTTGGTCGACGTAGATGTAGACGCCGCAGACTCCTGTCTGTGGTGAGGCTCCGCACGACTGGGCGCTGAACGCAAACATAATCTCGCTCTTCTCCAGATCCAGATGATTACCGCACAAATGGCGATTCCGAGCAAAACGTAGATGATGGTGTAGTGGTGAATATCGTGAACTGATATATCGTTCACTTCTGATTTGGTCGATTTCAGGATCTCGATCTGTTTTCTGAGGATAGACAGAGAGCTGTTAATCCCCATGTCTTCTGGTAATTCTTCTTCGGTTGGCAGTTTTACGTTTACAATATGGTTTATTTGGTCTAGCTCTGGCACTAGTATATTTGGTGAAACCTCGATTTGGTTAGATTGTTGCTGTAGCGAATACAGTGCAAAATCCTTGCCCTTGACAAAGCATTTCTGGTTCATGCTAATGACCCCTGCCCGAGTCAGCTGACGTGCCGTAACTTGATCGTCACATATGATTTTAATTGAATATGTGTCACAACAGAAATACATGTATTGTGACGTTGAGTGTAATTCTACCCATCTATTGGTACACATTGACCTTTCTGTCTTGCATTTTTTATTTATTGTGTTAGTTTCACAAAGGTTTTCGTCGTTTTCCAAATGTAAGATGGGTTTAAAAAGTTGGCACATGAAGTATTCACCATGATACGAACACGTGTCTAGTTCATGGATGGTTGCTATAAAGTAAGAGTCTTTTTTCAGATTTACGGCTACGTATTCCGATACTGGTTTGATGCTGATCATGCTGTCATTGATTTGTTGTGGAACTGGTATTATTCGGTATAATTGAAAGCTTTCCCTCGCTACTAGCGGGAAAGTAATTTCGAAGATAATATATTCTTGTGTGACTCGAGCCTTTGTTCTCAGGAGCTTGTATAGTTGAGGCAAATCCTTTTCAACGTTCTCGATAGGTAGAGCTAGGTCTTGAGGTATTTGGCCGTATATAATTTGAAGCTCTCTTTTGAGCTGTGTTGGGGTCAGTACATGCAAACTGGTTTGTCCGTGGTATATGTCTGAAATGGTATCTATTAACACATCTTGTATTCTTCTAAGGTTTTGCATCATGTTTATGGTGGCTATTGATACTGATGTGAAGTCTTGCTGCGTTGACATCACGTTGATTTCCTGCTGCATTTTACTGTTGTTGTTGGCCAATTCATTTAAATGTCTGTTTATGATTTTATGTTGTTTTTCTATTAAGTTTTCAGTTCTTTGTAGGATATTGTGCTCTGCTTCAACGATAGACGTTAGGTTCTTGAATAGTTGACCTTGGTGATGTTGGTTACGCTGCACAAGTTCAATGTCCTGCTTGTATTTTTCTGCGAGGCTTTCATCCAATACGCCGAATAGTGAGTTTGCAATTGACCCGACGGCATTGATAAGGCCACGTCGGGTTCGTAGGCGTGCGCCGTAATGCTGGCTAAGCAACAGCTGGTTGTAGTATTGCAGTTCGTTGTAATCGTGACGTATTTGTAGGAGTATCGTCTTACAATGACTTGTCTCTGCGATTGATTGACAAGTTTTTTCCAGATAATTTGAAAAATCGTTAACTGCTTTGTCTCCTTGCCAATATGGGGCCATGTTGTAGTAAGTAATGAGTTTCCAATTATCTCTGATTAATCGCACTTTGCCTATCTTGTCGAAGTACAAAGTTTTATCGTAGTCGAACTGCGTAATGTTGAATGAAGCCGTGGTAGGTGATATAATGCTCAGAAACAATAACAACGCTAGTGCAATATTGACTAATTTAGGGTGGGTTCTGCTGCTAGATTGCTGATGGTAGTTTGGTTCTTTCTCAGCTGTTTTGGTTTCCATTTGTCCGGATGGTGTGTCCTTTTGCAGGCCTGGCTCTGGTTTTTCTGCTTGTCCTATAGGTAAAACGGATAGTTTCACTATAGGACGCTTTATGTGGCCATTCTTGGTTTTTAGAGTCACTACTCTGACTAATTCATCTTTTCCTGGATGAACTTCTATTACTCGACCCATTGGCCATTTTCCTGCTGGTAGATTGTCGTCATGTATCATTACTAAGTCACCCACGCTAATATTCTTTTGGTTTCTCATCCACTTTCCTCTAGTTGATAATTGAGCCAAGTACTCCGTTTTCCATCTTTTCCATAAATCGTCGAATAATTTTGACACTAAGTGCCATCTAGTTCTGGCATCTTCGGGCGTTTCAATAATGGTTAAACCGGGTCGTCCTGTTATGAAATGAGCTGGTGTGAGAAAATCTAAATCTTCAGGGTCTTCCGATAGCGCACAAAGTGGCCGAGAATTCAGACAAGCCTCCAATTTTGATAATAATGTGGTGTACTCTTCAAAAGTTAATTTTTGTTGGCCAATAACCCGTTTGAGGTGGTGCTTGAGACTGCGCACGGCTCTTTCCCAAAGTCCTCCCGCCTGAGGCCAAGAAGGTGCATTAAAATGCCATTCAATATTTAGTTCCGTTATTTGAGTATAAAACTTCTCACTAAAGACGTTCTGAAGATGAAAGTATTCTTCTTGCAGTTGTCTGTTTGCTCCAACAAAATTAGTTCCATTGTCACTATAGATGTGACGTGGAGCTCCGCGTCGAGCTGCCATCCTGTGTAGTGCGGCTAGGAAAGCTGAGCTGGTTAGATCAGACACGAGTTCTAAATGCACCGCTTTCGTCGCCATACATACGAAAAGGGCTATGTAACCCTTGGTAGTCTTTACGCCTCTTCCCTTGTTTGCTTTCACTTCCACAAAGCCTGTGTAGTCGACACCGCAATGGTAGAAGGCGCTTTCAGGGTTAACCCTGAATTCTGGGAGGTCGCCCATGAGCTGATGTTGTCGGATTGGTTCTTGCTTCTTACAGATGATACACTGCCGTATAAATCTCTTTGTAGCCATATATCCTTTGATTATCCAATAACCTTGCCTAATATTAGATAAAGTTAGTCGAGCTCCGCCATGATGGGTTAACTCGTGAGCATGTTTGATTATTAATGAGGTTATTCGGTGGTTATGAGGTAGTATTATCGGATGTTTCATTTCGGTGTTTAGTTGGGCATTACTTAACCTACCCCCTACACGCAACATTCCGTCCTGGTCTAAGATGGGATGCAAAGATAGAAGTTTACTTTTCGGATGCACCTTTTTATTCTCTTGTAAACAACGAACGTCACTTGTGAACTCTAGTTGTTGTATAGTCTTGATGATCAGCAGTTTTGCACGACGTAGTTCGTGTAATGTGAGATAGGGTTGACGGCTCGCTTTCGCTGTTGGTAATCGTAGTATCCATGCGAAAATACGTATGATTTTTGCAAAGGAATTATATTTGTGTATTAAATGGTCAATGATGTTAGGTATGGTCATGGTTGGTTGTTCATGTGGTTCCGCGACTATCGCATTAGATCGTACCGCTTTTCTTATCTCTAGGCTCGTTTCATAGATGGTTCGAGGTGCCTCGAGAGTTTTGAACGATTGGATCCAGCATGGCCCGTGCCACCACAGATCATGTTTTCTGAACTGTTTGATTCTCAATCCACGACTTGCACAGTCAGCTGGGTTCTCAGCGGTATTGACATATCTCCATTTGTCTTTTGGTACAATTGTGGTGATTGCTTTCACACGATTTGTCACGAATGGTTTCCATCTAGCTGGGTCTCCTTGGATCCATCCTAGAACTGCTGTCGAATCACTCCAACAATATACTTCCTGGTTATAGTTTGCTAGGCAAGTTTGAACTTTCTGCATCAATTGAGATAACAGGTGCGCACCCATTAACTCCAGCCTTGGTATGGATATATCCTTACTTACGGGAGCTAGTCTAGCCTTTGCTGCTACCAAAATCACCTCATTAGAGCTGCGTTGGTTAATAACCTTGCAATAGATTACTGCGGCGTACGCCTTATTTGACGCATCACAGAAACCGTGTAATTGCAAGCTTTGGTTTTCGGTAGTACCGAACCAACGTTTTATTTCTATGGTATTGATGTCATTTAACTCGCCTCTTAGTTCTAGCCATTTGTTCTTGATTTCATCTGGTAGTGCGTCATCCCAGTTAAGACTAGATAACCACACACTTTGAAAGAGCATTTTCATGGTTACGCTTAACGGGGTTAGCCAGCCTAACGGGTCGAATAGCTTGGATATGTCGGAGAGAAGCGATCTCTTGGTTGGTTTTGTTACTGATGCCGGCTCCAACTTTAGGTTGAAGATAAATTTATCCTGTTGCGGAGTCCACCCCAGCCCCAATGTTTTGGTTGAATCTGATTGTTTGAACTCATAGACTTGTTGGTTGCACAAGTCTTTTTCTAGGTCAGCAAGTAACTGTGGTTCATTTGTGGCCCATTTGCGTAGGTTGAACCCGCCCTTGCGGAGCAGTTTTATGAGGTCCGATTTTAAAAGTTTTGCTTGCTGCATTGAATGGGCCCCTCCACAATAGTCATCCATGTAGAAGCACTCCTCTAATGCTTTTGCTGCGTCAGGGAATTTCTGTTTTTCTTCAGCGGCTAACTGTTTTAAGCACATCATAGCTAAAAATGGGGCCGGTTTTGTGCCATAGGTAATGGTCGTGAGTTGGTATGTTTGTATGGGTTGGCTGGGTGAATCTCTCCATAGTATTTTCTGGTAAGGCTGATCTGCAGGATGTATCATTACCTGTCGATACATTTTTTCAATATCCGCTGTGTAAACGAATTGATACTGTCGCCATTTCAGAATCAATTCCTGCAAGTCTTGCTGCAAATTTGGACCGCGGTACATGACGTCATTCAAACTTAGTCCTGATGATGACCTAGCTGATGCGTTGAAAACTACACGCAGCTTCGTGGTGGTGGACTCGGCTCGAGTGACGCAGTGGTGTGGTAAATAGCACTCGGATGTCGTGCTTCTGGTTGATGGTTTCATATGGTTTAGTGTGTGATATTCATCAATGAATTTTGTGTATTGATCTTTCAGATCCGAATTTTTCTGAAGCTTGTTTTCTAGATTCCGAAATTGCGCTAAGGCTAATGGTTTCGTGGAACCCAGTCGTTCCTTGGCTTCTGGTTTGAATGGTAGGCGTACTTGGTACCTCCCATCTTCTAATCTCTCCGTGGTTGAGAGAAAATATTGTAAACATTCATAATCTTCAGTGGACATTTCGATCTGTTGGTTGATATCTTCGTTCTCCCAAAATCTACGTAAATCATCCATATTATGACGGATAACGTTGCATAGGTACTTTGGTGTCATTGTTCCGCAAAGCAACCATCCTAATTGCGTTTGTTGGGCAATTGGTTGATCTTCACTATCACCTCTCAGAATGCCCCCTAATGCAATCTTACAGAACACGTCTGCCCCAAGGAGTAAGTCCACTGGTCGACTGGTATTGAATTCAGGATCTGCTAAATTAATATTTTGAATATGAGGCCATGACGGTTTTACAAAAGATTTATTTGGTAGGTGCTTTATTAAGTTGTTCATTATTAAGACGTCTCCTTCTAAAGCGAAGTCGCTATGAATAGATTTGAATCGTATGTTCATCGCTCCCTTGCAACTATTTTCTTTTTCTCCTACGCCGTATATTGTTCCTTTGCAATGTTGTCTTGGTAATTTCAGAACTTGCGCCGCTTTCTCGCTTATCAAGGAAATTTGCGAACCTTGGTCAATTAAGGCTCTCATGGTGTGATATGTGCCATCGGATCCAATCACTTTGATTATAGCCGTAGCCAAAAGTGTTTCCGATACCTCATCCCAAGACACATGGGTTGAGTTTGGTACTGGTTCGTTCTTGGTCACGCTAGACGTAGTTGGTGTGTGCATAGCCTTATGGTTAGATTTTGCTGATGTGGTTGGCTTACTTTTGGTAGCGATCGCTTCATGCAATAACGAATTGTGCTTGGCGTTGCACTTGCGACATGTCTTGTTAGAAAAACATGGTTTGTCATTGTGGTTGAATAGGCAATTTACGCAACACTTCAGTTTGTTGACTGTTTTTAATTTTTGCTCATCCGACATTTGCAAAAATTGGGGACACATCCAAAGTCCGTGATCATTGTTGCACAATGAACAGGTCATTGAACGCGAAACGTGGAGTGATTTCCCGTAGTGGTTCATGTTATTGGGGTCTTTGTTGGATGCCTGCTGATTGTATTTAGAGTTAAAGTTTCTCTTTTGGTTTGTCTGGTAACTCAAATGGTTTTGTGGTTGAGCGGTCGACTTTTGATGGTTTGTTTCCGGTTTACGGCGAGATGCTTCCAAAGCTGTAAACTTATTTTCCAGGAAATCTAAGAATTCTTGTAGGATTGGTAGTTCTCTAGGGTTCTTCACTGACTCAATATATTCAGCGAATGATTCACTGTCTAGTTTCTGACCCAACAATAGTACTAGCAATGGATCCCAAGAAGCGATATTCACTCCCATATTTTGTATAGCATGAAGACATTCTTTGGTGACGTCATGCAGTTTTTTGAACATGCCTATGGATGGTTGCTGCATGTTAGGAATGTTCAGCAATATGTTCACGTGAGATGTAAAAATAAGTCTGCTGTTGCCATATCTATGGTTAAGTAATTCCCAGCATACTTCATAATTTTCGGAGCTAATCTGAAGATGGTGTATCAGACGCTCAGCCTCACCTGACACTTTACTTTTTAAGAACTGCATTTTCTGTGCGTTGGACAAGGATGGGTTTTTATGTATGGTTTCTGTGAACAAATCTTTGAAAGAGGTCCACTGGTGGTAGTTACCCAGGAACGTTGGGATATCCATCTGTGGCGTACATTTGTCGCGATGGGATACAGACCACATCTTTGAGCTGATCGTTTTCCTCAAATTGTTATACATTCCTTCGTATCTTGTGAATTCCTCCTGATACCAAACATCTTCATTTCCATTTTCGCTTTCTATCTCCCAGTGCAGATTATCGATGATGGTCCACCGACTTTGGAGAGATTTCAAAGCATCGTCGAACTCCCACTTGGTCTGCAATTGGTCGATTTCTATGTTAGCCACGGTTCTCATGAACGCTCTGAAGTTAATGTTTTGCTTCTTAATCAATCCCTCTAACTTGCTGTTATCTTCTGGTACTGGCATCTCACTGCGCTGCTGTTGGGATGCCTGAGAGCGAAACGAATCCCCTGATTGGTTCGTGGTCCGGGCCTCTGCCGGCGGCTGGTTGACGCCTTGCTGCTTCGGTAACAGGTTCTCCATGGTTTTGGTAATTAGTTGCTTGATCGACATATAAAGTTCCTCCGCTTTGTCGAAACAATTTTTGGTAAAATATACGTGATCAAATTCCGCTAATTCACAACATTTCCTATGGTTGCGTTGGTAGTCTCTCCAATAATTCTCTAATAAATCCAATTTCCGCTTGCAGTAATCTATGGTCTTACGCTCAGCTCCGTCTTTCTTGATATTGGTTAAAAGTTTAACTAGAGAGTCGTATATTTCAGTTTGGTTGATTGCTAATTGCTCCATGTTTCTCCCGAACGTATAAATTGTTAAGAAAAAAGATATAAAATGGTTGGGTCTGACCTTATATACTGCTTACGCTCCACAACTGGTAAACCTCCTTCAACTTGATCTCACTCCTACCTACTTGCCCTACAGACACTTCACACTGGTTACAAGGTCTCGGTACACAAACACTTCACTTATTACTGAACTTCGCGAACCGAGGCCCTTATGCTCGAAGGACCATGTAGTTATTTGGTATCTGTCTGCGCAATACCAGCTTTCTGGATTGGTTGATGTTTTAGTGGTTTTGATTTATTTGATGGTACGGGTTGATTTTGGTTCGGTTTAAAGGATACGACTTTAGTTTGGTTATGGTTTTATGGTTCAGACAACTAAATATACTTATAAGTAAGAAATTAAACTAATCTAATCTAAATGATGGCTTGAATGGTTTTGGTATGGTTTGAGTTACGCGATCGACGACCGAATTCGTACTGACTTTAATAATTACATTCGTTAGTTTTATAAAAATGCACGAAAGCAAAAGTGCTTCGCTGTTCGGCTGTATTGCTCCGAACACATACCTCACTTACAGGAATGTCAGTGTCTCCGCCCTTTATCAATGGGCTAAAAAAGCCCTCCAAGTCGTAATTTAGGGCTCCTGTCAACGGACCCATAGCTTCATAGACGTTTCAAAACAAGCCAAACCGTTTGAGCAGCACAGTTTACTATCCACGAGGCGTACTACACACGTAGGTACGCTTTTAATTATTATTAGTGATATGTCGTCGGACGACGAAAACGTTGCCGCCATTTTTACAAATGAAATACGCGTTTTCGCTCGATGTACGGCCTGACGTAGAATCTGAATTTCGACTGGCCTGTTGGTCTAGTAGTTAGTGACCCTGACTGCTATGCCGGCGGTGTTTGTGTGATGAGCATGGTCATTTGTTTTGTGTGTGGGTGTAATTTATCTACAATATGTATGTATTTAGAAATATATAGTTTTTTTTTTATCAGTTGTCTAGTACTCATAACACTAGCTCTGCTTAGCTTGAGACTAGACGGCGTTGTGTGATAGTTGTGGAATATTATATTAATCATGCAGTACGGTAGGCGTCATGAAGCCTGCATGCAGCTACGCGAGCATGATGTTGCCGCTCCGTCGACAGAGATTCGTAGTTATCTATGTACCTAAGCAGTGAGCAGGCATACATAAAGCGTATTTAATGAGTACTAACTCGTCTATGAAGCATTGAAGCTATGCGTTCGTGGAAAGTAGGTCTCAGGTAGACCTACTTTCCACGAACGCATAGCTCAAGTAAAAAGTTATCAATTGTGCCACTTATTTAATCTACGTGAATAATATAAAGTAAATAGATACTGACTTAATACTGTTGATTCGTTGAGTTTCCGACTAATAAAATGTACTGGTGGATATAGTCGCAGGGACTCCTTGATGCAACGCTCTATGTATTTCATCTTTGGTAAATCCTCCATGCGAACCCGACGATTTGTGTCACCAAATATCTCTTTCAGTTCAGTGACAATTTTGTCCTGTAAATTAGAAAATGACACATTATTATCTTCACGGGCATAGCAACACCTGTGGGTAATGTGTGTCTGTGTAGGTGTCAGGGTGATTATGTTTATGCATGGTAAAGGGATCCGAGGGTCCAAAAACTTACAAAGATAAACTAGGTTTTTCATGAGATTCACACAACAAAAGATTCTTAGAACCAATTTTAGTCACCTAGAAAATGGTGTGGCTGGAGGCGTTCTCACCTTCCGCATGACCCAGGTCCTCACCGGACATAGTTCGGAAATTTCCTGGTTCCGAATCAGGTGGAAAAAAGGCCTTGGTGTCACATCCTCACGCCTCGCAATCAATCGGTCCACAATCGCAGTCCGATCCCCGACTGCCGTAGGCATGAGTTTGCGGACGACGACATCGTAATAGGTAGCTCGCTATCTGGCCGTCCGGGAACCGTTCGAACCGAGCACGTGTTACGTCGATAGTCGTTATTCGAAGGCGCACGCACACTTTAAAGAAGTGCCATCAAATCCGTAGTGGCCCAGCAGGAGCAGGGTCAATACTTTAGAATGCAAAAGGCAACTGAAAGAAGTGCACCACGTGAACTAAACAAATTAACGCTTATGTGGCAAAACTCTACTGCAACTAACCTTTTTTTGGCGCTACACTGAACTCTACATTACTCTAGTGCGACATGAAGAATATGGAAAAAAGCACCATTACCGAGATGGTTTACATCACGGTTCCATGACAAACTGGCCGGTGTGCCACAGGGTTCTGTTTTTGGCCCGTTTGTGTATATAACCAACAGATTTAGCACATAATCCTGGGGTAACAGTAGCTACCTTGACAGGCGACACCGCAATACTCAGCTCCAGTAAGAATCCTGCAGACGCATCCCGAAAATTACGAAAAGACTTCACAAAATCAAAAGTTAGTTGAAAAAATTTAGGATTAGAACAATTTTTTTGAAATTCAGTCGATGACAAAGCTTCCGCACCATAATTGTGTCAAGTATCTAGGAAAGTACATAGACCATTTTATTCCAGTACACCTACACCAGATAATTGCATATTATTAAACTCCACTACTTACTTGCACATCTTTATGATTTGCGAGCAACATAAAGAGGAAGGTCAGTCCAGTTGCTGTAGTGTCATGTCCCTGAAAGTTACGTATAAATTTAAGCTAGTTTAAGAGTAAATTTTATCAATGGTAAAATCGTTGGCAACACGACGCCTCGCAGCGCAGCGAGACGCCGCGCTGCGCAGCGGAACGTGTCCGCGTCTACCCGCAGTCTACTATTTGCAAGCGCATGAGAACGACGTATATTTGGCAGGTGCATTATGAAGATCGATGAGAAGTTAATAGTAGAGACAAGTCGCCACGGTAGCCTCGGCTGCGCTTGCGCCGTCGCGCGGATTCATGAGGCGCAGCGCCACTCTTGCACGCCGCGCGTACCAGTGATGCACCGCTGCGTTGCGATGCATCGCTCTACGCCGCCAGGCATCACAAGGCGCAGCGCTGCATGATGCAACGTGTTCTAAATTCTCACAATGAAATGTGTTTTTTTGCGTAGTAAATAAAGTTCTATTTTGAGTCACTCTATTAAAATGTGCACGCAGCGTCGCGTCGCGTCTGTGACGTCGGTGTGAACTGATCCAAATGATCGAAAACTTACTTCGAACATAAAAGTGTCGACCTCTTCCTGGATGCCTGCTTTGTCTATGAGTCCTTCCTTTTCAGCAGATAGCAGAAGATCTAGCATGGCGACCTTCTTCTTCTTTTTGTACCCATAAAGTTCATAATTCTCAGCAGTCTCATCAAAAACGTTAATACCGTGTTGGTTTACGTATGCTTTTCTTTGTTCTATAACCTTTTCAGTGAAGTTTTTTACTGTTTTTACATATCTACTTTGTTTTCGCCCCAAAGACGTCAAATTGAATATGAAGTCAGGATATAAGTAAATATTGATAAATCTTTTATAGAAAACTTGTCCTAGCTCGTAAATCGCTTGCTTGTAAGACTTGCCTGCACCTGATGTGTCTTCAGTTAGTTTTGTGCCCATTGCAGTTTCTGAAAATATTTATGTAACGCTGTTCAAAGTAATATACAGATATTATTTTTTGCTCTTTTGGGACTTCGATCCTACAGTTTTGTATTTTAGGATATCTGTATCCTTTGCTTTTGGAGTTACATACTAGATAACATGTCACTACTTACCACAAATTGATTCAAGCATATATTCAGAGAGGACAGGTACAACATCAATGGGTTGTCCAACCGTTTTCCTTAGGCTTTCCAGGAATCTTTGTGTGTTTTCTTCTATAATGTCGCAGAATTGATGGAGGATTTTAAAATGAAAAGCAGGCGTTAGAATCTTTCTTCTTTCTTGCCATTTTGCACCTGCAAAACATCAAGATTATATTATACGGAAACGCATCGTTGTTATGTATTGTAATACGTTACAACGCTGGCATAAATTATTACCCTCATTAGGTTTGCATTTTATATTCATTACCACGACTATATTCATGATTTTTTTTTTCCTCAAATGACACAAGCTTACTATATGTAAAAATAAAATAAACAAATTTCAAGGCCAATTCCTGATAATTATTTCTGATGTTTGATTTAGAGTTTTTGGAAACATTAAGGCATTCTATTACTAATTAATATTCTCATAGTCCTGATGATAAACAACAATTCATTTTGTAGACGGTAAAGGTGAAGAATTAGGTGAGGATTAAGTCGATTAAGCAGGTTGCGAGTAGGTAGGAACAATAAAGTGCCCACCTACACGTAAGGTATGAAAATGAAAGATCACATTTTCATACCTTACGTGTAGAGTGTACGCAAATAACAATTAAAAATAATTAAGATTACATTGGTCGATTGGTAAAGTGACCCGTCTACTAGTCTATCCTTATAATAAATCTGTAGAAGCGAAAATTCTGTACATTAAAAATATAAAAAAAAAAATGGCAGAGTGTTTTCCTAGACCGACACCGAACCCAATAATGTGATTAAAATTTTTTTTGTCTGTCTGTCTGTTTCTTCAGGCATCACGCAAAAACTACCGGTTCGATTACAATGAAACTTGGTATAATTATTATTTAAGGTGGTGCATCATGACTCACATTTTCACTGTTTTTCATACAACCGCTCATAACTGATTATGACGTTATTACACATTTTTTATTACATATTTTGGAAACACAGTATCTTGTGGATATTATCTAAGTTTCTTAAGAAACCAATTTCTAAATTTGTGTAAAACTAATCCAGTAAAAACCTCCGAAAATGTCCCATTTTGTATGAACTTTGACACTTTATAATTTGCCTAAAAATTAAAAAAGTCAATAAAGTAATCCTCTAGAGACCTTGCAAATTTTATTAAGATTCTAAATGACGACAACTTTTTCCAAAAACTTTTAAGGGTTTAAAAAAACAGCTATTTCCTGGAGCAAGTTTTGTGAAATTTTCGAGTAATTACCGAATACTAACAGAGTTTTCAGGCGTTATCTCTCTTTTTTTGCGTTGCCTTTTCGTCAAACATCGCGTTGGATTGCATTAAATGAAGTAATAAGCTTTTAAACCATTTTCGATGTTTACGATAGGCGAGTGGAAAAGGACCCTCTTAATATCCTGGACACCACACTGGGTACTTTTTATCCCGGAAAAGTATATACAATTAAAAACTAACCAGTACTTCAATACCCCTGTATGAAATACTGGTGCCTAACCCTTAAGATAAAGGTGTGATCATAGTAAACCCACACTTCACCAGTATAGTAATAAAAAACTGCAAATATGGGTTGTAATAATGATACTGTAGGCAAGTCACTCAAACATGTTGTCTTGTCTCACGAGGTTGTCAACATACGGAATGTGGATTCGGTGATCACTGTACCAATAGTCGTATCACCCAATGGATTAATAGCCTCGACCAACACCATAAGAGGCTCTTGTTAATCGGCTGGAGTCAGAAAACTGTACTTCAACTTGTACTACTGACACGGCTCGTATTGTTAATGGGTTCCTTTTTCTACATCCCATATCCGTAGCTTTTTTTTATTGCAGGGAAAATCATCCAATGACAACTCCCGCTCTTGGACGAAGCGGAAGATAGTGTCAGACTCTTACTGACTAAAAACCCACCCCGTTCCTTCGTGCCTTCATGCGGGGGCTCGAACTACCTTTCGGACTAACTCTGACCCCAGTAGGCTTCGACCCAGCTTGGTCCTGGTGTTGCTGACCACTCCTTGAGGCGCGCGGGAACAGTGCGCGCCGTCGACGTCTTGGGCTCGGTCCGGACAGTTATCGAACGGTCAGACAGCGAGCTATCCATAGCTCGCCGGTAGCCGGAAATTGGGATCGGAATCCCGGCGGTGGCGAGAGCGCCGTTGCCTGATGCGGTCGGCCTCCTTCTTTGCTAGCATTACTGCTTCGCAGAAGGAGGCAACCGCCTGCCACTCCTCCTCGCTCCGGACCATGGCCTGAACCAAGGCCCGGCGCGGTACCCGTAGCTTGGACCGCGTTCCTGATACCGACGGAATGTAGAAATATTCTAAAATCTAGTTTATACTCGTAAGTACATCTTCTATACTTATAATAAATCTGTAGAGAGGTCAATTCTGTACATGAAATATATTTCCAAAATAACTATCAGGGGGTGATTAGTGATCGATACTGATGCTAAAAATGCAAACAGTAAAATTTTTGTCTGTCTGTCTGTCTGTCTGTCTGTCTGTCTGTCTGTCTGTCTGTCTGTCTGTCTGTCTGTATGTTCTTTATAGAAACAAAAACTACTCGATGGATTTTAACAAAACTTACTACAATCATTCTTCATACTCCTGGGCAGGTTATAGTATACTTTTCATCACGTTACGATCAATAGGAGCAGAGCAGTGAAGGGAAATGTTGGGGAAACGGGAGAAATTACTCCATTTTTTAAGCTTCCGTCGCGTTTGCAGCCTTAATGGTTAAAGCTACACAGAAAACATGTATAACGGAAATGTTCTCCTTAAAATTATATAAAAAATGTCCCACGACAGCATACGTCTATCTTTTATGGTTAACTCACAATAACACGTGTAACTCCCGATAGCTTAGCAGTTCTGAGCTTTCTGTTTATTTTTGTCTACTCTTACGTTTATAACACTGAATGTCGCTGGCATAAGCAACAGGATCCGCGTACGAAGTCGCTGGCAGAAGCTAGTTTTAAATAAATAAACGAATACCGTACCATTACTAAGTAATAATCCATCTTGTAGCCAAGGTCTTAGTATCGAATACACCAGGCTTTTCTCACCATATTTCATACTAGACATGACCAACTGAAAACAATTTTAGTCCATTAATGCAATTTTTGTAATATATTTATAATTGAGTGACTGACATATCAACGCAGACCTAAAAAACTGGGAGTGTGAAATATATAAATAATAATAATACTGAGTGTGAAATTTTGCACATGGTTTCCTTTTATGAAAGGAGGAAAAAGAAAAGATTTTCCAAAATTTACTCTCTAAAAGAATGAAGTGGGGGTCCAAAGTTTGTATGAAGAAATCAACTTTCACGCGAACGAAACCACTAGCAGAAGCTAGTCTATTTATGTAAAAGGTGAAACTGACTGAATGACATATATCAACACAGAGCTGAAACTTCTAGGAGCAGGAACATAAAATTTTGCACAAAAGGTTTGTTTTTCGGTGGGAAAATCATCTAATGACATCCCCCGCTCTTAGGCGCAGCGGGAGATAGTGTCAGACTTTTACTGACTAAAAAGCCACTCCAGTTCCTTCGTTGCCTTTCGTACCGGAGGCTGATCTACATTTTGGAGCTAACCCTGGCCCCATTGCACAAAGGGGTGAAACTGGGCTTCCAAGTTTGTATGGAGAAACCTACTTTTGCGCGGATGAAACCGCTGGTAGAAGCTAGTACAATACTATTCCTATCAAACCAAATTAGCCCATTATGTTCTACTGCTAGGCGAAGGTCTCTCTCTCCTTTTCCACACACGTCTGTCTTCTGTCATTGCGGACTAATCCTTCCTGTAAGAATCAAGTTCACCTTTGTCGTGGTCTGCCACGATATCGCTATAATGTATAAATAAGATAAGTAATATTAATGTAGGTACGCATAGGTATAGGGTAGTTTATCACGTCGACTACCAGACTCATTAATGATAAGGGATTATTTACCTAATTGGTGCAAATACTATATTAAGCCATATTTAATGATATTGTATCGACTAGTTTTGTAAGATTTATTGTATGCTTTATCTGTTAAAAAAATATACCTAGTTACCAACCTCGATATCTTCTGGATTGTAAACGACCACTGCACCTAACGGCCATACCCAGATACGGTATATTCCTTTCCATTTCTTGCCGTATTCTCTTCCTAACTTCATAAATTCGACTGAAATAAAACGGCGAACAAAAATATTTAAAGTTTTCTTCATCACTCTTAAAACAATAAATTGCCAGTATTGACTATTTTATGAAATTCCTTCAGTGTGTCTTCTATTTTATTACATGATTTATAACTAATTTAAAGGCTTTAGTAATCTCACCCGGAGAGCGTATAATTTGTAGTCCATTTCCTACAAGAAAGTCATCCTGTGGCCCAGGGATCTTCTTTATCATTCTAGCACGTTCATTGTAATTTAATAATATATGTAAAACACATAAAAATAAAATAAAAAGCAAAATATAAAATAACATAGTTATTAGACAACGTCCAAACAGAACAGATTACAAACTAACTTGTCATACAAAATAGTAACTTCCAAACGAATAATAAATAATACAGAAATATTATTTATGTGTATTTTACAAATTAAAAACAGTTTTTACATATTTAAATAAATCTAAATTTTAAAAAGCGCGCATTTCTGAAAAAACCGCTCAAGTATGAGACGGTCGTGAACACTGAGGGTTCCCGTGTAAACTTACAATATAAATAGTTCAATTCCTGAATCAATTCTCAAAGATTTTTTCGAATTGCAAAAAATTCTTTGAAAAGTATGTATCTATGTATTATTCTCTAAAGAAAACAGCCTTGAGCGCAGCGCTGGCCGCAGCGACGAAATCCAAATAGGTACATTGAATTAACAATCCAACGCACGTATTCATTGGGTTGTTAATTCTATGCACCGCGCTCTCGACTCGTCGCTGCGACCAACGCTGCGCTCAAGGCTGTTTTCTTAGACCCTAGCACCGCTGGATTCTAGGTCAACGGAAAGTACCATATAGGTTTTGATTTACTTGCGAGTTTCAAAATATGCACCTAAAAGGAGCATTCATGGCCTTATCTTTAGATTGTATTGACTTTCATTGCTCTCGGACCTGAGTATTTGATATTAATTTCAGCTTGATACCTCTACACGTTCTTCAGAATAAGGGTCTTGACAGATGGAAATACAGACAATAAAGTAATCCTATAAGGATTCTGTTTTTGCCGACTGAGGATACGGAACCCTAAAAACTAGAAGAGAGAGAGAATTAGAATATATTTTCACAAAAGGACCTTCCTTTTGTGAAAATATATTCTAAGAAAATTATGCCAAACTATACTATTTATACTACAATATTATAAGTAAATGATACCAAAATGTACTAAAAATAGTATTATTTCCTTATTAAGCCAAAGTTTATCAACTCCGAGTCTCAGACTATCAAAGTTTATTTCGTAAGATGATGTTGCAAGACAAGTTATTTAGAGTAATCAAAACCACTCACTCTCTGCCTAGCAATTTTTTTATTCCTGATACCTAAGTGCAGTCTTGTCCTCGATCTCACATAATCTTTATTTCTATAATAATATATTACTCGTATATTGTAGTGGTGCGGCGTAGTTGGTACCCCTAGCCAAGTTGATAATCTGCAATAGTTAACGCTAGTAGAAAGCTTCAAATGTATGGTGAATGACGTCATCTCAACATTCGGTCACGTGATTAAAACAATACAATTCGACGAAAGCATGCGTCGAAGCGTTCGACACAAGCGAAACGATTGTAACTTAGCTAGGAGAGCAGGTCAAGATGCTAAAAAAATGTATGGATTGGCTGTGTGACCCACAGTGGCCAGGTGAGGTATAAATCATAGAGCTGCATGCGTTTTCTTGGTTGCCCGGTGAGGCACGGGCCTAAATGTCCCAAGAAATTAGCGGTTCTTATCTTTTGTACTTCTTTCTTTAACTATGTATAAATCTGAGACCATGACGTGTTAAAATGTGAGGCGTGCGAGCGAGAAAGAGCTATGGAACTATACATCCTAAATAGCGCCATCCCTTTACCAGTATTTTTTTATTATTATTGAAAGGCTTGCGTTTGACCACCATCTCACCTCACAGTAAACGATGATGAGGTCGACGATGGAGCACGCTTGCCTAGAAGTAACCTACTCATTCCTAACTTAAAGACCCCTAAGTTGTAGCTAACAGGAAACACAGACTCCGGCAGAGAATTCCACTTCTTGGCTGTACGCACAATAAATGAGTTTCCAAAACGCTTTGTGCGTATGGGTGGAATGTCTACATGTACCGCTGGCGCAACGCTGTACGTCTTGTGGTCAGATGATGGAACGGACTTGGCGGAATTAGATGGTGCAATTCCAGTGCACACTCTTCGAAATGTAGACGATAGAAAACCGACAGGCTAGCAACTCGGCGGCGATGCTCAAGACTTTGGAGCTTCAACTCTACAAGTGATCGAGTGATTTAACGCAACCTCGACTTTAACCCAATTAGGTACTAATTCTGCTGACGCAAAATCATATGAGTGTAACTAGAGAATAAAGTGCAAGAAACAGTTTTAGAATACAAAATAACATATTGTGACCATTATTGTTTAAGTAAACTAGGTAGACAACATTATAAATAATTTAATTATATTAACCACTATTTATAGACTTTTTAAATATTGTTATGAATTCTAATGTCCTACAAAAGTTTATGAGCTTATACCGCCTGTGATACAGGAGTATCCTAGTACAGACACATAACATAGCATTTACCTTTGTAATTACTCTTAAGAATGTATGTAACCATGTTACCAAATTTTACCCTGAATAAATATTATTATTATTATTAATTGCCGATGATTCTCTTGGCTCGCCTTTCAATCGAATCCAGGGCATCTAGCTGGTATTTGGCAGACCCATCCCAAAGATCATCCCAAACATCACTAAAAATCTCAAAAGTACGTACGTACGTACTATAAATCATCTCTAAAAAGAAAACAAAAAAAATATATTTCGTCATTGTTTATTCAAGACTCGTTATTGGTTATAATAATGTATAATAATTATTACTAAGAACCTACATTAAGAATCATTATAATATAATTACGAGTACATGTACCTAGCCCGTACGATTTAACTGTGTACCTGTGTATAAAAGATTTTTTTACGCTTATGTAAAGTTGTTAGTAATACTCGTAATAAATATAATCAACCAAATATACAAAAGGGAAAATTTTATTATGTTAAATCATAGTCACACAGTCTATATTTTTTTTTTTCTTTATTTGCATTCCAGCGAGGTGCACAGTTAAGTCGTAAGGGTTGTACGTATAACATTATGAAATTTCATCTCGACATCATCCGTCGCGCTCTTGTCACCGTCGGCGTTCCGGCCGTATTGGAACCTCATGGCCTGGCACGCGACGATGGCAAAAAACAGGACGGTATGTCTTTATTTCTATGGAAGATTGGTAGGTCTTTAGTGTGGGACGCTAATTGTGTCGATAGTCTTGTGCCATCTCATCTTCCTAGATCGTCATGCTATGCCGGTGCTGCTGCAGCGGCTGCAGATAACCTCAAACAGCAGAAATATAATAACCTTCTTGGTAGTTATATTTTTGAGCCGATTGGGGTTGAAACTCTCGGATCATGGGGTCCGAGTAGAAAGCTCACAAATTATTTCAAGAACTTTCGAAACGCCTCGTTGACACTCCGCGTGAGCCAAGGGCTGGCTTTTACTTCGGACAAAGGATAAGCATTGCCTTTCAGCGTGGCAATGCCGCCAGTCTTTTGGGTACATTTTCAGTTGACAGGGATGCGGAGGAATTTTTCGACGCCTTACTTTAAAGTGCTTTTTTTTAGTTTTTGAGGACTTTTACTTTTATTTAGTTTTAATTAAATTAAGTTAAATTAACTGATCATATAATATCTTGATCTTATTCAAATCATAAATAACATCTCTTGTTCATTTTTCTCGCTTGATGAAATTCACAAGCACAGGCCCATCATTTCTGAGCACAAGGTCAGCAGTAAATGTAATATCGCAGGGACGAGTCACAGGGGACAACTCAAACTTGCGCATCACGTTGGCAACTGCTATCTTCATCTCCATCATTGCGAATTTTTGACCTGAAGGAAATTTTGAAAATTTTATAAGTGGTGCGTTTATTGACTTATTTAGTGACAAAATCAAATCAATTTAGTGTTGGTACAATAATTACAGACAACACTTGTCATAATAAAAAACAAACATTTGTGTTTATATTTATTATAGACATACTAGCTTTTGCCCGCGCGGCTTCGCTCCCGCTCTTCCCTACTCTATCCTACCCTACTTTACCCTACTCTACCCTACTCTACCCTACTCTACCCTACTCTACCCTACTCTACCCTACTCTACCCTACTCTACCCTACTCTACCCTACTCTACCCTACTCTACCCTACTCTACCCTACTCTACCCTACTCTACCCTACTCTACCCTACTCTACCCTACTCTACCCTACTCTACCCTACTCTACCCTACTCTACCCTACTCTACCCTACTCTACCCTACTCTACCCTACTCTACCCTACTCTACCCTACTCTACCCTACTCTACACTACTCTACCCTACTCTACCCTACTCTACCCTACTCTACCCTACTCTACCCTACTCTACCCTACTCTACCCTACTCTACCCTACTCTACCCTACTCTACCCTACTCTACCCTACTCTACCCTACTCTACCCTACTCTACCCTACTCTACCCTACTCTACCCTACTCTACCCTACTCTACCCTACTCTACCCTACTCTACCCTACTCTACCCTACTCTACCCTACTCTACCCTACTCTACCCTACTCTACCCTACTCTACCCTACTCTACCCTACTCTACCCTACTCTACCCTACTCTACCCTACTCTACCCTACTCTACCCTACTCTACCCTACTCTACCCTACTCTACCCTACACTACCCTAATTTTTTTTTCCATAAGAACCTTCTCCTTACAATAACAATCACAACAAAAAAAAAATCAGCCAAATCGGTCAAGCCGTTTTCATGCCAAGTCGTGACAACAGAAAACGGGGGTCATTTTTATATATATAGATATCACAATTTGACCTGACATGACATTGGCTCGACTGTACCGAAACGAATTCGCCGTTGATCTTCGTACGTGAACGTGTGTACGAGACGCTAAAAATGCCATGTGTAGTAGATAGTGAACGCGAATCAGCAAACCCTCTGAAAGGCCTGTCTTTACTATTTAAATTTAAGGGTGCATTCGATTAGCCTGTACAATCTACCTAGCATCTAGACAGACTAGAAAAGTCGGACTGTGTTTATTTTTATAGGTGGGAAAATCATCCAATGAAATCCCCCGCTCTTGGGCGGAGCGGGAGATAGTGTCAGACTTTTACTGACTAAAAACCGACTCCTGTTCCTTTTTTGACATTGTTCCAGTCAGACTTACCATAGGGTCCCAGCACGGGGCGGCCCCAACGGTAAGTCTGACTGGATGGAGCTAAGTATCAATATTTTAAATAAATGGACTACCATCTGACTTCCATAACCCAGTTTGGTAATAGCTTACCATACCCCTAGGCAAGGATGCATGTTGTCTGGTTTCTGACACCATAACAACAGCGTTAAAGACCTACAAATATAACTGAGTGAAGTTTTACATGCATCATCTATTCCCAGACTACTTTTGGCAATCGTATTTCGGTTTGAGCGGTAACTACTTATTACTTATCACGGGCTCCTCGTCGATAAGATTAGTTTAGTCCACACGAGTTGCGGTACGCAAGTACATTAAGTGCGCTGAGTACGAGTTGTTTTCACGTTAAAACGTGATCCAAATGTTTGCCGCGTTTGGCTCTCTGATTGGTAAAGAGCTAGGAGCGGGCCAATTGGAGCGCCGAACGTCACAAACGTGTCGATTGCGTTAACGTAAAGTAAACTCAAACTAGGCACTCGGTACACGCAAACAGCCAGTACACCGTTACCGCCAAGACAAATATTTCTATGTATCTTGATAGCACTTAGACTATTTTTTCGTAGTTCGTAGCAATACGAATTAATCTCTGTTGCCAGCATGAATAATGAGCTGAACTTTGTTGTTACTACGGTGATAATACCTGTTAATTCTGGTTGTAAGCAGTAACACGGCAGATTAATACAATTAGCAATGATAACGCCGCTATTATTATTCTGTGACCGTACCGAATGTTCTGATATTTGAGAGTAAATGAGATAAACATAATTGTAGAAGTATTTTATGGGGTGAATATTAGAAAATCCTCTATTAGTGCTCATCTACGCCGTAAAAGGAAACATTGTGCAAAATTTCAAGCTCCTAATCCCAGTAGTTTCGGCTGTGCGTTGATATGCTAGTCAGTCTGTTTCTCCTGATATGTATATAGACTTTTTATTCCTTTTTAACCCCGTTAAGGGAAGAAATTTGACAAAATACGTAACCCGTATTCCATCAATTCTGTTAAAAAGAATGTTCATATTAAATTTACCTATACAGTTCCTAGGACCGGCGCTGAAGGGTATATATGCGTAGGGATGACGACCCACGCTATTCTCGGGCAGGAACCGATCCGGGTCAAACTGTTTCGGGTTCTTGAACAATTCCTCGCGATAATGTAGATGCAAAATAATGATGTGACAAAATGTTCCAGCCGGAACTGTGTAGTTACCTGAAAACATATGCACTTATTAGACAAGTAGTAATTGCTACAAGTAATACAGAGAAAGCTAAAGAATATGTCTTGAGTAAAGTTTTGAGTGTGAATGTGATGGCTAAGAAAAAGTGGAAGACTAAGGAAATTATATTATTCGAAAAAGTTACTGCGGCCCTAGAACATAAAGGGTACGTAAGGAATAATAATTTCAATAGAATGATACAAACTTAATACTGTCTCTTCGCTCAAATTGCGACTTATAAAGTGTACTGGAGGGTAAAGCCGCAACGACTCTTTGATACAGTTTTCCAAATACTTCATCTTTGACAAATCTTCCATCTTTATGGGTCTGTCGGAATCACCAAATATGTCTTTAAGCTCTTCGAAGATTTTATCCTGAAACATGATTTTCACTCTATATTTCTTTCTTTTCAGATGTTATTTTTCTATTTATCTTTAACTCATGTGGACTTTCAGATATAAGTGAAATATTTCAAGCTCTCTACGTACGCTGTACAAATTAGTAAGTAGTTGCTGAATGTATATTTACTCTGCGAGACTGGAGAAAGAAGAAAAGAGTAAATAAGTATAAACCTGAATTTCTTTGTGATTGGCGAGCAGCATAAAGCAATATGTTAACCCACTGGCAGTAGTGTCATGTCCCTGGAAAATACAATAAAACAGTAAAAATCAACAAGTTGTAATAAAAATAGCAATTGCAAGTTAATAATACAGTAACTAACTTCAAACATGAACGTATCCACTTCTTCTTGAACTCCAATCCTATCAATATGTCCTTCTTTTTCAGCAGAGAGTAATAAATCCAACATGGCAGTTTTCTTCTTTTTCTTGTAAACGTATGAATCGTTGTCGTCATCAATTTCTTCATTTATATTTAATCCATGTGTCTCTCTGTACTCTCTTCTTTGTTGTATTACCTTTTCAGTAAAGCCGTGAACAACTTTCAAGTATTTATTTTGTAGCCGACCCAAAGGTGATAAGTTATATATGAAGTCTGGATACAGGTATACCCTGACAAATCTTTTATAGAATACCGTTCCCATAGCGTATATGGCATTCTTATAAGATGTTGCTGATTTGTTATTAGGGCTTAGTTGAGTTCCCATTGCCGTTTCTAAAACATTTCAAAGTAGTTCAATAACAATCAAAGTGAATATGAAAATAAAATACCTAAATCGCTACCTCTTTCTAATTTGAAAACAACTGATGGTGAGTCGATTCTCTGTCGAATGCAAACCGGATCATCTGGTCACAACGACGCAGAGTTCCATTGTTTTCCTTCGGCCGCTTGATTATTTACAAACTTTTTTTTTTAATTTATATAAAAATTATTGAATAGATTATATAATTATTGTTTTTATCCTCGTGGGGGTGATCGGTGGCGTTTACCTCTTGCATTGAGCCCTAGTACAGGCCATGGTCTGGAGCGAGGAGGAATTTGTAGTGGTCGCTTTCTTCTGCAGCAGTATTGCAACTGAAGAAGACGGTGGCATGCCAGAGGGAATAGACATCATCACACCTCAACCGCCGAGACCCCGACCACAACTACCAGCCATCGTAGGCATAGGCCGTCCGGTAACCGTCTGGACCGACCGTCTGTGCATGATGTTCAGCCCAGCAGAGCTGAAGGCTACTTGAGCCATTAGATGATTTCCCTCCTTAAAAATATGGCAACTGAAGATACAAGTGTGCTTTAATCAATAAACGTCCCTCTTGCTCCACCGAAAGCAGGAGTTATTTGATAGCTGTCAACAAAATAAAACTTCATACCTACCACAAATAGAGTTCAGTGTAAATTCAGAGACCACCGGTACAATGTCGATGGGTTTTCCAGCAGTTTCCTTTAGACTGTCCAGGAATCTGTAGCTGTTTTCCTCGATTACGTCACAAAACTGTTTCAATATGTTGAAATGAAATGCTGGCGTGAGGATTTTCCTGCGTTCTTGCCATTTTGTACCTATAAAAACAAAATATGTAGTTAGGAACTGTAATTACAAGATTTTAGAACACAATATTATTCATAGAAACTGCAATACAGTCAAGCGGGGCTAATAGAAACGCAGAGGTTAATCGAGACAAAAGTTTAAATAGAATTGTCGCGATAATTAACAATTTTTCTTTAAATTGAAATAAAAATTGATGCTTTGATAGAAATCAATAATATAAATATGTACCAAAGTGAAAAACCTAAACAATTTTTCGTTCCAATTCACCCCAGCGTTCCTATTTACCCCGTTTGACGGTATTTTATTACCATTACTGACGAGTAGTCCATCACGTAGCCAGGGCTTTAAAATGGTATAGATTAAACTTTTTTCACTATACTTCATACCTGACATGATGATCTGAAAACATTTTGATTGGTATTATTAATTATACATAAACGAAATTTCTCGTAGGCCTGTGCGGTATGCCTCACGAGGATGGCATAGCTGATCGGCAAGAAAACGCATGCAGCTCTAGGCCGCTGTTAGTCACGTAGACAACCATTTTTTTTTTGGCCTCCTTCTGCGAATCTGGAACGCGAACGCAGGAGGTTGCGCGCACGCGTGAATGAACGGACTTCCTCACGCCCTAGCCGGTTTCCCCACCTCAATTTCCAGTCTCCGTGGGCGTGGGCTTACGGATACGAGCAAGGGGTAGCTCGCTGTCCGGCCGTCCGTTAACTGTCCAGACCGAGCCCGAGTCGTCGACGGCGCGTAGTATCCCACGCGCGCCTCAAGAAGATGTCAGCAAAACCGTAAGTAGGCCCCTACGGTTTTGCAGGATCGAAGCCTACAGGGGTAAAGGAACATAGGAATGAGTTTTATAATCAGCTAAAGTCTGAAACGCTCTCTCGCTCTACTCTAGAGTGAGAGAAGTCATTGGATGATTATCAACCTAAAAAAAGCATCTACCGGTGAAAATTCCGTCGAAATCGGTAAAGCCATTTAGGAGTTTAACCGAAACAAACAGACAGACAAAATATATTTTCATATGCATATAGTAAAAAAAATGCTATTTTTGTTATTTGCTTTTTGTTATTATACAATTAGGTAGATTAACAGTTAGGTACCTCAATGTCTTCAGGGTTGTATATAAAAACGGCGCCCATAGGGTATATCCATACTCGGAAGATTCCATTAAATCTATCGCATAATTCTTTGCCCATTTTCATAATCTCAACTGTAAATCAGAATACATAGTTTACGACACTTAAACGGACTCTTAAAAATTTAGCTTCTCAAAACGGTATCATTTTCATCAAAACCCATTTCTATTCTATTTTTGGAACAATTTTCCTGTTGCGGTCTTCTCGTCCGATTATTTGGGAGCCTTCAAGACTGTTCAAGTAAATAAGCTCATAATAAACTAGTGCGACGATTGCGTCACTGCTTACAATCAGGTGGGATTACAGGCAAGCTCTAGTTTATATCAATTAAAAAAAAACTGCATAGCCGCTTAATATTTTAAGCGTAATATCTGTGTCTTTGGCTTCTTTATCTGTTCCACTTCATCAAGTGATACTTTTGGAATGTAAATGCTTGACTTCTTGATGAAAGTACCAAAATCGCTACATGTAAATTGTAAGCCTATAATATTAGAATCAGATTCCGTTATTAGAACTGCATTTTGATAAAAATGGGACTAATCGGGAAGTAGGCAAATTAATTAATTTTAGGACCATATTTTCCAAATAAAAATCGGTCGGTTATGTTATGAAATGATGCAACACCGTGAAACAGTTATGCGATGATGCGACAATCTCGGAAGATTTGCTGTCGTTTATTAAAGAGTTTTATGGTCGAACTCCGCAGTTCTTCATCAGGTAACCAAAAATGAGTTTACACTTTGCAAAAATACTTTACTAACCAAAAAAGTTTGAACAAAATCCGTATATATTTAAGATATAACGGCGAAGGAATCACTGAACAGATACAAAACAAAAACACAGAAAACAATTAAATAATTGACATAATAAGATCTCGTCTATGTGCTTAATTTCCGTTTTACCTGGAGAGCGTATAACGGTCCAACCATTTCCGACGATAAAGTCATCTTTAAGTCCAGGTATCTTCCTAATTAATCTAGCTCGTTCATTGTAATTTAAAATAATGTGAAGAGCACACAAAAATATAATAATTCCCAACAAGTACCAAATCATATTGATAAACGTGTAATTATATGAGCAATGAAAGCACTACTGATACAGACTGGATTGAGATATTGTGCTGAACTTATCGAAATAATATAATTGTGGCCAACATCTTGTGTTAATTATTGTACTCTTAATATTAAGATAACGACCTTGGTAGTAGAACCAAAGTTCCACGTTTATGATAAATTAAAATTATCTACTAATTAATGTTACACAATTAAATTTTAATATTGTTTATTTTCTTATATACCGGTCGTTAAAGAAAACAGCTGCCTGAAGTACAATGTATCTATGCTCCAGGCATTTATCTACGCTGTGACAAAAAATAATAAATTAACATTACACAAATATAAACTAAATAAATAAAAAACAGATATGTATTATATTTGAGATAAAAACAATAAGTAAATCTGGTCGTTCCACAATATCGGTATATTAGTTTTTGGGTTTATTAATTACAAACATACACCCAAAAATACAAATTTTCCCACTTTATAATATTAGTGTAGATGTACTTTGAGTGTATAAAAGTGGACCCAACAATGTAAAAGATATTTCTAAAAAAAAACTTTTTACAAAAAAAAAAAAAACCGACTTCAAAAAGTACAAAATAATTTTAATTTCGGAAGTCGATGTTTCTATAATAGATACCAAATTTTGTCTCTTCGTTATTTAACACCGACTTCCGAAATTAAAATTATTTTATACTTTTTGAAGTCGGTTTATTTTTTTTTGTAAAAAGTTTTTTATTTTTCACTTTTTAGTTGTGGTATGCCCACTAAAAAGTACCTACCCTTCAGCTAAACATAAATTACCTTATAGCCAGAGTGCATCTCATAACGATTCTAATAATCCCAAATACGGTTATATTACATGAATTTACCTTCCGGCTTTATCACCAGATCAGTTCGATACATCCCCTCCCCCTTTTCTTTCAGTCAGTCATCGACTACACGTTTAAACAAAGCAATTTTACTTGTTACGACAACTGTGCTATGATTCTATGAGGAGTTCTGTTCCATATCTTCGAAGTTCATGATCAGATCATTACAATATTTTATGGGACCAACTTGGAAGCATAACCTATCACTCAAAAAAAAAATTTTTTCAAATTCGGTCCACAATTGACCGAAATATCGGTGAAAATACATACAAAAAAAAAAAAACATACATTCAGCCGAACATAGAACCTCTTCCTTTTCGAAGTCGGTTAAAAAGACAAGCGTCTTCAAGGCTAGAGTGAATAGGCTCTTAATAAACTAGTGCGCTTCACCAACAACGATTGCATCACTGCTTACCATCAGGTGGGATCGCAGTCAAGTACTAGTTTATACCTATCAGACAAAAAAAAACATTTTTGAAGATGCATTAGAGTCGCAGTTAAATAACATTGTCTTTTATTACAATTTTCGAAGTTATAATAAAGCATGGTTTATAACGTATGGCCGTAACTAATACAGGCACATAATTATGTTGCAAAAACAAAGCCAGTACAATCAGTAATTAGTTAAAATTTCTTAACTGCGGGTCAAGTCGACAGACAAAACAGCTTCACTATCACTACATTTTATGAAAACAAAGTCGCTTCCCTGTCTGTTTGTCCTTATGTACGCTTAGATCTCTAAAACTACGCAACGGATTTTGATGCGGTTTTTTAATACATATGTATAATACAAGCATAAAATAGAAGAGGAATTTCTCTTGTCTCCGATTTCTGATTTTAGAAGTTGCCGGTTTCCTCACAATGTTTTTCTTTACCATTTTGAATGTCTTCATAGTTTCAATTTCTTCATAGTTAAAATCTCATAATTATGCCAGGCGGATATCGCCGGGCCAACACTGGGAACATCTTATGGCGCCTTCAAATTAGCCGCAAGGTGCCGCGCGACGGCAGCGCGGCTGCAGCGCTGTTGTCGCACTACTTTGTTGTCCCATGTTGTAAATAACAAAGTAGCGTGCCTCGCGCGTGCAGCGCGGTGATGCACTTAGCAGCTAATTTGAAGGTGCCCTTACATACTCCGGGACTTAGCTGCAAGATTGTACGAATAATTACCGAAGCCCTGTAATGCATACACAATCGAGGCGATAAAGCCCTTGTTTGAGGACTGGCTGGAGAAACACCACGGCGTTCTCTCCTTCCGCATTTACACAGATTCTCACCGTAGATGGCAAGTTCGGAAGGTTCTTCATTCAGACGGAAGAAAAGCCCGGGTGTTCCCAATGTGTGGATCGCGTGGAGGACACGGTGAAGCATATACTGGAGTGAAGGCGTACTCCGCTTGGAAAAAGTGCCACCTTGTCTCTATGAAGGCTTCACGCGCGCTTTCCTGGCTCAGTCTATGTCCGGAGCGAGAGAAAATTGAAGACTAGCACATAAAATGATTTCCCACTACAAAAGCCCTGTAACTCAAGAGCTACGGGAACGTTTGAAAGAGGAAATGAAGGAACATACATAGGTGGGTTTTAGCCTGTAAGATTCTGACACGCCCTCTTACTCCACCCTAGAGCGGAAGAAGGCATTTGATGACTTTCCACCACAAAAAAGTCCTGTAACGCAACTAGGGCAGCTGTAGAAACACTAATAGGTTTCAGTGAGTAAGTCTGCTACTACTAACAGATGATTGCCCAAATTGCATAATACTTATGTAGGTATATTATTTATTATTATATTTAATTTATCTTTAATGACTTAATGTCGGGTCGGAAGCAATTCATCAATGATTAGATTTTATTTATCAGTGCGACAAGAGTCAACAACAATCAGTTACGGACTGTTTTGTCTTATTTCGCACATAATAAGTATAAATTATTTTTTAAAGTTGTACAAAATCGCATAACCTGTCAATTAGACACACAGTAACCTTCTGAGCAAGTTTGATTCCGTCTAGACATTTGTTTGTTGCCCTGCAGATTTTGAACTTAACCTTTCTTTATCAAGAGACTGTCAACGTCCTATGATAACTTCGCCCATGCTTCCGTCTGGCACCAACTAATTATATGGGTAAAGGAAAGCTACGTGTGTTTCTGTCTTTAAAAGCTTTTTCAATGTTCTATGTTCAAGATGATGCATAAGAAACCTCACAAACATTTCTTCCCACGGAGGTTGAGGATATCTAATATACCTATGCATAAACAAATGCGCACTATTGGATTATAACTTTTGGCTCACGATCAAGGACTGATAAATCAACCGTGAAATAATTAAATACATATACATTATACAGATTGATATAGTTAATTTAAGATAGGTATATGAGAATAAAAATATTGATATAAAAAACATCGCCGCTGCACGATATTAAGTACAAGAACGAGTGAAATTATTGAATAAAATCGAACCTGAAATTTACTTGTAGATATTTTACTTCTTTGGTATTTTTTTACAAAAAGTACCGTTTTCTCATTTGAATCTAAAAAACATGTTTTAAGCCTATACGGATGTCTATCGTCTAGTCATTATCAACGTCTACATAGTCCCTAGGAACGATTACGGAACCCCTACGAACGTTCATGAAGCCAATACCAATATGACCGTCTACAAAACCTCTACGTACCTACCTATACGGGCGGACGTCGACAACTAGATAGGAAGCCACTACGAACATTTACAAAGCCGCTAGAGTCTATCAAAAAACTCAAACGAAATCTCGCACACACACTGGTTCAATAATCAAGTTTGTTTAAGAGATCTTGATCATTGTTTATTAATAGAAGAACCTTATAAAAATTATGAAATATATGTCGGAGAAATCAATAGTACGGAAGCTTGAGAACGAATGAACGAGCTAAGTGACCTACAAAAAAAACCTAAAGTTTGTATTATAATAAATCAGTTGTGTGATCTGGAAAAGTCTGTTTATTGCTCGATACCCAGCCAACGCCCACAAAATAGTCTTTGGAAAGAGCTTCAATCATAATCGGCATCCTCCCTCGACATATAGGTATTTTTTAAATCATTAAATATACAAAATTCCCAAGTCGTTTGGCTTTTAAACAGACTATACGAACGAATATGAAGTCTCTTCGACTTTCTTAAACCTTTGTGATGACTACGCTACTTTTATGCGGCGTTTATACTACACACACTCTATTGTTACCGTGATGGAGAAAACGCCTACCAAATTTTAAATAATTGAAATAAATAAGTTAAGAATTTTGCAAAAGTTTATTTAAACTTAAGTATATAGTTTCTTCAAAGAAATAGCCTTCATACTTTGGACTGTTTATAACAAGAAACCTCTTAATATAAAACAGCGCCTGACATGATTGATAAGAGCAAACACTCAATCGACCTCGATTATTGTTCTGTAGGCTCATGTGTACAAAGTACTCAGACAGTAGCGGCGACGCAAAAACCATGTTATATAGGTCATAATTATCAGCCTCATTGCTATTTGTATTGCGTTTTTTTTATTATAAATATACTGTTCCTAGATGTCGAATTGAGACAAGTCTAGAGCAGTCCGTTTTATTTTTTACCGTCTTCCCAAAAAAGAGGAGGTACTATTATTGTAACTAGAAATTACCCGTGACTTCGTTCGACTTTTTTTATGTTTGTTCGCGTATAACTTTGTCGCTTGCCAACCGATTAGAAAAAAAAATTTTTGTTGAAAAGGGTATACTTCTTAAATGGTTCCATAGTCACCAAGTTGTGATCTGATGGTGGAATCTTGGCGAAATCAAGGGAACTCCTCCAATTCAATTTAATTTTTTAGTGATGTCGGTTAGTTTTGTTTATAATAAAAAGATTTTTTTAGGAATTGGTTTTTGTGTGTACGTAAATAGTAATATAAATAAGTACAAGAAGCACTTCCATTACCAAGAGTTCTATAACTGCGCAACCGACCAACCTACCTAAACCACCAACCTACTTAAACGCTATCAATGCCGATATTACATAAAATAACACAAACCTCTTAATTAATACCGTATATCGATCAATTGACTCACAAGGCCAGGCTATTTACAACAAAAAGAGCATTATTGATTGATTTCTAGTGATGCATATCAATATATTGTCCAATAGTCCGTGCAATGCGCATTTATACATGTACGGTTGTACCTAGTCAATGTGTAGGCTAGGATGCTTTGTTTCATCAGCTTTGATCACACTAATAAATAAAGGTGAAAATTTGCGAGTGTGTGTTTTGTAGGATGTTTCCTTGGGTTAAATTGTATATGCACGAGAGCATTGATATATATTCAAGCGACACGAGGGTGACACCGCTGGCAGAGCTACTCCTGTACCTATCGTGGTTAGGTCCAAGAGTTGTCCTCCTATCCGTGTGAACTACAACAGTAGATACCCCTAGCCAAGTTGATAATCTGCAATCGTTAACGCTAGTAGAAAACTTCAAATGTACGGGAATGACGTTATCTCAACGAATTCAGGAATTGGGGGTGTGGCCAACTCGAGGCGTTCTACGCAAGAGTAAGGTTGTAACTTGACTAGGGGGCAGTTCTTAATTCATTAAACCCCAAGCAAACGCCGGCGTTCGCTGTCTCATTGTCTTTCTATTATGTTTCTAATTATGGTATTCAAAAATTTAACATTTTGCGTGTAATATTCTTTTTGTATGTCTCGTATTGTCTTCTCTATTTCCGATATTTCCTCTTACTAACATTTATTGATATTGAAATACTTCAGTTTGTGTGTTATTTGTAATTTTTAGTCTTTAAAACACGGTCGCATATCAAAAAGTTATCATGTGTAAATCGATATGTTTTTATGTACTTATATCGAGTTTGTTTTCCGTTTATCTTACTATTGAATAACCCAAGGTCGTTTATATCTCTTACACTCTGTGATGATGAGTAGGTAATCTCAAATTCTAGATACTATAAGCGTCAACAGCGTAATATGGGTTGCAACTTTTACAAGATGATATTAAATAATACTTTATCATCCATCAAATAAAAACTTCTTATGTAAAACAGACAAACGTTTTTGTGACAGGCAACTAAACCGACCTATCAACTTGTCACTGCCTGAACATATCACCAATGTTGGTCAAATTCACGAAGTATTAATTGATTTACAAGAAAAAAACAGGTTGGCTATGTAACTAAGAAATTACAAATAAAAAATCATGGATAAATCTGAATCAACCGAAGAAAACAACATCTGCGCAAAAATGCTGCTTGTACAAATAATTTGATATTAAGAAACGTGGCATGAAACCATATCGCAGATCAAACAAAGTTTTCATGGTTGAAGTACGATCAGCATCAGTCTCTTGTAGATAGACATAGAGTAGATGCTAGATAAATAGATAGAAGGAACGATGCTAAGGCGGAGAACAACCCTCCTTGGAGAAGGTTATAATACCCCAACTCTTGGAAGACGAGTGTTCGGTGTATATTGTGTGAATTCGTGTGGGTCGCGTGGAAGAAGTTTCGTTACTGCTGAACGTGAGGTGGATATTCGATCCCAAATTTAACTATGTTGTTGTATCGTTGATGAGACTTAGAGCTTGCTTTAAATCTTCTTATACGTTCCCCATTTAAGCTACAATATTGTAGTGTCTAGAGAAACTTAGCTATCCGTGTCAGGAGTTGACTTACTTACCTACATGTCTCTTACCATTATTTTTTGAGGATATAGATAGTACATTCTGACTCCGTGGGTGCTCGGGGGCTCAAGCACCCCTGAAAATAAACTTCAAGAAACAGATCACTAATCTTTTTTATTAATGGGCGTTGTTTCATTACCCGACGACCCGTTCAGCGCAGTGGTTTAGAGCGCCGGTTGAGACGCAAGGCACACATAATTAGTAATTAAGTACGCAGTATGTAAGTAGGACATTTATTTATTTGTCGGTCGATTAGTGTGCATTTCTCTTCTCACACTTCGCCACCTTTTCGAGTCATCAAATGAGCATGATCACTCATAGGTTTTCTAAAAGCCGGCATCTCTGATGAGGGACCATAGTTAAAACAAGTTTAGGGCCGTTTAGGATGCGTATAGATCCACATCATTTGACAGGTATTTGATTCCAAAAGGCCCATTTAATGTCTGAAAATGGATTTGGCCATGGGGGTCACGTAGCTCCGTCATTCTCTTAGTTTAACTGATATATTCTATTTTGTGCACCTAACAAATATAAATCCGAAGTTAATAAGGTAATGGTTAATGGGGTTGTAATGTAATGGGCGGTTCTATAAATCAATTTAGTGAGTTGTATATGTCCAGCAGCTAAGGTCGGCGTCGCGGCTGGGTCGCGCGCGCGTCCTGGTGCGGGAGTTCATACTGGACGTCCGCTCGCTCTGGCGGTACGGCGCGCCTTTCCCCACCTTCCTCAAACTGATCGGCACGCTCATCTTGTGCCTGCTCGCCGTGCTGCCGCTCATCTACCCCGTGTTCGTCATCGCCATAACCTACTTTACGTACGAAAGCCTTTTTTTAAGGTGGGATTTCATTTCATTACTTATGAATTACTTCGCTAATTCTTTAGTAGTTCCTTTTGTTAAACTGTATATTTTACTATATATTAAACGGTGAAAAGTTAACGTATACGTTTGAAACTTGTGCGCTGCGTGAGAGTTGTTTTTACTTTAACGCGATCAAAACGTTTAGCGCGTTTAGCTCTTTGATTGATTTAGATCTCGAAGCGGGGCCAATCGGAGCGCCGAAAGTCATAAACGTGTCGATCGCGTTAACGTAAAACCAACTCACACTAGGCACTATGTTCTGTATATAGTCAACATACTTAAACAACTTTTACAGCTGGTGGCAGGACCACCCATGGCAGTTCATGCCGGCGGCGATAGCGAAGCGCGCGGTGACCGCGGCGTTCCGGCCGTGCAGCGCCCCTGACGTGTGGAAGGTGCGAGAGGTGCTGACACGCGGCATCCTGCTCACGCACTCGCTGGCCACCTCCATCGACTACCTGTGCGTCATGCAGGGACTACTCGATGAAGCCTAGGGAATAAGGTCGACCCAAACCCCCTTAGGGCGCACGGTGTGTGCTAAAACTCGCGCGGGTTTCTTTCTCGCGTGTCTAATTCTGAATTGAATAATAGTATGAAGAGCGCTAGCCGGCGGCCGCGTTTTACTACTAGAAATAGTACGGGTGCACGGAGCGGGCCACCGCTCGAGTTTTAGCGCACCCACGCACTCAAACATTTTCAGGGGTCTGAAATCTCGAAATGACAAAACAACTTTTCCACACAATGGGTTGTTCAAATTCCTAAGATTAATCACCTCTTTAAATGTTTTGAATTTACTGAAAGAAATACTGCCTACCTATAAAATTAATGAAATAGGTGAAAAAAACAACTTGGTTCATTCGAAGTTCCTGTTAATTCTATGATTAATAGAATATTAAATTATTGGTAATAAACTACATGGTCACCTAATGTATATTTTATTTATCAAATTTAATTAAGAAGTTTAATTGGGCAGTTAATTTAGTCTAGAATGAACTTAACAACCCTAAAAGCGTAACCGCAAAGGCCCGCTTAGCGCAATTCAGAGGCCAGGGTTGACTTAATTAGAGATAGCTGCTCAACACGAGTTACGAAAGATTCAATAACAAATGTTACATACGTAATTAGGAACTAACTCGAGAGTTAATAATTACCCTTGTTTGCCTGAGCGTGCCATAATAGAATACAATAGAAACAGCGGGGGAGCTCTTTGCCAAGAGGGAGGCTGAATTAAGACACATATACTACAACAAGATACAAAATCAGCGAAAAGCCAGCCTTTCGGTATTTTAAAGAATGCATTTTGAAGAGAGTGCGCGGGAACTGCATGACTGATTCCGCCATCTCCTTTTTACCATCTAGCTCGAATCTATTATCCAAGTCGTCGACGGCGCGTAGTGTGCCTCAAGGTGATTTTTTTTCGGGTTTCATAGCCTTACCCCGAAATAACCCTTATAAGAAGACTTTGTTGTCCGTCCGTCTGACTGTCTGTCTGTTTGTCTGATTGTCTGTCAAGACCCTTTATCTTGGGAATACATGGAGGTATCTATAACTCGTCGTTTGAAACTGCACGATTTAGTCAATCTGAAGATATCAGTTCAGAGTTGAACTTCAGAAAAATCTTCAGATTGACTTAATCGACATATATCTACGTATATATGCCGTGGTTAGATCTTAGATTTGATCACTTCACGATATGGCCAGATCATTTAAACGTTAACATTTGATGATATGTCAATTCTCTACCTATCTATCTAAATAACAGCTACCTGTTTAACTTTATTTAAAGCATGTTATTGCCGCAAAAAAATTGTATTTCATTTGTTTCTTTAGGTTTTTTTTTCTGTAAGACGTAGCATACTAAACATAATCAGCCTTATAATATTCCCACTGCTGGGACTCAGATCTCCTCTCTATAAGAGGAAATGTGCCGTTATCCCCTATGTGGGCCCAGTGTGGGTTGGTGGATGTTCCATATCTTCGAATTTTTGGTTACCAGCCGCGGGAATTTTTGAAAAAGTTACCTTGGTGCTGAAATGCAAAAAAAACAACTGAAGAACACAGGTGGTTTTAGTCTGTAATAGTCTAACACACCCTAGAGCGGGAAATTTCATTTGATCAATTCCTATTTAGAAAAAGGGACCGCATAGGTAACCTTTCACTGTATCTGGTAATTGATAAAAGGTGATCTGGAAGTACGGATACAATTCCGAAAATTCGTATTCAGGTAGGCTACGTTGTCACTGAGTGTCTCTGCCAATTTTTATCCTGACAAAATAACAGAATTCGAGAGTGAAACAGGAGCAACTAGTACATTATACTTACCTAAATAGTTAAAGAAAACTATTGAATGCTTGCAGAGCGAACAAGTATACTACAAACATTACATAAACACAGTTGTAAAGCCATAAACGCGTTTGTTAGGAAAACTGCAGCATATTTTGTAACATTCTCAATGAAAAGACGTGAGCATTAAGTCAAGATTTAAACAATTTCCCTATTCTCTGTGACTTCTCTTACATCTCAAATCTTTCATGTAATATTAAATTTGACAAAAAAAAAAATAGGATGATAATAAAATTCAGCACATTTTTTTAATTAAAATAATCCAGCTTTTGCTACTTTTGAAGTACATCGAATAATTTAGTGATAGTGTTAATAATTTAAAATTCAGTGTTTTTTTGTGCAATTACCAATTAATTAATCAGGAGAGTGCAATAAAGTGATTCTGGGTCGTATTAAAATAAAAAAATTGCCACATAACGTCATACTCAACGTCAATTCGTCTATCGCTGCGCCTGCGCACGTAGCTTACAAAGGTTGTTTTTCTTGAGTTTTAGCAACAAAAATGTTTCCGATATCTACGAAGAATATATTTCTACCCATCTTTGTTGCTACGGAAACTTGAGTATGATCAAACGAGCTAATCCTTTGTCAGTGAGGAGCACGCTTCATGATGGGTTATCTGTAAAATATCGAGTCTTGAGTTATCTCACCGACAAAGATTCTCAGGGCACTTGACAAGCTGACAAGTTAACCTATGTCGGTGGGCGCCGACCACGGTGCAGTTCGCCGGAGGAGGTCGACGGCGCTACACGGAAATATGGCGATGACGACTTGGATTAAGACCATTATCGGGCTTCTGGCGCTGTGCCACTCGTAAGTCTATTTGCTTATGCTGTCACGACACTTAATTATATTTCAATTGCACAACTTACGATCGTAAAACGAATAGCCATTTTGTACATCTACATATTATCGCGAAGGTCAATAACTTTCTTCAAGGATTTAATAGATTTGCATTCTATTTGATGACCACGTTCCAACTCTTGATTTTACTAATTCGATGTTCGATCAATGCTGATAATTGTTTGTTTAGCTGATACTAAAAATATAACTAGAAATCATGCAGCCTTCTATACTTTACTGTTACTCGTTCTACTTTTGGTCTGTGGTTCACTTATCAGGTACAACACACTTCTGGTTTTTATCCGTCTTCAAAAAGAGAACTTTTGTTTCTTGTTTCTGGTTCATCGATATCTTCGTCAAATATTAACCGAATTTGATGATCCTTTTTTTGTTTGAAAGAGGTTTTTTGACAAAAATCGATTTCACATGAAGGCAGTAAATTCGTGCATTTTTGTGCTTTTAACTTTTAACCATTAAAAGTACGGAGTTAACCTAATACTTACAATGTTGATAGAATACCAAATACCGAAATGAAAACTTCAAAGGATTTGGTTTGTCGCCGCACCGTAGGATTCAAGCTTCGATCAATAATAGTACTTACTATTATTGATCGAAGGATTCAAGCGACAATTTTTTTCTCTCGCTCGTCTATCGTCAACGTGAATCTTGTTATTTTATCCAACGGTATCGAACGCAATGTTTGACAATGAGGCAACGTGAAAAAACAGAGATAACACCAGAACGGTCTGTTGACATTCGGTAATTTCGTAATTTAACCAAATATGCATGTTGCAAATTTGTTGTTTTTGAAAAAAATGCGTCATTCTAAATCTCGATTAAACGTGCAAGATTTCTATAGATGCTTATATATTTAATATATGAGTACATTAACCTCTCGAGCGCCGACTGTAGAACTTAAATGACCTTGAAAATGCTTAATTGTCGTTTTGTACACACGGTTATACGAAATTTATTTGGCCGTAAATTTTGGTTTCTATATCGTTGTTTTACCTAGAAAATCCAGAAAAAGTTTTTATAATTTATTATTTACTTTTTGGTGATTTACGTAAAAAAAAACGCAATTACGTAAAAATAATACCCCGGGGCTCCCGAGGTTCCCCTCGGGAGCCCCGGGGTATTATTTTATTATTTTATTTTTTCAAAGAAAAAAAAAGGAAGAAAACATCTAGAGAAAGACGTGTAATACATCATAAACAAAATCACGTAAGAGCGGTTGTATGGAAATGTATTTCGTGTTGGCCGCTCTTAACTGCGTTTGCACTTCAAAATACTACTTTAACTCTATAAAGACTAAGTTGTACTAGAGATACTTACCATCTTATCTGATTGCCTATCACATCTTACCAGGAAAGCCTACAGTTCTCTGATACTATAGATGCGTCAGATAAATGATAATAGGAGAGATAGATATACGCACAAAACAACGCGATAAACGCAATAGATTTTGTATTATTATTACGAAACAAATCTGACCTAACTGATAAATTGCTGTATTTTCCTCTTCTCAACCTTAAAACAGTGTAGTAAGGCTAATTTCCTTTGAATTGCGGTACTTGAGGTCTTTTTCCTTGATAATTTAATAGCTATGCCTCTATTACATAAACTTTATACCAACAGCAGTATGTATTGATGAACACTCAGGTTCTACTTACTGTCATCTTATCTTATACCCTATTACGAGTACATCTGCGGGATTGTCCAATAGGGTTATTTCGATCCTAGACCGCAAAGGGCAACTAAAAGATCTTTTCTCGAGTCATTGTGGTAGGTGTCATCTTGCCAACTCTTCCCAGGTCAGACTCGACGGTATCATCCGACCTCAGGCACCTACTTCGAGGAAATTCTTGCCCTTCAGTCAATATGCATGCAGCTGACGCAACCCATCCCTTCCCATTTTTGCCCATGTCTATGAATCCCGTTTTTAAGCGCAGCGCTTTTGATAATACGTATTTTACAAGCTTTTATTTAGTTTAACCTGTCCCGATGTTTGTCTGTCATCAAATCTTGTAAATTAAATTTGACCCACTTCCCGGTTATCGATTGAGCTGAAATTTTGCATGCATGTGTAAATCAGATGACAATGCAAAATTATTATGACATGGAGCTGATCTGATGATGGAACTGGAAGGTTATAGAAACTTGATAGTTAAACGACACAACTCCATCGAGTTTGGGCTCGTATGATTTTTCTTGACGAGTATTAACCCTTCAGATACCGTCAATTAGAGACACAATAGTAAGACAATAGATGCGCGGCCACCGGGTGTCGCTTGGGGATTCATGAATTAAATAGTATATCGAGCTATCAAAGCTTGCTATGAAAAAATGATTTTCATTAAAAACTTGTTTAGGTCTATTTTCCTTACGAAAACAAGGACCTTATAAAGGATAACCTGCTACAATTAATATTCTCATCATTCTCTCATGAGTGCCCATGACAATGGACCGGTCATGGTGACCGGACAAATGCGTCGGAAACAAAAGCACACTACAACAGGCAACACCTACCGACATACTAATAAGCCAGTCACTATCTAAATGTAACCCCAATACGCGTGATTAGATCTTAGAATTTAATATTTCATGAAGTGGTCAATTATTTAATGAACGTATTTCATGATATAGATTTGCCTGCTGGCCACATCTTTATTATGAGCTACCCAAATCAATGGACTCCCCGCATTTAACGAACTGTGCATATAAACGCACCACTATTTCATGATATCTTAAAACATTAGTAATAATATCATGAAGTAACTGGTGAAGGTGGTTGCTTTATTTTTGGGATCTATCATTGCGCAGATATTATTTTGTATTAAAAGTGAATAATAATGTTCAAATGAACGATAAAAGTGTAGTGTCAACCAAATTTTGTTTATTGATTTCTTTTAAGCTTAAAAATATTATTATCTCAAATGTTGACGTTTAATTCATGAATCCCCAAGCGACCACCGGTGGCCGCGCATCTATTGTATTACTATTGTGTCTCTAATTGACGGTATCTGAAGGGTTAAACGATTTGGTTTTGATCAACCATATCATGAAATAGTCGATCACACATCATGAATTGATCAATTCTAAGTTCTGATCACGTCATATACAAAGAACAAATTGATTTGCAGGAGGCAATCTCGGGAAGTACATAAGTACTACTTCGTTTACGAAAATCCGTCACTGATCTTATTAAATCACATCTGTGCAATAAACTCCTGAGATATCGCGGGAAAATCGCCAGTTGCCGAGACTCTCTTTAATCACCTTAATCTCTCTTTCTCTCTCAATTATCTCTCTTCCTTTATCATTATTATTTTGTGGTTTTACTTGTAACATGTCATCTCACACTTAAAATGATAATTTTGTTCGTTACAGGAGCATTGCCTACACCAAATTCCCTGAAGGGTTTACGTTCGGTGTGGCTACAGCTGCCCATCAGATCGAAGGAGCATGGAACGTCAGTGGTAAGCATTATCCAACCAATTGCATCTTTGTGTTCAAAACGTGAATAAACCTATTATTCTATAAATAATACTGTAGGTACCTAGGTGTGTCCATAACTACTGTAATCTTGCATTAGTGACTATAAGAGATTGAAGAATGTAAATAAAAAATACTGTAATCTCTTAGGTTAGGTCGTATAGACGGTCAAACCAGGTGACATATGATATACGTATACGTATATTATCTGACCATCAGCTGATGGCACAAGATCCCGGCATTGTATGTAACACTACCCTCATAAGACAAACTAAACTAGGTAGGTACCTATCTTAAATTTTTCCAAAATGTTGTTTTGGCATCGCAATGCCACAAAGACTCCGCGTCACAAGGGCTACGCAGACAATCTGTATCTTTATTGGAAATTGGAACATAGAAAAAAACAATCCATAAACTAAGTACTTACTAAATAATATCAGAAATTATGCGAGAGCATAGCTCTGTTTTTAAAGTCTTCACGCATAAGCCGCTAGACCCTAGAAGTCTCCTGATGGGACATAGGACATGAAAAAGGACTTTAAATATGTTTTATCAACAGACCTACCAAGCGGGTGAAACCTCGCTGCAGCAGAAGCAATGAAGAATTTGTGGTGAAAAGGTCCCTTTCACACACACAGAAAAAAAAAACCTTTCTCCAAAATCCTTTTTTCTCTAAACAATGAATTATCACTTTTTGTCTTATATAAAGGCAGCATTATAGGTATGCCGCTAGTTTCAATAACAATAATTAATTATTTATTATCAGGTATCTTGGTACATACATATAATACCTTACAGACTTACATAATATAATCAATACAACTTATCGTCAGTAAAAATATCTGTTCATTGCAACATCCGCAATACCTACGTATCAAGATTCTTCAACCTATCCTAACATCATGTCATAGTTGTGACAAATCTTATCTTGAAGTGGAGTTAGGATATCTATCTCGACAGATACTCAATCAACTATTATCGTCACAAATACGAGATGGGATAGATTGACAAACAACAGGAAAAACAACAATTGTTTGTATCTGCTTCATTTAAATTAGTCTTTAAAATCAAATTGTAGACCATTCAAGAAAAAAAACCGGCCAAATGCGAAGAATTGAACTGGCGCATAAAGGGTTCCGTACCACTATATTAACAACATTAGATAGTTTAATTCATGAATCCCCAAGCGACACCCGGTGGCCGCGCATCTATTGTCTTACTATTGTGTCTCTAATTGACGGTATCTGAAGGGATATTATAACTATTATTAATATCCAGTAAAAAACGGCATAAAATTCACGTGTGTTAGGTATACCTGTATGGGAGCCCCACTTATATATTTATTTTATTCTGATTTTAGAATTTGTTGTTATAGCGGCAAAAGAAACACATCATATGTGTTTCAACTGTATAGTTGTCACGATTCATGAAATACAGCCTGGTGACAGAAGTCCGTCTTTCTGTCACCAGGCTGTATTTCATAAATCGTGACATAAGTCATGAAGTCGAGTCCTAGCAAGAGGGTCCCGCGGCTGAGAATAGATCGTTTAACAATTTTTTACCATCCTACCCGCAGCCTTTTAGATTTATATGCTACAACATTTACTGGGTCAGCTAGTATATAGTATAAAACTTAGATCAAAAGTTAAAATTTTCAGGAAAAACTGAAAATGTGTGGGATCGTCTGTCACACTCGCGCCCCGAGATGATCATCGACGGCACCAATGGCGACGTGGCTTGCGAGTCCTACTACCGCTACCAGGAGGACGTGGAGGAGCTGGACTACCTCGGAGTGGACTTCTACCGGTTCTCACTGTCCTGGGCGCGCATCCTGCCCACCGGCCGCATTGACCAAATCAACCCCGACGGGATTCGTTACTACAACGACCTTCTTGATGCTCTAGCTGAGAAAAACATTGAACCTCTTGTAAGTTTCTTGTAATATCTCAGCATAAGTAGTATAATATAGCAATACCTAGTTAATTACTCTGTAGTTCACAAAAAAAAAATGGAAAAAAATCAAAACTGTTTTTTTTTGTTAATGTTTTTAACCTGGATACTAAGTCCTTTAAGCCTTGTTGTCGTATAAACAATTAATTTGTTAGGGTGTTTTTGTAGCATTTGACAGCAAGTGTATCGAGTCAACCTTCTAGACAAACTTCATTGAGGTAGTCAACACTACTATAAAATTCTCAGCTCCATTTTACCAAGATTGCGCCTGTTCCACATATTGTCCAGTTGCGCAGACACAAGGGATACAAAACTACACCATCTTTCGACACAATATCCACTAGGAATCAACTTGCGAATAATTATTATCTAAAAAAACACTGAACTTGCTCAAAGAAATCCCGCCAAAAACTTACAAAAGCTGGAAAAACGACCAATAAACAAAAAAACAATAAAAACGTTATAAAAACTTTATTTTAAAAATACATGCTGGTTTTGAGAAAAAAAAATTAGAATAGCCATTATCAAAGAAGAAGAAAAAGAAAGAAATAAAACTTTACAACGGCGGTACAATACATTATTTTTTGACAGAATATTATGGGTAACTGGCCATTATATTCTGTTAAAAACTGAAGTTAATTCTGACTAAAAAGGTTGAATTAAAAATAATTTAACCCTTAAATGCATAAAGTTGTAAAACTGCAACATACCATTCAAACGACCATAAAATTATTAGAATGAGTTCAATTGTCTAGTGAGTGCAGGGTGTTGTAGTTCTGCAACATATGGTTTTTAATAAAAGTAGCTATGAAAAAAATATTTACGATTTTTTTTTTTTTTCCCTGAATCAGCATATTCATGGCTCCAAAATATTTTTTTTTCTCGGTCTAAAAATAAAATCATGCATTTAAGGGTTAAAGAATAGTATTTTTTTAAACAATACACTTTATAACTTTTGCAGGTCACCCTGTTCCACTGGGACTTGCCCCAAACTCTTCAAGACCTCGGAGGTTGGGCCAACCCCAAGATGATTGATTACTTCCGCGACTACTCAGACGTGTGCTTCAGAGAGTTTGGTAACAAAATCAAATCATGGATTACGTTCAACGAGCCTTATGAAATCTGCGAAGATGCTTATGGTGATGATAAGAAAGCGCCAGCTATAGACAGCCACGGAGTCGGTAACTACCTCTGCAGTGACAACCTGCTCAAGTCCCATGCTGAATCCTACCATTTGTACAATGAGAAATACCGTCCCATTCAAAACGGAAGGATCATGATTTCCATCAATTCCATCTGGTACGAACCTAGCGACCCTTCAAATGAAGAGCAGGTTGCACTTGCTGAAGTTGCGAACCAATTCAAGGTAAAGAGTCAGAATCATGACATTTTTGCTTACTTTCATTATTGAGACAAGTCAGCAACTTATTCTTTTTTTTTGTTTTTCTAGTTCGGTTGGTTCGCGCACCCAATTTTCACAGCTGTAGGTGGATACCCAGCGGTGATGGTGGAGAATGTAGCCCGCCAGAGCGCTGCCGAAGGTCTGAAAAAGTCTCGTCTTGAGCAGTTCGACGAGTACTGGACCCAGAGGATCAAGGGTACTTCAGACTTCCTGGGCATCAACCACTACACCACGCATTTGATCACCGGAGCTGGACGCGATCCCCTCGCTAAGTCGCCCTCATGGTTAAAGGATATTGGTGCAGTTACTACTATGGAAGTTGGCGGCGACTCTGCTTCGGAATGGCTCAGGGTAAAGAAAATAGATAGTTAAATTTTTCGAATATGTTATTGAATAGAAAAAAAACCGGGCCGTGGGTTCGATTCCCACCCAGGACAAATATTTGTGTGAGAGTCTTTCTCTTCTGTGTCTGAGTGTAAAGTTTGCGGATGGCTGTCCCTTACACCTTGTATATTTTTTACCATCAGGTTGTACCAACCGGCTTCGCGAATCTGCTACGTTGGTGTAAGAGCTCGTACAACGACCCGCCGATTTACATCACAGAGAATGGTTTCTCTGACCGCGGTACTTTGCTCGACTATGGCCGCATCAGTTATTTCAATGTAAGTAATTTAACTACTTAACCAATTTTAATAATTCTGTCACCATTAAAAAGCTACATCTCCACCGAGTAATATAGGCTAAATTGTATTTTAAGATAATCGTCTCCTATCGCTCGGGCGAAGCCGCTGGCAGCAGCTGGTGGAGGATAAACCAATTGGCCAGTTTCTAAAAACAACTTTCATATATATATTTTTTTGGTGGGAAAATTATCCAATGTATTCCCCGCTCATGGGCGGAGCGGGAGATAGTGTCTTACTTTGACTGACTAAAAACCCACCCCGTGCTTTCGTGCCTTTTCTGAGCTACTTCTCGAAACTAACTCTGACCCCAGTAGGACCTCCCCCACGAGGACAATCGCCCCCACGAGGGCACGACGATGCTCCGCCCGGGCAATTTTCATATAGTAGTTACGTTTTTGTAATGCTTATAAATATTTTGTAAACTGCAGTCGTACCTGAGCGAGATCCTGAACGTGATCTATGACGACGGCGTCAAAGTCCTCGGCTACACCGCCTGGACTCTCATGGACAACTTCGAATGGAGGGCTGGGTTCTCGTAAGTGATAGATTAAATAGTTATATCTAATAATACAACATTATTTTAGTATATAGCCTGAATATAGTTAGTTCAGAATCATAACTGAATCGATTACAATAATTTTTACATCAAGTTATTATTTTTCCAAAAATATTTTAAAAAGGTCACAAGTTGGACGCCGACATTAAGTTTGTACATAGATTTTTTACATAAGTATATATATTAGACTCGTGTTTCGGGTTTCGTATATACTAAAACTAATATTGTATATAATATTCCTTCACCGTTTTGATTGCAGTGGTGATGAAATAAATTACATAAAATGCCTACCCCGCGGTGTACGACTTACCTACAAGTTGGAGCCTTCGCTGTTTTACCGCCACTGCTTTTTTGTATATCTTTTTTCATGGTCTTTCAACCAGTGCGTATGAGGTCTCTTAGAGGCAAAGTTGAACTTCTTTGCAGTGCGTATAAGATCTTTCCGGCCTCACAAAATTTTGTTTCTGAAAAACACCGCCGCACGCTTCGTGAGAAAATAAATTTTATATATTTGTCTCTGCTATACCCACACAACATATGAAAGAGGATAGAATGGGGGACTAACTTGCGATCTGAGTGTGGGTGGTCTGTTAGTTGCGTAATGCGTGTTCGTATTGGTTTATTGCCTGTAGTGGAGTTAAAGGGTGTGAGACAAACGGCGACACTCATCGTAGTACAAATCGGAAAGTATTTCCTTTTTAACCTCTTTCATCTTTTCTGTGGATATACCCATAGAAACGTTAACATAGCTGTCCCCCACACAGAGTGAAAGAAAGCGATTTTGACTGCCGCACCTGCGAGACATTACGCATGTGGCTTATTTGACCTCATAACGCAGTGAGCATGTTAATCTCTATTCGTTTTTCTAGTGAGCGCTTCGGTTTCTACCACGTGAACATCTCGGACCCGGCGCGACCACGCACCGCGAAGCTGTCGGCGGAGTACTACAAGCAGCTGATCGCCAACCGCGAGCTGCCACAGGACGCGCGCTTTAAGGACCCTGCTGTAAGAACCAACTGTTCACCTTTAAAAACTTCTGCCCCGTTTTAATAGTAGTTATGACCTTTTATTTAATTATCTAGTATCGATTGGGCTGTCCGAAAGTTCTTCCCGTTCATAATACAAGAAACACGGGATTTTTAGTGTCTCGCGTACACGATCGACACACAACAGAACTTCTACAGACAAGTGCGACGCGACAATGCGACAGTGATGAGTTTATAAAAATGGCTGTTATGTCTTCACAGCCTTGTCGCGTAGCTCCTGTTCTAGAGCATGTTATTATGATTTCGCTTGTAGAATTGAATTGTAGTCTTATACTACAATTTTGAAAAGCTAAAACCAAAGTAGACCTAGTCGATATACATAGTCGATCAGTTGCGTACCGAATTAACTGAAACTAGAGTTTAAAACGTTGTCTGTAGACACAACTAAACCAGGCAAAATTAAGTAGTGTTCACTACTATGTCCTGCACAAAATTTTAACTTTAGTAAGCTAAATCGTGATGCAACAGAGCTTGAAAATGTATTTATTAAGCTAGGCGCCAGATAACCGTAGAATAATGGTCATTGACCCTCCTACATTTGTTGACATTCTTAATTTCAAAAACGGAAATAAAGACATAAAGCTGTCTTGATGGCCACATGTATCGTGATCCTTTACATGATGTAGTAATGAAAAGCAGTTCATTGTTTGTTTTTCGGGTACCTACGCAGAGATATTAGGAAAAAGTTCAATGTACTTTATACCACGGTTATCTGGCCCCTTCTATAGCAATTTAGGTCACATATCAGTGTTAATAAAACCTGCATATTATAAGCTGGCGTCGTATCCTAAAAATTCTGAAGTACCTACGCTCTAGGCCATCTCAGATTTTAACACTAATGTGTGGTCGAACTGTAGGTATAGATACCGGCACGAATCTTGAACGCTCGGCGTCAGAGAGGGGATCGCTTTGCGCATTCCATACAATGGCGATCCAATCTTGTTAGAAACATGCAGCAAGCGCAGGGAACGAATCACGAGTGACGTCTATGACACGATGGCGCGGCGAGTCAATCACTGACACTCCCCGCCACCGCGTCTCACTTCATACCACTAAATAGGCCCGATATTTGACTTCTGCGCAAGTGACGGTAAGCGCTCAAGATTCGTGCCGGTACCTATACCTGCATCCATAAATCCAAAGCAGTTTGAAATAAGTTTGTGTTGTATAATATTAATGTATCTAAAGTCTGTTAAAATAGTAACTATTACTCCTTTTCTTCTTTACTTTACTATGGCCAAAGATGCACTGAAAAACTGCTTGCTTAACGCCTGATCCAGAACCAGGGGACTTATTAAAATTTTAAGAGTGTAAGTGAGAGAAAAGGATGGAGCTATACACTCTATATAGCTGCATCCTTTAAACAGTTCAGTTTGGGTCATCAAATGGATCGCGTTAAGCTCGTAATAGTGCCTCTGGCAAGTAGCGAAGTAGCGATCTTGTACATCTCTAGCGTGTGTCTATGCGCCCAGCAAGCGGACAGTGTGTTTTCGTCCTTACTACAGCGTATAAAAAGTTTTCACATAAATTCTCTTCCTTATGCACTTTACTGTTTTATGGTTGAGGTTTTAAAAGCATGATGACTCCGCTGAACTCCGCTTTAGAAACAGCATGTTGAGGTGTTTCCTGTGCTTGAACCATCTTTCAATCTTGTATCGTCTATTCCTCTGTTTACTGTTCTGTCATGCTAAAGATTTACTGGTGAAGTTCCGGTTCGACCTCTTTTATATCTCGAGTATGCTGGCCATGTTCTCACTAGATGACGCTGAACTCACACATTTTTTTTTATTAAATTCTTTCTGTTTGTCTTCACTGTTCATAATGCTCAAGTATAGTGCTATTACTTACGTAAGTAATATCTATGTTATAAACAGTCAGAATTAGGTGCATTATGCGGAAATAATATAACTCAATTTGAAAAAAAAAATTGAAAAAATGTTCAATAAAGTGGAATGATATATTTTAGCGAATACCATTCCCTTAATTTAAATTTAAAAATAAAATTAACAAAAAAAAATTGAGTATAGCGCTAGCTAGGGAGCACGTGTCTACGCTCGCGCCTATATCTTTAAGTATGACAGTGAAAAATTATCACAAATATGTTTTTCAATAGTATCAACGTACGGTCTACTAACAATTGTACAAATCCTTACTAAGTTCCATTTTGACAGGTGACCAAGTGAAGAGGTGGTGGCTCCAGCATGGTAACATCTACATAGTATATTGTACATAATATATTTATATTTAAAAAGAGGCATGTCTGCGCTGCTTGTTATTGTTAACAAATAAATAAATTTAAACCTAAGACTTTACTTTTCTTTTAACAGATAACAACACCCAGAACTGAATTGTAATAATTCATCGAGTTTTTATGAAAGATGATGGGAAGTGAAATATATACTAAGTATTAAAACAAATATTTATTTAATTCATTATAAGAATATCGAATTATTTACAATGAAATTATAGTAAATTAATAAGTTTGACACGTAATTTCATTGTTATAACATTGATACACGTGTTACATACACTACATAGAAAACTTGCATTTGTTTTCAGACTGAAAAGATATGTTTTACATAAAGGCTATACTTAAGAAATAATTGATTACAGTTTACACTTGAGATATTGTTCTGAATATTATTCTGTAGCAAGTGGCAGGGCTCGTGCGAGTGCGAGGCTGTACTGTTACAACTTGGAATGTTTGTCGCGAGGCGCGGGCGACGGCGGCGGCGACTGTCGCCTTGTCGCCATGTCGCCGTGTCGCCTTGTCACCAGGGCGCCACGTCGCCGAGGCTCCGCGCCCGGCGGGCCGAGGGGCGGGTGGAGAACAATGAACCGAACAATATGAGAAGCTTCTAAACTTACGGACTCTTACAATTAATACACGACAAATACAAATATATAGTATACAACAAATGGATCTACAGAATACAAATTCAATGTATCATCAACCCAGCACCGTTACGTCTAATTACAATAGTTACACAGATGCTATGCTTGCTATGCGTCATACCTGAAGATTACATTAAAGTCTTACAAGAATTATAGTACTTTTACTAATATGGCAAAGTTTTCAATGTAGCATTTGATATTAAAGGCCTAATTCCATTATCATATTATTCAATCAAGCTAGCTGAATTCAATACACTCATACAAAAATCTAAAGACTAGGTGGGCTTACAAAATTTTGAAATATTTTGAATTGTTGATATAATAACATGAACGATGATTTGATGAGTTGATTACTAAATATAATGAAGTAATACTAATTATATAACAGTAATTATTGAAAATAGATTTCATACTTTGTTGGCACCAATATTAGTCTGCTCGATGGCAGTAAACAATGTTATACTTTCAACTCCCTAATATCAGAAGATAACATTGTTTTGAGTAAGGCACTTAGAGGCAAAATTTCGAGCTCCAATTACTCCCTAAAATTAGCTAGCTGCACCCATACACTTGAATATTGTTCTCTTGCAACCCAACTATAATAAGTTAACATAGTAGTTGCCAACATTATTATTACCTACTTCATGATTAACTATTAAAACTTAACCTCTATTCATAATCTCGAAAATTCACAAGGACGGTGTAAGTTGACAAACAACGTTCTACAAGTACATAAGTAGTTTATTTTCTGTCAAATCACTATTACATCAATAATTCGACAATAGAAAAATTGTAAAAATATCTCAACATTATCTAAATTATTACAACAATAAATAATTTTTATCAAGGCACAATAAGGCACTGTTACATCAAGATGTTATCACAATCTTAATTTTAAAATATATCATAAAATATTGTTTGTTTTGTCGATTTATAGAATACGATTTCCGATAGTCTCTCTGAAAAGATTATGGAAACCTAGTTCACGAATGATGCGTTGCAACGCAACTACTTTCTGCTACGAAAGAAGGCTTGCAGCCACCGCGCGTAGTGCCGGCGTGTCACTTCGAGTACACGAGCACTCCCGAGCACTGCCGAGTGCTCCCGAGCTCACACGAGTCGTCATGACTAGCCATTCGTGATAGTCCTGCTCCACTGATTCGCGTACTTGGCTTGGTTTTCGTAGCTCATCTCTTACTTGAACTGGTTGAAACATTTAAGAATCTGAGCACTATTACTGTCTAGCTCACGTCAAAAGACGAAGACCATTACGATTTCCTTAAGTTACTGTAGGGTTTCATTGCTAACTATTGATGAAAAGGCACTAATTTACAATACTTATTAGGAGTCAAAGTCAATAATTGCGACGAGTATGTGTTGTAAAGTCAGACATACAAGATTCCACACATGTATCACCACAACGAAGTAGGAACACTTATAAACTCACACAATTTTGTATTCCTATCTCATTCGAATAAATGCTGAGACAGATTAAAACCAATTTTGCATAAAAGCGAGCAGATAGTAGGGAATAGGTAAACCGATGCGGATAGATTTTGAAATACATTTGAACTGATAAATCGTTTTTTTTTTTAACAAATATTTTAGTCCGCATCGGTCTGCCTGTTCTCATGGAAGCCATCGTACTGGTACTGAAAGTATCTAACTATCCTAAATCATAAGCACACAAAATCCCACATCAGTCATTACACATGTTATGCTATAATTGTCATTTTCAAGTGAAATGTACACCATCGTTACCGTGCTGTCCGACACTGTTATAGCGGTCGACGTCATAGGTAAGTACGCTACGTTACATAATATAGCTAATTTGAAAGTTTGTAAGCATGGTGTGCCTGTGCGCACTAGTCGCGCCGCGCGGCCTCGCCTACAGCCACGTCAGCACGTTGTCGGGCTTGCTCGGCGTCGAGTTTATGAGCGATTGCACGTCGTCCAGAAGTATGTCGTTTGTGAACTCGTTCAACTGAAACGTATATATTACAGATTATAGTAACCGTCAAAAAAAAATTAAACATTGTATATATTCCCTTGCACCGATTGTCTCAAGGATTTCTTAAAAAGACGACAGAGAATCATGCCAGCCAAGATTCGGTAGAATCAAATCTGCTTACTTTTTTTATTTTTTATTGATTAACGTAGTAGGCAATAAGGCATATGCATAACCGCAGTAAAGAGTGTTGTTACTTATATGAGTAGGTAATTATTTCAGTCAAATATAGCTTTTGGGTAATGTTCAATAAAACATTGAAAATAAACTACACCTATTGAAAAACCATAAAACAGTGATTAACACAAATAACATAAAATAGTTTAAGTGGTTACGCGAACTACGGCGTAGTCTGTCAGGGACTCGACTACGCCGTAGCAGAAAGGGACAAATTCCGATTACGCCGTAGGCGATCTAGATACTACGCCAGCTACGCTTACTTCTGCGTAGCGGTTCGCGGTCCACGACTACGCTGACTACGCCGTAGCAGTCAAGCTTCTGTTGTTTGTAAGTGATCCCTTTCTAATGTTTGTGGATCATTTGGGTTAGGTTAAGTTAAAAATCATTATTGTTGTTGTGCTCTGTGTATGCTCAAACTTATTGAGGCATTGTAGCACAAAATAATTATGCAACAATAAGTCAATATAAAAAGAGAGGCGGAATCCTTACTAATATTATAAAAGTGAAAGTGAGTTTGTTTGTTTGTTACGTCTTCACACCTCAATGGCAAAACCGATTTTGATGAAACTTGGTACACGGATAGACCATGTCTTGAAATAGGACATAGGATACTTTTTATCCCGGAAGTATGTTCCCTTGGGATAATTTTCTGCTATCACGCGGGCGAAGCCGCTGGGAGCAGCTAGTGAAAGATAAATAGATTCTGTAATGAATAACTTTGCTTGTGAATTTCTGTGACTCTCACTGTTGGAGCATCGCTGTAGCAGACGGTAATTTTAGTAGCTAATACTGTCTCTTATCTGGACAATGGCCTCCCCCAATTTTTGTCAGGAGTTATATGAACGCAACCTCATACCAGCCCTCACGGAACGAGTAAGAAAGATCATTTTAGTTTTTTTTTAAACAATGCCCTACACCAGGAATTACTCCTGTAAGTATCGTGGGTGCGTTTATTGCACAAACATGTAAACTCACATACACAAGACTATCCGAATTGGGAACACATATCTATATATGTTTATCTCTATATACGAGTATATATCTATACTAGCTTCTGCCCGCGACTTCGTCCGCGGAAAATTTCTTGTTTTAACCCTTCAGATACCGTCAATTAGAGACACAATAGTAAGACAATAGATGCGCGGCCACCGGTGGTCGCTTGGGGATTCATGAATTAAAATAAGATTACACTCGATTGGACGCTGCGCACGTTCAGCGCTAGATTCCTGAGCACGGGCCTGCGATGTTATGACATTTTGCCTACCAAGCCGCTGCGAGCGCTCAGCGCTAGTCTCCCTATCCCTTGTCTCAGAGACATGCTGCCTTAAATGAGATAGACGCTGCGCACGTTCAGCGCTAGATTCCCGAGCACGGGCCTGCGATGTTATGACATTTTGCCTACCAAGCCGCTGCGAGCGCTCAGCGCTAGTCTCCCTATCCCTTGTCTCAGAGACATGCTGCCTTAAATGAGATAGACGCTGCGCACGTTGAGCGCTAGATTCCCGAGCACGGGCCTGCGATGTTATGACATTTGGCCTACCCAGCCGCTGCGAGCGCTCAGCGCTAGTCTCCCTATCCCTTGTCTCAGAGACATGCTGCCTTAAATGAGATAGACGCTGCGCACGTTCAGCGCTAGATTCCCGAGCACGGGCCTGCGATGTTATGACATTTTGCCTACCAAGCCGCTGCGAGCGCTCAGCGCTTGTCTCCCTATCCCTTGTCTCAGAGACATGCTGCCTTAACTCAGATAGACGGTGCGCACGTTCAGCGCTAGTTTCTCGAGCACGGGCCCGCGACGTCCTCACATTTTGGCTAGCGAGGTGCTGTGAGCGCTCGGAGCTAGATTCTCTAGCGCATGCTTGCGAAATATATTTCCTATTTCTCGAGAGGCGCTGCTCATTTTCAGGGGCAGATTCTTCCGTAAGGCGTACTCGAGCGGCTCTTGTCTGTGATGTCTGCCGGGACAGTTGAGATTTCTTTTTAGACATGCTCTCAACAAACTACGCACAGACTTGAAAACAATTATGAACAAAGGGAGAGCGACTCGAACACCGTCCGCCTTTACAAAACAAAACAATCGTAATATCGAATAACTCGTATCGATTATTACGATAGAACGAAGTACGAAACTACGAACATACAAAACAAACGTTGTACGTTTGTTTTGTATGTTCGTAGTTACGATATTTTCGATTATGAGGTATCTATCAACAACAACCACCATACGAATGAAACAACCGAAACCAATAAGCAACTGACAGAAGAACTCCAACTAACGACAACGTGGGCATAATAATTCGAGAGGGTCATCAATCCACAGAAAGTCTTAACACCGCGATTCAGAAAAATTACGTAATTGCAGAACGCCATCCATGGGCAAGTAGGTAAAACGTTGGGCACGCCACAATTATGGCGGTAAGTCCCCTCTTTGAGGCGTGGCTGGAAAGGCCTCACGGCGTCCTTTCCTTCCGCATGACACAGGTCCTCACCAGACATGGCAAGTTCGGGAGGTTCCTGCACCGAATTAAAGCGGAAGAGACGCCCGGGTGTCGTCACTGTGCGGAACGCCCGGAGGACACGGTAGAGCACACAGTCGAAGTGTGCCCTGCCTGGGCAGAGCATCACCGTGCCCTCGTGGGGGCGATCTGCGGCGGAGACCTCTCGCGCCGGGCCCTGGTTGAGGCCATGGTCCGGAGCGAGGAGGAGTGGCAGGCGGTCGCCTCCTTCTGCGAAGCAGTAATGCTAGCAAAGGAGGAGGCAGACCGCATCAGGCAACGGCGCCCCCGCCGCCGCCGCCGGGATTCCGATCCCGATTTCCGGCCACCGTAGACGCGGGCTCGCGGACGGCGAGCCATGGGTAGCTCGCTGTCCGATCGTCCGGTAATGGACCGAGCCCAAGACGTCGACGGCGCGCACTATTCCCGCGCGCCTCAAGGAGTTGTCAGCTACAGCAGAGGCCCAGCTGGATCGAAGCCTACCGGGTCCAGGGTTATCCGAAAGGGAACTCGTGCCCTGGTTTGAAGGCTAGAAGGAACGGGGTGGGTTTTTAGTCAGTAAGAGTCTGACACTATCTCCCGCTCCACCCAAGGGCCCCCGCCCTTTTTTGTTGTCATAAGATCATTTTTGCACAACATATAAAAAAAAAATAGCTAAAACGTCTGCACGACTGCACAATGAAAGTTATGCTAGGGGCATTTTGCGTTTTAGTAATTTTACATTATCTCCGAAACTGTATGACCAATTGATATACTGTAAATGGCAAATCTTATCTGTATGATGTTCTTGTGATACTGAAATAATTTATTGTCATAAGAATTAATATTTTGTTGCTCAAATAATCAACCAAACGTAAGTATGCCGAAAAAATATATTTTTAATGCAATAAAAGAAGTATAAAAGATGAAATATAAAAGATAGAGATATGGTATCGCGGACTTTTTTGTAGAAATAATTAAGACGAACCAGGTAGTCATACATTGTTTTTAATTTTAAGCAACTGTTTAGGCAGCGCACGCCAATAATTCTGTTTTATGAGGTATTTTTTTCCGACTTGCTAGACAAAAGTTGTGATAGCTCGGTTAATATACATGCTATAGAAACAATTTATAGCCTATAGCACTCAGGAATAATGTAGCTTTCTGCCAGTAAAAAAAATTTTAGTATTGGATTATGAGTTCCAGAGATTACCCCCTACATACAAACTTACAAACTTACAAACTTACAAACTTACAAACTTACAAACTTACAAATTTTACCTCTTTATAATATTAGTATAGATATCCTACAAATTTTTTGCCTATACAAATATTTCTTCCATTCAACTCGCAACGGAGCAGCCAATCGGTCAACCAATGCGCGAACCGTTCCGTCAATGGTTAGTTTAAGCAAAAACACAGGCTCAAATACCTGTAAAGAAGGTACCAGGTCGTCAGTAGAGTCGAGGTTGTCGGCGAGCGTGATGTCGGAGGAGTCGATGGCGCCAGCCTCGCTGGTGCAGTCCATGCGGTCGTCCATGCCGGCCAGGAAGCCCTCAGGCGTGTGCGGCATGGAGTAGGAGTGCGCCACGCCCATGCCCAGGCCGCTGTCGGCCGACTCCTGGCGCTGGTGGTCCGACAGGCCCGAGAGGAACGGGTCCAGTGGCAGCTCGGTGCTGGCCACTCCCGTGCTGCTTGCAAGGGAGGACACGATGGATGATGACTGTCGCGCCATTATTAGCTCTTGCTGGAATTAGAAAAAACGTACGTTATTCACTGTTTGCTATATAATAGCCTCATAATGAACTAGTGCGCCTCACCATCAACGATTGCATCACTACTTACCATCAGGTGGGATCGCAGTCAAGCACTAGATAATCAATTTTAAAAAAATTGTATCGAAATTCGCTCTTGAATATTTCGAGTACTTTATTGACCGGGATGTCTCAAAGGACATAGGACTCCTAATATATTTTTCACACCACCTGCTCGAAAATGTCAAATTATATGTCAAGCAACCTTAACCTAAAGTGAGTCATTAGTGGCCGGGGGCACAGCCGGTCAATAATGTTTTCATTATGACCCGCTGGTCAATAATGTGACTATTATTTTCTCACAGTAGGTGTAAAAAGTAGAGTATCCTCCTCTGGGCTTAAGGTGTCTTTGCCTTGGGCTAGCTTGAATCCCTCGCTGCATTCAGGATTCTTGTATTAACTCCCTCGCTTTGCTCGTGAGTTAAATCCCGAATCCCTCATTGCGCTCGAGATACAATATGACGCCCGTGACATAAGACACAACTTTAGCCCTTCGGTGCATAATCTAATATTATTTTTCTACTTGAGCTAAAATCTAATAAATATTTAAAAATCTTTTATCACAATGTTTGCTATCGAACTCTTCTGAAACGATTTAACTGATATGTTTTTTTTGTATATTGCTGGATTCTTAACCCTTCAGATACTGTCAATTAGAGACACAATAGTAAGACAATAGATGCGTTGCCACCGGTGGTCGCTTGGGGATTCATGAATTAAAGAATAAGCAATTTTTTACCTTCCTACCCCACCCCCCATTATTCATCATCTTCCTGCCCTTGTCCCGTTTTATTTGGGGTCGGCGCAACACGTTTTTTTCTTCCCACCCCCCATTATTGTCTATGATAATTTAGATGACAGGACAACGTTTACCGGATCAGTTAGTATCTTATGTAAGATACTATGTGATCTACTGTGAATGTTTTTGTACTTACTGGATCCCGACATTGTGAAATAATATTTATTATCTATAAGACTGTACTACGATTTTTAGCAACTAAACAAGTATAATGTATCGCAGGTGTGCAATCGATCAGTTATTTTGACGAGCAAGGTGAAATGTAATCTGATACAAACCGGACAAATAAACTAGAGCATCTAATAACGTGCATGACGTTATTGTTAGTGATTCAGAAGATACTAAGCGGTGATAACATTGATAACGCACGTATAATTGTATATCATATGGAAAGCCTACGTGGTTCTCATACAGCTCATGTTAATACTTGCAGTAATTACAAACTACATATATTAGATATCCGGAATGTGACCCACATGCTGGACGGCCCTAACTAGAGATATCGGCCGTGATGAAAGATATTGATATATCGATGTCTCGACATTTTTAAAATATCAATAACGGTCTGTATAATTATTTAAGAAAAGATGTCGACATATCGGTCAAGCTTTCCGAGATTTTCGGTTTTAAAACAATTATTTATTTAGTTCAGTCTAGATCAATAATAGGTAAATAATATAGTCGTTTTTATAAAAAAAAAATACATTAAGTATTTTAATATATGAGAATCTTAATAAAAACAAATAAAGATATTCTAATATTTTGAAGAATGTATTATTTCGAAAAAAAATATCGTTTTTGGTACGATTTTCGATATTGAATATTTTGTATTGAAAAATCAATATATGAAATCAAAATATTGATGTATGGATATTTTTTGAACAAGCCTATTCCCCGAGCGTCAGCAACAGGCTCAAAATATCTAGCAAGCTAATTCGACTGAAAAAGAGGAAAAACTGAGATGCTAACTACTACTAAACTGACTAAATATTTATGGAAATTATTATGATGATTACTAACCAGATTAAATAGACAGATGCTGTCTCAACTTTACAATTTGGTCGAAATAGCGTCGATTAGTCGCTAGAGATTTAACCCTTCAGATACCGTCAATTACAGACACAATAGTAAGACAATAGATGCGCGGCCACCGGTGGTCGCTTGGGGATTCATGAATTAAACTCTAGCAACAAGTCGACGCTATTTTGAAAACTAGTGGTAATGCACATTATAAATATTACAGTACAACGCATTAGTGGATAATACGTAGGTATATACACATAACATACGAATAAGTATCGATTTATTGGTAGTTTGGCCAAATATCACTTAAACACTTCTGTGACCTAGGGTCGATAACTGCCAAAACTGTGGTATAGTTCGAAAAATTTGCCGCGGCCCTAGAATGCAAAGGGTTACTGAAGGAACTAAGGCGAGTTTTAATCAGTAAAAGTCAAATACTCCCCCACACTCCAGACAGAAAAACGAGATTACCGACAAAACATGATTTTTGCAAAGGTCAGACATATCTGCTAGCTGTTCCGCATAAACGCGGAAGACATCATATTGAGGAAACGGAATCAACTGTCGTATGCAAATGAGTGCATTAATATACCTAGCCCGCAAAAAACGATCATGATAGAACAAGTTCTCTCTATAAACATGGTTGATGAAATACTAGACCAACCTGCGAATTTGCAAATACCACTAATCAGCATATTTAAGTGACGAATTATATAAGATGAGTCGGGATATCTGACCGATACGATCTGTATTTGGATATCTGAGCGAGGGCTTCTATAGTCCTATTTGTGGCTTGGTGATTACCTAACACTAGTAGATATATGAATGAATAAGTTACTTTTTGGTGAGACATCATTAAACGACTCCTGCGCTCTGGGTGGAGTCAAAGGGAGTGACAGACTTTTACTGACCTACACACCTGTGTTTTTTCAGTTGCCCTTTACGTTTGAGGGCCACGGTAACTCTTTCGAACAATTCATAAGCACAATGACGTCAAAGTTTAATGGTTTTCACTATGACGATATTTATCCTTTTACACATGGTTTCTGTCGTCCCTCGAAAGGTGCAATTATCACATGGAAACTATAATAGATAAATACCCTATATTCTTGCTGTCCTAACCCGGGTCATGGTATACACATGTGCCTAATTCTTATATTTGTAACCATAAGAATTAGACAGTCTTTCCCCGTATAAAATAATATTAATATGAACATAATAGTACCTGGAGTCTGATCTCCTGCTGGCGCTGCTTGAGGCGCTCCCTCTCGAGCTGCAGCGACTGCAGCCGCAGCTTCTGCTGGCAGGCCTGCAACGAGGCGTTGGCCCAGCCGCCGTCCGGGCCCGTCCCGCCAGCCGCTGGCGTGCGCTGTAAGTGCTGTGCTGTAACACAAACACAACACCCCATCAGCATGATGAATCCACTCACTGTTTCTTAGGAGACACAAGAGCCAAGAAAATAGAGAAAGGTCCTGTTATTGCAATGTCTTTGGGCTTAATTCCTTTATTAATTACCATAACAAATTGTCTCTCAAATAGAAATTATTAATGTTATCAAAGTGGTATTATACAAATAGGTATTCATATATCAGAGTCTAGGAACTTTCTATTATTTGAACCACCTGATTTGAACCATTGATCAGCATGCACAACACCTCCTGTAACTTGCGGGATCAGCACCTGTCTTCGTGATACACTCTTATTACTCAGACATGTATAATCATATAAGTAACGTGCGTTGGTGACATTGACTGTACATGTTGTATACTTACGTATCCTTGGATCGAACCAGGATGTGGTGCGAGCTGCATGGTTTATAAAGTAGATCTCCCCTTCCGCCGTCGCGGCCTGCTCCCAACCCTCCGGCAGGGGCCCTAGTGGATCCGTCGGTGTGTTACTACTTGTACTCTTCGCTGCTGAAATCAATCAAACGTACGTAATCAGTACCTTTGAAACGTTACACTTGTCATTTGTAGGAAAACAACTAATGATTCTCTCAACAGCGACTAGTTGCAAGCCAGCACATTATGAACTAAGACGTACGCACACGTGATTGAGAATCAGGTGGACAACGGGAAGGTCGGCGAGAGCTCGTTCCAAGAAACGACGGCGCCAGACTAGTGCGAGCTGCCCAGCGCGAACACTTGGCACTCGCTGCCGAGAGTGAATCACGGCGCACGCGCGAGCGCGCCGCACTCACGCTTTGTGTACCGGCCCGCGCAACAAACAACCGATCATTCATAAACAATTCGCAGATACACGGCCGGCTAATTGATCGCCAATATCATCGCTATTTGCGTTAGTTCATTCTAATTTTATGATTTCATATAAGTATTACGTGTTACACTTTTCTTTTCCTAGATCTTTTGGGACAGTTAAATTCTTCACAAAAATAGTACTTTCTGACTCATCATCAGCAGCCCGTATCTCCGTCCTCGCAGAACATAATTCATCAAGTTTAGAGCTACACAGACTCGAGCTAAACAGGGATTTTAAGGAAATGGTTAATTAATTAACCGTCAATTTTAAACTTTTTGTATTGAAAGCCGTAGGTATACGCAGAGTACGTATTGAACATTTTGTGCAACCTCCAAATTAGTTCTGATGACCACCCATAAAAACAATGCACTTTATTATAGTTGCAATCTAGATAATTTCTTTATTAACAATGTTGCCTTTGTGCGGTCCGTGCAGTAATTACACATTATTTACAATCATCATTACGACACAGCGCGCTCGGCGACTAACCGCGGTATTACGTTAGCATTACGTTATGCCGCCAACAGCCTCTACCAGTCTACCACCGCACGGTGGGCTGAAAATCGGCTTTCATAGACTTAGGGATTTCAATTTGCAAGTGCTTGTTTTTGTGTCGGATATCGCTTCTATTAGTCATTACTATGTACAAAAATGACACCCGAGTTAATTCTGCCCAAAAACGAAGGAAATATAATTTTTTTACGAAAAATTTGTATGAAGCTAGTATGAAAAATCGAATTATCTCCTAAACGGCATGTTTAACCGTAATATCCTTGAAGGTGGTCATAGTGCTAATTATTTATGATTTTTTGGTTGGCGATCGGACGAAAAATTTAATGCCGTTTTTTTTTTAAAAATCGTCAAAATATTTTTATTTATTTTTACATGTAAAACGATCCCTTTTAGTGTCCAAGTTAAAAAGTTCGATATGTTATTAACCCAAATATTAAGAACACACGAATCAAGAAAAATGAAATAAAAAAATTGCTGTTTTTGACACATTTATATTAATTTAAATAAAAAAAGATTATCAAATTATTATTAAAGTAACATATAAAGTTATATTATATACAAAATAATTTAATTTAAGGAATTAATACTACGCATTTGTAAAATAAAGTAAAATAAATAAAAAAAATAAAAACTATCATTAAATATTACAAAAAAACCCAAACACACTCAAATACAAATTTACAAATATGATACATATATATTTTTTTTACAAATTTTCCTTATCACTCTCGTTGTCAGACTCCAATTCAGAGTCAGCATCCAGGGCCTCAACTCTGCTTTTACAATAGTGTCAGAATGGTCTATCATTGACTTCATAATTGTTGATTTTGACAAGTTTCGGTAATCTACTAATATAATGGCGTCATTATGACTTTCCAATGGTCAACCACTGACACTTCATTGAAAGAGGTGGCTTGGAATGGCAATCTCGTACATAATGACAAATGAATATCTGACGTATGCGGTAATTTGCAAAACTTTTGACAGTTGTTTTGATCAGTGACCTACCATTAGAACGTTATTATGCAGTTATCGGTTTTAATAAGCTCGATATTGTTATTCTACCACCACTCTATTACGAGACCATTAACCGATCAATGATCGATCATTATGATTTAGCAGATTACGAACTTTTAGCAAAATGACAATGGGATCGTGTTGGAATGATGAATTTATAAAAATAGCAGACTCGGGCCCCAGATTGGATATATCCAAAAACTCGAACTCAGTTTCCTGAAATTGAATTAAGTCGAGAGTTTCAGCAAAAAAGCTCAGCTTTTTCTTGGCATCTAACTTAGGCCTTTGTGCACTTAGCAAAGGATCCGAAGAAACAACAAGCATATTTAAAATGTCTTGATTAGAATCCTGCCTGCTTCTTTTCCGCGAATGATGTTCTCGAAACCTCCTAAAATCTTTGTTTCGAGACTCTGAGGCTTCTTCCGAGAGAGTCCCAATCGGCACAATATTATTTTTCTCGATTATGTCAGCCCCATGGATTAATAACTTATGAACGGTTGACGACATGTAGTACCAGTCGTATAATAATACGTACTTTTCTGCTGTTTTGCGAGCATAATCTCTAAATTTTATTATATCGACCTGCTCTCCAGATGTAATTGCTTGTAAAATTACAGCAAATCTTTTGATGAGGTCTTCATCCAAACCAGTTATAGCTGCGGTTTTATTAGGAAACTCAAAGAATTTTCTTGCAGTATTCCCGTCATTGGTGGTTCCCGAGCCTTGTTTTACTATATCAATCAACAGATTGAGCTCATCTTTGAATTTATTTTGAATTATTTTCTTCCTTGTCTGTAGCATTTCTTTGTGCTCATCACTTCTCGCTGCCCACCGTTTGAAGTCGAGCCTGTATGCAATGTGTAACAGACATTCCATACAATTTATACGGGCGTGTAAGGATGACAAGCCAAACTCATACAGGTCCGAACACACAATTTTTGATCCTTCGAAAATATAGGAGTGATGCTATTTTATGTTATGTGTAGTTAAAAGTCCGTGTTCTTCAACATAAACACCAAAAGGGATCGTTTCATACGTAAAAACAAATAAAAATATTTTGACGATTTTTAAAAAAAAAACGGCATTAAATTTTTCGTCCGATCGCCAACCAAAAAATCATAAATAATTAGCACTATGACCACCTCCAAGGATATTACGGTTAAACATGCCGTTTAGGAGATAATTTGATTTTTCATACTAGCTTCATAGAAATTTTTCGTAAAAAAATTATATTTCCTTCGTTTTTGGGCAGAATTAACTCGGGTGTCATTTTTGTACATAGTAATGACTAATAGAAGCGATATCCGACACAAAAACAAGCACTTGCAAATTGAAATCCCTAAGTCTATGAAAGCCGTTTTTCAGCCCACCGTGCACCGGCGCCCGCAGACTACAACTTTTACCCACTATAAGATTAAACTACGAAACAGAGTGAATAATTATTATTGCTACGTCAAACGCTATTCTATTCTATCTCTATTCTATACACAGCCCAGAATAAATGCGGTTAACAACCTAAGATTACCGTTGACAAAGCTAATAAATCCCATCAAGATTTTGATAGATGATACCAAAACAACTTTTCGTGTCAAGAGATGCGTTATACGAAAGATATTCAGTCGTACATGTTGTGGTATGTTATCGCGTATAAGATTAAGGAGGAACGCGCTGTGGAAACACAATTATTTGTATTGTCACCTGATCTACATAAGTGTTTGTAGTGGGGAAGATAAGTGAGATGTAACAGTGTCACTAGCCGGGGTAAGGCGCCAGTGGGGAGGCGGTGGTGGAACTCCACTGAACGTGATCAGATACATGAATATGTCACGTACTAACGAAACTATCATAACTTAAAAACTGAAGTTGTAGTAAGCACGTGCGGAAACTGACAGTGCAAGTGGGCATGTTATGTTGACGGCACAAAAGAAGTCAATATTGAAAACATATTGGCAAAATCTGCTATTCTGATAAACAAAGAGGTGCGTAGTAAGGTCAGCTGTGGTGTCGAAGTCTGCGTGTGGAGTAGAGTAAGGCGGATGTGTCGCAAGCCGCCGAGAGCCGGGCGCCAGGGCCGCGGCGCCCCGACACCGATGTATTTTCCGAACACCTTTCAACGCTCGTCTCGCATCGACCGACGGAAACAACGCGTTAATTCCCGTCATAAAATCAGTTTTAGAATTCGGGTTATTTACTTGTTTTTATTTTAGTTCCATGATAATTTTAAACATGCCACTGTGGCCAATTAGATCACGTGAAAACTGAATCCAGAGTTAAAGACAATGAAATAGACGTATTCTGAACAGTTACTAACCAAGGTAGTTGTAGTATTAAATGATCCAAAAATAAAAACATTACTAGAAGCGAGCAACCAAGGCGAAGATCGAAAAACGAGTTTAAACCTTAATTCCTAATAGTAGAAAGTATAATTGCGTAGAAAATCGAGAGGGAGGCCTTTGTCTCACAGCGGGACAATCTAGGCCAGCTAGGTATTAAAAAGCAAACAGACACTTTTCTATATTCATGAAACAGACGATGAATTGAAAAATTAAAAAATTTAGTTTGAACTTCCCTGCCATTTTCATCTTGAACTGACTTCTGACAGCAGCTTCACCCACGTGAAAGCAGAAAATGATTCTAACGAAACATACTTCCGGAATAAAAAGTATCTTATGTGCTATTCCAGTACATGGCCAACAAGTTTGCCTATTTTTATCCAAATCTCATCAGGCGTCCAAACGCCTGACTAGATGACTATGAAGGGTTAACAAACAAACATACACACTAAGTATACTTTATAGCCAATATTAGTGTGATATATGATCAAATTAACTATATACTTAATATAAACAAAGCATCCGATAAAATGTCTTATTACACACCTTTCTATTTTCAACCAGTTAAAAAACAAAACAGAGGTAATGATTATTAAAGTGCGTAGTTAATTAAAAACGGACCGAGTTTCAGATTGACGCCATTCGTTTCAAACAATTGCTATTATCCTTAAACATATCAGCATTTGGTTAATATATTTTATGTTATGGAAATACCATGGACGTCATTAAATAATATGCCATGATATGAGTACTAACAAGAGGATTTTAATTAAAGTATATGTTGTGCTCACTTACTACGTAATTAACAAGATAAAAGTATTCATTTGAACTTCATACACAAAGGTACAAAGGCGAACTTAATGCCTTAAGCATTCTGTACCACTCAAACTAGGGTGGTAAAGAATGTGAAGATATTACAAAATAAGTGCATCGTTAAATCTATTGGAAGTAAAAAATATTTTAAAAAAAATTGAATGACATACATATTATATAGTTATATTAAATACTAGCTTCTGCCAGCGACTTCGTACGCGGATCCTGTTGCTTATGGCAGCGACAACGGGGTCGTCAAAATCAAAGATCTGAAACGTCTGATATCGAATTCTAAGAGCCGGGGGACTGGATTCAGTATTCACGCCCGATGGCTTATTAGCGTATTTCATGTATAACTTTGGTGTTTCTATACCGATTTCTATGATTCTTTTTTTATTGAATAGATAATAATGTTAACTTTTTTAAATTAGGGATGAGTGAGAGGGTTATAAACGTAAGAGTTGACAAAAATAAACAGAAAGCTCCGAACTGCTAAGCTATCGGGAGTTACACGTGTTATTGTGAGTCAACCATAAAAGATAGACACATGCTGTCGTGGGATATTTTTTATATAATTTTAAGGAGAATATTTCCGTAATACATGATTTCTGTGTAGCTTTAACCATTAAGGCTGCAAACGCGACGGAAGCTTAAAAAATTGAGTAATTTCTCCCGTTTCCCCAACATTTCCCTTCACTGCTCTGCTCCTATTGATCGTAGCGTGATGAAAAGTATACTATAACCTGCCCAGGAGTATGAAGAATGATTGTACCAAGTTTCGTTAAAATCCATCGCGTAGTTTTTGTTTCTATAAAGAACATACAGACAGACAGACAGACAGACAGACAAAAATTTTACTGTTTGCATTTTTAGCATCAGTATCGATCACTAATCACCCCCCGATAGTTATTTTGGAAATATATTTCATGTACAGAATTGACCTCTCTACAGATTTATTATAAGTATAGATATAGATATAAACTGCCATCTGCCAGCGGTTTCACCCACGTCAAAGTAGGTTTCTCCATACAAACTTTGTTTCATCCCTTTAGGGAATTTTGAAAAATCTCTCTTAGGCGGCTATCACACTGCCACGCACCCCGCAGCGTAGTGCGTGAATGCGTGTCTTAACGTTGCTTGCAAGTATCTCCGTTTGTATAGAAAACAAGAAAACACGCACAGTCCAACACACCGAAACTGCATCCACGCGCGTTAATGTAGATCACGCACCTACCTACATGTGGAGAAACACGCACTCACGCGCGTGGGTTCAGAGCGACACGCAAGGTATGCCAGTATTCCACACTGAGTCTCGTAGCACCGTGCGTGATTTTGTATGAAATGGGTGCGTGCTTGCGTGAATTTACAACACGCACCTACGCGTGTGAGTGCGTAAAAACCCGCACGATGATGCAGATCTGCACTCCCGCAAGTACGTGCGTAGGTGCGTTTTCATGCGCTACGCTGCGTGGTGCGCGGCAGTGTGATAACCGCCTAGTGCTGGTCTAACTTATAAAAGAAATGTTGTGCAAAATTTCACGCTTCAAGTCTCAGTAGTTTTGGCTGAGCCTTGATATGATAGTCAGTCAGTTTATCCTTTTTTCCGTTTAAAGTATTTGTTTATTGTGCAAACCTACCACAGTGTTGTCTTTTTAACCCACAGGTTGACTGGGAGAGAATGCCTTGTGGCATTAAGTCCGCCTATGTACCACTACTGTATATGAAGTTTAAATAAATAAATATCCTTTTACATATATGTATCTATACTAATATAATACGAGTAAAGAGTTAAAGTTTGTTTTTATGTTTTTTTTGTTTGTACGAGATAATCTCTGAAAGTACTGGACCGATTGCAAAAATTTTAGTTGTGATAGAAAATTGCTTTACTCCTGAGTGACATAGGCTATATTTTATGTACGCGGCCGAAGCCGCTGGCAAAAGCTAATAGATTATAAAGTAACAGAAAAATAGTATAGGTATAAATAAGATGACTCTTATTAAAGTATATATTGTGTTAGTGTGTTATTTATTAATTCATGAATCCCCAAGCGACCACCGGTGGCCGCGCATCTATTGTCTTACTATTGTGTCTCTAATTGACGGTATCTGAAGGGTTAAACTGTTGACTGGCATATATCTGATTCACAGGAAACCGTTTGTACTTTTCCTCATCAATGGAATTAATTATATTAATGGTCTTCAATATTTACCTAACCAAAGCTGGAAGATATATCTTTTCCGAGTATTTTTTTAATAGGTAAGTATACCAAAAAATCCCCGATTAGGTCACAGTCCTACATTTAGATTTGTGAGCAATGTTGCCACTTATATATTATACACTTATGTGTACCAGGTGTTAATGATTTCATGCATTTAATGACTGTGGTCTAAAATGGAACAGTTAAATTAAAGTTAGGTAAATAGCGTAGGTTAACTTCGATTTGGTTTTCGGACGACGAGCCATGGACATCTCGACGTCCGGCCAACCGCTGATTCGATGGCGTGTAATGTTCAAAGAAATGTCAGCAAAATTGTAGAGGGGCAGTCTGGGCCGACGCCTGCCAGGCTGCAGATTGTTCGAAGGAGTTACCCCAGCCCTCGCAATAAAAGGCAACTGAAGGAACACTGTAATTCATGTGTATTGCTATTGTTGGCAAGAGAACCGAATACTATGGGGCTATAGGGAATTTCTGAAAATGAAACCCATGGTATTAAAACGCAAAAGGCGCCTGAAGGAACATAGGTCTGTTTTAGTCAGTAAAAGTCTGGCATCCATCTCGCTCCACCCTAGAGCGACAGCAGACGACTTCCCTTCTCCCAAAAAAAGCCCGGAAACAACTATCTGCAGGCCATACAAATATTTTTTCCCTGCAGGAATCGAACCCGTGACATGCAGTACAGCAGCTAATCACTCAACCACGCTGTCAACGTTTACTTCGTTATGTTATAATTAAAATAAAAAGAAGATTTTTCAAAACGACGCGACGGAAAGAAAAAATAACATATTTACTAGATTGCTCGTCATATCTTTTGAACGGATTACAGTGTTCAATTTATTAGAAGATTTATTTTTAATGAACTGTATCTTTCTCAGGGTCCCAAGTACCGAAGATGCCAGTAGGCGGTGTTTTGTGTACGTTACTCTAGCAGGAAAGTGACTTCAGTAATGAATTGAGTTCGATGAATCATTAGTGCGTAATCTGTGTAAATGTGCCCGAATTAAATAAAAACCCGTTGTAGTTTTAAAGAAAAACGGGAAAAACAAACTAAACGAATGATTGGAAAGATAAATAGTTTAAATGGGTGTACATTTGTGAATAAATGTGCAACGAAAATTACATTATTTTGTGCGTCTTAGGGTTTTTGAGATAATATATAATTTCCTGCCAGAGAAACGTTTTACGATAATTTGTTCCTTGGAAACTATTTAATGTGCACCCGTAAAATTGAATATGAAAGCTATAGAGTAGCCAGGGCGCGATCTAAGGGGGGCAAGACGGGCATTTGCCCAGATCGGCAAAAAATGAGGAGCGGCAAGATTGATTTATTCCTATCTTCCTTCGACCGGGAGATGTGTCAGACTTTTACTGACTTAAAACCCACTCCTGTTCCTTCGTTGCTTTTCGTACCGGGGGCTGAGCTGCCTTTCAGATGATGTTTACCCATGCCTACAAGGAATTATTTGCATTTTCCTTTGTTTGTGGAACCATAGTTTTTGGTATGTAATTTTGCATCCTACGTCCTGGTCCTGTCGCTGTCGCCAATTAAATCGCCATTGTAACAAACTTAATTATATGGGATATTTAAGTTTGTGTAAAAGTTTTGGTGTACAATAAATTGTCTATACTATTTTTAGGGTTCCGTACCTCAAAAGGAAAAATAGAACCCTGATCACTTTGTTGTCAGTCCGTCTATCTGTCAAGACCCTTTGACTCGGGAACGCGTAGAGGTATCGAGTTAAAATTATAACCTAATCCTGAAAGAAGAAGGGTAGAATTTTGTCTGGTTATATTTCAGCGACCGTAAATATCATAAAAACGAAACAAATTTAATTATTTTTTATGATTTTTCAATTATTCACTTTATTTCGTAAAAGCCGGAATTAATTTATAATAATAAAAGTATATCAACTGCTTCGGAACGAGATACGCGAATTGTTTTCATAGTATAGTGGTGATACACATACAATCATTATGAATGTTATTATCTGTATCGATTTAAATGAACGATCGATTCAATTGATCATTCTAGGGTTGGATGAATTATTAAAATAATTATTGGAATGCAGTTATTCTATCTCTAATCTACTTGATTTGATCTTTATGTGATATTACTTTTAAATCTAAAATAAGGAGCCTAGGATCGATTCAACGTTGAATCGATTTTACATTAAATCGATTTTAATTGCACAGCTCTACTTTTGTCTTTGACAGTGACCGATTGACAGTTGGATGCTACAGAATTCCTCTGCGTATTCCGTTTCGTTCGTGTTTTGTGTGTTTATTCGGTTTTCTATTAATTTCTACCCGACCTGGACTGTTTATGGACTGATTGATATATATGCAAAAATAAGTTTTAAAATCAGACTAAAAAATCCAGAGATAATTAGTGCGTCCAAACAAACTTCATAATAGTAAAATATCAATTACTTTTACTTCATTTATCCGTATTATTAGTTTTTGTTTGGTATCATTTTATCATACCTACCTACTTATTAAGTTATAAGTCCTATAATAGTCGTGTTCATTTCATTCATAACCTAAAAATTCAAACTCCGATATCTTTGTTTTCCGGCTTTTCCGAATCAAAATAGACTCGCTTGTAGATTCTGCTACTGACGCCGAATCTTTAGACATATTTTTTACTACGGGATGCTTCAATTTAATTCCAGACAATTTAAAGTAAGGAAATTTGCCATTGTTCTTTGGTATGAAGCAAGGTCTTATGGACTCGTACTAACCTCTGTTTAATTAAGGGTCCAGATGGACAGCTTTTTTTTTACCGTGTGCCAAATCATCTAATGACAACCCCTGCTCTTGGGTTGAGCGGGAGATATTGTCAGACTCTTACTGACTAAAAACCCACCCTCTTCATAGCCTCTTCATACCGGGGCTCGAGTTTCCTTTCGGATAACCCTGGCCCCAGTAGGCTTCGACCCAGCTGGAATCCCTCCTGTTGCTGACAACTCCTTGAGGCTTGAGGTGTCCAGATGGACAGTCACAGACTAATATCGAATAAAATATTTTTTATAATATTATCTTATCTTTCTCATAAGCCGATGATGCCAATAAGTGGTGTTATATTGATCAGAAGTTTAGTTTTCTTTTTCTTACTGTACAATTCCTCAACAATCAGTCATTAACTCCTTACCTTCATCTTTATATTTACATATAGGAAACATTCTAAGACTTTTGTTAGTAGATCCAGTTTATCAAGATCAATAGCTATGAACCTGGTACGGGTGTGTTGGGTATGTTCTGCGGCGAGGCGGCCTGCGTGAGCAGCGCGTCCGTGCTCTGATGCTGCACGCTGCCGGCCACCGACTGCGCCGCGAGCGTCTTGCGAGGGTCGTCCCATGTCGTCGTCTTCGTTATGTGACTGCAAACAAACAGAACACCATTAAAGTCTTAATCATCATCATCGAATTTCAACAGAAAATCTCACTAGAGAGCACTAGAGAGGTGTAGGTACCCTTTCATCTCTGCCCGTTGGAACGGTAATACGACAGTACGTTTAGAAAATCAGGCGCAATCAAAAAAACACTTTCCCTGACCTGGGAATCGAACCCAGATTCTCACGCACTGTAGTCGCGCTTGCCTTTTGCAGTACAAGATCAACGGCCAACGAGACAGTGATTATGTAATAGGTACAGTAAAGGAGAAAAAAAATATCGTTTGGGAACTTCATAAATTACATTACATGAAACACTATAAAACAAATTATAATACAAACGATTTTTCCGAACAAAGACATTACTTGTGAATAGTAAAGCATTCATTATAAACCCGTTAGCAACATCGGCATCGTGTGAGCCAAATCTTCCCACTTAGCGGTCGATGTGACCAATTTGTAGACAAAACCGGACACAGTGCGCGAGTGCGACCCAGTAAATAACCACCACCATGATGAATGATTCTTTTACTTTCTTTACACTGAAAGTAGGAACTATCACATTCGTGGTTTGCGCCCGCGATCGTATTTTCGCGGTTGTATTACGTCGAGGCAACAAAAGATTTATAATATTGTTATCATTATGGACAACACAGCAAAATCAGTTATGGAAATAAATGTCGGTTTGTCGCTACTCGTATAATTTCGTCCACGAACGAGATACTCTGATCAACCGAGTTGGAAGTTGATTTAAAGTTAATAGGTTCTGATTGTAAATTAAACAAGATCCATTGAGTTCTAAAACATAAAATCTTATTCAGCTATTATAAAAAGTTAGTGCATTTGAAAGCGGATGGGGGCATTACCACGACAAATCGATTTGCTCGGCACGGTAATGAACTTGAGCGCGCTATCAGCTGTTAGCGATGTCACGCCGAGCACCTGTAGGTACCTACGCGGCACGGCGCACCTGCATCGCTACTTATCATCTGCATTTAATTCCTCATTACCTCCAAACTATGTATAACCTTTAGGAGCAACATCAGGTAGACGAATGCGAGCCGGGATACGTGCAAACGGGATAGGTGTTATACGATCGAGTATATCGCATGTTTGCACCTACTACTACACATTTATTTAAATACATTGAAAGTGAAATATTAAGTACTACTTGCTAATATTTAACTGGTTTCAGGAAAGTAATTTTTTTAACGGACTTCAAAAAGAGGAGTAGGTTTTCAATTTCGCTATAGGTACTTCATTTTTTAACATTTTGGCTCGCTCTACTGAAGACAGGTATACTGCAGAAATTATAAAATCTTATGTTACATATGAGTTATGGACCAGCAACCAGAAACACAGTGATATAAGGCCGCGGCAGACTACGAAGGAGATGGCGGGGCCTGCAGGGACTTGGATATCTTACTTAAGAATTGGAAAGAGAAAGTGAGAAACCATGATCCTTGGACAGAATGGGGGAAGCCTTTACCGAGCAGTAGGAGAATATGGGTTAGCTATAATATTACATATAAAAATCATTGTCTATCTGCGGTGGTCTTTTTCCTTTATCAATAGTACAAGTACATAATATGATGTGGTAAGTAAATGGTAGATACACTTATATGTGGTGGAGTTGGTTGTATATGGTAAGACTGCAATAATTGTTATCACAGCTTACCTGACATGCGATTACGTAAGTCATGGTTTATTTAACTTCAATGGGTAATATAATAGGTATGAGTTCCTATGCCCAGTTAATTAGATATAGGTAGGTATATGAAGCCATTGTTTTCGATCGACTCGTGTATGAATATTGTGGTCGAGATATAAATGGAAAGACATTAACATTTTATAAGGAAGTTGAAAGAAATTGCAAGTAGAAATGATAGTTGCGATACAACCTAATGATTCAAAACCTGACTAAATCAAGGATTTGGGTAAAGCTCGCGTAGACAAGCGTGATGCTACAGTGCGGCACTTAGATACCTAAACACTAGCAAATTATTCTATGAATACATAGAGATATTAATTACGTTCAAAACAATTTCTTTAAAAATGTTGTCTCATAGTAATATCGAGCTAGTCTATGTTAAGCTTTAAAATCTTGGATCTAAACGTAGCTAGAGAATCCGCCAAGTTGGTCTGCGGTACCTGGTTATAATATAGGTCAACATTCACGTCAAGTCAAAGATAAGTATATATAAATAAATAATAAGAGTAGCTACCTAAATCGCACTAAAGGTTGCGCTTGCTAAAATTTCCTTTTTAATCACTGCTTCCAGATTTATCTTCAGACTGCTCCCATTTATTTAAGATTTACTTGTGGCCATTATATGTTACTGTACTGTGTAAAAAGATTTAATAAAGATTATTATTATTATTTAAATTACCAAAATGCAACCTTATCCAAAATCGCAAATAGAAAGAATTTTTCGAATCCGTTCAGTATTAAATAAGTTAGAAACTTTTGAAATCACAATCAAGGATGCGCATACTGAAATGTGACGTCACCGGCATTAGGTTACGAAGAGATAGCGAGATATTCCCACCACGCACCACTCTACCTCATACCCAATATTTGATATGCTAATTGCTTCGGCAGGTTCCTGCACCGGATTCTTGCAGAAGAGACGCCCGGGTGTCGCCACTGTGCGGAACGCCCGGAGGACACGGTGGAACAAACAATACCCAATTAGGTACTTATCCAGTAAATTATATAGTAATAAAAACCGGTCCATCGATCTTCTTGATTATTTTGTATGTAGGTTCAAGATAATCTCGTATAGATATCAACAAATACAGTTTATGCTCTCCGCCACAGAACTGATGGTGACGGTACTCTCTGATCTCGAAGGAGATCGCATAAAAATCGAATATTGATAGCATGGATGGAGAGGAAGAGAGAGGCCAAAGAAAAGATGGATGGATGGTGTGAGAAGTGATATGAATGAAAAGGGAGTTAGTGATAGCGTGACGAGCAACAGAACAGAATGGAAGAAAAAAAACTTTTTACAAAAAAAATATAACCGACTTCAATGATAAAGAAACACTGAAAAGTATCAAATAACTTTAATTTTGGAAGTCGGTGTTTCTATAATAGTTTAGTTTCTTCGTTATTTAACACCGACTTCCAAAATTAAAGTTATTTGATACTTTTCAGTGTTTCTTTATCATTGAAGTCGGTTATATTTTTTTTGTAAAAAGTTTTTTTTATTTTACACTTTTTAGTTATGGTACCACCACTAAAAAGTACCCCTCAGGCAAACTAAAATACCTTACAGTCAGAGCGCATCTCATAACGGTTCTAATAATCCCAAACACGGTTAGATTACATTAATTTACCTTTCGGCTCCATCATCAGATCAGTTCGATATATCCTCTTGACTGTTTGAAAGAAGAGGGGGTCTTCTTTCAAACAGTCATTAGACTAGATGCTGGAGAGGGAAAGGATATATCGAACTGATCTGATGATGAAGCCGAAAGGTAAATCTTTCAATCAGTCATTAGACTAGATGCTGATAATCCCGGCTGTAGCATCAGGTCAGATTTATGTCAACATTGCAATGAACTTAAAATTTAGTCCTGTTTAAAATGAGCCCAAACACGACTACGGTGCTGTAATTTCAAGGTTTGTACTTTTCCTGATGCTCCTGGCTTCAGCATCAGGTCTCTATGTACTTCGGTGTTCTTTATTAGCAGTACGTTTATCCACACATCGAGCCGTTTTCAATGAGCCTAAACTCGATATATCTGCTGTTTGTTGTCGAGGACTTAGGTACTCTACAGACTATCCTGACTGCAGCATCAGGTCATGACTTGATGATTATGAGACCAAATGTGGCAAATGCCCTATCAAACATCAAAACAATTTACTAAAACAGTCCTTGCCTGTTCGAGTAACTTCTTACTGTTAAGGAGTTGTACCTTCCATCATCAGCCCAGCTACCTGAGATGGTGACGACCATACGCAAATACACAAGATACTTCATAAAATATGCGAAAATCAATAAGTGGGCCTATAAAATTTGAAGGTTGCCCTCGATTTCTCCAAGATCCCATCATCAGATCCTAATTTGGTGATAATGGGACCACCTCAGAACTATCTACTTTCGAACAAAAAAAGAATTTTGAAAATCCGTCCACATTTGGGGGAGTATTCGACGAACAAACATACAAAAAAAAAAAAAAAAAAAACATACAAACAGCCGAACGTAGTACCTCCTCCTTTTTGGGAAGTCGGTAAAAAACCGTGTTGCGCCGACCCCAAATAAAACGGGATAAGGGCAGGAAGATGATGATGATGATGATGCAAGCTAGTCAGACGAATATGATAACTCTTTAAAAGTTTTGCTTTAGAATAGGACTTGAATTTGATAGGATAATAATTGAATTATATAAGTTGGTTTTTAGTACAACATGTAGGTAACGGAAATGCCGAAAATAATAATTATTTAAATATTGTATCTGGAGTTTCTCATCTAATCAACGTAACCTTTACCTAATTATGAAAAAACTACAAGAAAACTACATAAGAACAAAGGTTAATAAAAATAAATTATTGTTTGCTTGCCCACAGCATGTGAGTTTAATTAAAAGATGTGGTTTGCAATATGGGCGAAATATGTGATATAGGCACATCACGCCACTTCAGGTGAACAGCGGCGCGGGCGGGCGACGGGGAGTACGGGCAAGTGTGTAATTACAGTGAAGCCTGCGCCCGCGCATCGCGGGGGAGGGGTGGGGGGAGGCGGCACAGGGGGGGGGGAGGATGGCTCAAGTTGCATAACACCGACCAAACTGTTATATCTAACATGCGACTCGCCACCGTGTTTGTTTGTATACATTCACATTATTTTGCCCACAATCTGCAAAGGCAAACACGTAATCGATCGTTCTCAGAACGCAGATGACTGAATTTGGCAACACGGATGGATACCTGGTTAGCTTTAGTCATCTTTACAGTGAATTGGAAACCGTTTGAAAAGATCTTAAGAATCTAAACGCACCTAATAGTTTCGAAAATGTCTTGGGTATAAGATATAAGTAATTCATACACGCGAAGTGCAGATTTCATACGTAATGTAAAAAAAAGTAAAACTGAAATGAGAAAGTGTTTTACGTTTCGACTGTAGATATCCTCTGCGCAGATAAAATTATGAATCAGTGAAGAGAAAGTATAACCTGTGCTGAGTAGTTATGTCACCGCTACAATGTTATCACCTGCATTATCCCTGAGCCAGATAGCCATTACCTTCTGCCTTTTTAACTATCGCAGCAAAAAAATACCCTTGCATTATTGGATACTTTGAGCATCGTATTAATAGATGTACCATTAGGTACATCTATTTACCTACTTACCCATTAGGGTAAGTAGGAAATCCAATGTACCTACAGTAAAGACTCAACCCAGAATTGTATGCCCCACTCTCTTGATAAGCCATTTGAATCATTATCTTGTTGTCAATAAAGATAAAAATACGCAAGATACGAAGTAAAGTACATGTAAATCGTGGATTAGATTGATACTAAATTATCAAACCTAATGAAGTTACTTAAATTCAAATTAAATACATAATATTATGAACTGACGTGACCCTTTAGAAGCAAATGCTAGTATCTACCTACCTAATTTGTTTTTATAACGCAACGCTAGCAGCCGACATGAAAGTCATGTAGGCATAGTCTCACAAAATCGAAATGCATAGTAGTTGCTAGCGAACAATCGCCATATGACAAGGAGCGTTAAGAAACAGCCGCCATTTCTCCCGCGCGAAGGCCTTCCAGTGTTGCACAACGCACCCGGTGTTGGTGCCTGTCGGCCTACTGTCCTGATCGAATGTTATCGACATGCTAATATCAAGTCAAAGCAGCCTACTTTAACCTGTCCAGGACTAGGTGGGTAACTACCTAACAGGTTAGGTTTGGTTATCAGCAAAAACTATCTAATGTTAAAAACCTGTTAGGTAAACCGTAATCACAACAGACGTTATGATAGCCAAATCTAAGATAGCCAAATATAATAAGACCCCTAATCTTAAACATCATTATAACCTATCCTGGGACCTTACATGGGACCTACCATGACGTATTAAAATGTCAGGGAGAAAGAGGTATGCAGTTATACACCCTATATAGGATCCATCCCTTTAACAGTTCTGTTTAAGTCATCAAATGAATCTCATTATTAGCTCGTGGTAGAGAGCCGATTCTTCTTCATAAGAAAACGACCAATTTGGAACCATGCACTAGTTTCTGGCGTTTCATAAGTGCATAGGTAATTGCCCATGTAGGCCTATGTTAAATAAAAGAATTTAGATTTCTTTTTAATTTTGGTTGTGCTTCTGAATCTTATTTTATGAGGACAATCGACTTTGACATTATAAGTAAACTAATAAGAACCGCATACGGTTACAAATGAGGGCAATCAATAAAGAAGAGCAAAATCTGTTTCAGCCACTCAAAACTACACGAACCTCGCAACCCAAACAAAGTATCAGTGTATCGTAAACAGATTCGCGGGCACAATATGACGAATACGGTGAAATGCCTCGTGTTTCAATTAAACGGAAAATAAAGTTGGCATCGCATCCGTGGACGTAACATAAACATTAAAATAACTATGATGGTTGAGTAGCAGCTCGCGAAATCTCATTCAGATGCCAATACATTATAGTATCTATGTATAAATGCTGATATATAACAGGGACTACGCCGAGATAATACATTAGTGAAATGTTTTTACTCTTTGTCATCAAGTAGGTGTAATAGACTCAAAATGCGCAAACAACAAATCTTTATAGAAATAAAGTAGCCAAATCATATCTAACATAATACCTGTTTTTCTGAAGGGTCAGATAGTTTTAAGTGGGTACCTACGCAGTGTTTTTTTCATGTCATATTCAATTAAATAGGTGAGTTTTATTACAATGAGAAATACGGGTTTGATTTGGCAGTTTTACAAAACGTATAAGTACCCAATATGTTATGTAAAACTTAAGAAGCGTATCTACCTAGTCCTTTCATTGAGCTTGTTATGCTCAATCTGTATAATAATATATAATAATAATATTCCACAACTGTCACACAACGCCGTCTAGTCCCAAGCTAAGCAGAGCTTGTGTTATGGGTACTAGACAACTGATAAACATACTTATATATTTCTAAATACATACATATTATAGATAAATTACACCCAGACACAGAACAAATGATTATGCTCATCACACAAACATTTGTCCTGGGTGGGAATCGAATCCACGACCTCCGGCATAGCTGTCAGGATCACTAACCACTAGACCAACAGGTCAGCCTATATAAGTTGCATTACATCTTTTAGTACTACATCTATAGATGATGACCTAGTAAAACTATCATAACTTTGCAAAATAAATACCCAACTATAAAATTTAAAATACTTAATGATTTCCATTATTCGGTACCTAAAAACGTCGATAAACCGTATTACAATTAAATCGCGAGTTGACGTTACAAACGTAATTATAGCCCGCATCAGTTACAATTGAGACCACTTAAATCTAGACGATGCGATGTGACGATCCAAATAGTGAATCTCGAATCTCCACAAGCAGCATCTGCGCGGCGAGTGCAAGACGCCGCCGCTCTGGAGCGCCGGATGCGCGTCATATCGGACGTACATCCTCGTCTGGTGCGCAATTTTCCCACTTCTCCACTTGCACACAACACCACACAATAGACGCCGATAGTCGATACACAACAACACGAGGCACAAACCGACGGGGCAACCTCGAAACGAATGGGCTTCATTTATTCCTGGATTGATTACCTACATAATCAAGTTCATGTGCGGTTACAATATATAATGTAGAGCGACGCTCTAGATGAATTCTAAACACTCTTTTTCTTTTAATCTGTCAGCAACTCAACTCTTATCGTTATCTTATGAAACAATAATTAGACATAAGTGTACCTACGTAAATAAATAAACCGAAGGTCACAGAATACGCTAATCAACTACTTAATGTACATAAATGACACTCGAAGAACGTACCACCTATTGTCTTCTAAATAGACAAATCATTTTAAAAGGAGGAGATTTTATTTCGCTTAGCATAATCAGCCTTTTAATGTTCGCACTGCTGGGAATCAGGCCTTCTCTCTAGGAGAGGAAATGGGCCGTAAACCATCACGCGGGCACAGTGCGGGTTGGTGACATGTCACATTTCTTCGTATTTTTTGGGTCTAGAACATGCCGGTTTCCTCACGATGTTTTCCTTCACCATTTTGAGAGCAGTGGTGATAAAAGAAATTACACAAAGTAATAATAATATAATATTCCACGACTATCACACAACGCCGTCTAGTCCTTAGCTAAGCAGAGCTTGTCTTATGGGTACTAGACAACTGATAAACATACTTATATATTTCTAAATTCATACATATTATAGATAAATTACACCCAGACACAGAACAAATGATCATGCACATCCCACAAACATTTGTCTTGGGTGGGAATCGAACCCACGACCTCCGGCATAGCAGTCAGGGTCACTAACCACTAGACCGACATGCCAGTCATGAGCCTGGCTGGGTTTGAACCTGCGACCTACCACTTGTAAGTTGGGGCCGCTACTACTCGGCCACCACTGCTCTCTGCTTATTTCGCTTGCAGGTACCTATTACCTAAGCTCAATTTATAGTTTTGCTTGTTAAATAAGCGAAGTAATCAATGCTTTGAAATTGCTTTGTGATTTTGAAACAAACTTCAGTAGGTATTTGAGTGGTCGGCAGCCTTCCATCTGCCACTATCTCTTCAATCTGAACTACAAGCAAGCAAGAACAGTTTCAAAACTACCTCCATTTTCGTTCAAAACTTTTGCTTCTGTTTACAAGCTCACTTAAAACCTGCTAAACAGATTTTAACGGGTCTTTCACTGTTACAAATGTTGAGATCAAAAACCGAATAAGGTATCAATCTACAACGTGTAACGTTAAATGCGCAAAAAAAATCTTCAATAAAAATGTCGCCCTGTCTATTTATGAATAGGTTAAGCCATCACGTGCGCAAACCCGCCGAAATAGGTAAACAAACACAAATGGTTGTAGTCCAATCAAATTTTCTCTTACACGGGGTAATAAAAGTCCTTATTTCAATGCAGATATTAATTTTAAACAAACTATAATTGCACATAAAACCTTAAAGAAAATTCAAATGTTTTTTTTCTCACTGAATTAGTTCAATGAAATTAAAAATCATTTGGGATGTCTGAGGTTTTGCGCATTTAACGTTACACGTTGTATATTTCGAAAAGAAAGAAGAGGAATAGAGTAGACTCTAGTATTTAATATTTTATATTCTGCGCAACCCGGAAGCAATGTCAACTCAGCGCAAGTTAAATATAAATATTACTTTTCTACCTAACTTAAGATAAAACTATTTATCAAGTGAATGGAATTACAAGCTACTCTATCACAATAACTTTAACAAGGCTCAAGAGAGTGTGGACAATGATTTGAATAAATAAATAAACGAGAGCTATCCTTCTCTTACAAATTGAGAAAACGACCGAAGTGCAACAATCAGCACCTCATGTGGAAATCGTGGAATATCGACACAATATTGACATGCAAATGGTTTCTTTGTAGTGGTAATGCAATAGATGGTAGCATAAACAGTTGGGACGTATGTGCGGTACCGTTACCCGAAGTGTGTCGTTTCGTCAACAAAGCGACTGTTGGCAAACATTGTTCTAGTGTCAGCGATCAGTATCTGTGTAAATAAAACTGCTCCATTAATGTGAATATTGTTGTTGTCACCAGACACGTGCGTTTTGAAACAAACACGAAACCAGTTGCACTACGACTAATAATTGTTTGGTCGTTATTGTTGCTAAGTACCGCAAGATAATGAAACGACTTTAGCAAAAGTCGTTTAAATATCTAGACATAAGACATACAGTGCATAAAGGACATACATACATAGATACAGCACTACTTGCTACCTTATTGAGATTCATTCACTGTTAATTTTGATTAAACTGTAAGGCGTCTAAAGTTTATGGGCATAGACTTGTCATTGATATCTAGCTGGAAGATTATCAATCATAAGTTTACAAGCCGATCGTTAATTACAATTTATAGTGACTTCATGACAAAACAGCACAAAGGGACATAACGTATATTGAAGAGATCTATCTAAGCGGTTACTTTGCAGCAATCTGGCGGATAACTGAACCGAACCAATTCTGAGCGTGACTCATTCATTCATATGAACACACTTACGTTTTACTAACCAAGAACATTTATTTACGTTAACTGAATTTTCAGACGGCCAAAAGATAACAGAACTCTAGACAGCTATAGGTACCAAACATAATGTATTAGATACATTTTTGTCTCCGTTCAAAAATGCTTATAGATATTGATACCAAAGGAAATTCATGCCAAAAGTTTATCATATCAATCGAGATGCTATTTCGGATAATTAAACTATATTATGAAAATGCCAGAAAGGATTTGTTTGCCACATTATGTTGCGACAGATCCACGGCTTCCAAACGATGGATCGTAGGTTTTTCACTGAGAACAACATGGCGGAGACGGCATTCTAAATTTGAATCTCGGACGAGTCGGCGCTCGCGTACGTAAATAAACGCACACACGAATAATCAGTAACACTATACAAGCGTTAGAGCAACGTGTAACCACTACATCACACAAATGAACCACGACTACATACCTAACAGTTAATTTAGATTTACTTTATTTTTAAGTCGAATCTACGACTGTTTATTATATATACCTGCAAAGTCTGTTGTCTTTTCGTATACGCTTGACAATCAGCGATAATATCATAGTGTCTGCGCCGTACAGGCGTGCTACCTACACTGTAGAGCGCACATGATACTCACACTAACAGAAGTGGACGAAAACGCACTAGTGACGCATCGACTTCCGGCCGATGATTTTATTATGGGATCTACTGTTCCAGCCAAAACGTATTTAACGTATTTTCCTTAGGCGATCTAATGAATTATCACAATCTCGTTACAACTTTCTTTGAACTTTTATTTTTGATGACACCAATCTCATTTCTGGGAAGGTTTGTTTTAAAAATTAATTAGTCAAACGTTCTGATTGGCAAGGCTAGTATATTTTAAAGGCGCCAATGACACCATCACAGTGGCATTGCCACTGTAACCGGTATATACGATTTTTGGCATCTGAAATCATTTCTCAAAAATGCAGAATGTAGAACCGGTAGATAGAACATGTTCTGCAGAATGTAGAATATCAGGAATTTAGAAAAAAACAGTAAAATGTATTCATAGAAAAATAGAATGTGAAGTTTGGGACCACCAAAGCTTGAACCACTGTAGCCCTATGGATATAAAGAAGAAGAGACTCAAATACACACTAACAGGAGACAGGTAGGTACTAAAACTGAGCTGTCAATTTGTGTAATATGTATTTTTGGTTTAATAAATTATTATTATTAAATTATTAAATTATTAAAACTACCAAAAAAAAAAACGTTGACAGCAGCTTCCTATTGATTACTAAGGTATGTAGGTACTTGAAGGTAGATAAACGAATCCGTTTCCGTCGCTACCCTTGTTATCAAGATCAGCAATAGCACAGGAAAGTGCGACGATTAGTCATATTGTTTTTTAACCTATATCTATAGGCAACGTCAATATCTTCGATAGTAGGTATGTGTTTTTGTTTTGTTTTGCCGCTGAACCCCAATGTCCAGTCTAACTGATCTTGACGTCGAAATGGGCTATCAGGCATGATTTATTATGTTAATCGCGTAATAAATGTGCTAAGGCGTTATGTACAAATAGATATGTGTTGGTGCGTACGCACTCACGCACGGCTGCTCGGCGGTGGCGGCGCGCGCGCAGGCTGGGCGCGGCGGCAACCGGACCAGTCGGCCTTGCGGCGCGGTGGCCTGCCTCTCGCTGCCAGAGGTTAACAACGTGTTTTTTCATCTAGCTTTAGAAAGTAAAGAGATAATACAACATTCGCCTTATCTGAGAATATACTGAACACAAAAATTATTTGTCATACCTTTAAAGCGTGCCCACGCACAAAAATTATGAAGATGTTTTTTCGGCAAACATTCGTAACGATCGATCCCAATGTTATCTCAGTCAGGAGGTCAAATTGAAGTAAAGTTAGTCACTGATGAATCAAATGTTTGTTTTTTTATGTTTTAATTTGTACCATAACTTGTAATATAGAGGAACTGTGTTATATTCGTGCGTGGAACAAGGATAGCAGCGTCGTGACCTGGCCTGACTCGAGTTAGTCAGTTACGAAGGGGCCGCTATTGAGGCAGCATCCGGGTCGACGACAATGCTTTATCTCTGACTCCTTTAAATTTTGAAACTATTCCCAGTAGTTTCATTAAGTCAAATCCATAAGCTGATAAAACCTAAGTACTACAATAGGCAGTAATAAGGTACAAAGTTTTGCGTAGTCTAGACATCTCAGGGCTGTGGGATTGCCAAGGGAAGGAACACAAGTTTGTTTTAGTCAGTCCAAAACTGACTCTCGCTCTACCCAGAACAAGATGTAAAAAATGGAACTGGGACCTAATTATGAAAATGTCTTAGATTGCACTTTTAACAAAACCAAAATACTACCCATATATACATTTTCTACCTATTTAGAGAGGAAAAATGGCACGGTCCAGTTTTAGTTAGTTGTAATAGAATAGGTTAGGATGGAACAGAAGAAAAAAAAACATAAATTAATTAATAAACTTACACAATAACAGACAACTTTAAAGCGTTATCAATTTCAATTCATTTCAATTTCTTTATTTCAGACATAGTTATCAGCCTACGACGAGAAAATAGGAGCTGTAATGAAGTTATTTCTAAACGTCATAAAATATTTCGCAAAATTGCTCATAAAAGTCACTTTTAGAAACGTGTAAAGGGAATCTGTGTAGCTAACTACGTCAATCACGTCTAATGCTGGTCCAGAATAGCTCAAAAAGAAAGATTATCTTTAGAGTTTCCACTGGGCTTGTAAGTGTGGTTTAATATGTATGATACATTAAGCAGATTTTAAACAATTAACTGTTAGAGAAAAGTGGATACCTACCCTCTTTAGTAAGTGAAATAATATGCATTCTATTATGGCTTAAAAGCAACAAATAAATACCTAAATTCTTTATAGCCATAAAACTGGTTAACAAATAAAATAAGTGTAACACTGACTCCTGACCTAGGCTAGGTGCCTGTATTTCAGGAGCCAGTGACTTCCATTCATAGATATCATATTTTGAGACAAGTAAAACAGTTACTAAATATTAATACTTAGTTGATAATATGGGTTATTTTATATTACCCGGAAAGGCTTCCCATAATGTGACCCATTTGAAAGTTGAAGACCTAAAAGGCGTGCCTTCTCAACACTAAACTAATTTTATCAATGGCTAAAACAGTATTTTCTTCCCATATCTATGTTATAAACACGAAATATATATAACTAGTGCGCTGAAATACTATTAAATAAGTAGTAGGGCAAGGCGTCATTGATAAATACATTGAAAGTGAAACATAAATATAATAGACGATATTGTATCGTAATCAACATGACACAATCAGTGACAGTACTCCCACACTTGCATATCAGTCATGTGTAGTATAATGAGTATAATCAAGAAGCAGTCATGAACTTACACCCACGAATCTAAATCCACAACGCTCCTAAACTCAGCACAGCTACTAATAAGTCCCGAACGGCATTGTGCAGTTATTAAGTCGACTTGAGTCACTAGGAGTCATGTGGTGGAGAGCTGTACCCTATAATTAGACGTTAATCAGCGAAAAAGGCAGAACACGGAGCATGTGTCCGGCGCCAACGGAAGCCAGTCTGGCACGAATAATTCATTGTGCAGTACGCACTACCCATTCATATGGCGAACGAGCCAGGCCGCGGATAGTGCGCCCATTCACTGGTGGACGCACAGGAAGCTCTAATGGTCGCGCTCGACTCTTCGCTCGCTGCTGCTGTACCGGAACTGGATGTTGGCAGGAACTAAACAGTTAACACGGTGGACAGGACACCCTTTTACATCACCTAATTTCGCGCCATTGGTGCGTTTTTAGTAAACGTATAAAAACGAGGTGTTTAGATGGAACCAATGGTGTAGACTAATTTGGTGTCTTTGTTGACGGGTTGTATAATTACTACAGTCCCATAGAAAGAAGGTTTCATATTTAAACCTTTCTTTTGTTGGGTCTTGTGAAGTAGTTTTATTCAAAATAACTATAATTGATGGGACACGGCCCAGGCTAGTTCGCATCGCTGCAGCTTCGAGGCTACTGTCCTGCACCACTCGTCGCTCGCCGGTCGCGGACTTTGGACCCAACCGTGTTTGTATCTGCGTCCCGTTCTCTCTCTGCAACCAGTGCAGCGCCTCACTCACGACTCATCATTCCCGTCCATCATACCATCGCCGCATTAGCTCATCAATCGGCCCGAGATGTGATTCGTATTACTGCATTTTTTGCTGTCGATAGCACATTGCCATGCCTTACTATAAAGTTATTATCATTAGCAACGACCGACATTCCAAAGGCGTTGCACTTCTAGTTGGTACCTAAAGGTTGTTGCTGCCTCCATAGCACTTCATCTTAAAAAATCTGTTGTACGTATTTACGTAATAATTTTGGGAAGTAAACCTTTTGATTCATTTCACTGCTAACGGAAACAAGTCATTTCGTTTTTGCTATATTTTTAGACGCATAATTTGCAAAGCAGATTTAAATATTTAAGGTTAACCCTTCAGATACCGTCAATTAGAGACACAATAGTAAGACAATAGATGCGCGGCCACCGGTGGTCGCTTGGGGATTCATGAATTAAACCGTAACATAACAATTTGCAAATTTTTCCCGGTCACACTACGTCGCTTTAGACCGTTCATTGGCGACAAGCAGGACTAAACACCATTTCCCACACGCAACCAGAGCTGAGCGAGTGTATCGTGCGGCGGCCGCCCGCCTCGGGGCAAGTAGCTTGTACCTGGCTACTAAATGACTTAGCGGTCCTTGAACTCTCCTGCGCCACAGCTACGTCATTGATGCCACAGGATCAAGCCGACCAGCAGGTAGATGACTTTGATTCGTTTAAATTGTTTATACAATCTTTTTGAGATTTCAACTTTTATGTTTTAATTTAATTTAAATAGACGAATCTTTATCCTAAACTTATCAACAGAGTTATTGTAAATGTCAATCCATTATAACATCTAGCGGACCCGATGATAATTTTCGTAAAGTTGTCCGATTAGATTTACATGACCAGTTTTGATATTGCTTTACAAGTTTTAAAACACCAAGGTAGGTACTTTAAATACAGAATAGCAATCAAATTCGGAGGAGGATAAATATTCGTTTATCACTATATAAAACATTATGATGGTTCAAAAACTAAGTAAATGGTGAAACAGATTGAATGTTAAGAGGTAGGCAACTGAACATTCGCAACAAAGCGCATGCTTGAGTTGCGAAATGCCAAAGGAGAGAAGGGAACGCAGACACCTCGCCCCCGAGATGTAAAATGTCACTGTACACTAAGTACTGATTTACATAACATTCGTCCCAGATTCGATTGTTTGACAAATCAAGGTCGTTATATGAAATTGCAATATTAGTTAACAGTGCGAATGAATGAACCCCTGAGGCGCCGCGGTGTGAACTTAGGTAGGACATTTATTTTGCTTTCTACTAGCGCTCTACTTTCGGGAATGGGGTAGTTGATAATTTTTTTTATTATCTATTTGAAAGCAATATAATGAAAAAAACGCAAATCGAAAGAATTTCTCAAATCAATTTAAAATTAAGTACTTAGGTAAGTTAGAAACCTTTTAAAACTGGTGGAAGGGAAAACTGTCAAGTGACAGAAAAAGGATGCACTGACTGAAATGTGACGTCACTGCCATTAGGTTAGTTAAGGGCGTACTTACAAGAGAGACAGCGAGATGTTCTCTCATTTTACAATTGGTTTAAGCAAGTAAAGTAATATAATTAGCACTTTACTAAACCTTTACTTACTAAATAATTTCTAGGTTACGAATAGGCTGTGATATAGGTAGGTAGAGATAGCAACATCTGTCTATCATCTATCTGCATAAACAAGTGAAAGCTGCTTCATCTTAGTATTTTACGTAGATATTGTTATCACCTTTCTAGAGAAGGTTAGGTACTATATTTAATTTATGGCAAAAACATTTAATATGAAATTTGAGGTATGTAGAAAGATTAAACTTATCATTACAGGCATTCAATAGAGAATATTTATGAAAAATATATTTGTTATGTTATCTATCCAGCTTATCAATAAATATGAAATCTATATAACCATAAATGTGAGAACAAAATAAATATCAACATTAATCGAAAAGAAAACGAGATATAACAATTTTTAACAAATATTCCTGTCACTCTATGGCGGGCATGGCCGTAATGGACTTTGACGTAAGACTCCATGTCGGACTGCTCTTTCTTATAATCAAATTTGAAGATATTACTTCATCGTTAATAAAAATATTTAGCACATAAATTAATAAAAAACTTTTTACAAAAAAATTAAACCGACTTCAAAAAGTACAAAATAACTTTAATTTCGGAATGACTGGCCTGTTGGTCTAGTGGTTAGTGGCCCTGACTGCTATGCTGGAGGTCGTGGGTTCGATTCCCACCCAGGACAAATATTTGTGTGATGAGCATGATCATTTGTTCTGTGTCTGGGTGTAATTTATCTATATTATGTATGTATTTATAAATATATAAATATGTTTATCAGTTGTCTAGTACCCATAACACAAGCTCTGCTTAGCTTGGGACTAGACGGCGTTGTGTGATAGTTGTGGAATATTATTATTATATTATTATAATTTCATATTACCCGCGTTCAGATCCAAGTTCTACGGCAAGCCTCTAAAATACGATTTTTTTTTTTTTTAATATGTGGCCTCTTTCAATGTAGAGCAGCATGGTCCACCGCAGAGAGCGCTATCGACAGGCTATCGAAGATTACTGAATGATCGGCGCCGGTACCAAGAAACGCGGCGAGGCACTCAAAGGCCAGGGCGGAGTCGAGTCGAGAAAAAATCAATGCCTTTGTTACTAACAACTCAGGTGTACAAAAAGAAAATAAAAAGAGCCGAAGTTGAACTGACAGTGGCTAGTGACGGTGCAAAACTATCGATAACTTTTCGAAAACATTTCATAATATTTATTGACTTTCCTAGTAAAAGTAGATAATAGGTAAGTATTCATAAATTTTAGGTCAAGAAACTTCATTTACAACACAACTTTGGGACAAAGATTTTATATATCCTGGATACTTATATAAAATCTTTGAATTGGGAGCAATAAGTGCATAAAACCTATGCGTCAGAAATGTCAATCTACAAAGAAAGTCGAATTTCAAAATAAATCCTTGTGTAATTTCTTACTTTCAGTAATTGCCAAAATTTACTATTACCAAACTAATCCAATTAGGTACCTACCTAAGAATGTATATACCTACCAAATATCATCTTTAAAGATGTCAGATACTCACTCTCTCGTAACAATCCGAAAATTTAAAATATTATTACACCTTTCGACAGGTATCGATATTGTGACGGGCTACCCTCACAGGTACCATAAACAACTAAGCGTGTCCTGACAGGAAAGGCGATTACGAGGGGTGAGGGGTGTCGGGGAGGGCTTGAAGCGATTCCGAGAAGTCGGATCGCACCGCAGCCTCCAAGGTTAGTCGCGGTAACATCACAGGACATGGGCTCGTTAACTCTTCGAGGTGAAAAACGGCGATCCAGACACTTTAAACAGATTAAATTAAATTTGAAATAAGATTTTCGAAGTCTTCCTTCGTGCCTTTACGCATTTGATATTTTTTAATGCTTGGGCAAGTATTATGTGACTGCTCCAGAAAGCTAAACCCTGATATAATTCAGTTCCTTCTCTACGTCTCAGACTTTGTTTATCTTGTTCCTCTTTGAATAAGAGTATAGATAGGTAGGTAGTTCAATGCCTTCTCACCTATCAACCCTGACTAATTCATCATCATTTTTGCACCTCGTGCCAGATGATTCTACCTGTAGGTACTTACTTACTGTTTTTAGGACATTGCAACAACAAGTTTCTGAGTTTAATATGAGTGTGTGGGTTTCCCACAATGTTTTCCTTTACCGTTTGAAGCCAGTGATAAATTGTTTACAAATTAAAATAAGAACACTACAATTTATGTGTATCTATCTGAACTAACCTATCCAATTAATATTGCGAAGGCTTATGGCTTCTTGCAGCTAGTCTTGCAATTGATATCCAAGCCTAAATTCGTTCCTGAAGTTTTGTTTTAGAAGTTTCATTAAATCAGATAAAGGCGATTTTTTGTCTTAGGTACTTGAAATAGTTTTCTCTACGATGAGTAGGTACCTACTGTAGCGAAAGGGATAAAAGCATCAAGTTTAATTCTAAAATGTCATACATCATAATGTCATGTGTGTAATGTATTGTTGTGTTCGATGTGTGTGTCTCGATGAGACAAAGGCTGTCGAACCTTAAAAGCAGATAAATCAATATTATTCCGTAACCTACATCGACACCACAAGAAAGTAGCAGTGTGAGGATATTCCGTGGCGACGCAGTGCCGCGTTCGACATGCCGAAATAACCACGCGCGTACCGGCGTGTTCAATGGACAGCGAGGGAGGCGCGGGGGCGACGTCGCGGCGCTCGCGCCTAAATTAGACGTAAACACGACGGTACGAGGCGCCGCCGCCGCGCGCGCCGCGCCGCCGGCGTCAACGCTCACTTAGCTCTGCACAACACGCACCTATAATACCATCCAAGTACTGAAATTTTAACGTAAAGTGCGTTTTAGCATACGCCTGCTTTACCGTACCGAAAGTTCTTTTCCTAATTTTGGACGGAAGACAGGCAGTATTTCCTGTTTTAGGAAACTGTACTCTATGCCTATTACTTTGTGGCCCACTTTCATCGAGTCAGTTCACTAGTCCTCAATTGAACGTGAACCTTTCTTAGGTTAGGACACGAAGAGAGATTACCGATGAACTGGCGGTTTTGACGAAACTTGTTTACTGATTTATTTGAGATTATGACTGATTGTAGTAAGAGTGGTAAATAAAAGGTTGAGCTGAGCCCTTTACCACTTCAGACAACAGATAGGTAAATATAAAATGAGAAGTCCCATGAATGACATTGCGCGACCGTTACAATATTACGATCTTGGAAAAGAAATTTTTAATTAGACAAGTTCTTTAACTGTTACTTATCACCAAAGAGACAAGTGCGGCAAGATGGTAGGTAAAACCCTACATAAGTTTTACCGTAAATAACTCGGTAAATGATCACGGGATTTAAGATTTAAGAGACCTAATGATTATCTTAAGAAAACGAGTGGCAGTTAACAGTGCTGATAACAAAGAAGAATAGTTTCCGTGGGTTTCTTTAAAAGAGACCCAATGATTATCTTAAGAAAACGAGTGGCAGTTAACAGTGCTGATAACAACATACGCGATGGTCAATCGTCTGCCGAGTGAGGCCATAAAAATAACAATAATATCTCTCATCACCGCTCATTGTGCCCACTAACGGCTAAAATGTGGCTTGTGTTCAGGAGCGGAATTAGGTCTTAGGGTTAAGCTTAAGGATACAAATGAGAAAATATGCCATTACTTGCTCTTACTGTGAAAAAGGATGAAGGATGGGAGACAAGTTCCTATGTCATTCCTTGAGGAGCTGGGGTGGGCCCCAGCTCCTCAAGGTTTTCCAGCAGCGGTATGCCAGATGGCTGGTATTTTGACTATATCGAGGAGTACCTGGCATTCCGAAAAATTATGCCAGCGATCAATGCATGCAGATGAGCTGTTGTCATATCCTTCTCCGATCTCCGCTAGATCTGCAAAGTTGTCCGTCTGTACGTCCTACGAGAGATATGTGCTTATTGAAGTTGAAGGACCTGTCGTCAGTTGCAATGGCACCGATTTTAGACAACTAAAGATTAGTCAGTCAGAGGGAAGTGCCTTGGTTGACCAGTTTATCGTGCTGGTCTCTAGTGCATTTCCTTACTAGATTGCGTAGCGCTCTCTTACTTCAGAGATTCAGTGTTTTACAGCGTACTGCCGCCATTGTTGCTTAAACAGGTGGAGCAGGGGTGTCCCAACATGTCCTCGAGCGCTGCAGTCGGTGTAGTCCTCATGTATCTCTAATGCCGCTGCTAACTTATTTTTTCACACACACGCACCATCTTTAGTGTGTTGTCTGATGACTGCTCCATTGTCTAATTATGTAGATACTTATGCTTACGTGGTAACGATTTTATTAAGACCTCTAAGCATCATAATTAGAACTTATCCAGATTTGTTTGACGGATGGGTACTTAATCCTACTAATATTACGAAAGTTTGTATGTATGGATGGATGTTTGGATGTTTGTTACTCTTTCACGCAAAAACTACTGAACGGATCTCGATGGAACTTGGTACACGAGTAGACCATATCCCGAAATAACACATATGATACTTTTTATCCTTGGATAATGTACGCGGGTGAAGCCGCGGGCAAAAGCTAGTACTCTAATATTTTAAAGAATACTGCGATATATGGTTACAACATTCAGTATATGGGCGGTGTCGACGTACTCACTCGAGTGTAGCAATATCATAAAATTAAATCCTAATCTGAATTACCTACCTCATAAACATTGCTATCGCCCGGGGAACGTTTCGCGCATAACCAAATCTGTCCAATGTACACGTATAACTAATTCGGCCTTGGTTAAAGTATTGCCATATGAAAACAATAACTCACGGTGTGGTATGAGTAAACTTATCAGTATTCAATAAAGGCGCATACGGTAGCAAACAGCCAGTAACAGAGTCGTACCCGTACCGCGCTGCGATATCGTATGAGTAATACCAGGAGCACAACAAACCTGCTTATACAATGGGAAATGAAGACATTGACTCCTATCATAAGTGTTAAATCATCTCTAGCCCTAGATCTCAACACAACGTGCCGTCAACCGAATGTGTTGTGACTTGAGACACGTAGAAATTCTACGTGTCTCAAGTAACAACACCTATACAAGAGCCTTTCTTTACCCTCTTCATGTGGTATTCTACCGTAGAATACCACATGAAGAGGGTAAAGAAAGGCTCTTGTATATAGCTGAATAAGCACAAAAGCGCTAACGTATCACGTTTTGAATTATCCTAGCAAAATTGCACATATTATAAATTTTTCTTCCGTTGGTAACTGCAAAAAAAATTATCTGAGGAAAGGGAAAGAAGTGCATTGCAAGATATGGTAAAGTAAGGTAGTTTAGCTAAATAAGATCTCAATGCTATTAATAACGAATTGTTCTATAAACCTGCTTTTACACGTAACTTCCATGTTAAATGTCGTATCTAATGCTTTTACAATTCTTGGGAATCACACAGTTTGACTATAAGGAAAAATACTATTAAAATTGTATGAATTAAATGAATGAATCAGTTGGCTATTTAAGTTACCTGGTTTGTATCATATCATATATGTAGTTGTATAATGTTTGTGTAAGAAAAATGGAGTATTACACCTAGTTACTTGTTTAAACGATTTTCCTATTATGGTATAAGCTGATCATATCACAGTACTTAGATTAAATAAAAGAAGATACGAGTGCTTGATGCAGTCTAACACACGCATTCGAATAAAATAATATGAACTAGGTTTCCAATATTAATAATAATAATAATAGCCTTTAATAACAATCTTACATATCAGTATATCATTTAACACATATTATATTTATTTTCAATACACTTGCTCTTAAAGTAACTCTTATTGCACTGCACTTAGCTCTATAATGGCACCTGTTACCAAACTGTGACATTTTGATTATCATTATGCACTAGTGTTATAATGTGGTTAAAACCTTATTGTTCAACCTCTCCACCGCCATAATTTTATGACATTTATCGTATTAGGATGGGCGCAGGTCGTCCCCCACGAGGAAACAAAATGGGCGCGGTTATGAAAACAGATTTTTACCGCCACAAAAGTTTACTAGTTTTACAGTTATTTTATTCACAAGTGTATTGAAAAACGTCGTATGATACACGTGAGTAATTAATGCTTACCGTTCTCGGCTCTCTTAAGACCCTCGCCATGGCTAGGGTCTAAATACCGCCTCAACGGTAATCACTAACATTACACACTTAGACTTACATCATAATGTACTATTATTTATTTTTTACTATGTATTTACTTTAGGTTTTCACTATAACATGCGCCTAACTACGTATTAATTAACCCTTCAGATACCGTCAATTAGAGACACAATAGTAAGACAATAGATGCGCGGCCACCGGTGGTCGCTTGGGGATTCATGAATTAATACCTATGACAAAAAATCAGAACATCAGAATGTTAAAACTAGGTACCGATTTCGTATAATATCATCAAATAAAATAATTTTGCTTTTTCAACATGACTGGTAGACAAGTTCCACAGGTTTTCTCGGGGGTCCTAAGTAATTCTGATCGTCAGTTTCCATGTGTCTTCTCTCCACTGATCACGGCCTACTTTCTACCTTACGAAGTTACGACACAGGGCAAGTTCCTTCTTCACGGAAGAATCTTATGACTGCATTAAGAGTCCTTCTCCACTCACTTATCGTAAACATCGAAAATGGTTTAAAAGCTTGTAACTTCATTTAATGCAATCCAACGCGATGTTTGACGAAAAGGTAACGCAAAAAAAGAGAGGTAACGCCTGGAAACTCTGCTAGTATTCGGTAATTCCGAGATTTACTCGAAAATTTCACAAAACTTGCTCCAGAGAAATAGCTGTTTTTTTTAAACCCTTAAAAGATTTTGGAAAAAGTTGTCATCATTTAGAATCTTAATAAAATTTGCAAGGTCTCTAGAGGATTACTTTTTTGACTTTTTAAATTTTTAGGCAAATTATGAAGTGTCAAAGTTCATACAAAATATGACATTTTCAGAGGTTTTTACTGGATTAGTTTTAAACAAATTTAGAAATTGGTTTCTTTAGAAACCTAGATAATATCCACAAGATACTGTGTTTCCAAAATATCTAATGAAAAGTGTGTAATAGCGTCATAATCAGTTATGAGCGGTTGTATGAAAAACAGTGAAAATGTGAGTCGTGATGCACCACCTTAACGGCATTGTCGGGGCCGAATACTGGGCTGCGGAAAAGGTTTTTTTCAAAATCTATTAATGTCATCGACACACTAAGAAGGATGTAAGCCTGAACAAGTATCTACACTTTAGGGAAACTTACAACGCGATAATTATAAATATTAGAGTAATCTAAGTACCTATAGGTAAGACCAACAGATAATTCCGACAGACACGTAGGTACTTTCCAATTGTAATCATAAGAAACAACAATCCAACATAGTCAAATGAATAGTCACGTAGACTTTTCGCAGTAGGTAATAAGTATAGTGTCATATTTATACATGAATTAAAACGCTATTAGCGAATTCTTTGTAATGAAACGCTGACGTTACTGGTCGGGCCTTCTTGGGCATGACGTTGGCCCTAAGGCGCTTGTCAATATACACACTTGACCCCTTTTGATCCTACAATTAAGCATGGCGATACTCTCCGCTCTCTCACAATATAACAGTTCAGAAGATGTGATGAACTAATATTTGTTAAGAGTCATAGTTACAACATGAAGGAGTTCAATAAACATATTATTTTGAATGTCTACTTAAAAGGACTATCTAAATAATTTACGTAATGCCATCCAGGTATTTTAAATTGATATTATTACTCTACCTTTTATTACAGGTTTTTAGATGTTTTTAAAGGCAGTTTTGCAAGTCAAACCATATGTACTTAGTTTTTGTAACTAGATTACAAAATGTTAGAAGATGGTGGTGAACAGAGTGAATAAAGTTCAATAAGAGTAGTAATAAGTTGCACCAATGACAGAAAAGTTGAAAGAACCCGTTTTGGTACGGCCATTTGACGAGAGGTATGAAACCTCTATAGGTAACCTACATAATACAACGATAAATATAAACGTTCATGACTAAAGGGAGCAAATAGAGCCGACGATAGTGTAAGAGATGATATAGTCTGGCCATAAACATTATTATAATTAAAAACGTATTTTTTTTTTAAATTTATATTTGGACCGTGGCAAATTAATTCAATTCAAATACTACATAGATAAACGTTTTCTATAATACTAAATAGATACAAAAGAAGAAAATGTAGTTCTACGCTTGTTGTAATAATTTAAAAAACTTTTTACAAAAAAATTAAACCGACTTCAAAAAGTACAAAATAACTTTAATTTCGGAAGTCGGTGTTTCAATAGATACCTAATCTTGTCTCTTCGTTATTTAACACCGACTTCCGAAATTAAAGTTATTTTGTACTTTTTGAAGTCGGTTTAATTTTTTTGTAAAAAGTTTTTTATTTTTCTCTTTTTAGTTATGGTAGCACCACTAAAAAGTACCTACCCTTCAGCTAAACATAAATTACCTTATAGCCAGAGTGCATCTCATAACGATTCTTATAATCCCAAATACGGTTATATTACATGAATTTACCCCCTCCCCCTTTCCCCTCCCCCTTTTCTTTCAGTCAGTCATCGACTACACGTATAAACAAAGCAATTTTACTTGTTACGACAATTCTGCTATGATTCTATGAGGAGTTCTGTTCCATATCTTCGAAGTTCATGATCTGATCATAACAATATTATTATGGGACCAACTTGAAAGCATAACCTTTCAATCAAAAAAAAAATTTTCAAAATCGGTCCACAATTGACCGAAATATCGGTGAACATACATACAAAAAAAAAAATAAACATACATTCAGCCGAACATAGAACCTCCTCCTTTTCGAAGTCGGTTAAAAATGGAGTGTGGTATTAAAGAAAACCGATTGCTGCACATAATTTTTTGCGATTCTTTATTTAAATGAAAAAAAAAATCCCAATCGAGGCACATGATATCTACAAGCATTTTGCTCGTAGCTTCAAAGAAGCCTATTAACTCGTCGGAAGAGTCCTGCATGGTCGTCATGTCGCATGAGTAATGGTTTGGTAGGGGTGTCTTATCACGGAGTGAGCAAAAGGAGTAAAACCTTCAGCTAAAGTGTATCGAGGTACTGTCTTAAACGGCGTAATGAATTTTATAGATATTATATATACCCTTTTTGATAACATGGACTTTCCGGCACGACTCAGCACCCAGCCATAGGCAAGGCACGCACTACCCATGCTTGGCTTGCAGTCAATGTTCTGGACTTCATTAAGGTTGACGATTCGCCCTCGCCTAGCTCAGAACATAATCTCCTGGACTACAAATTTTAATCTGTGTCAAAGGAACTTGCTTTAAACGGCATCATCATTGGAATCGTTAAACAATCTTTAAGATCAGTAACGGACAAATTTATATTGGACATAGTGTGAAGAGAAACACGCAGCTTGAACGCTGTGTGTGTATAGAGCCACACTTAGCCATAAATGTGGCTCTATCACATGTATAAAAAAATTAATTATTCCAAGAATACATTAGTTTTGGTGAAATTAGACTTTTTTATTTGTAACAGAACTTATGGCCATATTAGGTAGATAAATTACAGTTGGTTAAAAATAAAGTGCATTATAACATGATGGCTGCCAGAAGAGAATGCAAGAAGCTAATTTCGAGTTTTGGCCCGACCGACCACCCCAAGTAACATATTAAAAAGGTAAACAAAATCGATTCTTAAGTAGTTAAATACTGGGTACAAATTAATTGTGAAGCCCTGCTACAAAGTACAAGAGAACAAAATACAGGTAGTAAGATAAAATATAGAATTTAGCTATCTGACTAACTAATCCCTCGAAACGCTCCAGTTAAATATCTGGTTTCTATATCAGAAATACAGTTACCTAATTATGCACTTGGCAACGACAATTTGAAATTATACATCTGCAAATAGTCAATTAAATATCATGTAATGTTTATACCTGCCTATCAGCTTGGCAAGCAAAAATGCTTTGATAGATCAAGACAGACTTTCCACATAACATAGTCCGGTGGCCCTCTCGGTGTGGTCTTATGAATACTCTGTCTTATTTATCGCAACAAGCAGCTTTGTTGACCATGGCAAGCATTATTGGAAGCACATTAATACCGATGACACAAAACGATGAGAGCCAACTGTGTCTACAAGGCTTGATAATGCAGCGCCACACGAACAAAGATCTGCCCTTGAAGGAATTACGGCGGTCGACAGCTAACCCGCACTGTGTTTTAAGTTAGGTACTACTCTAAATTAGATGCACTTGTAGGGAAACACTTTAGAATTTGAATATTCAAGTGTTAAGGTTAAAGATACAATGACGTCATTCTTGAAGAATCATGACTTTGTGAACTACCTCTTATCCACTCGGACTCGGAAATGCTTAAGGTAAACCATTTAACATAGAAAATATTCCAAGGAAAACCATTAAAAGATGTATGTAATTCAGTAGCATTATTAGAACCTAACAATACTCATTGTCACTTTAAAGAAATTGACTTGTTTCTATTATGTTCACGTGGTGTTTTCTACTAAACTGGAAAGTCATGAATTATGACAAAAGAAGTAGGTAGGTACCTACCTACCTAATTAATGATACGCCAATTTCCTTATACTGCGCATAAGTTTAATTAGATGCCGTGTTACCAGAATTTAGCACTAGCGCTGGATCGATTTCTCAAAACACTCCCGTTGAGCTCAGTTTCTGATCGGTGCCGATAAAGACGCTGTCTAGAGCCAACATCCAATAATCAGAGCGTGGAAACTGAGTACCTTGTTGCTATTATGCTGCAAGGAATAACCAGCTCTGTGACGCAACCTTAGGGTTCATATTGCTAAAGAAGCATTCTTCAGCACGATACTTAACGCTACCGACGTACACACATGGAAGTAACATTGTCACATAGGCATCGGTAAATGTAACATGTCTTGTAAGAGATAAGATCATTAGTTTAATAAAATCGTTAGTTTTGGTTTCAATGAAAATGTCAAACAAAAAGATCATATATCTAAATCTTAATGAACTGATTTTGAATGAATAGGTATTATTATTTGTAAATCCTGCTATATAACCGAACCTAACCTTAATCTAACAATTGATTTAGGTATTTACGTATACCTAGTATTATATTTAAATCAGATAGTCAGCATGCTAGTGATAACCAATACCTTTAAGAGAGGTTTAGTTATAAAACTGAATCATATGATGCATGATTTACTAATTAAGTTAGTACCTATATTATCGTTAGTTCGCAAATACTAGCAATCTGTTAAAATAAGTTCCCTAATAATAGATTTCACTATGTTAATCAATGCTAGTTTTAATGACAAGAGAAAGTATATTAACGGCATATTATACTTTGTTCTAAAACGAAAATTGTATTCTCAGGCGAGTGCCGTTAGAGCTACCTGTCGTCGCACGGTGCGCGGGCGCAGACCGCCGGCGACCGCGACGCGACGACGCAACGCGACGGGCGACTTCTTAGAAGGCGATAGTGAGCTGTATTTTAATGTTATCGCTGTGAATACACCAGTGCGATAAGTCCACTTGTTGCGCATGTGACTACTCCACCATGCTCTTCTCGGAAACGATCGTGATTCGTGAAGGTTTATCTAATTACCTAGTTAGTTAATTTTACTGCACTGCACAGCAGGTAAACATTTCGAACATTATCTGTGGCGTGACTCATTATACATGTTATTAATTAATGACTATTCAGACGTTTCGTAACTAAGTAGTTAGGTACCTACTTATTAAAAAAATATATGACGACGTAAGTATAGATAACGTCATAAACAGCACGAATTTTGAATATTCAATGCAGTTAACACAAAAATAAGAAAGACATGATTATATAAATATTGTAAAAAAAAAAACTAATTTTTACACATACAAGTCTCAAATAATTTAATTATCGAGCGCCGAACCCGCTAGGCTTGTTTACGCAGACAACAACGGCCTTGTCAAAGACGTCTAAAAGGTTATTCCTTTCGCCATGTTTATGTATAGGTTAATAATACATATATCAATAATGATATATCAACGTTGCGCGAATATGCCTGCAATAGACATTAGTTGTTATTTTCTGTTTACATAATTAATATTGGTTTGCTTTTAAAAACAGATACATTTTGGATTAAAAAATAATAAGGAATAGATAATTTACAAATTGTGATTGCCTACCTATCGCACATTCAAGAGAATTGTAATATGTTTGTCTTAGTTGCCTTCCCCTTGAATGGGGTCTATATCTCATTTAAATATTGAATTTTTAGGTGGACTGGTTGCAAATAATGCCTTGTTGCAAATAAATCCGTAGATGTTTTATTACTGTACACGAAGTTTAAATAAATATCAATATCAACTACTACCTGATGCAGGTTTAAAGAATCGTTTAATAAGATTTATGTGCTTCTCAAAAGACGTAAAGAAGATCAGAGACAGGAGCTATGGAGGTAGAAAGAAACACACGACTCGTCCGCACTTCATCACCCTGTTTACTCATTGCCCAATCGACGTAACCTGCAGTAGCTAATCAGGAAATCTTTTTACTAAAACTATTTTAACCTATTTCTATCGGTACAAGTTAAAAATTAATTAATTTGTTGAACTTTGATTTCAGTTACGTACGTATGTACTTAGATATAATTATATTTAGTTATGATGATAATTCATGTTTATTTAAAGAATCCGATGACAAGAACACAGGTTACAAAAACAGTTGAATGAACTTTGGATGTATTTTTTTGTTCTTTCTATTTCATTCTTTGTATTCAGCGCAAGGAGTTTCTCTTATTAGGCATTCAAAGGACAACATTTAAAAGGAAATATTGGTTGAACAGCGTTCAATTTACTCGTTGGCGTTGTGTACGTACGAGTACCTATGAGAAATGACAGGAACTTTTTAATATATGTATTATAATTTGAGATTGAAACCGAAACAACAGGTGTTCTGTGATCTGTGTTCTCTGTGACTACCTATCATTCCACAATCCAGCTACGGACACCAAAATCTCAACAAAATGAAGGTGAGAAACGGAAATACAACAAGTTTCTAAGTCTAACATGAGATTTATTATCAAAATCATATTATATTTTTATTATGTGCCGCAATCAATTAAAGTGAAATTAAGAAATTGAAACAAAAATTAGTAAGTACTGTAAGTAAGTACCAAGTACTTTGGGTCTTACAGTAATCCACAATGAGAGATTCTAAAGTCTACCTAAAGATCAGCAGAAATCTTGAAAGAATTTAGAAAAGGGTGTTAGTGGCTTGACCTAAGCAGGTAAGATGTTCAGGTCAAGAGTCAGCAGGAAGGTGTGACGCGGTGAAGCTACTGGGCTTGATAGCGCCGCGTTGGGCGTTAGCCAAGGCAATTTGCATCGCTACCCGTTTCGGAACATCGCCAAGTCTAGCCGAACAAAACCACAGAGAATTACCCTCCATTCCAATAATAATTAAAGCAAACATTTCGCAGTCGAGACGCACGTCGACGGACGTTATGGAGCTTATAAAGCATCGGCCCCAGCTCGCAATTAAGAAACGACGCGCACGTCTATTTACCGACACGGAAGAGACGCACCGCTTGCAATGGTCCATCGCGGTATGCTCCTGCAGCGGCGGCGGCGAGAGCAGAGCCAAGCGCACGCCCGTCTAAATTAATACCTTTGATATTCGAAATATCAATATTTTAAGGGAGCTTATGAAGTGCGTCGTTGTAGATGTACATGCAGGCCTTCCGCGTTGGCAGTCCTAACGCGCTCTAACGAACCGAGTTAAACGGAATAGATATAAATCTTATGAAGTATTTATTTTCCTAGCAACAGTGTAAGATAATATTGTCTATATTTATAACAGTAATAGAAGTATCAATAGGTATTTGATTCCTTTAAGAACAAATACTATTTCACAGATGTGTTTTATTTTTAAAACTTAAGTAATTTTGAGAATAGCATCCGTTTTTAAGCCTGGTCGATAATATTTTAAAATGTTACTTATTTTCTTAATGTACAACATATAATTATATTTACTTAATTCTAAAGCGTGTAGTACAACAGGTAGTGTTTATTTATGAGGTGGCAAAAGCTTTGATGTCGCCTTGGCTAACTTCCACACACCGCGAAGTCGATTCTATTCAGCGTTAGTAACGCTGAATAGAATCGTAGAAACCAGAGAGTAACCGCTTAAACAGTGACATCGACTTCATAGTGAGAATATTTAGAACTCAAGATATAACATAATTATATTTTTAAAGGGTCCATAATGACTCGAAAATTAGTTAAAATTTTACGACTGCGACGTCGACTTACAAATTTCTGTAGGTTCCAGTTATTAACTACGTCTGTTCAAGCTTCAAGAGATGTGAAATGTTCATATTTTCATGAAATAATTATAGATAAATATTCTGTGATAATCTATACAACGAAAGTAAGTCCAAAATATACCTAGATCAAATTCAATGAAAAATTTAGCCTTTTTAAATAGACTATATCTATACAGAAGTCTGTCGAAAACGTCAAGACTTGGATTTTTTTACATGAATTAAAAAATCTGTTATACATATTACATACAATACTTTTTATAAGATTCAATTAGTAAACAATGATCATCTCTTTGCAACTTTGATTGTTTAACCAGTCTTGACTACATCAGATTTCAAGAATTTGATTTTTTTATTAGATTACCCAAGTCGTTTGACTTTTTAGACAGACTATAATTATCTACTCGTATTTGGACACAGACAGCATCTTATAAAATTAAGAAAAAAAAAGCACCCAAAAGTGAAGTATTTAGGCGAATGGATATCATATTTTATATCGAATCTTTAAAGATTAAATAAGTGATTGATGGGATTAGGTATTTCCAGTCCAAATCTGAACATGGCTTTTATTCAACAGTGTAGACCTGTCTACTCTGTATGCACCTTAACACTTATATTTCATGTTTTTAAACCGCTAAAAATGTTGTTTGAATCACCAATAGATTTTAGCGTATGACTTATTGTGCGCCGTTTGCGCAACTGAAAACATAACGTGACAATAATGGCAACGGCGCCAGACTACCGACTAGCTATTACCGATTATCGATATAATTATTTCGAATCACTCAACCGACTTCAAACGTGAAGCAAGGCTTCATCATATTGGCGATTGGAGCGTGTGCGATAGTCGACCCAATTATAAGTTAGAAACGAACATTGAAACCCGTGCGAAACAGGGAGACTTATTTACGATATTTCAGAGGTGGTTTTTTTTTTCATTACCATTTATTTATTTATTTATTAAGAAATACATTACAAGCTTACAGTATTTAGTAATCTAATATTCCGAATTGCTTAAAACCAAGCAAAGAAACTAAGAGTTCACTAACAATATCAATTCCCGTAGTTATTAGTTCTTCTCCATGGTCATAACGTTTAATCAATCCACAGTCATAAACAAATCTATCTGGATTTAGTTTCCGCAATTCGTCAATGTGGACCATTATACGTGGAACATGATCGTGATCTTAGAATTTGAGGGTCTTCCTACTGGGTCCAGTCATTATTTTTATATCAAACTTAGCAAACTTTACGCCACTATCAACCAAGCATTTAACGTTTTCCTCAAGACAGCAATCCTACATTATGCAGTGGAAATACCTTTATCTTACATGTATTTTTAATTAGAACAGGTACCTATATTAATCAATGTCATAAAATGCTAACTTACTAAATGTCTTCATGAATTGTTTAGATCGAAATATGACTACGATTTACAGAATTTCCGCTTGCATTCATCTTATCATTCAGAAATCTGATTCTTTGTAATCAGTTAAACAAGCAGCAGGCCCTAATGATAGTGTTACTTGCCGATCAACCCATTGCCATCCCATTGCCATCGCCATGGATATCTGCAGTTCCAAAAGCTTTACAATCCTTAAAGTCAAAGATACACAAATACCAGCAGCAAAGCAGCGCTGTTTAGCGCCAGAAATAGGTATGAAATTGGTAGGTACTACGCCTGACGAACTTCTCCAAAGAGTTTTTCTAAATACTTTAGACAGTATTTCAATTTAGTACTTGCTCAAGCTTTCTTAAGCTTGACAATCGGCAGTTTTGAAAGCAAACAAAGCTTTATTTAAAAAATATATATATATATTTTCGGGGTCTCTTTTAATGTGGGTTTAGTAATTTAGTTAGTGAAATCCCACAGACTCGAATTAAAATGTTCTCGTTTGTATCCAGCCAGGCTTCTCAAAAGTTTTGGTGCGGATTGGTGCGTCACCAGTTTGCTTTTCCTTCTCGTTGATCTAAAACACGAACCTACCATGTTTATTAAGCGTGGGACATAGCCAGTTTTAATCTTAGTTCTTTCCATGTAGTGAATCATTGCAATGCCCATTTGCCAAATTAAATTCTTTGTAAACTAGAAAGTCAAGTTTAGCTATACCTAGATTTTGAAGACACACAACAACATTAAAAACTCTTCCATATAACATGATCATTATTAACCATTAATGATTATACTAACAAACAAGCAATGACACCTTTATGAAAAAACCTGAGATTTCTGAGAATTAGATCAACATTTGTTGTTGATATAAGTCCCAGGAAGCCAGTTCTTGAAAACACCATCCTGGTAAATTGCTAATAAAGGGATCTACAAAAATGGTAAATTAGTTGATAAAGTTTAGAAGAAATAATGGTTCAGAGATTATATTAAGTAAATGTATATACCTACCTATGTATATAATACGGAGGTGTACTTACATTATAATCATTAGCTTGGTCTTATCACTTTTTATCATGTAGGTACTGACGGCAGGTATATCGCGATAAGATAGCGTATGACGACAATGTGTTGTCAATACGAAGAGTTCACGTTATGAACCACCTAGTTTCTTAGTTATTTCTAATTTCAAGGAACATACAAATCAGGTGTTGTAAATTATCAATAGACAAAGCCAAAACGTGCTGAATCAGAAGTGGAGGCCGGACAAAAAGAACGGATGACCAAGAAGGGGATTACGATTGATGAACGGGAGCGTGACAAAAACATATACTCGTAAACATAAGTGTCCTCGCATCTTAGATTTATGGGCAGGTACTATACCTACAGTGCTTTCCTATCATGTCGTGCATATGAACTGAATCCGTACAAATTCGAATAGCCTATAAAAGTCGAAGGTTTCAGTTTCACTGACGTAAATACGTTGTTTAGTAACAGTTTAGCTGGCAAATAACCAATATTGTCAGATGATAAGTAGTTACCGCTGGTCACCCAATGGAAATCTGCAGTTCCAAAGGCTCACAGTTACTTAAATTCGGTCATGTGACATTCTACTCCATTTTCTGTTTATTGTCAAACTAAATGAAACCAATACATACATATCTACACTCTTCAGTTAATTATTACCTAAAGACCATTTTACTAGAACACAATTGACAAACCGAATAATCATATTTTCTGAATCACTGCAAGGTTATGATTTTATAAGTTAGTCGTTTTTGTCAATATTACCCGTATTTCCGTTTTTGCAGTTCAATTAAATGTTCAGCAACTAAGATTTATTTTCATATTTAACTTTTCGTTAGTATGTTTATCAATGAATGAACTAGCATTACGATCTAAGAATAGGTACAGTGAAAATAATTATAAAACTTACTTTAGATAGTATATTTGTCCCTCTGGCGTACGAGCTTGTTCCCAACCGGGCGGGAGTGGGCCAAGATCGTCTTGGAGATGTGTTCCGACGTCATAGGATCTCTGTTTTGTGTGTTGGTGATGTAGCGGCGGTTGTTGGTTTTGTTGCCCAGCGGCATAAGTTTGTTGCAAACTTGCGGGTGACGAATGTGCTCGAGAGTGCGACACCGGTGAGGCGCCAGTCGCGGACGACGATCCGAACGCCGAGTCAGCCGAGTTTTCTCGCGAGTGAGACACAGATGGCGACTTGGAACCGGTTGACGGCGGGTTAAAGAACGACTTTGGAAGCTGTCGCATTCGGAGAGGCACCTGTAGCGGTCGTTTCGAGTCCGGCTTAAGCACTGTGTCGAACAATGACTGTAGAACCGAGTCGGAATCCTGGTCCACGCGGAGGACCAGGTTCGATTTCTGTTCAGCGTCCGAGTTGAGAGCCATGGTTTACGTCGGAACGAAGAAGTCTCGAAACCGACCTGGCCCACCGCTGTGACACAACACTAGCACGCGACGGGCTGGCGCGACGCCACCCGACGTTCTTGCAATATAGCGTTCGCTACGCGACTGACGCGCGCCCCGCCCGCACCGCCAAGTCTCCCTGCCCACGCGCACCCGCCGCACCACCCGCGCTGCGCATAGTATGTATGGTGCACGGACCGGTCTTCGCTTCGAGAATGATGCCCCTTACCCCGCTCACCCACTATCTCCTTGGCTTACCATAAAATACTGTGCTAGGCACAGTGATGTCAACTTAATGAATTTTACACTAAAACTGGTGGTTTCAATTCTCCCATTGCTGGAGAAATATTGTCTTTAATTTATGTCTAGCAGTTTTTTTTTCTAGTGGTTCAAAGAATTCACTGACTGACTTGGGTAACCTTTCTTTTCTCAAATGCTTTTACTATTTTAATCAAAAAAAAATATTTTATTTGATTTCCTGTCGAGTTTGTTTCATCTTAAATTTTTAGTTCAATTGATTAAGTACCTATTTATTTTATTTGTTTATAATATCTTAAATGTTTTACTTTAAAGTTTTTTTTTTCTGTTTACAAAATACTAGGTATACTTAATTGCATTATAGTGTACTTAAGTGTACATTTAAATTTTGTAATATTTTTGGCTATAATAGATTTTTCAACGCCAATTCTCTTATATTTTAACAAAAAAAAATTTTCTTTAAAAAATAAATGTAATTGGCGTCGGTTTTTATTTGTGGTTTAGATAAAGGAAGTAGAATCTGGTGGAAAGCTAGATAAACAGTTGGCAATACTGGCTAGGCACCAATAACCATTGCGACGAGAGCGCTCAAATACGTCTAAAATCTTTATTTATTTATATTAAAATAAAGATTAATGAACTTCATTAGAAAGCTCATAAAACAATGTTCATAGTCTTCAAGTATATTATTCTGTCTACAATGGTGCCCGATGGCATTGAAGTGTCTATTCATTGAGGATTACTTATTGATAAGATACCTCTAATATATTAATCATTAAGTATATCAAAACTAGTTTTTTAAACATCGACAATACGCCAAGGATCTGTATTACAGTGAAAGGCACGACTTATCTGTTTCATCACTATGATAACTTGATGATAACTGATAACTTAGGGTAAATTGTGACAAATTATTTCATAAATATTTTAATTTGTTTTAGTAGTTATTTGCTGCCTATAATATGGTCACTGGAATAGACCCCTAATCGTTAGCAAAACGTTTATTTTTCTTATTCAAACCGATTTACTGGTGTGCTCTGGAATTTCTTAATACATATCAAGTGTATATTACAAATAGGTATGTATATTAAGATTTATTTTTATTACGTTTTTTTTCTAATTTGTATATATTATCTACGTACAACTTGACATTTTGAAGATCACGGGAGGACTGCGTATAATTGCAAAATTTAGTGAATTCTCGTACATACGTAGTAGGTACCTATAGATATTTACAAAGCAAATGTAAGATAAAGATAAAATGTAAGTAAGTAGCGTAGCTAGAGATAAAACTGCATCGTAAAAAAAAGTTGGTGTCAGAGTGCGGTAAAGCCCATAGAGCTAGTTTTTTTTACTATACAAAATAGGCCTTATTTTGTAGCACAGAACTGTTGCGGCAGGCCACAAAAGAAATAGCAGGAGTATATAGATAGGTGCTGTTCATTGGACACAGGTAGAAAGACGCGCGCGCGAATGTAGAAGCCTTTGAAACAATCTGATTCGTATGGTTTTTTAACTATTTAGTCACATTATAGTCATCATGGTAGAGCCAAGAGGAAAACGGTATTATCTCAACTAAAATACCTTTGGTGAAGAATAAATGACGAGACCATTTACATCATTCGGGACTAGGATAGATTTTATTGAGAAACACATTTTACTATTTTTACATCCACACGATAGACCTATAGCGTAAGGAACCCATATCATACTATACTGCTAGCATCACATGGGACTCAACCCTCCCCTCTAGTCTCCCTCTGGGGAGTGGGCCGTAATCCATCACGCGGGCCCAGTGCTGGTTGGCGAATATCACGTCTTCGAATTTTTTGGTTCTAGGACAGTTTCCTCACGATGTTTTTAAGAGCTGTGGTGATGAAATAAATTACACAAAGTAATGCGCCTGGCTGGGTTTGAACCCGCGACCTACAATTCGTAAGTCGGGGCCGTTAACACTTTGCTACCACTGCTCTATAAACATAAACATGCCTACAATGCGTTCCAAATGAGGATAGGATCGACGGTCATGTTGTGACGTCACGATTTACTGTCAAATCGAGGGAATAAATTTTTAAACTTTAATTAATTTACGAAAAATTTAATTTATTTAGGAACTTTGAAAGAAAAAAAAATTTTTGAATCCAGTTTTTAAATTTTGACATAATTTCTTCGATTTGACAGTACGACGTCACGTCAAAACATCGCAATCGATTTTATTCTCATTTGGAACGCATAGTACAAGTACCTAATAAATTTCATTTTATCAGTGCAGCGCCATCTTAACAAGGGCACAACTTTTATACACTCTTCCTCTTTGTAGCAACACCATCTATTTGTGACATGCGTAATGAGAACGTTAGTGACTGTTAATTTTGTTGTGGGGCTGTAGATGGCACTAAAATCACCGTGACCGATGTCGTGCTCGTGGGAGGTTTTTGAATTTATTTATTTGCTTTGGATAATAGTACTTATATGAACATAGGTACCTACTTGTAGGTACGCGATAATACTACTGTCTACTGTACCGCTAAAAATAATTAGGTATTTTTTTTAATAAAATAGTGCCATGTGACAAATTTAGTTTCTTCGTTTTTTGACACCACATTGTTTTTTACCGACTTCCCAAAAAGGAGGAGGTACTACGTTCGGCTGTTTGTATGTTTTTTTTTTTTTTTTTTTTTGTATGTTTGTTCGTCGAATACTCCCCCAAATGTGGACGGATTTTCAAAATTCTTTTTTTGTTCGAAAGTAGATAGTTCTGAGGTGGTCCCATTATCACCAAATTAGGATCTGATGATGGGATCTTGGAGAAATCGAGGGCAACCTTCAAATTTTATAGGCTCACTTATTGATTTTCGCATATTTTATGAAGTATCTTGTGTATTTGCGTATGGTCGTCACCATCTCAGGTAGCTGGGCTGATGATGGAAGGTACAACTCCTTAACAGTAAGAAGTTACTCGAACAGGCAAGGACTGTTTTAGTAAATTGTTTTGATGTTTGATAGGGCATTTGCCACAATTGGTCTCATGATCATCAAGTCATGACCTGATGCTGCAGTCAGGATAGTCTGCAGAGTACCTAAGTCCTCGACAACAAACAGCAGATATATCGAGTTTAGGCTCATTGAAAACGGCTCGATGTGTGGATAAACGTACTGCTAATAAAGAACACCGAAGTACATAGAGACCTGATGCTGAAGCCAGGAGCATCAGGAAAAGTACAAACCTTGAAATTACAGCACCGTAGTCGTGTTTGGGCTCATTTTAAACAGGACTAAATTTTAAGTTCATTGCAATGTTGACATAAATCATCTAGTCTAATGACTGATTGAAAGATTTACCTTTCGGCTTCATCATCAGATCAGTTCGATATATCCTTTCTCTCTCCAGCATCTAGTCTAATGACTGTTTGAAAGAAGAGGGGGAGAGGATATATCGAACTGATCTGATGATGAAGCCGAAAGGTAAATTAATGTAATCTAACCGTGTTTGGGATTATTAGAACCGTTATGAGATGCGCTCTGACTATAAGGTATTTAAGTTTGACTGAGGGGTACTTTTTAGTGGTGGTACCATAACTAAAAAGTGTAAAATAAAAAAAACTTTTTACAAAAAAAATATAACCGACTTCAAAGATAAAAAACACTGAAAAGTATCAAATAACTTTAATTTTGGAAGTCGGTGTTAAATAACGAAGAGACTAAACTATTATAGAAACACCGACTTCCAAAATTAAAGTTATTTGATACTTTTCAGTGTTTTTTATCTTTGAAGTCGGTTATATTTTTTTTGTAAAAAGTTTTTTTTTATGTATTTCCCACATAAAAAAAAACCTTCCTACTTAATGACTTCACCCTTTCTAGGGCGGAGCGAGGGCGTATCAGACTTTTACTGGTTAATTCATGAATCCCCAAGCGACCACCGGTGGCCGCGCATCTATTGTCTTACTATTGTGTCTCTAATTGACGGTATCTGAAGGGTTAAAACCACACCCATGTCCTTCAGTTGCCTTTGCGTTCTAGGGCCAAGGGTAACCTTTTCAGAAGACGACTCATGGGATCTTCATATTTTCTAAACTTATGAGACGAGTCGCTAATTATATATAATCTAAGTAAGTAGGTACCTACATAAATCTCGTATCGCACATAGCCGGAGCAGTCGAGTCTGCGCAGTACCGCACCCGGCACTTGCACTGAGTTAGTATACCTTTTTGGAAAAATATCAATAGCATTAAAGTGTAAAATGCCGAGCATCGGTATCGCTATCATCCAACGCGCATGCGCTGGCATAGCATTCGCTAGACAGTTACCACCCCGTCGGGAAAAATCATTACAGTGCATCACTTTTTGAGGTATAGAAACAGTTACAGCCCACAACAGTTATGCTCGTAATTGTTAAGTCATGACGCAAACATTGAAATTCGAAGATAGTTTTGACCGATGTTGTCGCCTTTGCGCCCAAGAGCAAGATGTTACCATAATGATATTTAGTCAAGAAGCCGAAGCAATGCTACTACAAAACAAGCTCAACAAATATTTATTAATTGAGGTAAGGTATAGTCTCAATCTCACCATTAATTCAATACACTACATAATATATATCTCTATAATAACAGTGCATTAAAATTTACAGGTGGATGAAGATGACAAGTTGCCTAAAAACATTTGTATACAATGCTGTACGAAGTTACAATCAGTGTGTGATTTTATAGATACAGCGCGAAAAGCTCAGGATGTACTACTTCAGCGTAGTTTTATAATGGATCAAATTATTCCAAACAAGTGTGTGATATCTTTAGTGCAAAGAGAAGAAAAGCCTGTGCCAGAAGACGATAATGATAAATATACTGAAATGGAAGTGAGTGTGGACCCCATGATAGTGCTTCAAAATTCCGAAGCTACTCTCTCGCCCAATTATGAGCATAGCTATTCTATGAATGATGTTACTTATTTACATGGGCTGCATACAGAAAATGTGACAATAAAATTAATAAAAAAGGGGGACTCACACTCTGATTCTGAAGATGAAGAGAAAGAAGAAGATACCACTAAAACACCAGACAGTAGTGATGATGAGAAAATGGAGAAACCTTTTCAGTGTAATTCATGTGAACGCAGCTTTTGTACAGATTTAGCATTGAAAAACCATACCTGGATCCACATCCCTGACAATAAGGACGACAAAAACTATAATTGCCACACATGTTCAGAAGCCTTTTTTTATAAATATGATTTAATATCTCATCTAAAGAACCATCGAACAAATGGTGTATGCCAAATATGTGGAAGAATGTGAGTTAATAATCTTTTTAAATGACAGTTTGTCTATAAATTTACTTGGCCGAGATTCTTATGTGTGCAATTGTGTTTGCAGGTTCAGATCTGAAAAAACATATGTTGCCCACATGTCAGTGCATTTACCATCAAGTAAATCATATACTTGCAAGGTATGTTGTCGCTCATACAACACTTGGGGCGGTTTGAAGACACATAGTGTCACTCATAGTAGTGACAGGCCTTACACATGTGAGGTCTGCATGAAGACTTTCAAAAGAAGCCAGGACTTAAAAGTAAGTAGCATTTAAAGTGCAATGGAGTTGTAGTAAACAATATTAAATTTTTGTATAAGATAACAATACAATTAGGCAAGCACTTGTAAAAGCGTGTTAACCAGTGCAAGGAAATATTTAAAAAATACATTTTTTCTTTATTTCTCGTCAATGTTGATTGTACACTATTGTTTCAGTTCCACATGAACCAACACACAGGTGCAAGACCCTATAAATGTCCATTCTGTGATAAGTGTTTTGCAAGTTCTGGAAACTGTTATTCACATAGAAACCGAATGCACTCTGGGAAACAACAAGAGCGCAGTATAAGGAGAACTATTGCCCCTGCTAGTCCTCCAGCGCTTCGACCGATCGCACCTAAACCAAGTCCTGGCAATGGGCCTGCAGTTAACAATCTTATAACAGTTAATGGTGTTATCAAATATAAATGCCATTTATGTGAGCATAGTTTTGTGAAGAAGGAAAATTTCAATGTAAGTATTAAGAAAATAATTAAATCCTACTAATATTATAAATGCGAAAGTTTGTATGTATGGATGGATATATGGATGTTTGTTACTCTTTCACGTAAAAACTACTAAACGGATCTCAATGAAACTTGGTACAAGAGTAGACCATATCCCAGAATAACACATAGGATACTTTTTATCTTGGGATTATGTACGCGGGTGAAGCCGCGCGCAAAAGCTTGTCTACAATAAAAGTCACTGTGTTTATTGCAGTAAGTAGGTATTCCATAAAATATGGCAAAATGGTGGTAGTTAATTGAAAAATTTATACTTACATGTAAATTGTATAATTTAATAAAGACTGCTCCAATTATTTAACAAGTCATAATTAAAATAAGTGTAGATTAGTTAGTATCCTAGAGCACTATAGTGGAAACAGCAGGGACCTATCTACTATTTCATTGATATGTATCTGGCTTTAGTTTAAGCAGAAAAAGATTCTACCTAATTTAATTCTTTTTAGTACCACATGTTTCAACATACGGGAGAAAAACCTTTCAAATGCATATATTGCTCAGAAGAGTTCGTGACGAAAAATGGTTTGATAATACACCACGACAGCAAACACCCCGGCCAGAATCGTCCTCTAGAACTTGCTACCGACTACACACCAGGATGGAAAGAGAAAGAAGGCGATAAAGAAGGATTCCATGACAAAAACAGTCTGCTCATAAAAAATTAAAATAGTATAATAAACATCTTCCCAATACATACCTACCTTTTCATTCATATTCAATCTATAATTTATTTTATAGACTTTGAATGAGAGAATTAACAGATAACAGAAAAAAAAGAATGCAATATTTCTAGAAGAGCTTTACATAATTTAACAATTTTGAAACAAAAGATAACAGAACCAAAGAGTATGTAAAGTGAGAGGCGGGACTCCCAGTCTCCCATAAAAAAAAACCTGAACGGAACTGTGTACCTACTTTACATTCTCTTTGTATAATACCTATGGAGTATGGTGAAGAGAAGTATTTCAAAATATTACAAATTATTATTTTTTCCGCCCCAATACGGAAGGCTAAGATCTTAAACCATACCGCCTCCTCATCATCAGTAACGCCTGTTTTGAGTTACATTAGAATGAGTTGTAACAATGGGTAAGAAATGTATTAATATCAAGTCGAAGTCAGTCAACCTTCTCGGCCAAGCAAACTTCGCTGAGGTTGTCTTCACTACAAAATTCTCAGTTCCACTTAACCAAGATCGCGCCTGCTTCAATGATTCCACACAATTCCTCATATCATCCAGTTGCGTAGACACTTGAGATACAAAACTACACCAATTTTGCATCAAACCATTGACGAATAATTAAAAGATTAAAACAGCCACTGAATTTCACTCAAAAGAAAACCCGCCAAAAAAAATAGTAAAATCTATCAAACTTGATCAAAGCCAGCGGAACACGCGTTCCGAATTGCAATAAAAGTGATTACGTCTCGAATCCGACAAAATGGCATGGCCGGAATTAGTAGAGAGGTGTGCCATTGCTAAAAATATTCATGTATAAGTCGTATTTAAAGCTTAAAGGTATGGCTTTATAATAGTTTAAGATTTATGATCAGAGAAGAAGCGAGAGACGCTATAATTATGATCCAAAAAATCGCCTATTATTTCTAATAGCAATGATGTCGCTAGAATAACACATTAAAGTGACAGTAAGTTAGTATGAGAACGCCTTTCAGACTTTTTGAGGAAGACAGAACAATAATAATAATAATAATAAACCGGCCCGGAGAATCAATCCGACACATTATTTCTGGGTGTTCTCAGTTAGCTAACGGAGCCTATTTGCATAGACACAACCTTGTAGCCAGGATTATCCATCAGCAACTTGCTCTGAAGTACTCTCTTGTGGAATCAGAAGTACCGTACTATAGGTATGTGCCCGACCCAGTTCTCGAGAATGGCAGTGTCACATTGTATTGGGATCGATCTATCATCACTGACAGGACTATTGTTGCCAATAAGCCTGACATAGTGGTGATAGATCGACTAGAGCGTCGCACAATGATTGTTGATATAGCGGTCCCTCATGACGAGAACCTCGTGAAAGCTGAGAAGGAAAAACAAACTAAGTATCTTGACTTGGCTCGCGAGGTTGTCGACATGTGGGAAGTGGATAGAGCAATCATTGTGCCGATAGTCGTGACGGCCAATGGCTTAATAGCCAAGAGCCTCGACCAACATCTACGAAGGCTCTCGTTAGGCAGTTGGATCAAGGGCTTGATTCAGAAGGCAGTGCTTCTGGACACGGCGCGTATTGTCCGGAGGTTCCTCTCTCAGGAGCCCTGACCACCGGTAGCTTGGACCCTGTTCCCGATGCCGGTGGGCTACTATTTTTTATATTTTTAAATGTTTTTTTTTTTAAGTTGTCTTTTTTAAAAAATATTTAAAAATGTGATAAATATGTATATAAAATGAATAAATGGAATAATAATAATAATAATTTCCTGTTCCCGATACCGGTGGGACACTATTTTTTATATTTTTAAATGTTTTTTTTTATTTTTATTGAAATATTTAAAAATATAATTTGTATGTATGTTAAATGAATAAAGGAAATAATAATAATAACGGCCAGACGGGTGTTATGTCTGGTGAGCAATTGCCTTTTGGATAATTTCGGGCTATTCTATATGTTCTTATAGCACGGAGAACTTGCGCTAAACTGCTAGCGCGATGCAGAATCCTGCATAAAAAAAAAAATTTTGGAATGCTCGGAGTTAGCAACTATTATGTAAATGAATGTCTGATAAAGGATAGCGTGGAGCCAAGTTTAAATATCCAATACAGCTACGAAAACACAAAACAGTAATATTATGTTGTAAGATCGACGCAAGACTGAAATATATAGATTTAGCAATTTAGTTTAAAGAGCACAAAAATCACAGAAATGTCAAAAGACCATTAAGACGTTTGAATACACACTCTTGAAAATATTTTCGATTCATAAAATGTAACATGAAAGTGGTGTCTGCGATACTTAACCCTTCAGATACCGTCAATTAGAGACACAATAGTAAGACAATAGATGCGCGGCCACCGGGTGTCGCTTGGGGATTCATGAATTAATCATTTAATCGTGAAACCGTTAACTTTTTTAGGGTACCTAGCAATACAATTCTGGCATACACGGGGTTTTCCATTTTAGTTTGATCTTTAGGCTTACTACGGATAGGTACAGTGATAGTCGTATGACCGCATCGAAACGTAGATGCCATGATTGCAATGAAACAAAACGACCCAAAAACATTAGCGAAATGAATTGATTCTGAGGGCAGGATCCGGCCAAGTCTTCTTTTAACACTATAGTTTGATACAAATTATCAAACTATAGTGTTAAACATATTTGTTTATTCTGCAAAGCTACCACAGTGTTGTCTTTTTTAACCCAAAGGTTGACTGACTGGGAGAAAATGCCTTGTTGCATTAAGTCCGTACATAAACCACTACTGTACATGAAGTTTAACTCATGAAACCTATTTAAAGGCTAAATAAATAAATAGTCACAAATATAAGGACCTTTATTATATGTACGACGTTGCGCGTTGGTCGGATTCGCTTTATTATCGCTTTTATCGCAATTCGGAACGCAGAAAAATTCCATAACTTTCCAACTTCAACTCTTAAATTAATAGCCTTGGTGGAAGAGACACCACAATTTTGCCAATTACACGTGCGAACTGTTAATAAACCATCAAACATTGGAGAGTATTTAGCGAGAATTAACAGTAAAAAAAAATCTTTCTATAAAATGAAAGTACAAAATGGTACAAAATAAAAGAATTTCTTCGCAGATACAGACAGATACAGAATTACAGTTTGACAAATTGTATGACCGACCACATCCTTTGTTCTTTTCATATGACAGCTGTCATGTCACCGCACTTTTTTATTTATTGATGCCTGCCTTTTTTTTTTTTTTCTTCTTCTTTGGCTCGCACGGTTTGTGCATTCAGCCAATGTTACGTCAGGTTGTATTTCGTTATTATGTGTACTTATTATAAATCAAAGTTAGGGAAACCAAAATATAAAAATAAAAATATTAAATTGAGCGGAATTTAGAAAAAGATATATAGGATCAGTTTTAACGGTGATAATAACATGTAGATAATGAATAAATTACAATGACAAAAATTACAGTTTAATGTTGTTTCACCTAGATATTTGAATTTATCTTCAACTGGAATAAGTGTTCCCTTGTAGAATAGGTTAACTAAGGGAATATTTCTCTTCCTGGTGAATAAAACAGCCGCACTTTTAGACGCAGACAAGTCCAAACCGTTTAAATATAGCCATGACTCTAAAGTACACAAAGCAGAATTAATAACATCGCTAGCTTGTTCAATAGATTGACTTGAAGAATATAATAATAAATCGTCAGCGTATTGAAGAACCTTGACATGATTAGTTATAGAAGAGTCCAAATCAAAAGTGTAAATATTGTACAGAAGGGGACTAAGTACAGAACCCTGTGGCAGACCTCTCCATACAAGATGAGAGACATCACGATCTCCTATTAACATGTTAACAGAGCGTTCAGTTAGGATGTTAATAATGAAATTAGTTAAATTCAAGGGAACCCCTAAGGCTTTTAATTTATTTTGTAAAACTGATAATACGACATTATCATAAGGTGCATTAATATCTAGGAAGACTGCAATGGTGGATTGGTTATTAGAAAACGATAACCGAATATCGGATGAAAAAATACTTAAGCAGTCAGTGGTGCTTTTACCTTTTCTAAAGCCATATTGTGATTCCGCCAAAAGACCCTTACTTTCAACATACCATTCTAGTCGATTCTTTATTAGGTGTTCAGCTAGTTTCATCAGAATTGAAGACAAAACTATGGGCCGGTACGAGGAAGCATCAGATGGAGTTTTATTTGGTTTAAGGAATGGCAACATCATTTGATGTTTCCATTCAACAGGGATGTTTCCTGTTTTCATAATAGAATTAATAAGATCTAAATAATAATTGAGGACATTGTCATTTAAATTAGCAAAAAAGGAATACGGGATGCCATCAATGCCCGGGGCAGAATCCTTTGTTCTATGAATAACACCCTTTAATTCAGTGAGAGAGAATGGGAGATCTAGTGTCGAATGTGTGTCTGAACTTGAAGTGACTTGGTTATTGGTTAAGGGGGACAGGTTAAGGTTAATAGCCTCAGGAACCCAAGGAGGAGCCAAATTGTCTAAAAATTCGCTTGCTAATGAGTCAGGAATAGGAGAAGAATTATGATAAATGGACCTAAATCTACGAATATTGCGCCAGACAATCGTAGGGTGAGTATTCGGTGAAATTGTTGAGCAAAAGTTACGCCAGGATTCTAATTTTTTCTTCTTAAATACTTTAGAAATTTCCTTGTTTAATTCATGAATCGACACCCGGTGGCCGCGCATCTATTGTCTTACTATTGTGTTTCTAATTGACGGTATCTGAAGGGTTAAGTTAGTAAGTGTTACAAAATTAATATCCGACATATCACGGTTATAACTGAATTCAGCCTCTCTACGTTTTTTAATCAATTCTGTGCACTCAGAGTCCCACCATGGAGGCGAAGGAATTGTGCTCCTGTTGTTATTTTTTACAGGGAAAACTTCATCCGCCGCTGCAATTAACATGTGTGCTAAAGCTTCAGCACAACTATTTTCATTACCATCAGAAATAACAGGCAAGGAGCAAAGTTTACTGTCAACAATGTTTCTAAATTTGTCCCAGTCATTATTATTTCTATCAGGTAGTTTATGTTTTAAGTTTGATCTCCTTATTGGTGCCTTTGCATTGGAAAGAGGATAAGATATAACTATTGGGGAATGGTCACTACCATATGTGGAGGTTAGAATATCCCAAGTCAATGAAGAGGCTAAGCTTGGTGAACAGATAGATAGGTCAATCGCACTTTGGTTCTGATTGGGACCACAGCGACGTGTAGCAGTTCCTGTGTTTAAGATGCATAAATTATGAAAATCTATTATATCTAGTACATAATTCATCCCCATAATATGTAGAAGTTGAATAACCCCATGATTGGTGATGGCAATTAAGATCACCTAATATTAAAAGTGGCTTTGGAAGAAAGGAAAAAAGGTTTTTTATTTCTTGCAGAACTGGAGCAGAAGGGTGAGGAACATAAATGGAAACAAGGCATATATGTTGAAGTTTAATGGCTACAATTGAAATTTTCTCACTGTGATGAGGCAACCTAATATTAGAAAATGGGATAGAATTCTTGATAAGTATAGCTACTCCACCATACCCATCAGATCTATCCTCTCGAATGGTTAAATAACCATTTATTTTAAAAATGTTACTTGGTTTGAGCCAAGTCTCTGCCAAGGCAAAGACAAATGGATCATATTTGTTTAGAAGACGTATAACTTCACTTTTTTTGTTAATGAGACTGCGGCAGCTCCACTGGATTATTTTGGTGTTGTCCATTATGTATTGATTGAGATGTATTGCAAGATGGGGCTGCGTTGGACGGTGAGAAATTAAACTGAGAGAGAAGATTATGTAGTGCGGAAAGAAAATCTTTTACAGAAAAAATTGTGTCTTTAAAGTCATTATTATGATTGTTAGAAATAACACAACCATTTGATGGCTGGGGAATATTCCAATCTTTAATGATGGTATTATGAGCCTCTTTATTATAACCTTGTACAGATTTAGGAGGGGAATGAGGTTTGAGAAAGACAGTCTTTTTATAGCTACTTCGAACAGGTGTATTATTAGGTGAAGGGACTGGAGGAATATTAGCAGAGTTTTTGGAGGGAGAAGATAAAAGTGCATCAGCATATGATTTTGTTACTGGAGGATAAACTTTTGCAGCTTCAGCATATGAAACAGAACTTTGCGCCATGTATGTTTTAATTAATTTTTGCCTACAGAATTCTGGGCAAGACTTATTAATAGCAAAATGGGCCCCAGAGCAAAGGCAGCCAGATGTACTTTCTTGTTCTCTATCGCAACTGTCCCCAGTATGGCCTTGGCCACATTTATAGCAACGGGGTTTAGACCTGCACTGAATTCTAGAGTGACCAAACCTACAACAATTGAAGCACTGTATGGTAGGGAAAATATATAACTCTACAGGTAAAGCATTATAACACATAAAAATTATATTTGGTAAGACCTGCCCATCAAATGTAACAACTATGGATTGAGATGGTTTCCAAATAGTTGAACCATCAACAATGGTTTTAAAATTAAGATGTCTGACTTTTAAAATTGGACCGCAACCAATCGGTACTGTTATATTATCTAAAACTTCCTCCGGAGACCATTCTGCAGGAACACCACGTACTAGTCCCATCCTAGTAACGTTAAAAGTAGGTATAAAAGCTTTAAAGTTGTGTTTTTCTAGACTATTATGTGTAATAAAAGAATTCGCGTCCAGGAAACTAGAAAAGGATAATGAAATCTTATTGCGTCCGATTTTTTTGACACTACCATTAATAATATTTTGGAAGTTGTTGTGTTTTAAAAACTTCCCAAATGTGATTGGGTGCAATGTCGTACCATCATCTGGTGAAGTTATTATTTTTTGTACATGTATTACAAAAGGCGCGCTGTCCGTTTTATCGTAGGTTTTTCTACCAATCTGAGTGGGAATAACCATGGAAGGAGCAGGAATATCATTAGGCAATACATTAGACACATTTTCAGAATGGATAGGTGCAGATTCCACAGCTTGAGCAGAGTGTAACTCCATACAACCACAACCCGAAGACTCGGAACCATCGTGGTGTTTTCGGATACGACGACGCTTATTACAGTGCTTACAGACATGCATGCGACTTCTTTTTAAATTCCGAGATGAAGACGATCCATCAGTGTCCATACCTGATTCATTATTGGATTGAACTGTGACAAAAACGCTGGCCGGGGGAACAAAGTCCCCCGGGTCGGGCGGATCTTTCATCCTTAACGTTAAAAACTAAATAATTGATGAAACTTACCACTACCGAAGAATGCACAAAACTAAATATTAACTCTAAACTACTACTACTACTACTACTAATCTTATATATAAATTTAAAGTTTTTCCCAATAAATATTATAAAAATTTGTTTTGAGTTTTAAACCAAAAAATACGCGCCCGCCAAGTTGGAAGTTTCCCGCGCTTTTTTTCTGATACCTGCCATTTCTACGGGCGAACGAAAAAAAAAAATTATTTATTTTTTTACTTATGGCTTAGATACTAAGTTTTTCACCTAGATGTATTGACATTTAATTTTCTATTGGAATACGGATGTAATAAATGCAAATAGAATATACATTTGAAGTATTTGCCAGGAAATGTATCGAGTTAGCCTACTAAGGTAGTCAAAATAACTAAATTTTCAGCTATATTTGACCGAGACCGCGCCTGTTTCAATGATTTCATATTTATTGTCACACATTTACTTGCGAATAGTTAAAACAGCCAGTCATAGAACCCTATAAATACTCGCCTTCTAATAAAGTGGTTTGTTTCAATTATATACATATACATACACAAACTAAAAGGATAACTTCTTACAGAATTAGTCTTCTATAGAATAAAATAGCTATATTATCACCCACCCCACCCACGGACCTCGGCAAGTGTAGGTTGTTAAAAGTTGATTGATAAGGTTATGATACTGTCATTTTAAGCACGGATGACAAAACTCAGGTCTCATTGTTATCAATTGATACCAAAGATTTTATATATCCTAGTACTAGATTGACTACGACAACCTCAAAAGCGTACCTGAAAAGGAAAGTCAGAAAGAGTCCTGTCATCTCGTTCTACTAGTGTGTCCATACACTAGCTACATACTACGGGACAATTTTGCTCTAAAGTTAGTTAAAGATATTTTTGATACATCAAAATAGACATGCAAGTTCAAAAACAATTAATATGTATATTATGCTTACCAAAAGGGAACAGAGTTTTCTCTGTAATGACTAGGAAATAGCTGATGTCCGTATATATTATAATAACAATATCCTCTTATGCGAGTATGAAATACCTACACTGATAAAAAAATGCCTAATGTGTGTACCTACGTAAGAAGATCACTTCTGAACGGCTACACTTATCAGAATAAGGTTTGTCTGAAAGAAAAAACTAGTTAGTTTATAATAAAACTAATGTTATTCTTTTATTTTTACTTTATTAAAAATAGACTGATGCGTGACATAAAATTGTACATTTTTTATTACGTCAAATTGCACGTATTAATTAATAAATAAACAATAAATAATACATTAAATAAATGATCCTCGACTGGTTTATACTAACTAACTGAAATTTATTTATAATAACTACTACTACTAACTATTGCCAATGCCTATTAGCGCCACAGGGAATTTCCGAAAGGGAAACCATGGTCCTGGAACACAAAGGGCAACTGAAGGACACGGGTAGATTTATTCAGTATAAACCTCAAATAACTTGTCCCGCTCTAGGATGGAGCGTAAGGCGCTCTACCTTAGAGCAGGATAAGTTATTGGAGATTTTACCACATCAAAAAAAGTCTCCTACTATGTTCGTTTGTCTATATCTGTTTGCAATCAACTCAAAAACTACTGAACGGATTTTTAACAACGGATGAACTTACAAAAGGGTATATAGATGGAATAGAATTAGGTTTTAGTGTTGATTTAACTTCACATCTTCAGACGTAAAGTGTGTGGCAACCACAAATAAAACTGTTGCTGAAAAAAAAATTTTTTATTGGCACAACTTCAAAGCCACTGTTGCTGATGGTTCTCGTTTCTTGGAAATCTACAACAAAACATAAAAAATAATATATTACTAGTAGTTAACGCTTAAGCTCATACATGCAGCATTGCGTGTGGCATTTATTAGGGACCTACCTAAGGACTAAACTTAAAGACGTATAGAATATCGATGTGGAGAAGATTTTGGAGCGCACGCGCGTCGTTTTAAGAAGTGGTCACAGATAAATATACACTGAATTGGTCCGAAGACACGTCCCGCATGGCGCACCTCTGGCCGTCGCTGCTCGCCGCTTTCCGTTGTGTCATGAGAGCAGCCGAAGATCGCCGAGCGGCCAAAGGCGCCCGATCAACAGAAAAGATAAAATTAGTAAAATTGTTACGCGCTTGATTTATAAAAAAAAAAAATTGAGCCTCCTCAGATATTTAGAAATTTGCTTATAATAATGTAAAACTTGAACAGTAGACAATCGAATTTTATAAAATTTTGCACCCAGTCCGTCTTCTGAGTCGTTTATGATGCCCCTTCTCCGCATGAAATTCTAAACGATGTTTGTTGTCACCCTACATAAATATTTTGTAAACAAAACAGAAAACTTGCCAAAAAAAAATGAAATTCTACAACCAGAATACCCATCACTATTGCGAAACTTTACACAGCATCGTTTTGAACATCTTGCACACTTTATACTTTACTAAACATTGAGATAAAAACTTGTAACAATTAAAAATACAACTTTAGCCCTATGAAGCATCAGCCATATTGTTTATTGATGTCAAATTCTGTCAAATTGAAACCTCCTAAATGTTGCCTTTCATAATTTGAAAATTACTACGAATAGCTACTATATCTAAATGAAATCATCATTAAATACAAGAAGAATGCGTATAAAATTTCAAGAAGCAATATTTGAAATAAAATATTTAGTTGCAATTCATTTTATGTTGCATAAACCTATCAAAATTCATGAACACGGACTATTTAACGATAACTGGAACAATCTAAAAACTACCATCTGTTTCTTATTTTTTTCTGGTAGTATGTGAGAAAGGGACAGAGAGGATTTATCTCAGTGTCTTGCTCCAGGCCATTTTTCTCTTTTGCGTGTCAATAACACGCATGAACTTAATGCTAATGAGAATAAAGAACACTTTAAAGAGTGTCATATTTCTTCGTAGTCAATCTAGTCTACTCTAGTAGAATATATAAAATCTTTGATTGATACATAACGATATTTATTTTTATATTGCTGAAATCAGCTTTATATATTGCCATCATTCGAGGGTTTGTCGGACTTGTTGCCATGACGTCGGCGTCGTGCAAAAAGGCTCATGTTTAAAAAATATAAAAAAGTAATGACGATCTATTATTTTGTGTGAGTGAAAATTGCAAATGATTATTTTATAAATTTTATTTTTTGTAGTTTTGAATTAGCTGTCATAAGTATACTGATAAATTATATAAAAAATATTCTGTTATGCATTAGTAAACATGTCGACCTTCAGAAGTGACCTTTAAACTTTACAGTCAATAGAAGTCATATGCGCATGCGTAGATTATCCGTCAAATTTTGTTTGGCGCGCTGATAACTACGACCACTTGATCACGATGAAATTACTTATTTTAGTCGTTCAACAGAAACCATATATAGCTCACGTTTCTAATCATTTCTGCACTAACTTCATTGCTCGCAACGAAAATGTCTGGTGATGAATTAAGCATCAAGAGAACGATGGCACGACAAAATAGTATTGTGCAACCTCTGTTGACTGGTAAGTAAAATATTTAATTTATTTTGGAGCGAATTTTAAATGTCAAATGTACTTTAGAACTAAGTAATCAGAATGTCGTACAGATAATTTAAACGTTTTAGATACACCAGTGTCGCTAATAATAATTTAAATGACACCCACAATGCAATTGTGGACAATAAACAGGCATAAAGAACAAAAATAATAATTAATAGAACAAATAATAGAAACGTGATATGTTTAAATTAAATAACCATGATTATTATACAGTTATGACAATTATTTAAATACTTTGCTTCAATAAAAAAAATGCCTTTATGTATATTGTATTATTTAGAAAATAATTTATTTGTTGAACAATGCTTGATGTGGCTGTGAGTAATTAATTGAAGGATTTTATTGTGAACATTATAAATGAAGGATAACTTACAATAAATGATATATAGTCTACTAATTTATATTCCTTACAGATCTGTATCAAATAACAATGGCCTATGCTTATTGGAAATCTGGAAAAGTTAATGATGTTGCTGTATTTGATTTATTTTTCCGTGCAAATCCTTTCCAAGGGGAGTTTACTATATTTGCTGGTCTTGAACAATGTGTGAAGTTTTTAGAAAACTTTCATTATTCTGATAGCGGTATGTATTTTCTATTAATTCATTAAACCCAAAGCAAACGCTGGCATTTGCGCACCCATTGACTTTCTATTGTGTTTCTAATTGCCACGATTGAAAGGTTAAAGTAAATGTAGTTTTTAAACATTACAAACATATTTTTCAGAAAATATACAATATCTATTATTTTTCAGATATTGAATATTTGAAGCAGACTCTACCAGAAAACATTGAACCAGAATTCTTTGCATATTTGAAAGACTTAACTTGCAAAGATATTAGAGTAAGTGCTATTGAAGAAGGTTCTGTAGTATTCCCAAGGTATGTGAAAAAGTAACTTTATTTCCAGCAATTAATGAAGCTATAAGACCAGCGACTTTCATTGTAAACAAAAAAAATATTAAAGACAACATCTCAAACTGAAAAAAAAACCAATAGTCAACATGACGACTATTAGAAAGTGATTGTGTGATGTTTTTCCATAAAATTGAGAAGGGTCAAGGTACTAGTAGATTCATTATTTTGCATAAAAATGTATAGTTTTAAAAGTCTAGCTTAATGGACTAATTGCTCTGATACTTGATAGTTAGGTAATATATGAGCAATATTGGCTTTATAAAGCTTAATGTTCGAAATCTGTTAATTTGACAGATAACAGTGGCACAATAGGTCAACAAACACCACTGTAACCCTATTTATAAAAAGAAAAAAAAAGAAAAAATATCTAGCTTGCAGAATTTTCAGTCTACATTGGTCACTTTTGTTTGAATACTGTATTAATTCATGAATCCCCAAGCGACCACCGGTGGCCGCGCATCTATTGTCTTACTATTGTGTCTCTAATTGACGGTATCTGAAGGGTTAATAATATTTTCTAACTTTATCTTCCAGTGATGGAAAAATTATTCCGTTTACATCATTTCTGTAAAATCGCCTGTAATAATTTTTATTTTATTTAATTTCCTACCCAAAATATAGCCTGTGGCAATGAGTAATAGCTAGCCTGTGGTAATAAAGTTTTTGGACATAAACAAGGACTAACTTCTTTGCCACCTTTTAAAACACTTTCGTAGCCTTTGTAACTAGTTTATCATATCAAAGGAACACATTCAGAAAGAAAGTAAATGCTAAACGAAACAACATTCACAATTATGCCAATAAAACCTGGCAGGAGCAGATTTGCCCTCAAATTGAGTGAATAGTGTCACTTATTTTGGATATATTGTAAAATTGTGCACAGAATGGACGTCATTGCTAAGTCATAAATGTTCACACTGAATGAGTTTCGAAAAGATCGGAACTATAGAGTGTATGTGTTTCATGTATGTTCTAAAAAATCCACATGGCATGTTATTTCCATTTACTTTAAAGAAGCTAGCTAAACCCTAACAAGGAATTGCGCGATATTCGTATGTTTCCCTTTTGTACAACGATGGAACCTATTCTCTATTCGCAATATGATTAGACATTTAAGCAAACCATATTTACTAAGAGAAAATTAAAAACAAAAAACGGTGATTACAATACTATTTACCGTAGCCGCCGTTTTTCTTATCATCTACGCAATAAAACTCGAAATCGGTTGAATGGACAGTAAAAATCAGTGGCGGAACTGTAGGGTGGCAAGGCTGGTAAAATGCCACAGGCCCTTGGTCTGACGAGCTCCCTGTCCGAGAGGCCGTAAGCTCAGAAGTAACCCAGTCTATATTATAAAATGAATTAAAATTAATTCACAATGAGACGATTTTTCTGGGGCCCGTCCACTACATTTGCCATGGGCCTCAGATGATACAGTTACGCCATTGGCAAAAATGGTTTGTTTTTATGTCTTCTTATTGCGAATGTAGTACCTATAACAAACCATTAACTTTATACACAGAGTTTTCAGGCAGAAACATAAGTAGACATTTCAAGTTAGAGCATATTTGCGAATTAAAACATTACTCTACATTTTATATCATCGTTGTTTTATGACGTTGTTTATCTTGCAGGGTGCCCTTATTAAGAGTTGAAGGACCTTTAATTGTAGCGCAGTTGCTGGAAACGACTTTATTAACTCTCGTCAATTTTGCAAGGTAAGTCACTCGTTATCAAGTATTGCAATACTGACGTAATTATTTTATTTATAAACATCGTGCTGCAAAACTGTTTGTACTAGATTATTTTGACTTATGTTAATTATATTTACTCATAAAGGAAACAATGTATGATGTAGGTAAGTATACCTTATCTATTTCTGTAGAGATTTTTGTAGTTCTATCACTTTTGGCTAACGCCTGTCATATATTTCACACTGACAATATTTCCTATGAATAATTAATCATAATGCCTTGACCACGCGTAAAAGGGTGAGCGAGACAGTAAAATCTTTCTCGATCGAAACAGTGATGTAAGTGAGTTGTAGAGAACTAGAGATAAGCGCTCGGCCGAGTACTCAGCTCGCTTTGATTTATACGTACCGAGTATTCGGCCGAGAGTATTGTCTCACTCGTTTACTCGGCACGTGTGATCATAAAAGACAGGTGGTTTAACTGTAAATTTAATGGCTTCTATAATAAATTCAACTTAAAATTAAGACGTAAATCGAGCTATTTTAGTTAGGTACTAAAGTTGAAGCACGCTCGACTACGGAGGTAAGGAGGTTCTCCTAAACAAACTCGAGTGACTGCAGAACTTGTGCATCCGCTTAATTTTTGACCTCCGCAAATACTAATAAGTCGGAGTTTCGGACTAGATCAAAGTGGCTGCCAATTCGGCCGGGATAGGATATTTCCATGTCTATCTCTTCTCGAATCCTAATTCTCCTCAATACCCTCGTGAACGCTTTGAGTATTTCGTCCTGAATGGTACCACACTGTCGCATTGCCAACTCTCTTCTTCGTATTTCCATTTCACACTTCCAGCCGTTATGATGGCTCCTGCTCTGTTACTGCAGTGCGTCTCTGGAACTCACTTCCACACTGCCTGTGTCAGCCGATCTCTGGATGTTTTCAAAAATTAAAGAGAATTTTCTTTCGCAATGACATAGTAATAAGTAGGTATGTTTATGTAATATTTAATTCGTATTATTTGTTTTAAGATTGCTCTATTGCCATCTCTTCTCTATCTCTCAATGGTTTACTGGTAGAAAATTCAACTTTGAGTTAAGCTCACCTATGTAGGTACATGAATTTTTTATCATTTAAAATAAAGAAATAAACACTACATAAATTCGGGATAGGAAGACGCGAAAGAGGACCTTGACTCAATTACAATAAGTTTGTTACACTACGACTACTTCAATCAGGCTCTTGTTCTACACGAGTAAGCTGGAAACATTGACAAAATAACGTTTCTTGTTCCGTTAACAGACGGACGGACAGACAGACAAACAGACAGTTAAACTACATTTGTAACACCCGTGCGAAGCTGGGGCGAGTCGTTAGTTTTACATAATCGGTTAAATCATACTTATCAAGGCTTGTATATTCGGATATTGGTATATTGCTTTACGATACTACGTACATATTATGTCATAGTTATCAGATAGGACAGGTCAGGCATGGCTGCCTCACATAATTGCTAACCAACTCTCATTATTTCTAACTTCAACATAAGAGTATGACACCCTTCGTTGCGTCGATAAGTACACGATATTCTGTCATATCTATTTCTGTACCTGTTTGGTAAAAGCATATTACTTTGCTTGGCTTATTTTTTATTATTATTTGTACCTATCGTTTATAAGCATTTTATCCAAAATTGCAAAGAAAAAGAATTTTTGAAATCTGTTCAATGTAAAGTAAAATCAACTAACCTTCCAAATTTTGTGGAAGGGGAAACTGTCACAGTAACAGAATAAGGAGGCACATACTGAAACATGAAACTTAATATTACCGCCTTAGGGGTGTTTTTAATATCGTGCGAATTTCATCACGCATGCGGGTTTCCTCCGCATGCAGAATATTTCAAAATCCAATAAACGCGTCCCGCATCCAATAAATACTTATATGAAATTTTTTTCGGGGACATTTGTGCGTGCGGTTTCGCATGCGTGATGAAATCCGCACGATATTAAAATCATCCTTAGGTTAAGCGTGTACACAAGAGATAGCAGAATATTCTCACCACGCCCTCCACTCTTCCTTATACGAATATGTGAAATGCTAATTGCTGCTCTATTTAATAACCAATTCTTTGTTTTTTTTTTGTTTAGTAAATATAAAATAGTGTACAAAACTAAAGACAGGCAAATACCTAATTGCTGATGTGAATATTTAAAAAATCAATACCCACCTGCTTTGCACTAAACAATCAATAAAACTTCTCACTGGTGAACCTACCTACACTACTAGTGTCGACGTCGACTAAGAATGGGTTTCCATGAAGGACTTTCCCATAGTTTAATCGGCAGAAAAATCTTGTGACGAAACTCTAATGAACCTAGATAATAAAAAGTAATACAAAGCCGCGATACCTAGAAGTTTAGGTTTTAACGACGAACGCAGGTTTTTGTGTGCGATGAAAACTAAAAGCAGAATGACTCACTGGTCCAAAAGTTACAAGTTTAAATTAATACATCTTGGTTGGAAATATACATTTGATGGATATTTTCCAAAACTTTTAATAATATGGCTAAGGCAAAGAAATGTCATATCTTTTCATCATCAGAAAAATCATACTCATAATCAGCCTTATTAAGTTTCCACTAACGGGACTTAGGAGTTGCTCGTCGTGGGATCAAACCTAGCAGACACGTTTTGTAATTTATTTTATCCCGACTGCTCTCAAAACGGTGAAGGAAAACATCATGAGGAAACCGGCATGTCCTATTTGACATCTGCCAGGAAAAATAATCTTTATAGGTACCTACAATGACTAAGACTTGATATCCAAAATTGTTTTTGAACTTATTTGCATTTTTTCAGTTTGATGGCAACAAATGCTGCACGATACAGGATGGTAGCTGGGAAAAATGTTTCTTTACTCGAATTTGGATTACGAAGAGCTCAAGGCCCTGACGGAGGATTGTCGGCGTCGAAATACGCTTACATTGGTTAGAATTCTAATTTTTTTTATGGCATCGAGCTAAAGGAAATTAATTTTATGCTGACAAAAGGATTGCTAGTGTTCGCATAATGTTTAATATTTTACTGGCCTGTGTAGGGGCGCAAATTAACTTGTCTTTATGGTATTGATTGTGTTAGCGTGTTTGCGCAGCTCAGGCAGGCGGCTGGGAACCCGGTGCCTGGTACCGAGCTCGCGGCCACTATTCAAACTTGTGCAATATAAAACACCCTGCCGCGCCATTGACTCATAAAAATCCCCAATAGCGCATATACTTTTCGTTAATAGGTTTAATCAGGCAAGTTTCGCGAACCTTGCCCTTGAATGTATCACCTGCCTGGTACTCATGTACAGACTGCTACCAAAGTTTTAAATTGACTTTTACTACCTACTTGTATTAGCGGATGATAGCACAGTATTTTCGAACCTTGTACTTTTGTAACTCAACGGTAATGTTATAGCTAGGTATAACACGCATGTCACCTATGATTCAACTTTATGGAACTAATGGGTTGCTTACGATAAATAATTCTGTTTTAGGTGGATTCGATGGTACAAGCAACGTCTTAGCTGGAAAAATGTTTAATATACCAGTGCGAGGGACTCATGCACATTCGTTTGTGACGTCGTTCAGCACGTTGGAAGACCTGCATTCGGTCATGATAAGGCACGCAGATACACAGAAGTCGTGCAACCTGCTCGAAATGTCGCTAGAGTGGCGCAAGCGAGTGTCGGCCGTCATAGATATTTCCCCGGAGGAAGCGAGCGACGGTGAACTAGCTGCCCTCATATCGTATGCCCTAGCTTTCCCGTCGGGTTTCTTGGCTCTAGTGGATACGTACGATGTCAAGAGGTATAATTTTCAAGGCTTACCGTCACGACACAGGCAGCATAATATGAATGGGCATTCTGGCTACAATAGCAACTGTGGACCCAATGGTACTAGAGATCTCAAATCACCGACCATACATAGTACATATGGATATAGCACGGTCGAACGCACACTGAGGTAAAGATGCAAATAGACAACTCATTGACATTTGGTGTCTGATAAACTTGTATTATTGTTTTGCATTTTCATTTATATTTTAAGTTCTGTGGAGTTCATTATTATTAGATTTGTTCTGTGTACTGGCTAAGCCCAGTTATTGCAATTTCATTTGACATAATTCATCGTTAGGGGGGCATGAAAAACTCATAACACTGGGAAGAATGACATATGCAAGCACACTCTAACAACACATTATCCACCGGGATTATCCGCTGGGAATACTTTACGATCATGGCCGTAGATACTATTTTATGTTTTGTTTCGCTTTTTCAGTGAAGCGTATATGGACGGCGCTTCATGTACGACCGAATGTAAATAAATGAGAACACGTCCTACGAGAATTTTATATTTGCTTCAGTGTGACGTATTGTCGTGCCCTATATGCAAGATTAGGGGCAGTGTTAGTCATTGGGCACAGTTGCATTGTATAGGGATATGCACACATTCACAGTATTCAAGCCGGTATTGCATGTATAGCTACCATCGTGCACATTATTTAAACATAGTAAGAAACTTATTGGATATTTTGTTTGTTTTTTTTTTTTATTTATCTATATTTTTAACAAAAGTAGTGAACAGATTGTAGTAGACACCCAGTTGGTTGTACGCTTACGTCACCTCAAATGATCTCATACAGCATTACTTTTAACACATCCACAAGACGTTGCAGTACATACAATATCCGTAGGTACCAGTGATATTATTATGTAGCAGAGATATTCCAAAGACAGCATGCTCTGTAACAGATAGTTATGTAACTGATAACAGTAGGTACTTATGTCATGCTATTTTTTTTTAATTAGTAGTATTGAACTAATGTCTCTTAACAGGAGTGGTCTGCTAAACTTCTGTGCCGTGGCCCTAGCGCTGCACGACTGCGGCTACAGAGCCGTCGGTATCCGTATCGACAGCGGCGATCTGGCTTATTTGTCTGTGCTAGCGCGGGAGACTTTCGAAAGTATCGCTGAAGTTTTCAAACTGCCCTGGTTCTCTAAACTAACCATTGTAGCGTCTAATGACATTAATGAAGAAACTATACTCAGTCTGAACGAACAAGGACACAAAATCGACTGTTTCGGCATTGGGACTCATCTAGGTATGTATTTGTAAACAATTTAGTCATAGAATGTTAACATTTTATTGCATGCTTCTCTATCTGCTTACGGAGTCTGTTATTTAATACAATATCAACAATAAAAGTAATTTCCGGAAATGCGCGATTTATTCATTGTGTTACATTGTGCTACTGTACTTTTTGCTGTCCATGTAACTGCTATGACTCAAGAATAATATTGTACAAGGAAACGACCGTTTGATGAAATTGGTTTGATGTCATGTCATTCCAGATTAAAGTATTTGTTTACGTTTTTTACAGTAACATGTCAACGCCAACCGGCTTTGGGATGCGTTTACAAATTAACGGAGATAAATGGTCAGCCTCGCATCAAACTGAGTCAAGATGTGGGGAAAGTGACGATCCCCGGACACAAAGAGGTACGTTGACAGCACGAGTACTTATTAATTAATGGAACATTTTCAGTGGACGAGGTCGTTGTGTTATCTAAATGAAAAGTTAATACTCTCGCTTGATGTTTATTGCTGTGATAATGAGTACAAACTTATTGTTGTTAAGTTTGTTTGCAAATTATAAATGCAAACAGCGGTCGTTTTATCTTGATTAATTGAATGTGTACTGATTCAGTACTGAAGTTAGCAACAAACAACTGACTTCATTGAACTTTAACACATATAATATATCGATTACTAGTCACAAATCGTCTCGACAACCTACATAATCTTTGCGCACATATTTGCGACTATTCTAATATGAACATCGATAAAACAATGATTTGTATATTTTGTATCAGATGAGATAAGATAGATAAATATGTATAAGAAACGGAATATCGTGTATCGTACGGCCCTGAACCGATGCGTGTTATCAAGGAGAAAAATATGCGATTGCCATGAACATGAATAACTAGGTATATAAGGTTATACAGTATCATCGAACAGCACAAGGCCTTGTGAATTACTAATACTTTGTCAGCTTTATTGATTGTTCTCCGACTGCAGTATTTACCATCGATTTACTAGACAATTATGGATGTTAGAAATACAATAAATATAGAACTCGAAACTAGCAAAGTATGTCATAATAAAATTATTAGTTTACTGAAACTTAATAATAATGCAGGTACAGTAAAATGATACCTGGGACGTTTTTCTTTTTTAACGACATCATTGTCGTTAAAAAGAACGAGTCTGATCGATTGTCGGCGGATGTGTTTCGCGACACGCAATTTAAAAAAAAAAGGAATATATTATTACATTTATTACCCAATTTAAAGCCCTTGAAATAGGTAGTACATAATTACATGTATATTTTACTAATAAACTTAAAATAAACACAATCCAGAAACTTAAAAATTTCAAATGTAAATCCGATAGGTTTTTGCATATGGTGAGATCGCAGTCAAGCACTAGTTAATTATTAATTAATATATTTTACTAGTTTATTTATATTAAAAAATATTCAGATGCTAGATAGAGTTTGTGTTGTACAGGTGTCCATAGAGTTAATCTACGAATGTTTAAAGCATAACATACAATATAGCTTGGGTATTTTTCACAAACAATATGATCGATTTTTCCGCGTTTTATCCTATCTTCAAACTGTCTGTGTACTGACAGGATACATTACCTATTGTTTCAGTTGAATATTATTTATTTCTTTGTGCATAAGTACTAGCTAACTACACTATTACTTAATTATTGTCCATTCAGTTTATTACATAATAAAAAATTTGGCAATGATAACTTTGTTTTAAATCACCGAGTCTTATCGGATTTAAAGATAAAATAGCCCAATACATTGTATTGTATAATATCGTAAAACTGTTATCACGATTATTTCAGGCTTACAGACTATTTGGTGCTGATGGGCACGCTCTGATCGACCTTCTGCAGCGCTCGTCCGAGCCGGCGCCCGAGGTCGGCCAGAAGGTGCTCTGTAGGCATCCCTTCCAGGAGTCCAAGAGAGCCTACGTCATCCCCAGCAAAGTGGAACATCTATACAAGGTGATATTATATCTTTTAGTGGTATTACTGAGAAAAACTGCTATTTAATTATGATACTGGAAAAGTTCCACTAGTAAAATTTTCTATTTACTCAAAGACTTCTGTTTCATATAATATAGTATATGAGTCGATGTTTGTGTTGAAGTTATTCTCTATAGGTGAATAACTCAAACAAGTGTTGTTGAATGACATAAAAACACTACTAATTTTCATTTCTTTAGAAAATAACTAGTTTTTTTTCGTCTCGTAGAAAATTACAGGCTACCCCAGTTACATATTTTTTGTACAGACATGGACAATATCTATAAGTAGTAGGTATATGAATTTATTTAGAAAGGACATATTATGACATTGAAATATGAATGTCAAGAAGATTAGCATTGATAATTTGAAATGGAGAATAACGTACTTCGGAATAGTGCCGTAACTAGAGATGTAAAGAACTCGAGTCTTTGAGTCTTAATTCGATAGACTCGGCTCAATTTTACAAGACTCGGTGTACTAACAAAACTCAGAGCCTTGAGTCGAGCCGATCTGCAGTCCTTTCTTGAAAACTCGAGCGCCAAAATAGAACTCGTATTTCAAAAAGAGCTCGTGTCTTAAAATCAAGCTCACGTCTCAAAAAGAATTCAAGTCTTAAAAAGAGCTCGAGTGTATCGAGTCTTGAGCGTATCAAGGTTGATTTATTTAAAAATACATAGACATAGTTCATGTGGCAACATGCTAAATGTGACTTAGGCATGGCATTATTAGGTTCTGTATGTATCCCAAGAGGGATAAAAACGTGACACTATTTATCAGTCTTGCGGCCAGAATATGCAAAATATGCAGTCATTTTGGACCGCCGCCCGTCTAAAAAATAATTATTTTTCTGAAAGAGAGGAACATGGCCGCTTCAGTTATTGAAAATATTCTACCAAACTAAATACGATCAACGTTGTAACATAAATGAACAGTCAGAAACCGGAGACAGTTCAAAGAAAAGTATTTTTTCAACTATTTATAGGAATAAAACATTGATTACGGATGAACTTCAAGAGTATTTAATGATGCCAATAGAAACAGAAAACACTGATATTATACTATAGTCGACACAACAAGCTAATAGATTACCACACCTTCAAAAATTTGCGTTTGATATACTCAGTATTTCGGCAACAAGTGTGCCGAGCGAACAGGTATTTTCAAGATCTAAGGTAATTTAATCACAAAAAAAAGAAACAGACTTAGTAATAAGACGACACAGGCTACAATGTGTCTAGCATCATGGTTAGACTTTTTTGATTAAACGTTTATATAATAAAAAATATTGGTGTATTAAGTAATTAGGTACTTAATGTGATTTGTTTATGTTTAGAATCATTTTTCATGATGAGTAAAATATTTTTTTTTTATTTACCTCTTTTATTTTAATAGGAAAGATTATTTGACACCAGCTATTTCCCGCGACTTCCTATATTATTTTTATTCAGACTTATATTTTATTCCCTATTTATTTATAAAGAAACTCCAAATGGAAAAGAACTTGAGCGCGACTCGTCGCGTGAAACGACTCGAGCTCGGATCAAGACCTGAGCGCCATGTTGCGCTCGAGTCTCTATGTAGACTTAAGTGTTCTAGTCTGGGGGTGTTGTTGTAACGAGTCGAGCTGTGCAATTTGTCAGCTGAGCCTAAAATTTAGGACTCAAGACTCGAGATCTTTACATCTCTAGCCGTAACTAGGGCGATGCCAGCACAAACACAGGGCGCTGTCCCTGAATGGGCGCAATTTTTTAATTTGTATTGTGCTTTTTTTAAGGGGTGGTGTTATAGAAGCTCGCACCGGGCTTATAAAAGGCTTTAGTTACGTACACTGCTTAGGAGACATCACGTTAGCAAGGTTGACCAGCTAGGGTCGATATAGTCTTCGAAAGCGTTGTTGTGGCCCTCGCAAACGGTAGTTGAAGGAACCCTGCGAGGTTTAGTCAGTAAAATTCTGAAACAAGGGGATCTTGTTTCACTTAGAGTGGGACCAGAAATTTGGTGATTTCCCCCTTAAAAAAAGGTTTAATTACTTATTTATAAACATGTTCATTTGTATACATTATAGGTGTACTGGAAAGATGGTATTATCTACACGATGCCGAAACCGTTGCATGAGGTGCGAGAGCGGGTGCAGTCCTCGCTGAGGACCCTCAGACAAGACATAAAGAGGAATCTAAACCCAACTCCCTACAAGGTACGTAGATATAAATAAAGCGCAATATACTCATTACTCAAATGATTAGGTACATTTAATAGACACTTAAGTACGTAAGAAGCCCACTATGTACTCTGCGCTTATCATTTAAATTACTAGTCAACATTACCATACTATTTTAAATCTTATTTCTTGCCCAATAAGCACTATTTTTAAGACTTGTACCATTGTAATTAATGGAAATAGCGAGAAGAGTATGCTTCCATTGATACAGTATGTATTTGTACAGTTTAATCATGTTTCTTAGATATTAATGTAGTAACAGCTACATTTAGTACAATCTTTATTTTGTGTATAATCTTTACAAATACATGTTGCTGGCATTTCTATAGTTCTGTTGTTTTAATAAATTAAACTAGGTATCTACCTATTTATTTAGTTTATAAAAAAACTTTACTTAATCTTGTAAAGCTGCCAAAAATACCATTAGTCAGAGATCTTGTCGTAAATGGAAGTGCCGCAGTTGGCTGTGCATTTCGTTGGCCATACCTATCGCATCCATGACGCTGCTCCGCGTCACGTGCTAAAATATTTAAGCGTGGGAGGGACTTCCTTATCTCTGGTAAACGTTACTTCAGCACTATCAATATTTGGTTACAGGTGGCAGTCAGTGATGACTTATACAACTTCATCCATGACTTGTGGCTCCAGAATGCACCCATCGGAGAGTTGTCATGAAAGCAATGAGCCTTAGTATTCAAGAATACTAAAGAAAAAACAAAAGAGCTTGGTTAACCTTGTAAGGAAAACAACGAAAAATGTCACGTAGCTTTTAGTTTATTTATGAAAATGCAACAACTTATATGTTGTGTTTTACTATCATATTAAATAGCATATAAGCACGCACTTTGCGAAAATTGCATATTTTGTTTAAACATACAAGATATATTTGAATTATGCCATCCTTATTCCTGAGTCCACATAATGACCTATACTTCAGTCTGAAGTAAACGCAAATAATTATTTATTTATTAGGGTTATTTTTATACTCATAGCATTATGTGGGACCTTAACCTTTATAATTAGTAATATTTTTCTACCTAAAATGTGTATACCAAAATGAAGCAATATTTTATTACTAAAGGTTGGGATCAATCAAAATTACATATAAATAATATTACAATAGACCTATTCAAGCTTGGTATTTTTAACATAATATGACAGATTCCTACACATAATAATTATGTATATTTATTGGAATAATAGGCTTAAATTAATGTTTAGGCTTATGCCAAGGAATAAAAATGATTGCTTTGCAAGAATAAAAATTGCGACAGCTTTGTGCAATATTTCCTCACATATGATGATAAATTTCTATGTCAATATGGAATATTTTGTCTTGGTAAACTGCACTGATCATGATGTTGTACTTTTATCATTGTAACAGTCGTAAAAATATTATTTTCAATTCCAAGTTTCTTCCTATACTAGTCAAATAAATATTGTTTTTACTCATTTCAATGTTACAAATTAAATTATTTATTTGCTTAGAATTGTACTCCTCAAAAAACTTTTTCTTATGATGTTGCATTCCTTAACTTTGGAAATTGGAAGAGGAGGAACTTGAACCAAAGGATTGTTGACAATTTAATTAAATTACATATAGTACATGTTATGTATTGTAACCCCTTACCATTCGTACATAAGATTCCATTGATTTTTATACAGTTAGTACCTAGTAATCTTCATTACATTCACAGTGCAAATATTATTTTGAATATAATATGGCAACTGTATGCAGTAGATCTTAGAGGTTTAGTTAAGTTTTGATGAGAGATACAGTAACATTTTGTACAAATTGTGTATTTATTACAAAATATAGTGCATTTAGTTCACCTTTTAGTAGGTTGAAGGGACGTGATATTAGGTTATTAGTTTGATTGTTATTGGTGAAGGAAATTTATTGTTGTGATATATAAATACTATGAAATACATTTTAATTTCTCGGCACAACTGTTTTAGAATTCAACAGATATCATGGCCCTTAAACTGTATACAAAGTTTTAATTAGGTATTATAAGCAGACAAGACACTATAATACATGTTTTTATAGATGAATGTTGAAGGTATATTGATTGTTAGCTATGTTTTAGATACCCCTCATTACAGCTTAAATATAGTACCCACACGTTTTATTTTGTAAGGTATTTTTGAGAATTCAAAATGTATAAAATCAATGTTAGTACAGTAAAGTCGTATTACTTCAGCCCTGGGGTATAAGTTTGACCAAAATTTATTAACCAATAGGAAGACGGGACACTGTGTTTCTATTGGTTAATGAACTTAGACTAAAGTTATACCCCAGGCCACAGTAATATGAGGTTACGGTAAGTACATGCGATATACACTGCAATATTGTCAAACCACCGTATATGTGTTAGTTAGGCGAATAAGCTTGTCTCTAGATAGATAGCATTCATCTCACTGATTAGGTGACGAAAATAGAATACTTCGAGATATATGAGAACAAGCATATGGCCCACTTTAGAAAAGGTATTTGTGTTTCATTGAAGTAAATGGTTCATCCTTCACAATTTTAATGTTTTTTTGAAAATTATGAAAGTAGTTAAAAGGTTGTGTATATAGCGCGATGTACAATTACCGTCGTTACGAAATGAGCTAATTTGCTTATAAAAACTTTTTTTTTTTGTTCATGAAATCTTCTACAAAAGATTATTTTTTAAAGACAAACCTAAATAAATTATTTAATAATAAATTTTAATTGGTCCAATTTCCAGTCTTCGGTACATTTTCGTACTACCTATCTATCTAACCTATTTTGTCCTGCTTCTGGGCGAGGTCTCCCTCGCTCTTTCCCACACAATGTTAATATTCTATTAAGAAAAGTTAGGTTACTTTGACACCGGTGTGTAACTTTGGACCCATATTTATTAACCAGTAGGCACACGGGACTCTGTGTTTATGATGTTTCTACTAGTTAACGAGCTTGGGCCAAAGTAACCCTGTTTTACGGTAACTAATGCGTTTGCAAATCTGGCAGAATTAATTCATTAAACCCGAGCGAACGCGTTCGTGCACCCATTGTCCTTCTATTGTGTCTCTAATTATCACGATTGAAGAGTTAAAAGGAAGTATAATAGTATTGAGTTCCCTATTTTGTAAAGAATATGCGATTACGTTGATATGATCAGTTTTTGGTTTTAATGATAAACGTAATTTGATGAGTATATAGATTGTAGTTGGCTTGCACTCCGTCCGCGGTTTAGAGGACATTTGGCGTAACATAAAAATTAGAACTTAGAAATAGCATCGCATAATTCCGTATGTTTTTAATTGTAAGAGTGTTCTTTTTTGTACTGTATTTTGTTTTAAGATTTTTTTTGTGTTCAGTAACAGTAGTAACCCCAAAATGAAGTACATACTTTAAATAACTTACTCTTTGTGCAGGACACTGAAATTTTACTTAACTTCTATGTAGGTTAGCACAAACACTGGGCTGTTCACGGTGTTTTATGTGCCTTTGAATATAGCTAAATAAGTAAACACAGCTTTTTTTAAACATTTTTATGTATTTTTAGAAAGTTGCTTATATCTACATAGTTAAACATGGGTGAAGTTGAATGTTAATAAATAAAATAACTTTTATAATAACTCGTTTTTTTAAATTCAATAAGCACTTGAAAACAACATGCAACTCATTAATTCAACCTTCGTACTGTTCGTACAAAACATCAATTTGGTACCATGTATGATAAGTATACCTACCCAAGTACCTACATTTGTGACATGCCATCAACATATTAGTGACGGAATTGGTCCATCTGTACCAAAGAGAATTAACCCACTTCAGAGCTGATATACCGATTTCGTCTGTACCCAATTCGCGATAAGATTAGACATTTAAAGAAACCCTTTTTGCTGTCTGTTTAACCGATTTAAAATTCTATTTCGTAGGCTTATTAATGGCATTAAAAGAAAAAAAAGGTTACAATACCTACCATTTACTGCCGCCGCCATTTGTTGTTCTGCCGCCAACGTAATAAAAGTCAAAATCGGTTAAATAGTAACGAAAGGTTATCGTAAATGTCTAATGTTATTTTGAACAGAGTATAGGCACACGATTCACCTATGCGGGCCGGAGAACGGTGGAAAATATTGTGATTGGCTGATGCAACAATGTCTGCAAACATAGTGATGCACAAGTTAATTTTGCAACAATAATATCGATATCGATAAAATTCGACATCGATTAATTCAGCTTTTTTTAAACTTGGGTGCATATCAAACAAATATGTAACTTAATTCATTATTTATTTAGCCTATAAGTACTTTCTTATGGGTGGACAAAAAAGGCCTCCCTCAAATTTTTATTTCATTTTTATTATTGATAGGTTTGTGTTTGACCACCATCTCACCTGATGGTAAGCGATGATGTGGTCGACGATGGAACACGCTTGCCCAGAAGTAACTTTTTCACTTTTGACTTAAAGACCCCTAAGTTGCAGCTATCATCAGGAAACAGACTCCGGCAGGGAATTCCACTCCTTGGCTGTACGCACAATAAATGTGTTCCCAAAACGCATTGTGCGTATGGGTGGAATGTCGCAACGCCGTACGTCTGGTCGTCCGATGATGGGATGGACTTGGCAGAATTAGATTGTGTAATTCCAGTGCACTCTCCCCGAAATATAGACGATAGAAAACCGACAGGCTAGCAACTCAACGGCGATGCTCAAGACTTTGGAGCTTCGACTCTACAAGTGCATCATTGCCGATTTTTCTCTTGGCTCGCCTTTCAATCGACTCCAGTGCATTAAGCTGGTATTTGGCAGACCCATTCCAAAGATGAGAACAGTACGCCCTCAACTTCTTCCAGGTATTCTTCTCTTGAGCCACTTCGAACCAGCCTTTATCCCTCCTTGCCCTCAGTAAAACAAAGCATTGAATCTTAAGTTAAATCTAGGTGAAGTAAAAACGTTATGTTTAATCTAAATTAGCTAAATATATGTAGTCATAATTACCTTATTTTCATTGGTACGAACAATTTACCTTTTTTCATTTGCCACTGCTAAGACACTTCACAGTGACGCAGAGATGAGCCAAATTGAAGGACTGGTTTCATGATTTGATGAACTGAAAAATAGTAAAATAAATACCTATTTTAAAAATACTTGTTTTGTTAACCCTACTCAATTTTTCGATTTTACAGCTGTGACGTCACCACATTGGCATAAAAATCGATCCTATTCTTATTAATTTGGAAAACATTAAGTGTCGTGGCCCTGAGTCACCCGTATTAGCAGTCAAGTGGCTGTATAGTCGTTGATCTGTAGTCATAAGAACTAGCTAGTCACTCACTTACCATCACCGTCTTTCAAACAGGAATCGGTATTTGATAATCATTATCATTACGTGTCAAAAGTTGAACTGGCTCGACACGTGAACTGGCCTTATTTCTCTCTGCATCTGAAGGTCCAAATCATTGGGATCCGAGTGTAAGTACTTTTTCGCGTATATGACAAAAGTTATCAGTCAGGCAGAAAGTCTTGATTTCATTGACGTTAGCTCATTGTCATAACTAGGCAAATTATTCTATGTATGATGTAGTTGTAGCTAATCACTCTAGCCTTCAAGTTTCTGATCCCTGGCCTAGAGGCTTGCGCTTGAGTTTTTGATCGTCCCATTAAAATTTTAGCTCACGCCAAGCGCTACATCAGTGGCGCCACTCAACACTGATGGCGAAAATTCTAATATAAATCTTCGGGGCAGTGACGAAGGTTCCATACAACTCGATTCCCACCGGCTTCCCTTCAGAAGTTTAGAACACAACTACTCTCTACCGTAATTGAGAAATGGCACAATCAGTAATTATAAAACTACAAAGAAACATTACAAAACGCCTACACTAAGTATACACTATGGACATTAAATCAACAAAATTTGCTTTTCAACAACATGTTGCTTTAAGATAAGCCGCAGGCGCAATCGGCTTTTTAGCGTTTAAATTTCTATACAAGATATACGTCATGACGTCACATAAAGGTCAAAAAACCTTCGAGCTTCTTAGCGCTCCGGCAAGCCGGTTTTTTTTCGAGTTATTTGATAGAGTTTTATTGAATAGGCTTAAAAACTACTAGACTGTTTTCAAAAATTCTTTCACCATTCGAAAGCTACATTATCCACGAGTAACTTAGGCTAAATTTTATTTTGGAAAAAAATAGGGTTCCGTAAGATATTTGGGTTTTTCGGACACAAGGTGTAAAAAATCAACCAAAAAAGTTACTTATTTTGCGTACGCTGCCTAAACTTAAAAAGATAGGACCGTAAAATGTTCTAATTAATTGTAGATCTTATAAATATCTACAAAAAAGTCCGTGAGACAGTATACCTATCTATGTCGAGTGAGGCACAACAACCATTTTTTTATCTAATCATATTGAATTTTTTTGGACTACATTTAAACGCATTTATTTTACTCATGCTATTAACCCTTATCAAAATAATGTATTTCATCACTAAGTACAGTTTATGTAGATAATATTTGGTCTTTGAACGATTAAAATTGGACGTTTCGTTTTGAAGTTATGGCGAAATTAAAATATTACGATTTATGCTGCAGGGCCCAAGCGTCACCAAGGCCGGTGAGCGTGCGGGAGGGGAGTTTAGATCTATGAGTAAGGTCGTTCGCGAAGTCTAATAATTTTCGTGCGATTTTTTTTAGATTCGTTCTCAAAACTACACCTACGCAAAAGTTCTTCTCAGAGCTGGTTTTTTTTTTTAACATTTTAATACATCCCTTTACAATAAATATCAACATGCGTAATAATCAAAAACAAGAACGATTATCTGACCTAGCCATTCTTTCTATAGAAAAACGTTCTTTACTAAAAATTAAGAATCTTCCCGGTTTTTATGATAATGTCTTAGCGCACTTTGTAAGAAAGAATAGACGAATAGCTTTAGAGTATAAGTAGTATTATTAGTACTTAGTCGATTAAGTTTTGTTTAATTTACATCATATCATCATTTCACCACAAACGGCTTTTATCAAAGCCACTTCTATTATGCTTGCAAGACACTGTTTCAATATCTCAGTGCTTACACGTATAGTAAAAGTGGACTGAAGATATATCTGCCTATACAAGACTGAAGCCAGGATGCCAATCACAGATTTTCGGTAAGGACTCAAGACTGCGTGCCCGCGCTCGGAGTAGGCAAGCATTTTTTTTTTGCTCCGGCTTACCTCTCTCAATATTTCACGCTTCGCCACTGCTTCGGGGTATAATTTTTTCCGGTGGATACGTTAGGTTGGATATGACAATGGGTTATTATGATGTTATTCTCAAATTTATAATAATTTACATTCAAACATTTACTTCTACGCATCATGACCTAGAGATGTAAAAAATCAGGAAACTATGTTTGAGTGAATATTATAGTACATTATGATATATAAGTGTGTAATGTTAGTGATTACCGTTGAGGCGGTATTTAGACCCGAGCCATGGCAAGGGTCTTAAAAGAGCCGAGAACGGTAATCATTAACATCGTACGTCGTATGATACACATACGACGTTTTTCAATACATTTGTGAATAAAATAACTGTAAAACTAGTAAACTTTTGTGGCGGTAAAAATCTGTTTTCATAACCGCGCCCATTTTGTTTCCTCGTGGGGGACGACCTGCGCCCATCCTAATACGATAAATGTCATAAAATTATGGCGGTGGAGAGGTTGAACAATAAGGTTTTAACCACATTATAACACTAGTGCATAATGATAATCAAAATGTCACAGTTTGGTAACAAGTGCCATTATATACCTAAGTGCAGTGCAATAAGAGTCACTTTATGAGCAAGTGTATTGAAAAATATTTTTTTACACCACCTGCTCGAAAATGTTGAATTATATGTCAAGCAACCTTAACCTAAAGTGAGTCATTAGTGGCCGGGGCATAGAAATATATTATATCTATGGGCCGGGGGCAGAGCCGGTCAATAATGTTGTACTGGATTTCATTATGACCCGCTAGTCAATAATGTGACTATTATTTTCTCACAGTAGGTGTAAAAAGTAGAGTATCCTCCTCTGGGCTAAAGGTGTCTTTGCCTTGGGCTAGCTTGAATCCCTCGCTGCATTCAGGATTCTTGTATTAACTCCCTCGCTTTGCTCGTGAGTTAAATCCCGAATCCTTTATTGCGCTCGAGATTCAATATGACGCCCGTAACATAAGACACAACTTTAGCCCCTCGGTGCATAATCTACTAATATCTATGGGCCGGGGGCACAGCCGGTCAATAATGTTGTACTGGATTTCATTATGACCCGCTGGTCAATAATGTGACTATTATTTTCTCACAGTAGGTGTAAAAAGTAGAGTATCCTCCTCTGGGCTAAAGGTGTATTTGCCTTGGGCTAGCTTGAATCCCTCGCTGCATTCAGGATTCTTGTATTAACTCCCTCGCTTTGCTCGTGAGTTAAATCCCGAATCCTTCATTGTGCTCGAGATTCAATATGACGCCCATGACATAAGACACAACTTTAGCCTCTCGGTGCATAATCTACTATTTCACACCACCTGCTCGAAAATGTCAAATTATATGTCAAGCAACCTTAACCTAAAGTGAGTCATTAGTGGCCGGGGCATAGAAATATATTATATCTATGGGCCGAGGGCGCAGCCGGTCAATAATGTTGTACTGGATTTCATTATGACCCGCTGGTCAATAATGTGACTATTATTTTCTCACAGTAGGTGTAAAAAGTAGAGTATCCTCCTCTGGGCTAAAGGTGTATTTGCCTTGGGCTAGCTTGAACCTCTCGCTGCATTCAGGATTCTTGTATTAACTCCCTCACTTTGCTCGTGAGTTAAATCCTGAATCCTTCATTGCGCTCGAGATTCAATATGACGCCCGTGACATAAAAGACACAACTTTAGCCCCTCGGTGCATAATCTACTATTATCTATACTTATAATAAATCTGTAGAGAGGTCAATTCTGTACATGAAATATATTTCCAAAATAACTATCAGGGGGTGATTAGTGATCGATACTGATGCCAGAAATGCAAACAGTAAAATTTTTGTCTGTCTGTCTGTCTGTCTGTCTGTCTGTCTGTCTGTCTGTCTGTCTGTCTGTCTGTATGTTCTTTATAGAAACAAAAACTACTCGATGGATTTTAACGAAACTTGGTACAATCATTCTTCATACTCCTGGGCAGGTTATAGTATACTTTTCATCACGCTACGATCAATAGGAGCAGAGCAGTGAAGGGAAATGTTGGGGAAACGGGAGAAATTATTCCATTTTTTAAGCTTCCGTCGCGTTTGCAGCCTTAATGGTAAAAGCTACACAGAAATCATGTGTAACGGAAATGTTCTCCTTAAAATTATATAAAAAATATCCCACGACAGCATATGTCTATCTTTTATGGTTGGCTCGCGGCGCCGCGGCGGCAATATTTGGCTGTTGATGCGAATAGACGTTCAGAGTGTTCGACCTTATTGACAGACAATAATTGATTTTAACAAACCGTGCTTATCAGCGCGACTTTTAGTCTACTCTTACGTTTAATAATTTATTTTATAAAATAGGTATTAGTTATTTTGGTAGTGTTTAATATTTCTTACTAGATATTAGCTTAATTATAAATTAAACTTTTTTATTTATTTATTTAGCTTTAGTTTTAAATAGGTAAGTACCTAGGTAACAAATAGGTTATTTTATTCTATTAGACGTAGTTTAGGTACCTACTTATAATAAATCTGTAGAAGTGAAAATTCTGTAGGTACATTGAAAATATAAAAAAATAAATGGCTAACTAGACCGACGCCGAACCCAAAAATGAGATTAAATTTTTTTTTGTCTGTCTGTCTGTTTGCTCAGGCATCACGCAAAAACTACTGGTCCGATTACGATGAAACTTGGTATAATTATTCTTTAATATCCTGGGCACCACGTTGGGTACTTTTTATCCCGGAAAAGTAGGTATATACAATAAAAACAAATTTAATTTTGCGGTTCGATCCCTAGACCCGATTACTGTACCAACCGCAAATAATAAGTTGGTAGGTTACGTCACCCGCTGTGCAGTTCACTAAGGGGCGCTGCACATGGCTAAGATACTATAATGTTTGGGTAAATAATATGAAGTTTCCGTTTTCTGACCGTTTCGTAAATGGCGTTGGCGTCGAGTTAGATCACGCTATGGGAACACTTTTTGGGAATAAAGAAAGGAGCGCGTTTTCCTATAACCCATTTATTAATTACATCGAACACGGAGACATTGGCACCATGTCTAAGGTGTGTGCACACTGTCACGCGCGTAAGTGGAAGGGAGAGATCTGGAACGTCTCGAATCGTCTCGCGCATCACGTTGTTGTCCAGTCCCCGGGCTCTTAAAATTCGACATCAGACGTTTCAGATCTTTGATTTTGTCGACCCCGTTGTCGCTGGCATAAGCAACAGCTTCCGCGTACGAAGTCGCTGGCAGAAGCTAGTTACATAATATAGCAATGTGATTGAGACGATATTAGACGTAATAGTGATTTAGAAACATATTCCAAAGTTAAACTACTGTATAACAAATTAGGAGACCGTAATGAAGTCTTAATAAATTATACATACCCTCTAAGTCAAAACTAGCTTTTGCCCACGGCTTCGGCCGCGTACATGCATAAAATATAATTTCCAGGAATACAGTGTCGGTGAAACCATTTTTAAATTTTTTCAATCGAACCAGTACTTTCAGAGATTAGCCTACAAACAAAGAAACAAACTTTTAGTTTAATATCGTGCCGGGTTCACACTTTGTATCAAATGAGTCAAAGTTAAATTATCTGTGGGTTACGCATAAACTACGTTGTGTGTGATAGTGGCTTTATGCCGATTTTGTTGTAGCCAATAGCCATTTAGCTGACAAATAACCTAAAAAGACTGAATTTTATATTATTTTATACGTAAACAGTAAGTGAATTACAACTCAGATAACCATATCAGCTGTGAGTCATCTATACAAGATAACGACAGTAAGTAAATAAACAGTTATAATATAGATAATTGTAAGTATAGCTTTGTGTACCTTACTAATTTGTTACACGCCTACTGTAGAAGCTTCTCCAAGTCATTAATAATTATTAAAATGATTGCTATTTTACAAATATTACGAACAAATAAAACTAAGGGGATCCTTCTATAGTATTATTGTGAAAAGTGTTTGCTTATATTTATTACTCTTATTTAAAATTATAGATGGGTTGAAATAGGGATTAGTCTGCAGATTATTTTAGTGCTGCTGTAGATTTCTATCGTGTTTAAAACAGAAAAGGAACAGATCAGTAGATAATCAGTTTCCAAGAAACTACTACTTTACAGGCAATACCTTGGTTACATTGTCATCTAGTCCAATGTTATTACAAGGTTTAGCTCAGAGGAATATCTTATTTTCATGATAATTGATTGACTTTGTTTGTGATTTTTAGTTATGTTTAGTAATTGAAGTATTCTTTGAAAGACACATGAAATTGAAACTCATTGCTGTCAGATGTTTTTTTTTTAAGATTTAGTCATCCTCTTTTAATTACTTGTTATCAATGTATGGTAAGGTTGAACATCTTTGTCTAATTCTGGCTGATCATAGATTTTCTCAGTAATATTACTTAATTAAATACATAATATGAATACAGGGTGGAAAGTTGAAGAGTTCCCTGGAAGGGAAGTACCTACCTAACTAATAGGTAAATAATGATGTTATCAATCTTTGCTGAGAATCATTTGATGTTTTCGAAAGTAAGTAAAGCTGCATTGAAATGTTTTTGAAAAGTTGCTTGAACTGGGAATTAATTCATGAATCCCCAAGCGACCACCGGTGGCCGCGCATCTATTGTCTTACTATTGTGTCTCTAATTGACGGTATCTGAAGGGTTAAACCAATTCAAATGCAAAAAAAACTATAATACTTATATCATTTGGCATCATGAATATTAGTAATAATCATAATCTTAGGATCAAATCATCCCAAAAAGCGTTGTTAGAAGTGAATTCATTAAACCCCAAGCAAATACCGGGTGTTCAATCTCTCATTCTCTCTATTGTGTCTACAATTACAGTATTTGAAAGGTTAAAGGAAGATGATGATATATTATGTTGATGTTTATTAACAATTTACATAATATAACCTGAAATTCTTGATTTAGGTGAGTCAAAGCTATTCATTTTATAATTATATACATCTTAACTATTAAATACTATAAATTAATAGGTATATACAAACTTAAAATAATAATATGTACAAACGAGTAAAAAAGGCAGATAGAGTATGATCGGTGAGTCATGATTATAGTTACCAGAACTTGTTTACAAGTTATCAAGAAATAAACACCATTATAACTTGCTATTTTTATTACTTTACTATTATATAGTTAAATATCTAAACATTATGAATTTATACTGAGAAAAATTAATTCAAATTTATTTATATTGAATTTTTAAAATTACATGTGTTATTAATTGCGATAAGTTTTGCTAGGCTGAAACTAAAACAGGTAGAGTTGGTTTTTTGAAACCAATTCAAACTTTTTACAAATAAAAAAAACTTAAATTTTTTAAAGTTTTTAGTGGTGCAATCTCTGCTTAACCTAAATGTGTAAGTTCTACATCTTATGACAATTACAATAAGGTCAAACACGTGTAGGATAGATTGTTTTATTTCATTATGGATTTCACGTGCCTACCTTCGACCTGCTGGCTCTTTTAGCAGATCAGTTTTATGGTACTTTATAGCCAATGTCCATCTCATGATAATTCTAATAAGCCCAAACATGACTAATACATTGTTTTGTTAAGGAGTTCCAGTATCTTCCTTCAGTGCGTCATTAACTACATGTTACAAACAAAGCAACTTTAATTGTTGCAATACAATGATTAATAATTTTCCAAATTGGTACTGGTGTATTCGAGTAATCAGAGAATACATAAAAAAATTACAGAAGAATTGAGAACTTCATCTTTTTAACCAATTTCAAAATAGCGGAGGTTATATATTCGGTTGTAAGTATTTTTTTTGTGTCGAATAAAAACACTACATGTTTAAAAACAAACTACCGAACCTAACAGCAGTATTAAAGTTGGGACACTGCACACAAAAAATTAGTTTCAGTAATTCTAACTAGAATTTTAAGTTTTGATCAGTTTTTTTGTTTAGGTACATCTTAATTAATAAATATTATAAACTAATAGGTATCTATATATATATATATATATATATATATATATACAAACTTAAAGTAATAATATTTCAAAGGGATAAAAAACAAAAGGAACTTATAGGGTGTCAAAAACTTCGTCCACATCAATGTCAATGAGAAATGTGCCCAGAACGCTGGCAGCATTGCCACGCTGGATGGCAATGCTGATTCGTTGACTGAAGAAAAGCGCAGCCTTCTGATCACGCGAAGAGTCAACCAACTGTTTGCAGATATCTCGAACAACTCGATGAGCGCTAAGACTCCATGACCCTAGTGTTTCAACCCCAAAAGGCTCAAACATATAACTTCAGATGAGGTTTTATATATATACGCCGTTTGAGGTTTTCTGAATCCCACACCAAAGGCCTACCCAAGAGGCCTCTTTCTACCGTCGCGTGACAAGCCATCGGGTTCTATAAGTGACAAGAATTCGACGGATGATGTTATTAATACTGGCATGCCGTGCTATCCGACCAGCGCTTCTACTGCAGGATAGGCCATGCGTGTCCGAGGCGGTCAACTGCTTCAATTCACTGACAACGATGTGGAGGTGGTCACTCAGCATAGTACCTATGTTAGGTGACGCGTTTTTTTTTTGTCTACGGGGAAAGTCATCTTATGACAAAACCCGCTCTTGGGTGGAGCGGGAGATAGTGTCAGACTCTTACTGACTAAAAACCCCGCGCCGATCCTTCTAGCCTTCATACCGGGGCACGAGCTCCCTTTCGGACAACCCTGTCCCCAGTAGGCTTCGACCCAGCTGGGCCCCTCCTGCTGCTGACAACTCCTTGAGGCGCGCGGGAACAGTGCGCGCCGTCGACGTCTTGGGCTCGGTCCATTACCGGACGATCGGACAGCGAGCTACCCATGGCTCGCCTTATCCGGGCAAGCCACTTTGCAGGCGTCCGCGGCGTCGGTCAAGCACGGCATCTCACAGTCAACCAATGATGGAGTTAACTGTTGAGTGCTGTGAAGATAGGAAGATAGGAATGGCGGTAGACTTAACTAGAAATTTTGCGGATGCCGAGCCCACCAAAACGGATAGGTAGTGTGGTTTGTAGCCACGATGGACGTTAATGGGCATCGAATAGTTTGATCACTTTTGTTCAAGATTTTTCGTGTGGAAGAGCGAAGAAAATACAAAAAATTTGGTGCAAAACAACAATACCGTATGAGAGTGAAAGCCGAATGTAGGTTAATTTTGGAGTCTTTCCGAAATGTTGTTAAAACGATTAATTTTTGTTGATAAATTACAAACTATGCTGGTACTTTGGTCAATTCAATATAACCCAGTGGCTCTTAAATGAAAATAAAACTAAAGACTATGTTAAATATATTATTCATCAAAGAAATCAATAGACTTGAAGTATGCAGCTTTCTCTGTGTCAGACATACATTCGGACAAAGTTGTGGCATGAGCATTTTCTTTTTATTTTACATTTTCATATGAAAACCTATTTCTTTTTTCTCAAAAAATTTTGTGAATCTTGCTAAAATGTGCCTACAATTATTGTGAGCATCAATCAAAAACAGTAACACCTAAGTTAGGTAGAAAGCGATTCGCCTACGACTGTCCCCGTGGATTTAGTAGCGTCCACTTTTTTTTTTAAGCTGGTAATCATCCAATGTCATCTCCCGCCCTTGGGCGGTGCGAGAGGGCGTGTCAGACTTTCACTGACTAAAACCCACTCCTGTTCCTTCTTTGCCTTCGTTCCAGGGCACTGGAGTTCACTTTCGCTCAACCTATGGCCCCTACGGTTTGCTCACGTCTCCTTGAGACATGCGTGGAACACTACGTGCCGTGGACGATTTAAACTCGGTCCGGATTTTTACCGGCCGGTCGGACGGCGAGCAACCTATAGTAACTTCCCTCTCAGATGTCAAAAGACTAGTTTTAGATCATTGAAAGATTCATCATCCTGCTTTTGCCCTTATTACAGGATATTTGGAGTTACTACTTCCATACTTACTATTGGACATACTATGGACTGAACGACTGTCCACATTTGAGCTTTTGCACAGTCCAAATCTCATGTCTTCTATCTTCTCCTACTCTTATATCCATTGAAAGAGTAGGAAATGAAGCATGATATTTTTTTTAAATGTCATCCCACACTTGGAATAAGTTCCTGTATTGTGCAAGACGAAAGTCTATGACCAGTACGTGTTGCCAGTGATGACTTTCGCAAACAATGGGCCTTATCAGAAGGCTTACAGTCGCCCAAAGGGCAATGGAAAGGGCTATGTTCGGAGATTCCTTGCGTGATCGCATCAGGAATGAAGATATCCGCAGGAGAAGCAAGGTCGCCGACATAGTTCGAAGAATCGCCAAACTAAAGTGGCAAGTTGGAATATGTTTTCTATTATATGCTATGTCGTTATAGTTAGCCTTATTACAACGATCACTAAATTAATTATAAGCAACGTTTCCCAAACATCCAACAGCAGAAAATCGTAAACAAAGTTCGGAATTGCTATTGTACTGTAATACAGTTTATGTTCGAAGCTCTATATCGCGAGATATTTTTGAACGCAAGGTTAACTGAGTTAGCAACTCTTTAGCATAATTTTGGCAAACTGCTACTAATGTAGGGATACTTATAGTATCTACTCCTGCATCATCGAATCTCGGAATGGCAGATAATATTAGTCCTGGCTGACGCTGACCAGATTCACACAGTTTTTCAAAACAATGTGTAGAATAATATAATGAAGTCAAAATAAAATATCATATGCCCATTTCGAATGTACCTAGTTGAGAGGTTCCGGTTTCGAATTCCGACGGAAAAAACACCCGGGTGTTCATCACTGTGTGGATCCCCCGGAGGACACCGTGGAGTCTACAGTAGAGGTCTGCCCAATAAAGCGATTGGCAGCGGCGACCTCACTCAGTCATTCGACCCTCATTCAGGCCGTGGTCTGGAGAGGTAATGGGAAACGGACAGCTTCTGAGAAACAGTAATGCGACCTAAGAAGGTGGCCGAAACCTTGAGGTACACTTTTTCAGAATTCTGCCGCTGCGTCGTCGGAAGTCTAGATGTTATTTCCGGTTATCGTAGGCACAGACACGGCTTGCAGACGACGAGCAGTGGTAAGCTCGCTGTACGGCCGTTCACGCGCGCCTTGTCTCTAAAAGATGCCAGCAAAATTGACAGTAAGGCTATGAGGCATCGCCTACGACTGCGAAAACGTTTGCAAGTTACCGTAACCTTAGAAATCAAAAGGCCACTGAAGGAATATAGGTGGTATTTAGTCAGTAAAAGTCTGACTTCTGTTAAACGGTCCCGAAGGTAACCACCAAGAGCAACTTAGCTGCCCAGAATCTCTTATCTCACATTGCTACAAGCTTTTTATTTTTTGTCGCACTTTCGTTTAACGTCAAGTCTATGTGAGAAACAAGTTAGTTGCGGAGATAAAACTTGCTCGTGCACTGTCTCTAAAAGCTATATTTCACTGGGACACCTGGTGAAATATAGCCCTAAGCTACCAAACCAAACACACCAGAGTCTCCAAACGTCCTAGCTCCTCCCACCACCCAATTGGTTGCGCAACCAAACGGTCATCAGTTGAGTAACTCTACCGTGTTGGTAGCGGTGACTGGTCGCGCCGCCATGGTGTCCCGGTGAAATATAGCCAGGAAGTTGACAACCGCTCTTCTTTTTAAGGCCTTACCATGACGTGTTAAAATGTCAAGCGTGCGAGCGAGAAGGAATGATAGAGCTAGATAGCTCTGTACTTTCGTCAAATGGATAGCATGAGCTCGTGGTAGGGCTTCGGTAATGACATTCCGCATAAAAACGCATATTGCGTCCAATAGCATAAGCATTACAATGTAACCCAACGAGTCTCGTTCTCGTTAGGTGTTAAATATGTTTTAAATTCACCATTCGTGGCGTAGGTAAAACTAAACCAATTTGTACCTCATTACGGTAAAACTGAAACCGGAAAATATTCCTTTTAATTGCATTGTATGCATGCTCTGATTATTATAATTTATTTCTGTCGTCAGTAATTGTACGGTTTTTGTGGTGTGTCTGTGTGATGCGACGCAAGCGCGTTTGTTGGTGCTCAGTCACCGGCAACCAAGCGAGAGTCGTTAACTACAGCCGGGTCTAAATGTAGTGCAGTGCCAAGGGCTATTACCGCTACATCTGTATAAATACTGCTAAGATCTTTATCTTAGACAAATATATAGACCTTACACAGTGTTGTCTTTTTTAACCCAAAGGTTGACTGGGAGAGAATGGATTGTTGCATTAAGTCCGCCTGTGTATCACTACTGTACATGAAGTTAAAATAAATAAATAAATATATCTCTGATGTCAGTCATTGTACGAGCAGCGTTTTTATTAAGGCAAACTTCGAACATAACTCGTTTTTTCTTTAGCGATGAATTGGATCTGGTATTTACGGAAAATACTTCTATAGTCTGCTGGTATTACCAATACAGCCAGACCAATAACAGCTTCTAGAGAACCTTGCTCAGATAGCCAAGTTGTATTAGGTATGCTTCGTTATCAATCAATAAGTATCTTCTAATCACAAACCAATAAACCAACCCAAACTAAATAAATAAATTATATAAACAGATGCGGTCTGAATTCTTGGAAGTGGGAGTAGCGCAAGACGGATTAATGGTTTTATTAATAGTTTTAACGTCTTTTTGGTATGTAACGAAAGGGATTTAACATAAATTCGTGTAATTAATTTGATAGTTCAAGACGAGCAAGATCACCATTATTACCATTAGGTACCCCATGTTTCTTCGAAAGTAGTGATTTATATTGTTCCCTGTGTTTCGTCTTTTAAAGGTACTTAATGTGTTAAATCTGTGATCTCCGAAGCGCAACGTTATTTTTACAAAAATCCTTATTATACAATAAGGTTTTTTATTTAAAAATACAAAAAAAATAATTTGAAAACGTATATCGACCGATTGAAAATTACGAATACAAAAACGAAATGAAAACCCCTTTACTTCGAAGATTATTTCAGTCGGAATAAATCTTTAATCCAGTGTAAACTTTTGCGAGAAACTTTGATAAAAATTAAATATGTATAAATGCCATTTCTGTCGTTTACCGGGATCCTGTGATTTGGGAACCCAAAAACAAGTCTCACTTTGGGTCCCTATAAAATCCCAAAAGCTGCGTGGCTCGCGGGCGCGGGTGGCAGGATGCGCCGGGCGGGCGGCGCATCCGCCCTGCGTCAGTGCCGTCAGTCGCCCGCCGCCGCGCGCCCGGCCGGCCGCCGACCCTCCGTACGCCACCCCTGCCATAACATTAGAATGGCCTGCGATTTCATTAAAGTGAAAATCTTGACTTAATAATACTACTACGAGTTGTTGTATCACATGATTTATGCATAAAATGTTATTAGAATAATAGAAGATATAGAATTTGTTATATTGCCTTCATAGTTTATGGTTTTACGTTTGCAAATGAGATATTTATATTTTAAAAGTCTATATAATAATTATGTTCAAAAGTTGTTGTGCGCGACCGGGCAAAAAAATGAGTAAAAGTAAATCTAAATCTGAAAAAATGAATTTAAACTCGGACTCAGATAATGAGAACAAGTTGCCGGCTACCGACGATACACAGGAAAAGGACGAACTGTCATCAACAATCAAAGAGTCTGAGTCTGTAAAACAAGAAGAGGACTTGGGCCACGAAGAAGAACCAGAAATATCTTTACCAGTCAGATGTGACGAACCGATTGAAATGAAAAATAGTGAAGAGACACGTAATGACTCAATCAGTGAAGCTGGTGAGGTTGACACCTTAGATCTCGTGCTTCCCAAAAAAGATTTGACGAGAAAGAGATATTCTGTGGATTACAAGAGGACTCGTTTGGATTTTAAGCGGTTTTCTGTAGATTGTCGGCGCGATTCCGCTACTCTAGAGGAATTAACGCGGCTGGAGCAAGAGCTTGCACGGACAAACGTCGACGTTCGTCCAGGAGGCCGTCGTAAATCCACTGGAATATTAAAATCTACAACGAACAGTAGCAATGGAGTGTCAGAGAATCGGCCAAGTAGTAAACAGGAGTCAGATACAGAAGATGATGAAGTATTTGAGGCAAGTGCTGCCAAATCTGGTGAAAATGAAGGACCTCACGATCCTCCAGCCACCCCGGTGGGTCGGGACGAGTTAGCGTTGAGAAGGCATAGATTTTTTTCGGATCTTGTTTGTGCTGCACGCGCAGCTGTTGAACATCGTGTCCGCTTCGACCCCCTCGGGCCTGTCGTCGCCGATGCAGGTTAGTAATAAGCCCATGCTTACGACAACATTTAGATGCATATGTGTGTATAGTTCAGAATAATTTTGCTGTTATAGACACGGCACACTTAAGTATACGCTACGTGTACGCTCTTCGCGGTATATATAATTATAGAATACTAGCGATCCGCCCTGGCTTCATACGGGTGCAAATTATACCTATACACGAACTTCTTCGTTTATCGTATCAACTTTGTATGAATAAAAACCAAAACGGAGAAACAGACAGGCAGACAGACTTTCTTTGAGATATATTTGCAAAATTTTACATGCACATAAAAGTCCTCCTACACCTTACATAACATTACGAATTTTGTTTACGAAGGATATTTGGACCAAATGATGAGCGAAAATCGATTCGTTTGGCCGCTACCCAAATAGGTGGGTACCTACTTATCTTGATCTTCCTGCAAACTTCAACTTCAAACAATCAATAAGTAGTCAACACGGTCAAGAAATTGGTAATTTGAACATAATAATTTCATTGCTGTAATAATAAGAGTTTGTTTTGTTGTATATCTAGTCTTCTATATATTTTTATCTTTACAAATAAATAAAATAAAAGTGTTTCTTTGAAATGTGTAAATATTAATGCTAATGAATATTTACATGGTCCTTACTAGGGAATCCAAGCCTGCACGCTTGCAGGATTGTTGTCAGCAATCCCGCGGATCCCGCGGGATTTGCGGGATTGACATTTTTTACTTCTGTTTTTGTTTTAAGTAGTAATAAACACAAAAACCGGTCAAGTGCGAGACGGACTTGCACATCGAGGGTTTCTTATAAAACCTACTTATGTAAATAGTTCGATTCCCGAATCGAGATTCGAAGAATTTCCAAATAGCAAATAAAAATATTTTCATATAAAATCAGCTGCTTATATGGAACAATAAAGTACGTGCATGTTTTAGAAAATTTAATTCACATGCTGTGGGGAATCCCCGGTCAACTGGCATAGATTAGGTTCCGTTTCAGTAGCGATACAGGAGTAGGACTCGCACAACATAAAATAAAAATTCAAAAATTATTTAACTGCAAGGTGAAATCTAAAACAAAATAATGGTTTTGCAGACAAATACTATAAAAAATGTCACGAGATCCATGCAAAATTGTTTCATCACTTTTTAATGAGGATGAGCTGGGTCTAATAAATAATCTAAACAGCGGCAGGTCGTCGGAATCCACTTTTCTTTTAAAAAACTTCTATCCCGCAGACGTGCGGGATCCCGCATGAGTAACGCCGCATTTCCGATCCCGCAAAAATGGTGCGGGTTCCCGCACTAGCGGGATCTCGCGCTTGCGGGATTGGATTCCCTAGTTCTTACCAAACAACGAATATGTTTTGCTTGTTCCGGCCTTTTCAAAGCCGCTGGCTGGACTGATTAAGAAATAATTAAATTATGGTACCTTACTTCCCGCTCAGTTTAATAATATATTAATAAACTTTTGTATTAGATGTGATTTTTTTTTGCATTGTGGTATGGTAGGTTCCGCTAAAATAGTCAAGTTCCTAGCCAACTGTATTAGACGCAGCAGTTGCAAATAATAGACAAAAATATTTCTAAACACTTTTTTCTTGCTCCATCATCGGACCACTAGACATACGGGCTTGTGCCACCGGGATTGACATCACACCCATACGTACAAAACGTTATGGGAACACATTTATTGTGCGACCAACTAAGTGGAATTCCCTGCCGGGTTGGTTTTCTGATAGCTAAAACCTAGGTTAGTTCTAGGCAAGCGTGCTCCATCGTCGTTGACATCATCACTTACCATCAGGTGAGATAAAGGTCAAACGCGAGCCTAATATCCATAATAAAAAAATAAATATTTTTAGAGGGCATTTTTGTAATAAATACGTCTGTTTTTGATATTAATCTCAGCAGGGTTTGAGAAGAGCTGTCATCAGCAGATGATTTGTTCAGACTACTGTCTTTATTTTTATAAAACGATACTAAAAGAAATGTTTTTCTCTGTTTTATTGAAGAGCAGCCATATTGAGAATATTGGTAGGCGTGCAGAGTCATTCAATTACGGCATGAACCAATTTATTGGCGATAGCCATGGATGAGTTAACTCTTTTATGATATCAATACCGCCGCCGACGTGGGTGAATGCTATCAATTGACACTTCACCTTCATTTGCCCCATTAGCGACATGCCTACTAACATAGTCAGGCATCAGTGGAAATTATAGAGGTAACTACCTGACTTTATCGATTCTAAACGTTGTATAGAATTGAGATGGTCTATTTAATTTTTTCGTATGTTTATGATGTATGTTCACCGATATCTCGGTCAATTATGCACTGATTTAATTTTTTATTTTTTTATTGAAAGGTTACGCTTCTGAGTTGCTCTCATATAAATAATGTTATGATTTGATGAGGAACTTTGAAAATATGGAACGGAACTCCTCATTCAGGGATTTTCAGAGCGAGCATCTCGAAACACAGTTTAGTGGTTTTTGTAAAGTTACCAAGTCGTGAAATAAGTCAAAATATTCAAATCGTAGTCACGTTCGAGCGAGCTACCCTATGTGATTTGACTTGGGATTGAGATTCGCACCCCTTGGGTATGAAGCAACGGTCCTAGATGTTATGTAACGAACGAATCCATATCTTCGTTTTTCCTTAGATTTTCCTTAAAGCGGGCGAACCAGTAAGTTTACTATCTTTTGGTGTGTCAGTATTCCGCCAGTGTTGTCTTGTCATCATCATGATTTTCTTGCCGTTATCTCAATTTATTTGGGGTCTGTGTAACGTGTCTGCTACGTACAAGTTCTCTATGTCCTCATTTCTGTAAATACTGTAATGAGTCCTTGTCTAGACGTAACTATATAGGTATAAAACGTAACAATAGGGCCGCAGCATTGGTCGAGAGATTTACTGTGGCCCTGAAACTGAAGGAATACGGGTGGGTTTAGTACGAAAAGTCTTACATGCCCTGAGCGGGAGAAACGATTTGATGATATCACAGCTCAAAAAAGACTAATGGAGGCGTAAATTAGCTCGGTAATAATACAAATAATTGGTTTTCTTGTTAAATATGAATGACGCAAATGCTTTAGTTAGAAATTGCTTTTGTCTAAAATAAAACAAACTGATTTTAGTCTGATTCCGTCCGAACGAATTGGCTACTCGGATTACGCGGCGCGAAATAAATTCTGCAAAAAGTAAAATTAGTAAAACCTCTTTTTTAAGCCCTTAAATGCACCATTAATAAATAAATTCAAGTTTATAGTAATCAAAAACAAGAGGCTTTAGTGTAATTAATTTATTAATGAAGTTTACGTGACGAAGCATTAAAGATGACGAGGATGAGTGCGCTAGGTTTCGGCGAAAAACTATATTAGATATTACAATATTGTGATGGTTGACACCTAAATATTTTTTATTGTGCTTTTGGGTACAATATTGACTGTGTAAACAGTTCTCACATATTCACTAATATGTAATGTGGAAATTCATATTCACCCATCCCCTCTCCTAGAGAGGAGGCCTGAGTCCCAGCCCATGAATGTGGAAATATTGTAAAAACCATGGAGATAAGAGTAACCATGGAGTTTCTTGCCGGTTCTTTTCCATAGGAAACGACTAATTGGAACTATGCACTAGCTTCTGACGTTTTATAAGTGCACATGTATGCCTATGTGAAATAAAAAAAAATTTTTTTTAATCATTCCTATAAAAAAAAAATGCATGTTTATTGCAAAAAAAAATGTGTCTATAAATCAGTAGATTGTTAGGGTCATTTATATACCTGCATAATTTTATTTTTCATATTACACTACAGAATTTCCCCTCAATGAAAAACTATCGACTAGGTGCATGCAATTCTCATAAGCCAATCAACGATATTGGAATACCTAGCTATCATTCGTGGAAATGTCTAAAATTAGTTTACTTGAATCAATATTAGATATTCCTTTGACTCGGTAAAATTGCTTCGTATTTCAATAGTCGGGTTTTGAAACATTCATAAGTTTATTAGTTGACTTGAGTTAGACTTTTAGTTTATTCGAGGAACTATTAGTCGTAGTTAACCTTTCAAATTGTGTGACAAATAATACAATACACTTACCTACATGGCATATTTTGGCATACCTAATATTTTGCCTCTAGGGAGCAGACTTAAAGATCACATGAAATAACTTCGTCGATGCGAAAAGTAGATCATATTTCGACTTGCTTGTAGCTTGTATGTAATATCAGTCGAATACTATATAACCTTCGATATTTTGTACTGATCTCTGAAACGAAGAAATTGCTGTAAGGAAGTTGTATAACTTTTATTAAAGTACTAGCTTTTGCCCGCGCGGCTTCGCTCCCGCTCTTCACTACTCCACCCTACTCTACCCTACTCTACCCTACTCTACCCTACTACTCTACCCTACTCTACCTTATTCTACCCTAACCTACTCTACCCTACACTACCCTAATTTTATTTTTTTTCCATAAGAACCTTATCCTCACAATAACAATCACAACAAAAAAAAAATCAGCCAAATCGGTCAAGCCGTTTTCATGCCATGTCGTGACAACGGAAAACGGGGGTCATTTTTATAATATAGAAGAAGAAGATAAACGGATGAATAGGACAGGTCTGAATTACTGAATACTGCCCCCATTAGGAAAAAAGACGCATCTAAAATTTTTTCCAGAGTTGAGTTATATACATTACCGGAATCAGGACATAATAGCACATCTGCCTGTATTTTTTATATTTTGCTAACTTTCTCCAGTGCGGTTTTAACACAAGGAAAAAAGACCCGATTTCCCGTTTCATTTATTAAAACATTTTTTATCCGTTTTCGTTTTTGTTAGATACGTCTTTTTAACTAGCAGAATAGGAACAAAACATTGATTAGGATTTTCATTTTGGTATAATATTTATGTTATTGTTTTCTAATAAAGATCGATTTTTATCTACACTAATATTTTTGTTTGTAGGAGGTAATCTTTGAAAGTAGGTACTGGTTCGATTACGACATTTTTTTTACCGATGGAAAGCTGCTTTATTCCTGAATGACATAGGCTATATTTTATGTACATGAGCGAAGCTGTGGGTAAAAGTTAGTTATCTATATATATATAAAAAGAGAAACTGACTGACGGACATATCAACGCACAGCCGAAACTACTGGGACTACAAGGGATACTTAAGGGATGAAACGGGTGTCCAAAGTTAGCATAGAGAAAACTACTTTCACGCGGGCGAAGCCGCGGGCAGAAGTAATTAATAAAAAAATAAGAGTACTTAAATGCTGGGTAAAGAGACAGGGAGGCCAAAGAAAAGATGAATGAATTGTGTGAGGAGAGATATGAAAGAAAAGGGTCAATGATACCGTGACAGTTGACAGCATAGAATGGAAGAAAAAAATGTATTGCGCCGACCCTAAGTGAAATTGGCCATGGGCAAGAAGATGGTGTCTTAAATGTTGTTTTTTTTTAACGTACAAGTTTAAATAACCTTCAAATACTTATTTGTTCCTATTTATCGTTTCTAATTTCTATTCACCCGTTTTGACGTTATAGTGAAGTAATCACTTTCAGGTATCTAGTTTAATTGAATTATTAAGACGTCAGATATCAAACCTTCAATCAACAGTTTCTTTGATTTGAAATTAAGACAGATTTTAATTATAAATCTTTGTTGGTACGCATTAAAGCCTTAGGTAAAGTTTAAAGGTTAATTCTGAGTCTTGTCTGGAGATTAAAAACATTATTGACAAGACTTGGCAGAAAAAATCCTTACTTGTATCATTACGCAATATGTATTATTATTTTGTTTAATATTTGTAATTTTAAAATTGTACACTGGATTCTACCCGCTATTCTTATCTCTTTTTATCACTTACGGGTTTTCTGAAAGAAAACTTAACTTTCAGCTTATAAATAATAACTCTTTATCATCAGGATACTAATAAGGCTCATGGACAAAATACAGAAGTAAAAATCGTAACTTTGTTATCCACTTCATAAGTTGTTATAGTGTACAATAATGAATTAAAAAAAAAAAAGGAAGCCATCACATTATCATAGTGTTATAAATTGTTGTTAATGAAAATGTCATCTCTGGTGCCTATTAACAAGCAATTTACTATGAAGCCTTTAAACGTCAAGTTTATAGATAGTTCTAGCTTTTCCTGCGGCTTCGAAACCTTGGCCTTCGGTTCCACATACTGTGGCACTCATCATAGGACAGTAGACTATCTAAAAAGAGCTGTCAGGAAACGGTTAGGGCCCACTAAAGCCGATGACTGCTAGGGCTGCGGGATAGTTCGGAAGAGTTATGCCGTGGCCCCGAAGGCAAAGGTTAAATGAATCTTAGTCAGTGAAAGTTTGACACAACCTCTCGCTCCCGCCAGAGCGGTAGATACGAGTCATTTGATGATTTCCCACTAAAAATGAAAAAAAAAATAGTAGGTGTAGTTTTCCTATACGTGGAAAACAATATCATAATCAAATCAACATTTCCTTCGAGGTCTTGGTGAAAGGAAATTGTTTGTTTGTAGAAGGGAAACACGATTTTGCCTCTTTATTCTAGATTTACTTTTCGGTTAAAATATATTTACATAAATCGTAATATGTTCGTTTATTTATAAATAACACCATTGATAGATTCAAGTCTTCTTCTTCTGTCAACCTTCCACAGTCTGCAATAATTTGAATAATATACGAGTATCGAGCTTCGGTATCGATGTGACTAGTGATTGGTTCGTCTGTTGTCAGTTTCTGCTACGCGTAATATATGCTGTCATCATTTATGAGCAATACGTCACGTAATTAATGAGTCACAGACAGTTCAGTGTCGGTCGAAGCGCTCGCGCTCGTAGGAGCATGTAGTTCGGCTATCGTCGTAAAGTTTCTAGAGAACGGTTGGCGGACACCCGCTTAGTTTCTGAATCATCGTCACACATCCGTCCGCGTTGATCCCACCAGCTCCCGTCAGTACACGGCGACGCACGCGCATGTTGACACGCATCGTGCCTTTACTAACAGTGCATGAAAAACAACGGTTTAGTGCTCTGAGAGTGTTTATTTCTGTGCTTACAATTGGTTGTTATACGGATCGTTTTTACTAAAAAGTGGTAAGCTACGCAACTTTTTTATTTTTTTCGTTTTTTTCTTAATAGCCGGTGTTATTTATGTTCTATTGAGTAACTCTGAAAATATTAGATTAAGAAACTGTTTAGGTGTTCGTACACGTTTAGTCTAACACTGGTATTGTACAAACCAAGTACCTACATGATAAAAATGCTAATGTAGCGGTTCGTTCCAACAATATAGCGTGTTTTCCTGCAAATTGCGCGAGCTTATCAATGTTATTAATGTACGGGACTGTCGCCGGACATCAGGCAATACAAGTTATGTCAGTGAACTTAATCGTTTTGGAGTGACCATGTTAGTATCCATGGTTGACATAGGCAACCAACTTTTTTACTAGTAGAACCTTTTTTGAAAAGGCTGTATGTTATGCGGTGTTCTCATAATATTCGCAAATATTTGCGGATTACATGTGTGAGCAACCAACCTATTTTTATACTTATCTATGGAAGTGTACCTAAGTAAGTTTACGTTTTTAGGCATAGATCAATCGATGCGGAGCTCTTTTTTATATCATTACTTGCTCTACATATTATTTATGATGAACAATAGAGATATATGTATAGGTAGGATGGGGGATAGCGCTTTACATTTTGGTAGTGATATGCTATCGCATAGCAACAATAAATTTATCGATGCGCCTCCATAAAGTTAGATAAAAACAATCTCCCAAATCACCACCGCCAGGGTTTGCCAACACTGTCCTTGTAATGAGCAGCATTTTGTTTGTTGAAGAAGCCGGTTCAGATTTTGGTCCGGAAGTCTCTCCATGGTCCGGCAATCGATTCCAGTCGCCATTGTTCGCTATACAACGCTCTGTTCATGTGGAAAATTCATAGTGGGCTTAGGTATCTGCTATTCAATTCCATAATACGGTCGGTAAGTATATACAGAGCACAGGATAAAGCGTTGGATATGTGAGCTGTTTATCCTCTATCTGTGTTGCTATAGAAAGAATTATTTATTTTAAAGTAGCTCCTTCCAGCGGCTGGCTGGTAAATTATCCCAAGATTACAAATACCTAGGTATAGTATAAAAAGTCAGTATCCTATGTCCTATTCCAGAACATGGTATACCTGTCTGCCTTTCGTCCAAATCCGATCAGCCGTTAGAGCGTAACAAACATACAGATGCATACCTACAAACTTTCGACTTTATAATATTAGTTTGATCTATGCAAAGGGATTTAAACACCGCGTTCGATACATTATGAATGGAACTAAACATTTCAAGCGGAGTAATCTATGAAATACATGTGTCGGAAGCTCTTATACCTAATTATAAGTAACAAAATGTCTAGTAAAAATGTCTGTCTAACTCAGCAGATGTAAAAGACCACACCGGTGTACCCATTTCACTTTTAATAGGTAAATTTCTGAACGGAACACACAATTCGCGGTCAAAGGTTTTTGTTTTTTTAGTAAAAGCAGGGCTTTTGATAACCCCCGCCCCCCTTGCAGCCCTTTTCAACCCTGTTTTGTAATTTGTACGGCGATGCGTAAAGTTTTTGAAACGTAACTTTATTAACTTTGTTCGTGTAGAATTACTGAATTCAGTCGCATGTGGCGCCTGTTCAGATTGAAGGCTGGAAGGCAGCTTTGCAATTTAAATGTAAATTAAGACAATATAAGACTCGAGTACCCAGTCGTGCTGCGGGAACGTGCCAAAGTTACCGTAGCTCTGGAACGTAAAGGCCAACTGAAGGAATACAGGTTTTTAGTCAGTAAAAATCTGACATGCCTTCTCGCTCCACCCAGAGCGTAAGAAGTTATTTGATGATTTTCCATCTCAAAAAATAAAAAGAACCCATATTATTTATCGCGATTTATTTTGTTATAATTGAACTCAAATTCGAAAACATGCTTGTTAGTCGCCTTGTTGATAATGTAAATAGGTACACCCAGTGTTGCAAATCCGAATCAAACGGTCGGATTTGACCAGCTGGCACCTATCCCAAGCGTAACGTAAATATAGAACGGACTATATTGCTGGAGAGCAATATGACATCAGTGTTCGTAACAGCTCGTTTTTCCATTCCATGTTAAGCTGCCCCCGAAAAAATTTTCTATTGTAATTTCAAGATGATCAAGATCTTAAGTACACGTGCAAGCAATAGCGTTCTGTCTTAAAATTCGAGTATGTTTCAACAACGTTCATGAAAGGAATGCACTCATTAAAAATGTATATGAGTATGTCATTTGGTTAGGTGGTGGTTGCGAATGTAGAGCAAGTTAAGAGGTTGCCCACTTTCTACCTCCACCTAGACGTTTCAGGAGTGATGCTCTAGTAGTTCTTAACGCTCCACCTTTGATGTAGTCGCCGTTTTTTATGAGACTCATTTAAAAATGGGAAGTTAAGAAAAGTAGGGTTGCTTATTACAAATGCCTCTATGGCTAACGACGGTGTTCTTTATGGTCGTTTTCATATTTCAGTTGAAGAACTTTCGTTTAAATGTGCCTATAAATCATTGTATTGACTGTGGTACGTGCATTACAATTTTGAAGTTTTCTGTCATCTTGATGAGAAGTCATTCCTTAAACCTTATTGTGTGTAGTTGATTTGCTGTCAAGAATTTAATATTTGTTTGTGATTGTGATACATACTAAGATATCTCATTGCCAAGGCAGTGGGCGTGTCAGCTAGGTGCCAGTAATGTCTGAAACATCAGTCAAGTGCAAATTGAGCCCTAGTGTTAAGCGGTGCGTGCCATAACTTTCAAGTAGATAGGTCTTACTCATTCTACTAGTAGTATGTTGTCATGCCTCAATATCTAGTCACAAAAGATTATCATACAGAACTGTTCAGGCTTCTCTAGATCTTTCCTAATTGGACTCAGTGAGAATTCTAAATTACTTGGTTACATTGACACAATTGGCCTAGCGATATCTAAAGAATATTTTAGCTCCTCTTTAATTTAAGATTCTCTTAATCAAAAGGGAAATTTCCATAAATTAAAACATTTTAACGCTGTAGATACCTCAGCGATGGCTTTTGAGACTGTGTCTACGTTGGACATTACGTTGATTAATATCTGAGATATAATATTTAAAGCTGACAAGTCGAGAGAAGTAAAGTAGGACAAGCGAGCTCCGATTGGTCATACGATAGCTGTCCTATACAAACTAAGGATTGTACTGGTACATGATTGACACATGGCCAACCAAAAGTGTATGTTGCACGCCAGATGGCACTAAATGCCCTCTAATGAGATTCTGAGTCAATAACTTTAGATTTTCCCGCTTTGGGCGTAGAGTTGTGGAGTTTTGTTTATATTGGTCTTGTTTGCTATTAGCGATATAACTTATAAGGAACTGGTGACCTGTTCCGGCTTCGCATGGGCGCAAATTGTACACAAAAACCTTTTTCGTTCATTACTGTTTCTATTAATAAAAGCCGCATCAAACTCCGTTGTGTGGTTAAGGAAAAAATATCTTATAACCTGGCAGAAGAGGGAAGCGACCTAGTTTTATAGGGACTATGTTGAGGACAGAGGTAGACAAAAGAATTTTATTAAATCTGCCAAAAATAACTACAAAAAAAAAATGTTTGACTGGCCTGTTGATACAGTTAGTACGGGTTCCCTAGTACATTTTTTCCACTTGATGACTATCAAGCTAATTTTCCGTGAGTAGCTTAATTTTGATGAGACGCCCAACAATTTCCTATACAAAATTCTCGATTGTGGTAGCTAACATTGATACCAAGGTTACAATATGTACGAGATAATGACGCTAAAAAAGTTATTACTAACAGGTTCTTTTTTTGTTAAATCTCAAGATAATCATCTAAATGATTCGAAAACGTATTAGTTCTACAAAAAAAATGGTGTGATAAAAAGAGTCCCCCTCTTCCAACATGTATCGAAAACAAGGTCAAAAAAATTTATTACTAACCAGCTAAATTTTTTTTGGTACTTAGTTTATATTCATATAATTCAACAGTCATATTGTCCTACAAATTGCGCGGTACGTTATCCCGGTCCTACGCTCAGAAGTTGGTAAAACCTCGAGACCATTTTAATCATATTTCAAATATTACATAATAGGTTAGTGTGTTCTCTACCCAAAGGAAACAATTTCCTACAAAAAAACAGATATGTATCACTAGTTCGAAAAGAATTGTAATTTTTTCGTAAAAATTAGTCTATGTCAGTCTTCAGAGTCCCAACTATCTCTGTACCAAAATTCATCAATCGCCATTTAGGCGTACAGACGTAACAAACAAACAAACTCACTTGCACTTTTATAATATTGAAGTAAGGATGGGCAACAACGGGTTCCTTTATGAAAATGTAATTGCGGAACGGTTGTATAAAAACAGTGAAAATATATGTCGAGTTGCATCCCCTTAAACACGATTGTTTAATGTAAAGGTTGTATGATTGATATCGTACTAGTTCTAAATTTGGAACAAATAACTGTTTTTTTTGAGCCATGTACATAATTTACATCAAATAATAGACCGTTTAATAGACTTGGCTGAAATATTGTACGGGGCTGACCGGAATTTGTGTAAAATAAATAAGGAGAAACGAGATTACTTCGCACTGAGTATAATTACGTGATCAAGTTGGTGGTGCTTGCAAGAGAATGACTGACAATATAACTTATATCTAATTAGCCTACTTAAACTAAACAAAACTTGTTGCGTCGTCACTCGTTGCTATGAAAAAAATATTAGGCTCAAAACTTGAAGGGTTTTAATAACTACAACAAATATTAATGACTAAATTACTATTTTTTTGAAGAAAGTATCTATGACGCCATAGAGTGGTCTCCTGTCGGTGTTAAATAACGAAGAGACAAAACTATTATAGAAACACCGACTTCCGAAAAGTTATTTTGTACTTTTCAGTGTGTTCTTTTTTTGTAAAAAGTTTTATCTTTTACACTTCTTTTGTATACTAAAAAAATAAATTATTTAATTAAAAAAAAAAAAGATTTTTTCACTGTATCTTATGTTACAAATAGGAAAACGAAAAAATTTCAATTCTTGTCGGACTAGTGATACATACCTGTTTTTTGTAGGACATTGTTTTATTTGGGCAGAGAACACACTAACCTATTATGTAATATTGTTGTCCTACAGTTAGTAATAAGAAAAATGGTCTCGTGGTTTGAACAACTTCTGAGCGTAGGACCGGGATAACGTACCGCGCAATTTGTAGGACAATATGACTGTTGAATTATATGAATATAAACTAAATAACAAAAAAAAAATCAGCTTGTTAGTAATAATTTTTTTTGACCTCGTTTTCGATACATGTTGGAAGAGACTCTTTTATCAAACCATTTTTGTTGTAGGACAAATACGTTTTCGAATCATTTAGATAATTATCTTGAGATGTAACAAAAAAATAACCTGTTAGTAATACATTTTTTATAGTCATCATCTCATACATATTGTATCCTTGGTAACTCTGCTAGCTACCACAATCGAAAGTTTTTTATAGGATATTGTTGGGCGTCTCATCAAAATTAAGCTACTCACGGAAAATTAGCTTGATAGTAATCAAGTGGAAAAAATGTACTAGGGAACCCGTACTAAGTGGCTCTGACTGCTATGCTTAGAGGTTTTAGGTTCGATTCTCACCCAAAACAAATATTTGTCTGATTAGTACGATCATTTGTTTTGTGTCTGGGTGTAATTAATCTATAATATGGAGGTATTTAGAAATACCTAAACATATAAGTATGTTTATCAGTTATCTTAATACTCATCACACAAACTCTGCTTATTTTGGGACTAGATCGCGTTATGTGAAAGTTGTGGAATATTAATATTATTAGTTGTCTATCACGGATGTTCATCAAATTTACGTATCACTAATTAAATTTTCACTAGGTACACACACAACGTATGATTAATACCATGCGTTTAGTTCAATAGTCATGCGTAGCTACGGAAATTTCGTGTTAATTAGACTTTGAATACCAACTAATTGCTCTAAAGCAAATTATCCTATTAACGGCTGACATAACAGATAGACATGAGCTTTAGGCGATTTGTTATGTAGGTATGATGTTAACTCTCACGGTATGGTGGATTTGGGGATGTGGGCGCTCGGATAGGAGATGCTGTTCTTCCGCCGATTTACCCAAAAAGGGACGGTGACGGTGTAAAAAAAGCGGCAAAGTTCGAGTCGGACTCGTCCATGAAAGTTCCGTAGCAGCAAGTAAAATAATTAAAAAAATTCTTGTAGTTCGTTGTAACATTGATCGATGTTTTAATAATAGTGTATTATTTTAGATTTATGACGTATTAAAAATAAAAACTACTTGCTAGATCTCGTTCAAACCAATTTTCGTTAGCGGTTTGGATGGTAATTTACATCATATATTTTTTTTTGTTTTATTATTCTCTTATTTTAGAAGTTACAGGGGGAGGGTCCACATTTTACCACTTTGGAAGTGTCTCTCGCGCAAACTGTTCAGTTTAGGAAAAAAATGATATTAGAAACCTCAATATCATTTTTGGAGACCTATCCATAGATGCCACACGTATAGGTTCAATGAAAAAAAAATTGAGTTTCACTTGTACGTAAGTATGGGGAAACCCCAAAATTTATTGTTTTTTTTTTCTATTTTGAAAATCTTAATGCGATTAATTACCAAGTTTTAACAGTATAGTTCTTATAGTTTCGGAAAAAAGTGGCTGTGATATATCCGTATGTCACAGCCACCGGACAGACAGACAGACATGACGAATCTATAACGGTTCCGTTTTTTTGCCATTTGGCGACGGAACCCTAAAAAGGTACCCAATGATTGATAAATTGTTAATGACAGATATTCAAGAGTCCGTTTAATTAAAACATCTTGGCAATTTAAGTACTTAACTTATTGGGCACAGTAAATATTTAGTAAACTTCCTTTCTCATTTATTAAACAGTTAAGTTCGTCTAAGAAGAAAGACTGAAGAAACAAATTATAAATTTAAGTAAGCTAATTAGAAACGTGGATCATTTATAATTTACAACTTTCGTCTCTTCAGTTTGTTGATGTATAGAGCGTGTGCAGATAATAACAATTATAAACATCTGTGTTTATAATAAATTCAAACATGAGTAAATAAATTGTTGATATTATAATTTTAATTATGGTTATCACTTATGTGTACTTACTCTGGATTAGTTTTGGTCTCTAGGCCCTCATTACCGGCATTGAGCAGTATAAAAAATTATGACAGAGGCGTGTTTGGTCCACTATGTCATGCAAATAATTATCATTAGCCGTCATTGTTGGACATAGGCCATCCCTAATGCCTTGATTACACGAACCGAGTAAACGGGCGAGACAGTGTTCTCGGCCGAGTATTCAGTACTTGTAAACACAGCGCCGAGTGCTCAGCCGAGCGCTTATCTCTACAAGTCGCTAACATCACTGTCTCGACCGAGCAACATTTTACTGTCTCGCCCTTTTACTCGGTACGTGTGATCAAGGCATTACTGTCGCCACGACGACCGTTCTTGTGCGTCTCGCATCCATTGGATTCCCGTGACATTCCACCTTGTGAGAGGCTTTTTCGAGAGAGCATAGGCGTTTGTCTCCATAGGAAACGACCAGTTAGAACTGTGCACAAGCTGCTGAGTGCTGACGTTTTATAATTGCTGTGTAGGTCTATGTGAAATAAAATATTTATTAACTTGAACTCGGCCGTAAAAAAACAACGTATTAATTTTTTCTGGGGCCTTATCATGACGTGTTAAAATGTAAAGCGTGCGAGCAATAAATAGGGATGAAGCTATACACCCTATGTAGCTCCATCCCTTTAACAGTTCAGTTTAGGTCTTCAAATGGATCGCGCTAAGAGCTCTTGGTGGGGCCTCTGTTCTTCCATATGTAGGGATTATAATATAATATTTTTATTGAATAGAATAGAATTGTACAGCAAAACAGAATTTAAAAAAAATTTAGTTGAGTTGTTTGAATTGAAATTTAAATATTAAGGTAATGGAAACGAATCAATATCCAAAATAATCTTCATGTACATATAATGACATTGCGTGTCTTTAGTTTTGGTTGGTACTCCATCCTTGCGTTTAGCTATTGGTCCCTAGACGTAAAACTAATCCCGATATAGATCACTTTCCTTCTCAATATTGAGTCGCCGATCAACGTAAATCGTTTTCCCTCCCTAGGATTTCGAATCATTGGGAGCCAAACAATTTAATTTGAAAACAAGATTGCGGATAAGAGCGACGTCAGCATTTGTAGTACTAACAGAATTTAACTGTCTGCGGTTTCTTGCCGCGCCTGTGGTTTTTGATTGGTTTGGAATACTGAATTATAATAATATTCCACAAATATTTCACAACGCCGTCCAGTCCCAAACTCTAGCTTGTGTTATGAGTACTATACAACTGATAAACATACTTATAAATCTCTAAATAGACACATATTATTATAGATAAATTACACCCAGACACAGACCAATGATCACACAAACATTTGTCCTGGGTGGGAACTGGACCCATGGTCTCCGACATAGCAGTCAGGGCCACTAACCACTAGACCAACAGGCCAGTCATTAAATGAATGTTCATTACACGTGTTACGTCAGAAATATAGCAAAGTAATTATTGTTGTCTTAATCTTATCTCGTTACACGTGTGCACTCGTGCGAGCTGGACTATAAATAACTTGGAATATAAATATATATCCTTATAACAACCTTACTAAAGTATACTTCCTCTTAATCGTGAATTACTACACAAACGTCATGTGTTCACGAGCTTAATTTTAAGCGAAGTTATTTAACTGCATTTTCTCCGTTTACTGAGATGTTTACCGAGTTTAACTCAGCAGAACTTTTAATGACACCTTGAAAAATAAAGAACTTTGCGAACTTGCTAGAGATGTCTGTCGCCGGTAGAGTTAAACTTTAGAACTCATTAAATATTCGGTGAGTCAGTCTTCGTTTAAAGTTGGTCATTCTGCTTATGCTTATGGAGGATCGATTGAATTATCTGAATATAAAAAAGAGACACTGTCTGACTGATATATCAACGCACAGCTAAAACTACAGGGTCTAGGAGCGTGAAATTTTGCACAAAGTTTCCTATTATGACGTAGACGAGCTTTATGAGAAGATTTTCTAAAATTCACCCTCTAAGGGGATAAAACGGGGGTCCAAAGTTTGTATGAACAAACCTATTTTCATGCGGGCAAAGCTGTTAGCAGACATCATCATCAACATCATCAGCCTTTTAATGTTCCCACTGCTGGGACTCAGGTCTCCTCTCTAGGAGAGGGCATGGGTCGTAATCCACCACGCAAGCCCTGTGTGGGTTGGTGAATGTCACATGTCTTCGAATTTTTGGTCACAGGACATGCCAGACGCTAGCTGACGCTAGCATTCAATAAAACGTTTCGGCAATAAACGAGGACAGATTGTAGTTACAGATTGTTGTTAGTTGTAATACATTCAGTCAAAAAAGTATCGGGAATGGATGATTTGTTTATGGTTCCAAATTCAAATTTTTGTTTTTTTGTAGTTGTAGATTGGCACAACTGTTTTCCATTTTGGTGCGGAGTTTGAGTTGCATCTGTTATTTATATTAAATACAGTGCTGGTTTTAGTAATATCATATATAATGTGTATTGCGAATTTCATAATGGACAAAAATATCGAACAAAGAGTTTGTCTTAAATTTTGCATCGCCAATGGAATTTCGTGTTCGGAGTCACTGAAAATGTTACAGAAGGCTTACGGTGAATCGACTTTATCAAAAACTCGTGCTTATGAGTGGTTCAAAGCGTTCAAAAGCGGTCGAGATGTGATGGAAGATTTGCCTCGCTCTGGTAGGCCGTCAACGTCTTCAACTGAAGTTAACATCGCAAAAGTGAAGGAAATAGTGACTGAAAATCCCCATTCAACTCTGAGAGAGATAGCCGCCGAACTTTCTGTATCTCACGAGTCGATCCGTACCATTTTAACTAATCATTTGGGTATGAAACATGTTGCTGCTAGGCTAGTCCCAAAAGATCTGAATTTTCTCCAAAAACTCAATCGCATGAAAGTCGCTGAGGACATGCTAGAACGAGTCAGTTCGGACCCAACATTCATGAAACGCATTGTTACTGGTGACGAGACGTGGGTTTACGAGTTTGACATGCAAACTAGTCAACAAGCTTCGGAGTGGCGCCTTCCAACTGATCCGAAACCACGCCAAAGTCGATCAAAAGTCAAAGTCATGTTGACTGTTTTCTTTGACTATCGCGGTGTTGTGTACTCTGAATTCTTACCGGAAGGTCTAACGGTAAATAAAGAATATTATTTGAGCGTTATGCGGCGTTTAAGAGAGCAAATTCGACGAAAAAGGCCAGATTTGTGGAAAGAAAATTCTTGGATTTTGCACCACGACAATGCGCCTTCGCACAAGGCTATCATTGTGAACGAATTTTTGACCAAACACTCAACAAATACCATCCAGCAACCACCATATTCACCAGATATGGCTCCTGCTGACTTTTTTCTTTTTCCTAAACTCAAATTACCACTTCGTGGCACCCGTTTTCAATCGATAGAAGACATAAAGGAGAATTCGCGGCGAGAACTGAACTCAATTCAGGAAGCAGCGTTTAAAAAATGTTTTGATGAATGGATTATTCGTTGGCGCAAGTGTATCGTTTCTAAAGGAGCATACTTTGAAGGTGATAAAATAAATTTGGATGAATAACAGACATTTTGTGTATTATTGATCTTTTCCCAGTACTTTCTTGACAGAGTAGTATGTATATTTATAATAATCTCATATCACAGTGTTTCTAACCGAACTCCTCTGAAACGGCTTGATCAATATCTTTTTTGTGTATCTTTGGCAGGTCTGATAGTCGAAATAGGCTATTTTTTTTACAAGATTTGACACAATATGTTTGCTACCTTCACGCGGGCGAAGCCGCTGGCAGAAGTTAGTACTATGTAGAGATGAAGAAGATACTCCTGCTCTTGTTAGTTCTTATAAAAAGCCTTCTTTACAGACTTTGAAAATAAATATCGTGCAACGTATCTTTTCCCTTTCTTCTAAAAATTAATAAGTAAATCTTTTGTCAAGTTGATTATGTAAATAACAGTTGCGTAAGGATGATTTATATATAGATTTAAAGTGACCTCAGCCAAGAAGCACTAGTACGAAAATAAACAGGAGTGCTGTCATGCCGAAAGTACATATTTATTATGTTAATATTGCATTATGAAATATAATGATAGAATTATGTATCACTGTGAGCTATTATTAAGAATTATAGGCTTATAGATACAGCTACTTTACAAGATTGTTAAAATAATCTTGTTTTGTTATTGGATAACTCTCGGATGAGATCGTACTTACCTTCTTTTGTTTTCAGTGAGAAATTATCAAATAACTCCTCCGCTCTGAATGGAGCGAGGGGAGTGTCCGACTTTTATGAACTAAAATCTACCCCTGTTCCTTCAGTTGGTTGCCCTTTGCGTTCCAGCGGTAACTCATTCGAACAATCCTACAGCCCTGGCAACCTATAGATACTTACTCTGTTTATAGTAGCGTGGCGGTGAAAACTTCGTAAATACATACAACAAAATATGGAGGACGAAAAAGAACTGTTTCCCAGTTTCCTAAAAAACAATACAGTGGAAGGTGATTACTTATGTTTTGTAAAAGATTTAACGCAGTCTTCATAATTAGCAGTCCCGGTAGAACGTCGCATCGTCTTGTCCGAAAACTGGTTTATCGTCAGAAAAGAAAATTGAACCCGATTGCAAAAGTCGGTATGCATTTAAGCGGAAGTTGCGGAATAATTTTCTGCACCATTAGCTGATTCGCCTCAAAACTTCTGTCCTTACCTTAAATTAATATATATGTAGTATATATGTATATATAAATATTATATTAAATATATATGTATGTTTATTTTAAATATATGTATTCTTTTTTACTCTTCAAATAAACTTTTCTTTATATGCGCCTACCATAATGTCTCTGCACCACCCTAGGTTGACTGGCAGAGAATGCCTAAGGCATTAAGTCCGCCTATGTACTTTGTGTTGCATTAAGATTAAATAAATAAATAAATAAATTGCAGAGCCACCTATCGGGTTAATTGTATTTTCAAACCATACAGGGACCCACTCAAATATGCACACAAAGTTTTATCTAAAACAGTCAAGTTCGACAACAGTCGTTTAGGAGGAGTTAGGTGGCAAACACACGTGCAGAAGAAATATTGTATATAAAAATTTATTTAAGGCCAATCAACAAATCATACTTGCTAAAGATTCAGTATTCTTACATTTTATAATGTGGCTTTAATTAAAGGTTCCCACGGCCAATAAACATAGAAGTTATGAAATAATGCAAGGTTTTCAATCTAAAACATTATAATATTTATTTGTGGATAATAAATGCTTTACGGCTTACAAATTTACAAACCTACTGAAACTGAAATGAATTATTGTTTGTCGTCAAAGGAGTGAAAATGAAAACCGGTTGTGATCACTGAAGCCTGAGGTTTTGTAATTGTCAGAAATTATATTTCGTATTATTGTAATTTATCGAGTTAAGTTTGACGAAGTTCGACCAAAGGCTTAGTAAAACAAACCAGGAGCTAAGGACTTTCAATTAAGATTTTAACAAGCTTAAATACAGTGGAATTTATGTAGAAGTAGATAAGGTAACGGCTAGTTAGTGTTGCCCCTGACAATGTGTATTAGCCTCGTCGCTAAACTGACGGTCTGGCAGTCTCGGAACTGTGAACACTTTATGACACACCTAGGTATATACATAGGTACTACGTAGGTATAGGGGTGTAACGTTTCCGTAAACACGGCCATTTCTACAACTACTGCACACGAATACTGTGTGACCCCAATTAGGACCATTTAAGTTAGCTTTTCACATGAAACGTAACACCTTGCTAAAGCGCAACGAATAAAATTTTAATGTCAGTTTTATAATAAAAATACATTCAACTGTAACTAGCTGTTACCCGTTCGACTTCGTTCCTGTGGAGTATAAGAACATTACACTCCTGTTTTTGAGGCAAATTATTAGCTCTTATCAAAGACATTGAATATGTGAAATAACATCACACAGCACATTCAAGCTGTGTTACTGACACATGCCTCCGAGAATTAAGTTCCGTTGTCGCGAGAAGCATTTTAAGTTACTCATTATTACTTTAAGCCGATTTTGAAGGGACTTTTACAAGGTATATCCTTGTAAAAGTCCCTTCAAAATCAGTCCAGTTTTTTCGGAGATTAGCCAGAACTAACAGACAGACCAACAGATAGACACTTCAATTTTATTTCTAAGTGACGATCAGTCAACCTATTGATGAATTAAGTTAACTTCACTTATTGCAAAATTACGATTTTGGAACGCTCAAAAACAAGGAGTTCAGATCACTGATAAGTAAGATGGGGTCGAACGATTACGCAGCATCCCTGAGTTGTCTTACTTAAGAGGTATTGCAATAAAAGTATCACTCGCATAATTTTTCGTGCTGGAACCATACCGTTCTTGCCTAACGATGCGTATTATAATTCGGCAAGCGTCGCCATTTCTTTTTAATTTAACGTTAATGAGCTTTTGTTGCGGACGACAAGCTATTTGTGAAGATGGATGGGTCTACTGTGACGTCTTAGTAAAATCTATTCAGACATTTCTTCGCGTTGATTGTTTTGCTCTGCTGCACAGCAACGTTATGTTCTTCATGTTAACTGTTGTATCTCGTTTAGCGCACTTACTTGAATCTTAATCTAGATTATTTAATAAATATTTTACTCGTTACCAAAGCTTTAATATAAAAATTTTAAATCTATAGACATTATGCTGAAAATTTGGTTGTTGTTATCTATACTTATATCATAAACTAGCTTCTGCCTGCGGCTTCACCCGCCTACATAAAATATAGCCTATGTCACTCAGGATTATTCAGATATAAAGCAGCTTTCTATTGGTGATAACCGATTTTAATGAAATTTCGTACGAAGTAAGTTTTAAAGCTTAACCCTTCAGAGACCGTCAATTAGAGACACAATAGTAAGACAATAGATGCGCGGCCACCGGTGGTCGCTTGGGGATTCATGAATTAAGCTACATTTTATCTGGCTACGACTTTGCAATAGCCGACATTCACGTGGACGAAGCAAAGCCGCTGGCAAATGCTAGTAAAAAATATATTCACACTTCAGATTTCAAAAATCATTTATATGTTTGGCAACTTATTTATGAGACGTACCTACTCGTATTATTGGATTTTTCATTAGAAGTTTTTCGTTTTGATAATTATTCTACCCAGTTGACGTTGTGAGCTTTGGACATTATGCGCCTAAACCTATTGAACATTCCTGTAATAAGACTTGATAAAATTTACGTACGATTTGGTAGGTACTGAAAGGCTCATGAAGGTCTTTATTATTGATTTTCACGAACCCTTGCCTACCATTACTTTCATCTTTACCGTACATCTACCATTACATTAGCTGTGTTTATAAATAGGCACGTCAGTACTATATAAGTCGGGAATCGTTTACAAATTCTTAAAGAAAGGAGATATTGCGGTTTTTATATAAATGGCGTATGTAAAAATGAAAGGCTTTTATGACATCTGCAAACTCATGTTACATGATTGTGTAACATACCCTTTTGAAATTTAATTTTCTTTTGATGCTGAAAAGTTAAAACTCGCCAACATGTCATGTACTTAGGTACAATACATGTATCTATTTTCATGTACATAGGTCCTGTACATTTTCTTGATGCGGGTTCGTAATTTCAAAGTAAGTTGAGGGGTCCACAAACTAAGACCCATTAACGGATCACACAAAGCTCTATACACATCTTCCTGTTTATATACTACATCCTCGTGTAATAAAAGCGGTTTACAGCTATACGGGATCAGTAGGAAAAACTCGGCGTTATTAGTGTCTGAGTAGAAGTGAATACTTTTAAAGCCAAGAAATTCGTTTTAAAAAGACTGACAGACAGCCTCAAGTTTCGGCGCGTAGTGTTCCACTAGCGCTTCAAAGAGCTGACAACTGAATTGACGGGGTTCGCCAGTGGCGATGCCTGCTAGGGCTGTTGGATAATTCGAGTTACTGAAGCACTAGAACGGAAAGTCAACTGAAAAACGTTTGTTGGGTTTTACAGTAAATTTCTGACATTCTCTCACTTCACCCAGAACGGGAGGAGTTGATGATTTCCCATCTCAAATGAAAGGCAGCCTTAACTATTTTAGCCATTTTAGTAGTTAGCTCTAACCGCTTGCAACGGATTGGTCTGACGAGGTTTTCGTGTCCTATTCGCCAGCATCGTGTGTTTGCGACTGGGTACTCCGTCTCGTTTAGCACTTTAGGTGACAGAACAGCTGACGAGAATGGAGTATTTGAACGTGGTTGTGCGACCATGGCGAAATAAGTGCGAGAATGTTTGTCGGATATATCCGACGTAGGCTGCTGAAAGGTTAAGGGTTGTACGACAGAGATGGGGCTATATATATTTACTAGCTTTTGCCTGCGGCTTCGCCCGCGTACATAAAATAAGCCTATGCCACTCTGGGCACGCCACAATTATGGCGGTAAGTCCCCTCTTTGAGGCGTGGCTGGAAAGACCTCTCGGCGTCCTTACCTTCCGCATGACGCAGGTCCTCACCGGTCATGGCAAGTTCGGGAGGTTCCTGCACCGAATTAAAGCGGAAGAGACGCCCGGGTGTCGCCACTGTGCGGAACGCCCGGAGGACACGGTGGAGCACACAATCGAGGTGTGCCCTGCCTAGGAGGAGCATCGCCGTGCCCTCGTGGGGGCGATCGGCGGCGGAGACCTCTCGCGCCGGGCTCTGGTTGAGGTCATGGTCCGGAGCGAGGAAGGATGGCAGGCGGTCCTTCTGCGAAGCAGTAATCCTAGCAAAGGAGGAGGCAGACCGCATCAGGCAACGGCGCCCTCGCCGCCGCCGCCGGGATTCCGATCCCGATTTCCGGCCACCGTAGACGCGAGCTCGCGGACGGCGAGCCATGGGTAGCTCGCTGTCCGATCGTCCGGTAATGGACCGAGTCCAAGACGTCGACGGCGCGCACTGTTCCCGCGCGCCTCAAGGAGTTGTCAGCAGCAGGAGGGGCCCAGCTGGGTCGAAGCCTGCTGGGGACAGGGTTGTCAAAAGGGAGCTCGTGCCCCGGTATGAAGGCTAGAAGGAACGGCGCGGGGTTTTTAGTCAGTAAGAGTCTGACACTATCTCCCGCTCCACCCAAGAGCGGGTTTTGTCATAAGATGATTTTCACCGTCGACAAAAAAAAGCCTATGTCACTCAGGAATAAAGCAGCTTTCTGTCGGTGAAAAAATTTTAGCAATCGAATCAGTACTTTCAGAGATTACCTCCTACAAACAAAAAAACAAACTTTACCTCTTAATTATATTAGTGTAGATTTCCATTTCTTTTTCCGAGGAGCTATTATACTAGGCAAATCGCAAGTTGAAGGAACTTGACCCAATTTTACTTATGAAATTTATACAACCATTTGCATTCAACGCTCGCGTCTCATTCACCATCTGTCGATGGCGGTTTCTATTAAATACGTTATAGGACGTTTTAATAACGTTAAATTAATATTTCATGTAGCATTTCTACTGGGGTTAATTTAAAAATTCATCTTAATTAAAGTGTTAAGAAGTAGACGGTGGGACGATTTAGATGCCTTCCTTAAGAATTGGCAAGAAGTGGCTCAAAGCCTGACAATGGAAAGAATGAAAGGAGGCCTTTGCCGAGCAGTGGCACAGTATTGGATGAATATAATAATATAGTGTTAAATTCTTTATTTATCTTTGGCCCTACTTCAGAACTTGTTAGTTTTGAAGTAGTTAATATGTCTATTTAATGAACAATGTATGCGTTTATTGTCTCGGCTATTTGAGCTTTCAAATAATCCGACTTTATGGTTTTGTTTACTTTCGTCATAGACAAGTATTATTGATTTGGTCTTCGTCACAACCATTAACCTGTCCAACAGGTCTGAGTTTATTTAAAGACATTATTCCAGCCTCACCATCATCGTTCGATCAATTTATTCCAATTTGTTTGATGTTAGCTGGTAACATTATATTTGTTCGTGTATTTTTTTTTAAGAATTACGCGATCCAGTTTTTTTTGGGACATCGGTAAAAGCTTTAGCTTTGACTACTTGGTATATACTCAAAATTAAATTACGCTTGATTGGTATCGATGTCATATTATCCAAAAGAAATTGGAAAAAATGGTCGTGTCTTTATTGAACTCGGATACGGCTGGGAGGAATCTGTTTCTTTTTCATGCAAATTTTTAAGGGAACAATCTATGTGCTGATTGGACGTATTGGTATTCAAATGGTTAGCCTTTTGGATGTGCGGGGTAAACGTATTTTTTTTGTGGAATTAAGAATTAAAGAACCAATTTTTTTGGCCCGATTTCTGCTTTGAGATAGCTCTTTATCGCTTGTGGTCACTTTAAGGTTATCAAGTTGAAGCCTAGCCATGCTATGAGAAGCAAGGCTAAGGTCAATCCTACGTCAAATAGGACTGGTTTTACAAAAACTGAATAAGATTTCTCCAAAACTAGAGACACTACAGATAATCAAATAAATCAATACCCCGTGTATTCGCATATCCAGTTATATTATAAGCGCTAGTGATAACTTAATTTTACTAGATTTATTAATCAGGTAAACAAAAGAGTAATTTTTAAAAATATGCAAGTGAGCAAAACTGTAGCGACATCTAATTTACCTTATAAAAAAAAAAAAAAAAAAAATTCATGCATCGCGTTATCAGGTTTTATTCTTCGTGCAATTAGAACATTTACAACAGTCCAAAATCGACTATCATACAATTGCCCGGACCAGACACAACGCCCGTTTGGTTGAAGGATCCTCCCGAACAGAAGTATGTGGGAATTTACACCCTGTTTCGCGTAACTCCAAATTATGACCTTGAACGTAGCCTCGTAGAGGCGAGCCCTTGGCAAAACAAATATTATGCTACACTTGTCGAAAGCAAAAGTTGAATGCTGGCTATCCTACGTTATCAGGCTTTGGTGTTTATCTAGGTGTAATTTACACGATTACAGTTCTTTAAAGAAACCTTATCACTTATCATATCTTAGTGAGTCAGTCGATAGTGAGCGTTCAACCAGAACGTAAGTGACTGAGGTGTGGTGTGGAATTATTAGAAATTCAATTATTTAGTGATTAACACCCGTGATCGTTCTACATTCTTTGCCACGATGGACGAGAGTACGAGGAAAAATATGAAACATCTCATCAAGATGTTTGAAGCGCGCGTCGATAAGGAAGGGGAAGATGCAGCGGATGTTAGAGAAATATCGCATATGACTGAGGAGGCCTTCAACACTGCTCTAGGTATTGTTTATTCTAATGTCCTATTTAGTCCTGTATTATTTATTGTAAGACTTGCTCCTGCCAGCGGCATCGCTCGCAGGAAAGTAGGTTTCTCCGTACAAACTTTGGACCCCTCTTCTGGATGAGAAAGAGGAGAAACTTAGGGGCTGAATTTTGAAAAAACCTCGCCTACGTCATAAAAGGAAGCCTTGTGCAAAATATCACGCTCCTAGTCTCAGTACATTTGGCTGTGCGCTGATATGTCAGTCGGTCAGTTTCTCCTTATATATTTATAGATAGATAAATGCAGATAACACCGCTTTATTTAGTAAATTACTTTATGATTACTAAGAGCACCTGTTACCTCAAGAGTTCTCCTTACGTTACTACTTCGTTCGTACATGTTTAATGGCGCTCCATTTTGGTGCTGCCGTAGTTCATTTGTTTAATTTTAATTAACCCAACAGATGAGCTCTCTGAGGCTCCCAGACTCCCAGCCATGTCTTTCTATGTTACGGCGAACAAACTGTGTTCATGTATTCAGGTGATTTACCTTGTACCTGAAGGTACGCACTTAAAATGTAGAATATTTTCCACTTATTCCCACTTTCAAAGTTATTCAAGTATAAGTTTGATAGAATTGTGTTTTCGATGGAAAGTTTAAAGTTTTATTATAATGTTAGTTTAATGCTTTATTTAAGTACTAAAGAAATTTCTGCTAAAATATTTTAGTAAATTATAAACATCAAAACCTGTTACGTTATTAGAGACTGGAAAATTAAGGAAAATCATCAATTAGTAAAAGTGCCGTTGAATATCCTAAATGGATAGGTCACGGGCGGTGTAAATTTCCCATTACGAAGGCTCATTTCTTTAAGTTTATGATGTGCTTGTTATTCGTCGAGGTCGACTGAGTGCTTTGTATTCAGAGGGGCTTGGTTCTAAACAAAATAACAACAACAAGAAAAAAGCAATATAACTTCGTATTGGAAAAGGAACTGAAATATTCATAAACTAGTCAAAAAGATTTTGTCTCCACATAATAAAACACGTATAAAAAAGTTGTCGTCATTCGGCCTCCAGGGTGCGGTGTGCGGGTTACTCTCGTGTGGAAATCTCGGTGAAGCCATTGTTTCGCGCAATTAATTTGAACCTCAGGCAGCGCTTCTGCATTTTATGAAACGCTATGTATTCTGGTTTATACGAACTTAAAAATGTTAGATACATTCGCACTGGAAGCTCTTTGATTAACTGGAATAAAACATTGTTGTTTTTACATACGTTATGTATTGTTCAAAAGTTTAGAAACGGCCAGTTAAAGTAATAGAAAAATGAAAACAATTTACTTAGTGATTTTCTGATAATTGCAGTAATTTTCGCACATGGCAAATCTCCGTTCACGTGTTAAATACCAATGCATAAAATAAAGAGTTATCTTAAGAAACCGACTTTTGTCAGCTGCTAAAGATATTGATTCGGTTTCGGCCAAAAAGTGGCTAAATATTCGGCTGGACCGAAAGCAAAATCGTCTTTGAGCACCTTTGAGCGTCTTTGAGGTTGACAGATACCAAAAAGCTGACTGACTCATTCGTCCATGTGTGTTATATTATTTATGCAATCGACCATTTATTCGTTAATTTTGTATATTATGAAAGTTATAACTGTATCGAAATACGTAATTAGGTTAGGAATAACTGTATCAAAATGTTAATTAAATTTTTTATCAGTTTTTCTGTTACGACGTCAGTTTCGGCTTTGGTTACAGACAGCCGAAACTGGAAGAGCACCCGAACAATAGGGTATGGTTTCTGTTGCAAATGGTTTTTCAGTCGGTCACTAGATATATTTAAAAAAATGTCTTGTGGTATTTTTTTTAGTAAGTTATTGAAATTATTAGAAAATCACAATCTTGTAATTTTTTTTTTCATTTTGTCGTCGAAATATAACGAAATTAAAATTCTATTATTAACACAGACATCCGGACGAAGATCTTAAAAACAGCGGTTTATATTTTACAAGAAAGATGTAATGCTTAGGTATTTTAAAATCACATATAAATAATGTGTTGCTATTTATATCAAGAGTTTCTATGCTACTGTGAAACAAACAAGTTCTTTTTTTAAATACTTTTGATAGCTGGTGAAATATTCCGTTCTAAACCATAGTTACAGAGCTGTAGTTACAGTTGTGTGATACCTAACACTTTTTATTTCTAAGATACAACTTTTCTTTTGTCTACATATCTTGACACTTCCTTTGATATAAAGTACACCACTAGCGTAAAAATGTGCATTAAACGCACTGAGTCGTCGGCCCATATATCATTGTTATTGTTGTCTGATTCGCTCGCACTTTGAGCTCTTACATTTTATAAGCAGGGGTCTAATACTATGACATGTTAAAAGTTCATCCGTGCAAGAAAGAGGGATGGAGCTTTACACACTCTATAGTCCCATTCCGTTAACAGTTCAGTTTAGGTCGACAAATGGATCGCGTTAAGAGCTCGTAGTAGAACCTCTAGTAGCAAACGCTAGACAATACGCAAGAAACAATTGTTATTGCTTCTGATATTTATGGTCTAACCACTCGGTTCTTAACGCCGAGTACCATAGCAAACAAATCTAACTGTTGATAAAGTATCTATTAAAATCTAATGTTTTGCGAAGAAAAATTGTCATTGTTTTTTTTCAGATACAGGACAAAGCATTAGCTCTGTCCATATACACACATGTAATATGATTAATTCCTGATTCCTCTCGGCAGGCAGCGAAGCCGACGCTGCAGCAGCTGCGCAGAGTCCAGCATCCGAGCTCGAGAGCTTGATCGAGCGCTTAGAACGCGTCACGTCGCGGTTGGAGCGCCTGCCGCTGCTGCGCACGCGCACCACCACACCGCCGGGCTCCCCGGCACCGCCGTCGCCCGTCCCCGACGCTTCGCTACAACAAGCACCGGTCTTTGAAACAACCGACAACATGAGTGTCAACGGCTACCAAGATATAGTACAGGTATGCTCTTCTCTTGCTTTTGGACAGATTACTGCCATCTTATAAAATATGTGGTAATAATTAAGTCAGCACGGTTAGCGCAATTGTTGAGCGATTGACTTCTGCGCTTCGTGTTGTAGGTCCAATTCCGGCATGGTACAAATATTTATATGATCTAGATTAGTTCCGGGTCTGGATGTCTGGTGTATGAGAGTTTACATATTTGTGATTACCCATGATACAGGACGTATGTATTTCCTAGTGTTGGTAAAGTTAAAAAAAAAAAAATAACGTGGTAGCAGAATTTAGATGATTTATAAAACCAATTGAAGCCAGCAAGTTGTTTCAAAAGGATGAAAAATCTTTCTTTGAACCCTTTGTTACCCAATCCATGAAGTCACTAATTGATGTAGAAAAATTGATGTAAAAACTAATGTTTTGTGTAAGTATAATGAATTCATCGTAGCGTTGGATCTTTAGTGTGCACCGACCGTGCATTTTAAATTCCAATTCAGACTTAATGATTTCATTCGCGTTAGGTTCACCGAGCAAAAACCGCACTGCATAGACTCATTACTAAGAATACAGTGAGTACGGTATAAACACGGCACAAAGAGAGGAGAGGACTGCGCTATAAGTTAATCCATACATGGCTTTATAAGTACATTGAACTGTACGATAAACCTGTTTCCTGAACTCCGTTTAGTTTTTTACCAAACCGTCTCTACTATAAGTGGAAAAGAAAGTACCTACTATGATAAATCTTTAAAATATACAGTCGTAAATTTAATTTTATTGAATTTGAGGACAATTTTAAAGATAGTATGGCAAAATATCACGATAATAAATTACCTTCTGAATGGTATACAACAAATACCTAAATGCTTTTAAACTCTGACCTTTTCAGTGATGATGACGTTTATCTTATAAGATTTCGGTGACTCATTCTTCGCAGAGTGGTTCCGAGAAAAAGGATTAACCCTTCAGATACCGTCAATTAGAGACACAATAGTAAGACAATAGATGCGCGGCCACCGGTAGTCGCTTGGGGATTCATGAATTAAACGATAAGAACGGAATACGAGACAGAAAAAGCTTGGGAAAATTTACGTAAATAATGAACAAAGGGACGTACATAAAACTGAGCTTTCAGCCTCTTGGGACGGATACTGGCGGCTCACTGGACAGCTAGGGTAAGGTTTTGGATGTGTGCTGCTATCAATTAATAACGGTCGGGTGAATAGCGCGCCGCTCAAAGGTTCGCTCCCAGGAAATATGAGTAACCGCTCAATTTCGCCCGTCCCGTCAAATAGCCACCCTCAAGCAAACACTCTTTTATTTACTCTAGCTGCTAACTGTTACACCAGTCGTTGGAGTGTTTGGCAATCCCGATTGTTTTTCCAGTCCGTGATTGAATTAAAAACCCGCGACGGTTTTATACTTTTTGTCTGTAAGCTTTTCATGATTGGAGTGTTAGATTCGTTGAAAACTGTTGAGAAAAATGAAATTTCTCGGTAAAAACATGAAAGCAATCTGAAAAATGGATGCAATGTAAACAACGCAGTAAAAAATAAAATACTACAAATTAAATCAGGACGGAGGCATTATCTTGTTTTTCTGAGCACTGAGTGTACAGTGCTAGGTACTCATCCAGTACTAAGAAAAGCACTAGAGCATGATAATAAATTTAATAAATTAGTTGCCTTTCGAGTGGCGCTGTCAAGAAATAGTATCCTTTGTTTGGATAAGAAAAGCTCTTAGATATGTGTTCTGTGAAAAGTGAAGTTGTGCAAAGTGAGTTCTCATGTCCAAGTCCAAACTCGCAGCCAACAGGCTGCGAGTTTGTAAAAGTTACCGTGGTCAGGAACACGGCTGCGTTTAGTCAGTAAAAGTCTGACACTATCTCCTGCTCCACATAGAACGATGATTCCCCATCCCAAAACAAAAAGAAAATAGATACAAAAATAGATTTAATAAATGTCGCAATTAGGGGAAAGTATACCTAATATATTTCTTCTTTGAATCTAGAACTAAGTATATGAACTTTTTGATAGAGGAAAAAGGAAACTAAAATCCATGTTCATAACAAAAGTCGGCTGCTCGGTTATTGGTTACATAATAAGGACCCAATGTTCAAAGGAAGTTGATCTACAATACTTTTCTTTGATGTAATGATAGCGTCTTTCGAATTCGCATAACAGTCTAATAATGTATTTCTGTGTATTTTTTTTTTGTGTATTTATTTAACGGTCCGCCTGTTCTGAAATTATTCCGCCGCAAGCTAGCATCGTTCAGAGTACAATGAGTTTTCGTAACCCTGTCGGTCTATTGTAGCAGGCTCTAGATATCAATATTAAGTTGAACTAATTGAATGCGAACAAGTTGCTAGACGTCCCGGAGTTTGGCCCTAGGGGCTATAGTTACGACCAGTACTGGCTAATTGCCATTGAACTTTTGCTATATAATTTCAGTTTTGATGTGACTCGTCTAGACGCCAGTGTTTTAATGCTGAACTAGTAACCTGCCCCTGTTTCTCACGGCTGAAAATTATATAATCGTACATAAACTTTCTATGTTTATTATATTGCTCTTAAGTTGTGGTATATTGCTCTTTCTATTAATGTAAACCCCTTCAAAATCTGAGGAGTGAGAGCGGTTTTGTGCTATGTCCGATCCGAACTCGTGTAAAGAAGTATCTGGAATTCTCAGACCGAATTCGGTAGTAGGTAAATCGTAAACTTTTTATACATATTAGCTAAACATTCCCGTATCATATTAGTTTTTTCATCCACAGTAAATGTAATCCGAGGTTTTGATGATTTTAACGTCCCAGGCGCTGTTCTCTTTTTCCTTGTCGGTATAACTCTTGACGAGGTGGTCGTGGTCATCACTTCAGGTGTTGGTGGCAAGGTTCACAACACGCCGCCACTCCTCTCTGTTCCGCACTGTTCTAATAGTGCTTTTCGCACTACCTCCGGTCGCTGATGCGTGATTACGGATTCAGAAGGCTAAATTGACTGGCTGAATTCATATTGCTGACGCAGTACTCCGACCTCTGATCCAAATCCAAGCAAATCAGAAGCCATTTTTTGGAATGCTGCTGCTGTATTGATTTAAACTGGATGCCTGATACGCTGAGCGCTCCCTGGCCATGAACCCAGGCCGCTCCGCAGCCTCTGCTCGAACGCAGCTCGGATTCGGTGTGGACACAGTGCTTCGAACGTTCATACAAAATAATAATAGGCTACTTTGGTCCGTCTATAATCTTTTCTGGCATGGAGATTCACGGATGACGGATTGAAATTGGATGAAGGAAGTTGGATTTAGTGGGTAAACTACCACATAAATAGTTCTCCGACTACTCCGGACTGTATTTTCACGGGTTCGCATCGGACGTGGTGTGAATTTGCTATTTGCTCCTGACGAATACGGAAAGTGACTTGGAAAGATAAAAAAAAGAAGACAAGACATGTATTTGTATAGATTAAACAAACAACGATATATTAACCAATTGTCTTTGTTGGCAGGGCCCACTGCAGGCGTACTTGCAGCTGTCGCAGCAGATCGGCGGCGATGTGGCGTCACACGCCAAGCTGGTCAACGCCGCCTTCCAGTAAGATATAAAACTATTGAATTTATAGACTTTGCATTGTTGCACATTACTGCATTCGTGTCAGTATCGAGGCCAGATCTTAGAATTGATCGCTTCATGAAATGGTCAACTAAAACTGGCCAGATCGTTTAAACGTTAACGTTTGATGATATGTCAATCCACGTTTGGCCATATAATTAATGTAGGATTTCTGTGTATCTTATTGTTCACAAACATTTATGGATTTTTTACAAAGTTTTGAGGAATTTGGGGCACAAAACCACCCAGAAGAGCATATTTCAGGTGCACATTTAGTATTATGGATCAAAAAAATAGTTTGTAGTAGAAAACGTATACACTGAGGAACAGTAGACGCTACTGGTCAACAACTATTTTACGATTTAGTCAAACACGGCTGACCGTATGTCAGCATGTCGTGCTTTAGCTGAAATAGCACCATTTCATGAAATCACCGGTCACATCATGAAATGATCAAATCTGGCCACGACATAAATAAAATCACAGGCTAATGATACTACGTAGCCAAATAATTTGTTTGTTTGAACATACATGTAACGGTTCCTAGCTAACTTTTTGTGAAGGCTGGTTGAAATTTGGGTTTAGCTAATTCAGTGAGAATTGTTGTTCGGTTTGGGATAACGAAGGGGCTTGTAGTCGACGCAAAGAACATTGTTTAGATGTCAAACTGATCTATTGTGATTGCGCCGATTGCGGTTCTGTTACGTAATTAGGGTGAGGAACATCTTGCTCTGGCCCGAAGCGTAAGGAGCGACTCATTTAATCATTAATTTCTCCATCAAAACTTGTTTGTGCTGTTTAATTAATTATAAACCGGCAGATTCACATTAAATTAATTAAGTTTGCTGAACTAGAGTCAACGCTATTAATGTGACACGATACTTAATTTATTTAACTCAAGTAGTACCTACCTGCCAATTATGTTGATAATATTCTGCTTGATTGAAGTAAAATTGATTTACTGTAAGAAAATTAAATCTGCTATTGATAAATACATCGTAGATATAAAATTGTGGCCTAGAATGCTATGCTCGTTATCTAAGAGTCCTTATATCTGAAGAGTCTTGAGTAGTTAACGTTTGGTATTTCAAAACTGTTTGCGTGAACTCGAAATGTTTGCTTCAATGGCTTCAATGGTTGATTTTGTACATTAGGGCGCAGCTCCGTTATATTCAGCTGGCTACAACAAGGAGCAAGCCGTCACAGGCCGAAGAGATGCAGCTCCTCGCGCCGACCAGCGAGCAGATCTCTGCCATCCAGCAGTTCCGTGAGAAGAACCGCGCTTCGCCGTTCTTCAACCACTTGTCAGCTATTTCTGAAAGCATCCCGGCGCTGGGTTGGGTGGCCGTAGCGCCCACTCCTGGGCCGTACGTCAAGGAGATGAACGACGCCGGTCAGTTCTACACCAACCGAGTGCTGAAGGAGTGGAAGGAGAAAAACAAGACGCACGTGGAGTGGTGCCGCGCCTGGGTGCAGCTGCTGTCCGACCTGCAGGCCTACGTCAAGCAGTACCACACCACGGGGCTCGTCTGGTCTGGTGAGTCCACCTTCTTTATCCTTAAGGTGCGTTCACACAGCACGGACTTAGTAAAGACTTAATAATAAGACAAAATGTATTGTAAAAGTTTTCTTACTATTTTCAGTGTGTGTACAGAAGTCTATACTAAGTCTGTACCGTGTGGACGTATCATTAGTAAAAAAATCTGTCCAAAAGATGAAAGCAATAATCGATTTGATGCCATGGGCAATCTGTACGTGATTAGCATAATAACGTATTTTGAATAGATTGTTCTCTCGTCCAATATCCGAGATATAATTAATAAGTTTGATATTCCACAAGAATTTCGATTTTACCGTCCTTTTATATTCGTCTATATTTCCTTACTTTGTTCCATAAAGTATAAACTGAGCAAAAGATGTTTTGATATGGTTGGGAGCTATTTGTAATAATAACATCGTTCTTGCCGATTCTTCACGCTACAGGTTTGTTAGACTTTTAATATTATAATCCCAGAGGTATTTTTTTCAGTAAACTTTCATAACTTCGCCCTGAATCCTGAGGCCTACGCCTAACAAAACGAAAACTGAAACTAAAGCAATGGCCCCATTTACATAAATTATCTGTAGGGAAAAATACAATTTGAAGCTTAAATTTAGTTACATTAGCAGCATAATTAATACCCGTAATTCCATTTTCACGTTAATTCCGTTCTGTTCAATCTCTTGCCCGTGTCATAAATGAACAATTGTGAAGTTATTATCCAAAGAGTGGTACATAAATAAACCCTTATTAAGCCAGGCGTTGCTCTCCGGTTGAACTTGACACGAGTGTGGCTGCGTGGCTCTCCTCGTGAATTATTTAATACGAGGTTGAACCGCCCAATGTCACCGCACATTCTGAGCTGGCGTTATGAAACGCGCCCGTTTTATCGCACACCTGAACTCTGCAACAACACGAATTTTGAATGAACGTTGAACCGAATCTCATTGAAACACCCTCAATCTCAAATGTTTGTATTTTTTAAAATAAATGTACGAGAGAAATGTTTACGTAAAATGTAGTCGCGTTCTACTTTTTAATTTACGGAAATGTTGGTTGCATGCTGATGCTGACATGAATTACGCGAGAGGATTTTAATAAAGCAAGTTTGTATTTTACATAAGTTGAATTGACTTTTATTTGCTCACCTACTGTAGCATATTGGATTACTCTTCACTCCACTTTTAGTGATAATTACCGCTTGCGGCTTGATGAAATGCACTTTTCTAAATTATGACTAGCGGTCGGAGATAGCAACAAAATATTGGTTGAAAAGTCTTTTAACTCGAAGTTATGGCTATCGTTCTCTTTTTAATTATGTGCAGCGTGCTCAAGGCTTCGCAGTCTTAGCGACTTGTCGTTTAATTCCAGCTACCTTCTGCTAGTGGTGGCTTCTGAAAGTAGAAAATATATGCCCATGTCACTCAATGATAAATTACTAGATATTTTACTAGTGATAGAATTTTTTAAAACGGTCGAGTACCTAGTTTTTAACCGACTTCGTTATATTACAAACTTAACCTCTTTACAACATTAATACATGTAGGCAAGTTACACTTAACAGTGTTTACTTGCCTACATGTACATTCAGTCAAAAAAGTATCGGGAATGGATGATTTGTTTATGGTTCCAAATTCAAATTTTTGTTTTTTTGTAGTTGTTAGATTGGCACAACTGTTTTCCATTTTGGCGCGGAGTTTGAGTTTCATCTGTTATTTATATTAAATACAGTGCTGGTTTTAGTAATATCATATATAGTGTGTATTGCGAATTTCATAATGGACAAAAATATCGAACAAAGAGTTTGTCTTAAATTTTGCATCGCTAATGGAATTTCGTGTTCGGAGCCACTGAAAATGTTACAGAAGGCTTACGGTGAATCGACTTTATCAAAAACTCGTGCTAATGAGTGGTTCAAAGCGTTCAAAAGCGGTCGAGATGTGTTGGAAGATTTGCCTCGCTCTGGTAGGCCGTCAACGTCTGCAACTGAAGTTAACATCGCAAAAGTGAAGGAAATAGTGACTGAAAATTCCCATTCAACTCTTAGAGAGATAGCCGCCGAACTTTCTGTATCTCACGAGTCGATCCGTACCATTTTAACTAATCATTTGGGTATGAAACATGTTGCTGCTCGGCTAGTCCCAAAAGATCTGAATTTTCTCCAAAAACTCAATCGCATGAAAGCCGCTGAGGACATGCTAGAACGAGTCAGTTCGGACCCAACATTCATGAAACGCATTGTTACTGGTGACGAGACGTGGGTTTACGAGGTTGACATGCAAACTAGTCAACAAGCTTCGGAGTGGCGCCTTCCAACTGATCCGAAACCGAAAAAACCACGCCAAAGTCGATCAAAAGTCAAAGTCATGTTGACTGTTTTCTTTGACTATCGCGGTGTTGTGCACTCTGAATTCTTACCGGAAGGTCTAACGGTAAATAAAGAAGATTATTTGAGCGTTATGCGGCGTTTAAGAGAGCAAATTCGACGAAAAAGGCCAGATTTGTGGAAAGAAAATTCTTGGATTTTGCACCACGACAATGCGCCTTCGCACAAGGCTATCTTTGTGAACGAATTTTTGACTAAACACTCAACAAATACCATCTAGCAACCACCATATTCACCAGATATGGCTCCTGTTGACTTTTTTCTTTTTCCTAAACTCAAATTACCACTTCGTGGCACCCGTTTTCAATCGATAAAAGACATAAAGGAGAATTCGCGGCGAGAACTGAACTCAATTCAGGAAGCAGCGTTTAAAAAATGTTTTGATGAATGGATTATTCGGCACAAGTGTATCGTTTCTAAAGGAGCATACTTTGAAGGTGATAAAATAAATTTGGATGAATAACAGACATTTTGTGTATTATTGATCTTTTCCCGGTACTTTCTTGACAGAGTAGTATGATTCCCACTGTTGTAGGTATATGTGTGTACCTATGTGGGTCAAGTATGTTGTATTTGGAAGGGAAAAACCTTTTATAATTTCATGCCATGTATTTTATTATTCTTATATCTCAGGCGTAAAATCATCTTTTGTCTGTAGGACTGGGATTATATTTGTTTTTTATTTGACATATTAAGGCTTTCACATAAAAATATTTGTTCAAATAATTCTACAATAAAAGAATATTAAAACAGCAGCTTCGCAATACTCTTTAAAAATTGGACAAAGGGTCGTGTTTGTGTTTTATATCAAAACATTTATAACAGGGTTTTAATGTTACAATTTTAATCCAACCGAATTGTGAGATATGAAATACGGTTCTTCAAATTCTCTCAGGGGTCTTGTTAAATAAATATTACAGGTATTGTGTATTCCGTTAGAAATTACCTACTTGTAAAATAAATACTAAAAGTGATTATTAATATTTTGTATCCGCGGAAGCTCCACAAATATTGTGCATGAGTAAAATGGAAAAATTCTTATACGTATGTAGAATATTTTTACATATTAAATGCCACGCTTCACCGCGTACGTTTATTCAACCGATTTGCAAGCGGTGATCCTGAAATTTTTTGATTCTTGCATTATTTATGAAACTACCCAATCTTAACCCAAAATACGCGCCTTAGTCCTAGCCCGTTTTACCTATTACCCAATCTTAAATTTTACCCGTTACTATTGTGATTTTCTTTTTGATAGAGACGTCCTTGACACCATCTGGGGTGAAGGCCAGCTTATTCCGTAAAGGAAAATCTGCCTGAAGATAAGCGTCGTACTTGAATTCCGGATAAATTCTCTTGAACCTCTCAAAAGCCTTTGGTGCGCTCACACAATTTGATGCGACATTTTAATCCAGCCTTTCATCTCGCTTCAACACCCGGCGCAGCTTCGCCGAAATTACTTAAACGTAAGACTAAATTAAATTCAACAAACCTTTGACAAAATACTTTGTGATTTGTGTTTTATCTCGTCCCGTTTAAATACGGTTGTAGGTATTTTTGTATGAAGAAAAGGTTGATGTGTTTTAGAATTTTGAAAGGACCATCGCTATTTTGCTGCGCATTTCATTAAATAACATTAATGTTCGTGACCATTCAAATCTCGGTTTTTGCTCAGTTTTCGGGTCTCGGATCTTTTAATATACTAGCTTTTTGTCAATCAGGAATAAAGCAGCTAGCCGTCGCTGCATCGGTGAAAAAAATTTTAGCAATCTGCTCGGAACTTTCAGGATTACTTCCTAAAAATAAAAAATAAAAAACTTTACCTCTTTATAATATTAGTGTAGATCAACTATCCAGAAATTGGAAATAGGTAATCTTGAAAATCGCAATACGCTACCTACTATTCAATAAATAGCACTGCTATTCAACTCTATTGCGATTTTCAAGAAAACTTATTTCCAATTTGATGTTTGCGCCAACTCGCAGGTTATTGCTAGGACCAGTTGATATGATATTTTGAACCGGGAGCACCGATTTATTAATACTTCTTTTATCGAGTTTCGTTACGGAAATGGACTCCGATATTAAATAACTTCGCATACGTACTGGATTCTCTTTTATCTCGTGAAACCAATGGAGATACCCATTCTTGTAGGTTAATCGTGGTGTTTATAATGTGGGTCATATTTTCTATAGTACATCCTTACCCGGGGGCTCTGGTTCGTAGAAACGTTTTTTTTTTTTTTACAATTTGAGATAACCTTCGTTAATGAAGTCCCACTGGTACCTACCTTATTCTCAAAAAAAGTATGGATGTTGTTTACTAGGTATATTTTGTAATAAATTCTTTCGTATCGTCGAATTATTCTTTATATTTTTTCATTCATTCGAAAAGAAGAATAGATAGATAGGAATTGCCAGTAGCCTAGTCCTATCTAGGCTGGACATGTCTACCACATGCCGATTGATCGATGGGCCCGTATAACACAAAATTGGTGCCTAGATCTCGAAGAAAATGGTGGGACTTAGATGTCATCTTTATTCATTGGAAAGAAAGTGGCTTAGAACCTGTAACAATGGAAGGAATGGAGGGAGGTCTTTGCCCAGCTGTGGGACGGTACAGGCTAGATACAATAATAATAATATAAAAAGTAAAGCACGTTTTATTGATCGAGTTGACTTCGGTCCCTCGTACTCCATCTAAGGGTCCTGAGATAAATAAAAAAAATATAGATAGAAAAACTTTAAACCTTACCGCTACTAGGTACCTACTCTTGAAATAGAAACAATAATGAAGAATTCAAATGATATGTTACGCAGGTAAGGGCGCGGGAGCTCCCCCTCCGCCGCCCCCCGGTGGCATGCCGCCACCGCCCCCCGTGCTGCCCGAGGTGGACTTCGCCAACCTGTCCGTGGACGACCGCAGCGCGCTGTTCGCTGAGATCAACCAGGGCGAGAACATCACTAACAGTACGTGCTGCTGCTTATGATGCATGAACTTAGACTAATAAAATTATGATTGTATTTTTTTGTGATTTTTTTTCTGTTATATGCATATTCATTGTTATGGCGGCTAGAGACGGCATTAGTATAATATTCGTGATAGCACAATAACTTATGCATAGTCGAATTGTCACAGGTCATTATATCCCAAGCTTTGTAAAGTTTACAAAGCTTGGCATATAAACCAAACGCGCTTAATTCTTTCTCTAGTAGTGACCACTGAGGAATCTCAGAAGTCTTAAAAACAAATGAGCTGCAACATGTGCTGTTAAGCGACAAGTCTGGCGTCACCAAACATTTTTGCATAATCGTTCGCTCGCCAGAAAAGATGTCGCCGGGCTTCGCTCAGCTCCGCTTAACATCTAGCGACACGTGTTGCAGCACATTTGTCTCGTAGTAAATAGTCGGTTTACTAAATTGAGTCCGCTTGCCGCAGCCCTGCGCAGGGTGACGCCGGACATGCAGACGCACAAGAACCCGCAGCTGCGCACGGGCCCGGCGCCCTTCAAGGCGGCGGCGGCGGCCCGCGCGGCGCCCGGCAAGGCGCTGCCGCAGCCCGGCGCCGGCGCGCTCGACAAGCCGCCAGTGTTCACGCGCGACGGCAAGAAGTGGCTCATCGTATGTATACCAGCGAAATTATCGCCAAATTAACCCCTTATCATCTTATCTTGATAGTCACTACACTACAATTGCTACAGGATGGTGCGGGTGACAGCTGTTAGATTCATACAACGTAGCTACTAGTAGCTACTACTGTAGCTATCCTTTTCTCTCATTTTAAACATGTATATTTTCGTCCTGCTTTCATCCTTCCCATGCTATGTAAAAAGATTACAATGATCTACTGAATTTTACTTCGTGTGTGTGGTACGTGAACGTTTGTATGTTTATGATGCTTCAACTATAAACAATTTTGAATGAAATTTTAATTGAAATACAGGCAAATCTTGGACAGTTACTAACTGGACACAAAGTATCCAATATCCTAAACATTAGATACTCTTTACCTCGACAGTCCGGTAGGATCCGTCCTTTAACATGATATCCGAATATCACGCGGCATATCCTAGTAACGTAACATTTTATTTGTTGTCCATAAAAAATTACACACTAAACAAAATGTTGAAACAAAGTTAATTTGATGAATCAAGCCATGATTCATTCAAATAATGATGAAATCATGATCTTATTTGATAACGATTTATTTCCATCATTACAATTAACTTTTTTCCGTATGGACATATTTACAAACATATTATTAAACAAGTAATGAATCACACACACTAAAATACACACCTGAAAACCGTATTCATGGTAAACAAAAGGTCCTCAATATAATTTCTAATGAATAATTTTAATGGGAGCACTGTTAGTAGCTTTTTTAATCAACCTATTTTGTCGTACTGCTGAGGAAAGGTCTTCCCCCCTGCCCTGCCTGGGGTGTGGCCTTACACTCTTATCGAAGTTACTGATGCAAGCTGTATGTGCGTAATATCCTAAATATAAACCAATTTTATACCGTACATTCGAAATAAGGTTCAGTTGAAAACCAGCGTCAGGCAACTACCATGTAGTTGTCTGGCATTTTTGCTGAAAAATAGTTTCTTTTTCTTTTGTAAAATGTGTAACTGCAAAAATGTTGTGAAAATGTCTTTTCCCTGTGATAAATCGTGAATATGATAATCTTTGAAGGTTGAATTACGGACCGTTTCCTCTACCAGAGAGGAGGGCTGAGTTTCAGCAGTGGTGGGAACATTATAAGGCTGATTATGCTAGGTCACAATCATTAGGCTTTATTGTGAAGTTTTATGGAAAAGGAAGTGAATGATAGCGTGACGGCAAACAGGAGAAACTGAAAAAGAAACGCGTCGTGCATCGGTACGGCACTTGGGAGCATACAAGTAACATGTGAAAAGGCAGGAAAATGATAACTATACCAGGCACTAGATAAATTTGAAATAAAGTACCTATGTACCTCGACCTTTTCCTAATATCTCTACGTAGGTACTCGAAAACATAATAGATGGTATTTTAAGACAATTTTATTTCCGTTTTATAAATTAAAAATATCAATAAATGTAGGAGGGTCAATGTACTTTATTCCAAATTTATCTGGCGCCTACTTTAGTTACATATAAACCTATGTAATATAACTTTTCTCACACAGGAATACCAAAAAGGCAACCAAAATCTAGTGGTGGAGAATGCCGATATGAACAACGTGGTGTACATGTTCCGTTGCCGCGACTCTGCGCTGACGGTGCGCGGCAAGGTCAACGGCGTCGTGCTCGACTCGTGCACCAAGTGCGCCGTGGTCTTCGACAACCTCGTCTCCTCCATCGAGTTCGTCAACTGCCAGTCTGTGCAGATGCAGGTCAGTTTTATTTATTGCTCTATTTAAAGCTGCTGTAATGTAACATGCAATCAAAGAATTTGCCGTCCACATTTTCGCAATGTATCATTCAATCCCGTAGGATGCCTTGCGCGCGAACGGTGAACACTATGCGTGCGAACAGAGCATTTCAACTATGTGAGCTGCCGCTAAGTTCATTTTTGCTTGCACTTGAAACGAAAACTTCAAGTGGTTTGGTTTGGCGCCGCGCCGCAGGATTCAAGCGATTTTTTTTTAAGTGTTCAGTCCGAAATGACCGCGATGGTACATACTCGGTTGGTGCGCACACTGCGTCCACACATATGAAATGCTCCTTACGTTACAACAGTCTGTATCCGGCTTAATGGCCCGTTCACGAACTTGCCGCTGTGAGCGGTACCTAAGCGCGGCGCGGCGAGTGGTAAGATCAAAAATATGAAAATTTTTGAAGCATGCCACGAGACGCTACTCATAGTAAAAATGCACGCGTTTATCGATGCCGCCGCGCCTCGCTCCGCTAAGGCTGAAGTCGTGACCAGGCGATACGGCATGGTTTATGAATGCATTGTGACTAGACTGGGTGCAGCAGAGGCTGACGTGTTTCTCTTCTCTGAACTTTAGTTGGCAGGACGACCCGTCATGTAACGCGAAGCGCCCACTAATTTCAGTATGTACATCAACGGTAGTTTCATTTTTCACGTCGCATTGCTTGGACAGCTGCACCAAGTGACCAATCTTAGACAACCTCGGGACCAGCATCGTGCTGGTCAACTGCCAGTCTCTGCACATGAAGGACAGGTTTTTAAACCTGGCTATGACCTACCCACAAGTAGAGGTTCTCGAACGATTCCGATCTTCAGTGTACGCTCTGTTACCTATTCACGTAAGATCCTAATGACTCTGTCAGCGGACGAATTTGCTGCGGCCAAATGTTGGGCCAGGGAATTGACTAAGAAGAAGCTATGTTTGTCATGGACACACTAAGAAGAAATAGGACAGCGGCCCCGGCTGTTTTTTTTTTTGGCAAATTTTGACGAAGATAGTAAATAACTTCCGTACAGGCCGATCTTCAAGGTTAAGCAACGGTTGCCGGATCGACGTCCATGGATGGGATCTGAACACACCGGGATTCCTCCGCGCCTCGGCAAGCACATGGTTTCGGTTTTCATTTGAAGATCTCGATCAATCAGAAGCTGTTCAATCTGACACCAGTCACCAGTCTTGCCAAGGAATATCGTATTACCTTGTTATTGGGCTGTGGAGATCAGATAAGCAGTCGGTCCTCGTAAATTATTGGTACAAAGCTGAATCTAGTTAGACTGGATTCTTTTTTTCGGCCTAGACATTTCCCAACTAATTGGAGACTAGTTAGGCACGGTCCTCTTAGCCTTCCCCTTCGCTATATACGCCTATAGAGATATACCGTAACAATTAGTGGGTCCAGGTAACCCAAGTATGGCAAGATTTACGACAGGAGAAGACATCGATATCACTTTCACACGACGAGGCAAATTTGTTACATTTAGCAGAGGTATGTGTACGCGTCCGCCGCAACATTTAGTGGCCCCTTTCAAACTAATTTACCTTGGAAAGTCTTCCTAATTACAATCTACGTGAAGTATGTATCGGGCCATAAAACTAGTTTAATTAAGACAATACAGTAAATTAAAATGTACTATATAAATCTTCGAGTTCTTGAGCTGTTGCTCGTCAGGCGGTTGTGTAGAACTGTAGACGCTTGTATATGCGACACAGTTAGCTACGAAACCACACCGGCCTCCATCTAGTTTAAATTGATGAAAAAAATTACTTGTTATTAAATTATTCATATACACGTAATTGGTAGTTTTTAAATAATAAATAACTGATTTGCAAAATAAATATCATTTATCAGAAGAAGAAAAATAATTTAAAGGGTACGTAACATTAGCTTCATAAACAAGTTTACGTTTGAACCTTATTAGGAACTAGCTTTTGCCCGCAGCTTCGCTCGCGTATATAAAATATAACATTTCACTCAAGAATAAAGCAGCTTTCTATCTGTGAAAAAAAATTGGCTCCTCCTACAAACTACCTCCTACAACCTCCTACAAACAAAAAAATAACAAACTTTACATCTTTATTATATTAGTGTAGATTTAATTAAAGCCTTAGTAACACTAGAGGAGAAAATGTACCCCTACATGATGCACAACGCTGACAATTTGTCCAACATGTCCTCCGTCATGAGAATGCATCGTAAAATATTTGGGGCAAGTTGCGGGTCATTGGGCTGAACTTTGCAGCGTCACTTTTGATTGAGCGTTGCGCGTTGAGGGACATTTTGTCCACAGATATATCTGAGACTTATGCTGATATCCGCATGGAGCAAGTATTTGCTTCATGGATATCCGTTATTCTTGCGGTATCGTTCGAGACAGTCGAACCTTGGCCCTGGAAAGCAAAAGGGTGGGTTTAAGTCAGTAAAAGTCTAACACTATGTGTCCACGGAGAGTGGAAAAAGTATTATGATTTTCCACCTCGAAAAAAAAACATTCTTTGCGAAAATTAAATCGTATTTGTTTAAAGTATCTTTTTTTGCCATTACTGTTCCACTGTTGGACAAAGGCCTTCCCAAGTCCTTTTATTCTTCTCGAGCGCCGTCTCAAACCAGCCCTCGTAGTATGCGTCCAAATCATCTCGCTACCTCTTTCTAGGCCGGCCTTGAGACGCTTTCCATCTGCTGTAGGAACCCACCGCGTGGCGACATTTGGACAGTGGTCACTGTTCATGCGGCTGACGTGACCCAACCACTCCATTTGAGCCTGTCTATTTGCCCACGTCTGTTACGCTCGTTTTGGAACGCAGCGTGTTATTCCTTACTCTGTCTGTTCTTTTTACAACCAGAATGCTGCGCTCCAATCATCGTCAAATTCATATAACTTTAATAGAACTGTTACGAATGAAATGACTGACACTGTTTTACAATACTTATTTATTTGTGTTGAGTGAGACTTTAGGTACATGATATGAAATTTGCGGAGCGCGTACAAATGTTGCAAACGCATGTGCGCAGTAACGTGTGAGCTGGTCGAGTGTGTCGCGGCGGCGGCGCTGGCGCGTGCTCCTGTCGCCCTGCCCACCCCCGCGCGATGGAGCCTTTGGACGCTTGTTGGTTCGTTTACACTACTGGCGTGAACAAGAATGATATAGAAACAGTTTGTAGGTAATGAACTTGTTCAGAAATGAACACTAAACTGTGGAGACAAGCTTAACGAGAACGTGTGTTTAAATTAAAAAGTAAGATTAAATACAAAATAAATTGCACGAGAGTAATTGCTTTTGTCTTCGATGTAGTAACAATATTGTTACATAACTTTTTATAATAACGTTACATACGTTACAACGTTACATAATTTATTGCATAACTTTTTAGGGTTCCGTACTAGAACACTGCCAACGGGACCTTTATGACTACGCCTCCATTGTCCGCCCGTTCGTCTGTCTGTCTGTCAGCGGGCTGTATTTCATAAACCGCAAAAGGTAGAGTTGACACTTTCACAGAATTTGTATTTCTTTTGCCGCTACAACAACAAACAATAAAATTTAAATAAAGTTTTAAATTTAATAAAAATACAGAGATTTATAGAATTTTAATATTGTAGTACGGTAGGTACTTTTTTATACGGTTACTACGGTATTTTAGTACGGTTTTTATCAAGTACGAGTTCAACTCGCATTTGACCCGTTTTTTTTAAATAACACAGGTCGTTAGCGGAGTTAAACGTCTATACTAGATATTGCAAAAGTCGTTACATAAGAACGATTCTCAAAGACTGCATGTAATGAAATTTTTATTGAAACGGGAACAATATAGATTTGATTGGATAGAGTGGATTTATTATATATATATGTTAAATGCCTATCTCTAGTAGGCAAATCTAAATATTTTTTTTAACCTTTTAACCGCCTACTGATATATCCGATAAACATTCTCGCGTTTATTTCGCCAGGGTCGCACCTCCAGGTCCAAACACCATCTTGTCAGCTCTTCTTTCATTTATGGGGATTGAAGAGCTAAATGAGGTGGAGTACCCAGTCGCAAATAGGTACACGACCCTGGCGAATAGGATACGAAAACACTCGTCCGACCAACTATAATAAGTTTGTACATGGCATATAGAGTAGTCTTATATAAATACTTAAATGTAAGAGAGAAAGAAGCACCTGTGAAAACCTGTCTGTATCTTAGGAATGATTATGCAATTTTAATGAGTCTTGTACCCGATTTTATTGGTAAGTGCAGTGGGTGAACAAAGTACTTATGTAATACTAGCTTCTGCTAGCGGCTTCATCCGTGTGAAAGTAACCTTCGGACCCCTGTTTTTAATCCTTTTAGGCGGTGAATTAAAAAAAAATCCTTTCTTATACATGTGTATAATAAAAGATGATGATGTCATAAAAGGCATATCTGCAAAATTTCAAAAGTCGTAGTTCTACTGACCACGAATGCGTAGTTTCGTATATGCACATTTGTCATTATACGCTTGGTTTACACCTGCCTGAATCTTGCTTGCCAAACTATGAAACTGCACGAAGCGGCAACGTCGTGCCGTCATCGTGTCGTTGCAGCTTCGTCTGTAAAGCTACCCGTCCGTGGACAATATGCCTAAGGCGACCATTACACGGTCATGCAAGCGTCAATAAATCCCATCAATCATGAATTATTGTTTTCGTCAATCATCGCATTAGGCGGTAGGTTTTTCTTCAATCAAAACTTTGACTGTGGCAAAACTGGCAGAAAAACCTATCGTGTATAAATTTTTCAATCTTAATATTATAAATTAATAGGTATATACAAACTTAAAATAGTAATTTGTGCAAACGAGTAAAAAAGGCAGAAAAACGGGGAAAACTCAAAGGGCATAAAAAAATTCGTCCACATCGATGTCAATGGGAAAAGTGCCTAGAACGCTGGCAGCATTGCCACACTGGATGGCAATGCTGATTCGTTGACCGAAGAAAAGGCCAGCTCTCTGGTCACGCGAAGAGTCGACCAAACGTTTGCTGATATCCTTAACAACTCGATGAGCGCTCGGACCCCATGGCCCTAGTGTTTCAACCCCAAACGGCTCAAATATATAACTTCCAATGAGGTTATTATATTTACGCCGTGTGTAATGTTCGCCTTAGGGTTTGGGCTGGGCAATTATTAGTCAGTGCAAGAGTCAGGACTTTTATACAGGGTTATTTGTAAAATACTTACAACTTTGCAGGACTGTATTATTAACATCATAAACAACACAACTTTTGTTCTATGACTTTTTACAAAACATAGGTAATTCATCTACCATAAACACTCCTTTAAGATTTCATTGTTCTATCTAACACATTTCAACTCTGTATTTTGCTATACCTACCTAGGTCTGTATGACGAGATGCAAGGGCATCAAGCACCCCCGCCGCCGAACTCTTGTACTGTCGCTTGCTTCGCATGGACTTCGTAATATTTATAACGTTCAATTTAAATACGATTATTTATGTATGACAATCTGATGAATTAAAATATGTTTTTTTTTTAAATCATAGAATAAAAGTTGTCGTTTATGATGTTAGTAACATAGTCCTGAGAGGTTATCAGTGTTTTACAAATAACCCTGTATATCTAAAGATTACGTGTATAGTGTGTGTGAGAGAGATATGTTATTAGATTCGGCTGTTAGAGGGTTCTTAGGAAGGATTTCTGAGCGGTGAAGACGAGAAAAACCTAATATTTACACGTGGTTTTACGATCATGCAAGCTGCTGCAACTAAACGCAATTTAATAAAAAGTTTCCCCGGCTACAAACTATGATGTATGACGACGTTAATAACATACAAGCCGTTTCCGAGGTTTTCGATAACAAACACTATGACACGAGATTTCTAATGTTCGTCGTACCTAACCTAACTATTATGTTACAACATACGGGGTCCGCCGTTATCGGGGTTCGAGCTTAAGGGATAGAGGTGTTACCGGAGTGATTAATTAATATATGTACCCTAATATTAATTCTGTAAAGGTGACGTAAATTGAAACAGGTTTTTATTGAGACGTAATAATATAATAAAGCTGCAAAAGTATAATATTACAGTAAGACAAGGTCGCGGCACTCATAGTCATCTCCGCATTCACTCTTTACCTCTTCAATGGCTATCTGACTGTTAGTCTCCTCGACGATCGACACCATGTTCGAAGCCTTCCCTCGCTCGCACGGCAACATCGGCTGAGCAGGATACCTCACATCGCCGATGTCTTGAGTGTCAAAGTACTCCCTGTTCGGTTCAGCGATATCCTATAAAAAAAACTGGTCAACTATGTCGATAATTGGAAGCCAAAACAAGAGTCAAACGAAAAATAACGGTATCTTATCGAGACGTTCACAAAATTGGAAGATATTATCGATCGTAAAAAACACGCTGATTACTCTATTCCCTTTTCGCAATTTTGTAAGGATTACATTAATCCAGCTTAAATCTAACACTAATCGTTTTTATACAGACTTGCTGTTCTTTTCGGTTGGCTATGTTAAACTTGTAGGTTACTACGTTAAACATACTACAGTGCTTTACGAACCTCATAGTTATACGCATACGGCTTGTAAGGATTTTGGGCCCAGCTCAAACTGTATTCGTCATAGCGCATGTCTGTGCAACTATTTCTGAAGTCGCTGTCCGAGTCGGATGATTCGTGCGGCTTGGAGTAGTCCCCCATAGCTTCCTGCGAGGCTACGTCGATTGGGTGCGGGTCTATGTTCAGTATGGTCAGCTTACTGTTTATCACCATATTTAGCGTTTTCTGCCAATCTTCTAACTGTTTTTTTATACTCTCCATCTGGGAAATTAAAAACATAAATTTGTAATTTAAGTATCACTTTTGCAACAATAAAAAGGTTGTATTGGGTATTCGAATAACATACCTTTTTCTTCAACAATGCTTGTTTATTAGCTCTCCTTAGTCTCTTCTGTTTGATGTAATGCTTAAGATACGCAACTTTGTAAACGTTGGTAACTTTGACGATCTTCACGCGGCAGTCCGGCTTGACGTCCACGTCGCTCAGTGAAGAGTACACGCTGTTTTCCGGCGTGTTGGGGTCGGTCATCGAGTGCTCTGCATACTCCATCTTCTCCGACTGTCTCTCGGGGATCGCCATGTTCTCGTAATTCAACTCCTTTAATAATTCCACTATGAATGCGCGGTCTGAAATAAAAAAAATATCTACGACCTAAGCAATCCAATCATATTTTATACTAAACGCAAATCATAAGAATTGGAATGCACTGGTATAGAATTTGAATCTACACGTATCGTATCTGTAGTCGTTTGTGAAGAAAGACCTTCCTCCTGTGTGGTGGTGCCGATGTGCAAGTCGTGTTCGGCATCCCAGGCGGCGGCACAGTCGAGCACGCGACGCAGCCCCGTGGCGCTGTCGAGCGTGTGGCGCAGGCCGGCGTCGGCGGCGATGACCTGCCGCACGCGCGCGCGCACGCGCCGCAGCCGCTCCGTGCTGCGCCGGTCCTGCTTCGCTCGCTCCGAGAATTCTGCGTCCCGCACGCACAGCTTTGTGTTCACTATCTGAATCTATCCACAATATAAACGTTCATCACTGGCGATCCTCATACAACACGAATAAAGAGTTCATACTGTTGCATCTAACCTGGAGCTGAATGTCCTCCATCTCGATTTGTTTCTTTTTTATCCGCTCCCGAGAAGTCACGTACATGTCTTTTATAAATTTGTACATGTAAAGTCCTGTTGGAACATACTTGAGAAGAAATATTACCTGCATAAACAATTACCGTGATTGTAATTGACGCACAGATTAGGAAGTGTACTATTATTACATACTAAAATGAACGTACCACATTGATGAGTGTGAGTTGTAGATAGACGGAATATGTAACGCTAACAACGTAGTGCGCGAGCGGCACGCCGTACTGTTCCATGAGGTAGTTCCACGTGCTGCCGACCCCCCACATATGCTCTCCGTTCAGCTCCAGCTGATTCACCTGCGGTTGCGCTCGGTGCTCCTCATCGTTCATGATAAGAGTTCTCAAATGAAGAGCCGAAATCACCGCCCCTAGTACTATTATTAAAGTCAGCATCTAAAAATATAATATTCCTTAAAAAAGTCTATTTATTGCAAGCATTAAATATGCAAAATACGAAAATGTAATTTTGAAAATTAAAATTTTGACATTGACATTTCTTGTTATGCCATGCCACCAGAACGAATTTGCATTTAATTCTTCTTTCAAAAAACTTTGCTTCTAGAAATATCAAGAATTTCGTTGACTGACAACTCATTGACGAGTCTATTGACACTGACATAATTTTAATATGAACTTGTGGTTGTTGTTTTTTAGATTATTTAGTTTGAATTTATGTGCTGTATTCTCAAATTATGGTTGCTCAGGTGCTGGGCAAGGTGCCAACGGTGTCGATCGACAAAACGGACGGATGTCAGATCTACCTGTCGCCGGAATCATTGGACGTCGAGATCGTCAGCTCTAAGTCTTCCGAAATGAACGTGCTTGTGCCCCAGGGCAACGGCGACTACGTGAGTTTTCCAAGCTTACTTTCCACTTAAACTAATTACACTTAATACATTCTAAAGTGAACTTTAAATACGTTCTACAAAGAAAATTCTCGGTACCTAATGCTGTTGCATGACATTCAGGAGTATTTCATCATCATCATATCAGCCGAAAGACGTCCACTGCTGGACATAGGCCTCCCCCAAGCGTCGCCACAACGACCGGTCCTGTGCGTATTTACGCACAGGAGTATTTGTGGAACAGTAATATTATTATGCCAAATACTTTGCTTCTGACCTCTTTAACATTAGGACACTTTTGACGTAACAACTTCTTAACTTTTAGTTGCTTTTTTTTCTTTTCTACTTTTACCTTTCTTTCAGAATTATTAATTCATTAAACCCCATTCGCACAACTATTGTCTTTCTATTGTGTATCTAATTATCACGATTGAAGAGTTAAAATGATTTCACCGTGTAACAGTAAGTAAAGTATCCTATAATTTTATTGACGTGTTGGTTTGTCGCGCAGTCGGAGCACCCAGTCCCCGAGCAGTTCAAGACAGTGCTGAACAAGGCGAAGACCGGCATCACCACCACGCCCGTCGAGAGCACGGGCTAGACACTCGCACACACTCGGGAACATACTCGTCACTAGCTTTCAGTACCATGCGAGGCGACGTGAGGCTTTTTTTAAAATACTTTGCACGGTCTAGTTCAACATTAGTTCACGTACCATGATTCGCCTCGAAGCATCCACCAGCTACCTCCAACTGTCGATGTACCCTCAGTCGTACGATCAACGTTCTCGAGTGCCATGTGCGTCTATTTAGTCTTGTATATCATCTTATTTAAGAACAGTCTTCATTTCTTGCTCATTGCGCTCGATTGTAGTATTTAATTATTATAAATCTATTACGACGTAGAAATAACTATAACTCAAGTATTTACTGGCCTTTGTGTGTAATGTAAAGATGTTCCTTACACTAACATTGATTGAGATTTTGACTTTGTGCAGATGGTAAGATCGTTTGGAGTACCGCTCGGTACGGGAGTTAGTTAAGTTTGATGTAAGGTGTGTGACTGTCTCGAGTATCCGAAGTTAGAAAGGTTTGCATTCTCGACTTTCGCTATCTCTGTTCATATCTGTGCGATCATTAAACCCCGAAGCTTGACACGCGTGAGGTCTAATTTTCTTTCTTGTATTATTTTCTTGTGATCAATCATTGCATTATTTTATATCAGTGTCTATCGTATGGGAAAACTCACCCAGATTATATTTTATCCTAGGACATGCTATTTTATTTTGTGATTGTAATTATTATTTTTAAATGAATATTTCTTTATTAAATGTGAAATTTTGTACGAAAATAATTAAAAAAATGTCGACATCGTTAATTATACAAGAATTGCTATTATTTATTATATCATCCTTATTTTGAAAAATATAATAACTGTATTGAAAGTTTGCATTTTGTTAATTTATTTGTCGAGAGATTAAAATTATTTTTAAGATCATTGACTTTTTTATTTTAATGTAGCTTCAAAAAATCCCTTTTTGTATGAAAGTCATATAGACTATTTGAAAATATTATATCGTATAGGTAAGTGCTGAAAATATTATCAATAAAAATAAAACGAGAAACATTGATCGTTACATTTTTTATTTTGTTCTTGGTAACATGGCTCACATCGTCCATTTAAAAACATACTTTTCGAACGGAAAAGGTGGTCCATGTGTTTCAATAAATAAATTCAATTTAGCAATAACCGTGCAGTGGTAAACAAAACAATTTGGGCACAACCGTTACACCTATATTTACAAAACAACCCAAACAACATTACGTAATAATTATGGCGTAGCAATCGCAATATGTGATAATAATGAATTTTTAAAATATAGCAATTATTGAAATATTTTCTCGTTGTAACAGAGATTTCATAACTTACAGATATCTTATAAAATATCAGTCGAATTTCGAAATTTACCCTACTTTCTAAGTACTGGCTTATAAGTAATTAAACATGTTAAATGCTGTTAATCTGGGTCTATGCTGGAGTTATTTGGTGAGAGTCTACTGCACTGCCACTCGTCGCTGCCGTCGGAGCACTCGAGGAAGCCGTTGCAGACGCTGGTGGCAGGCAGGCACTCTCCGAGCGGACACCTGAAGCCCTTACAGGTGTCCAGGCGACTGGCGCGGCGGTTCTCAGCCGCCTCGAGGTCTGCGTAGAAGTCCTCACTGGACTCTTGTTCTGAGGAGCTGGAGTCGTTGTGCGGCGGCGTGTAGGTGGCCAGCACGCCGTCGATCCAGTCGATGTAGTTGGACACCTTGGTGTACACGCCGGGCCGGTTGGCTCGTGCGCATCCGTAACCGTTGCTGGTTACACCGTACACGTACCATTTGTCGGATTCCTGTAAGTTAACCAAGAAAACACTTAATTTTTAAGTAAATGCTCCCATCTGCCTTTTCCCAATGTTAGAGTCAGCTCCAGTTTAACCAGATGGAGTTGATTACCAGTAAGTATATTATACATGGAGCGTTGGCCCATTTGACTTTCACAATCCATTTACTATGTACCAGAATACCCATCAGTAATGGTGGAAGGTGGACTTACGGGTTTCTTGCTACCCATAATGAAAGCTTAACATGTGTCTGTATGGTCTCCTCACGGGCTGATCTGATCATGATTAAATTATGAATGAATTATGCGGTCCTTTTCCACTCGCCTATCGTAAACATCGAAAATGGTTTAAAAGCTTGTTACTTCATTTAATGCAATCCAACGCGATGTTTGACGAAAAGGCAACGCAAAAAAAGAGAGATAACGCCTGAAAACTCTGTTAGTATTCAGTAATTCCGAGATTTACTCGAAAATTTCACAAAACTAGCTCCAGGAAAATTTCAAAAAAAACAGCTATTTGCTGTTTTTTTTTACCCTTAAAAGTTTTTGAAAAAAGTTGTCGTCATTTAGAATCTTAATAAAATTTGCTAGGTGACTAGAGGATTACTTTTTGACTTTTTTAATTTTTAGGCAAATTATGAAGTGTCAAAGTTCATACAAAATAGGAGATTTTCAGAGGTTTTTACTGGATTAGTTTTACAAAAATTTAGAAATTTGTTTTCTATAGAAACCTAGACAATATCCACAAGATACTGTGTTTCCAAAATATCTAATGAAAAATGTGTAATAACGTCATAATCAGTTATGAGCGGTTGTATGAAAAACAGTGAAAATGTGAGTTATGATGCACCACCGTAAAGATTCATTGTTAATATGACTTATGTTAATTTTTATTAGTAAAAGTATTACGTTATTTTGAAAAGCTAATAGCTGTACCTGGCACATGAGCGGCCCCCCGGAGTCCCCGAGACAAGCGTCCCGGCCGCCGCGCTCGTAGCCCGCGCAGAACATGTCGTCGGTGACGCGGTACAGCGGCAGTAGGCGTGTGCGGCGACGACATTCGGACGTCGATATCACTGGCAGTTCCACCTCTTGTAATGTGTCCGCTGAAAACAAACGATAGTTATATAAAAACTGACCAAGAAATCAGAAAGTAGGTAAAGTAATATAAAATCCAAATAAATCGTTCTGGAAAGAAGCTGGCAGGGACTTAAGTATCTATGTCGTTGTCAAAATATCTAGAGGGTCTTTCAATTTCGTTACCCTACTATTCCTAAAGGTTAATTGAGATATTCCACTTTCAGGTCATTCATCCAAAAAATGAACAAAGAAATTCATTCATTGAGTATAGTTATTCCTGTGATAAACTAAGGTTAGTTAACATAAAAGATATACTCACGGAAGACACGTTCATGCTCGTACAGCTGCCCCCAGCCCACCACAGTGCAGTGGTGTCCGGCGGGGGGCTGCGCGCGCGGCGGCGGCAGGCAGGCGGGGCGCAGGCGCGCGTGCAGCGGCACGGGGTCGACGCGCAGCAGTGCGATGTCGTTGCGGAAGCCGCGCGGCGCGTACTTGGGGTGCAGCACCACCTGCCGCACGCGCGACACGCGCTCCCACGGCCCGCGCGGCCACGCGCCGCGCCGCAGCGCGCCCAGCCGCGCCACCCAGTGCGCTTCTGTAGCTCTGTCGACATTATCATACTGATTAGTACTGAGCAGTGGTGGCTGACTGGTAATGGCTCCGACTTACAAGTTATAGGTCGCGGGTTCTAACTCAGCCAGGCGCATTACTTTGTGTAATTTATGTGTACCACTGCTCTCAAAACGGTGAAGGAAAACATCGTGAATCGTCGCCATGCTCTAGAATAAAAAAATCGAAGACATGTGACATTCACCAACCCGCACTGGGCCCTCGTGGTGGATTATGGCCCATATTCCTAGAGAGGAGGCCTGCACAGCAGTGGGAAAATTAAAAAGACTGATGATAATGATGGATTAGTATACCTACTTTGATATTGTGTATGACTGATCTTTATATTCCACAACAGCTGATAACAAACTGTCCATGTCCACTCATCGCTTCTGGACTTGACTGGTAGATGCCTCCTAATTGGTGCCTATTAGGAAGCTTTGCATATAAAATAGAAAGATGAACTATTGATCACAACATTTAATGGTTTATGTTACATTTTGGTTTAAGCTTGGGTCAATATCTACAGTTATGCATAGAGAGAGAGATTAGTGTTTTTTTTTTTTATGATAGGACAAGTCCAAACGTATCGCATCAAGTGGTAACTTTTTGATTTTCGTATAAACCTTTGCTTAGTAGCGAATACAGGGATCAAAGATGTTTATACTCACTGGTAAAAGCAATGGCTGGCTGAGAGCAGCCACTGCTGGTGCACCAGTGTGCCGCCGCACTGGAAGTCCCCGTCCCGGTAGAGCGCGGCCTGCCACGGCCAGGCGCCCGCCGCCGCGCCGTCGCCGCCCACCACCCTGCCGCGGCGCACGTGCATGTCAGTATCGTCCCTAGCAGAGATGGTCCGACTATGGACTTGGGCTACTAGAAGACTAGTCGGCACTCAAATGGCCAAAAGTCTACCAACTAGTCGCCGACTATAAATTAGGCCAGACGGTTGGGTTTCTTAACTAGTCGGCGACTAGTAGGTCCATCTCATTTTGTTTTTAATAGTGTAGGTGCCTACTTATATTACTGTTTTTTAAGACAATTTTTTAGGTATTTCTTAAAAATACACAGTTAGCTCGCCAAGTACCTACATATCTATCATTCTCCTCTTTTTGAATTCGATTAAAACCGGTGAACGATAAGATTCACTCAAGGTGTTTCACTCAAAGTCAGAGACTTAACCCAGAAGATCGGTAGGTAGGTACCTATTATTAACATTCTACAGATTTAAGTTAACCATAGCAAATCATAATGAATCTTAAGTAATTTGATATACCTAAGGGCTGGGGAGTACTCAAAGCACTCTCGCCGAAATCTTCACCTCTCCTTTGATTGATCATTGTCGAAGAGAGGGAAGGCACACTTTTTGCAAAAAAAAAAATAGCTAACAGTATTTTTTTGACAACAGTATTTTTAGACTGGTTCATGGCATGGTACGTTCCTGTATAGAGCTCAAAATAAATATTCATAAAATCCATGATCCAAATCCAATCCAACTACCTTTTCAATAGACATTATTTAAAGTGTTTACCTGGGTTGTTGAGCATCAGCGTGAGGTCGTATCCCACAGTCGAGGCCAGTGCACCTGACGCGGAGTGCTCGCTTCTTGGCGCAGGCGGCGCGCCGGAACGTGAGGCTTGTGTCCCGCGCGCGCGCCGCCGCGTTGTGCCACACCTCCCAGTAGCCCGCTGCGCTGGCCCGCCGACTCTCGCGCGCTTCCCGCGCCCAGCCCGCGTCACTGAACACAAAGAGAATCACTATCAACTCCACTCTTAGATCACTTCCAAAACGAAGGTGGGCCTACGCTATAGGAGGCGAACACTAGCAGAGCCGAGGTCAAATTCGTATAGTGTCTCTCGTGCTCGCTCCTATAGAGTCGGTACCTAAGGTAGAAGTACGTATTGCCGTTAGTGTCCCAGTACCCGTTAACTAGTCAGTTTTTAATTTTTTGCGTCTTTCTCCTAAAATTAAATTAAAGTTTGCAAATGGCAATTTATTCTTGGTACTATTTTATACAATTTTGATGGCAACACTCATCAAAAAGTTTAATGGCGTCAAAACTGTGCAAACTTAAAAATACGTTATAATGAAATTATGTGTAAGTTCAAAGTTCAGTCAGTGAACTACGAGACCACCCCATCGCAGAGATCATCTAGCCATACTTCGACGGATAAAATTAAAGTAAGAGTGTTAATCTTTATACAAAATTGTGTGTATTATTTAACGATTTAACCAATAAATTAAGGTAAATCGCATCGAAAAGTAAATGTTTTTGCATGTTACATCTATTGGTACTCACAAACCCCTACTTGACCTAGTACCCGGTAAATTCGTATGTTTTTTACCGGATACTGGTACACTATCAACCCGGTAACATACGTTGCACCGAAACCCGTTATTGTATCCTTATTGCTTTGAAATAGGTCTCATTTTCCTTTGAAACTGTAGTTTATATTAAATATTTTCTGCCGGATACTGGGACATGCATTAACAGTTGCATTTAAATCCGTCACGGTTCTTATTGCTTTGAGTTAAGTATGATTTTCCGTTGACTCAATAGAATGTAGTTATTAGGCATCTTGTTTGTTTTGTTACCACGTGCATTTAGTTGCTTTTGCGTTTTTCTGTATGATTTCCCAATTTTTGCAGTTTTCGTTACAGCTCTGCTGGTCTAAAACCAGTTTTTAACACGCTTTTATTAGCTTCATCTGTATGTTTGTAGGTTTGCCTGTTTGTTAGTTTCCTTGTAACCACCGCCTTTGAGCTCAATTTTGCCCAACTTTGGGCGATCCGATTTTCTTTGAATTTTGCACACCCATCAAAGACCGATGATGATGCAATAATCCGATTAAAATATCCAATTATCCTGATTAGATTCGCCAAGATTGATCAAGTTCAACAAAAAAAAAGTGGCCGCGTATTCGGTCAGGCAACGTTCACCATGGTTTACCGTACTGCTTGATAGTAGCTGAAATTGAGGCAAGGGCGAAAAAGCTCTTGGCGATTTCGTTTACTTAAATAGTAGGTATAATTATGCTTTGCAGTTTGCGTCTTGACAAATGGTGACACTTGACCTTTTTTTCCGATGGGGAAAATCATCTTATGACAAAACCCACTCTTGGGTGGAGCGGGAGATAGTGTCAGACTCTTACTGACTTAAAACCCCATCCCGTTCCTTCTAGCCTTCATACCGGGGCACGAGCTCCCTTTCGGACAACCCTGTCCCCAGTAGGCTTTGACCCAGCTGGGCCCCTCCTGCTGCTGACAACTCCTTGAGGCGCGCGGGACAGAGCGCGCCGTCGACGTCTTGGGTTCGGTCCATTACCAGACGATTGGACAGCGAGCTACCCATGGCTCGCCGTCCGCGAGCCCGCGTCTACGGTGGCCGGAAATCGGGATCGGAATCCCGGCGGCGGCAGTGAGGGTGCCGTAGCCTGATACGGTCGGCCTCCTCCTTTACTAGCATTACTGCTTCGCAGAAGGAGGCGACCGCCTGCCATTCCTCCTCGCTCCGGATCATGGCCTCGACCAGGGCCCGGCGCGAGAGGTCTCCGCCACCGATCGCCCCCACGAGGGCACGGCGATGCTCCGCCCAGGCAGGGCACTCCTCGGCTGTGTGCTCCACCGTGTCGACACCCGGGCGTCTCTTCCGACTTAATCTGAAACAGGTACCTCCCGAACGTGCTATGTCCAGTGAGGATCTGCGTCAAGCGAAAGGTAAGGACGCCGTGAGGTCTTTCCAGCCACGCCTCGAAGAGGGGACTTACCGCCATAATTGTGGCGTGCCCAGCACTGGGTTACGATAGTCGTTGACGCCATTTCACCATGAGATCCCGCCGGAGCTCTGTCCGCCGTACCTCGACCTGTCGCGGCAGTGGACTTTCACCCCGGCGTTGCATCTCCACGCGCATATCGTGCATGTGTGCAAGGACTGTTGCCTCCAGATCCCACGGTGGTAGGCCAGCCAGACGGCTCGCCACTTCGCGGGAGATCGTGCGGTAACCCCACACCATCCGTATTGCCATGACCCTCCGGCAGGCGTTCAGTATGGTCGCCGGTCGCTTTGGCAGCGACGGTGACACTTGACCTGGTGTCTTTTGTGTGTCATTTTTAGTACAAGTTTTGTCTTTTTGACTAAATTAGTTAGATAAATATGCCTCATTAGTTGGAACTCCCGTTGACATTTTCATACGCGTGTACTTCCCATTTTTTTGCACGGCTTTAATTTTTATTCATTAAGTCACTGAACTCACGTGAGTTCAGATTTGGGTGCAAGATGTCAGTCAGACCTGTAAAGTTATCCAGGTTATAAAAAAATCGTTGATAGGTATTAAAAATTGTCTCAAAGTCATAGAGCTATGATTAAATCTGTCTAAAGGTGAATTATTTTGCATATTTAACTGCCTCTAAACCTTGAATAAATTTTCAAGGGATCTATACCTTTCCAAGTTGGACTTCTGGTGCTGTAAAAAGCTTCGAGCTGCTTGCTTACTTGAGTTGTGCCATAATAAAGAACTCCTGCTTTCCTTTTAATTTTGGGCCAATCTTTGGCCAACTTCTGGGTGTTCCTTTATGATTACCTACTTCAAATCTGTGACAACCTGGTCTGATATTTATAAATGGATTTTTGCTCAAATTTTTAACACTATGCAACATATGCGCTTTAGTTACTGGTTGGCATCAGCTGAAATTGAGAAAAGGGAGAAAAAGCTGTTTGTTTTTAAATAATTGAAATACCTCAAAACTTTTACTAAATATGTTTTGAAAGTTTGTATTTTTACTTTTTTATACTTATTGATTCGAAATCAGAAATTAGCAAATAACGTATTAGTTTTCATCAGTCAGCTAGCCATGTCTGACAAAAAGAAGGCCATGTTAAAGGCCATGGAGGTAGTTAGAAAAGGTGCCTCAATTTCAGCTGCAGCCAGGAAGTACAATATTCCACGGTCAATGTTGGTCGACAAAATACGCGGCCGCTATTCTATTGAATGTTCCAAAGGACCTGCTATAGTTTTTGTCAAAAGATAAAAGATCATTTAAGAAGATGGTTATTTTTTTCCCAGATAGTGGATTTCCAGTAGCTATAGCGCAGTTGTTGGATAGCGTAAGCTTAGCAGGTCGTCACTGGTTCGAAGCCTCCATAAAGCGGCACCCTGAAGTAGGCCAGCGAGTAGCCCAAAATCTGACACAAACCCGTGCTTTAGTTCAAGAAAGCAGTTTAAGAGCGTGGTTTAAAGAAGTGCAAGACTATTTTATTACTCATTAAATGACTGATTGATTGAGTTTAATATTAAGGCTAAAATAAAAACTTATGGGTGTTTTTCTATTTTATTTAAAGATGTAATTTGAGGTAATGATATTTTTATTACCAAAGGTTTCTTAAAATAAATCTAAAATATTACTAGTGTTAGCCTATAATTTGTATCACATAGGTACATTAAAAAAAATTGAAACTAATGTTTTTATTTTTTTAATTACAGACCCTAATTATTGTCACTACTCCTTTTTATTTGAAAATATTTTATTTTTGTAAACTTTAACGTAAAGCTATAGAGTTCAAATTCGCTGTTCAAATTACCGGATTCCGGGACAATTTAACGGTAACTAGTACAACTTTACCGAGTACTGGTACAATTAGCCCTTTTTGTATTTTTTTTGTTTTATTGTTAGTTAACATTTATACTGAGTTAATATAAGTACAATATACTTAAAGTATATTAAATTATCTAACTAGTCATATAAAATTTATTTTTATAAGTCCACTAGTTTTAGCCTAGCGCGCATGCAAAGTCAGGGAAGTTCAAAACTTCACGGTTACTGGGCCGTTTACCTTACACACTAAACGAATTTGAGCTCAACTCGTGCTCCGCTCGTGCTTGGCTCCTCTTCCGTAGACCCACCTTTATACTAAAACAAATTTAGTTAGTCAGACCACAAGCACATGAAAACGATAATTAGTTTACAGATTTTACAATAGTAATACGGGAAGGTATAATTGGCGCCCAACGTGGGACCAACCGGCGCACACACATCCTATGATCAATTAACGTCTAGACCTTAAAGTAGGACCTGCTTTATTTATATGACGTAAGTATTGTTTTGGTTTAACTAATGCATATCAAATATTCTACAATAAATATTCAGAGGATGGTCCCATGTAAACAAATCTATTAGGTATAGACATGCGTAAGCATATTCACAGACAATGGTTGTTTAAAATAACAAAATCACATACTTATTATTTGTCATTATTATCATCATTATCATTTGAGCCGACAGACGTCCACTGCTGGACATAGGCCTCCCCAAGCCGAAATAATCCGATGGATGCGAGACGCACAGGACTGGTCGTTGTGGCGACGCTTGGGGAAGGCTTATATTATTTGTAAATTAAATTAATTATGTCCATAGGATAAGTATGATAAGTACGTCTTTCGGCTGAAATGATAATGATGATGTAGGTCTTATTACTGGAAGGTCATGGCTCTGCACACAGCTCGGCCGAGGTCGGGTAGTTTCAGAGAGCTTTGAGCTTGTTCCACCACGTCGGCAAAACTCTCCACGCACAGTCGCCCCCAAACACCGCGTTTGCGCACCATCACGTAACCTGAAATAATTGAGCAAAATGTTAGCCTTATTACTAAAAGATTCTCTGTCAGTACGATATCTACCTACAATGATAATTTCCACAGAAAAGATCAGCTCAGTTTTGAGCTTTTGATTAAATAAATGAAACAACAGGGTTTAACGACAGTTAAAATTCAAATAGAGATACCATGAGCTCTCACGTTATCCATTTAACAATCTAAACTGAACTGTTAAAAAGGTGGTTCTAGGGTAGGGTGTCTCCAACCCTCTTTCTCGCTCGCACGCTTGACACTTTAACACGCAATGCCCCAAATAGTTGGTAACCACAATAACATCACCTTAACAGTAACTTAATTCTGCATAAAGAAGAATTGGATTGTCGCACCTTCTTCGTTATATGGGATAACTTCGTTATCCTCTAGTTGCTCAGCGAGCGCCACGCAGCTTTTCTCGTCGTCACCGAGAGGACAGTCGGGCGTGCCGTCACACACCTTAACCACATCTAGGCATTGCCGGGCATTGGCGCATACGTACTGTCCTTCTTTACACCACTCTGAAAATATTTCAGTAAGTATATCTTCATAAAGCATGGAAACTTTTTTAAATTAATAAAGCGGTTTGTTAAACTCATGAGTTCTCAATTTGTCCTCCAATATTGTAGAAGAAAACTAGCAGAAGAATTCAATATCGCTCATTTGCGACAAGGATGACATAATATATAGGTACTTAATATAATTATTACACCAAATTAATTATAATTCGTTGTCGTACAATAAATTAAAGTTACAAATTGCATCATATTTTTTGGATTAACAACCTTCGCTCAAATGATGAGAATATTATATTTATTCAAACTTAAAAATACTTTTCTGCAAAATCATAATTTTTTAGTGTCACGATGTACCCCGACGTTGATACATGATGACATGACTTAAAAATTATGATGAAAGGAGCGATGTAATCTCTAGTTTTACGTACCACACTTGTTCTCATCAGAATAGTCCCAGCAATCAACGACGCCATCACAAATCTTGGATTGTGAGAAATCCGCCCGCAGGTAGTCTGCGCAAGAGCATGAACGTTCGTCCTCCCCATCCGGACAGTCAAGCAAGCGGTTACAGCGGGATGTCAACGGGAGACACAGGCCGCTTGGACAACGGAACGATGTAGCGTTATCACACACCTCTGAAATTGACACATTATTAAGAAATATCTAGTTTAAACATGCTTTTATTTTAAAGTGTAGAATCTTACCTTCTTTGATAATTTCCTTAATGAAGTTGCTGACACTTTCTTTCTCCTTGTTCGGTTTATTTCCATGAGGTTTATTGTAAGACTTTTCTGGTATGTCAAAACTATTTCCGTCTTGTTTAGATGGAGGATTCTTATTGTACGTTTTAGTTAAAATTTTAAACCCCGCTTGGTTCAATGTGTAGCTAGATGGTATTGCCTTTGTTGAAATTACACTGCCAGGTGCTCGAAATAAAGTGTTATTGTTAGAATCCGATATTGTAGCTAGACTAGCGAGTTGTTTCAATTTATCAATAGTCAGAGTATTCGTTTGATTTATAGGTATTTCTAAAACAACATCGGGCTCTAAAGCCAACTCATACGCAGGAAGGGTTTGAGTTTTATTTGCTCGCTTACTACTCACACTACCAGTCACATGATATGACACTCTGTATGTTCCTTCAGGGACGGTAGTAGTTTTTGATATTTCCATATTTTTAAGTTCTTCATCTTTTTTGTTTGAAAAATTTAAATCATCACTTGATTTTGGAAATCTACTGCTTGTTGGGAAATTACCAGGTGCGTTGACTTGAATGGTTTCAGGAACTGTTGACAGGCTTAACTGATCGTGTGGTTCTGTTTCAGGTATAACTTCTGCACTTCCTGTATCGCTTTGATTAAATTCATGACTTTGGTAATAATTTTCGGTACTCAAATCATCAATTATCTTTTGTGTTTCGGGGTCGTTACGAAAAAAACTGCGTAAATTTTCTTTCATTGGTTGAGTTTCTTGAATTTTTATTTTAGGTCGTGGCCTTAGAGGTCGATTCATACCTAAGTTAGACTTTGCAGGTAACAACGTGATTACACCAGCTGTCGTTATCTCTAACTCATCATCGGGAACTACTTCGACCGATCCAGTCATTTTATTATGATTGTGCCTTTCTTCAACTTCCATATCATTTGTAGTGGCTTCAGATCTTGTTGGTGTATTTTGTTGAGTATATTTTTTAATAATATCCGTTAAATTACGGAATATTGAAACCTTTCCGGGAAACTTAGGAGTAGTATTCGGAAAAACATCGTCGTTTTTTGTTATTATTGCTTGTAGTGTGTCATTATAATATTTTTCCGGAGAATTTTTGCTAAACGTGTCGTTTTCGTTGGTCGAAGTGTTTACTAACTCCCAAGTTAGATGGGGTGCACCTGTGCTAGGTATAATAGAAACTTTATTATTGGGTCGCCTTGTAGAATTTTCTTTAGTCGTTTCATTCTGTTGATGTTCATTTGCTTTATATGTTGTATTCATTACTTCTAACTCCGGAGTTGTGGAGACGGTGCTAGTTGCTGGTTCTGTAGAGGTAGTGGTGGTTGTGGTACTGGTTTTCGTTGTAGTTGTGGTAGAACTCGTGTCTGTGGTAGTGGTAGGACTGATCTTAGTAGTGGTAGTAGTAGCAGTAGTACTTGTGGTAGTACTTGTAGTAGTGTTATGCTTCTTCAATATTGAAGCACCTTCAATTGACAGTTGTTCTGTATCGTTGTCAGTGCTATCGGCTTGAAGAACATTTATACTAACACTTGTTTGTTTATCTTTGGGAGGACGTTCCACTGGTTTTCCATCATCTCCATCAGCAAAGTCTACTTCATCTACTACTTCAACAACTCCACTTATTTTATCTACTGGAATGGGATGTGGTTTTGGATAATTAGACCCTAAAGTTTCCATGTTCTTTAAAGGCGGTGCATAGGTTGGTAATGTAAAACTCGTGTATACTGGACTTGGTACATAAACGTCAGCTGCCAAATCTGGATCTACGTTGTGTAAACCTAAGGGTCTGATTGTAGTTCTGTCTCTGTGTTTTACTGGTGGTATTGGGGTCAGTAAACTTTCCAATATTGAAACATCATCTACAACTTCTGCTACTCCCATTCTGTCTTCAGCATTCAGGTCACTGGTGATCTCTACAGGAACTATGGAAGGTTCGCTTGTTCGTTCATAATAGGGTTGTGTTATTGGTCGCCACGGTTCGTTATCAATAATATGTGGGACAGTAAACAATGTGTCGATTTTGGGTAAATCTTTATAATGATTTTCGTTTGTTAGTAGGTCGAGTAGAATTTGGGAGACATTACTGGTGGTCGTACTTGCTTGAGCTGTAGTTGAAGGCGTAAGTGTTGTTGAACTGGTGGCGCTAGTGGTAATAACTGGAGCTCTTGTAGTCTTCTCTGTACCTTTTTTTGGGGTCGATTCTGTCCTTGTTTTAACATTGAGAGTGGATGTTATAGTGAACGGTCGAGTCTTTGGTGTGCTTGTAGGAACTCTCTTCGTTGTTGTGGTCTTTGTTGTAGTTCTAGCAGGAGGTGCCTTAGTCGTTGTTGTAGTTTTTACAGCTGCTGGTTTATGACTTCCTTTATCTTCATGACGTATTGGACTAGAACTTAACTTTTTGTTTTCCGTTATATCTGCTTCAGTCTTTGTGATTTGAAACGAGCCCTGTACCACTGGAATATTTTCTGTGTCGATATCAGGTTCATCCGGATCTTTATTTTGATTAGGCTTTACTGTAGTCTTACGCACAACACCTACCCTTGTTTGTAGAGTTTTATCTATTCCAGTTGGCGGGGGTGAACCTTTCGGATTGGTTATTGCCATACTCTCATTCATAGCTTCTTTCACGTAAGATTCTGAATGATAAGTGTGTTCAAGATCTCTCTTTATTATAATACTAGATGTGTCTACTTTTATACTCTGTCCAATTGCTGGATGTTTTGAATTTAAATCTTGAATCAAAATATTCTTAAGAGTTTCTTCGATGTTCGATACAGAACTGAAAGCAAAGATTTTTACATAATGCCGAATATTTAACAAATATTGAAATTTTAGTGATAATCAAATTTTGTAAAGATTTACCTGGGTATTTTTCTCCTGTCGAGATATAATCTAAAGTGTACGTCTAGTCTTCGGTCTCCGAAGCCGGTGACGAGTGCACCTGTAAAAGCTTGGCGGAGCGGGGAGGGCGCAGCGAACACTTGCCGCAGCGCCGCGCTGTAGCGCCGCGCGCGCTCTCGGTACGACGGGCTGCCCGGCACGCCTCCGTACACGTCCCCACGCGTCACCCGGAACGTGCCCTCGAACGACATTATTGCTGCAAAATAGATTAAGAGAGTTGTGAAACTTGCTCCAAAACCATAAGTGTAGGAGGAAGGAATTCCCGAGTGGTCCTCTGTTTCAAGGGTTAATGTTATTATATTATATGACATACATTAACTTGAAAAAGGTAAGCCAGAATTTGAGGACACATTGTTGACACAAATGGGCAGGTTTCCAGACATTTTTCCTTTATAAAGGTCAAATAGTCCCTAGCGATGATAGCATGAAATACCCTATTAAACAATAACAACGTAAGAACATAGTAACCCACTTCCCTCACTCGTCTCCCACAACTTACATGTAAGTTTTTCTATTTTTCATTTCCAGTTGAGCGGGCTTGTTCCTTGTTCCACTCCACTATCTAATGTAACCTACCTTAAGAAAAATAGTGCTATTCGCGCATATAATTTTATGTAGTTTTGCATAAGTGATAATAGTTGAATATTTTATAACTTACAAGTAGATTGAAACGTATTGGTTAAAAACATATATTATGTTACTGGCTCGATAAGACCACCTAACTTTATACTATCAAAGTTTAAATATTACTAAATAATACAATACAATTAAATAATTGACATAAACTCTCTCAAAACTTATGCATGCGTCGCCATTAGAAAAATTCGATTTGAAAACTAGCTATCCGTTTAGAATGCCTTAATTATTTTCATAGCGTTATGTCGTAAAATCGTAATGAAGGGAAATGTCATCGATATCCAGAAAATGGTTTGTTTTACAAAGTACCTAGGGTTATCCGTGCTATTTATTTACGCAGTAGTATGATATCCATAGCTAAATACAAGGAACCTACAAATTGTTGTTTTTAAAACCAGGCATAAGAAAACAGGCTGTACGTGTTATATAATAAATAACCTAGCCGCACTAAAGAGCTAAGCATTAATAAATTCAACTCATTTATTAAACAAACTATACCAGAAAGCTTTTTACTCAGTGAAAGACTATCTCGAGGACAAATGGGCTTGGGATTGAGCGGCTTAAATGATACTCAGGAGACATTGTGTGTATACACTGTATCCTGTTTAGTACGCTTTACTTACTTTTAATACATAATGGCGTATTTATTTATAGGTACCTAACCAAATACATTTTGCTAATATTGTAGCTGTATTTTGTTAAGTTTTTTTTTATTATATATAAAATTTATGTCGAGGTAATCATTTACATACATAATGGAAACCTTAAATTAAAAAAAACGTACAATGCTTTCTCCTAACTTCGTTTTTATTCGCGATTTCTTCCAAACTTCTTGGAAGAGACAGATAATGCCTGGTCTCAAAACGGGGTTGCATTTTATGCAAATTATGAAATTCAGCACAAATATTATATAGGCAAATATTAATAAAATTGCTAAGAATGTGAGGACTGTATGGGTTATTTTTAAGTATTTTTTAGTGATGTCTGTCGGGAAAAAATGGGCGGCCATATGAAAACAGATTTTTACCGCCACCAAAGTTTACTAGTTTTACAGTAATTTTATTCACAAGTGTATTGAAAAACGTCGTATGATACACGTGAGTAATTAATTATTACCGTTCTCGGCTTTCTCAAGACCCTCGCCATGGCTCGGGTCTAAATACCGCCTCGACGGTAATCACTAACATTACACACTTGTATCATAATGTACTATTATCACTGAGTGACAGGCCAGGTTATGGCTAGGTACATTTATATATAGGCCTTCACGTGAGGGAAGTCCCTTGTAGATGCTATAGTCATTTATGATCTTAAACTTACAAAAGAAAATTCCCCGAAGAAGCCGTAACCACGATTTAGAAAATAAAATTAGATGGACGTAAAATTGACATACACGTGATTTATGGGGCAACTTCCGTGCTTTTAAAGAAAGTTTGCGTTCACAATCTGTCAAAATGTAGGAAAATAGAGGTGTTCTTAACAGATTGCGACTGCGATGAGAAAAAAAAAATTTCAATGACCCCTGGCCTCAGAGGTTTTGTAAAACCACCTACAAATGTGTTGTTTTTATTTACCCAAAGGTTTACTGGAGAAAGTAGAGGATCCCTTATTGCATTAAGTCCACCTATGTATCACTATACCTACTGTACATGAATAAATAAATGATTCCGCACGTAAAAAAGGTTCAGCAACCTGTAAATGTATGTACCTACTTAGTTCAAGCATAGTTAAATTGACTTGTTATTGATTGTTTCGATTCTAGCCAAAGTAACGCCAACTGGCGGCATGAGTTTTCCTGAAGACCCTTATTATTTTTGCAGCAAACATTAAAAAGTCTTGATACATACTTATATATTACATATACCTACACCATGAAGTACCTCCGTATCTGTTTCCCCTTCTCTGTCAAATCCATCCAAAGGTTGTCTGTAAAAACTCGCTGTTAGCGATAAGACCACCCATTGTAACACCCTATTAATTTTGAGATCTTGTTGTAATTTTATTATTGGCGTACAATAAAGCCGACGTTAGACCGACGCACACGTGTAACAAGCCTGATTTGTACCTACGTAGACAACGTCGCGTAGCGTGAATCAAGTGTAGCTCTACAAGTCTAGTTTTCATATATATGTGGTATGGCTCGACCGAGATCTCGGTCTCGGTCTCGGTCTCGGCATTCTCGGCTACAAATCCAACCGAGAAATTTGTCTCGGTTCTCGGCTAGTTATAGCCGAGATTCTCGGTCATGGCCGAGATTGTAACTTTGTTCGGATCGGCATTCAAATTTAGCCGCGCGCGGCCACGCGCCGCAGCGCGAAGACAATTGGTGTAAGTGCGTGAGAGAGCTGGATTGTGATTGGTTGAAGTCTCGTCAAACATGACTGCAACAAATCAATACAACCTATGGGCAGCTCATGATTCCTTAGAGTAGGAAGACGAGCCAATGACCAATGACGAATACAGTTCAAGCTCTGTGATCCAAATAGCGCTAGAAAGTTTTCTTAAAGAGCCAAGACTGCAAAGAAATGCTAATATTTTTGAGTATTGGTTTTCGTCACCTTATAAGGTGCTTAGGCCTGCAGCAAATAAGTTTTTATCTGCGCCGCCTACTAGCGTAGCTAGTGAACAACTGTTTAGCAAAGCTGGACAATTGTATGTCGAGAGGCGCCACTCTTTGAAAGGCGAAAATGCCTTTTTAGAATTTTTTTTTTTATGTTATAATATAATGTTATTTAACTTTGATTATTAATAAATTAAATAGTTAGTGCTGTATTAAAAAGTAATTTTTTTTTCACGCTTTGTCTATTCTCGGTCTCGGCCGAGATAGTATTATATTCTCGGTCTCGGTCTCAGCCGAGAACGAAAAACCCATCTCGGTTGAGCCTTAATATGTGGAGACCGACGGGCCCAGATCGGCGTGTGTGACACATGTGTGAGCAGTGTTGTTCTCCTCTAAAGAGTATATCTATCTATCCACACTTACGTTCCCCATTATCGGGCCTGAGGGCGCCCATGTAGAAGGCGAGTGCAGCCACGGCCAGCACGGCCACGGCCGCCAGCAGGGCGCCCCCCACCAGCGCCGCCGAGCACAGCCCGCCGCTGCGCGTGCTGCTGCTGCCCACGCCGGCGCGAGGGTACCCTCCGCCCGCGAAGCGGTACTCGCTCTGGGGACAAAACAACAAAAAAATATTTATAACTTTGAAATGTGTACAATAGATACAATAACAACATCAACAGTACAATACACACCACCAGACCAACCGCAAAGCCTATATAAGGATAATTTCATTTATTGGTGTGATCAAGCCTATAATCACGAAAAAAATTATAAACAATATAATACGTTTAAGTTTGCATAATGCAACAAAATGTACTTCAGAATGTGTGAATGAAAAAAAAACTAAATGTATTAAATTTACGATGCCACATGTTAGACAAGTGGAAACAAGTGTACAAATAAAGGGTGAAGAGTTGAGACCTGAAGACACTACAGTGTTTTTGGGCATAACTCTAGATTCTAAGCTTCAGCGGGGCCCACATATTGATAAATTATCTAAAAAACTTAGCTCTGCAGCATATGCTGTTAGAAAAATTCGAAATTTAACTGACTTAGAAACAGCCCGTTTAGTTTATTTCAGCTATTTTCATAGTGTTATGTCATACGGCATTTTATTGTGGGGAAATGCCGCCGATATCCAGTCAATTTTTGTTTTGCAGAAAAGGGCTATTCGTGCAATTTATAAATTGAGTCCCAGATACTCGCTCAGAGATAAATTTAAAAATATTAATATTTTGACTGTACCTTCTCAGTATATCTATGACAATATTTTGTATGTTCATAAAAACAAAAACATGTTTAAAAAATATAGTGATATCCATAGCGTAAATACTAGGAACAAACACAAATTTATAGTTCCTGCAACCAGGTTCAAAAAAATAGGAGGCTCATTTAGATGCCAATGTATACACTTTTATAATAAACTTCCCAGTCACATTCAAGAACTTAGCCTGAATAAGTTTAAATCATTTGTAAAGCGGAAACTTTGTCAGAAGGCTTTTTATACTGTAAAAGAGTATCTTGAAGACAAAACGGCTTGGGATTGATCTGCTCCAGTACTGTCTATAATAGTTGTTATATATGTGTTTTCTTATTACTACTATAAATATAATGCTTATTTTTATTTTACATTTTGACATTTGATGATTCTTGTTTAAAACTTTATTTTACAATTAGACTAGAACTTAGAAGGTTTTTTAGTTTATTTTAATTTGATAATATTTTTAATGATTTGATAAATATTGATAATAATATTTTGTATTTTATTTTATATATTACAAGTGTTACATTTAGTAAATACTATTTTATTATTGTGAATGTGGGAACTATGTGGATTACTTTTTTCTTTTCTGTATTTTTCTGTATTTTTACATGATGTCTGGCAGTTTTGAGTATTTGATGCGGCCTACCCAAATGTCCTTTAGAAAGATTGCATGTGACCTCCACAACTGGGTTTTTAACATGATACCCTTTGAGAGAGAGAGAGTAGAGCCTGGTAGAGTCTACCGTTTACTATAATAGGCTCTGGCCTATAATTATATTGGAGCACAAGTGCAAGTTTTGGGTTACTAAATAGTAAAATCTAAAAAACAAAAATCTCGTGGGACTGTATTTGCTGTCGAACTCCTCCGAAACGGTTTGACCTATTTTATTGAAATTTTTGTGTACCTATATTTTGTAGGTCTGAGAATAGGTCTTATTTTTAACCCCTATTTTTTCTGTCATACCTTATTTATTTGTCAGAACAATGTTGGCCAGTTCAGTTAGTTTTTTATTTATTCGCTATCGCATTAACCTTACGCTGTTGTCGTCTTAATTTACCTAAAAGTCACTTTCATTAGTATAAGGAAAAACTTGCAAATGGCCGTTTTTTATCTATTTTAAGTTTTACCGTACCAAGTAGCTGTAAGTTTTCCGAAAAGTAATAAAATAAAATAAATAAATAAAATCCAGTGCTTATGGTGTTATTCAGGAAATGGCAAAATATATAAATGCTAGTCAAATATAGACGCTTCAAGTTCTCAGCACAATCGCATACTAGGATAGGTAGGTAGTGAGTTGTGGGTACGATAATAAATTACTCGTACGTGCAGAACCCGTAACAAAAACGAGTACATATATGTAGTACATAACACATCGTACACAACGTGACCCTTTTGTGTCCCGTAAACAAAATCTGAAAAGCTCTATGAAAGTTTGCGGCGCAGAACCTAGCGATATAGAAAAATCTTCAATTTTTAACGAACACAACATTTACATCTCTTAATTATTGTATAAAGTAATTAAAAGCCAAAAGTAATTAAGTACCAACCAACTCTTTGCCAGAGGCAATTATGATTCATTAGGTGACACAACATCTATTATGAGTTCGTTTGCGTAAATTAAAATAGGATTAGAAAATCTTCCAAATTAAATATAAAACGGTTTTTTCGTTACCCCACGTTGTATGGTAACGTACTTAGTTACGAGTTTCGCCCAATTATATTGAAGTATGTATCGTAAAAGTCGTAAAAGCAATACATGTGATATTCAGCGGGTCTCATCGATCCGGCCATGCCAATTTGTTTCCCCCGCCACGCCCCCTCTGTACGGTAACAAGCTCTTATGAAGAAAACATTGCCAGTCCTTTTTTTATTTACCTTGAAACAATTTCCATAATGTGATCACACTGACCATAGTTATCACTTATGCTAATCATCGCTCTAAGTATAGGCGGGGGCCATCCGACCTCCCGAACTGTTTTTGCTCCACCAAGGCGTGATCCAATTTTTTTATCGTTGACAGTTCATTTCTTGTCAGACCCTCAAGGTTTTTAGGTTCTTCCACTTAGGTGGTTAGACAAGTATTATATCAACAATTATTTTATTAAATGCTATGTACATTGTATATTATGTTGTGTTACAAAAACGCGCTAGTCTTGATGATTTTCTTAAGTCTGATCTTAAATGCGTTCCACGAAAACTTAATCTTATTTAAAAAGATGTCACTATTGTGGTTATCGCAATATACACGTATCTAGTTACTGATTACTGTATACCAATAAGGTATCATCAAGAACAATCTCCGCTAAAATTCAGAGGGAAGTCATTTTTGATGCTGCGAATATTCGCGATCATTACAGCGCTGATGAACGATGGGAACGTGGACGTGCATGGGAACCGCCCGCGGTGGGCCATCCATCTGCACCCGCCTCTTGCCTCACCTGTCATTTCGCGCCGTTAATCATCTTTCCACAAAACCACGTCCAAACGCTTGGGAATGTTGATTTCGTGTCTCCCGAAACAAATTTCGTGGCCCGGACACTCAAATTAAGATTTAATTCCCTCTTGTATGCCGTTACATTGATATTAAAAAGTCTAGCAACAGAGCAAAAAACACCCCTAAGGTCCCACCGAGATTTGAACTCGGATCGTTGGATTCAAAGTCCAAAGTGCTAACCATTACACCATGGGACCGCACTTTTCACTTTCTGAAATATAATCCTCCTTTAGGCCATGATGCCGAAAACTCTGTATCATTGAAATATTCAGTAACTACGTTCTAAAAGGTCTTTAGCAATAATTTTCTGACTATGGTACCTCCTTCATATTTTTAAGAGCTGGACCAAGTATTACAATGTAAGCACCAAAAATGTTGACCGCCCGTTTTTGAACCGGATAATTATACCGGGGAAGCGACTGTGATTACAAAACGTTTGACATATTTAAAAACCCAAGAATGATTAAAGTCTTCGTGGAAAAGTATTTTGCAGTAAATATGTTACTTACACATATTTCTTGGCCGGCAGATCATAATAACTCAACGTATTTAGGGGAGGGTCTAAACAATATTTGGTAGGGTGGCTGTACATAATCAAACTAATTATCTAAATGATTATTCAAATGAGCGTTAAGCATTGCAGCACTCATTTATGTATAAAATATACGTAAATGTTATTTCACTTTAAAAGACCAAACTGAAAACCCCTTACCTACACCCTTAGCTCACAAGAGAACTAAAACTACTGTACTAACAAATGCAATAAATATTTGATTTAATGTAGTCTGGCTAACTAGACCGCGCAGCATAATTGTACCTGAGTTACTTAATTTAGCGGGGAGTTGACATCCGCCATATTGTAAATTATGTCCCGTCTTAACGAAGCTCCAAGGTACCTAATGAGAGCCTTGAACCTCACCAAACAGCATTATTACGTCCCTCCGTAATTAAATATACTTTTAAGTACATTGATTAATTTACAGTTAGTTATTTTAAGTGGAAAGCAATTTCGTTTGACGTTTTTTGCGGTATGGCGCGCTCGATAAATGATCTGTTCGTTGTCATCATTATTGTTTTTTTTGGTGATATTTTTCTGTAACTAGATACTTATACCTATATACATACAATTTACCTATTGTATTTGTTTTTATCAGTTTGAGGACCAATTGAAAATTTACTAAATATTTTTAGTTATAGTTTAATGTAGAATTTTAACCTGAAAAAGAAAATTATATATAAGAAAATGATAGTACAAATTAGACACAGAATTGATCCAAAAGTTTAGGTCCCACCGAGATTTGAACTCGGATCGCTGGATTCAGAGTCCAGAGTGCTAACCATTACACCATGGGACCACTGAAAGAGAGTGTCGAAATAGTAGATTAGTATCTAAACAGTAGAGCTTTTAAAATACGGAAATCAATACTTTCATTAATGATTAATATACTTTGTGATACGCCTTATACGAGGGTATATTCGTCGTTCAGTGATTCTGGTTTCCTAAATTCAGAATTCTGATACTTTGTGTATTTTCAATGTCCTTATAGGTAACCTGTAGTTATCATGAAATAAGTTAGATAAGAGATACAACTGGGTTAATCACCTACATATCTTAAGATGAAAAGTTGCGGACGTTACCGCTAGCTATACATCAAGCTATAAAGTCTAACAAATGCAAATAAGTGCAGGCCATTGTGTACTGAATGCGTGGCACGATGGCCACGGTGGCATGCTGACCGTGGTCTCAATCTCCTAATGCGGCGCTAATCAAGTAATGACAATGATGCACCGGCGGATTCATTTAGAACATGCCACCGACCGATGATTGCAACCAATAGCCGGCTAGGTAGGTTAGGGTTGCCAACCGTACTCTAAAATAGATTATTGTACTCTATATCATGTAGGTGTAGGTACTCTATAATCTATAACACTAATAGAGGACGCTATAATACTCTTTTTTACATACTTATCGTATTATTTATCATTATCATTATTATCATAACCAAATAAAGTCAACTATTTTCATGCATGTCAAGTGGTGGGAAGAGAGGAACAATCCTGTCCATCTCTCACTGAAAGTGGTTAAAAATGAGAGATTCCGATCTATGTAAACTTAGAGTTAGGATGTTTGGAGTCAAACATATCTTTTATAAATCAAGGAACAAGTCACGAAAAAGTGTCATGTGCTGCAAAAAGTATCTACCAATAAATATTTTTTTTTTTAAATAAATTATACTTTTTTTATAATTCCGTACTCTTTATTTACCTCCTTTGAAATGAGATATAAGTTGGTAACCCTAAGGTTGGTACCTATTTACTATTCATTTATTTTAATTAAACAAAGTATGCTAGTAGAAATATTGTGATTTCAATTCTAAATAATCCAAATCCAAAAAAAAAATATTACATTATATTATCTATGATTTGAAATTTCCAGAATTCCAGAGGTCGTTCTGAAAATTTCTATATCCTATATTATTGTCTTAGGTTTATTATTGGTTTAGGTGTCTAATGGTTTTAAAACCTCAATATTTATTTTATCAGATGTGATAGTACTGTTAATTAAGCATCTAAGTTGAAAATTTTACGTGTATTACCAAATCCATCGCTCTGATCTGTGCCGAAAACTTTTAGTCTGCGTTGCTCTTCACCCGAACTTTTATTGATCGGTCTCAACTCCGTCGAATGCAGATACGAGTTCCTACTTTTTGCAACAATAAGGTAAATATTCCTCACACTAGAGCGGTCGGGCCATTGAAAAGTGATGGAAAGCTGTATTCAGCATATTAAAAGCTGGATTTTAATACATCGCTATTTTTTTATTAGTACAAAAAAATGGGGCTCTATCTGTACCCGTTCTGATCATATCTGTATAGTCAACAGAAAAAAAAACGAAATCCCAAAATTATCCCCGAAAATTTTTCATAATTGGTAAATTCATGATTGAATCAATTTATTCATAACAATTACTCAATTGCTACTAGAAAATACTACGCGCAGTGTTTTCCCTTTTGATCGCCTTTCATTCATTCATAAATCAAGAGCCTGTACCATATTTCCATACATTCACATTTTGGGATATAAACAAACGCTAATAACTTTGCCGTTTATGCGTATTACTTATTGAGACTTTACTTTAAATATAATAATAATATTCAACAACTATCACACTACGCCGTCTAGTGCTAAGCTAAGCAGAGCTTGTGTTAAGGGCACAATACAACAGATAAACATACTTATATATTTCTAAATACATACATGTTATAGATAAATTACACTCAAACACAGAACAAATGATCATGCTCATCACACAAATATTTGTCCTGGGTCGTACCCTCGACCTCCGGTACAGCAGTCAGGCTAACCAGACTAACCACTAGACCAACAGGCCAGTTAATAATATAATAACACTAGCGACCCACTCCGGCTTCGCTCGGGTGCTTCTCCACTATTTAATGGATGTTATCTATATCTATACTTCTATACTTCTATACTAATATTATAAAGAGGTAAAATTTGTAAGTTTGTATGTTTGTAAGTTTGTATGTAGGGGGTAATCTCTGGAAGTACTGGTCCGATTGCTAAAATTTTTTCACCGATAGAAAGCTACTTTATTCCTGAGTGACATAGGCTATATTTTATGTAAGTACGCGGGCGAAGCCGCTGGCAAAAGCTAGTTATACATATAATGAGTAGTTTTAAAGATTTAAGCGTACATAGGGATAGGATAGGCATATAGGGACAGGAAAAGCGACTTTGTTTTATATTATGTAGTGAAGACCTTTTCTAATAAGCCCTCTCAATATTTGTTCTAATTAAAAATTAGTGGTGTGTAGTGTCTTTATTTAAAGTACTAAGGTTCGTGGATTATAACTTTGACTGAGAATCAAGGCCCTATAGAGGAACATCTAAATATAGAAGTAAGCGCCTATGTCAGAGACACGTGTCCATATTTTTTAGGAGAGTGTGATGTTGATTGGGAAACTAACCTTATTTATGTGACTATAGAGTAATAAATAACTTACTTTGATAAAATAATACCTTAGGCAATGACGGACAGTTTATAACGCGGGATATAGATATTAATAATTGCTACCGAGATGATAGGGAAAAAAACCGTTTTAAATTGGGCAATTTACTGTTAAACATACATTATACAAGTACACCTTACTAGATAGGCAGGTATCTATCGATCGATTTGCGTTTAAGACATGAACAACATCAATTATAAATTAATGAAACTCCATTGGCCCTTGATTCTATATACCAATACTAGTATTATTACTAGTATTCGGTATGGGTGATTATAAGTGCTAGACGATCTTATACGAACTTCACGTACGTACATAACTAAATGAACGTAATTCATTCTTCATTCATTCAACATTATGATTTTATTGCTTAATTCATGAATCCCAAAGCGACCACCGGTGGCCGCGCATCTATTGTCTTACTATTGTGTCTCTAATTGACGGTATCTGAAGGGTTAAGGTGGTGCATCACGGCTCACATTTTCACTGTTTTTCATACAACCGCTCATAACTGATTATGACGTTATTACACACTTTTCATTAGATATTTTGGAAACACAGTATCTTGTGGATACTATCTAGGTTTCTAAAGAAACCAATTTCTAAATTTGTGTAAAACTAATCCAGTAAAAACCTCTGAAAATGTCCTATTTTGTATGAACTTTGACACTTCATAATTTGCCTAAAAATTAAAAAAGTCAAAAAAGTAATCCTCTAGAGACCTTGCAAATTTTATTAAGATTCTAAATGATGACAACTTTTTCCAAAAACTTTTAATTAGGGTTTTAAAAAAACAGCTATTTCCTGGAGCAAGTTTTGTGAAATTTTCGAGTAAATCTCGGAATTACCGAATACTAACAGAGTTTCCAGGCATTATCTCTCTTTTTTTGCGTTGCCTTTTCGTCAAACTTTGCGTTGGATTGCATTTAATGAAGTAACAAGCTTTTAAACCATTTTCGATGTTTACGATAAGCGAGTGGAGAAGGACCCTCTTAAGTAACAAAATCAGGCAACTGTGTAAATTATTAAAATATGTTTATGATCAAAATATAGGTACATTACAATGTTGTGAGTCGTGAGTCGCAGAATTTCGTTCGCGTAATATCTGTAGCATTCATACAAAAGTCCTGTTTCATTCACACGGCGACGCAAAATGAGTGCTCTGCCGCAGTAGAAATGCATGCAGTAGAAATTACGCGACCGAAATTCTGCAACTCACGACTGGCAAAATTACGCTCGTTTGGCCTCACCCATAAAGTAAGAAGTAGGACATTAATTTATCTAATATTGATAAAGAAATTCAACACCTGCATGGAGCGACTGTCTAAGCTTCATCTCTTCTACCTGGTGTCTTTTTCTATCATCGGAACACCAGACGTACGGCGATGCGCCACCGATACTTGACGCATATCTTACCCACACGCATTAAATATTTTGGGAACACATTCATTGTGTGTAGAGTCAAGAATTCGAATTCCTTGGAACCACCAAGGAAAAATATGATTGTTAACGTTTAAACGATCTGACAATTCTTGGTTAGCCATATCATGAAGTGATCAATTCTAAGATGTGGCTGGGGCCAGGGTTATCCAAAAGGGAGCTCGAGCCCCGGTATGAAGGCTAGAAATAACGGGGTAGGTTTTAGTCAGTAAGTCTGTCACTATCTCCCGCTCCACGCAGGAGCGGGGGTGACAACCCCCACTCCTGGGTGGAGCGTCATCCAATGACAATTGGATGATTTTTGCCCACCATAAAAAAAAGAAGATCTGGTCACGACATATCTATTTATTAAAGATTTACAAAACACAGCTAGGATCAACAGTTTGGATATGGAGGATCTCGCCAAACGTAGTTTCACTTCCGATCTATCCGTGCTGCCACGGGCCCCTTCAAAAATAACCCTTACTACTCCCAATAATATAACTAGGCATATCCTTGGGGTTATCATTATGTCATGTTGCATAATAATTCAATTCATCAACCCGCTTTGTGAACCTCGTCCATCGCTCATACTGATTCAGTTTACTGTGGTCCACAATCACGACTCCAAAGTGATACTCAGATTAATGGTTTGCTCTCAGAGGCTTAATTTGCATCTCCTAACTACAAACATATATGTAGATACGAGTATCCAATAGACGGACATGCACGGCATGTTTAGATTATATCGATCGTACTTGCCACAACTACTTAGGTGCCTACTCATACAGTGTACTCAAGCCTATATTGTGAAGATATTGCTACATCGTAAATAATCCAATTTAAACTCTGATAAAAGTTACAACCAACACACTCTCATACTTTATGTGGGGAACTTAAAAGTATCACATTTCCCTCTTTGCGTCGTCCCTAGAGATAAAATATTTCGCTTTGAAACCACCTCAGCCCGACCTAGTTTACAGGAAAAAAATCTGAAACCAGCAATGAAAATCAAATCAATAATTGGCACCCTTGTATGTATTTGAAAACATATAAATTGTGTTACAGGGAAAATAAAATTTTGGAAAAGTAAATAGAGTTACCATACCTCAGGATTTACAGACTCATCTAAGGATTGCGACTGGATATAGCAAATGTCATGAAATCTTAGGATTTTTAACTTTCGGTGTACCTATACTTGTGCAATTACTTAAACTTGTGTAAGTATATTACCGAGGGTCACATCCCCTCCCCCCCGTTGCGTGTGCGATGTGCAATGCTTGAGCGATACCCGCAGTGTATATAATCGAAAATAATACGACTTTTTAAAATTGTTAAGCACGTTTGAGAGAAAATTCTCATATCAAAATCTCAAGAATTCTCAATAGAAATAAGGCCTTTTCTCCGGTCTTTTAATTTTTTTTAGTCTGGTATCCCTAATTATAAATGCCATGGATATATAATTTATAAAATGGTGGCATTGTCGTCGCCTGCTTAGGCTTATTACTAACATAAGATCGAATAATAATTAACGTTTGTGAAGATGCGCATAACAGTGTACCCTTGTACATAACAGGTATCGTATCGTAGTGGGCGACCTTGCCGCTCGGCCTCATCCCAGTTCTACATAGTTGCTCCTGTGCACGCTAATTGGACTGTATTTGTTGGCAATTGACCACTGATCCCTTTGTACAGAGAAGTATGTAAATAGAACTCCAGGTTATTGTAGGCAACTGGGCCAGAGTTATCTGAAGGAGCTCGAGCCCCGGTATGAAGGCTAAAAGTAACAGGGTGGGTTTTTAGTCAGTACGAGTTTGATCAGTCATTGGATGATTTTTGCAAACCGAAAAAAAAAAGTTAATCTAGGTAGAACCTTTTAATTCTCATAAAGTTTATTTCATTTCGTTTTGTTGTCGTAATTTAGATCTATTGTCCATCATTATTTAGGTTTCGCGCGGTTTAGAGGCGTAACTACGGCCGTATCCACGATACGAGGCCCTCGGGGCCTCCACGTGCGCAAAAAATTGTAACGTGATATCTATAACCTTAAATTGTCTTATTATAAGATAATTAATAACTAGGTACTATATGATAGGATGTTCGAATTGTACGTATAGCTTGTTTCGCTCATTCTAGCATTCTCTCTATAAGATCATAATAGATACTTAACCTTTCACAGTTCACTTCAATAAACATGCTTTTTTTTAAATAAAGACTTGTCCTATCAAGCAGATTAATTCCATTTTTGAGCTCGGTCTTACATGATGGCAAAACCACATTTTCCATCATTCGACACAAAATCGATAAAAAAACTACTTTTTTTGCTACTTTGCTGTAAAATGTAACAAATTGAATTTATCCTTATCTTTAAAAAAAAAACAAAGTCCACTACCGCATCTGTCTGTCTGCCTGTTCGTGATAAACTTGAAGCTTACTGAATGAATATAAATACGTTTTTCAGCAATAGACAGACTGATTCCTTTGGAAGATTCAGATATAGGTACGAGAATTTTAAGGATTTTTTACACCCATGTGAAGTTGTAGCAGATATCTGTTTAGTTACACATAAAAACATATTCATATTTACATACCTATTTTGAATATCACGGCAGCCTTAGTAATATTTAATAGTATGTTACTTGCCTGGGTACCTCGGAAAAGCGTGACCAACACGAACATCCGTTTACTTACAGCGATTTTTCGTCAATTAATATGTTTGTTATGTTGGCTTGTAATAATTGGTGTGCAAGGCTCCCCTGCACGCGCTGTAGGTCATGGGTGAGCAATAATAGCATAAACGCGGGAACAAATTGCCCGTCACGGCTATCTCGCACAGTTTTCGTGTTCAGTTTCAAGTAGTAGGTATTACTTGCTGCACTGACATAATCGTCGAATAGTTAATAATAGCTGCTCATAATTAACTACCAGTTATGGTGAACAGTAGTATTATGAATGGCTTACTTAATGAGTAATTTGATAATTATTGTAAAGGAACGAGGAAATACGTCTTTATTTGAAAATATAAAATACAGTTCTGCTAGATATTTTAACTTATACGTATTATATTTCTATACCTTGATGTAAATTGAGAGCATGTGTATAAAAATATGTTACAGCGAGACGAAACGTCGGAAGAATCTAAACGCAAAGATGCAGAAGTCACGACACATAGTCACAATAATAAAACTTTAATCGCTGACTCGACTCGACACATCAGATTGTCCTAGCTGATGTTTTTAATTTATCTAATTTTCCTTATTTCAATGTCTTCAAGCTTGAAGAGTCCTGACACGAAGTCATTGTCAACCTTCGTCTGCAGATTACACGTAATAACCCTTATTATTTGTAACTGCTTATTGTGTTTGATACAGGAAGATTTTTTGTTTAAAAACCTTCGTGTTGGCGAACTTGTAGCGTAATAAGCTTAATAGGTCTTTGAGTTCCTTTTGTCATGAATAGTAAAACATGTTTCTGACGTACAGTAGGTATCTACAGCGTAGAAACCGAAAATCTCGTAAAAAGAAAGACTCAAACATCCTCTTGTCTCACTTGAATAAACAAAATTCTTGAATATTTTATTTCTTCCATTCGTAATCCGTATTTGGTAAACCTAAGATTTTTTCCGTTTGACTGAAGAATAAACGTACATAGCTAGAGGCGGGAAAGATGAAAACGTTGTGATTAAATATTAATAGTAGCTGTACAAAAACAAATCACGACCGCCAACGTGTCTATGGGAAGAAAATGAATCACTGGCATGTTTGTCTCAACCGCCTCGCAGCACGCAATTAGCATGGCTCTCTTAGAAGCAAGGTGGGACTGCTAAAACTGACAAAAAACCTTGACATGCGAACATAAACGCTACTAATAACTTACGAAAAAATTCATGAACATAACTGACGGGCTTTGAACTGTATCAAGGTTGAAGTGAAGCTGTGATGTGTAGCGAATACCCTGCGCGAATGCCTCGCCGAAATATTCAAATGTGTTCTAACGTGGTGCCCGCTTAAGATGTTTCATAGCTATTAATAATGAAGAGGCAATTGAGTGCTCTCGGCACTGTCAACACTAGGCTACACTCCACAGAATTTCCCTATCTCTAATGTCTTTGTTTCTTTCGCATCTCGTTGAGTTGTTCCTATTTTGCCTTATTGGCTGTCCATGGGTTTGAAAGCTGCGCTCATTAGACACCGATGCTGTGCAAAATGAGTGGCTTCTTAGAAATGCTGGCGCCCGCCAGCCGAGCATTGTCAAATAATGAAAGCGTCATTAGTTTTGTTGTCGAGAGCTATTTCGCTACGTGCCATCTTGAAAAGCTTTCGCACAAAGTGCGATACGAATTGAAAATCACTACTTTTTTCTTATCAAATCTTCAAGTATTTTGGCTACCATACAATATTTTCAGTTACAAATCTTCAAACTGTGTCTAAAAGTGATATAAAGGTATTATATAGATATACATCAATTTCTATCACATTGTCTTTCCGATTATATTTTTGATAAGGAAAATCTGCTAGGATAAGAGGGAGTCCGTAGTTTATCTGCTGAAATGTTTGTAGTTTGAAACGTTAACTTTTGTACCAGCAATCTTATTGCTCGTTTAGCCGCTGTAACTGTAGATTACTACGAAGCTGAGCAGCTTCTAACTAAGCAATGATATGGCGAACAAGACTAACTCAGACTCACTTAGGTAGTTCTTGTGAATAGTTCCAGAGTTTACTGCGGAATTCTCGGATATTTAACCAAGAAGTTGAATGGTTTTCTCAATACAACTAACACAACAATAAGTTTGGTTTTGTCATATTGTCAGGTATTTTAATATAGTGTGTTGCACGCATTCTTTACATCTATGGGTGTAATGATGACGGAACGTGGCCATAAAGTGAGGAATGCAGAGCGAACCGTCGCAGATCGCCACTCTTCGGCTACCATAGCACTCGATTGGCGTAATGACGAGTTGATTCCAGCGCTCGCGACATTCCGCCGCCGCCGTCCGCGCGCGGCCACATCGCTTCATTCCACTTTTATGGACATCAAGACACAACTTATAAATCTTGTGTTTGTCATCACCTTGATCGATTTTGTACCATCCGACTAGTTGCGTATAATCATGTAAAAGAATGTCGTCTAGCGGTAAGTAGAGCTTTTCTTGTATGACTCATACTTGTAGGAATTTTACGGGCCCATTGAGAATTGACGTGAACGTGAAGTGAACGTGGTTTGCTTGCCTAATTTTTAACAGAAAGCTATAAATCTAGAAGAAAACTTACATATTGGAATTTTGATGAAAAAATTTAGTTTCTACTGAAGTTTTTTCGTAATGTGATGTTCGTAAATAAATATTTTCAGCACGCCTGTATATTGGATTACGCCTGAAGTAATTCAATTATTTCGAATATTTCATATTCAGGAGTGACCTGTAAACATCGGACAAGTTAATATTGGTTGTTCGAAGGCCGAACCTGAACAAACTCAATACTGTGATGATAAACTTCAAAGTTTGGGGTAATTCCAAACTGAAAATAAGTAAAATATAACACACAATATGTACCTACGTAATCGTTCAAGGTATTATTATATAGGATGCTTGGGTCATGGAGTCCAAGAGCGCATTTCCTTTTCAAAGAAATTTTACATCGACTAGTCGACACTGCGTGACCATAGGCTCGTCCTTCGTCCAAAGAATTAGCATTGCCATTCAACATAGCAATGCTGCCACTCTTCTGGGCATATTTTCGGATGACCGCGATGTGGAGGAGTACTCCAACACCTGAGTGTATTTTGTTTTTATGTTATACTTACGTTTAAGTTTATGTACATTATATGGATTTAAAAATTCTTTGCAAAATAAATAAGACAATAGATTTATATATAACCCGTAACCCTGCTTTTTGCGCAGCCGGGTAAAACAAAGTCGTCAATTTTTCATGATTCAAATATTTACTGTACTTTTGATGATGTTGGGAAAATCTGTGTGGAGACTGATAGAGAGCAAATATTACGAAAAACCGGTCATTAGTTAGGTGGCGACACTTGGTGGAGTTCTACTACCACTAGTGGACGATTTTCGACTGAAATAATGATGAATGATGAGAATTGTTTGTTTCATTGGTGAACTCACAAGAGAAAGTACTGATCGGATTACGAAAATTCTTCCAGTAGAATAGGCGTCGCTTACTTATTCGCGGAACCTCCGAAAAATGTAAGCATTTACATAATTCATAATGAAATTACGAGCGCTTTTATGAGAAAAGCTCTCGTATTTTCATTATATCCAATATCTCGTACTTATATAGAAGTTACAGATATTTTTTTTTTCGGTTGGCATAAATCATCTTATGACAACCCCTGCTCTTGGGTGGAGCGGGAGATAGTGTCAGACTCTTACTGACTAAAAACCCACCCCGTTCCTTCTAGCCTTCATACCGAGCCACGAGCTTCCTTTCGGATAACCCTGGCCCCAGTAGGCAGAAGTTACAGATATGAGATAAGCTGGTATACATGATTACACAAGTTTAATTCTTTATTATACACAAAACATAACAATGATTTTACAATTCATGTACAAAGGTGAGCTTAACTCAACAATGAGTTTTCTCCCAGCAAACCTTTACAAGTTCATCTGTAACTTCAATATTCCCAACTCCACATAAACGCAAGAACATGTGAGATACCAACAAAAATAAAAGACAACAAGTTAATCATGGCCGCAAGGATTTCAAATAGAAAGCAGGATAGGAACGCAGCTGAGCGGCGCGTAGTGTGTCGGCTAACGGGACCGCCTGCGTCACGCCGACTGGGTACGCCGAGCCGAGCGTCGTATGCGCCTGCGCCTGCGCTGCGCTGGTACTACCATAACACACAGTGGACCACGTTATCTGATTCGTTTCGTAGCGTTTACTGATGTAACGTGATGGGTAATGATTATGACTTAGAACAATTTTTTTTAGAAATTATTTTCATGTTTTACTTGTTTAGTAGTTGTCTTGCTAAAATATGTGGATCAGATTAGATAACATAAATAGTAATCTAGAGCCTCATTGTACTCATCACCGGCATGGTTTTGAGGGGGTCGAATATTGTAATTAGTGGTTGAGTGAATAGGTTACTTAGGCACATCGTCGCTTACCATCGGGTGAGATAGTGTTCAAACGCGAGCCAATGCACAATAAAAAAAATAGTCTAGTCTGATGAGCAAAACTTTAACATCGGTCAAGAAAGCACTTGACTGCAGTGCAAAAACTATTCAAGTACCTGCCTTATTGGAACCAAGAAAAAGAGCAAATATCGATATAGGTATTTGCACGTTTTTAGAATATTGATTTTTCAAGCGTGCTCAAGTAGTATTGGTAGGTTCTATACTTCTTACTATAATTATAAAGAGGAAAGATATTTTGTTGGTTTAACTCACAAACTACTGGACCCATTTTAAAAATTATTTATTTATTAAAACTTCATGCAACATAAAAGTACAAACGTGGACTTAATGCCTTGGGCATTCTCTACCAGTCTATCTAGGGTGGTGAAGAGAAAAACATGGCAGGTGCATAAAAAAATAAATAAAAGTTCATTAAGGAAAAAAAGGGCTCAAAATTATGTACAAATACAAAATAAACATACATATATAATTTAATATAAAATATATAATTATATATACAGATGTTATTTCACCAGTAGAATGCTGTATTAGAATGCTACATACAATGACATAGGCATATATTTTCTGGTTTCACATAGACTAAGCCGCTGGCAAACGCTAGTTTGCAAATAAATTGACCTGTATTGTATTAAGGCAATGGTGCCATGTTTCTTTTGTACAGACATCTCAGAGATTTTTTACCCTCTATCATTAATTCAAATGATATTCAAATATAGTGCGAACCTCTGGCTAACGTGCATAACGTTACTATGATGAATGTTCAATTACTGTGTTCTTGATATGGACACAATAGTTTTATTTTCTTTTGTATCTGTGTAGGTACAGTGTATTGTATTTCAATAGATGTTAATGTAGGCTTGGACAAAGAGCTTTAAAGATTGTTGCAGCAATCTGTAGCCATAATTCCTACCTTCTTCGATTTTGAAACAAGTTATTATTTGATACTACCTGATTCGATTAAACGTTTTTCATCTTAGCTATCAACTGTCAAAAGTGCGAACGTTAAATAGTCGTAGTTATTTTTTATCAAAATTTCTACTATCCTAAATATTTCTTTCCGTAAGAACCTTCCACAGAGTATTGAGGAGTGAAATTGGCAAAGTCATTCTCAAATTATGGCGTGAACAACGGAAATAAGGATCCTTTTTATATGTGGGTACAAGTAAGTATATAGAATATTGATGATATTCTCTTTTTCTATAGCTTATCCTACAAAAACCAATGAATTTAATGGAATAAAAGTTGGTCCCATATCCTTCACGAATTAAACACGAATCAGTAAAATTCGGATTTCGATTACATCAGTGACATACGGATGTAATTCTGATTGAAAATCCGTCCACACCTCACAAAATCGGTGTCGAGAAATTATTAAAAGGCTGTTATGTCCATGCGCGAATGAAAGAGAGTAGCTTATAATTATCTCGTAATTCTCTATAAATAATTGTAATTATTTTACTTATCATCGTGCACGATAGCGGGCTTTCTAATTTCCTATTAAATTAAAATAAATACGTCCCACAGATTGCTGTTTGGTGTGGAAATACGAGTTTTCCCTTTTCTTTAATTTATTTTTCTTCTTGTTTGAAAAGAATCCTTATTATGTCTAACAATACAGACCCGTATCTACTGAGTTGTGAACCTGTAGGTATATTTTCTCTTATAAAAGGAAAACAATAAACAGCTGAACTTTAGTTTCCCAGTTTTCCAGTTGTCCTTGTCTTTCTTTGGACAAGGAATATTTTTTTTTTACAAAATGGAGTAAAACTAAAAATACTAAAGAATAATAAAACGAATGTTACCACTAACTACTACTACTTTCTCTATAGTATTACAATATTTTAAACGACAAGCTTAAAAGTTCAGGATAAATGGCTCAACTATTGATTGATTGAATAAGCTCATAGCATAAGCTTGTAATTGCTCCACTGCCGTTTATTAAGACCTTAATAAAACAACTTTAACAATGATCAATCAAGACCCCTACAATTACGCATATCGGAGCGCAAATGATTGTTGAAAGAACTTTACCGTTGCAAAGTGGATCAGAATGAGAGGTGCGGAACTAATAGCTAAGAAACAGTCAACAAGTGAAGACTCTCACAGACAGATACGATCAATACTTATTATTATATGTAGGTAATGTTGAAGAGTTTATTTATTTGGTTGTTTGCATCAATCTCAAAAGCTCTAGGTTCGAATTGGTTTTTTGTTAGTATTTGATTTCCCATTTTTGGAGAGTACAGACTATTAGGCTATACGAGCGGAGCAGTAGTTAAAGAGGCGGGCGAAGCTGCGGACGTTAAGGCAAATATAAACTTAATATGTTAATTATGGTGGGGGACTGGGCCTTGGAGCTGGGCCTGGTCGTACTGTACCGGGGTTCTGTCCCCACGTTGGTGCGGATGCGGGGCGAGTCGGTGGTGGACATTTCGTTCGCCAGCCCCGCTCTGTCGCCGCGTGTCGTCGACTGGCGCGTGATGGAGGAGGTGGAGACGTACTCCGACCACCGGTACATCCGGTTTGACGTCTCCGCCGAAACCTCGGCTGCGCCGGTCCGACAGAGCCCTTGCGGTCCGCGGTGGGCGCTTAAGCAGATGGACCGGGAGCTCCTCCTGGAAGCCGCGACGGTACAGGCCTGGGTGCAAGCACCGGACAGGCCTGTCGACATCGACGTCGAGGCGGAGTGGTTTCAGGAGGCCATGTCGCAAATTTGCGATGCGGCAATGCCCCGTGTCCGTCCAGGACGAGCTAAGCGCCAGGTGTACTGGTGGTCGCCGGAGATCGGCGCCCTGCGCAACGCGTGCAATCACGCACGACGCCGGTACGCCAGGCACTGCAGGCGCCGCATCCGCCCGCCGGATGCGGAGGCCAGAGAGGCGGAGCTGTATGAGGGATACAGAGAGGCAAAACGCACCCTCCGAACGGAGATCAAGCGGGCCAAACTCGAGGCCCGCAACGTGTGGCTGGGGTCTCTGAACGCGGACCCGTGGGGGCGCCCGTACAAGTTGGTACGGGACAAGCTTCGCCCCTGGGCTCCGCCGCTGACCCAGAGTCTCCGGCCCCAACTCGTGGAGGGTGTGGTTAGCACTCTGTTCCCTGCGCGGGGGGAACACTCCCCCCCGCCCATGGCTCCGCCTCCGCCAGCAGTGTCTGACGCGGATCGCAACAGCGACGACGACGAAAATGCTCCAGAAGTGACCGAGGTAGAGTTGAGAGTGGCGGTGCGAAGGCTGAGTGCCAAAAACACCGCCCCAGGACCCGACGGCTTGCCAGGGAAAGCCTGGGTCCTGGCCATGGAGGCTCTCGGGCCTCGACTGAGAGGGCTCTTTAGCGCATGCCTGGAGAGGGGCCAGTTCCCACTTCGTTGGAAGACGGGAAAACTGGTCCTCATAGCGAAGCCAGGGCGCCCTGCGGACTCTCCGTCCGCATACCGGCCCATTGTGCTGCTCGACGAGGTGGGCAAGCTCTTTGAAAGAGTGATTGCAAACCGCCTCGTCGTGCGGCTAACACGGGTGGGGCCGGACTTGTCGGACGGACAGTTCGGCTTTCGCAGGGCGCGCTCTACTATAGACGCCATCATGCGCGTGCGAGCCCTCACGACAGGGGAAGCGGTGTCCCAGGGTAGGTGTGTCGTGGCAGTGTCCTTGGACATTGCCAACGCCTTCAACTCCCTGCCCTGGAGTACGATCCGGAGGGCACTCCGGTACCACCGGGTGCCCGAATACCTCTGTCTAGTGGTCGAGGCGTACCTGTCAGACAGGTACATTGTCTACCCCGGTCACCAGGGAGACTGGAATCGTCGAGAGATGTCGTGCGGTGTTCCGCAGGGGTCGGTTCTAGGCCCACCCTTGTGGAACATCGGCTACGATTACGTGCTGCGCGGCGACTTCCCTGACGGGGTCAGCGTGGTTTGCTACGCAGACGACACGCTGATCCTAGCGCAGGGAGAGTCGCACCAGGCGGCGGTCGCTCTAGCGACACGCGGGGTTGCGATAGCCGTTGGTAGGATCCAGGAGTTGGGACTCGAGGTGGCGCTGCATAAATCCGAGGCAATGTGCTTCCACGGCCCTCGGAACGCGCCACCATCGGACTCCCAACTTACGGTAGGAGGAGTTCGCATCGGCGTCGGGTCGACGATGAAGTACCTGGGACTCGTTCTCGACAGCCGATGGAATTTCGGAGAACACTTCCGACGTTTGGCTCCCAAACTCAACCGGGCCGGGGCTGCTCTCAAGCGGCTCCTGCCCAATCTTGGGGGTCCAGACGCCTCCTGCCGGAGGCTCTACGCGGGGATCGTTCGGTCCATGGCCCTCTACGGGGCGCCGGTGTGGGCGCCGTCGCTGGCAAAGCGACCGGCGTCCATACTGAACGCCTGCCAGAGGGTCATGGCAATACGGATGGTGCGGGGTTACCGTACGATCTCCCGCGAAGCGGCGAGCCTTCTGGCTGGCCTACCACCGTGGGATCTGGAGGCAACAGTCCTTGCACACATGCACGACATGCGCGTGGAGATGCAACGCCGGGGTGAAAGTCCACTGCCGCAACATGTCAAGGTATGGCGGACAGAGCTCCGGCGGGATCTCATGGTGAAATGGCGTCAACGGCTATCGCAACCCAGTGCTGGGCACGCCACGATTATGGCGGTAAGTCCCCTCTTTGAGGCGTGGCTGGAAAGACCTCACGGCGTCCTTACCTTCCGCATGACGCAGGTCCTCACCGGACATGGCAAGTTCGGGAGGTTCCTGCATCGGATTCAAGCGGAAGAGACGCCCGGGTGTCGCCACTGTGCGCAACGCCCGGAGGACACGGTGGAGCACACCGTCGAGGTGTGCCCTGCCTGGGCGGAGCATCGCCGTGCCCTCGTGGGGGCGATCGGCGGCGGAGACCTCTCGCGCCGGGCCCTGGTCGAAGCCATGGTCCGGAGCGAGGAGGAATGGCAGGCGGTCGCCTCCTTCTGCGAAGCAGTAATGCTAGCAAAGGAGGAGGCCGACCGCATCAGGCAACGGCGCCCTCGCCGCCGTCGCCGGGATTCCGATCCCGATTTCCGGCCACCGTAGACGCAGGCTCGCGGACGGCGAGCCATGGGTAGCTCGCTGTCCGATCGTCCGGTAATGGACCGAGTCCAAGACGTCGACGGCGCGCACTGTTCCCGCGCGCCTCAAGGAGTTGTCAGCAACAGGAGGGGCCCAGCTGGGTCGAAGCCTACTGGGGACAGGGTTGTCCGAAAGGGAGCTCGCGCCCCGGTATGAAGGCTAGAAGGAACGGCGCGGGGTTTTTAGTCAGTAAGAGTCTGACACTGTCTCCCGCTCCACCCAAGAGCGGGTTTCGTCAAAGATGATTTTCCCCGTCGACAAAAAAAAAAAAAAAAAAAAAAATATGTTAATTAAATGTTAAATTTTTTTATGATGCGAAGACTTTATTGTTATACAAATTGTTTCACGGCTATATTATCCGTGGTTCAATTGATTTGAAAACGCGCTTTCGCACCGTTGTCGCATTGTCACATCGCACCTGTCTGCAGGGGCCTTAATTAGTAATTGTGTTGTGTGTAAAGTGCATCATGCTTACATTGTGTCTGGCACATGACCACAAAAACTTACTTTTACTTACGCACATATGTTATTAATTCATGAATCCCCAAGCGACCACCGGTGGCCGCGCATCTATTGTCTTACTATTCTGTCTCTAATTGACGGTATCTGAAGTGTTAAATCATAACTTCATAGTGCTCTAGTATGTAAGCAACAACGGTGTGAAGCCTGCATGTTGTGTGACAATAAGATTCATCATCATCATCATCATTCAGCCTTTTTAATGTTCCCACTGCTGGGGCTCAGGCCAATAAGATTAATTTGCCTTTATTGGTCGTTTTCGCTAACTTTCTTTTGTTTTATATGTTTATTTTTTAATCAAAAGAAAAATTACCTACTCTAGGTAAGCTTTTTAATTGATAGGTGTGTGAGATAATGCGAATGAAAATGAGTGGCAAAATTCATAATGGAGGGAATATCTATACTTATCTAACTGTTTTAGCTGTAATCATGTCAAGCTTCTACATCCCGGGCACGCCACGATTATGGCGGTAAGTCCCCTCTTTGAGGCGTGGCTGGAAAGACCTCACGGCGTCCTTACCTTCCGCATGACGCAGGTCCTCACCGGACATGGCAAGTTCGGAAGGTTCCTGCATCGGATTCAAGCGGAAGAGACTCCCGGGTTTCGCCACTGTGCGCAACGCCCGGAGGACACGGTGGACCACACCGTCGAGGTGTGCCCTGCCTGGGCGGAGCATCGCCGTGCCCTCGTGGGGGCGATCGGCGGCGGAGACCTCTCGCGCCGGGCCCTGGTCGAGGCCATGGTCCGGAGCGAGGAGGAATGGCAGGCGGTCGCCTCCTTCTGCGAAGCAGTAATGCTTGCAAAGGAGGAGGCCGACCGCATCAGGCAACGGCGCCCTCGCCGCCGTCGCCGGGATTCCGATCCCGATTTCCGGCCACCGTAGACGCGGGCTCGCGGACGGCGAGCCATGGGTAGCTCGCTGTCCGATCGTCCGGTAATGGACCGAGTCCAAGACGTCGACGGCGCGCACTGTTCCCGCGCGCCTCAAGGAGTTGTCAGCAGCAGGGGGGGCCCAGCTGGGTCGAATCCTACTGGGGACAGGGTTGTCCGAAGGGGAGCTCGTGCCCCGGTATGAAGGCTAGAAGGAACGGCGCGGGGTTTTTAGTCAGTAAGAGTCTGACACTGTCTCCCGCTCCACCCAAGAGCGGGTTTCGTCAAAGATGATTATCCCCGTCGACAAAAAAAAAAGCTTCTACATCCGCACAAACATTTATCAATCTTATATGCATGTATTCATTTGATAATTTGATACCAAAACATAAAATTTAGCACACATAAATAAGCACGGTTGTGCCATCAAAGACTACGAGAAAAGCTGGTCTTTGAGAGCGTGTATAAATAATTTACAGCATGCGAATGATCGTAAACATAGCTCGTATAACTTGAGTTAATTACAAAGCCTTTATGAACATCCATCTTAAAATTACTATTCATAAAACTATTCTAGGAAATGCCTTATAAATCACTACGGTCGTGTTCTGGTGTCTATTTTTAAAGATAGTCATTAATGTAAAACTTTCTCCGATGAGATTGGGATGTGGTCTGAATGGACGTGGACCGTGTGCCTGTGTGGGTCAAGGACTCGGTCAGTCACCCACGTACCATCCCACGGGCGTGTTTAAAAAGATGCTCGAATATCAAAATGGATGTCATATTCGTGGGAAAAAAAGGTTGAATTAAAATTTGAAATAACATTTTGATCATGATTTTGGATTTTCGAATATGAATAACTTATGTTCCGAAAACAGACATTTGGGATAACGTTTTGAATCGGTATTACGAGTAAAAAATGGTTGACATTCCGAAAGTAGAGAAAATAAACTTTTCAAGTCGGAAAGTAGGTAAGTACCTAGAACATTATATCGACTTAGAATACAATGTAGGTACCAATTGATAAAAGATTTTTAATTTTAATTAAGTATTTGTGACAGATCATATCTTGATAAATTGATTGACCATAGCAAAATTACAGGTTACACATACAAGATCGCATCCACAGTTAAGCGATTTGAATGTTTAAAATTAATGGGTACCAGTTCTAGGCTGATTAATGTTCCGTGGCCGTGTGGGCTACATGAGACAAACTCGGTCGGCGGTGTCGTCAGCACTGTGACACACTGACCGCGTCCTAAACGATTACTTTGAATAAGGAAATCTCATATTTGGGCATCGCTTGGTTTCCACGAACCAATTTAAATACTTTCCATTTCATTTACACATGCTAAAATCGTTGTTAATTTACAAGAAACTGTTTCATGATCATCATCACTTCTGCCGAAAGATTTTCACTGAGGAACGAATTCCCACCACACTCCAGATCATCGGTCCATCTAGCGCAAGGTTTTTTATTGCTGTGTCTTCTGGAACGCGGTCACCACTCAAGAACTAACCCCAAAAACCGAATTAAACTTCACGATTTTTGTAAATATAATAATTATTTAAAATACAAACATATTTGGTGGCAGCTCGTTTCAAACGAATTAACTATGAGTTTTCCGGCATTAACTATGTTCAGCTTCTGGTGAATTATACTCAGCAATGATAAATTATACATGCGAAATAAACAAACATAATTACGTATAAATTCCCAACTTTACTTTGTAAATCACGAACGTGAATATTTGAATAAATATGCAGCGTGATCACAGAGCGCAGCTTCCTTAACCAGAGCCTTGATAATTTACAATTTTGTGGTTATTATGTAAAAGATGGAAAAAACTTAATAAAAAATGTAAAGAGGGGTCACGAGGTTCATTGACAGATTTTCATTTATTACGTGAATTTTTAACAAATGTTTCAGTGGAGATCTGAAACGCGCCGTGATTAGTGTAGTCATCCATCATGTTTAGTGGCTCATTACGAAGTGATAAATGGGTGTATTAAAATGCTCGCGTTCCAGGATGACTTGCTTATAATGACTAAGCCAAATTGGATCCCTTCCAGCGTCATACTAAAGTGTTATGGTGACTTGTGTACCTATAAATCCTTATAGAACCGTAGCCTGTGTTGTAATAAAATTTCATTAATTTACTCGTAATTAACCGTTTGTCATGACACAAATTCATTTGGAGGTGCTTGATTTTATAATTATAGAATATTATTTCGTGAGAAAACATCGTCTCTGAATAATTTTCTTCATTGTTAGTGGTTATTAATAATTACATTAGGTGCCTACATTAATTACACTTCTTCAGTGTAATTCTACTACCTATATTATTTTGTTACGTAGGTAATGTTATACGTCATATATCCATACATATATATATATATATGTTACCAGCAATCTGTATAATTCAGGTGTTCCTAAGCAGGGTATGTAGGTAATACCTGGGGCGTTCGGGCAATGTATGAAACATTGAATATTATTAGTCCATTACATAATTTACCTAGGTAATGTATGCAATGTGTAAAATAATTCAATTTTGTCTATATTTATTAATGTTAACCGTCAATCCATAAAATAAAGGGCAAATGAAACATGTTCTGTTACTTAAAATCAATGTGTGTAAAAGAAAAGCAGGGAAGGAATTGACGTAATGTTTAACATTTTCTAGAGAGGAAAAATAATTCATAATTTAGAGTGGAAAACCTTCATACTATTAAATATTAGGGAAAGGTCAATGTTCTATATTGCAAACTTAACTAGGACTTATCATGGGATCGAAGTACTGGAATAATTTGCCTTCTGCGGTCTTTCCGTCTGATTATAATTTAGGTGTCTTCAAGGCTAGAGTGAATAGGCTCTTCATAAACTAATACGAGTCATCATCCTTGACTGTATCACTAATTAACATCAGGTAGGATAGCAATCTTTTATATCAATAAAAGAAAAAGAGTTAGAGGTTAGAACCTATCAAGAGATATTAGGGAAAGGTCAATGTACTTTATTGCAAATGTTGGTGCTTAGAATATGTAAACTTATCTTTAAGTATGCCAGTACTTTTACGATTTGGAGGAAAATAATGTCTTGATGCATCAAATAATTACTTATTTATTTTATTCTTCATGCACAAAACAGTACAAAGGCGGACTTATGTAATGCCCCTAAGGCTGCAGTCTTGTATTTTTCCATTTCTAAGATTTGTAAATTCATTATATTATTGCCATTAACGAAGCTCACAAACTTAAGTCGAAATGATGTTGGCACGAAAGAGCTATGTTTAACGCTTAATTTACCAAACATAATACACCCAAAAAGACTTTAAAAAAATAACTGGCTACTACTCATACTATAGTTAAATATGTGCCATAATAATATTTCAAGTTGTTTCATTATTTTGTTCAAAATAAGCACATAAAGACGCGCTAATAATTTGCCGCGGGTGAATTTTTACAAGACTGCAGCCTTAAGGCATTCAGTAAATATTGGATTTAGCTGGTAACTGTATTCTAAAGATTTAAGCAATTAAAAACGTTAATAGAGTCAGGGAACCTACTTTCCGATGAATAAATAACTAGTTGATAAACCGGCCGGTGGGCATGCCTCTACATTCCTAACCAACCGATTATATTTGTAATTAGCCTATCCCGGGGACTTTAATCAGGACTAACTTGGCATGTATATGCTGGTTCCTGAGATAACCAGTAATGCAATGCTTTGAGACAAATTCCGAATAACTATTTTAATTGTTAGAATTAACTGTGGGCAAACAATTTTACTGCTGCGATTGCTAAATCTATACTAATGTTTGTAAATTTTAATGTTTGTAAAAGATGGAAGTATAAATATGATAGTGAAAAACTGATTCACTGATCACAACAACACAATCGGTAAGTGCCATTATTATGCTAACAAAAAAAAATTGCTTTCTGTTGTATCTTTAGGTGAAAACGTAGATAGTAGTTTATGTGACTAGGGGATAAAGCAGTGTCTTTAAGTCGCGGGCGGCATGTTGAATTACGAACGAAACGAAGGTTGTTGATTTTAATCCCGAACGTCAGTGAGGGATTAATATAATTAACTGCCGAGCATTGAGAGGGAGTTAATAAAAAAACCTGAGTGAAGTGAGGAATTCAAGCCGCCCAAGACAAAGACAGCTTTATCCCCGTGTTGCATAGTCTACTTTTTACACCATCTGTGAGATAATTAAAAGACAATTTGGTCGATCAAATCATATATTAGAGATAAGTATTATATATAAGTATTATATTTACAAGTACATCAAACAAACAAAATTCACTACTCCGAGATTCTATAGTTTCAATTTTCTAAAACACTCCCAGTTCTAGTCAGTAAGCAGGTTTTATTCTATTTTCTTTTTTTTGTTAGTGGCCAGTTTGAATTTCGAGTCAACTTGTTCGATGCACGTACATTTTAATTCACAATGTTGACGATTTTTGATGTTCCAAATTAAAATCTCATTATTCCCTAGGGATCGGCCATACTGCATTATTTCCCTAGAGAATAATGACTTGCTTTAAGTGAGTATGACGTGTAAAACGACATTATCGAGCAGGTGGTGTAAAAAAATATTAAATCAGTATTTGATTAGTAGAGACACGATGGAAATAGCCACCAGTAAAAAGAAATGTGGGCAGACCATCAAAACGGTGGATTGTTAAAGAAGCAGGGCAAGACAGGATAACCCCCGCTAGAGATGTGTAGAAGGAGAAAGAGCTGAGGCCTTTACTTACCCATACGGGATTCACACCAACACCACAAAACTAACCTTTTCAATACACTTGCTCATAAAGTGACTCTTATTGTACTGCACTTAGTTATATAATGGCACTTGTGACCAAACTGTGACATTTTGATTACCATTACGCATTAGTGCTATAATGTAGTTAATAGTACATTGTTACACTAGGGGTGAAAGTTAATTATTTCGTCCCGAGAAGGAGTTGGCGGCCGAGCGTAGCGAGGTCGCTAATTCGAGGGACTGAATAAGTAACTTTAACCCCGAGGTAAGCACTGTGCTTTTCATTACGAATACAAGAAGATAGACCTAGTTTTTTTTTTTAATAATTTGACAGTTGTTAGGTGAAAGTAAAACTCCCTAGGGATGAAAAGTGTTGTTCTTTTCAGCCCGCTCCTCAGGCAACTTCAGACCTACTTTCAGAGTATGAGTAATGAAATAGTACATTGTTACACTAGGGGTGAAAGTTACTCATTTCGTCCCGAGAAGGAGTTGGCGGCCGAGCGTAGCGAGGTCGCTAATTTGAAAAACTAAATAAGTAACTTTCACCCCGAGGTAAGCACTGAGCTTTTCATTACGAATACCAGGAAAGTAAAAATAAAATAATAAAAAGTTTGTTAAACCTGAGTTATCGTACCTATGATTTTAGGTAGGTATCTTTCTTCTGATTTAGGTGGTAAAAGGTTCCACTACTGCTTTAGCCTCTTATCTTATAAAATTATTATTATCACTATTTAATCTGATGAACTTATCATGATAATACAAATCTCTGCAGTACGGAAATGTAAACAAAACTCAAAAAAACCAACATCTGATTTGCCACCTTCCCGCCATTTTGTTTTTTTTTCTGTAGCCGGCCAGCTATTCAGCCTCATTGATGAAAAATTAGAAATTAATTGTAATCTTTTACAAATAAAGTATTTTAAAGAAATACTTGAACAAATAAGTCACTTAAAAATATAATGTTATTTAATTAATTAATACTTATCTTTAAGTTATTTGAATTTTATATCGCGTTGTGATTGATAGACTGTATGGAAAATTGGAACATGGTTCAATAGAAATGTGAAGATAGAACAGTTTTTTTTTTAAATAATTTGACAGCTGTCAGTTGAAAGTAAAACTCCCTAGGGATGAAAAGTATCATCATTTCAACCCGCTCCACAGGCAACTTCAGACCTACTTTCAGAGTATGAGTAATGAAAAACCTTTTTGTTCAACCTCTCACCCGCCATAATTTTATTAAATTTATCGTGTCAGGCGGGGCGCGCGTCCTCCCCCGTGAGGAAAAGAAAGAAAAAATGGGCTTTAAAAAAAGTTTTGTTTTTCACAAATGTATTCAAAAACGTCGTGCTCTCTCAAGACCATCGCCATGGCTCGGGTCTAAATACCGCCTCGACGGTAATCACTAACATTACACACTTATATCATAATGTACTATACTAACACTAGATTAATACTCGTAGGTAAGTTAAAAGTACTAACTAAACTGACAAACATTTGAAATGTAATTAACAAGATGTGGAAAAAAAGGCTTAATTATGTTATTTGAATAGTAAATTATAACTATAGGGTAGACTGGGTACGGTTGTAACATTTTTGCGTTAATCGTTCGTACAAGTGACATTTATAGGACTAACAACATAATAAACGTTTGAAATAAATCCGTATACATCTGTCTTCAAAAAGACATAACAATTAGATAGTTAAAGTCAGTAGTTTCCAGACAGTTACCATTAACTGAAATGTCGGCTACTGTTACAACTGACCCCCATACCAGGGGCGGTTGTAACAGTGAGGGGGGTCAATTGTAACACACTCAAATAAAGTACAGTGAATGCGTTTCAATCACTTTTATTGCTTATAAATGACAATCAAGTACTTACGTATTACTTAAGATTAATATGGCACCATTTAAGGAACATTAATTTGTAATCAGTCTTTTTAATCAGTCTATGACATTTTGATTTTTAAACAAGTACAACTTCTAATTAAACTAATTAAATGATATTTTAAACAAAACATAATAATGACAGTATTTAATCCCATTGTTACATTTTCCAACTCCACATTACTTTCGTTCGCTGTATCTCTCTTTCGTTTGTACCGTAGCAGGGAGACATAGTTAATACCATGAGTATCTGCCGCTTGTCTCAAAGAAACTCCAGTTTTAAGATCATTGTAAGCATCTCTATATCGGAATATCTCGCTTTCTCCTCTTGAAGTCTTTCTTACGCGTTTTCTAGGCATCTGCAATGCAAAATAAAAAAATAATTAATGTTACAACCGTACCCACAAAAAGTGTTACAATTGTACCCACCCTTCCCTTTTGCCAATAAAACGATCTCAGTATCAATTCAAATTAACCTACAAAAAAAGAATATCCTGTATTTGAAACTCTAAAAGTCTAATAATCATAAATAAGAACGAGCAAAACTTAGAACACTATAATAACAATAAAATTGAGGAAAGAAATCGATCAAAAATACTTACTTTTGCTTGACAAAACACAATAGGCCACTCTGTACACGTATACAGCGCGCGGACTGCGACGCAACACTGGTGATCATGTCCGAACACGTAAGCCGCGTGTCTTTCCCCTTGTACCCCTCCCCGCACGGTGAATATTTCTGCCAATATTTGAATTGTTACAACCGTACCCCGTTACTACCGTACCCAGTCTACCCTACTTTATTTAATACTAGCTTAAATAAGATCGGGTGTCGTGTTTGATTCCCGCCTCGTACAGTTAGGAACAGGTCCGTAATGACACCCGCGAGCACGTAAACTATCCTTGAATGGGATAAGTTACGGGTAAGCTGCAGGTTCACTAAGTTATTTATCTGACCCACACATGACTCCGATATCCTCGACACCACCGGCGGCGGTCCTACTGGTCCTTAGGGAGCTTAGAGAGCACACACGTGTAAAATAAAGGGTTTACTCAATTTTCTTAAGTAAATACTCGAAATAACACGTAATTAGCATGGTCCCAGGCCGGTCTAGCCACGTCGTCGCAGCGATCATTGAACTCGCTCAGGTCAAAAGCCTTGCAGTGCCAACCGTCGCTTAGGTATATATTTATTGCTAATACAATTTTCTGAGCCCTTACGTTACTTGTGAAGATTACCCGCCTACCCGGATCTGACAGACAATAATATCCATTGAATATCTCGCGTCTGAAGCCGTTACGGTTACACAAAGGCTTAGTTAACTAAGTTTGTGTTTTGTTTGCGTTAAATCAAAGCTGGACTGAATCAAATTCAAAATAAATGGTCTGTTTATAAATACGCTAAATCCTTTACGGTAACTGCTACCCAATCAGATTGTTCAAAGACGAAGAGATTGGTGCCGCATTTTTTCAGTTTGCAAAAGATTGGTCGATAAACATTTTAAAAATGAAAGTTAGTAAATCCCGTTAAAAGTTTCTTGATACATAAAACATCTGCGTCTGAATTTATTATGTCTTAAAAACTGCAGTTAAGTATTTTTTCTGTTGTTATGTGTCGTAAAAATGAGTCGAAGTTCCGTTTGTCAAGTCGTACGTCTGAAGACAATGCTTGTTCTGAATGTTATTCTTTGTTTGTTGCAGTATGTTTTGGAATGTGTCTTCTTTTAATTTGGGAGGTCAATTACCGAGAACATCTATAGGTATAGTTGGTATAAATCGCCTGATGAATTGCTGTTTCGCTAGAACGGTGCAATTATGTTTTTGCCCCTTTCGATAGTTAAGTTGTGAGCTCTGGTGAAGTCTTCCTTAATCATCGGTTCATCAAACATAAAGCAATCATCTTTGAGATTATTTTGTTTGAATATTTAACACAATATCCACCTACTGACATTACCATAAAACGGGGTGAATAGAAACGCGGGGGTGAAAAGGAGCAACACTTTGTTTTGTTTTTCACTTTGATACCTCATTATCGGCTTCTAAATCTTTGGTTTCCTAGGAAAGCGGTGCCGTCATATAGCGGCCGTTTTAACACATCGTCAGTCATTTTTTCAAAACAAACGTCATAAACGTCATACGAAAAGTATCCAAGATAGAAAATGGACGAACTTGATTTAGCTTTAGTAATTTACTTGGAGGATGAACTATCATCAGAAGAGGAAAATAGTCGTTGTTCCGGAAAACGGCCGCTATCCTAGGAAACCAAAGCTTTACAAAGACGACGACTCGACTTTTTAAAATATCAATTCATTAATATATATAGTTAAATGCTGCAAAAAATATTCAAATATCGTGAAAATACCCTTTGAAGTTTTGTTTCTATTTACCCCTGAGTTTCTATTCACCCCAATTTACCGTTAGATTCTCATTTTATTCGTACTCCTCCTTACTCATTATTTTTAATTTATGAAAAAGTTTTTGTATTTATTAAAATTTCGCGTGAATACAGTAAGTTGCGCATTCATGGAAAACATCCTGAAATGTACCTACAATATTGTATCAATTACGTTTAGTAATAAATCTTCGATTAGACTAAACTCTATTTCCTTTTTTTTTTCATCATATCAAAAATATTTAGTATACTATTTAAACAAGAAATCCATTTGTGGCTAAAACTTTTATAAATATTTTTTTTTATTTTGCAATAGATACCTACTTAATATTTACTGGTCCAATATTTTTTGTAACATTTTATTTTTATTTTTCTGTTATAAAGTGCAATAATGGTTGGTATATTTCCAGATATTATACTCGTACCACTATCTACTTGCCGATACACTATGATTATAATGCGACACAGCGCGTAGAGCCCACGTGCTTGGCCGGTGTCCCGCGGCCCGGCCACCATTAACATCTTCGGCCGAGAAGCCTCGATTCGTTTAACTTACATTTAGTTTAGACACGCTCCATACTAGGTCCAGTTTAGTTTCTAAAATCACGTATTGCATTTTGATATAATAACAAATTCCTCTCAATAATGATAAGAAGCCTCTGATGATCTGCCTCTTTTTGTTGCACATGTTTGAAATCTACTACAGAATTTTCTAGAAAAATAAATCTATTCTGTTAGCACTAACTTTTCACGTAAACAATCGTTTTTCAACTAGTAGCAATACAAGAAGTCGGTAAAACGGACATTAAAATAGTTCGTGGGTGGTATTACTCGTAATGACTCAGTCGGAGTTAACTTTCAAAAATAAATTAATTTTCTTCATACAATACAAGTAATTTTCAAGTTAGTTCAGAAGCGAGCTCGTCGTTCAGACTACACAAAAGTAATTATCTACCAAGACATTTCTACAAACGATGGCAATAATGTGGTGTATGTCTGTCGCAGGCTTTATTACTTCCTCACTTTTGCCGCCGTAAAAAAAAAACAGCAAACAATGTATTACGACAGCAAAACTTTCTTTTAGTGTTTCTGTGATGAATGAATCATTATCACGAAATCAGCTGGAAATATATATAGTTGGTTTTTGTTCTTGAAGGAGAAAGGTGGGCAACTGGACCCACTGACCCACTAGCCACTGCTGACGACCACTTTCTGCCTCACTGCTATTTATAATAATCGTTTTGTATAGCACACAACTGACTACGCGTGCGTTTACACTCTGCAAACTTGCGAAGCTTACCAAGCGTTAAACTAAGTTGTACTGCGAACACATGATTGATGATATTTATACATGAGAGGTAACTACGGGCTCCTTTAGTATAAAGAAAAATAATAGTTTCATGATCACTATTAATGGATTTAAAGATAGTTATGATGAATAACATAAACCAACACCACTCCAAGCAGTTGGACGGGAAATTGCACCTTGTGTGGGAAGATGAGTGAATGCACTTCGCCGCCTCACTTACAGATATCACTAAAATCTAAATATACGAGCGATAGAATTGCTGCGAATACGGTACATTTGTGACTGAATAATGAACAGCAGATGCACCTTGTGCAAGCTTCTAGTATGATTTTAATGGAACCTTGGAGTGGAACACGGAGGGGTTGTTGTAAACTCGTCTGGATGCGCGACTGGTTGGCAGGTAACACTGTCGCTAAATATAGATTCTTAACGAGTTTCTACGGATAAAAAGGCGAATTGCTTCACATTATCGCACATCGGATTAGTGGCTTTGAGTGCAATGAAAAACCTATTAGGATAGTTTATGGCTTTTCCAGTAAAAGCTAAAGAGGTCTTCGTGCTTTAGCGTCTGTTACAGAACTTACGACTTATGTAATTAAAATAACAAGAAGAAAAAGGAAACCGTAATATAGGTTGAAAGGTAGATGCTTATTTGTGAAGAAATAATAGCTCTCCTAGTATAATAGCGAAGAATCATATGAAAAAAAATGTAGACACTGTGTATACTAGTAGAAAAAATGCCTACTAAAAAAACCATTCGACTTCAGTAAAAAAAAATTAATAATAATGTTTACTTATACTCAAATAGAAACAACAATAAATCTTGAACACAAATCGTTAACACTGCGGTGTCAATTGAGGCCACGCTAATTCAATTCATTATTCCGATCGATTAACATTAATTCATAAATATCTTTCATCGGACTCGTCGGAACATCCGCCAGGTTATCGACTAACAGTGAATTCGGTTTAGCTACGGTATTTTTTGTCCAATAATTCAGCCGTTTCAAATAAATTGTTATGGAATCGACTGTGAATAGCAACTAGTTATAAAACTGTGCGCGTCGGCATTTTATCTGGTGACCCGATTCGAGGCAGCGTGAGTTGGCGGGTGTTGCACTGAAGAGCTGCGCGGGCGCCGGTGCGGCCAAGTGCAAGGCGAACCTCTCTACTACGTCCACACGTAACACGGCATAACGAGAACAAAATACCAACACGCGCGCCCGACACACACTTGTTTTGCTCGTGTTTCTTGTATTGTTTATTAACAAGTTGCGAAGATGACTCGTCTATCAAGCAAGAATTTAATCAAAGTTATTTAGAAGCTAGCTACCCGCCCTTCCTCGCAGGAGTGTTAAGAGGATTTGAAATCCTCGGCTTTTCTCTATCATAATTTGTAGGTCCTGTGTCATGGTTTAACCTATTGACAAAAGCTGCATAGGTATTAATCCGATCAATATTTTTTGAGATTTTCGCAAACAGAGAAACAGACGCAGTTTGAGACTTTTTAAATATATAAGGATATATAAACAGTTAAGTAGGCAAGGCAGTCATAAAACAAAGTTCACGATCAATAAAGAAAAATATAAGAATAGAATAGAATAGAATAGAATAAACTTTATTGTGCACCAAAAAGTAACACAGCTTATACATAAAATTAAATTTATGGGTACAATGGCGGTCTTAGATAAATTATAAAAGAGATTTGATTTGATAAAATAATTAGCTAGTAAGAAATTTTTCAAAAACAGTGCTCTGCCTCCCCGATATCTAAAATAACTTGTTGCATCGATATTTACGAACAGGCTGCCAATAAAAATTACATAAAAGTAGTCACGTCTTCGGATGCAATTACGCGACTAAAGTTTAGTGAACACGTAAAAAGAAGATGGCGGCATAAGTACAGGATCCGCTGCGGGTGCACACTGCAGAGATGTTCCGATAGTGCGCGCGAACCTAGTCGTTCCTTTTTTAAACCTTGTATGTATTTTTATACGAAACTTTTTTTTCTGCATTTTTTTTTAAATGCGCTCAACGCATAATGTCTTTACCTGGCAACCAATAAGATATTCGTACAATGTGCACTTACCTTCTTGCTGGATGGTATTGAAAATGATAAAATTAAATCTGTAATGCATACATCCGCTGTTACAATACTTTGTGTTGCGGATCGCCATTAGGTAATTATTTTTGATAGCAAAAACGTTTAATCGCGGTTACCAATCCGAATGCATTCCACACATCATTTACACGGACGAATAACCATTTTCTTCATTTTAATTGCTCTATTATGTTAGGACGCAGCATTTAACTAATCAAGACAAGCATTATTTCCGCTGAATCCACTAAGTAGAACTTAATCAAGCTTCGTATCTTAGAATTATTCACAGAATGTCTGATTAACGAGGGTTCTCTCATGCATAGATGAAATTTGCAGACAAATTAATGTTCTTCGGTTACCCTAATAAAACTAAAAAAAAAACTCTTCTAGGTTAGGTTATGGATATAAGATTTACATATGTTGGTATACTTGGATAGATTCTGGTATTCAATTTGAAGTATCTCAAACTGATTGCCACGAATTTATAGATATGGAAAATTAAATTCCCACTTTAGTTATGAAAGTCCATTAAGTGATGAAATAGACTGCAATATTCAACGCTTATGGGCGACGTGCAGCTATCTATCTTATTTATGCACTAATTTAAGTCTAAAATGCAGTCAATGAGCGTGACTGGACGCAGCGCAATTCATTCTGTATTGCATCCGCTAGGAAGCGCCACTTTCCTCGTAACGAGGTCTCAACGTAGTCGTAGGATCACGTACCCCCGATGTATGGGCGTATTAAGTAGCTTCAACCGTACAAAGAAGGTCCACCAAATTTCAGTTCTTATTAGTGAATCAGAAATTCACTAATAAGAACTGAAAAACGTTAATAGTCACGAGTCGATGCAAAAAGTAACCAGTCTTGTTTTGCGTTTTAGTTTGATACTTTTTAAAGACGCTTTCACGGAAATCTACTTATTACTTGCGTACTTAGCTTTACCTTAATTTGTTGAAAAAGCATTATAAACCAAAAACTCAAAGTAACACATTAACCCTTCAGATACCGTCAATTAGAGACACAATAGTAAGACAATAGATGCGCGGCCACCGGGTGTCGCTTGGGGATTCATGAATTAAAAATTCAATTAGCACATTTAGGTACTTGCACTTTTGAACTGACAAGGTCACACGCGCGCACGTTCCCAAATGTAGGTAAATCTCCGTGAAGAAGAAAATGCCATAAACTGCACGGACACCCTTTTCCATCAAAGAATTGTAACAAAAATAATTATTGTTGAAATCTACATTAGTATAATAAAGAGGTTAAGTAGGTTGTTTTGTTTGTAAGAGATAATCTCTGGAGGTACTGGTTCGATTACTAAAATTTTTGCACCGATAGAAAGCTGCTTTATTCCTGAGTGACATAGGCTATATTTTGTGTACGCGGGCGAAGCTGCGGGCAAAAGCTAGTTATACAAATAATTACTTGTAGCAGTTACAAAAAATATGGAAGGAAGATGTAGAAAGTCATGCTTTAATAACGTCCGGAATAAAACAAAAACATTCAAAGAACGAATAATTAAAACCAAGCCGTGCCAATTGTGCGATGACCAGTCTCAACTGATGATGCCGGTTCACCATCTCGACTCATGCAATAGTACCATTTTGAACTGAAACAAATGAATCAGCACATGCGCCACCATCAGCAAGAAATTTGAGTAGGTAAGCATGACATTGAGTTTATAGCAATTTAAACAGTAACTTGCTCTAAATCAGCCATTCCATTATCCTAACACTACTGGATTATTAAATAATTACAAAGATCACAATCTTAAGACCATCATAATTCAAGTTATCAGAACAAAAAGCTATTGTGGTATAACTGGATAGCGGCCATTAGCATGCTTAGCGCCATAACGACACGCACGCGCGCCCTTCAATGGAACACACTAATATACAATAATATTTTTTGCTAAATTATAACATGTTTTTGTGAAAAAAGCAATTTGTCTTAATACATCTAACTGATCGACAAATTGGGGCAGATTTTCCCGTTTTTTCTGTAACACGTTTGAAATAGATCAGTCTAACCTTGTTAGGGTGTTCTTAATATCGTGAGGTTTTGATCAGGCATGCGGGATCGCCCTGCAAGCGTGACCCCCGCAAATGTCCATTTCATACAAGTATTTATTGTAATGCGTGGCATACGCACGCAAGGCGCGTTTTTTTGCATTTTGAAATTTTATGCTTGCAGGACAATCCCGCATGCCTATTGAAATCCGCACGATATTAAAAATACCCTTAAGAGTTCGATGCATCTCGAACTCTAAGCTCTAAACTAGGTACGTATTTATTGTATAACGGCTTTTAGAATCGTATCTCATTAGGATCAATGCAAATAATGGAGAAAGTCGTGAAAACCGTTAATGACAAAATGTTCATTTGTAAACTTGTTTTTTTGTTCAATTTTTATGCTGGGTAGCAGGTTCTTGCTGCGAGAATTTAAAGTTGAAAACTGGTTGACATACAAATATATTGTTGTTTGGGAAGGCACCGTTGTGCGACACTCACGTTGACCCGACCCCCGGTTCAACGATCAGCCGACATTCGGACAATGCGGCTGTTTCTCAGGCTAGGCGGGCTAGCCCAAGACTGATGCTACCTACACTTTTTCTCATTAGCAATACAAAAAAACTCGCTAGGAACAAACTCAAAATTGCCTTGTAACTGTTAATGGAATTTTGCATGCTGTTTTCATAGAATGACCCTGTACCACTTATAGTTTGCTGCTAACCTAACATAAAATTGTCAACTTTAAGTCAATCGGAATATTTTGACCGCAGTGCCAGGCAATTTATTCCAGCCCTTTGATGTAGGCGGTATAGATGACGAGGTCAAACGTTTTGTCCGGACCGTAGAGGTTTCAACAACGTAAGGGTTTTAACTTGTAATTATTTTGACTTAGCACGTGATATAATTTTGACACCACCAGCTCGATAACATCAAATTATATGAATGTAGTTATGTCATGCAAATTAAACCTAAATTATAGGTGACTTATCATGACCCTGCACTGCACGCTGGGTCGGGAGTGTACCTCTACTGCTGCCAGCTGTAACCAGGCAATAGTATTGTACTTCATTTCATTATAACCTAGGTGAATAATGCGATTTGAAGGAACCTTAACAAAACATTCACAAGAAAACCTGGGCCACGCCAACTACACCTAGCAGCGTTGCAGAACAGCACCGCTTGCGGTGGCCAGCCTCCATTCCTCAATAGTGTGTACAGAGTACCTTGCAATAGGTGTGAAAAGTAGAGTATGATCCTCGTAGATAAATGGATTACTGGTAACCAATCAATTATGGCTTAGGCTAGCTTGACTCCTGATGAGTACTCTCTCGCCTCGCTCGTGAGTTATTTTAAACTCTAAACTACCTCGCTCAGCTCGGAAATTAATTCTGAAATCTTTCATTGCAGTCGGAATTAAACATAACGTCTTTCAATAAGACACTGATTTATCCCCTCGATGCATAATCTAGGATTGTTTTCGTTTTAGCAATTTAAATACCTTCTTACTTTTATGTCGAATGACAAATACTTATGATTTGAAATCCATAGAGGTTTACACAAAACCAAATGAAGCAACTAGAAATAGTAGAAATGTTACATAAATGCATTATTAATAAGTAAAGCTTATGGTTTATTAATGACTGCGTATTTGTAGTTAAATAACTGAAACAGTTGCACTTTGTAGTGCGTGCCGCGGAGCAGCGCGGGCGAGGCGGGCGGTGGCGGGGTGGTAGCGCGTGGCTACACAATAGTAAATAAAATAGTTATTAGGGTTCCTATATGGTATCGTCGAAGCGTTAGAGGCAATTAAGCGAACACGCGGAAGACCACACATCATTATTCATTAACAACATGGGCTAAAAGCTTCGGGCTCGCTAGGCTCGCTTCCTTGTTTTTCTGAACGAGAGCAGCAAGATGCGCGGTCTCGCGTGCCGGCCGGCTCCGCTCGTGCGCACACATCTCTTACATGTTACATCATAACATACACGTTAATAATTCATGGTATAGCGTTCGATTCGGTTAGTGAGCTTTATCTAGTTTCTAACTGTAAAGAAAAATAAGAAAATACGAAGTTCTGGTGCTTAATTAATGTTATGGTCTCGGATTGCAAGGCTATCGTTACTTCAGCACGCTCCAGCTGCCGCTAATGTTCCTCTCCACTTTATTTGTTAGACAGTCTTTCCATTTTGTATCATGATTCAAACTCAATATTTATTAAGTTTTGTGAACATAGGTTTATTTCATTTTCATAAAGAACGTAACTGGTATACATACTTAAGGTGGTGCATCACGACTCACATTTTCACTGTTTTTTATACGACCGCTCATAGCTGATTATGACGTTATTACACACTTTTCATTAGATATTTTGGAAACACAGTATCTTTTGGATATTATCTAGGTTTCTAAAGAAACCAATTTCTAAATTTGTGTAAAACTAATCCAGTAAAAACCTCTGAAAATGTTCTATTTTGTATGAACTTTGACCCTTCATAATTTGCCTAAAAATTAAAAAAGTCAAAAAAGTAATTCTCTAGAGACCTTGCAAATGTTATTAACCCTTCAGATACCGTCAATTAGAGACACAATAGTAAGACAATAGATGCGCGGCCACCGGTGGTCGCTTGGGGATTCATGAATTAAGATTCTAAATGATGACAACTTTTTCCAAAAACTTTTAAGGGTTTAAAAAAACAGCTATATCCTGGAGCAAGTTTTGTGAAATTTTCGAGTAAATCTCGGAATTACCGAATACTAACAGAGTTTCCAGGCGTTATCTCTCTTTTTTTGCGTTGCCTTTTCGTCAAACATCGCGTTGGATTGCATTAAATGAAGTAACAAGCTTTTAAACCATTTTCGATGTTTACGATAAGCGAGTGGAGAAGGACCCTCTTAAGCTTTAAGTGTCATAATGAATAAGTAACATGATGTAAAGATGGCACTAAACCTAATACTACACGGTATACCTATAAGCACAATAAGCGCTAAACTAATCATTATTATCTAATCATGCCTAACAACTAATAAGGAAACTAATTTTTTATTACATAAGTAGCCAATACTCCTAATATAATATTGAACCTCAAGTTTAATTACGAAATGAGTAAAAAAAAATACAATATCATCATGTTATTGGTAAAAAAAGAGATAAAAATAAGATTCTATTCGTAAGCCTGCAAATATTTTTAGCTCATCAATAAGTACTTCAATGGCGGATTTTCCCGGTCTTTGACTTATGCCTTTTAGACTAATCAAGGTGGATTAATTCAGTTCACACAATAGAATTTGGAAGTTGTTTGTGAATTATTTTTATTACGAAACGGTACTTAATCAGAAGCCCTACCACAACCTACTGGCATAGCTGGGAATTAACTCGTTAATCCGTTAATCGTTAATTAATGAAGTTAACATTTTGATTAACGGATTAACTTTTGAAAATGTTAACGGACACGTTAACTTCCGTTAATATGCAGAAGTCGTTAATCCAATGCCTAATAGTTACCACACGGCACCAACAAGTGCCTTTCAGACGAGAACTTCAACATGTTAATATTCATGAAGGGGAATATGGCACCTTATGCCCGACGATTATATTACACATTTGAATTTATACAAGTACTAGCTTTGGCCCGCGCGGCTTCGCTTCCGCTCTTCCTTGGAGCTTGTCCAGAAGGAGCGAATTCACCGCGATTCTCTCGTACATATCACGCGCGACCGTTTCGTCCAGAAAGAGCGTACCTACACGCGAATCATCGATCAAAATTTTGGCACTCCATTTTTCTGGATAAGTACACTCGCTTTGCAGTTCGCGCGTTAATTTTTCCCGTGCCGTCGCCCCATCGTGCCCCCCCCCCCCAATCGCTGGCACTGCACAAAATTCACATAAACCATCTACTAAATAGTCCGAACAAAGCCTAAACATTTGGTTTGGATAGGTGAGCTCGTTCTTGAGTTATAAAATTACAACGAAAAGTGGCATTGATTTTTATATATATAGATTTTGTTTTGTTCCTAACCTGTTAACTTCCAGAACCTTTTTAACAGGCTTTATAAATTCACTAACGCAACGATATAAAGATGCAATTTTACACATATTAACGGATTAACGTTAACTTGCGTTAATTCTTCCGAAATGTAACGCTGTAACGTTTAACGATGCTAACTTTTTTTGTAGCGGATTAACGATTAACGAACTTAACTATTTGATTAACGGTGCCCGGCTATGCCTACTGTGTCCAGGTTTAGCTCCGAAAGGTAGCTCAGCCCCGGTGTGAAAGGCAAGAAGGAACGGGGTGGATTTTTTAGTCAGTAAGAGTCTGACACTGTCTCTCGCTCCGCCCAAGGGCAGGGGATGTCATTTGGATGATTTTAACCCACCAAAAAAAAAAAAAAAAACTGGTTGAGTCATATAGGGCGTAAAGCTCCATCTCTCTTTCTCACTCGCACGCCTTTCATTTTAACACGTCTTGGTAAGGCCCCTGTTTCGATGCAGGATGCGTCTCAGATCTAAACTACCTCGTTAACTTCTCTAAGAGTGACATTAATGTTCGGTAATCTGGTGGGACCGTTAGTGGCTTCACCGTGGTCTCAGTCACCACCACGCTTCCTAACAATGTAGTTCAGTAGAGCATGGCTTATGTTTTTTAACTTATTTCTGTCATAATCGATTTAGAATCGACTGCGGTTTTTTAACAGATTTTTATCGAATTTGAAGTTAGTAAGAATTGATATTGTCACGTCTGATATCTATTTGTCTCGAATAGAAAGTATAGGTTAAGTACAAGCGTGTTCTGTGACTAAATTACTTTGAGGTAGGTCGAGACTTAATGCCTCTTTATGAAATACTAGTTGGTGACCGCGTAAGATTCGTAAAATACCACAATGCGGTTTGTTCGCTTTATTTTTTTCTGCAGTACCCTAATTTATTTCTACAATAAAACTAAACTGCGGTTACTCCTTTTAACATCAGCTATCTATCAGTGAAAGTCCCGTCAAAATCGGTCCAGTTCTTTCTTCAACAAAAAATCGATTTAGCAGATACTTTAATTTTATTTATGTATAGAAAATATAGAGTAAAATAGATATAGATGACGTAAGATAGAAAATCTTCTTATTCTGGATTGCTCTTCTCAATGCTTCGAATAAAAATGATCGATGAATATTCGATTCACATTTTACCTATTACCTAGTAAATCGTTAATCGGAAACTGATTAAATATTATGGTTTTCTTTAAAATTGCAAAAAAATACTCTTTATTTAGGCAATCGTATAAGTATACATAAGGGTTTTTGTTGCTTTGAAAGACTACATAGAGTTATTCAGTTCATTTGGCGAGCCTGTTCAAGTGGTAGGGCCGGAAACAATGACCGCTACAATTGGTTTAGTTAAGTTAACGAGGGTCGCCCTTATAGACACGTGTGTATTCCCCAATCTGATTTGCTGGAAACAATAAGTGTTAATACTAATATATGTTAATATATATGTTAATTACTATAGGGTTCGCACTTGACCACTACGTCTCTTAGTGGTAAGCGACACTATCTTCGACTGTGAAGCAGGCTTGCTTAAATACTGGCCTAGCTTGTAGGTAACAGAAAACTTATGGGGTCCGAGTTTACTGCAGGCCATTCCACTCCTTAGCTGTACGCAATCTTCCCCGGTGGCACAATGCTGTTATCTGGAGTCATAGTGTACATCGTGTATTGGTGGTCCAATGATGAAACGGGCTTGGCGAGATCAGGCCATGCAATTCTGACGTAAACACTGGCGTCCCAGAGGATTACAAAATTCACCCCTTAAAAGGATGACTCATTAGGGGCGAATTTTGGAAAATCCTTTTTTAATTTTCGTGTAATTATACGCTCTGTGTCTTTCAGCGTTCTAACACCAAGGACTTGTCTCCCCCGTTGATGAGTCGGTACTTTGCCTTTTTTCAATAACAACTTATCAGATCTTTAGAGGTTTTTAAATGAAAAAACCTAACACTTTTACCAGCCAGAATGTCAATCCCAGGGCAAAACTCAGTACACTCAATAGAGATGTAGATATTAGACTCAATATTTCGAATCCACAATAAAACCAAAAAAAAATTCAAACAGTACAGCTGCAAAAGTGAACAAAGCATCAATCCCAATTGATCCCAAAAAACCTTGAAACCCGGAAGTCCCAACCTACAAGAAATTTGACACGTACGAGATCAATAGATCCAAAGCTAACGGTGTTGCATCGACGGTGAACGACACCGTGCGATCGGCGCGCGCGCAGCATCCGATAACGCAACAATTATTAGCTTGTTATCGGCCGATCGCTCAGAGCTCGTGTCAAATCGGTGCACCGTTAAATACTGTAGCTTTAGGCTCCCGCAGGTGGCGTGACACGACATGCCACAAAGATGCAGCTACCATATTCTATAAGCAATACCTCTGTGGTATCATGAAAATATCTGCAGGAGAACCAAGATTAATGACATAGCTCGAAGAATTGTCAAACTTAAGCGACAATGCGCAGGGCACATTGCACACAGAACAGATGGTCAATAAGGACGAAAAGTTTTTGAGTAGCAACCACGCACCGGAAGACGCAGCTTTGAAAGCCTCTTACAAGGTGGACCGATGACCAGGGCCTCAAGTCTGTTATTACAATAGTGTCAGAATGGTCTATCATTGAATTCATAATTGTTGATTTTGACAAGTTTTGGTAATCTACTAATATGATGGCGTCATAATGACTTTCCAATGGTCAACCACTGACACTTCATTAAAAGAAGTGGCTTATAATGTTAATCTCATACATAATGACAAATGAATATCTGACGTATGCCGTAATTTGCAAAACTTTTGACAGTTGTTTTGATCAGTGACCTACCATAAGAACGTTATTGTGCAGTTACAGATTTTAATAAGCTCGATATTGTCATTCTACCACCACTCTATTACGAGACCATTGACTGATTAATGATCGATCATTATGATTTAGCAGATTACGAACTTTTAGGAAAATAACAATGGGATCGTGTTGGAATGACGAATTTATAAAAATAGCAGACTCAGGCCCCTGGTGAGGGTCGCGAGAAACTGATAGATGCGAGACGCATAGGACCGGTCGTTATGGTGACACTTGGGGGAGGCCTATGTCCAACAGTGGACGTCTTTCGGCTGAAATGATGACGATGATGAACATGTGTGTAAATCAATGGCTCTGAAAAATTATCTGTGGAACCACTAAGTAAAATAAAAGTCAAAGCATTTATACATCAAATAAACCATTTACAGGCACGTTTGAACTGACTGTCAAGTCAGTCAGAAAAATGATACTAATAATACATTCCAAAGCGTAGATCTTTAATAATAATAATAATAATTACGCATTCATAGAAATTGGTCTAATATTGTCTAAAAATATAACAATTTGTATGAAAACGCGTTGTCGTATTGCCGAACGACCGTCCCGTCCCGAACCGTCAAAACCGTGGTTAGAACAACTTTGGACCCATCTGTGGTGCGCAATTCATACAACATGTACTTCACAAATATTAAAAAAAAAACTAATTGGCCTACCGCAGAATATAATAGGCAATGAAAAATCAATCAATAATGCTATTGACAACTACCTAATTGTTTTAAACGTCGTCGTATATTATTATTGTCGTGCTTCAATAATTAAATTATTACACACAACAAAAACAGATCGTGAACTTGAATTTAATATCTGTTCTTCAATTTGCCTCAGGGACAAGCTTCCGACCATTTTATACACATCACACGACCCGTTGACTCTTGTCTTTACGCACAAAGAGACAGATACTAATGAATTCTGCTATAACAATAAATCATACATGCCATTATGATCTTGGTCGTCGAGGTCATAGGGGCGAGATTAGAGCATGATGTGACATGACAATTTGAGTGAGCACACTGCCGGTAGTTGACGAGTAGGGTGTCATTATGGCACTACATTTAAGTACGACTATAATTAAGATAAATTACTCGCTAGTACCTATTTTGATCTTCACGACCTTCCGCTGCAGAGGAAACAATGGTTTAAAACTAAACACTACCTACTTATCTATATCAATAACTACCTAGCTGTTGCCCGCGGTTTTACCCGCGTCTTTGGTTGTTGTTCTGTTCTTATTGGTTGTAGTGTGATGATATGTAGCATAAAGCTTTCCTTGATAGATGAATTATCAAACACTTACATATTTTTTCAATTAGAAGCAGTGCAACGCAAATTAGCTTGTTCAACCGAACAAACTCCTCAAGTTTATTATTTACTAGCTTTTGCGTGGGCAAAAGCTAGTAAATAATAAACTTCGCCCGCATAGGTACATAAAATATAGCCTATGTCACTCAGGAATAAAGCAGCTTTCTATTGGTAAAAGAATTTTAGCAATCGGACCAATACTTCCAGAGATTACCCCTACATACAAACTTACAAATTTTACCTCTTTATAATAATAGTAGAGATATATAAAAATGCGAAATAACACTCACTGATTAGTCACGAAATCTCAGAAACTAAGAATGAGTTTTACGAAACTCCACCTCTAAGGGGGTAAAACGGAGGTCCAATGTTTGAATGGAGAAATCAAATTTCACGCAAGCAAAGCCGCTGGCAGAATCTAGTATTATATAAATATACAATTACTTCTCAAAATAACCGAGTAAAATATATTTCCATATAAGTTTTGCTTCACATTTTTATACACCCAAAGCTCAGAAATTCAGTATTATATTCAGTAAGTACTTATTTTTGATATACAAAAGATAGTCGTACAATCTTATAAGTACACACACCAAAAGATCTCTCCCGATATCTAAACTTATAAAAACAAATCAAAGACCGAATTTTTTTATGTTTTTTGTAGCCGTATCAAAATCCATAGCTGGCCGGGTTTATTCCACCTTAATATCACTGTAGTCTACCGTTGTCCGGCCACAAGGTAACGGGATCCAAGGCCCTATGCATTGGACAACGCTCCGAACTTCCGATCATCTCACATTTAAGGGGCATATTAAACTTGGGCCGAAACTTGAAGCCAGTAATTGGTTTTAGAATATTGATTTGAGAATTAGAAGCATGAATGGATTTTATGTTCGGCCACGATTCTGTATGATGTAATTATACGTTCATAGCTATGATTGATTTGATTAGATAATGGTACCTCAAGTAGAGATTGGTCTCTATTAGAATATTATGCACGGTTGGTGCAGTAGTTGAGTCTTGTTCGATTGGCTGCTGCGCTTTGGGACAAGAGTTCGATTCCCATACGATACAAATTTTTGTTTTGCCTACAGACTGTAGTTCTGGATCTGGACATCTCATATAATTATGTGAGTTTACATTTTTGTGAACAAACCCATGCGATACAGAAGTCATTTTTAATGTGGGGTAAAATTGGAAAAAAAAAACGTCTGCATATCTACCTAGTCTTTAAACCCAACGTACAAAATAATAAAACGTCTTTTGTCACTACAGTTTTTAAATTTTTTGGAGGATTTTGAACCAGTTATTCACAAATCATATCACGAATTCCACAAAGTGTTTAAGTAGTGTAGAGACTAACCCTTAGCAGCAAGTCATTATAGACTAACAGAATATAGGTGGCACATACCTGCGGGCGGAGAGTCGTATGTCTTGAGTAATAGTCGTGTTGGTAGAAGCTGGTGGGCGACAACGGCGGCCGGTATTTCTTGTGGCCGTAGCCCATCGTGTCCATCGTGTGCATCTTGTTCACCACACTAGTCACCACCCCCACGAGTCGGTTCCCGATCGATCGTCCGGTGCTGCAGATCCGACGTTAGGCGTCACATATCGCTTGCTTCTCTGTAACAATAATTTATTGATATCAGTATTTTATGACACGTTTATTATAGTTCTGAGCACAGCTTTCTTTGTGAACTGAATGGCGGGATGGGCGCGAGGCGACGCGGGCGCATGCCTTGCATCTAAAATATGGGATGACGACTCGCCGCGCATTGTGATCGAGTTGAGACTCTCCTCTAGCATTTTATAAATTATGTTCGGAGCGATCATAATATGCTTTTGGTAGTCTCTACATATGATACTTGCTTCTGCCAGCGGTTTCGTTCATGTGAATGTTATTGCGGAAGCGAAATGGAAGCCAGATAAAAAGTAGCCGATATCCATAGATATCCGAGCCGATATCCTTCTTTGGGGTTCATTCATTTTACTTCGCACTAAATTTCACTAAAATCAGTTCAGTAATTTAGCCTAAACGGGTAATAGAGACAGAAAGACTTATGCATTCACATTTACTATGGATAAGCAGGTAAAAAGCAAAGTTTCATTTGCCGGCCATAGTTCAGGTTGACGAGTCCCACGTTACTAATGTATTTGGAAGTTATTCAAATATATTAACGGGACCAGCTTTGGAACTACTAACATCCGCCGTATAAATTACGAGGCCTCGCTCTGCACCGTCCAATATTTACATAAAGTTTCACGGGGCTGGAGAGCTCGCTTCATCTGCGTTTGTTGTGGAAACGAATTTAAATCTGTAGAATGCTGCTACTGGAACTGGTGGGACGACGTGACATAACTGTTAAACCGTAACGACGATATTCATCAATTAAACCAACTCCCCGACCTCGACAGTGGCACTCAAAAGCTCAATAAATTCATATTTTATTGCCATTTGCATTTTTTATTCATAGTTATTTATTCGGGTCTTAATGATCTGCTAATTTGATTTTGTAGATATAAAAATAGTTTACCGTAAATATTTGATTGCTTTTGTTTAATTGGTTTCGTGATGGCAAAAACCGGTGGGGAAAAAACTAATAACTTCGCTATAACGACCTTTCTTTGCATTAGAAACTTTTATCCTCAGAAGAACCTTGTACCTATCCTCTTAAAGGATAAGAAAGTTTTCCTCATAAATATTTGTGACCTTTATCAATTCTGTCCCGATCCGACAAATCCTCCACCAAGAAAATATATTAATATTTATTTGTTATTGTTCCACGTTTCCTGAAAGCCAGTTTCAAACTAATAGATTATTCTTGACAAAAAATTGACCAGTAATTTACAAAGTTGTGACAGTTCTCACGCGTAAACGAAGCAGTGTCGAATATTTGTTTTTGCTCAAGTTTTTATATCATTGATTGAGTATGTACAAGTGGTATTCGGCCTCAGCTCATGGCCAGCCGTTGCACTGTTCAATTGTTCCACAATCGACACCACGGATCAATGAATATTATACAATATTGTTTTTCCCTGAACGTTATATCATAATAACTCATGGCTGTATTCAGTAAGCTCATTGAATAAAAACTTGTTGCGATGTTAAAATTAATTGCTGATTTATATCAGGAAGTCTTGGTCATCGGCTTCAGGTGTGTTCTTCGGCTTAACTTAATCGAGATTGATGTACAAAAAACAATGACTGTTATACGTTGTTTTTATGTGGACACCGTTTGTGACACCAGCAGGTGTTTCCAATTATTTGCGTCAATATTCTAAGGACAATAATGACATTAATATTTTCTTGATTGCTAGCGACCCGCCATAGTTTCCCACGGGTGTTAGAAATATTAAAAATTCTCTGTTTTCCTATGAATGCATATTTTATACAAAAACCTTCCTCGTGAATAATATTGTCTATTGGTAAAAATTGCATGAAAGGCCGCTCAGGAGTTTTTGAGTTTATCTTGAGATACGTCCGGAACACTTATCTATTGGTCATACCATAATAACTCTTGGAACCACTTGGAACTTCAGATCACTGTCTGGTGAAGTCCGTATCGTCCTTCTCCCCACCTGACCGCGACACACGTGGAGAACGGCGAATGTGGCGTTACAAGTCAGCAGATTGGGATGAGATGCGGCACTTCTTTGCGTCTTATCCTTGGCAGCAGGTCTGTTTCTCTTCTAAAAATCCTTCGAGCTGTGCGGATGCTGTAACCGATGTGATACGTCAAGCTATGGAGTATTATATCCCTTATAGCGATGTACCCATCGGTGGCTCAGCTCACCCGTGGTTCAACGCCGATTGCATTCAGGCTGAAGAGCGTAAGCATTCGGCGTTCCTCGCTTGGGTTGACGCTCGTGACCGCAAAGCTCCGGATCTGAGGTCAAAGAAGAGAGCCTTCAACCATGCTGCCAAGTCCTACAAAAAGGCACTGAAGAAGGCTCGCTTCGACCGCATTACCCGTATTGGCACAAAGGTCTCTGCGCAGCCGTCCGGTAGCAGAGCATTCTGGTCCCTTGCCAAGTCGGTCGAGGCAAACTTCTGTCGGCCCACATTGCCTCCGCTGGTAAAGCCTGATGGGACACTTGCTCATACGGCAAGAGAGAAAGCAGGACTCTTTGCATCTCTCTTCGCTCATAATTCTCGTCTTGACACTAGCAATGCTACTCCACCGACTCTGCCTCATTGTAACTCTTCAATGCCCGAAGTCCACATGAGGAACCGAGAAGTACTGAGAGAGCTGCGTCGTCTAGACGTGAATAAAGCTAGTGGACCAGATGGCATACCAGCGATTGTTCTCAAGGCTTGTGCTCCCGAGTTGTCTCCTGTACTCACGCGCTTGTATCGCCTCTCGTTTAGGACCGGTATAGTGCCCAAGTCCTGGAAGCTTGCTAACGTGCAACCCGTGCCCAAAAAGGGCAGTCGTGCCGATCCTTCCAACTATCGACCGATTTCGGTAACCTCCATACTCTGCAAGATTATGGAGCGTGTATTGAACTCGCGCCTCATGGCATATCTGGAAGGTAACGGTCTCCTCAGTGACCGGCAGTACGGGTTTCGCCGCAAGCGGTCTACTGGGGACCTACTAGCGTATGCCACCCACTTGTGGGGCGAGGCCCTCGAGAAGAATGGGGAAGCGATTGCCGTATCCTTAGACGTCTCGAAGGCCTTTGACAGGGTATGGCACGCTAGCCTATTGAGTAAGCTTCCAGCGTACGGCATTTCCCCTGGTCTGATCAACTGGGTAAAAGACTTCCTGAGTGAACGGTCTCTTCGAGTTCTTGTCGACGGATGCTCATCAGAGCCGATGACGATTAATGCCGGAGTTCCTCAGGGGTCTGTTCTCTCTGCAACTCTCTTCCTGTTGCATATCAACGATCTGCTGGTGCCCGGTATCTATGGGTATGCAGATGATAGCACAGTTGTAGAGAGATACCTGCCCGGTGCTCGGGCCAGTAAGGAGCTAATACAGTCCGAAAGAGAGGCTATGGTAGAGCGTACGAATATCTCACTTCAGGCAGTCTCCAAGTGGGGTGAAGCCAATCTTGTGGGATTCAACGCCTCCAAAACGCAAGCGTGTCTGTTTACCGCTAAAAGGAGCCCGTTCACCTTAGCTCCTGCTTTTCGGAATGTTTCCCTGGAGTGTACCGACCGTCTTCAGCTTTTGGGAGTCGAAATTTCCTCAGACCTTAACTTTGGGCGGTTCATTGAGTCCAAAGCCAAAGTAGGTGCTAGAAAACTTGGCATTCTTGCAAAAGTCCGGCGGTACTTCACACCGGAACAGCTTTTAATGTTATACAAAGCGCAGGTCCGTTCGTGTGTGGAGTACTGCAGCCACATATGGGCTGGTGCTGCAAAATGCCACCTGGCAGCTTTGGACTCGGTGGAAAGGCGTGCGAAAAGGCTAATTGATGATCCAGATTTGGTTAAGTCCAACCTTCAAAGCCTTGAGCACAGGCGTAGGGTAGTCAGCCTTTCGGTGTTTTACAGGATGCTTTTTGGAGAGTGTGCGCAGGAATTGCATGACTTGATTCCGCCATCTCAATTCTACCATCGGACAACCCGACGTACGGCGAGTATCCACCCATACGTTGTTGAAACCTCTACGGTCCGAACTAAGCGTTTCGCCTCGTCGTTTATACCGCGTACGTCGAAGGAATGGAACAATCTGCCTGCTGTGGTCTTCCCGTCCGATTATAATTTGGGTATCTTCAAGGCTAGAGTGAATAGACTTTTAATAAACTAGTGCGCCTCACCATCAGAGATTGCATCACTGCTTATGTCCTATGCCATAAACGGTACAAGTTATAAGTACCAAAACATCAAAATTGCGTTACATGTATCTCACACTACATCATACTAACTACAATGCTCTTAGTTTTCCGCAGCACGTCGCTCGCACTAGTGCGTCGTTAACACGCAGATTGCTCAAGTTCCTCGCCAGGCCTTGTCCTGCAAGTGCTGACTCATAGCATGGCCACCGTGGGAAACCGCTTATCAGTACGCTCTTGTGCGAATCGTACGCCAAGCAATTATGAACTGGTTTATATAGTCTATTGAATTATCTATCCGGGCGTTTTGTTGAAGGGCTTGTTAGATTTTCTAGGATACTATTGTATTCCTGTTGAATTGATTTCAGATATTAAATATGCCTGAAGCTATCTTAGCCGGGTAAATAGTGAGGACACGGTGGAGCACACCGTCGAGGTGTGCCCTGCCTGGACGGAGCATCGCCGGGCCCTCGTGGGGGCGATCGGTGGCGGAGACCTCTCGCGCCGGGCCCTGGTCGAGGCCATGGTCCGAAGCGAGGAGGAATGGCAGGCGGTCGCCTCCTTCTGCGAAGCAGTAATGCTAGCAAAGGAGGAGGCAGACCGCATCAGGCAACGGCGCCCTCGCCGCCGTCGCCGGGATTCCGATCCCGATTTCCGGCCACCGTAGACGCGGGCTCGCGGACGGCGAGCCATGGGTAGCTCGCTGTCCGATCGTCCGGTAATGGACCGAGTCCAAGACGTCGACGGCGCGCACTGTTCCCGCGCGCCTCAAGGAGTTGTCAGCAGCAGGAGGGGCCCAGCTGGGTCGAAGCCTACTGGGGACAGGGTTGTCCGAAAGGGAGCTCGTGCCCCGGTATGAGGGCTGGAAGGAGCGGCGCGGGGTTTTTAGTCAGTAAGAGTCTGACACTGTCTCCCGCTGCACCCAAGAGCGGGTTCCGTCAAAGATGATTTACCCCGTCGACAAAAAAAAAAAAAGCCGGGTAAATAGTAGATCGATTAATATTAATTTTAAAAAAATATCCTAGGTCGATTCTGGTAGTTAACAATGTTTTAAGGAAAAACGCAATCTCATTTCAGCGGCGATCAATTTCAAAAACTTGTCAAAAATGTATAAATACATAATATGTAGGTTAAAACATATATTGAGTGCAATAGTTTATCGTAAATATTGTTTTTATTGTAGTCAAAAATATATTTATAAATATATTTATTATAAAACATTTTTTACATATTGAGATAACAATACGAACGGTTTTTTAAAAGACGGCAATTGCTCCTTTTTACTAAACTATCCCAATAGCTGCTAATATTATTCTCAAAACACTAATAAAAGCTTAAATTATAAAACAAACATCAGTTTACGGCCGCGTGGTGTTGGTAAACAAAATGCAAGTTCAATGTATCCCAGGTGCAGAACGGCCTCGGCGCGGCCCAATGTCAATGTCACCTTTCCATTCAGTCGACACCGACTTGGGTGCGCCCGCGCCGGCATCGCTTCACCGCCCGTCGCCGCTCGGGCGTAGACCGACCCGGCCACTCGGAACAGGAAATACTTGATGCTATTTGTGAACAGGGATTTAGACGGTAAATCCTCTTTCTGTTATCAATTATTCAGATTTTGTTTAATCCTTTGAACGACAAGCGCTGCGCATGAGGAGTCTGCTCGCCAAGACTTATTTGCTATTCATTACATACAAATTGGCTATAAAGATCAAACTTAATGTGTTCAATTAAATGAAGTAACACACGGAGGCGACAATTTAATCACACATTAACTAAGCACTCACACTTTTACATCCTGGAATTAATATAAAATATAAATTGCCTTTTTTATGTATTAGATTTAGTTATTAAATTTCGCTTTTTTTTAACTTAGCTTCAACATTTGCTCGCTGCGAAATGCTAAACTTTTTCCTAGCTTATTAGCCGCGGGAGGGTCCTGGTGACCTGTAATACAGGTTGTTGTACATAACTACATCAGGTACCAGTCACTCACAAAGTTAACTCTAAATTATAAGCATTGTTAAAAGCATAAGAAAACTTTGTAAAGGGAAAATATTTTTTTTTCAATAATTGTTTACCTATTTTCTACGATATATTATTATGTGATTAAGTGTAATTCATTTGTCACATAAACTCGTTTTTGGCGTTCTAGTCGCCGATTGCATTTGTCGCTTTCAAGCATTGTTGGCGTTCAAAGGGTCAGAGGTAGGTATTTCCAAAATAAATTAATGTAATTGAAAACTCATGAGTCACTTATAAAGTATTTATCATTATAAAAACAACTCTATAAACACACTTAGCTGGATTTTACTCGATCGAAACTGGTTTTGCATTCCAACAGTTTAGATACTGGTTCCTAATAAAGTTCCTCATAAATGTTCTGAGAATTATAATTTTGCAGATTGTACTGCTTTCTTTTATAATATATGTCAAGACGATTTAAATAGTTGTATAAAATGTGGGTGAGGTAACGCGAATCGCGTGGAATTCGGACGAGAACGGTACCGCCGCGCCACGACGGATTACACGACATTCGTGCTGATGCATTATACAACACAGCTAATCACTTGTGATTTACATTAGTAAGTACTACTTGGAACGTATTCAAGCTTCAGGTAAAGTCAATCAATGGAATGTGTGCTTTTTGATTTGCAATTTGGGGACCTAAATGCTTCACAAATGCCTTCGTTAGCAGATCTGCAGTACATACTATATGTCATAGTACCTACGTTACGATGGTATAATGTACATCAATAATAAAATAAAACTGAAGTTATTTAAAAAAAAAAATATCTCAACTGGTAATTAGTATTTGTTGCTACGAATCGATCTAGCTACGCTGCTACGCCGTAGCGTATTGAAATTTTTGTTACCGTATTGATGAGTATTTTGCAAAAACTAATAATCCATGAATTATTTATCAACACATTTACTCAAAAACCCGCTCCTACCTCCGTATGGGAATATCGTGAGATTTGCAATGCAGTGTATTTCGCACTAGTGGGGAAAAGTACGCTGGCCAGCATCGCCACAATATCACACGACAGCCGCAGCAGCTATACTCTGTGTGTACTATAAAAACTATAAAGTTGGTAATGAGGTCGGTTGACTGTGACAAGAAACTTCAGACATATGTCTGCCACATAATAATGGAAAAAGCCGAGTAATTCCTTTCATAACTTGATTGTGTCCCTATAATTAGACTAGTCAGTCCACTTCAAAGAATTATTCCGTGTGTACGACTCGTTAGTACAATTACCAGGCTGCCATGGAGACTAGGAGGCGACAAAGAGCAGACAGACCGATCCTCCCCGCTACGGTGACAACAAGCGCTGGGATCACAACACCATGAAGCAGACAGATTAATCGTTGGTTAATTGTGCCTACAGTTCACGATCTGAGGTACTAGGGCTACATATTATGTATACAAGTTTAGTGTTTATATTCGCAGCTAAATTATAGAGGCGGTGGTACGTCTATTGTTGTTACAAATCTATAATTAAGAACAAAACAAGGTCGTATAAGGTGGACATTGATATGTTTAACTTAGATACTAATATCTACGTTAAACACGTTCAACGTAACGAACGCTAACCGTGAATGCAAATCAGACAGACAAAGTTAATATCACTTTTATAGTATGGATGTAGATTGGTGGTATGACAATATTGTGTTAATCGAACCGATAATTACAGAACAGACATTCTTTCCAATTTCTCATATCAACATTTCTATATGATTAGAAAGATCGAAGTATTTTTGTCCTTATCAACATGACAAAACGATAAGCAACGACATTTAACTCGATAAAAAAGGTATCTTACAAAGTAACTAATTACCTGAGCTGGTCACAATTTCGAAGAAACTTTTAGTTTTAAACGTTTTGTTTCTGGAACGAATACCAACATTTAAAAGTAATCATTTGAAGCCCGAAAAATTTGTCAAAAAAAAAACCGCCCAGTGCGAGTCGGACTCGCGTACGAGGGGTTCTGTATCATTATCTGAAAAAAAAACAGCAAAAAAAAAAGAAAACTGGTCGTTTGTACGAAACCCTTAAATATTTATTTTATTCTGTTTTTACAAACCTTTATTTAGTTTCACCGGTCCCGATGTTTGTCTGTAATCAAATCTTGCAAATTACATTTTATCCACTTCCCGGTTACCATTGAACTGAAATTTTGTACACATGTGTAAATCAGATGACAATGCAAAATTATTATGACATGGAGCTGATCTGATGATGTAACCGGAAAGTGGCTATAGGAACTCAGTAGTTAAACGACACAACCCCATCGTGTTTGGGCTGAAAATATTTTTTTCATAGCAAGCTTTTATAGCAAGCTTTTAAAGCTTGCTATGAAAAAAATTTTTTCATTAAAAACTTGTTCAGTATTGGTTGCGGCAAAAGAAATACATCATTTGTGAAAATGTCAACTGTCTAACTATCACGGTTCTTGACCTACAGCCTGGTGACAGACGGACGAACAGAGGAGTCTTAGTAATAGGGTCCCGTTTTACCCTTTGTTTATGAAACCCTAAAAACGTAGACTTATAAAATGCTTCACAATTTTGTAATGAAAATAATGATGATTGCTGTATTTTCCAGATTTATTTTCTATTTTGCAATACCTAATGGCTCTTTTTGTGGCTATGGACGTGCGCGATAGTTTGTTCAACCCATCGATAAATTTTAAATTAACATTTGTGAGTTTTGAATTCGAATTACGTACTGATTAACGCTTTGGCGTTGGAGACGTATTGTAATTCTTTACTAGTGATTTGCTTCAAACAATGACACCACGTTTAGTGCTTTATTGTAAGTAAATACATAAAATACTAGCTTTCGCTCATAGTTTTGCTCGCGTACATAGCCTATGGCACTCAGGAATAAAGCAGCTTTCGATGCTTTTGTAATATTAGTCTGGATAGTGAAGATTATGTGAATATAAGGATTTTTATATCTACAGAAGTACATATGTGTAATTTTTTATATGTTTGAAATCATCAATATTTTTTTCCGCTTGGACTGAGACTTTTACTAACCAAAAATTAGTCGGATTTATTCAGTTGCTCAGTGCGTTCCAGAGCCACGATAACTCTCTCGAATATTTCTGCAGCCCATTATGTACACACTTAATCAGTAATCAATCCACACTATCCTCTCATATCTATTAATATAGTGATATGGAAATATTGTAAAAAATAATCATTGTTTTTTAAACATAAACCTTGGATTTTCTTTCCGGTTCTTCTCCATAGAAAACGATCAATTTCAACTATGCACTAACTTCTGACATTTCATAAGTGCCCGGTGCCCATGTAGGCCTATGTGAAAAAAAAACCCTTTGGATGAAATTATCATCCAGCAGACAGACTCCTATCTTCTACACTAATATTAAAAAGAGGTAAAGTTTGTGTGTTTGTTAGCAGGAGGTAACCTCTGAAAGTACTGAACCGATTACTAAACATTTTTAACTGATAGAAAGCTGATTTATTTTTGAGTGACATAGGCTACATTTTATGTATGCGGGCGAAGCCGCGGGAAAAGATAGTCCTTATCATATTTATTCCCAAATTCGTGATAAAATCACATTTATCATTTGCCAAACATTGTTTTCCTGCATTACCTTCATAAATTCCACGAAATCTTAACTTTAATTCGGTATCTCACACCTATTATAGTAATCAGAAGCTGGTATCGTTTCCTGGTGCTGATGATTGGCAGAGCTCGAGTCGTGACGAGCACCAGTCGTCCTCACCGGGAGCATCCGTGAGTCGCGCTGGCCTCGTGACGTCACCACTATTAACTTACCTGAACCATGCAGTTGCGTTATGTTGTCTAATGGCTGGGCACGAGCGAAACAATTAATACTAACTACTCATCAATCTAATGTGTAAACAATCTGAGAAAAAATGTTTGTAGGAAAAACTAGAGGCGGTTTTATTGGAAGTCATCATTATTATTTATTGTTTGTTAAAAAAAAACCAGACAGTGGTTACCTCACAGTAGTTACCTCCTAGTAGTTACCTCACAGTAATTACCTCCCAGTAGGCATTACTCCTGTATCGTGGGTGCGTTAGCAATCATTTAATTAAACACGCACAATTTGACAAGAAACTACACTGAACTGAAATGTTTTGGTGTACAATAAAATTTATTGTTTTCTAAGGTATCCAGAAACGGAACAACTATCTAATAGCCTTACAAATATTTATTCAGCGCAGGAATCGAACACGCGACACGCAGTGCTGCAGCCAATCCCTCAACCGCTGCGGCAACCGTGCCACCGATCATTTATAGTCTTCTCATCAAGTCGTCTACAAGTAATAAATGATGTAATGTAAAAAAAAAATATTGACTGAACTTGACCGAAGATGATTTCATGAAGATGTTTTGCAGAAGCGATCTAGGAAGCCAGCTGTTTCGCACGTTTTTAAATATCAATCTTCGAAGGATTAGTTCGTTTGCGTTTTACCGCTACATTTCAAGTTATGTCGTCAACCTCAACTCTACTTCGTGTTATCAAATTGAGACATTAATCGATGATGTTTAGAGTTCCGTACCTCAGTTGGAACAATGGGAACCCTTTTAGAATCACTTTATTGTCCGTCTGTCCGTCTGTCAAGACCCTTTTTCTCAGGAATGTGTAAAGACATCGAGCAAAACTTATATCGAATAACGTAATTATCAAGTCAAAGCAATCTAAAGATAAGGCCGTTTATAGCTTATACTTTGTCGCTCGCAGTGAAATCAAAACTTAAAGGGTAGATACTTCCCGTTGACCTAGAATCCTGTCTGGCAAGAAGCAAGGACTCATAGCACAAGTAAAGGAAAATGCCAGAAAACCGTAATTTGTTAGTTACGTCATAAAATAATTACTTTTTGCGACTTGAAGAAATCTTAAAGTCGCAATGCGGGAACCGAACTATTTACGAAGGTAAGTTTGTAAGGAACCTACTCTCGGTGCGCAAGTGCGATTCACACATGGCCGGTTTTTTGCTTGAAATGGCGACTGAGTCAAGCCCGTCAAACTTAGAAAACGGATCTTAAATTATCATCATTTCCTAAATTTATCTATCAGCTGATGATGACGGTCGTCAAAGGGACATGGCGACAGTTAGCATGCCTGACAGGTGAATTAATGGCCTCGGTGACAATGACGGATTCTCCTGGCTGTCCTTGGAGCAATCACTTAGTAAGTACCCTGACAACGGAACGGGGAAGGTAGAATTTTGGAGCTACTAAAACATGCATAATCATTGACTAAATGTATTATTTCAGTTACAATTGTGTGTATAGAGCTCTTGGTTAATATAATGACAGCAACACGGGTTGATCCTCCAAGGTTAAGCAATACTTCCCGATGTCGACCAGTAGATGGGTGACCATTTTTACATACCAAGTTTCCTCCGTACTTCAGAAAGCACGTTAAACCTTTGGTCTGGCTGTCATTTATACACCTATTACAGTCGTTACGGATAGTTAGAAACTAGGAAATTGGTTTTCCCAAGGAGTATCTTGTCACCGGCCCACGCTGAAAACCATATTGCTGTAGACTTCCCGAATTTTTCGTATGTTCGCGGCATTATGCTGAGCGTTCGGCCGTTTTGCGCAGACGTGGTGTGGGCGGTGGTGCGTGTATTCTTCATGAAGAATATAAATAATTTTTAAATTGGTCTAAGATTGCGTCTTTTCAAACAAATAAAATGTTTTTCTTTCTTACTTTTTATAGCTGGTTTGCAGAGTTCAGATAGGCAGTCGCTCCATGTAAAATATTAAGATTCGGTTACAACGGAAATGGCTGAACAGGTAAATGTGTGTACAATAAAGTATACTCTATATTTTATTGTAGGTAGATACACAATTGTAAACCTGTTACTTTTTTTGGCTTCGCACGTTTTGTGCATTAAGTAAGTGTCTAGTTTAGAAAGTATCTCGTTTTACAGTCACTTTGAGTTATTTTCACCATTACAGTGCGGATGTATTTAAAACATACTAAATTGTATTTTTTTGGCATTGAACGAGTCCGCCTCCTCAGTAGGCTTCGCTCAGATATACAAGGTGTAAGGGACAGCCCTCCGCAAACTTTAAGGGCTTGCTCAGTAGAAACCTTGTATATATACTCGTATATGCTAAAATTTCACCAAGATCACTTCTTTCTCAATGTTTCGAAGTATTGTCCAGCGGGGTGCCACGACAGAAAACCTCCACGAGTGCCCGCGGACTGTAGTTCCCTTGCGGACACGTCCTGAGGGAAGACCAGTCTGCGGGACGGTGCACCCTGGGAGGCGGCCATAGACCCCCTTGGGCACTCCAACCCAAGGGCCTCTATGGCCGTCTGCGAATGTTCTGTCCGACGGACCACTTCAACGCGTGTCCCTCTGCTACAGCAGAGGGCACAGTGGCGAAGTAAGAGCGGGCCCGGTGTGCACTCACACTGCCGCCGGGCAGGCAGGAGGAAGACGTGTTCCTCCTTCTGCCACCGTTAGTCTCGTAGCCCCAGAGATTGTCCAAGGTCATGTTTCTGACTCTTGATGGGGGACGAGGGCCTTGACTTAACCGCCCGAGCCGCGAGGAAGACAACCTCTATAAAAAATTACCCCAAACCTCCAAGCGGCGGCGCACCGTGAGGGAGGTTGTTAGCTTGACTAATGGGTAGCTAAATTAGTCTCTAGTGCGAACCACGTACTTGAGCCAGTAATATATATATATATATACTCGTGGGAACAAAAATGCAAGAATCAAAATTTTTAAAACCCCAAAGGAGAGTGACGCGCGCTCGGAGTCCGACGCGCAGTCCGAAAGGAGCTCGGAGGGCTCGGAGTGTGAGGAGGCAGCGGGGAATTCAGGGAGAGGATCAAGCCTCTCCCAGAAGAAGCGCTCCGCTTCCTACAGGAAAAAGGAGGACGGGTCGTCCTGCTCGGAGGGGCGGGCGAAGATCCCCACCAGCAGCCGTGGCGCGGGCCGAGCCCGCGGGAAAGGAAGGGGCCTCACGGCCAAAAAATCCGCCGAGCGAGCCGACAGGCTTGCCGCGGAGGGGCGCCACCCCGGCGCGGGCGACTCTGGGTGGGACCTCTCGGAGCCGTCCGGCAGTGAGAGGCGCACTGAGGCGGAGTCAGGCGGGGAGGCGGCCATGCCCTTCAAGGAGCTGGCCGTCACCCTGCTTCGAGACATGGCCCGCCAGAGGGACAAGGCCACGCGGGAGCGAACAATCCGTCGCCACGCCGCGTCCCTCCAGGGGGCCTTAGACGCCTCCGTCGAAAAGAGGGTGGAGAGGCTCCGCAGCGAGCTTCGGGCGGAGCTCCAAGCCGAGCTCCGGGCTGAGGTCCGGGCGGAGTTCGCAAAGACGCCGATCAGGGGCCGCCAGGAACCGATGGAGGAGGGGCGCGAGCAGGAGCAGGGGCAAAGCCAGCCCCAGCCCCAGCCCCAGCCCCAGCCCGAACCGGAGAGTCAGCTGCTGACATCGATGCAGCGGGAACTCGCAGCTTTGCAGCAGGGGCTGCAAAAGCAGCAGCTGGAGTTCCAGCAGCGCATCGAGCGGCAGCTGTCTCTCCTGGAGGGCATTGTCCTGCGCCCTCCACTGGCGGCCTCTGGCCAGAAAAAGGCGGCATCCTATGCCGCTGCCGCGGCTGTGGCTTCTGCGCCCAAGGCGGGCCCGTCGGGGCAAGCAGGGCGCAAGGCCGCGGCGCCGGAGCCCGCAGGGCCGAGGCCGGAGCCCGCGACGGCCAAGCAGCAGCAGCAGCGGCGGAAAAAGGGTGCGGCGGTGCGTGCCGCTAAACCGGCAGGACCTCCTGCCGCCGTGGCGACTAGGCCACGCCTGCCACCTCCTCCACCCGAGGAGTCTGGCGCCGAGTGGACGGTGGTCGGCGCCAGAAAGCAGGCGGGCAAGGTGGCCAGAGCGGCCAAAAAGCGCGCGAGGCGGCAGGAGCGCAAGAAGCGGGCCATGGCGGCGCGTCTTCGCGCCCCGAATTCCGAGGCTGTAGTCATTACGCTACAGCCTGAAGCGGAAAAGAAGGGCGTGACGTACGACGACGTCATGGCGAAGGCGAAGCAGGCAGTGCTGCCCCACCTTGAGGAGCTCGGAGCCGCTGCGGGCTTCCGCATGAGGCACACAATCACCGGGGCCCGAATCCTCGAGGTCCCCGGTGCGGCCAGCGGCCCTGCAGCGGATGCCCTGGCTGCCAGAATCAGGGCGTCTCTGAGCGAGAAAGAGGCCCGAGTGTCCAGGCCCACAAAGTGCATTGATATGCGCATCATGGGCCTGGACGACTCCGTCAAGGTGGGCGGGGTGGTGGCCGCCATTGTCAGGACGGGCGGGTGCACGGCCGAACAGGTTCGGGCGGGCGCCATCCGCGCTGACAGCACGGGCATGCGAGCCGTAACGGTAAGCTGTCCTGTGCAGGCGGCCAAAACCATCACCGGGGAGGGCCGTCGGCTTTTGGTGGGCTGGGTCTCCGCACAGGTCAAGCTGCTGGAGCCCAGACCTCTGCGGTGCTTCCGCTGCCACGTGGGGCACCACGTGGGAGCCCACTGCGCCGCGGAGGATCGCAGCGACCGCTGCCACCAGTGTGGCCAGCCCGGTCACAAGGCCGCAGAATGCCGTGCTACGCCGCACTGCTACGCATGTGCGGCGGCCGGCAAACCGGCCAACCACCGGGCTGGGGGCAGGTCCTGCGACCCCCCCGCCAAGGCCAAGGGCAAGGCCCGCAGGTCCATCCCCGCCGATGTCCTCGCCACCGCAGCCGCCTTCTTGGCCGCCGCCGCCATCGCCGCCGCACCCGCCGCCGCGGCAGTGCCCCCTAGGGGGGCTCGGGAGGAGACCGTAATGGAGTGTCAATAACGGCCCCATTACGTCTCCTCCAGGCGAATATCAACCACTGCGCCCCCGCTCAGGATCTGTTGCTCCAGAGCATGGCGCAGTGGTTGATCAATGTCGCCGTAGTCACCGAGCCGTATTTTGTCCTGCCAAGTGTTGACTGGGTTCAGGACCTGGACGGCTCGGTGACCATAATTAAGTCGACCGCCGCCGGTACCCCGCCCCCCGAGTCCGTCACGAGGGGGCGGGGTTGCGTGGCAGCACGGTTCGGGGACATCGCCGTGGTGGGCGTCTACCTGTCCCCGAGCCGATCTCTCGACGAACTGCACGTCTCCCTGATGGAGCTAAATTCCGTCGTCGCTGGGTTCGGTTCCCTCCCCGTGGTCGTTTGCGGGGACTTCAACGCCTGGAACACGGCTTGGGGTTCCCGGTTCACGAACCAGAGGGGTCGGATGGTGGAGGACTGGGCCTTGGAGCTGGGCCTGGTCGTACTAAACCGGGGTTCTGTCCCCACGTTGGTGCGGATGCGGGGTGAGTCGGTGGTGGACATTTCGTTCGCCAGCCCCGCTCTGTCGCCGCGTGTAGTCGACTGGCGCGTGATGGAGGAGGTGGAGACGTACTCCGACCACCGGTATATCCGGTTTGACGTCTCCGCCGAAACCTCGGCCGCGCCGGTCCGACGGAGCCCTTGTGGTCCGCGGTGGGCGCTTAAGCAGATGGACCGGGAGCTCCTCCTGGAAGCCGCGACGGTACAGGCCTGGGTGCAAGCACCGGACAGGCCTGTCGACATCGACGTCGAGGCGGAGTGGTTCCAGGAGGCCATGTCGCAAATTTGCGATGCGGCAATGCCCCGTGTCCGTCCAGGACGAGCTAAGCGCCAGGTGTACTGGTGGTCGCCGGAGATCGGCGCTCTGCGCAATGCGTGCAATCACGCGCGACGCCGGTACGCCAGGCACTGCAGGCGCTGCATCCGCCCGCCGGATGCGGAGGCCAGAGAGGCGGAGCTATATGAGGAATACAGAGAGGCAAAACGCACCCTCCGAACGGAGATCAAGCGGGCCAAACTCGAGGCCCGCAACGTGTGGTTGGGGTCTCTGAACGCGGACCCATGGGGGCGCCCGTACAAGTTGGTACGGGACAAGCTTCGCCCCTGGGCTCCGCCGTTGACTCAGAGTCTCCGGCCCCAACTCGTGGAGGGTGTGGTTAGCTCTCTGTTCCCTGCGCGGAGGGAACACTCCCCCCCGCCCATGGCCCCGCCTCCGCCAGCGGTGTCTGACGCGGATCGCAACAGCGACGACGACGAAAATGCTCCAGAAGTGACCGAGGTAGAGCTGAGAGTGGCGGTGCGAAGGCTTAGTGCCAAAAACACCGCCCCAGGACCCGACGGCTTGCCAGGGAAAGCCTGGGTCCTGGCCATGGAGGCTCTCGGGCCTCGACTGAGAGGGCTCTTCAGCGCATCCCTGGAGAGGGGCCAGTTCCCACTTCGCTGGAAGACGGGGAAACTGGTCCTCGTAGCGAAGCCAGGGCGCCCTGCGGACTCTCCGTCCGCATACCGGCCCATTGTGCTGCTCGACGAGGTGGGCAAGCTCTTTGAAAGAGTGATTGCAAACCGCCTCGTCGTGCGGCTAACACGGGTGGGGCCGGACTTGTCGGACGGACAGTTCGGCTTTCGCAGGGCGCGCTCTACAATAGACGCCATCATGCGCGTGCGAGCCCTCACGACAGGGGAAGCGGTGTCCCAGGGTAGGTGTGTCGTGGCAGTGTCCTTGGACATTGCCAACGCCTTCAACTCCCTGCCCTGGAGTACGATCCGGTACCACCGGGTGCCCGAATACCTCTGTCTAGTGGTCGAGGCGTACCTGTCAGACAGGTATATTGTCTACCCCGGTCACCAGGGAGACTGGCAACGTCGAGAGATGTCGTGCGGTGTTCCGCAGGGGTCGGTTCTGGGCCCACCCTTGTGGAACATCGGATACGATTACGTGCTGCGCGGCGACTTCCCTGACGGGGTCAGCGTGGTTTGCTACGCAGACGACACGCTGATTCTAGCGCAGGGAAGTTCGCACCAGGCGGCGGTCGCTCTAGCGACACGCGGGGTTGCGATAGCCGTTGGTAGGATCCAGGAGTTGGGACTCGAGGTGGCGCTGCATAAATCCGAGGCAATGTGCTTCCACGGCCCTCGGAACGCGCCACCATCGGACTCCCAACTTACGGTAGGAGGAGTTCGCATCGGCGTCGGGTCGACGATGAAGTATCTGGGACTCGTCCTCGACAGCCGGTGGAATTTCGTAGAACATTTCCGACGTCTGGCTCCCAAGCTCCTCCGGGCTGGGGCTGCTCTCAAGCGGCTCCTGCCTAACCTTGGGGGTCTAGACGCCTCCTGCCGGAGGCTCTACGCGGGGATCGTTCGGTCCATGGCCCTCTACGGGGCGCCGGTGTGGGCGCCGTCGCTGGCAAAGCGACCGGCGTCCATACTGAACGCCTGCCAGAGGGTCATGGCAATACGGATGGTGCGGGGTTACCGCACGATCTCCCGCGAAGCGGCGAGCCTCCTGGCTGGCCTACCACCGTGGGATCTGGAGGCAACAGTCCTTGCACACATGCACGACATGCGCGTGGAGATGCAACGCCGGGGTGAAAGTCCACTGCCGCAACATTTCAAGGCATGGCGGACAGAGCTCCGGCGGGATCTCATGGTGAAATGGCGTCAGCGGCTATCGCAACCCAGTGCTGGGCACGCCACGATTATGGCGATAAGACCCCTCTTTGAGGCGTGGCTGGAAAGACCTCACGGCGTCCTTACCTTCCGCATGACGCAGGTCCTCACCGGACATGGCAAGTTCGGGAGGTTCCTGCATCGGATTCAAGCGGAAGAGACGCCCGGTTGTCGCCACTGTGCGCAACGCCCGGAGGACACGGTGGAGCACACCGTCGAGGTGTGCCCTGCCTGGGCGGAGCATCGCCGTGCCCTCGTGGGGGCGATCGGCGGCGGAGACCTCTCGCGCCGGGCCCTGGTCGAGGCCATGGTCCAGAGCGAGGAGGAATGGCAGGCGGTCGCCTCCTTCTGCGAAGCAGTAATGCTTGCAAAGGAGGAGGCCGACCGCATCAGGCAACGGCGCCCTCCTCGCCGCCGCCGCCGGGATTCCGATCCCGATTTCCGGCCACCGTAGACGCGGGCTCGCGGACGGCGAGCCATGGGTAGCTCGCTGTCCGATCGTCCGGTAATGGACCGAGTCCAAGACGTCGACGGCGCGCACTGTTCCCGCGCGCCTCAAGGAGTTGTCAGCAGCAGGAGGGGCCCAGCTGGGTCGAAGCCTACTGGGGACAGGGTTGTCCGAAAGGGAGCTCGTGCCCCGGTATGAAGGCTAGAAGGAACGGCGCGGGGTTTTTAGTCAGTAAGAGTCTGACACTGTCTTCCGCTCCACCCAAGAGCGGGTTTCGTCAAAGATGATTTTCCCCGTCGACAAAAAAAAAAAAGTATTGTCCAGCTGTGTAGACGTTCGAGATACAAAAGTACACTAATTATAAAGGTTATAATAAAATACTTTTTAAATAGGAAAGGAAAATACAATTTTCTATGTTAACTATTGTTAACATGCAATTTGTTGCTTACGTTCTTCCTAGATAGGGTCGATAACATTTATTGACTGACTGACTATTCGCAAATAGCATAAACTGCTGAACAGATTGCGTTGTGGTACGCAGATAAATACTCGTATTATGACGTAGGCATGCGCCAAGAAAGGATATTCCAAAATTCTTTCCCTAAGGAGATCAAACTGTGGTCCCGAAATTGTATTTTTATTTGTAACTAGCTTCTGCCAGCGACTTCGTACGCGGATCCTGTTGCTTATGCCAGCGACATTCAGTGTTATAAACGTAAGAGTAGACAAAAATAAACAGAAAGCTCAGAACTGCTAAGCTATCGGGAGTTACACGTGTTATTGTGAGTCAACCATATAAGATAGACGTATGCTGTCGTGGGACATTTTTTATATAATTTTGAGGAGAACATTTCCGTTATACATGTTTTCTGTGTAGCTTTAACCATTAAGGCTGCAAACGCGACGGAAGCTTAAAAAATGGAGTAATTTCTCCCGTTTCCCCAACATTTCCCTTCACTGCTCTGCTCCTATTGATCGTAGCGTGATGAAAAGTATACTATAACCTGCCCAGGAGTATGAAGAATGATTGTACCAAGTTTTGTTAAAATCCATCGAGTAGTTTTTGTTTCTATAAAGAACATACAGACAGACAGACAGACAGACAAAAATTTTACTGTTTGCATTTTTAGCATCAGTATCGATCACTAATCACCCCCTGATAGTTATTTTGGAAATATATTTCATGTACAGAATTGACCTCTCTACAGATTTATTATAAGTATAGATATAGATAGATTTCATCTCCTTAGGAGAAACTTACTTTTACGCGGGCAAAGCCGCTGACAGAAGCTAGTATTCCATATGTTTTAGCTCCGTTATATTTCATTAAACCTTAATGACTGTTGGTTTATAGCTATATATAAACCAAGCCTCGTTCTTAAGTATGTAGGTTATGGTTTTTTTATTGATACAGGTTCAAGTTTTGTTGTCGTTTTGGCTGAGAGTCGATTGCAAAGTAAAAAAAATAGCTACAGAGTAGGAATGTATAGGTATTATTTACAATAAATGCCTTTACGCCTGTTTTACGTGTTAGAAAATGGATTTAATTTTTTAGTTTCTTGTTTTTCTCCTGACAATATTATGTTTGTTAACCTTCTGAAGATGATTATTTTCTTTTATTGCAACGACTTTTGTAAATCGTATGTAGTTACGAATATAATATACTACCTAGTATAGTACCTATCTGAACATCACATTCACATGACATAATAATCACGCCATGAGGTGTACTGTATCATAGAATAGACCAACATTTGGCACGTTTTGTTTAGAAAAGTCCCTTCTAATCGAAAGGCGGTTACCATCCTTGGGCTACGAGCTGCTACAAAGAATGGATTTTCTTTGTAGGAGCTCGTCGACTAATAAGATCCGATATAAATTTGAACGAAAATAAAACTCTCTTGGTTCTCCGTAGCGTTTGCAACCATTGAGGCAGTACCTACTTGCAACCATTAGCCCAACGAAGTACCTACCTAAAATATTCGAAGCCAACCTCACCTCACCTAATTCCAATAATTTCTTTTGCCAATTCATATAGAGATAGATCAAACTTTATTTCTAAGCTTAAGAAGTAAACAGGAATTTTGCTTGAACTAGCGAGGGAAGTACGAAAGTGTTAGCATGTATTGTCGCCTCGTATATTTTTTTAAGTGGGAAATTCATCAAATAAATTCTTCCAGTTTAGAAGGAGCGAGAGTGTCAGATTTTTACTGATTAAAACCAACCTGCGTTCTTCCATTTGCCCTTTGCGTTCCAGGACTACAAGTAAATCGTACAATACCGCAGTCCTCCTCGGATATGCTGGGTTCTTTAATTCATTAAACCCCAAACGAACGCCGGCGTTCGCGCACACATTTTCTTTCTATTGTGTCTCTAATAGGGTAGTTTCCATGGTCAAAATAACTACATTTTATTTATTCTGTATTTTTGATTATAAAAAAATATTGGTCACATATTTTTTTTTTTCGATTAAACAAAAAATTAACAAAGATATAGACCATTACAGTTACGTGTGACGTCACCCCATGCGAAAAAATGCAGCATCTTTAATATGCTATATCTTAGTCACTTTTGGTTTAATTTACAAATAAAAAAATACCTGTCCCTTATTTTAGAAAAATCTTAAAGACGGACTAATTAGATTTTTTACGACAACTAGCCTATTATCACGATTGAAAGGTAAATATAGGCGTTTTTATATGTATTTTTTATTGTTCTTATTACTGAAAGCCAGGTGGTGGAAATTCAACTCCTGGCACCCATGGCAATCTAAATCCATACTCTAACTACCATCTTCCTCACAACACTTTACTCATTGTTTTATAAAAAGTGTTGTCAGCAAACTGAAGAGGCCCAGCTGGGGCAATACAGCCCAACAATTAGGGCCGCGGTGATTTTCTGAAAAGGAAACTCTTGAGCAATTTAATGCAACGGGCAACTGAAAAACACAGGTGTTGTTTTAGACTGTAATAAGTAAGTAATAGGATGATTTCCCACCTGAAAAAAAAACCATGATAACCAATTATTATAACGATACAGTCAAACCGGTGCAAACGTACGTTCTAAAGTTAGTCCTCTCCAAAACATGTAGTACGAGTAGTGGAGAGCTCAACGACACGGTCAGAAGATATCTGAAACCGATTGATGTTGTAACGGTAACGAAGTCTGCTTGACTGGCTAAACATTTAATCTGAGATTTATAGCAGTTTTCAAAGCCCGCTTATTATTTTTATAAGTTACTGCTTAGTTTTTTTGCGCAAAAACTTGTTGAAATAGCTGATTTATTAATTTTGAACCTATTTAGAGTTGTTTTGAATAGTTTATGTTTTAACTCAATGCAAAAACTTATAGAATATACAATTTTGGTCGAAGTTCCGTTTATGTATTTAAGAAGATACTAAAGTGGCATTGGGGAGGGCACATGGCTCGTAGAACAGATGGCCGTTGGGGCCGAAAGGTTCTGGATTGGCGACTGCGTACCAGAAGACGCACCATTGGAAAGCCGCCTATGAGGTGGACCGATGACCTAGTAAGAGTTGCGGGAATGCGATGGACAAGAGACGCACAGGGCCGTTCATTGTGGAGACATTTGGGGTGTCCAACAGTGGATGTCTTTCGGCTGAAATGATGATGATGAGGCTGCAGACTCCTTAGGAATGTAGGATTTTGGTGGTTATGGGTCCATAATATCATCAAATAAATCCTCATGCTCCGAGTGTCACCCTTTTCTGACTAAAACCCACCTGTATTCCTTCAGTTGCCCTTAATTTGCATACCAAGCCGCGGAAATTCTTTCGAACAATTCCGTAGATTAGAATGTGCCCTAACAGGCTTTGCACAGAGGGGGTTCCGGAGTAGTCTTTTAAGACCAGGGTCTCCTCTATATGCTGATGATGACAATTGGAGTGGTTTTATTGAGATAAAAATGCGAATAAATGTAAGATTTCAGTAGCAATCTAAACCGGGGTTTAGATTGGTTTCATTTGAGGTCAGCGCAACAGGTTTTTTTTTTAATTCCTACACATTATCACTAACTTTTTGAACCAGGGAAGGTTAAGTTACATTTTATCCCGGCAACAGTAGCCAAGGCTTGCGTAAAGTGCTACTTAAGTTTTCTGTATGATATTGATATAAGTCACAGTTTACACTTATATTAAGACAAAAGTTTGTGTGTTTGTAAGTTAATTACGCCCGAATGGCTGAACTAATTTCGATTAAACTGGGTACATAGATAGACAATGCCCTGAAATAGACAAAAAGACTACTTATCATGGGAGTATATTCATTTTCAACTAAAACGCGGGTGAAGTCAGCTAGTGTTTCCATAACTTTCTTATATTATTTCTATGGCTGAAAAGTTTTCGCATTGTTACTTACCTTTCACATACAGTTTAACTTACAATGTATTGTACTCGTATCTTGAACTGATAAACACTGTCGTGTCTAGCTGTCGCCGGCGACACGCTCTTGTCACGCGAGCGACGCTGTCGCAACACATGCGTGACGCGTAACTGCTGTAACAGTACCCTGATCTAGAACGAGCGCCCTGTGCGACCCACGTGACGTCAATATATGTAATATCTGTCTATCGGTATGTTTGCGTTTTTGTTAGGTTAGGTTATCAAAATAGCTAGCCAGCAAACTAAGCATTCCACAACTATCACAACGCCATTAAATCCCAAGCTAAGCAGAGCTTGTGTTGTGAGTACTAGACAACTGATAAATACATATACCCATATATTTCTAAATATATACATATTATAGATAAATTACACCCAGACACTGAACATGTTTGTGCTCATCACACAATCAGGGCCACTAACCACTAGACTAACATGTCAGTCAAATGTAAGGTAATAACTAAGTAACGCATGTCAATTCCAACTTCAACTTAAACTCTTAGTTAATGCACAACACTTCCCGACCCGTCTATCGTCAACCTAAGCACGGTTTTCACTTGTTGGTTCATTCTTAGCAGTGTTTGGTAAAGAGGAGAGAAAAAAAGAGAGATATCACCTGAACGCTCTGTTGGCATTCTGTAATTCCGTTATTCATTCGAATATTTCACAAAACTTGTTCCAGGAAATATGTGATCTTTTTTAAATCTTATAACTTTTTGAAAAATAAACAACGTTTAGAATTATTAATAAATGTGCAAGGTTTCTATAGTTAGATTTTCTTTATTTTTTTATTTATAAGTTCATTTTCATAACGTTAAATGGGCCAAAGTTTAAGGCAAATAGCAGATTTTCAAAGGTCTTTACTGGATTAGTCTTACACTAAATGATTTAATTTCAATATACCTATAGTAACTGCGGAGAAGTCACGTGAAATGTCACGCCATACATTTTGTACTTCGTGTTTGGAAGGAATGCTGAAAGAAACGTCATTTGTCACAAAAGTTTGTAGACTTTTTAGCAATTGCTTTTACTGACAGAAAGTTATTTTGTTTACGGGTTCGTCGGCTTTGTCTATTAGTCATCATTGCGGCCTGCTGTACCCTAAATGCCGAAGAACTCTTTGATGTGTCATATACCCTTATTTTTTCGCTCTAGGCAGAGTAGGAGGGAGTGTTAAACTTTTACTGACTAAAACCCACATCCTTCAATTGCCCTTTGCGATCCGGGGCCGCGGTAACTCTTTTGAACAATCCCGCATCCGGTTTAGTTCAAGCATTACCTATGTCACTCAGGAACGAAACAGCTTTCTATCGGTGAAAAAATTGTAGCAATCGGACCAGTATTTCAAGAGTTTACAACCTCCAAACAAACAAAAAACATTGCCACTTTATAATATTATAAAGTATAGAGAACAAAGTCACTATCCGCATCTGTCTGTCCATTTAAACGTTAACTCTTTCTAAACCACGCAACAAATTATATTGCGGTTTTGACCAATAGAAAGAGCGGAAAACGAGGAAGGTTTGTGTAATTAAATTGCGAGGCGGGTCGCTAGTAGATGAATCATAAAAAAAACTAGGGAACGTCCGAAACAAGTTTTTTAGTCGAATCCGAATTTCCCGCCCCTTTTATAGATAAGACCGTAAACGAAACTGAAATCGGAATTGACGTCGTAGCGTTCTGCTACTGACACGAAATAAATTATTTCTAATTATATTTCGATATAGTTATGTTTAATTATATAGTTTTCATTTCGGAACCTTGTCCTCATCTGGTTTCGGCTACTTTTTGACCGAAACCAAAGTAGCAGCCGAAACCGAATCTTCGGTCGAACTCTAATTAAAACCCTCAGTATAACTAAGGGTTTTAATAATATTATGTTATACAAAGTAATGGTACAACATGATGCAAGTCAAAGTAACAGTCCAACGCTTACGTAGCTATGAGCTCAACGACTTGGGAGCTAATAGGCACTAGTGCGATAAAATAAACAATAGAGTATTTACACAGTTTGTTGTTCAAGTGGTTACAGCTAATTTTATGTGAGTGACGACTCCATATCTACAGGTCATATTTTACGGACATGTAGTATAGTACCTTTATGACTTATTTAAAAAACAATCTTCTGTACCTTTTTGTGTTCGAATCAGTTACACTTTTACTTGTTTATAAAAATTTGATTTTCTAAAGCAAACATCAATTTCCCTATTGTTTGTGACCCCGGAATCTTTTGAAAAAGATACCACGGATCTAGAACGCAATGGACATAATGACATAGTTTTGTTTTATTCTGTAAAAGTCTGCCCTAGAGCTTCCGTCTTTAAGATACCAGATGATTTAAAAAAAATATGATAGTTTTGTTTACAAAATCGGACAAGACCATTAGACAAATTACCTTCTGGTTTTGTCTGAAAATACCGACTTAGCTTTGTTCATTACTTCATCTTATTCCTACAACGTCCCTGCCAGCCATCATGACTGGTTTACTTAACTTGGTCGTGAGCTTATTAGCAAGCACACGTGAGAATCCTTTGAATAAATAGTTATACAAAAGCAAGCCTTCCTTGAAAAGCTCTTAGGAAAATCATGGAATCAATACATCAGGTATTGATGATTAGTAGATATTATTTATGTTGAGAGTATATTAAAAGCACTAAAAACACGACCTGATTTGCTTTTTAGATACTGATTCAGTTTTCTCTGTGTTTTCGGAACTTGAGAGTCCATTAGGGACTATCTATAAATTACGTTATGTATGACGTAATTTACCCTTACTTGTAGTAAGGGCCGATAAAATATGTCATTGTATGACAAGGGGTGGGAGAAGTCATAAGTTTCGTGATTGTACATTTCAAAATCTATGTCTTAGTATTAAAACTCGATAACTTAAATATTAAAGAAATCTTAAACATATTTCTAACTTTATCTGTTAATAACAGCAATTTTTTTTTTAAACTTTCGTCGCTTATTATCTATAAAAAGTAAAAGAACTGGTTAAGACGAGTCTAACGAGCCCAAACTAGACATGTTTACTGGTAGGATTCCAGGGTTACATTAGCCACCTCCTAATTTTAGCATCAGGTCTTCGTCATTATGAGAAACGAGAACTATTTTTTTTAAGATAAATCTAAATGAGCCGAAACTGGATGAGTTTATTAATAGGCATTCCAAGGTTACATATGTAAGAGACGACCTCCATCATCAGCACAGCTTGATAGTTTTGGCATGTAGGTACATGAGTACTTCAAACAACTTAATGTTTGAAGTAGTGTATTTATAGTAAAGTATACAGGGTTATTTGTAAAACACTAGCAACCTCTTAGGTGCTAGTTAAGAACATCATAAACAACAACTTTTGTTCTATGACTTTAAAAAAAATATCATATTTTAGTTCATCAGATTTTCATACAAAAATAAAAATATTTAAATTGAACGTTCTAAATGTTGCGAAGTCCTGAGAGGTTGCCAGTGTTTTAAAAATAACCCTGTATATCCATTAAGTGTTTAAGATCTCTACTACAGCCAACATACGAGCTGATGACCTTGAGAATTTAAACAGATCTTTATATATTGCATTTAAGAACCATGTCGATAACGTCAGCTTTGAAATAAAAATGACCGCTTCAAAATTGGTAAATTCGCTTAGGAGCTACGATGCCACCGACACTGTGCAGAACGGGCTGGAGGACACGGTGGAGCACACAGTCGAGTTGTGCCCTGCTTGGGCGGAGCATCACCGTGCCCACGTGGGGGCGATCAGCGGCGGAGACCTCTCGCGCCGGGCCCTTTTTCAGGCCATGGTCCGGAGCGAGGAGGAGTGGCAGGCGGTCGCCTCCTTCTGCGAAGCAGTAATGCTAGCAAAGGACGGCGCCCTCCTCGCCGCCGCCGCCGGGATTCCGATCCCGATTTCCGGCCACCGTAGACGCGGGCGCGCGGACGGCGTGCCATGGGTAGCTCGCTGTCCGACCGTCCGGCAACTGTCCGGACCGAGCCCAAGACGTCGACGGCGCGCACTGTTCCTACACGCCTCAAGGAGTTGTCAGCAAAAGGAGGGGCCCAGCTGGGTCGAAGCCTACTGGGGCCAGGGTTATCCGAAAAGAACTCAAGCCCCGGTATGAAGAGGCTAGAAGCAACGGGGTGGGTTTTTAGTCAGCAAGAGTCTGACACTATCTCCCGCTTCACCCAAGAGCAGGGGTTGTCATTGGATGTTTTTTTCCACCGAATAAAAAAAAACTACGATGCCACCGACATACACACACACAGATAAACACGACCTCAAACTTAGAACACCCCTCATTTCTGTCGGGGTTAAAAAAGGTTTATTGGTGAGTTACAATCATGAAATTCGTGGGATGGATACCTTCTACTTACACAAAGCTGAATGCCTCGAATTCCAAACCTTGTTTTTGGCCTTCAAAGTTTATATTCCAATAAAATGTGTAGGGTTCTTACACTAAAGTATAATTAGCCAAGCTTTCCTTTGAGGCGTTAATCTATAGTGAGGTACAATTCTAACACATGCTGATAATCGATATGTTAAGGCAAACCACTGTCATTTTGCTTTTTTTACAGGTCCTCTAGATGTAGGGAAGAAATGTTGTGGTAAGAACATAATTTGAAAGAAAGTATTGTTCTGGATTGTCTTTGCCAAAATTTTATCATATTCTATATATTTTTTTGTGGGAAATCATCTAATCACTTCTCCCGCTCTCCGCGCTGAGTGGTACGAGAGGGTGCAGCTGTAGGTAGCCCTTTGTATTTCAGAATCACGGTATCTCTCTTAAAAATTCCAAGATAACATTCAAAATATATATTTGCATCATAACTGTTATGAAACTTATTGTATGCAACCTGTCTGTAACGCAGAATCTAGAGTAGGATATCTTTGACTTTTGCAGAAATTTTATAGTATATCTGAAATTGCTCTCATGTACTAGGTACCATGGCAACATTTGCCAGCTAAAACAAACTACTTTACATACGAACGCATGCGCAGTTTTGCACAACGCTCACGAGCTGACACGCGCGCGCATAACAGTGACTTACCGCTATAGCGCTGTCACTCCGGAGTGGAGCGTGACACTACATAACCGCCATCATCACACCTGCCTATTAGAACTTTCTTTTTGCTTATCACTGTGATTGTCTAGTTGGTCTAGTAGTATATTTTTGGTTAAAGAGTTAGAGTTAAAAAACATACAGAAAAAAAGACCGATCACTAAAAAATTAGGACTGCTATACAAAGGTACTGCTTATTTCAAAAGAAATTTCTTCCAGCAGACCTGCGAAAGAAGATGAAGCGAAAGATTAAAAGAAAGTGAAGCAACAAGAAAAGATTTTGTGAAATAGTAAATTATAGTAACAAATAACAATTAGAATTTAAATGTTAAGCTTACATTATTATACTAAATAGTTATATTACTTCAATTATTTAGATGTAAATTAGATTAATGTTACTTGAGTCATTCTCATTTAAATAATCAGATGCCCGAACTCATGAACTTGATCTTTACTTATATAATAATATTTATGTAGATTCAGTATGATATATGTACCTGAGGAGGCGAGTATTATAATTACATTTTTTTCCTTATAACACTAAGACATTTATTGATTGATATGTTTGCATGTAAATGTTTGTTGAGATTTTATTAGGACCACTCATTGTATATCCAACAAATAATAAAATCATTATAGAACACATGAGTTTATAAAAAAACATCAAGTAGCTAAATACGAGTAGAATTTTTCTTCAAGCCGGCACTGACCTGCAAAGTGGAATATATTAAAGCCTACTGCTTCTCACAGCTAGTAGGCTTGTGGTCCCAGCAGTGGGACTGCTGGGTGTCTTGTAGTCTAATTATGTTGAGTTTAATGCTATATACGACATATCATTTAGTTCGTCTTGTCGAACTTAAAATATAAAATCTATAAAAAAGACATCAGTATTATAAATAAGAAACTATAAGGTTAGGTAATTAAAGTTAATTATTTTGCTACAATTTTTTGCGTACATCTTTTATGTTTTTGCCTCCCTGGCACCCCGGTCCTCGTATAAGAAACTATCACGCTAGGCATAATCTAGATGTCGATATAAAAAATAAGCCCCGTCAGTGACGACCTGGGGATCATCGCTCAACTTCTTACAGCCCACTAAAGCCTATCATTTCATTTTTTATAGCCCATAGCCCCCACGGATAGGTTATTACATTATTCTCTCAAGCAAAAACTTGAACGGAAACTTAATTTTTTACATAAAAATAAAATAGTTATTTATGTAAAACGAAAAAGATTCTGATTAGTTACGGCAGAAATTACAGCATATTTTTATAGTTACTCACGAAATTATAAATAAATTCTTGTTAGATTCTATTATAACAGTACGTGAAGGTATTGAACCGAGTTATCCGAAATGAATGACGTGTGTTGCTTGAATAGCAAACGAAAATCCCGTTAAATAACCTTTGGAAGTGCGAGGGAATCTAATTGTGTGCTCATTGTAGTGAGCTGGCCAAACAATCGCTCAGATGGTGTGGTCGAGAGATAACAGAAGAATTTTTTGAAGTTTTTGACAATAACGTGGCAGTGTAAAGTGCGTCATGTCCATTGACCAACATTTTTATGCTTAAACTGTTTTAACAAACTAGTTTTTCCAGCAGCATAACTCCCGTTCTACTGACATCATGAAATTTATTCATAGGTTTAGTGCACTCCGAGATAATGACGAATTTTTAAGATCTATTTTTTTTTTAAACTATGTATCGTCAGGTATACTAGCTGACTCGGTAAAACATTGCTTTACCATATAAATAACCAAAGAAAAAAATGAGGGTTGGGGGTAGGAGGGTAGAAAATAGCCTACGACCTGTTAGCAGATCAACCAAATATACACAAAAAATCTTTCAAGTGTCTCAGAGGAATTCGGTAACAAACACTGTGTCACAAGATTTTTATATTCATTAAGCCCCATGCAAACGCGTTCGCTCTCTTTGTCATTGTCTTTCTATTGTGTCTCTAATTACGGTATTCGAAAGGTTAAATAGATTTTTTCGAGTTTTAATTCTATCATTAAAATCAACATCACTCCTAATTATCAAAACAATTTATCGCAAATTGTTCTAAAGTTATTAATGTGTACATAGTTGCATAGTAATTAATATCGAAGTGTTACACTCGTAATTAATCAACAGCAACCGGTTCCCGCCTGCGTTTGTTGAATAACTGTAAATATAATTTTACTAACGATACATTTGCGTCAATTACTGCTGGCGATTGACACTTAACTGTTTATTTATGTTTTGTCGCAAAAAGATTTATAGTTTTAATCTAATACTCCTTATATTACCTTTTGCGCGAAGCTTTATAAAAAATAGCCTATGCCACTCAGGAATAAAGCAGCTTTATATCGGTCAAAAAATTTTAGTAATCGGACCAGTACTACCAAAGATTACCTCCTACGAACAAAAAAAAACTTTACTTCTTTAGAATATTAGTAAGGATTATTTTGATATAAAATAAATGATTAAATTACTCCTCCAGCTCTGTGTAGAACGAGAGGGAGTGTCAATTTTTTTATTGACTAAAACGCACACGTGTTTTCTGTTGCCCGTTGTGTTTCGGCACCCTCAGCTGGTTAATGAGGTCCTAATGCAGCGCAGTGATATGCTATCAGCAATTACAAAACTCAAAAATATTTGGGTAAAACCACGTGTCGTTTAAACAATACAATTTTGTATATTTTGATAAACATCAACGCTGATAAAACCGCACAACAAACTGTACAAAATGCATGCATCAGAAAACCCAATTCTATAATAAACTTTAGCTAATAACCGAAAGCTTTTAAATTGTCATTAATCCAATTATTCATATCATACAATAATTAATTACGGGCATTTAATTGACAACTGAAAAAATAACAACGAAATTGCACGGATCTGCATCGTTGATGTCTTTTAAAGCAACGGCGCATGCGCTACGAATTATTATTCGCACATAATTTTCTTTTAACAAATTATGTGACGATGTTGACATATTTTACCATTAGTTTTTTTTTGACAAATTATATGTGATAGGTTTATTTATTGTTTGTTTATGTTAATAAAAATGTGACGTCCAATGACGTTTTTTGTTTGTTTTTTTTTTTGCCAAAATGCCATGTATGTATTAGGTAATTATATTAAAATTAACTGTAAGGTGCTCAATAGTAAGGAAATGCTTTACGTCCGCTTACATTACTGATTTTAAGAAATAATGTATGACAGAAAATTAGTTGGTTTTTACTCATTTTCTCAAGCTTAAGTTGTAACATTAAACAACAGATATGACCTGAATATTCTGAGCATATCCATACCACGATCTGCACTCCTCAGGATATTATCCTTAAGAGTTGTCGTTGTTATCTTAACTGTATCGAGAGTAACTGTAAAAAGATATTTACCTTCTTATTCGACCCCAAAAAGAGCACAGCACGAACAATTTGAAACGTAACGTCAACAAACACTGAGAACACTTGGACAAAGTTTATAATGTTCGTTAGTTAGAACAACTGCGTATTGATTGTATTTGTTAAGAGATTCGTTCGAAGCTCGGATGTGGAGCAGCATAGAGCTGCGCGCGCGCGGCTGAGCGGTCTGTGGGGATGTGCGCCCGCGCTGCACTTGAACGTTGAACTGGCGCGACTACCCGACCAAGCACGGGAGCGCACCGCGCGCGCACCTGTCCGAACCAACAGCAACCAACACAACTCCGCCGAGTCGCACCAGCACGCACGGCTAGCGCAAAATATGAACGCGGCCAACGATCAAACCGCAGGAATATTTCCCAAACTGTGTTGTGGTGAGCCGACTGCTACACTTAATCGACCGCCCAAAGATCGCTATCTGTTCACAGTAACGTTATCACTGTAACTGTTTCTTATAGATTCGCAACTAATTGTAACGTTCTACATAGATAATGGCCGTAACCAACCGCAAATCGATGAGCGAGTCAGCGACTCAGGCGCCAACACTTGTAGCCACTGACCAATATTGTTCAACTGCCGCATTCAATTACAAGTTACTGGCAATCAACACCGGAGCCTTCAAAATACAAATAACTTCACCAGATTTATGATTCCCTAATACAAAGCTACTGAAAAACAAATATACTCAAATAAATAATTATTTACCAAAACTCAAACAAGACTTGACAATTTGAAATATTTAAATAACACATCAATTACTTCACGATAATAATCGTTATAAATAACGAATAATTAAAATTAATTTCAGTTTGTTGTAACAATAACAATGAGCACTATTATCAACAAATCAAAGCATACAATAAACAGACAAGGCCGCGGTACACAGTAACACATAAAAACACACGCATAATCCTTGTTATAATATGTTAGACAATGAAGGCATTCTTGAACGATGGTGAACTCATAGTGCAGAATAAGTTAATTATTTTGCGGAGTGCCGCGCTTAGTCATCTCAACTTGAATGATATTAAAAGTCTTATTACAATCAAGAGAACATCAACACAACTCGCGTGCATTAAACAAGTTATGGGATCTCTCGTTGTAAACATACCGATATTTTCTTTTTTTCGAATAAAACTTAACCTAACCCAAACATAAAAGCATAGACACAGTATCAAACACGGACACTAACAATTCCACCATCATAAGATTGACGCAATAAAACAAGATATTTTAAGTAGCAATAAGCAAGGAAAGTCGTGGTAGTAAAGGCGGTATAATAGCGACATCCTGTGCCTGTCCTAGGAGCCAGTGGTCGCGGGCGGGCATCGAACCCGTGACACTGCTCGCGCTGCCCGCACACTGCCGCCACGCACACAGGCACACTGAGATCACGACTTTAAAAACACCAATAAAAATACATATTGGTAGGATTCTGCAAAGACTGTATAATCTTCTCCTATAATTTATAATGTGCCAGCATTTAATTAAACATGATATTTTTTTAAGATGCAGTATAATATAATAATAATAATATTCCACAACTATCACACAACGCCGTCTAGTCCCAAGCTAAGCAGAGCTTGTGTTATGGGTACTAGACAACTGATAAACATACTTATATATTTCTAAATACATACATATCTATATATATAAAAATGAGCCCCGTTTTCCGTTGTCACGACTTGGCATGAAAACGGCTTGACCGATTTGGCTGATTTTTTTTTTGTTGTGATTGTTATTGTGAGGAGAAGGTTCTTATGGAAAAAAAAAATAGGGTAGTGTAGGGTAGAGTAGGGTAGAGTAGGGTAGAGTAGGGTAGAGTAGAGTAGAGTAGGGTAGAGTAGGGTAGGGTAGGGTAGAGTAGGGTAGAGTAGTAGGGTAGAGTAGGGTAGAGTAGGGTAGAGTAGGGTAGAGTTGGGTTGAGTAGTGTAGAGTAGGGTAGAGTAGGGTAGAATAGGGTAGAGTAGGGTAGAGTAGGGTAGAGTAGGGTAGAGTAGGGTAGAGTAGGGTAGAGTAGGATAGAGTAGGGTAGAGTAGGGTAGAGTAGGGTAGAGTAGGGTAGAGTAGGGTAGAGTAGAGTAGAGTAGGGTAGAGTAGGGTAGGGTAGGGTAGAGTAGGGTAGAGTAGGGTAGGGTAGGGTAGAGTAGGGTAGAGTAGTAGGGTAGAGTAGGGTAGAGTAGGGTAGAGTAGGGTAGAGTTGGGTTGAGTAGTGTAGAGTAGGGTAGAGTAGGGTAGAGTAGGGTAGAGTAGGGTAGAGTAGGGTAGAGTAGGGTAGAGTAGGGTAGAGTAGGGTAGAGTAGGGTAGAGTAGGGTAGAGTAGGGTAGAGTAGGGTAGAGTAGGGTAGAGTAGGGTAGAGTAGGGTAGAGTAGGGTAGAGTAGGGTAGAGTAGGGTAGAGTAGGGTAGAGTAGGGTAGAGTAGGGTAGAGTAGGGTAGAGTAGGGTAGAGTAGGGTAGAGTAGGGTAGAGTAGGGTAGAGTAGGGTAGAGTAGGGTAGAGTAGGGTTTTTTTTTTTTTAGTTTGTGGCAGGAGTGGGAAATCCATCATGGACACCCAGACTGCCTTGCAGAAAGGCATTCTGGGTAGTGCCGGACTCCTACCGGCTAAAAACCACTCCTGCCATGCGAAAGGCTCCCCTGCCGTCAGGTTGCGCAGGGTAGTTTTAAAGGCTGTAGGTTCTATTTGGTTTCCGCTTTTGTAGTTTATTACTGTAATTACGGTGATAGATATATATATATATATATATATATATATATTATACAATTATACAAATATGAATAATATTTTAATAAATAGTAAAAATCCTTCTTAATAAATTTCTTATTGTTAAAATTCTGTCATAAAAGTTTCGTTAATAAATCATTTAGATAAGTCAAGATAAAATAAAATAAAAATAAAATAGTAATATAATAATTTCCATAAAATGCTAAAATTTGGTACAATTCAAGGTAAAATGATTCCGTATATAGTTTAAAACGATGTTATAATTTAGTTAGATAATAATTTCAGTCAGTTAAAAATAGGATTTTGTAAAATTTGTGTTTATATCAGGGTCAATTGGTCAATTAATTTTTGTTTCTTTTGTTTACTGATGTAACTATTCTTGTAATAAACTGTATAAAAATATCCCTATACTTCTTATTTGCTATGATTACGCTAAGGTTTTCTTTGACTGTTTTAGTTTCTAGCTTTGCTTCGAGGTCATATCTTAGGTTGGCATACACCGGGCAGTCCGTCAGGAGGTGGAGGACTGTCTCCTGCTTGTCGGGGTCGCAGGCGCACGCCGGACTCTCCTTGCACTTGAAGCGAGTCAGGTACTCGGACAACCCGCCGTGTCCCGTTAGGGCTTGGGTCAGCTCCTTTGTCATCTCCATCCTTCGTACCGTCCTGTACGCAGCGATCGCACAGGGGAAGAATATCTTCGTCGTGGCCGCCGTTTCTCCTGTGCAATACCTCCGGTTCCATTCGTCCAGCGTCTCCATTCGGATCATACGCTTGACGAATGAAACCGGGCACTTGTCGTAGTCGGGTTGCCGCTTCAACTTCAGGGCAGCCTCCTTCGCGAGCAAGTCGGCTCTCTCGTTGCCCTCCAGCCCCGCATGAGCTTTCACCCAGAACAGGGAGACGCTCTTATTCTGGGCGTTACTGCGGCGGATGGCGTCCCTTGCTTCCACTGCGAGGGCGTGGAGGGCTTCGGGGTTCACGACTGTTTGGAGAGCTGCCATGGAGTCGCTGTAGATAGCGAACGCCGTCCCCGTCCTTCGGAGGACTTCTTTCGTCGCTTTGCAGAGGGCGAGAAGCTCGGCCTGGTAGACGGTGCTGTAAGACGGCAAAGCAAGCTTGAGGGCCTTTACCTCCACATTATCGGTCCACACCGACAGTGCGGCACCGACTTTGCCCTCAATCTTGCTGCCGTCTGTGAAGATACGCACCGCGTAATTGCGGTGCTCATTAAATTGTTCCTCGTCTACCAGGCGTCGCAGTGCAATAGCCCTCTGCTCAGCCGGATGTGGCATCTTTAGTGCCGATACCACTCGCTCGATCTCCCGGTCTCCCAGCGCTGGATGAGGTACCCCTCTCTTGGCCTCGTAAAGGGCGGCTGCCTCTCGGATTCGGAGATCAAGAGGGAGTATCCCAGCCAGCACCAGTGCTGAGTGTAGGGAGACCGTGCGGTAGGCTCGGCACAACTTCTGCGCGAAGCTCCTCTGGACGGCGTTCAGCTTCTTTTGCAACCCGACTTTGTTGGCGGCCGGCGACCACGCGCTCGCCGCGTACAGGACGATAGGCTCCACTGCAGCCGTATAGATGCAGCGGATAACCTCTGGATGGAGACCCCAACTGACCCTAGCGGCCCGCGACAGTCGTTTGTAAATGCCGACGGCTCGGGCACAGACGTTTGCGACGTGGGTGTTAAAAGTCAATTTGTGATCGATGGTAAGACCAAGCAGTTTGATTTCCTCGGACATGCCAATGTCTACCCCGCCCATTCTGAGACATGGGGTGTCATGCTTCAGTTTGCGCGTGACCAGCATTGCTTTTGTCTTATGCGGCGCAAACCGACGCTTGTTCGTGACACCCCATGCTCGCACGTACTCGAGGGCGACATTGGCATCTCTTTGGACTTCAAGAGCCGTCTCCCCATCGAACACAAGGACGATATCGTCAGCAAACGCCTGGCAGTAGACCCCCATTTCCTCCAGAGCCTTTATAAGAGGATCCAGCACAAGGTTCCAAAATATGGGACCACCGATAGACCCCTGGACGCATCCTTTCTCAGTCCTGGATTCGTGCTCCACACCCGCATACCTGACCTTCACCACCCTCTCGGACAAGTAACTGTCTATGACCCGCCTCAAGTTCACAGGACACTTTTCCTCAGCCAGACGGACTCGTATGGCTGGCCACCAAGCGCTATCGAAGGCCCCCTCAATATCCAGGGACACAATCGTGACAAGCCTCTTTGCGTTGAGTCTGCCACGAATGCGCCCCATTAGCGTATAGAGGGAGTCTTCGGTGTTTCGCTGGGGCATGAAGCCGTACTGGCGAGTACTCATCCTGGGTAGTAGGTAAAACTTGAGTCGGGCCACGAGCATCTTCTCGAAGACCTTGCCGAGAACAGGCAAAAGTCCAATTGGCCTGTAAGATTTTGGGGTGGTGTAGTCATCTTTTGCGGGCTTGCGGAGCACGACGACAGTTGCCTCTTTCCAGGACCGTGGAAAGTATCCATGCGCCAGGCACTTGTTTACCAAGCGCAGAACTAGGTCTGGGTCTTGACGGATCGTGTGGCCCCATATGTCCGCCGTCAGACCGTCGGAACCGGGGGCTTTTTTGGGGTTGAACGAGGAGACTGCTCGCTCCAGCTGGTCGAGTGTGAAGGGAGGGTCCGAAGGTTCATCTTCGTTCCCTTTGTTCACCTCGTCTGCTCTTTGCCGCACCATTTGTGCTCCTCGTTATCCCCCTCCGAACGGTCTTCCGGGTAGAATACCTGTGCTAGATACCTCGCCGAGGCCTCTGGGTCTAGGGTCCTGCCGTCCCTTACCATCGGCAGATCCTCCTCCCTCTTCTCCGTCCTACGGATCACCCGGTATATACCTTCCCACAGGCCCTCGCGATCCTGCTTTTCGCAGAACCCCTTCCAGCTCTCGATCTTAGCTTGGACTATTGCATTCTCGTACTCTTCTTTCTGTTTCAAGTACTCCTCCACAACCTTTGGTCTCCGGACTGGCGCTGCACAGCGGATCCTCCGCTTCATGGTGACCACTTTCCTCTTTAAACTGGCGAGCTCATCAGACCACCACGGCACGGTCAGCGTCTCCCTACCCTTCTTTTTGGGTATCACGGATGTACAGGCGTCCTGCACTGCCGTTGTAAGTCCCTCGACTACCAGGTCTATATCGTCCATGCTGTCGATTTCATCGAACAGACTTACGGTTATATTGTTCCCTAGCATAATTTGACGCAGTTTTTTACGAAACCGCGCCCAATTCGCTTTTCGGGTGTTGTAGATCCTGGTAGTCCGGTTGACCGTGATACCTAAAGACTTTTTAAGGTGTACGGTAAACTCAATGCCGTTGTGGTCCGATCCCGTCAGGTCATCAACGACTCGCCAGCCGTCGGTCACCGTCAGCATATCCGCCGTGCAGGCTGTGACGTCGACGCAGCTCGTGTAGCGTCTGCCACCACGAACTACGTCGAAGGTTGGAGTTTCCCCTCTATTAAGTACCTGCAGTCCAAGCTGATCGAGAGCTCCCAGCATCTCGTCGCCTCTGCCGTTGGTCTCACTGCTGCCCCACCAGATGCTCCAGGCGTTGACATCTCCTCCCATGATGAGCTTATGCGGGCCGGTCTCGCTTTCCACCTTCCTTAGGCTGTCCAGGTATGGCCCTAAGGGCTGGTCTGGCTCGAAGTAGAACGAGACCAGAGTCAGTCTCCCGACACCGGTTTGGATCCCCACCACGACGATGTTGTTCGTGGTGAGTTCTGGGTACTGTCTGACGGTGATGTTTGGATCAAACACCGCTATGGCCGCTTTGACAGTCCCTTCTCCTTGGCCGGTGCGCTGGTAAATTCGGACTCCTCTGGTCCCGCTCATCCTCCTCGCGCTGCCCACATAGGGTTCCTGGATCAGCGCTAAGGTGACTTTGCGCTTCTCGGCCTCAAGCATAAGCTCTTGGGTTGCCAATTTCTTCCTCTGAAGATTCACCTGGAGCATCTTGTGCGGCATTGTGTCCACCGGGACCACCTTAGCAGTAGGCGACGGATGCGCGTGCCAGCCGGTCCCACCTGACTCGAACAGGGCACTCAAGGTCGAACGCGTTGTGGTCAATTCTCCCCATCTTCGCCTTGACGCAGTTGTGGCACTTTGGTGTTTCTGCCTTCAGCCACTGGTCACATTCTGATCGAAGGTGTGGGCCTCCGCAATGACTGCATAAGTCGGCAGGTTCTTTACAGAGCCGCCGACTATGCCCGTAGCCCAGACACCTGGTGCACTGGACCAGTGGCGACTGGTCCTCGACGAAGACGGTCTGGAGATCTATACGCGCTTTTCCCTTTTCAAGCATCCTGTTCCAGACAGCAGGGGACGTGCTGACAACCACATTGTTGGTTTGGGGGTTCCGCGCACTCTTCTTAAATTTGATTGTCATTCGACTTTCCTCGTTATCGAGGCCGCGAAAGACATCCCGGTTTTGATTCCGCAGCGCCTCCAGCAATTCCTCGTCAGAGTGTATGCGGAGGACGCCACGGAATATCAACAATGGGTCCTTGTTTTTCACGTCCTCGACGACGAGGTGGTCTCCTGACCTTCGGATCCTCTCTTTCACCCTGTTTCTGTCCTCTGCCGACCTACAGCCCATGACAATCTTGCGATCCTTTGCCTTTCGTACCGTCTCTACTTCTACTCCTCCCTCTTTGGCCTTTACTGCCTCTCTGATTCTCCGTAAGACCTCGTCTCCAGTAACCCCCTCGTCTTTAGACGTCACCACTACGGAGTGCAGTGCGGTCCTTCCTGGGGTCTGCCTTTTCGGTGGACCCGCAGCTACACTCGCGTAAGTGACCGCCTTTTCTATTATTTCTCCCTGCCTTTCCATCGCTTGCCGCAGCTTCCCCATCTTCTCGCTGCTCTCCTTCACCAGCGCGCTATGCTCCGCTAGTGAAGCCAGCAGCAAGTTAACCTCCGGGAGGCTCTTGGGTGCTTCTGGCGGAGGTGTGGCCTTAGCAACCTCCTCCCTTGCCAGCTCAGCCGCCCTTACTTGTGTAGCAGCCGCCGCCCCCTCTTTCACGAGCTGGTACAGCCGTTCCACCGATTGGGTGATCCCGGCTTTCAAGTCTGCCCTCAGATTGCGCGAATCGCCAAGGTGCGACTTCGCGCGCAGAAGGCAGTTGCGAGCCTCGGTCACCCGATCGGTGGGTTTGCTTGGCTGCAGCTGGCTTGTCCCCGGTGACGCTCCCTGTGCCTCAGTAGAGGTTCGGCGCGCCACAGCCTTGCTGTCCGGCTGGGAAGAGGCGCGCTTTGCAGCCTTCTGGGAAGCCGTCACGGTCGGGGCAGCTTTCTTTGATGGGTTCGCGGCGGCTGACGGGAGAGGCTGAGAATCGGCCATTGTCCCGTTTTCCCACTCGCCAATGCTTCGCCTCACACTAGAGGCCTGAGTTGAAGTACTGGGAGGGGAAACGTCCCCCTCGAAGGTGACGGAGAGAGCCACGCTCGACGGAGAGACATGAGGTCCTGTGGAGGCTTTCTTGGCCGGGGTCCTGGAGAGGAACATGGTAGGGGAGGTGAAATATGAAAATCAAATAAATAAGCTACTATTCTGATCCCTGTAAAGGAGGGATCAAAATGTCAATAAAAATAAATTAGTCAAAGTAATTCCTCAAAAGAGGTGTCAATAACAATTAATAAATAATTAAAATATCTTTACAATCAAATAGGTTTTAAAAACAAATGTTCTGATCCCTGTAAAGAGGGGATCAGTGGGTCAATAAGATGAGTCAGTAAATTTCCTCAAAAGAGGTGTCAATATAAAACTAAATAGATTAAATTGCCTCAATAAAGGCAACACGTTTAAATTTTTTTTTTTTTTTTGTTTTTTGGGTAGAGTAGGGTAGAGTAGGGTAGAGTAGGGTAGAGTAGGGTAGAGTAGGGTAGAGTAGGGTAGAGTGGGGTAGAGTAGGGTAGAGTAGGGTAGAGTAGGGTAGAGTAGGGTAGAGTAGGGTAGAATAGGGTAGAGTAGGGTAGAGTAGGGTAGAGTAGGGTAGAGTAGGGTAGAGTAGGGTAGAGTAGGGTAGAGTAGGGTAGAGTAGGGTAGAGTAGGGTAGAGTAGGGTAGAGTAGGGTAGAGTAGGGTAGAGTAGGGTAGAGTAGGGTAGAGTAGGGTAGAGTAGGATAGGGTAGGGTAGGGTAGAGTAGGGTAGAGTTGGGTATAGTAGGGTGGAGTAGGGAAGAGCGGGAGCGAAGCCGCGCGGGCAAAAGCTAGTTATAGATAAATTACACCCAGACACGGAACAAATGATCATGCATTGAAATTAAAATATGTTACTTTAAGAAATAACGTAATTTCGTATTACGTTAACAATATAATAATATTAAAGAAATTAACACAATTTGACGTTACATAATTTGACGTTACGTTTGGCGCAGTGGTTGAGTAATGGTCCGCTGCATGTCGCAGATTCGATTCTCGAACTGAACCAATATTTATATGGACTACATTAGTCATTGTTCCAGGTCTGGGTGCCTTGTGTATGTGAGTTTATGTGTTTGTGAACGTACCACAATTCGGGAGTAATTCCTAGTGTACGGTAACGCTGTATGTAATAGAAAAAACAGATAAATCAATAAGCAAAGTGTTGGCTACTAACACCTTTACAATACAGACGAATTATTGCAAAAAACACCTTATCTTACTTCCCTTTTCTATGGCATGACATCGGTGATTAGTTGAATACAGTTATCTTAAAATGCGCTAGTCAAAAATTTGGCTCAAAACTATCATTAACAAGAACCAATATAAACCTCTGAAGACTTCTTGTAAACTTTAAACACGCGTTACATGTTTATACTGTGTTTATAACGTAAATTCCCTTACTGCCGCACTCAGAGACGTCACTTAACTTTAATGTCAATTAAAGCAAAACCTAAGGTACTTAACGTCATAAAGATATAGACTATTATTCAATGACAAAATTAGTAAATCAGAGATTAGCGTTAATGGGCGTCTCTGAGTGCGGCAGTTAATGCGTGTTTCGCGGGCAGTGCACGTCGATCCTAACTCGCCGAGGTCTCGCCACCAAGCGTTTATTCCCGCGCAGTGCCGTAGTTACACCCATAAACACGGCTGGCGGCTGCTGGCTCCTCCAGACCCCATATAACACAATTTTACGCTTTTCGTGCGTACTTTACCTATAAAACTACGTTGAATAACTCCTAATAAAACTGCTTTTGTTACATTGCAAGTTTATTTCGAAGTTTCTAGAAACTAAATTTGGGCTTAACGTATCTTAATAGCTAAATATAGTAGTATAATATTAACAGAACTCAAGACCCGACTCAAAAAGAACTTACTTATAAGTTCTAGTCAAATCAGGGCTACTTATTTCTGAATTATTTAAATAATTTAATTTTGGTTGGTCTTTAAACCTCTTGTCCGGCAGAAAACCTTATTTGAGCATTTTTTCAGTCAAATTAGAATATTTTTTTGAATTCAGGGTAACAAAGACATTAATTTAGTTTACATTATGGCAATCCAGAAGCGATAATAATAATAATTGCTTCTGTTATTATTGGAACTTTTAGGCTGCCCCTAAGTCACATTCAAATTCTTTCCCTTCTCGTTCCTACATTTGTTCATTTCCTTTTATTTTTGGATTTCGTTCCAATTCAATTCCCACTGAGTCGTCGTTACCCCGCATTAAAACCAATCACTACAAAAAATATGAGAGATTGCCTATTCTATTCCTCTTCGTAATGTTTAGATATAGCATCTAGTATGAACTGAAAGGTTCTGGGATTGATCCAACTGTGTCCTGAAGGCATTTCATGTTGCTCCAGACTCCTGGTGTTCCTGCCAACAGTTCGCTCCAGGAAATAGTCGTCGTACTCCCTGTCGTAGTCAGGTAGGATCGGGTTGAACTTGGCGTAGTAGATGGCTGACAGGCACGCGTAAAGGAGGAGGGCAGCGGTGAACAACTGGAATGTAAAAATGTCTTGTTAGCAGCAGAACCAAGTCTAGATGAAACAGCGATTAAAGAAAAATATATTTATTATACAGAGTTATTTGTAAAACACTGGCAAAAATATCGTATTTTAGTTCATCAGATTTTTTATACAAAAATAAAAATATTTAAATGATACATTTTAAATATTACGAAGTCTATGCGAAGCTAGCGATAGTACAATGATACGGAAAGGAGTGGGGATCGGGTGGCGGGGGTGCTTGATGAGCATGTATCGCATCATACAGACGTAGGTAGGTAGGTATAGCAAAAAACAGAGTTGAAATGTGTTGGATAGAACAACGAAATTTTGAAGGTTTGTTTTTGGTAAATGTTGTTGAAAATTTGTCAAATGGCATTGAACAAAAGTTGTTGTGTATGATGTTAGTAATACAGTCCCGAAAGGTTTTTAGTGTTTTACAAATAACCCTGTGTACTTTATTGTACACCTGATAATGCGGACAGGATAAACATTTGCAAAAACTAAGTGTACTAGCGGTCTTATCGCAATATAGAGTTTTTAGTAACTATCAGTGTCCCGAGACTAAAAACTAAACCGTTCGTTGCAGGGGTGGCAAACCAGGTGGGGTGGCAATCTATCTCGACTGTGAAACTAGCCGATCTTGGTTAGTAGTAATGTACATTTAGGCCGAGCGCCGAGAGGACTGTGATACGAGGCGGAAGATACCCAGGTATTATCGGCTCTATTACATTCTATTACCTACTTTGTCACCTCGTAACTTCTTGTTTGTAAAAAGAAAATCAAACGTAATTGAGGGTCGATGATCAAATTATTGAATTCGCTCCGCTTTTTGTTTGCTCAAATACGAGTTGAGCTTAAAATCGGGATTTTCAGCAATTTTTAATACATAAAATATTGTTTGTAATTGTAACACAGCTGTAAACATAATTAATAGTGTGGGGAAAAGTTTTTTTTAATGAAAGAAAGTAATGGTAGATCTCACAAAATCGAGTTAGTAAACAGTCGAATGATGTTGACCACCCCTGGTTTATTTGGAAGATGCATGTTTGTGAAACTTTTAATTTTTTTCTTTTAATTTTTCAAGAAAATTAATCGTGTACTCGTAAAGACAAGGTGCTCTCGTTACCTTATCGAATATAACTCATGTTGTTAGTACAGTAAATATTAGAAAGTCGAAAATTTTTATGTGTATTTGTATATTTGATACTTCTTCACGCTCAAACAGCAGAACAGGATTGGATGACCCGGGTAGAGCATTGATTCGAGTAAAATAAAGAGGATGCTGTTCCGAAAGTCTTTGGGTTAATTTTCTCCTATCACGTGGGCAAATCCGCTGGCAGTAGCTAGTAATATTATAAAGATAAAACAAATAACGTAATTCAGATATTTACTGAACCAAGAGTACTTAGTAGGTGCTTATTAAGAAACTAGTTGTCTCCCGTGGTTTCACTTGCGGCTTTGGTTACTGGGCTGCTGTGGGTCGTAGCCTGATGTTAATTAACCTAAGTATACCGTTCCTTGTCATTTCTTTTTTCAATTCGAATCAGTAATTCCTGAGATTAGCGTGTTCAAACAAACATACAAACTCTTCAGCGTTATAATATTAGTATAAATTGAGCCCTTAAAGAAAATAACATTCATGAGTACTTATATTCGTCCATTCTTAGTTACCTTACATAATCCGTGTTGTGTTGTGATTAAATAGTTAAAGATGGTTAAATATTTTAATTAGTTTTTGCTTCTATCCAAAGTTCAAATAACTCATGCTTTAAAGCCTTTTATTTGCCGCTCAAAGCCACATTTAGCTGAACGACACGAATTGAAACATCCATCAGTGACTAATAAATATATCTGTTTACAAAGATCAGCTCGTATGTGGTAAGGTAAAGGTTTGGATCCGAATGTGAATCAGGCACAATGAGCGGGGGTCATTACCGCGACCCGCACGCGCCGGAACTACTCACATCCTCCCTCCACTACCTCCACCCCAGAGCCGACGGCGCCGGGAGATCGTGACCACCATTTTGAAACGTTACCTCGAGTCTACAAAATACTGCTCAATTGTTACGTGAATCTCTTAGTTTTAAACCTGCATTTTTAAATAATAGTTCTACGCACAAAAAAAGCAATTAAGTCTGCTTACAAATATTGTATTAATTAACTAATGAATTTTATACTCTTTTGATTACACAAAGACTGTTTTAGACGTTATTTTTAATCATTACCTACAAATTGTAATAGAGGAAGTTTGTAGACAGATCTTCCCTTTACCACTAACGTGTACGTTATCGTTAAAGTTAGAAAAAATCAGGAAACATTTAAAAGAAGAAGCACTTATGCTGCGGCCGTGAAAATAATATCACGTTTCGACGAGCAGCCGACGCGTTGTCAATAATTGCTCCTATTTAGTAGATATAGACATTACCCGCCCGGCTTCACACGGGTTCTTTTCAAGAAATAAATACAAAAACTTAACAAATTATATACTAAAACCTTCCTTGAGAATCACGCTATCGAGTGGTGAAAACAGCTTGAAAATCGGTGCAGTAATTTTTGAGTTTATCGCGAACACACAGACAGACAGACGCGGCGGGGGACTTTGTTTTATAATATGTATTGATACTATAATAGGGAATATGCATGGAAAGAATATTTGTACCAACCATTTTATCAATAAATATACAAAAATAGGATATAGACTGTCAAAACAATATGAAAATTGGTAGAAAAGTAAACAAAATAAAACAATTTTAAATAAATATACCTGTCCTTCTCGTCAAAACGCTGTTTCTATGGCGGCCGTATGGGCATGATGAACTTTGACGTCAAAGATCATGTCGGACTACTGTTTCTTATAGGCAGCTTTATAACTTCGTTGTTGATGAAGATATTTAGAAATTTTGTTCATATTTGTTTATTAAAGCTAAAAATTAATATTTTAGTAATTAAGGTTATTTTTAACGTTGCCCCACACTAGAAATTACTCCTGTGTCGTGGGTGCATTCAAAAACATGTAAACTCACTTATACATGACATCCAGACCCGGAACATTATATCAGTAGACCATATACAAATGTTTGTTCCTAACGGGAATCGAACCCGCGCCACCTAGCGCAGCAGCTAAACGCTCAAGCACTTCGCCAACTGTGCCGTCAAATCATATTCCCTATTGTGATTACTGTAAACGAGCCTTGTTTTATCTGAATACGTACTCGTTGTCGAAACCTCGATCTAGGAAATGGTAGCCAGTAACGACATTCGCAAGGTCTCGCCGGCTGGAGCCCGCGTGAGACGACGCGCGACGGTCATCACATGCGAGTACCACTCGTAACTGTGTCAATGTTATGTCGTCTAACTACCGGCTGATCGTCAAATGACAACGTACTCGTAATACCATTTTTTTGTAACATAATTATAAACAACAATATTTTCGCGGTACGATGCGCTACGCTGCGCTTGAGGTCAAATCTATTTTTGCGCATTCAAGACATGATGACGTCTGTGTCATAAACAAGGTGTAGACACTTAGTAGCTGTAATTAAATATTTTATCGTAACTACTTTTTAATTGAACGCGGCAATAGAAATATTTTATACTTGGGGAGGCCTATGTCCAACAGTGGACGTCTTTCAGCTGAAATGATGATGATGATAAATAAATAAATACCGTGACTAAAAGACCTACCACAGTGTAGTCTTTTCTAACCTAAAGGCTGACTAGTAGAGAATCCATTGTTGCATTAATTTCTCATAAGTACCATTACTGTAGACGAGGTTAAAATAAATAAAAGATGGCACGGTTGGCACAGTGGTTAAGTGATTGTCTGCTGAGCTGCGTGTCGCGAGTTCGATTCCCGCACGGTACTAAAATTTCAATGGCGTACAAACAAGTATTCTTAAATAAGTATTATTTGTACACAAGAGTGTATGTGAGTGTTTATGAACGCACCTACAATAGAAGAGTTACTCCAACTGTGGGGCAAGATTAGATAGATTAGTGAAGCATGGCGTAATAAGGAGCAATTATTTAACAGTATTGTTAGGAACTAGCATATACGACGGTGTTTTGCGACGCTTTTACTTTCCGAATAAATCTAGTAGTAAGTAATGGTAACGGATAGGTGTTTGGCGGACTGTCTTTTGAAACATCACGTACGAAAAATGCTATCTCTCCTTAGGGTATATAAAATCTTTGATTAATTCATAGATTAACTCAGCAGAAAATTATCCCAAGGGAACATATTTCCGGGAAAAAAGTATCCTATGTCCTATCCGTGGTCTATCCGTGTACCAAGTTCCATCAAAATCGGTTTTGCTGTTTAGGCGTGAAGACGTAACAAACAAATAAAAAAAAAAATCACTTTCGCTTTTATAATATTAGTAAGGATTTGATGCGCGAACGCGGCGCATTCGCTTGGGGATTCATGAATATTTGAAAATTAATTTGACTGATTTTTGATTTTGTTTGAATTAATAGATTTTTATAAACTTATAAGTTTAATATAATATAATAATAATATTCCACAACTATCACACAACGCCGTCTAGTCCCAAGCTAAGCAGAGCTTGTGTTATGGGTACTAGACAACTGATAGACATACTTATATATTTCTAAATATATACATATTATAGATAAATTACACCCAGACACAGAACAAATGATCATGCTCATCACATAAACATTTTCTTGTCCTATTTTGATGAAACCCGTCCAAAAATAGTGCGTGGAAAAAAACTTACTTGGAACACACTCCAGAACTTGAAGGATCCCTCGTTGATGATCCAGTCGTAGTAGCCGGCCCAGGGGTCGGTGTATCTGGCCTTCTGCTTCATGGGCTTGGTCGTGGTGGTGGTCTCCTCGTAGTGGTGGTGGTGATCCTCGTCATAGTAGTCTTCGAACCCACGGCCGCTGCCGACCGTCTCGTTCTTCGGCTTCGCTCTGTTTCGTCTTTGCAATGGTTTCGTCTGGAAGTGCCACCAATTATAGTAAATAGAGAGTTTTATAGTATATAAAAAAACTGAAGTAAAATCAATTAATTAGATATAATTATCGTTTATTTATTTGTAGCTACAGCAAATAGTAGTCATCATCTCCTTAGACTTTTCCCAACTACCTGCTTTTCTACCACCAGTGATACAGGTTTATCCTTGTGCAACCACACGCATAGCCTTTGTAATTATTCGTAAGGTTTTATGAAACAATCTTACCAAATTTTGACTCTGAATAAATATATTATTTAATATATAAAATTCTCATGTCACAGAGTTTATTGCCAAACTCCTCCTAAACGGCTTGACTGATTCTCATGAAATTTTCTGAGAAAAGGACGAAAACTATTTTTTACCCTCCTACACCTACCCCCATTTTTTTCCGAAACTGCTTGGCCGATTTTTGCGAAATTTTGTGTGTATATTCAGTAGGTCTGAGAATAAGACGTAGACTAATTTTTACCCTCCTACTTCTACCCTCTATTTTTTTCATTAATGACAAAAATGACAGTAACCGTCATTTGTCATTTGTCAGTCATTTGTCTTTTGACAGTCATTTGTTTTTTGACTGTCATTTGTCAGCTGTAGTTGACAGTTGCTGTCATTTCATTCCATCATTCGGTCAATCATTCAATCATTCGGCCTATCATTCTATCATTCGGTCATCAATACAATGTCACTGCCTGCATCTTTTATCAATAAAACAAAGTATTAGTTACAACCGTTATAACTCAAGATCGGCTACTAAAATATCTAATAACCATTAAAATCGGAAAGGTACACGCAAAAAATAATAATACAAAAACTACGTTTGGAGGAGTATATCCATTCACGCGATACAATTACCACTGAAGGACACACAGAGAAACACAAATATAACGTAGAAAACTCGGAGTCGGCGTAGTCTTCCCAGCAGTCGAGTAAAGCGGTCCCGCGCGGCTCTCAGAGACTCGCGGGCAGTGATAGGCAAAAAGTAATTAGATTAACAATTACAAATTACAGTTACATTGTAATTAGTTATTGAAATACTTTGTAACAGATTACTTAAGTAATTAATTACAATGAGTACTTACTATAATTAAATACAAAGTAATTAATACAATTACATTATAACAGATTATATAAGTAATCTGATAAAATGTAATTACACATTCATAAAAGCATTTTTGTAAGATGCAAAAAATGCCAAATAAATGCAATGAGTTTTGAAAAATTCGAAAATAAAACATAATTATACAAAAAAAAATTTAATCATCTGCCAATCATTGTTTAATTTTTAATCTTTTATTAGTTATAATTTTTGTAACAAATTAAAAAAAAAATAAAGAATTAGTTTTCTCATTTATAATTTAAATTAACCTTTAATAAGACTCTTTTTTCAAACATTTCGTCAGACAGACGGTTTGCTTTCGGATAATTATTGATAATTGTCGCGTACCAAAACATACGTTCCACAGGTGCAGAAGAAGGCAGAGGGGTATTAAATTTTAAAAATATTTCTTTAATTTTCTTTATGATTGTTCAATATTTGAAGTTCTCTGCTGTCGTCTGCCAAGAAAAAAAGTGACTATAAGTTCAGTTTTGGATCTTGGTTCACTGCTCTTTTTTTACGGTGGGCAAAAATCATCTTATGACATCCCCCGCTCTTGGGTGGAGTGGGAAATAGTGTCAGATTCTTACTGACTAAATCCCACCCCGTTCCTTCTAGCCTCTTCCTACCGGGGCTCGAGTTTCCTTTCGGATAACCCTGGCGCCAGGCGGCTTCGACCCAGCTGGGCCTCTCCTGTTGCTGACAACTCCTTGAGGCGCGCGGGAACAGTGCGCGCCGTCGACGTCTTGGGCTCGGTCCGGACAGTTACCGGACGGTCGGACAGCGAGCTACCCATGGCTCACCGTCCGCGAGCCCGCATCTGCGATGGCCGGAAATCGGGATCGGAATCACGGCGACGGTGGCGAGAGTGCCGTTGCCTAATGCGGTAGGCCTCCTCCTTTGCAAGCATTACAGCTTCGCTGAAGGAGGCGACCGCCTGCCATTCCTCCTCGCTCCGGACCATGGCCTCAACCAAAGCCCGGCTCGAGAGGTCTTCGCCGCCGATCACCCCCACCAGGGCACGGCGATGCTCCGCCCAGGCAGGGCACACCTTGACTGTGGGCTCCATCATGTCCTCCGGGCACTCCGCACAGTGGCGACACCCGGGCGTCTCTTCCGCTTAAATCCGATACAGGTACCTCCCAAACGTGCCATGTCCGGTGAGAACCTGCGTCACGTGGAAGGTAAGGACGCCGTGAGGTCTTTCCAGCCACGCATCAAAGAGGGGACTTACCGCCATAATCGTGGCGTGCCCATGGGTCACTGCTCTGGTTGTCTGAATCCGAACTTGAATCTATTTCAAAATAGTCATCCTCTTTCGACCTGTATTTTCCTTTCGCCGTAAAAATTACGCACACACAAACATTACACGGCATCTTATAACACACCGCACACATAGGTATTATAAAATGCACCGCACTCATAAAGTATCGTTATGTTATTTTTACATTGCTTGTCCAATTACTGAGCGTTAAAATTGGAAGTTGTTAAAAAACAATGTATTTGTAAGAGTCATACAGTCGCTTTGATATTTGAAAACAAAAATAACGTAGTAGCAACAAGGGATATTATAAGATTTGTTGTTTTTACTGATTTTATATATAAATCAAAGTCAAAGTTAACTCAAAGTCTAAATATTTTATTTCACATAGGCCTACATGGGCACTTCTATAACGTCAAAAGCCAGTGCATTAATAAACTTGTATTTACATATGGTAAGAGATTCTGTGATGACCCAGCCTTGTCTTTATTTCTATGTCCTTACTACTACTCGATGACGTCATACAAGCCGCACTTGCAGTAGGTACCAATATCGTAACCATGCGGTGCAAGCATGCGAAATTTCATATTCAAAGCAATAATTTACAACATAATTAAATACTATGTAATTAGGTTCAATTAAATTACTATGCAATTAAATTACATTGTAATTCAATTACTAATTAGATTACATAAGTACGCCCATCACTGCTCGCAAGGATACGGTGGACAGGTCTCGCACGGCCGGTAGAGATTGCCAAAGACCGCAGAAACCGGAGCAAAGTCCGCACTGCGTGACGGACAGATCTCGCAAAGCTGATCGAGGCCTGCAGAGGCCGGAACAGCAGGAGAGGTCTTCCTCACAGCCGTCAAAGACCGGGAAAGGTAGCAGTACTTTTCCACTCACATAATAACATTTAACTTCAGTTGCAGCTCACTAACTGGTGTACCAAAAATTTCTAGATGACAACCAGACTAACATAATTTAATTTTCAAAATCTAGAGCCAATTGAAACGACTAGGCAGTCTGGATAAGTTACAAAAGAAATTATTATTATTAAAATAATAGAATTTAGATGAGAATTATGAATTAAAATAATATAATGTCTACAAATATTATGTTTTAGCGTTTACGTTTCTTTTAATATTATAATAAAAACTTTTTAGTAGCCATAGCTAAATGATCGGAGAAAACAGGTTATGGGCACGTCATTTGTCAAACAGAAAATATAGTGCGTTTCACTTAAGAGGTTCCTTTGCCGTAAAGTTGGCAATACGGAAAAATAGTGTTGCAATATTTTTAGCAATTAAATTACTTAATATTAGGGAGATTAACTGATACTTCGTTACTTTTAGCAGCGTCATAAACTTTATACAAAATTTTTGTATAAAGTTTAGGACGCTGGGCTCCATTCCGATTGTACTGCAATTCCTTCAAATACCGAAAACACTACGCCACAATATCCTGCCTCTCTATTAACAACTTCTTTTTAGACCTGCTTTTTTTAAATAAAATCCCATTCGCCTCACAATTCTCCAAAAAGTGTTACAATTACCGTTAAAATCAATTTCATTTCGCATTTTGGGGAACAATTTTGGTAAAGTAGGCAACTCTTTTCTTTTTTCCCTTCTTTTTTGTACAAACAGACAGGAGTGCTAACATTACGTCGAAGGAACTTCTTAAGTGAAACGCACTTGTAAATAAAATATCATTACATACTTGAAGTAAAAAGGCATGTAAACCAAATAAAATAAAAGTAACGACTATGAAATAACATGAAGCAAATAGTGGCAAGCGTTTGTAACAAAACTTTTGACCGATTCTTATGAAATTTTGTGTGTATGTTCAGTAGGTATTATTATAGTTGGTAGTATTATTCGCCTTCGACGCCCAGTCCGAGTGCGGTGCTCCTGACTAGAAGATGGCTCACTTATTACATAGAGTTTCGAAATTATTCTTACATATTATGCACTCTGGAGGACCTAAAAAACATTACTGACACTGCTTTAACCATGGCAACCTACTAAGCCCAAAAACTTTATGGGAAAAGAAAACCATCGATTAGAGAAGAAGTAGGTCTGAGAATAGGACGTAAACTATTTTTTATACCTCTAAGGGATTGTCCAACCCAATTTATTATTTATGACATAATTGGACCGACTTTTTTTTACTTCTATTTTGATTTGTTCAACAGCATACAGGGAAAGCTTAAAAGCAGGTAGTAGGTAGAGGTAGGGTAGGTAGAGGTAGGGTAGGTAGAGGTAGGGTAGGTAGAGGTAGGGTAGGTAGAGGTAGGGTAGGTAGAGGTAGGGTAGGTAGAGGTAGGGTAGGTAGAGGTAGGGTAGGTAGAGGTAGGGTAGGTAGAGGTAGGGTAGGTAGAGGTAGGGTAGGTAGAGGTAGGGTAGGTAGAGGTAGGGTAGGTAGAGGTAGGGTAGGTAGAGGTAGGGTAGGCAGAGGTAGGGTAGATAGGGTAAGTATGCATGTAGGTGGAGGTAGGGTAAGTAGAGGAAGGGTAGGTAGGATAGGCAGGGGTAGGGTAGATTGGCGAAGTATGCATGTAGGAAGCATAGGGTAAGTTGGTAAATAAGTAAATTTATCTTATTTATATTTTTATTTGATTACCAAAAAAATCACTAGAAATAATTTATATGGCAAAACATCGTTTGCCGGGCCAGCTAGTTATTTTATTATACTATTATATATTTTTATTATATATTAACTAGCTTGGGGTCGGTTTCTAGTCTAATCTGAATACTTGTATTTTACATGGAGCGACTGCCTATCAGACCTTCACAACTCAGTTACTGAGCAACAAGACGCTCCTTGGATAGACTAATGGTCCACTTTCTGGCGTCTGACTACCTGTAACGACTATCAAAGATCTACGAATGACAACCGGGACCAACGATTTAAGTGCTTTCTGAGACACGGGGTGTCCGTGATGTCCTAGATAAACTTAAACAAACAGCAAACAGTAGTAATCACTAGAAAGATGTGCCCACATCGTTCTAGTGATTATATGTTATTAGTAGTATTATAATAGTGATTATAAAAACATAGGAAAATATCAAAGGATTGATTTGATATTTCCACAAAAAAATCACATGTCAGAAATGGTTTCCCTGGATACCAGTGAAAGCGAAAGCCAGGAACCATATTATATTATTTCTCAACTCAACGACAAAATAGGTCAAAGGCCAATTTCAAAATAAACATCCTATAGTAGATAATTTACTATGAAATTAACACAGAAACGGTATCAATTTAATTAAGGAGTTTGCACAACTGAACGAAAAAAATAATAGAATGGAGGTTTTACAAAAATAAATAAAACATTTTTTTTTTAATTATAAAATCTACAGCCTGACTACGATCCCACCTGTTGGTAAGCAGTATTGTAATCGTTGATGGTGAAGCGCACTAGCTTATTAAGGACATAATCACTGTAGCCTTGAAGCCCCTAAATCTACATCTACTCTAATATAATAAAAAGGTAAAGTTATTTTTTTTGTTTGTAGGTAATCTGTGGAAGTACTGGTCCGATTGCTAAAATTTTTTCACCGATCGAAAGCTGCTTTATTCCTGAGTGACATAGGCTATATTTTATGTACGCGGGCGAAGCCGCGGGCAAAAGCTTGTTACTTATAATTAGACAAGAAGACCGCAGCAGGCAAATTGGTCCAATCCTTCGATTTACGTGGTATAAGCGACTATGTAAGGGTGCACACTCGCCGTACGCGCGTCGGGTTGCCCGATGGCATAAAGGTGATATGATAGCGAAATGAAGTCATGTAATTCCCACGCACATTCAACTCACACATTAATTTATCTAATCAGTTTTACATAAAACAAGTCCCTTATGTAAGTTTGCTACGTTTCCATCTCATTCAACCCTGCTTGTCAGAGCAAACTGTGCGTATCTTGTCACAAGTTGCTATTTAAGTTTCAAAGTTGGTACTTCACGCCGAAGTGATTAAACCTAAGATGCGTGCAAGCCAATGAAATTTCGAAGATATCCCTAGATTATCCCTCCATAGGTACTAATCTAAACTTCTTCATATCAACATATTAATATGTAATACAGAAATTATGATTTTGAAGGATATTAAACTTTCAGGCGCCTCAAAGAAATGTCAGATATGATTGAATGCACCAGTTATGGCCGAGGCCTGCCCTCCCTGGGAAGCAAAGAACAACTGAAGGAATACGGGTTGGATTTTAGTAAATAAAAGTTTGGCACTCTCGCTCCTTCTTGCTCCACCCGGAGCGAAAGGGCTCGCTTGAACCCTCAAGTCCAACCCTTTCTACCAAACCATTCCTACCCCTAGTGTTTACTTCCGTTACGCTCCTTAGTTTCCTTAGTCTCTTTCTGCTGGAAAGAAGGAAAAAAGTATTTAATACGTTTACGATCGTTAGTGTCCCTCTCCTGAAAAGGAGGCCGGAGCGCCAAAATTTATAAGGCTTATTATGCTATGCTATGTTACTAATTCTACACCTGCAGCAGTTCGTGAAAATAAAAGTTTCCGTTACAAGTGTTAATCATATCGACCCCAAATCGAGAATATCACCTGAATGGAGATAGAATTATATGGAATAAGCTAAGTAGGCGTTATAGTTCGATTTACACGCTCATGTCAACCGTGGCGTGGTTGCCGGCTGGTTGTCTAAATAACTTGTGTCTAACCCATCCAGTTAGCGCCATGGACTGGGTCACCCACTTTAGCCAGTTCAGCGGGTACCGTACTATGACCTTGTTTCATGTGTTTCCGGACATTGGCTACGATGTTCAGACTATTTCAGAAGATCGCTGTCGTCACGGTCGATTTGGTTAATTTTATGAATATCTTAATTGAGTAGTTGCACGTGTTAATAACGTTGTTCGAAGGAATGATTTGAATTTTTATATTTTTATTTATTTCTTGGTTGGTATGCTCTGTTATTTATATAACTTTATGAGTTAATTATCAGGTATCGGATTTGAGTGTCGGTTTTTTTAGTAAGATTCAAGACTCAAAGCATTGTATGTACTCAAAATAAACTATTTTCAGGCACTTCTGAATTATTTAGAAGTCAGTCCGTCAGAAAAACGATGCTAATTGCACAGTAAGTTCTAACTCAAAGTTGTTAGCAAAATACACTGAGCCTGCGTGATGAATTGGCCCATACTCTCTCCTAAAAAAAAGGTCTGAGTTCCAGCGGAGTATCTCACTGCTGAGTGAGAATATTATAAGGCCGATTATGCTACATGGGTGCTACATGGATCCATGTAGCTCCCACTTCTATTAAGATCGGAGACTCTACACTCGTAGTTGTAGACGTTTACCTGGGACAGACGGTCCAGTTGGGTAGGTCTAACTTCGAGAAAGAGGTCAATTGTCGAATCCGACTCGGCTGGGCAGCGTTCGGGAAGCTGCGCAGTATCTTCTCGTCCAACATACCACAGTGTTTCAAAACGGAAGTCTATGACCAGTGCGTGTTACCAGTGATGACTTATGGCTCCAAAATGTGGTCACTTACAATGGGCCTCATAAGAATACTCAAAGTGATCCGAAGGCTATGGGCTATGTTCGGAGTTTCCTTGCATAATCACATCAGAAATAAAGATATCCGCAGGAGAACCAAGGTTACCGACATAGCCCGAAGAATCACCAAACTTATGTAACAATGGGCATATGACATTGCACGCAGAACAAATGGTCGATGGGGACGAAAGGTTCTGGAGTGTTCGAAAAATTCAGCGTTGGAAGGCCTCCCACAAGGTGGACCGATGTCAGGTCGGGGTCGCGGGAATCCGATGAATGCGTGACGCACAGGACTGGTCGTTGTGGCGACGCTTGTGGGAGGACTATGTCCAACAGTGGACGTCTTTCGTCTGATATGATGATGATGATTATGCTATGTTATGTTATATTCAAAATTTACTAGACTTCTAACGTACATTCTAGTATTTCGGAGTGAAACTTACTGAATGAGCAATTTCCTTTAAGAAAAACAGGAAAGTACAAGCATAGAATAGAATAAACTTTATTGTACACCAAAAAGTAACACAGCTCCAGCATCCGCTCTCTCTCTCTTATTCTCATATGATTTAGTACACCACCCACGATATGAAATTCAGATAGGACAAGTAAAAATATAACTTAAAAACTGGAGTAAGTTTTGGCTTTTTCAGTTTTGCTCCGTAATATTGTACGTGCTCCATTTATTACTTGCCCATTCCTACTTTTACTAAGCTACGTTACATATAGTTTAATTTGAGACTAGCACTTTCTCGCTAGGTACTTCAATTCCGTCATATCTCCTTAAAGAAACGTGCATTTCTCATGATAACCAGTAACCAATATTTTCTATAAGTAAAATAATTTTTATAACTGGATCACTACGTCCAGAGAATACCTTTAATAACAACAAATTTTATCTTTATGTAATTTTGTCTTACTTAATTGAAGCTCGAGAACAGTCGACGTCAGAACCTTGGAGGTTTGTCTGTAACTGCCGACATCTTTCGGCTGAAGTGAGGACAAAAACAGGCTATTGCGAGTCTGTTTCGAGCATGAAGGATTCCGTACCTTTCGTAGTAAAAAAAGGGCATACATGTTTGTTGTAAGAGAGTCCCATTTACATATTTAATTTACTTATACTGTTTCAATATTTGGTGTTATAGCGGCAACAGAAATACATCATCTGTGAAAATTTCAACTGTGTAGCTATCACGGTTCATGAGATACAGCCTGGTGACTGACAGATGAACAGTGAAGTGATAGCAACAGGATCCTGTTTTTACTCTTTGAGCACGGATCTCTAAAAATTGGGTATTAAAATAGGTTTCTATACATACCGCGACAGCAGTGGTATTGTTAGGGGTGGCAGCTGCGATGGCGCGTTGCTTGTTGACGTTCCTGACGACGTCCAGCGCAGTTCTCAAAGCGGTCAGGATGAACTCCGAGATCGGCATCCTGCTGGAGGACTCATCTTCCACCGGAGATGACAGAGAGGCTTCCGGGATCTCGCCGACACTAAGGTGTTTACATTTATTACTTAGGTACATTCCAAAAAAATACACGGTCAAAATACACTGAAGGTATCTCCACTAGACGAATCTAGGACTCTTTATACTACTCTGTTTACTCTATAGAATATAATACTCATTGTTAATACTTCATACAAATAGCATAAACAATAACTGTATTAATTTAAACAGATTGAAATTAATGGCTAATTACTAAGAAAGTAATTTTTGACACTTCACGTTCATCGTTAAAAAGTCAAAACTTTGTTACTTCGTAGCACTTTCATTAGCAACAACGAATTTAATATGCATTGAAGATCTTTATAAATCAACCACCAGAAAATCTATTTATGTATATTTAATAAAAAAGAAGATCAAAGTAAAATTACTTACTGTAAGGGAATGTATTTGTACTTGCTGTAGGGCGGACTGTGCGGCGTGGCGGTGTCGTACCGCAAGGCTGCGCGTGCGCCGCCCGCCCACAGCGCCATAGCTACGGCCCCCAACCACACCACCCCATGACATGACAACAACACCCCCTTTGACACCATGGCCAGAGCCAAACAATAAAAAAAACTTTAGAAAACAAAAAAGTCTATGATGTCCTTTGGTTTCACTTTTCAAATTACGAATACTTTTCTAACTTTTTTTAATGCTTGTTCATGGTTCGCGAGTGGGCAAGCTACTGACAGATTTGTAATGGCGCGCCCCAGTTAACAGCGCAAAGGGAGCACCTGAAATATATGAATACTGTAAACAGACCGAGCGTGGTGCTCTTAAGTGGCGTGTCAATTTAATTTGTACAGTTGACACACTAGTGAAAGCTTGAGACGAGCTACTGGATCTGTTTCAGTATCAAGTTTATCTGGTAATTAACGTGTATTACGGTTTTCTCTTATCATCTATATATTTTCACTATTAATGTTAGGGAGAAGGTAAATGAATTTAAAAAAAAATAAAAAGAAGCATGTACCTACTTAAAGAATTTACTTGTAAAATTAATCCTAATTATTTTATCACATTAAAGAAATTCAGAAGAACCTGAAGAACTAAAGCCTGAAGAAATAAGGTTAACGACTTCCTAAGTAATTAAATATGCATAGATGTTTCGAACCACATTTATGACATAAATCATTTACATTAGCGATTTAAAATAAAGTAGTCAGTTTTAAACAGAGAATTATTGAAGAAAACCGATTTCTCATATGGAGACTTAGCGCTTATACGTGCTTATAGTTTTTGGTATAAGTGTCATTTTTAGTAACTAGTAGAATAAGAGATAAGATTAGATAAGAGTTTTTTATGCAAGTAAATCCTAATAGTTGATGGTAATAAGGTTCCGAAAATTTTGTGAATGGTCTCCATATCATAACGTTATGTTATAACCTACTTAGTAACATTTCACGTAACGTGCAGACAGGTCTCGTCTCCTATTAATACGAGTCAAGTGGTTACAGGGTCACGAAGGAAGCACTCAATTATCACTTGCCTCCTAACTGTAATAATTTATTGCTACTTACTCTCTCTATGTCTACTAAAAAAAAAAATCATAGATATGTACCGTCAACCACACGTTATTGATAACACCTGAACTCTACTGTACTACATAAATGCGTTGGAAGTGTCAAATTGATACCATGATTAAGCGGTTGACCGTACAACGACCAGCTTGTGACCATGTAATTTTCACAAATATTTCGCGATCTACTTATCTTATGCTCTCATCTCTCATAATCTATATTTCAGATAAACTGCAACATGTATTTTAACAATAAAATATTTGTTTTATAAAATTCTGCAAGATAAGATATTGCACTTTAAACACCATATTTCATCATGACACGGCTGAAACCCGCAATGCGGCTACACCTAGGTTTAGTAGCCAAATGTAAAGTGGAGTTTGCACTTTGGAACTTTACTGGAACAATATATGTTAAGTGGTTGATTTCAAGCTGCCTAGTTCAATTATTTTGTTTTTCAGATTCCAATTTACTGACTGTTTAGTAAGCAATATTCGCTATAATAAGCATCTAATTTATATAAATCTCGAGTCATAATGTTTGTTATCAAACTCCTCTGAGACCGGCTTAACTTTTTTTGTGTGTATTTGGTAGGACTGAGAATACGTGGTAGGCTATTTTAACCGACTTCCAAAAAAGGAGGAGGTTCTCAATTCGGTTGTATTTTTTTTAAATGTTTTTTTTATTATCCTCGTACCCCCCCCCCCATTTTTTCTGTGATAATTTTTATGGCTGCAGAACAGCGTTTGCCGGGTCAGCTGGTTTTGATCAATTTTATATAAATTTACAACTACGTACAATGCTAACTTTCTTATAGATCAGTGTTGGATCCTGGCCAGTTATCGTAGAGATGTGGATAGTTCAAATAAAGTTGTCTAATTCGGAAAGAGCAAGGAAATAAACACCTAGCTAAATCCTTGTCATGGTAATGTGTAGCCTAGGTAAGGATTTCAACGAAAACTGTGACATTGGGTGCCAAAGCAGACAAAATACTCGTATTATTATTATCTGGCTAACCTTCTCGTTCAAAATGACTATTTCAGAAATACATCTAACATTTTAATACCAATTGTAATTTTTACACAGGTGCAGTTGAAAGTTAACCTCTGCCCCGAAATAGTTTAATTCATGAATCCCCAAGCGACCACCGGTGGCCGCGCATCTATTGTCTTACTATTGTGTCTCTAATTGACGGTATCTGAAGGGTTAAACAAGTGTTAAGAAGGCTTATTTATGTGGGGCTGAAAACTTAACATAACTTCACCTTGCTTGTTTCTTGCGATCCACCGGATTGTCAGACCTTGATCCTTTGGTCAATTCTAATGTTGGTTTCATTCGTTGATTGAGAGCTACTGACGGCGAATACTCAATGTATTTGGATATACCTTCCGCTACTCTCAATGAACCCTTTTGCGGTAAGCTATTGATAAGTATATGTACCATCAAAGACACTTCCGCATGACCACCGCTAATTTTATTTTATCTTGCACTCGAATCGAAAACTTTAAAGAGTTTGGATTAGCGCCACGCTGCATGATTTAAGCGAATTTTTTTAGAAGTGTTCAAGCAGAAATGGACCCCTAGTAAAAAAGTACGATTTAACAACAGTAGCTAATAACTGATAATACTCCTCGAAAATACCTGTAGCTATATTATATTATCCACTTTTATTATTAATAGCAGTGTTACTGACTATAATATCTAACCTTGTTTCTTTTCTAGTTGTCTGCTCCCGCATCCCAGATTTATTGAAGTATTATTGAAGTCTTAAGGTATACTATTCAGCAATATGTCCCTGAGTGGAAAAGTTTAACCCTTCAGATACCCACAATAACATTTTTTTATCCTTCACTTTTTACAAGAAATAATGGCTTATTTACGAAGCAAATGGATTATGGATGGAATCATGTTTCTAAATACACCTGAGGTGCCTGGCAGTGACGAAGGTTCCATACAACTCGATTCCCACCGGCTTCCCTTCAGAAGTTTAGAACACAACCACTCTCTACCGTAATTGAGAAATGGCACAATCAGTAATTATAAAACTACAAAGAAACATTACAAAACGCCTACACTAAGTAGTACACTATGGACATTAAATCAACAAAATTTGCTTTTCAACAACATGTTGCTTTAAGATAAGCCGCAGGCGCAATCGGCTTTTTAGCGTTTAAATTTCTATACAAGATATACGTCATGACGTCACATAAAGGTCAATAAACTTGCCGGCTTAAAGCGCTCCGGCAAGCCGGTTTTTTTTCGAGTTATTTCATAGAGTTGCATTGAATAGGCTTAAAAATTACTTGACTGTTTTTAAAAATTCTTTCACCATTCGAAAGCTACATTATCTACAAGTAACGTAGGCTAAATTTTATTTTGGAAAAAAATAGGGTTCCGTAAGATATTTGTGTTTCTCGGACACAATCAATCAGAAAAGTTACTTATTTTGCGTACGCTGCCTAAACTCTAAAAGATAGGACCATAAAAAGTTGTAATTAATTGTAGATCTTATAAATATCTACAAAAAAGTCAGCAAAACAGTATACCTATCTATGTCGAGTGAGGCACAACAACCATTTTTTTATCTAATCATCTTGATTTTTTTTTGGATTACATTTGAACGCATTTATTTTACTCATGCTATTGACCCTTATCAAAATAAATTATTTCATCACTAAGTACAGTTTACGTAGATAATATTTGGTCTTTGAATGATTAAAATTGGACGTTTGGTTTTGAAGTTATGGCGAAATTAAAATATTACGATTTATGCTGGACGGCCCAAGCGTCACCAAGGCGGGGGCTCGGGGGTGCGCGTGCGGGAGGTGAGTTTAGATCTATGAGTAAGGTCGTGCGCGAAGTCTAATAATTTTCGTGCGATTTTTTTTAGATTTCGTTCTTAAAACTACACCTACGCAAAAGTTCTTCTCAGAGCTGGTTTTTTTAAACATTTTCATATATCCCTTTACAATAAATATCAACATGCGTAATTCAAAAACAAGAACGATTATCTGACCTAGCAATTATTTCTATAGAAAAACGTTCTTTACTAAAAATTAAGAATCTTCCCGGCTTTTATGATAATGTCTTAGCGCACTTTGTAAGAAAGAATAGACGAATAGCTTTAGAGTATAAGTAGTATTATTAGTACTTAGTCGATTAAGTTTTGTTTAATTTACATCATATCATCATTTCACCACAAACGGCTTTTATCAAAGCCACTTCTATTATGCTTGCAAGTAGCGTTGCCAGGCGTCCGGATAAAGCCGGACATAGTCAGGCTTTTAAGTGGCGTGTCCGGCCAAATTTGAGCATTTTTGGCTTTTGTTAGGCTTTTTAAAGACCATTTTGTTTAGAATTGTCATTAGAGTTTTGCCTTACCTTGTATCGCTAGCACAAGCAAAGTGGACATGTAATAGTATAACAATAATATCACTTAACCCTTCAGATACCGTCAATTAGAGACACAATAGTAAGACAATAGATGCGCGGCCACCGGTGGTCGCTTGGGGATTCATGAATTAATCTTATGGTTTTTTCATTAGAATTTAAAAAGATTTCATGAATTTTATTAGACTTAAAAAAAATGTCGGCCTTTTTGACCAAACGTCCGGCTAAATAGGATAGATTGTCCGGCTTTTCAGTTCCAGGACCTGGCAACCCTACTTGCAAGACACTGTTTCAATATCTCAGTGCTTACACGTATAGTAAAAGTGGACTGAAGATACATCTGCCTATACAAGACTGAAGCCAGGATGCCAATCACAGATTTTCGGTAAGGACTCAAGACTGCGTGCCCGCGCTCGGAGTAGGCTAGGCAAGCATTTTTGCTCCGGCTTACCTCTCTTAATATTTCACGCTTCGCCACTGGTGCCTGGATATCAAGGTTTTAGGCAACAATTAGCATTAAAGTGGATAAAAACAATATAGAAGCTTTTGTAGGTGATCCTAATAAAGTAACAATTTGTGGTAGTAATTCAATGAACAATTGTTTCATCAAGTTATAATGCAAAGCGGCACTGCACTACATCGCTGGGTTATGTTGCAACCGGACATATCCGCACCTCTGAAGCTATCCAAGCAACTTGGTTTTACCGCTACGAGCACACACAAAACCTTAACATTTTTGTCTACGGTCGACTCGATTTTATTAACTGGGGCGACATTGGAATTTGGACTTCGTCCATGTGTAGCAAAAGACTTTGGAAATGTTGGAAAGTTTACTTACGACTATCTAGTGAACATTCAAAGGCGAGACTTGGAAATGTGCCCATTCTCTCAGGACGCAATAGTGACGAGGCTCTCGCCACGTACGAAAATTTGACACCCCCAGATTTTACGAACTTGAGCTTGTTTTATGATAATATTGAAGAAATATTTCAACTTTGATGTTGAAAAGCTGAATGATATGGTAGATTATGCAAGACGTTTCTACATCGGTGATGAAACACTAAGTATAAGAAGGAATCATCAAACGTAATGTGTTTGATGTCAGTCTTATATATTGTAAAAAATACTGTTTAATAAGTATGATATATACCATTATCATACTTATCAAAAATCAGAAAATTAAATTCATACTTTTCTTTTAACTACCCTGTGGTACGAACAATACAAAAATATCTTAATTACGGAATAAAGAACATAATTATATTGCTACAGCGGAAAGAGAAACTTTAAAAAGCAGACTTAAGGTGGTGCATCACGACTCACGTTTTCACTGTTTTTCATACAACCGCTCATAACTGATTATGACGTTATTACACATTTTTCATTAGATATTTTGGAAACACAGTATCTTGTGGATATTATCTAGGTTTCGAAAGAAACCAATTTCTAAATTTGTGTAAAACTAATCCAGTAAAAACCTCTGAAAATGTCCTATTTTGTATGAACTTTGACACTTCATAATTTGCCTAAAAATTAAAAAAGTCAAAAAAGTAATCCTCTACAGACCTTGCAAATTTTATTGAGATTCTAAATGACGACAATTTCTTCCAAAAACTTTTAAGGGTTTAAAAAAAACAGCTATTTCCTGGAGCAAGTTTTGTGAAATTTTCGAGGAAATCTCGGAATTACCGAATACTAACAGAGTTTCCAGGCGTTATCTCTCTTTTTTGCGTTGCCTTTTCGTCAAACATCGCTTTGGATTGCATTAAATGAAGTAACAAGCTTTTAAACCATTTTCGATGTTTACGATAAGCGAGTGGAGAAGGACCCTCTTAATGTTACAGCTAAAGGAGCGTCACACACAGACGAACTTGGCTATTTATTTGATATTTGAAGATGAACCCATCATTGATCGCCTTATAACGTTATTGCCCAATTTAGTTATCTGTTAATTGGACTGGTTTTTAATATACAAACTATAGAAATAAAAGGAAGCTCAATTCATGAAGTAGCAAATTTTAATTGGTATCTATTTATTTCAATTCTTCCAGAGACCCTACAGCAGAAACAACTGAACCTGTGACATGGCCAATCGTTACAAAAGATAACATGAAGGTACTGTTTGATTATTGATTCGAAACTCGAGCTTAACCCTTCAGATACCGTCAATTAGAGACACAATAGTAAGACAGTAGATGCGCGGCCACCGGTGGTCGCTTGGGGATTCATGAATTAAAAAACGGAACTTCAAAGCTCGAATAACTTTTTGGGATGTACTTTATAGACTGAATCAAAAAGCTCAAGTTGGAGACGTAGAAGTTCCAACAGAGAACTGATCAAAACACATGTGCCCAATTATAAAGAATGTTTTGGAAATAATTGGATATAATTACGTATTTAGATTCTTGATCCTGATATTTCAACTAATTTACACACATAAACAACTTTACACATTTATTTATTTTTCCACATTTGTTTTTGTTTTTTTTTTTATACATAAATAACTTTATGCTTATATTAAGTGTTATCTTTTTTATTGTTTAAGAAGATCCCATTCAGAAGTAATTTAACCATAATACTGCCTTTATCGCCCCACTTAGAACATTTGTTATTCCATATTTTAGTAAAAAAAAATAGAATTTTAAGAAAGGTCAACAGTTAAGTAAGCAAAAATATGGCTGTGGAAAGTTAGGGTTGAGACATAAATATAACAACACAGAAATCCGTATTCTCTACACCATACTCGGCTTAGCCTTGTGGTTACGCAATTATTTATCAAAATTGTATGTAGTTTATCGATACGTGTTGTCAGCATCATCTCTATCTCTATTGCACACTTGAAAATACAAGACCTCTTATCTAATGATGTCGCTCAATTGTTAGGAGTGCCACCGTGACACTTCATCTCGCGAGTGAACCGAGACATCATGTGGGATAACAAATACAAAGTAATTTTACCATTATTAGTTTGTCTAATTCAGAATGGCAGTGCATTATCGAGGATTGACCCCCTAGTGGACTCCAAAGTTGGCTTAATTCGTGGTTTAAGAGCACCTGATGGCGACTATTCTATGTTCATGGGTATACCATACGCAACTGTGGACAAAAGTAATCCTTTTGGGGTAAGTGGCTATTGTTGTTATTGGAATCAGCATTTTCTGTATTTTTTTTTAATAACGTTCCATTTTTAGCCTTCGTCACCCCATTCCGGTTTCGATGAAATTTTCGAAGCTTATGATGATTCAGCAATATGTCCCCAAGTGGAAGAATTTAACAATACCGTTGTAGGGACATTGGACTGTCTTCATTTAAACATTTACGCGCCAAACTCAGCTAACTCGAGAAACAGACTGCCAGTGTTGGTTTGGATATATGGTGGTGGATTTTCAATTGGATTCTCAGGCAGATTCCTATATGGACCGCGCTATTTTGTCGAACAAGATATAATTTTAGTAACCTTAAATTACCGATTAGGTCCTTACGGATTCATGTGTCTCGACTTTCCTAAAATACCTGGAAATCAAGGTCTTAAAGATCAACTATTGGCCCTCAAATGGATTAAAGAAAATATAGAAGCGTTTGGCGGCGATTCTGATAAAATTACCATTTTTGGTGAAAGTGCTGGTGGAGCATCGGTAGACTTGCATTTAAGGTTCAACCAAGAAAAACTTTTTGATAAAGTCATAATGCAGAGTGGTACTGCACTACTACCCAGGGCGGTAGTTGAACCTGATACATCAGCACCTCTAAAGTTAGCCGCACACCTCGGTTTTAGGACAGCAGACACAGGAGCAGCCTTAGAATTTCTGGCCACGGTTAACACAAATTTAGTTATCGCATCGTCATCAGAACTTGGATTAGATTTTCGTCCATGCGTGGAATCAGATCCAAACATCATTGATAAATTTATTTACGATCACCCACTTAACATGAAGCCAAATCTCAGAAATGTTCCTATCATTATTGGACACAATAGTGATGAAGCCCTCGCAAACTATGAAAACCTGTCAGCCGAAGATTTTTCAAAACTAAACTTGTTTTATGACAGTTTAGCCAAATATTTTAACTTTGGAAACGAAGAACTAGTTGAAATGGAAAAAATTGTAAGGCATTACTATATCGGAGATCAAAAAATAAGTGAAGATGTGAAACAAGGAATCATAAGATTTCATTCCGATTTCTTCTTCAATTATCCCGCAGTACGAACTGTTCAAAAATATCTTGACAATGGAGCCAGAAACATATATCTATACGTGTTTGGTTATGATGGCGATAGAAATTTTGTCAAAAACAGACTGAATATTACTGCTCCAGGCGCGACGCATGCTGACGAAATCGGATATTTGTTTGATATCTCATATATGGAAAAACCAACGCCTGAAGATCAACTTATCATTGACCGTTTCACTACACTATGGGTTAACTTTGTCAAATTCGGGTAGGTACAAAATATACTACAATTATTACATCAAATACCCTTGTATATCAATATATGTATACTATAAGGGTATTTGATACGTTATCTTGTTATGTTTGTAAATTCTGATGTTAATGTGTGTGATACAATTAACATCAGAATTTACAAACATCATTAGGAAATTAGGTACCCGCACATATTTTACCAAAACTTTGGTACATTTATTACTGGCCTGGACTGGACTAGACAGGACTGGACTGGACTGCTAAGCCAGAGGTCGTGGGTTCGATTCCCACCCAGGACAAATGTTTATGTGATGAGCATGATCATTTGTTCTGTGTCTGGGTGTAATTTAACTATACATGTATGTATTTAGAAATATATAAGTATGTTTATCAGTTGTCTAGTACCCATAACACAAGCTCTGCTTAGCTTGGGACTAGACAGCGTTGTGTGATAGTTGTGGAAAAGAAAAAAAAAAAAAAAATTTATTACATTGACTAACCTTGGGATCACACACAGTAGTAGTATGGTGTAGGAAAACATCATAAAAACGGCTGGCTGGACCTGGGCTTCAATAAGCGCCTTGTCTATAACAGAGGAGGCCTGTGTCCTGTATAGTGGGACTGGACCGCGCTGGTGTACCTAATTTTTTTAAATTGTAGTATTCGTAAATCAGTTTTTATGATATAGTAGTGCTGCTGTGTTATGTTGGACCCAATAAAGGTTTTATCTATCTATCTAATACTAAGTGCAATACCGCCTAACAGCTTTTTGACTTAGCACATGTTCTCTGATCATTTCCAGGAACCCTACTCCGCAAACAAGTGAGCTGCTGCCCATACAGTGGCCTACTGTTGCCGAAGGAGCGCTGAACTATTTGCATATCGACTCAGAACTCAAAGTTGAAAAGAGAATTTACAAATCCAGAATGGCTTTCTGGGATCTGTTTTATAAAATCAATGAAAATTTTCAAACACTGTACGTGAAAAGTTCCAACTAATTCATTAACCAGCTTCTATTTGTTTTGGTTTATTAAATAGAATATTTGCTTAGTAAAAATGTTTACGGTAATACTCAGGCTAACTGTTATACTTATCATTTATTTTGGAGATAACATCATGCCCTGTGCCATCGATGAGAACGTGATGAGGATTGCAATCGTAAAATAAACCTTTTTTCATCTTTGTCTTGTCTTATTTACATAGAAAATTAAGGTGTATTGGCAAGTAATATAAGCAATATACCACTATTTTTTAATTGGTAATAAAAAATGGGGATCTATTCATACCCGTCACTGAAAATATGTATGTAGTCAAAAGTAAAAAAAAATCCAAAATTGTCTACGAAAGTTAGTCCTAAATGGTTAATTCATAATTGAACCAATCATTCATAACGATAGCTGCTCTGTTAGAAAATACTACGCGCAATGTTTTTTTCAGCTGTACATATAATGAATGTGTATCGTGCCCATTCTAACCTACGGTGTTCAAACTTGGTGCCTAACCGAGTCTTACAAGTTCGAACTCAAGGTTCACTAAAGAGCAATGGAGCGTAGCGTAGCGAATCGCCGATGTGGGCAAAAAGGCAGATTATATAACTATGTAAAATAATTCGAACAGATGAGCCGATGAGCTAGAGTTATTACGCAGTGGGTGTTAAAAAAGGGCCACACTGTGTCATCGCCGATGAAGGTCTGTAAAGCGCTTGCTTGGTGACTTAGAGACAAAGGCAACATATTGGGAAGAGTGAAAAATTGTAAGATACTTAGTAGTAGAGATCATATTATACAACATTATTTTTAGTTTAAAAAACCCGAAAACAGGTGTCTAGTGTTTTTATGTAAAGAATCCAGTTACAAAATTTCATAACTGTACCTATCATGAAAAATCACCAAGTTATTCAATTCAATTCATTTATTCACTCTTCACAAAAGGTTTTTTTAACAGTTAACAATGTGACTTATAAACTATATTCCACTATTGTAAGAGTCTTGTGCCTGAAATAGGTTTTTGGAGAAACACCTGTGGTTTAGGTCACCAGGGTCTCCCCACAGCAAAAAAAGGAAAGTATAATGTTAGAAGACTTTGAGTGACAGCAATATGATTTATGGTTACAGAACATCAGACCATAAAAGGGGTAGTGAAAAAAAAAACAAAATGAATTGTAAGACCAAGGTAAAAAGTAAATAAAATACAAAAACAGACATAACTGTATATGCAGAGTAGGGTATTGGTAGTTTTTTTTTCCGATGGCGAAAATCATCTTATGACAAAACCCGCTCTTGGGTGGAGCGGGAGATAGTGTCAGACTCTTACTGACTAAAAACCCCATCCCGTTCCTTCTAGCCTTCATACCGGGGCACGAGCTTCCTTTCGGACAATCCTGTCCCCAGTAGGCTTCGGCCCAGCTGGGATCCTCCTGCTGCTGACAACTCCTTGAGGCGCGCGGAAACAGTGCGCGCCGTCGACGTCTTGGGCTCGGTCCGCGAACCCGCGTCAGTAGTAGGATATCGCGCCGTAAAAAGGTCTTACACAAATGCGTAACATGTCGCCGATTTAATGCGAAACAAACAAACCAGATTATGGCTGACCTACCCGAGGCGAGAGTGACAGTATCTCGCCCGTTCACACATACAGGTGTCGATTTTACTGGCCACGTTGAGATCAAGGCAAGTAAGGGCCGAGGGAGCGAGGAAGGTATTTGTTAGCTTAGCCACAAAAGCGATTCATCTAGAACTGGTATCAGAATTGTCTAGTACGGCGTTCCTAGCGGCTTTTAAGCGCTTTTGCGCACGGCGAGGCATGCCACGGGATATGTACAGCGACAATGGTACGAACTTCGTAGGCGCAAACCGGATCCTTTTGCACCCTGGAAAGGATGGCCACACTAGAGTTGTGACACTACAAACTGCAAAAGGCGTAACTAAACGACCTATTACAAGATTGGTACCATTAGTTGAAGCTGAGAAACCAAATCCAACTAACACTGACAACCTACCGAAAAGCAAACGAAACCGATCCAAAAAGCTTACCTGGAGCAGCTTGGTATGTTACACATTGATGCTGATAACGACATTAATAACACCCACTGTCCAGCAAGATATGAAACTTACCCAACTGACGAAAAATCAAACGATTTACTTTGACAAGATTGCAGCCTTATAAGAAATTAGAGATGAATGGAAATTGGTCTTCTACTATAACATGACAAATTACTGGCGCAATGTAGACACTCTACAAGGATTCGTAGCTCACATAAAGCAAGCACGTTGCGATCAGTGGTTGATGCAATTTCACGTCTTAATCAACCAACTCGAACAAAGCACAAGTGAACTCAACTATTACAACGAACTACTCAAGTCTCAGCAAATAATTCAACATAGGTTCAAAAGAGGATTGATCGACGGAGTAGGTTATGTTGCAAACTCGTTGTTTGGAGTATTGGATCAACATTTTGCAGAACAATACCAGCAAGATATTGACACCATACAACACAATGAAAACCACCTGCTACAACTGCTTAAAAACCAGACCAGTATCCTAGAAACGGAAAATAATATTGTAAAGCGCAATGAAGCAACAATGGTAAAGCAGTTTCAGTTAATAAATGACCACCTCACTTCTCTGCAAAACCAGACGATTAGAGATCAACTTGAGACGTCAAATGCGTTCTACATAGTCACATCAGCCATAGCTGCAGAAAGAATGGCTCAAAACTTAAAGGACGTCCAGGAGTCTCTTATCAACACCCTGACAAATATGTACCAAGGACATATGGACGTCCACCTACTATCGCCGACCCAAATGACTGGCCTGTTGGTCTAGTGGTTAGTGACCCTGACTGCTATGCCGGAGGTCTTGGGTTCGATTCCCACCCAGGACAAATGTTTATGTGATGAGCATGATCATTTGTTCTGTGTCTGGGTGTAATTTATCTATAATATGTATGTATTTAGAAATATATAAGTATGTTTATCAGTTGTCTAGTACCCATAACACAAGCTCTGCTTAGCTTGGGACTAGACGGCGTTGTGTGATAGTTGTGGAATATTATATTATTATTATATATTATATTAAATGCAAAGTGAATTAGATAGAGTAGCTCGTCTACTACCTCGCGACTCTACACTACCGGAAGTTCGAAACGACGTAAGGGACATCTACAGGCTGTTCAGAATACATGCACGCATAACACAGAACTACTTGTTGATGGAAATAAAAGTACCGATTTTGAGTGATGCCCTATACGAGCTTAACAGACTGATTAGCATTCCTCAACGCATTGATATCAATCGGGTACTGTACGTTATTCCTAACTCTGAACTAATAGCGTTCTACGTTAACCAATACTCATTCATACCGTTAGAACAATATGACATCCATGAATGCCAAAATATACATGACCAAATTCTAATGTGCAAATTAAACAATCAAATAAAAAAAACAAACACAAATCTATTTGCGATGTACAGCTGATCCGAGACAACGAGGAACACAGCGTTTATTGCCATACGGAAATAAAAATATGCACCGACAAATGGGTTAAATTACATAAACAAAACACCTGGTTTTATTATTGTTGTGACACGTGCGAAGTACAATTAGTGTGTGATACTCAAATGACATCGGAGACGTTACGTCACTCGGGTCTCATAACACTAAAACAAGGATGCAACTTGCAAGGCGACTCATTTGCACTACACGCTTATATGGAACATAGAAGTGACATTTTAGTCAAGGAACCATACGCGATGATTATGCCCACAATCTCTCCAATTAACAACATTATCAATACCTCGATTCGTAACTTGTCATTGCACCTGGTAACTCACGAAGAGACGTTCAAGAAGATTGACTCACAACTAAAGTCAATTAAAGAACAGACCAACATAAAGACCTTATCCTCTCATGACGTCCATCACTACATTGCTATCTATGTGGCTGTTGCGATTAGCATTGCACTGCTTGTAACATCGGTGTACCTTTGGCGAAAGGTGGCAACCCAAAGACAGGGGGAGGGTCCGCAAGTAGCGAGAAGCAGAAGGCAGGAAGAAGAAGACCGCAACGTCGAAGACGAATACAGCGAGATCGACAAACGGAACTCAAAACCGAGCGAGGGCCTCGTAGCCTAATGCGGGCGGCCTCCTCCTTTACTAGCATTACTGCTTTGCAGAAGGAGGCGACCGCCTGCCATTCCTCCTCGCTCCGGACCATGGCCTCGACCAGGGCCCGGCGTGAGAGGTCTCCGCCACCGTTCGCCCCCACGAGGGCACGGCGATGCTCCGCCCAGGCAGGGCACACCTCGGCCGTTTGCTCCACCGTGTCCTCCGGGCGTTGCGCACAGTGGCGACGCGTCTCTTCCAACTTAATCTGAAACAGGTACCTCCTGAACGTGCCATGTCCGGTGAGGACCTGCGTCATGCGGTAGGTAAGGACGCCGTGAGGTCTTACCAGCCACGCCTCAAAGAGGGGACTTACCGCCATAAAGGGTATTGCTAGTGTTCTGTGGGGTGTGTATGTGAATGTTATAGTGTGTGAGACCGAGTATGAGTTACATATATGCTTGTTATGTCACCTGATTATGCGCAAAAATACATGGTCGTTCACTCGTCCGGGGGACTTAGGGGTGGTTTTGCTGTGCGCTGGTACTTAATGCCCGCTATGATCTGGCGTGACCTATGTTGTACTTAGTGTCGGTGGTGTCTAACTTGTACATTTTTTAAATATTTTTGAAAAAAAAAAAAATAACCTGGTGTAAACATGATTGGAAATGATTTAGTGACTGATTCTGAACAAACTGTATTCAGGTTTTGCAATACTAAAAATAATAATGTATAAAAATGTGTCCTATTATAATAAAAGCTACGTATTCCTTAAATCATTTACTCGCATAAATCTGCCTTCCGTACCTACATGGCAACTGCGACAATAAAATAAGTGTTCACCTACATTCTTTAAACCAAAACGGCACAAGTGGTGTTATAATGTACACATCATCACCAACATCGAGACCAATCTTCCGCCAGAAATCGGCGCGATAAATATTTTACCTTGTGTACATTTTACAACTTCCTTTCACAATTTAAAACAATTACAAATTCAATTATTATCTAACAACAAGGAAGAGCATAGCCGACATCAAGCAACGACCAACATCTCATCTTGCGCGTTGTAGGATTGTTGACTACGGGCTTGCGGACGATAAGCAACAGGTAACTCGCCGTCTGGACCGTGACCGAGTCGCTGAATCCACGTAGTGTACCACGTGGGCCTCAAAGAGATGTAAGCTAATCTGTAGAAGGCTACCAGGGCCGAGGACGTTTTGAGCCATGGATCGAGTTCTACAACAGATATCTGCGGTGCTAGAACGTAAAAGGCAGCTGAAGGAACATAGGTGTAGTTTTAATAAGCAAATAGTTTATTAGAAATAAAATGCATTGAATCTAGAAGTCAGATACCCTTTCCTTTTGCCCTAGAGCGGGAGAAGTCATTAGATGATTACACACGTTAAAAAATAGTAATATCATGGACTTATTTTGTATGGTGATTTCAAAATACTTATGTATACAAATATTACCCCAACAGTGGATTGAAAACAGACTAAGATATTTTGTTTGCAAACGGAGAGCTGAGGCGAGGTGCTACAGAAAGAACGGCAAGGATATATTTTAAACCGTTCGTTACTGTGTAGTCAGAAACGGATCAGTACGCAAAATCCTAAGTGCTACGTATCAATGTGCGGTCATTTAAGTTTGTCATCAGTGAAACATATTCTATCCCAATTTCTATTAAAAATACTTTAGCTTTTATCATATTAATGCGTTACAATATATGATCAAACGAACTTCTAGAAGGAAGTTCGATCATTATTATATGAATAGCTCCATTCGAAGATATAATATTACCATGTAGTTTCCCTAACGTACTAGGTAGTGTCGCACTTTTAGATTTATATCGATTGTACTACTCGATTTTCGATTTCAAACCGTCATCCGTCATCTACGCATCACTAGCGCTCCTGTGCTTTGCTCATTCCTTTAGAGATACCAAAACTTTAACAAAGGGTTGAGGTGGGTGGGTTCTTATATCTTCGAATGGAGCTATTCATATAATAATGATCGAACTTCCTTCTAGAAGTTCGTTTGATCATATATTATATTTTCATAGCTCCATTCTTCAGATATAATATTACCATGTAGATGTTTAGAGAACTGAAGTAATGCATATTATTCTTAAAGTTTTGGTAGGAAAGTGTATTTAAATAAAACAAGGTTTATTGAAACTAAAATGATTCTTATTTCAATAACTTTACAACAAAATAACAATTTTTAACTTAACTGATAATCTTGTACAATTTTATATTTATAATTAGTCTGTAAATTATCAATAATCAATAAAACTTAATTGTTTGTTTCAAAAACAGACCTAGCCAATTCTTGTGAAATAATGGGACGATTATAAAATTTTGCAAACGTCTGTGATGTAGACGTCCATCCAGCTGTTTTCCGAATCGTGTCCAGTGATACACCAGAGGCGCGAGCGGCCGATGTAGAAGCGTGACGCGTGCTATGAGCACTAAACTTCGTCACGTCGACGCCACTCTCTGCTAACATATTTTTAATCCATCGACTGATGGTTTGTGACGTCACCGGTTTATGTGGACGTTTGTAAGTTAGAAATAAGTTAGAAGAGTCATTTCTAATATGTTTTGTAATTTCTAAGTAATCTTCCAAACATTTTGCAGGACAGATACTAGGCTTGTCAGTAAAATAAGGTATAACTAAGGTTGGTTGGTCACGATTGATTGCCGAGGTTTTAATTAAATTTGAAATAGTTATAATGATTTGATCTTGATGGACTACGATACTATTGGTTTTTATTAAAGATAATGTTTGTACGCGATGAGCTGTGCAAAGAGCCAAAAGTGTGGCCAACTTTTTTGTTAATTGACATAGTGATAAATTTGTATGAGGGTACCATTTATCCATGAAATCTAAAGCTACCTGTGGATCCCATATAGTATTATATTTAGGTATACTAGGTCTACATTTGAAGACTCCTTTTAGTAACCGTGAAACTTGTTCATTAGAACCTATATTATTACCAAGAAGCAGTGATATAGCTGAACGATGGCTATTTAGTGTCCCATAAGAAGCGCCATTTTCAAATTGTTTCGTAAGAAATAAAATAACCGTTGCTTTTGGTGCTTCTAAGTAGTTAATATGGTTGGTTAAACAATAATTCCACCACAGTTTGAACGTTGTGTTGTATTGTTTAATAGTGTTAGCTGCCAACGACGAAATCATTAAATGTAACGCTTCTGATGGAATGCCTTGTTTTGTGAAGGCTTCCCGGAGACAATGGCTGCTACCAGGGTAGTCTGCGCGGGTAGATGTATCCTGTAATCCGACCGAATTGCATTTTTTAGAAAAATTTTATCTGATATTATCATATTGCTTAACAATGGGAACCACACTTGTGTGGGCCAATAAGGAAAAACAAAAATTCCAGTTGACTGTTCGCTAATAATTTTTTGTAAGCATTTTTGAATTATTGCAAAAGGAGGAAAACAGTAAAAATAATATTTTGACCATGATATCGTAAAGGCATCTACCATAAGCGCATCCGGGTCTGGCTTCCAGGATATGTATACCCTACATTTGGCATTGGTGCGAGATGCAAACAAGTCTATATCAATTTTTCCTAGTTTATTGATAATATTTTGAAAGGCATCTGAACATAGTTCTATTTCGGTGTCGGGATTGACTCTGCGGGATTCCGTGTCAGCTTCTTTATTTTCTTTCGAGTTGATATAAGATGCAAATAACCACAAGTTGCGTTCTTCGCACCACTGCCAAATGGACCTCGTTAAGTCATTTAAGTGTGGAAATTGTATACCACCCATTCTATTGATATAGCTGATGGCCGTAGTGTTGTCTATTCGCATCAAAATAGCGCAATTGGTAACATCTCTGGCAAAACATTTAAGGCCAAAAAATGCTGCTTGAAGCTCTAAATAATTAATGTGATATTTTAGCTCACTTTCTTTCCAGCGCCCATTGGCGCACCTATTGTTGCAGACAGCACCCCAGCCTGACCTTGACGCGTCCGTGAAAATTTCCAATTTATATATTGGAGATGAAATAACATTTTTTGAAATTAATATATTTCTTTCCCACCAATTTAAATCCGGTAAAATGTTATTCGACAGTTTCATGATCGCGTCGTAATTATTGTTACATTTTTTCAGGGCGAGATACTTTTTTCTTTCGAATTTCTTTGTGTATAGCCAGCTGTATTTTATTGCCGGACATGCGGCTGTTAAAACGCCTATAAATTGAGAGAATTCTCGAATGGTACATTTTTGTAATGTTTTGAATTTTTTCACCAAATGTAATATATGAGTTTGTTTGTTTTCTGGTAAGGACATAGTCAAATTTTGTGTGTCAAACATATAACCTAAAAATTTGCATGTTTGTTTTGGCTCTAACGAACTTTTATCAAAATTTATGATAAAGCCTAAACATTCGAGGATTCTGACAGTTTCATTTACGTTCAAAAGGCATTTTTCATAAGAATTCTCGATACACAAGATATCGTCTAAATATGTTACTGAACTAAAACCACGTTTTCTTAAGTAACCAATCACTTCCTTCATAATTTTTGTAAATGTTCTTGGGGCTGATGATAAACCGTAGGGAATTGCATTAAATTCATACGTAATTGAATTTTTTGAATCGTCTTCAATTTGAAACCTTAAATACTTTTTATGTTCGGGGTGTATAGGAACTAATAAGTACGACTCTTTCAGGTCAATACTAGCCATGTAACTGTTTTTTGATAATAAAGTACAGACACTTCTGTAATCCTCCATTTTAAAATGTTCGTTATTTACATATTTATTAAAATATTTTAAATTTAAAATAAAACGATCTGTCCCATTAGATTTTGGAATCAAAAAAATCGGTGAGAGAAATTGTTCAGTGTGGTTTTCACATACGGTAATAGCTCCTAAGTCGAGGAGGTTATTAATAGCAATTTGCATTTTTTGTTTCTCTTTAAAAGATAAAAATTTATTTGGTATATGCGGCCGTGAAACATTATTGATTAATGGTATACGATAGCCATTTAAAATATAATCTAGCACAGTTTTATTTTTTGTTATGTGTAGCCAACAATCATAATAAAAAGTTAATCTACCTGCATGTACCTGAACTATTGACGTGTTTGGGCACGTTGTTTGGAAAATGTGGTCGTCCTCGCCAGCGACTGTGCTGCCGGCGGCGGCGGCTGCGGTGCTTGAGGGCGAAATTGCCTGTTTATATGTACTCTGCTCGTCATGTATGCTCCGCGCCCCCCCCTCGACGACGACAGATATCGAGGAGGAGGTGTCCAGTTTCCCGTGTATCTGCCTTTGGATTGCGACTGATTCTGATTATTTCTTTGCGGTATATTTCTTTTAATTTGCGAACCTTGCTTTTCTATGGCTTTGGCAGCCTTTATTTTTTCTGATAATTGACTGCCAAATAAGAACTCATCTCTTTCCTCTTCTTGAATTATGTTCAGTATAGATTTATCTAGACAGGGAGTAATACATTTAGTCCGAATTTGTGTTTCTGTGTAATGAAGATCTGTCAATATTCTACATCCTTCAGAAAGATGTTTTATAATTTCAATTTTTCTTCCGTCGTTAATTATTATTTCCAAAGCTCTTGAAATAGCAGTGATTCCTAACCCTAATTGATTTTGTTTTACTTCCATCTTTTTGTCTCTACTTCGAACTGCTTCTGCTACAGCAGCGGCTATCTCGGGGTTTAAACTGGGTGATTTTAGTAATCTGCAATTATCAGGAATATGGTGTTCCTTCAACAAGTTTTCTTTAACATCTTTTGTTAAGCCTTTCTTTAGTATTGGCAACCAGCGCTGTGCCAAGTCGTTGTGAATATTAGCTCCATATTTAGGACTGTCTTCAATGGGATCCCCCAATGCAAGACGTATTTCTGCATCAAGTTCTATAGGTACTTCATTTGAGGTTTCAGGAACCGTATCATTTTCGGGATTTTTGTCCACGCATGTGGTTTGCGACTGCGATGGGTCGCATAAAACTGATGTACTAGATAAAGGTATCGTAGGTAATGATTCATCCTCAATATGAGGGTAATCATGGTGCATAATTTCAACGTCCTCAACATTATAATTTTCGGGTATTTCGACATCTGAAAGTATACGGTAAAAATATAGTTTTTACTTTGAAAACTAAAAATAATATCACCCATATGGATTTTTATTGTGATTGCAAAATTTTAACAATGCACTTTTTAAATTTATAAAATGCTCACAATGTATCAATAGGTACATGTATTTTGCCTTCGTGTATGACTCTCGGTCAACCTCCAGGCTTAGATTGTTTGCGTCATATCTAGCCATCGTGTATAACTCGCGGTTACCCTCCAGGCAGACTTATAGACGCTGTATTGCACACATTTATTTCGTACTAATAATTTTGTGAATCAATAACACTTGTAAACAATACATTCACTTACCCTGGTTTTCGATATCAGAATCTGAATCGGACATTATAATATTTCGTCGACGTTTATGTACGTTTTGTTTCCCTTCTAAACGTTTGATTTTTTCTTTGTAACGCTTTATTTTATCTTCAGCCTTTCGTTTCGGCATATTTGTAATGTGACGGTAACGCGTTTTTTTTTTTTTTTGAAGTGTGTGCGTTCACTACCGCGCACAAAAAAGGAATGAGCAAAGCACAGGAGCGCTAGTGATGCGTAGATGACGGATGACGGTTTGAAATCGAAAATCGAGTAGTACAATCGATATAAATCTAAAAGTGCGACACTACCTAGTACGTTAGGGAAACTACATGGTAATATTATATCTGAAGAATGGAGCTATGAAAATATAATTACTATTTTGTAATTTTATTGCAATTGAAACAATAAAATAAATTGTAATGTCTATGTTATTTTAGTTAATTTAGGGAGAATAATTTGAGTGAGGTAATAGGTACTATTGATCATATTTTAGCTCCTATTATAATATAGACAGTATTGTAAGCATTCATTGTTTCACTCTCATAATCCCCATTTCATACTCTAGAAGTATAGTAAACTTTTTCCGCTTTTTTAAGATTACAAATGTTACTCAACAGGTACTTACCTACCTTGCAGTTTCGCAATTCTTTATCAAAATTCAATGTAATCTATCGATCCATGTTGACATCTGTATCTCCATGGCACTCTTGACATAACACAAGGCCTCATATCTTATGATCACTTGCTTTAATAGAGTAGTGTTACTGTTACTCTACCACTGGCGAGCGAACCGCGGACATCATGAAGGAAGGCAAAGTCATTTTATCAATATTATTTTGTTTAATTCACAATGGTAGTGCATTATCAAGGATTGACCCATTAGTGGACTCCAAAGTAGGCTTAATTCGCGGTTTAAAAGCTTCTGATGGTGACTATTCTATGTTCATGGGTATACCATTCGCAACTGTGGACAATAATAATCCTTTTGGGGTAAGTTACTAACAGAACACTTTTTTTCGTTTAGTGTAAAATATTTTTATAAAACTTTGTTTTTTTAGCCTTCTACACCTTATCCCGGCTTTGATGAAGTTTTTGAAGCTTACGATGATTCAGCAATATGTCCCCAAGTGGAAGAATTTAACAAAACTATAGTTGGAACATTGGATTGTCTCCATTTAAACATTTACGTGCCAAATTCAGCCAACTCAAGAAATAGACTGCCCGTCTTAGTTTGGATTTATGGTGGTGGATTTTCAATTGGATTCTCAGGCAGATATTTATATGGACCGCGTTATTTGGTTAAACAAGATATAATTTTGGTTACCTTAAATTACCGATTAGGTCCTTACGGATTCATGTGTCTCGACACCCCTAACGTTCCTGGAAATCAAGGTCTGAAAGATCAACAGTTAGGGCTGAAATGGATTAAAGATAACATAGAAGCGTTTGGCGGTGATTCTGATAAAATTACTATTTTTGGTGAAAGTGCTGGCGGAGCGTCAGTCGATTTTCAATTATTATACGGACAAGAAAAGCTTTTCGATAAAGTTATAACGCAAAGCGGCAATGCACTAGCTCCCTTTGCAGTACAAGATCCTGATACGTCAGCACCTCTCAAGTTGTCTGAATATCTTGGTTTTGCTACCACAGATATAGAAGAAGCTTTAACGTTCCTTGCTACGGTCGATACAAATTTAATAATTGCTTCGACTACAGAACTCGGATTACAGTTCTTTCCTTGTATAGAAAAAGATTTTAACGAAGTTGAAAAGTTTATTTATGACCATCCGCTTAACATAAAGCCGAAGCTTAGAAACATGGCCATCATTATTGGATACAACAGTCATGAAGCCCTTGCAACATACGAAACAATGTCATCTGAAGGATTTTCGACTCTTAACTTGTTTTATGACACCTTAGCCAATAATTTTAACTTCGATGAAGACCTGGTTGAAATGGAAGAAGTTGTAAGGCATTTCTATATTGGAGATGAGAAAATAAGTGAAGAAGTGAAACAAGGAATTATAGAATTTAGTTCTGATTTCTCCTTCAATTATCCAGCACAGCGAACTATTCGCAAATATCTTGACAATAGAGCCAAAAATATATATCACTATGTATTTGATTATGATGGCGACAGAAATTTTGTCAAAGCTAGACTGAACTTTACAGCTCCCGGCTCGACGCATGCTGATGAAATAGGATATTTGTTTGATATCTCTTTTATGGAAAATCCTACGCCTGAAGATCAGCTCATTATCGATCGATTCACCACACTATGGGCTAACTTTGTCAAGTTTGGGTAAGCACTAATTATACTACAGTTATTGGAACATTTATTACATCAAATACCCTTGTATATTGTATTGTATTATAATTTATAGGACATAAACTGAAATTGGAATTTAAAAACATCATATGGAAAGGTTTCCTTGGACGGGCATAATTAAGCACCATGTCTGTACGGGAAGAGGCCTGTGTCCTGCAGTGGGACAGTAACTAGCGCGAAAATAATGTCGTATTCCTAAATTTAAATTATAATTCTCTTAACTAATTGCAATACTTCCATAACTAACAGCTTCTTTACTTAGCTCATATTCTCTGAATGTTTTCAGAAACCCCACTCCGCAAACAAGTACCCTGCTGCCCATACAGTGGCCGGCTGTTACTAAAGGAGCGCAGAACTGCCTGCATATCGACACAGAACTCAAGGTTGAGAAAAGAAATTACGCATCTCGGATGGCTTTCTGGGATCTATTTTATAAAATCAACGAAAAAGCTCAAAAACTATACGTGGAAAATTCCAACTAAATGACTAAGACGCTGTTTTGTTTATGAAATAGATTATTTGTTTGCAAAAATGTTAACAGTCATACTTAAGCTACCTGGTAGTTATCATTTTCATTTATCTTAGCGATAACACACCCTGTCATACCCTGTGCCGTCGACGTGAACGTGATGATGATCGCAATCGGAAAATATATATTTCTTCTCTGGTATCTAATCTTGTTTACTTTGAAAATTGGGTCTAAGGTTACTGAGTATACATGTTTCACGTAGTAACATGACATAAGAATAAACTTGTAGGTGGAAGTGACTCAGTACAACTAATTCATAAAAAAATAGTTTTTTACTGCCGGACCCGTTCCTTCACCTTCAATTAGCTAGGACATCTTACTCTACGCTTGCTGTGTATTATAACGTGAAATGCCAACACTCCATGTCGCTGATCAATTTTATTTTATATTTCTTATATATTTATAATAATACAATAAATTAAAAATGTCTAAATTATAGACAAATGGGTTAGCAATGATCAAGTGCAGCATCCCATAGGGCTTAGCCCAAAGTTATTGGTAATTTATATTAACGATTCGTTTCCAAACTCTTTCCTAGCAGTCTCCGGCGTACCTGTGGTCCAGTAAAGACTTATCAGTCTGATGTAAAAAAACTCATCAACCTTCGTTTTTTTACAAAACCGGCGAAGATATCCCAGACGGTTATGGCCATCCAGATGGTGTGGGGATACCGAACGGTCCCTCGTGAAGTGGTGAGCCTTATTTCCGGCCTACCAACGTGTGATATGGAGGCAGTGAGAGATTTGGAGGTTGCGTATGATGGTAGCAGAAACTTATCAAAACTTAATGTAATGGTTCTAGGTAGCAAGATATTGTTATTAAAAATCTGCGATGCAGTGTTGAAATTAAGATTTAATTATGTTGCAAATTCTTATAAAAGATCCACTAATAGTAAGTGGTGATTATGGTTTTCTTTATCATTATTCATTCAATTAATCGTCACAAAACTGTAACGATTAATTGAATGAATAAATTTAATCAATACCTCAAAGCTAAAATATTGTTCTAATAACAGCTTTCGAGCGCAGTGATAGCTCTCCCACTTTCAGTCGGTTTCATGGCATTTTATAGAGCCTTCGTGAAGGAATGTCGTTTTAGATTTTAGAACCTAAAGATCTTTGATGGATCAACAGTTAGAACGAAACAAAAACATTACTATTTACCTAGCATAAGAATCTCGAACCGGAATTTGTTAAAAGTACGAAAAGGTTAGCCATCTAATACTCATTTATAGGCATAGTTTATTTCCCTGGCTTTTAGAGTGAGACGCTCGTTGTATCGATACTCTTGCGCCATTCCATCTAGCTAGATATAGAGCTAGGAAGCTCGTCGTGCTGTGCTGGTGCCAAGGCTGCAGAGAACCTCAAGCTGCGGAATTATAATGCCATTGTTGAGAGCCACATTTTCTATTTGCTTGTGGTCGAAACTTTCGGATCGTAGAGTCTAAGTGCTCACAAATTGTATGTAATTATTAGTTGAATATGAAAGTAGTAAATGTATTTGAAAATATCTTTTCAAAATTAACTATAAAAACAAATATTTTGTTTTACAACAGGGATTAAATAAAAATTCATTTTTTTATTAACTATTTTTTTATTTTAATTATTTGTTAACATAATTGTTGTGACAATGAACTCCATTCAAATTAAAAGAAATATTGGGTAACGATTAAACGTGTCCAGTTCACAACGAATTTAAACTTCAAATTAACTTTAACGTGTTCATAGAATTATACACCTACTTAAGTCACATGGCTACGCATACAAAATCCATCTTTATCAAATTCTTATTGTAGTTTACTCTTGTCACTAACATATTTTTCTGCCGCTGTAGCAATAGCTCTCGTAACCCTCCCTGTGATCTCGTGAAGATTCTCATTAGAAAGATGCGATTCGATGGACCTCTTTGAGAAGAATCCTGCTGTGGTGGTATTTGGTCTCCAGCTGTTGGGGTACGTTATCTTATGTCGTAGTACAGCTTTGATAATAAGAGCTCCTACGTAAACGATGAAATATACACTAAAGTACAGCGGCAAATAGTAAAGCTTTTTCCCTAAGTAATAATAACTGTATCTGTTGACACGAGGCATCTCAGTAGTGGTCGTCGTCGTCGTTGGGTGATGATAATGATAGTGGTCGTGTTCATCAAAGTCGTGGTGGAACTTGAAATCTCCGGGGAAATCGTTAGGAAATCCGTGATCGTCCATTGAAGCTCCGTGCGCATCTGGCTTCATGTCATCAGCCGGAGGAGGCGGTGGCACCATTCCCATGTCATTACCCTTTGTAGCATCTCCACCTTTCACGTCCCCCATATGTCCGTGTGTATCAAAGATGAGATCGGGGTAATCAGACTCAGGCTGATAGGAAGGGGGTGGTTCGTCATGGTGACCGTAACTTGGGGCTTGCTCCTGAGGTGGTGAAGGTGGTGGAGCTGGTTTACTGTAATGATAGCCCTGGAAATCAGGTTTGCTTCCTATATCCATCATAGGCGGACTGTCATCGTCATCTTGTGCCATTGGTGGCTTGTTATAGGAATAGCCCATAAATGGCTGACTGGGCGGAGCAATTGTGGGGATGAAAGGTAGTGATGGGGGAGCAGGGGCAGATGGTTGTTTGTATCTATAACCTATATCCGATGGAGGTTCATCGTCATCGCTGCCACTAGGAGGCGACCCTGGTCCAGAGTCCATAGGTGGTTGGTACGAGGAAACAGGGCGCGGTGCTGGGGCAGAAGGAGCGTACGGTGGAAAGGACTCATAGGAGCTTGGTGTTGGAAAATCGTCCGCTGTAAGCTTGGGAGCGGGCGGGGGTGGGGGAGGAACTAGGCTGGCAATGGCATTCAAGGGCCGTGGAGGAGGACCAGGGAGTGGTGAAGCAGGTTGAGGAGGTCCAGCAGACTGTTTTGATTTTCCACCGTAGGTTGGTGGTTGAGGTAAGTAAGGTTGAGCAGGATTGTAGCGATCTATAGGTTGACGTATTGGAACTGCGGGATCTTGAACTTCACCTCTAACAGGATTTTTGATGTCCGTAAAGCTATCCAAGTTAAACATGTTGTTGCCTTTTTTACCGTCAGAAAAAGAGTTAAATTGAGATTTTTTCATTTGGAACGGTTTTAGATCGATGTAAGGAAAACGGATATTAGGTTCTGTGCGTATTGCTCGGGATTCATTTTCACCTCCATTACCGGGATTAGTACTAAATCTGTAAACAAAATAAAACCTAATATGAAAAATAGACCACTCACTGTAATACATTTAAGTCTGTAGATACATTTAAAGCACTTTTAAATTCGTAATGATTCAAAAATGATAAGCTCACACTCACCCTGGTAAGGCAAAGTTGTCGTCAATTCCTGCATCTTCTTCAGTCTTATCTTCATTTGGTCGAACGTCATCACTATGTAAATTATCTTTGTTTTGGACATCATTAGTAGTTTGCTCGGAACCAACAGGCTCTTCTTGCCACGTACCGGAAAATTGATCATGTTTTTCACTGTCAATAATATGCCAAATATTTGCCACGTTGTGCATGGGCACTTGTGTCGTAACTGTCGTTGAAAGCGTGGTTGTCGATGGTGGCGGAGCATTAGAGGATGGAGCTGAAGGCACGTACACAGGCCCGGAGTTGTACATGTTATTATACAAAGCAAAATAGTCAGTCATATCAATTTTCACTGGCTTCTCTGTCGTCGGCACTGGTAAACCATAGTTCGACTCATCATTCGTTTCATCGTCAGGAACGAAAATAGGTCTCGACGTAGTAGTCGTAGTCGAAGTAGTACTCGTATGTATTCTCTCTTTTTCTAAAATTTTTCGAATTGATTTCATGTTGTTGCTGTTTGATTCAAATTCTGCAAATATCAAATCTGGAGTTTTTGTCCTCTCTGATGTCGTAGTGACCGGTGTCGCGTTGCGAGGAGTATCCATCCTGCTCATCCAGTTATGATAGTAGAACGGCGCTGATCTCCCCATATCGGTTTGCGGTGGTCGCGGAGACGGTGTTACAACATACACTAATGGTCCAGGAAGGTTCGCGGTGTGAACGTGATGAACATGGAAACCATTTAACAAAAAAACAAGCAGAACTATTCGATACATTTTAGACGATTGTGAAGCACATTTATTAATACAATTTTTGCGAGTGCTCCACACGACAACTGACTAGAAATTGATGGCTATGACTAAATATTTTCAAATACACATGCCATGGACAGATGCGCTGGGTGTAAAACTGCGATAATTTTTAGCGGTACTCTAATATGTAGAACGCTAGAGGCACGATACAGATGACCTAAACCCAAGTTACAATTTACACTATTAGCGCGATAACCAATATCGTTCCCGAGCAAGTCTTTGTAGAAAGTGTCACATATTTGTACAAAATATTTAGACCACCTTAAGTAGAAAGTTGTCTACATTCCATTCGATCATCAAAGGTAATACTAGATATCAGCATTGTTCTAGAGTTGTTCAAGCTTATCATTTCTTATATCGCTCTTATGTTTAGCTAATAGAAGAAAACACGTACAACCTATATTTTACTTTTAGCATATTTTGTATGATATAGCAATTATGCTTATCTAAAAAATTTGTTTCATGGAAGTAATTTCAAATCTGTAGGTACATGTGTAGTTAGTTCTTTTCAAAACTGCAGTTCTATTCTATTCCTTGACCGTCGCTTTATTTTTCACTGTGTTGCTATCGTATCCGTTGTATACTTGTGGTTGATATTGATATTATGTAATAGATATAACCATTATATTTTCGTCAAAAACAGTGAAATAGAATCTTTTTTAGGGTTCCGTAGTCAACTAGGAACCCTTATAGTTTCGCCATGTCTATCTGTCCGTCCGTCCGCGGATAATCTCAGTGACCGTTAACACAAGAAAGCTGAAATTGGTACCATTATGTATATCAATCACACCAACAAAGTGGTAAAATAAAAAAAATGGTGGGTCCGCTACACGTAATGTGGGTAGTGATTTTTTTTTTCATTTCAACCCTAACGTGTGATATATTGTTGGCAGGGAATGCAAATCTCGCGAGATTGGGGCTCGAGCGAGATCTCGCGAGTTTATGAATACAATATCGCGAGATCTCGCAATTTTCGAAATCTCGCGAGATTGGCAGTTTTGTGTTTTTTTTTTTTGCAAATAATCAAAATATTTGAATAAATTAGGAAAAAAGATTATAAAAATTACAAGTATTATAAGATAACCACAGGCGCGGGCTTGCGGACGGCGAGCAATGGGTAGGTGGCTGTCCAACCGTCCGGTAACTGTCCGGACCGAGCCCAAATCGTCGATAGCGCGCCCTGGGTAGAAACCTACTGGGGCCAGGTTTAGTTCCGAAACGTAGCTCAGCCCCGGTATGAAAGGCACGAAGGCAGTTATAGTCTGACACAATCTCCCGCTCCGCCCAAGGGCGGGACAAGTCATTTCAATGATTTTTACCCACCAAAAAAAAAAGTATTATAAGATAAACATTTATTTTCACGAATTTTTCAATAATGTTTTTGCATTAAACAATGTTTCTAATAAAAGAAACAATAATCTAGTATAGTGTGTCTATAATATTTTAACGTCCGTGTCAATCCGCGCTTCGAATAAGACGTTTTTATGCTCGAGTACAATCTCGTTAATCTCGCGAGATCTCGCCCTTTTTTCGTCCGAGATCAATCTCGCTAAAAAAGGCCGAGATCTCATTCCCTAATTGTTGGATGTGTATTTGAAAATGAATAGGGAGGAATTGGGGATAATTACTATAACCATTTTTCGAAACAGCGGAGTCTAAAGGACTGCGTACACTTTAGAGTTTAGACAAAAGTCTTAGACAGACTTGTTTCGCATAAACGAATCTATATTGAATTTTCGAAACAAGTTTCTCTAAGACTGTCTCTTGTCTCAAGTGTGCGCAATCCCTTAGACTCCGCTGTTCGTCCGTTCGTCTGTCTGTCCGTCTGTCTCTAAGCTGTATCTCATAAACCGTGATAGTTAGACAGTTGAAATTTTCACTGATGACTATTACAGAAAATACTAGAAAACAGAATAAAATAATTATTTAAGGGGCTCCCATACAGCAAACGGTTTTTTTGCCGTTTTTTTGCTACGGACTATACGGAACCCTTCGTGAGCGGCTCCAACTCACACTTAGCCGGTTTTATTTTATTGAATAACAGTAAGGATGACAACGTTGAGCACATTTAACAGATATTGTCATCCACCGATTTGGAACATCAAAGTAAACTTCCTTCACAGACTTTCAGATGTTTATGAAAATCTCGGTGACATGAATGAAGAACTGTGTGAAAGATTCTTCCAAAATATCCGAACAATGGAGGAATGATCGGCGCAGATCGGATTCGATGGTCAGCGCAGGCTTACCCAAGGCCTTCAGATTCTTCTTCCGCCCATCTGGAATCTGCCCTGTAGCGTTCAAATATTTCATCACCTATTTTTGGACCAACTTCCACGTCGCAACTTATTTTTTATGAATCTACTGCGTGGGGATCTTTCCTAGCGGTCATTACGCGAGCAGCAGACATGATTCGCCTTACTTGAGTCTGGCAGCTATTTTCGCAACTCTAACATATGCCAATTTTCAAGCACAGCGTGGTGTTTCGTATTCGATTTTTTTCTTATTACACCCAGACTGCTTAGCAGCACAGCATTCTGAGATTAAGCGTTATGGGTGAGAGCTTTTAGCAGTTCTATTCCAGCATTGTCTATGCTCCATAGCTCACCGACAAAACCTAAAATGAAACTTCTTAAATCTCGTTGTAGTAACTAGTTCTGAACTCCGTGGGTGTGTAAATATTTATGTAATTAGATCATCAAAACGCACTTCAATTTGCATCTTCATGGAACAGCAGCGTTTCCAGGCGTTTTTGATACAGCGACCGATTATTCTACCCTTCCGGCTTCTCTACCTGTTTCCAAAATGTATCAACTGACCCAAATATTGTACATCGATTTAATGTACCTATGTACGTGCTGCCCATCAAAGCGTTTACTACTTTGTTTTTAGACCGATTTATTGAGAGTCTGACTTTAAGAGTTGTACCCAGTCATAGACCACTATTTCTAATTCTTATGCTGTGGAGACAAAAATTTATGAAATATCATCAACAAATCGGAATCTACGGGTAGTTCGCCTCTTATTGATCTTGTAGTGTTTCAATTAATGTTTACAGAGATATTGCAGTAAATGCTTTTTAGCAAGTCTGTTTTGTTTCTTCTGGTCTTGATTCTGGAGAGATCAAAAAACTACTGTATTTACTATATAAAACTAAATAAGAAACCATATATTTGTTAAAACCAAGACATCAAAAATATGGCGTCCCACAAGATAGTATATTGGGTCCGCTGTTTCTGTGTTATATACTTACAACATTATTTTTAGTAAATGCGTAACCTGAATGTAGCTTGTTAAGAAGATCTCTAAGCAACAACACAATACATTCTACTAAATCAAATAATTATAAAAATTAAATGAATACTTGTTTACCTGACATTAAAAATTGAGAAACAAACCGGCTGAAATTCGAATGGCAATGTGAACGAAATGGCTTCGACCGATAGGGTCCATCGTAAGGTTAAATCTCTATACGTGGTAAATTAAATGAAAGGAAAACCATAAACTCTTAACTCGAATAACTCACAAGCGTATTGAGTTCGGTTTTTTCTGATTGCTATCGTTTATCCAGTTTCTTGTCTGTGACTATTTGAGAAAAAGCTATAACTTTATGTAACGATTTGTATACAAGCGATGTTACACTTATTGAACTTATAGTTTTTTTCATTATGTAAATTACAAATTTTATTACATGAAATTTAAAAAATAAGGAGTAAGATTTAAAAAGTTAAACCTTACTCCTTATATTTCAAATTTATTTACGGTGAGTGATTTTTTTTCCAAAATTAAAGCTGGTGCTCTAGATTGTTATTATTAGTATTAATAGAGATCTTGATTTTATTATTGTTTGTTTTTACTCACAATATAACCTTAATTCTCTGATTTTACACCACAGTGATTAAATCTTGGAAAAGACCACATTCGAGGGTATAATCAAGTGTACAGTATAAACCTACCTAAACATGGCTAATATATTACGAAATAATATGATACATATTGACTAATCAATCCTAATATTATATTATATATCATGTGTGTGTAGGAATCCATTAAATATATATCAATCTCAAAAATATAGAAGACATTTATGAAAATAAGGAAGATACAAATTTTGAATTTAAGTATAAGAATTAAACAATCAAAAGTTCAAATAACAATATTTTATTAATAAATATTATTTATCTATTTTACTTAATTTATTCATCATTTTGTATTACATACTGCTCTGTTACTTAAATCAAAGGAACACAATCAAATTGTGCGTCTAGAAGTTGTACCTAATATCAAAACTATGACATGGATAAAAACAACATTAGGAATAACTTAGGTACGGTCATCTTAACTTTTAACTTAATATTAATTATTTTACAATATCCTTAGGTAAAAATGATTTTCAATAGATTCAAATTTAACATCAGTCAAGCTATTAATAAAAGAAAAATTAATGTATCTAAATTAGAATTTCAAAAGATCCTTTGAAGTCTCAAGTAAAAAATATATCATGAATGATTTCAGAACAAGTAAAACAGCTATACAACTACTAAATTCGACATAAAATAATTATTATAGTTATTAATTACCTACACAAGCCGCAACGCGGCGTAAAAATATTGCAATATTATGTTTAACTAATTTGTATATAATGCATATCACACCGTGGGGACTTTGTTTTCTTCTTTCTTAACTTCGGCGGCTTCGGTCTCGTTGTAAGCCGGGTTATCAACTCCGGAGTCACTACCGCCATCTGCATTGTCGGGTACTAACTTTGTGCGGTTTGAATCAGGCTCTTTGACTGTGTCCGCGACTAAGTTCTCTAGTTTAGCTTCAGTTTTACTAGCGACATCTATCGCTGAAACAGTTTTATCACCGTCTTTATCAGTTTCATTGCCCTCAACGTCAGCAGGCGTTTGCTTCTTCTTACAAAAGTCGTCTTCATAGACCACTGCCCTCTTACGTAAATAAAATGTATTGAATAAATAATAAATGCAGCCAGTGATGAATGTCGCACCGGAGAATATCTGGTAGGTTGGTCTAGTACCGAAGAACTTCATCAGGTAACCACCAATAAGACTCCCAGCACCTTTGCCTGTAAAACAAATTATGATAATTTTATAGAATCAAGTTTTAACGTTTAAGTTTTTGCGGTAAGAAAGTGTAACGAAGTTCAACTACAGGATATACGAGTACTATTATTTGCATTCGTAATCGCTATAACATTAACATAATATGTATATCCTGACATCAATATGTACATCAGTATTATATTCAAGACAGTTTATTTAAAACGCCAACCCTGACGGACTACGAGAGAAATGATTTGATAATTTCCCACTTGTCAAAACAAAAAAGACATGCTCAAGGTAAATTAGCAACGAGCCGTCCAACTACCGTAGATACCGCGATACAAAAACAAAAAACGTCAGGCGCAACGATTTTTGCATAGTGATTCGGCGTGCGAGAAATATGTTTACCAATAGCCTGTTGTAGTCTGATAAAGATAATGATGATGTAAAATATTTAACAGTGTCGGAAAAGGGTCAAGTTATAATATAGATAGAGAGTGACGTACCGACTCCATAGTAAATTCCACCTAGTAGTCCTTGCACAGAGGTGTCAGTGGTGGTAGATGAGAGGCGAGCAGCATACGTCACAGCGGCGGTGAACGACAGTGAAGACGTCACCGACTCCAGCGCCTCGAACACCAGGCACAACCATGGGTTGTAGATCAACGAGTAACCTGAACACAAGGTTTGTTATTTTTTTATTTATGTACACGCAAACACTTAAAATCGATAAGTACAAAGTCAGAAAGAAGAAAGAGGAAAAAGAGGAGAAAAAGAGAAAGGTTTGTATATGTAAAAGGAGAATTCATAATTATATTACATTCGTTTTAAGTGGAAATCTTAGTTTCAACAATTCATGGTCATGTTTAATATTATCTACGAGTAGTCCCGAAGTGTAATTTTACTATACCTAAGATACCAGTTATTTGCATTAACTTTACTTTCAGTAATGACAGCAAAATAATAAAAATTATGTAAGACCCAAATTTCATGAAATAATGCATATTACGAGTACTTATAGACAAGCATCATAAGGAAAGCTTGCAGAAACAAAAGGGAAATCAGCGAATGGGAAAGGAATCTAAACGGTGAAAGTGGACTCGCAGCTTACAAAGTCACTGAACGAGTCGTTTAATCTAATGGCGCTAACCACAAGTTCAATCACTTACTAACAGATCTTAATCAGAATTAACTATGGTGATTAACATATCTAAGGATATCAAAAGATCGTCATAATTTTTACCAAAGATAGTGTTTGTGTAGTGTTTGTGGTAGATAGTGTGTGTAATATCAACTTGAACAAACAGAATATTTTTTTACACCACCTGCTCGAAAATGTCAAATTATATGTCAAGCAACCTTAACCTAAAGTGAGTCATTAGTGGCCGGGGCATAGAAATATATTATAGCTATGGGCCGGGGGCACAGCCGGTCAATAATGTTGTACTGGATTTCATTATGACCCGGCTGGTCAATAATGTGACTATTATTTTCTCACAGTAGGTGTAAAAAGTAGAGTATCCTCCTCTGGGCTAAAGGTGTCTTTGCCTTGGGCTAGCTCGAATCCCTCGCTGCATTCAGGATTCTTGTCTCCCTCGCTTTGCTCGTGAGTTAAATCCCGAATCCTTTATTGCGCTCGAGATTCAATATGAGGCTCGTGACATAAGACACAACTTTAGCCCCTCGGTGCATAATCTACTATTTTCCACCACCTGCTCGATAATGTCGTTTTATACGTCATACAAACCTCACTTAAAGCAAGTCATTATTCTCTAGGGAAATAATGCAGTATGACCGATGCCTAGGAATAATTAGATTTTAATTTGGAACATCAAAAATCATCAACATTGTGAATTAAAATGACGCCACATAAGAACTACGAAGAAAACACGAAATCCTGCATCGCGCAATCAGAGTTCTCCGCGCGATTTGAACATATACGACAGCCCGACATCAACTATCGGGCAGTCGCCCACCAGACTATAACACCCTGTCTGGTCGGAGGACCCTCCCTTTTCAAAGGAAGTTTGCGGGACTTTACTCTCTGTTCCGCATACCCTCCAAACTGGTGAACCTCGACAAAGAACGTCAGCGCAGCCTTCGTGCAGCAACTACTTCGTGACGTCATCATCACTTCCTCAAGCTTTCAAGCAACGAGCCAAACAGCCAGCACCCTCGGCTAAGGGTATCCTGACCACTAGTATGCCTACCCGGTCATACCTGGTCACCACCTCAGCCGCATCAGCGAACTTGGCACATCGCACCTTCGGCCAGTCATATGAAGAGCCATGAAGAACCTCTCCTGGTCGACGCCAGCAATCAAGCCCTACGTCGCACAAGCACCGCTCCGACTCACTGGAGCCAACAGTACCACCCTGACTCACTGGGGCATCATCCCGACTCACTGGGACAGCACCACCCCGACTCACTGGGGCATTATCCCGACTCACTGGGACATCATCACCCCGACTTACTGGGGCATTATCCCGACTCACTGGGATAGCAACACCCCGACTCACTGGGGCATCACCGCAGACAGTTCCGACTTACCGAGAACTATGCGGCATCGGTTCCGACTCACTGGAACCAACCTACCGCTGGCCTGGCACACATCAAGAAGCATCAAAAACTATCGATCTCCGATCTCCGGAGGGGAGTGATGTAGCGACATCTATGACGCCACATAAGAACTACGAAGAAAACACGAAATCCTGCATCGCGCAATCAGAGTTCTCCGCGTGATTTGAACATATACGACAGCCCGACATCAACTATCGGGCAGTCGCCCACCAGACTATAACACCCTGTCTGGTTGGAGGATCCTCCCTTTTCAACGGAGGTATGTGGGACTTTACTCTCTGTTCCGCATACCTTCCAAACGTGCATCGTACAAGTTGACTCGAAATTCAAACTGGCCACTAACAAAGAAAAGAAAATAGAATAAAACCTGCTTACTGCGACCTGGGAGCGTTTTAGAAAATTGAAACTATAGAATCTTGGAGTAGTGAATTTTGTTTGTTTGATGAACTTGTAAATATAATACTTATACATTATATCTCTAATATATGATTTGATCGACCAAATTGTCTTTTAATTATCTCACAGATGGTGTAAAAAGTAGAGTATGCAACACGGGGATAAAGCTGTCTTTGTCTTGGGCGGCTTGAATTCCTCACTTCACTCAGGTTTCTTTATTAACTCCCTCGCAATGCTCGGGAGTTAATTATATTAATCCCTCACTGCCGTTCGGGATTAAAATCAACAACTTTCGTTTCGTTCGTAATTCAACATGGCGCCCGCGACTTAAAGACACTGCTTTATCCCCTAGTCACATAAACTACTATTTTTACACCACTTGCTCGATAATGTCGTTTTATACGTCATACAAACCTCACTTAAAGCAAGTCATTATTCCCTAGGGAGATAATGTAGTATGGCCATCAAAAATTGTCAACATTGTGAATTAAAATTCAAATTCAAAATCGTTTATTTCAAATAGACCAATAATAGGCACTTTTGAATTGTCAAAACGTACGTAGATCGAACAAGTTGACTCAAAATTCACATAAACTAATATTTAAATAAATCTATACCAAATCAATGAAAATATCGTGAATGCAACCTAAGTTACTGGGGCCCAAGTCGGCTATTTTTATAAATTTGTCATTCCAACTCGATCTCATTGTAGTTTTGCTAAAAGTTCGTAATCTGCTAATTCATAGTGACTGCACATTGATCGGTAAATGGTCTAACAATATAGTAATAATAAAATGACAATATCGAGCTTATTAAAAGCAATCACACATAATGACGCTCTAATGGTAGGTTATTAATCAAAGGAACTGTCAAAACTTTAGTAGATTACCGCATATATCAGATATTCATTTATCTTTATGTACGAGATTACCATTCTTTCAATGGAGTGTCAGTGGTTGACCATTGGAAAGTCATAATGACGCCATAATATTAGTAGATTAACAAAACTTGTCAAAATCAACCATTATGAAATCAATGATGGACCATTCTGACACTATTGTACTCGTAATAACAGACTGGAGGCCCTGGTATATTGAGAAAAATACACGGATTCATAAATATTAAGCTAAAAACAATATCTAATATACCTACAGGTAGGTAACGAAAATTATTGTAAGTACGGATCCCTTTTAACTTTGGCCCTTACATCAAATTGTTCAACTCACCGAGTAATCTAATTGCATAGAAAATGAATCCAATGAAGAGCACGTTGGCGTGTCCTAGCCTCCTGATTATGGGGCCTGACAGCACGAGGAGTGGCAGGCCAGCGATGCCCCCTACTGTTATAGTGATGCCCATGAGAGACCGTGACGCGCCCAGGTCTTGCAGCAGCCAGAATAAGAAGCTCTCGATGTAGCCCCAAGCAGTTCCTGCGGAGAAGACAAAATATTTAGCCTTGAATATTTAGACTATAGATTTTCAATGCTTTATAGCTCTCACAAAGCAGTCACATATTTTGGGACATATTCATTGAAATATGACGCAATTGCAATTAAAGAAAAAAACGTTATAATTAAATCTTCGATTAAAGAGGCATGAAAAGCTGTGGTCTATGATGTCACCATACCGATGGTTATACGACAATATTTAAATGTTAACTCCTTTAAAAAAAGTTTAAGTAATAATATATGCAAGGCACTCTATTATAGTTGTAGCTTCTTATTAGTATAAAAAATTTCTTAATCAGATCCAGAAACAACTATAATTATAATAAAGACTTTCTGTGATATATCTAAACTAATATTAAGAGGTATAGTTTGTTTTTTGTTTGTAGGAGGTAATCTCTGAAAGTACTGGTCCGATTGCAATTTTTTTTTCACCAATAGAAAGCTGATTTATTTCTGAGTGGCATAGGCTATGTTTAATGTATGAGGACGAAGCCGCGGGTAAAAGCTAGTTTTCTATAAAACTGTTTAAAATCTACAGTAATTGTCACATGATATCTTACCCATAATGAAGCAAGCGATGAAAAGCGCAACAATTTCAACATTCCTGAACACGGTGATGACATCTTCTAGCAGGTTCTGCGCCGGCTGCTTGAACTCTAGGTCAATGCTCAACATGAGCGCTCCAGAAGCCACCTTCAGAACTGCGTACAGGTAAAACGCTGGCCTGAAAAATGAAACATATTTACAATATACGAGTATTTTTTCTGACTTCAGTCAAAAACTAAAAAATATTTTGTTGAGCGCTTATAAAACGTCAGAAGCATTAGCCCTAATACCGTGGCTTGGATAAGCACATAGGAAATTATATTCGACAAAAACTTGATATCTAAAATATTTTATGAAACTATCTTAAACGTTTAGAAAGATACTAGAAGTCGTCCGCGGCTCTGCCCGTGTGGAATTAATACTATAAATCTGTGGCCCTAGTGAAAAGGGGTATAGGTAAGTCCAATTTTGTCAAAAATGAGTTAAGTATACCAATATGATCCGAAAAAAATGCTCTATCGTTTGGGGAAAGCGGATCTAAGCTATCTCTAAAAATAAGGAAGTTACTTTGTGTAAAAGGGTTCATCTGACACCAAAAAAAACTATACAAGTCCATTTATATCCTTTTAAACGAATGTTGTTTTGTGTTTTTTAATCTAAATTAACATAAATCGCCCATTTTTTATCTGGTTGGTGTTTATCAATACAACAACACTTAGTCCTTAAGGTGGTGCATCATGACTCACATTATCACTGTTTTTCATACATACTTTGGAAACACAGTATCTTGTGGATATTATCTAGGTTTCTAAAGAAACCAATTCCTAAATTTGTGTAAAACTAATCCAGTAAAAACCTCTGAAAATGTCCTATTATATTTTGTATGAACCTTGGCACTTCATAATTGGCCTAAAAATTAAAAAAGTCTAAAAAGTAATCCTCTAGAGACCTTGCAAATTCTATTAAGATTTTAAATGACGACAATTTTTTTCAAAAACTTTTAAGGGTTAAAAAAAAACAGCTATTTCCTGGAGCAAGTTTTGTGAAATTTTCGAGTAAATCTCGGAATTATCGAATACTAACAGAGTTTTCAGGCGTTATCTCTCTTTTTTTGCGTTGCCTTTTCGTCAAACATCGCGTTGGATTGCATTAAATGAAGTAACAAGCTTTTTTAAATCATTTTCGATGTTTACGATAGGCGAGTGGAAAAGGACTTTAGTTAGGGAAAAGGGGTCTAACTTATTTTATACCCTCAAGGAATTCATTTTGTGGTTGGTACAAGTCACCACAAAATGAACTTAACTTTACATTAAAACACTCTTAACTTTGAGGAGCATAAATCGTTTACCTAAAAATAATATCACATGTATTTCATTAGGTAGCGGTTTAAATGTCACACGAGGTCAAACACGAATTTGAAGCGCGCGGAGTGTAAAAAATACTCCGCGCGCGTCTCCTGTAAAGTTGCATTTTTGGGCTTAGATCGTTATTCACTAGGGCCACAGAAATAGCATTATTTTAAATATGAAAAATTTACATGCTGTAAACTTAGATACTGAAGAAAACTCTATCTATAATGACGTAGCAAAATAATTGATGTAAATTATTTAATACGTCGATCGGCCCTACTGGAAACCGCGTATTCCTCAATAATGTCGTGAGACGACTTTGTATGTTTGTCTGTAATTACAATAATAACCGCGACCACGGAATGCAATATCTATTACCACCAAGCTATCCTCACGACTACTCGATAGATTGTATCAAAGAGGCACTTCAGTCACAATCATATTTAAGTTCATTTAGTTAGCCTTGTTGTAACATAAACAGAGTATCTACTAATTCATAAGGTCATGTATAAGGTCTCGATGCATCTTTAAAATAACATTGGAAATACAACTCCAAATAAAAAATTGAGCTCGTCGAATTTTAGACACGGTGACTAATCTCCGGGGTTACCATGACGTTCAAAGTAAGATTGTTTCAATCTTGTTTCGGCATGGGTAAGAGATGGCGCTAGACAACCTGTATAGCTCTGTCTCTTACCCACACTGAAACAATATTAAAACAATCTTACTTTTAAACGTCATGGTCTAGGTCCTCATCCGAGATTTACAATTTACCCACGCAGGAGTTTCCTGCACAAGTGTGTGCGCAAGCACAGAAGCACTATCCGTTCGTTTACTCTCATAGACCGATGAGACAGTAATGTGATAGGACCGAGGAGAGATCATGCGCTGGACCAAGAGCTTTACTTTACAGCACTGAAGTGTAACTCACCCAACTTCCTAACTCTGGACTGCTTCTGAGATGTTTCTTATGACAAATCCCAAAAGCGCACATATAATTGAACCTAACGTTGAGCAGTTGCGGTTACGATAGTAGAACCGAGGAGGCCATTCTAAATAAAAGTTAACCGAATACAGTTTGTAATTTTCCTGCTTTGTCTGCTGCAGCTTCCAAGGACGCTTATAAGCTTGTAAGAATGAAAATATATATTCCACTCATTGATTAGTCGGGACCGGCATCAATCCATATTCATTCCAAGATGACCAAGATCTCGTCTATTGAGCACGATTGAAATTCATTCGTAGATCTAAACATCACTGACATCTAAGAAGGGGAACACCTTCAAGAATCCTTAGGGAAGGGCCTTACCATGACGTGTTAAAATGTTAAGCGTGCGCGAAAGAGAGATGGAGTTATACAGACACCCTATAATAGTTATAGGGATGGAGCTCCATCCTTTTAACAGTTAAGCTTAGGTCGTCAAATGTATCGCAATAAGAGCTCGTGGTAGGGCATTTGTACTTATAATAATCTGTATATATATTAAAGGCTAGGTGAGCAGTGGTGGCCGAGTAGTAAAGGCCCCAACTTACGAGTTATATAATATATAGGTCGTAGGTTCAAACTAGATATGTGCCATTATCGGTAATATTGCCGTGAAGTGGTAATATTGGTAGGAATATTGCCGGCAGCGGCACATCTCTAGTTTGAACCCAGCCAGGCGCATTACTTTGCGTAATTTATTTCATCACCACTACTCTCAAAACGGTGAAGGAAAACATCGATAGGAGACCGGACTGAATGTTCTAGAACCAAAAATTCAAAGACATGTGAGATTTACCAACCCGCACAGGGCCCGCGTGTTGGAATGGTCCATTGCCTCTCCTAGAGAGGAGACCTGAGTCTCAGCATTGGGAACATTAAAAAGGAAGATGATGATTTAAAAGGCAAAGTTCTGACTCATATCTACATCCAAACCCTTGGACCTAGAAAGCTGAAATGCAAATAAGTTTGAAATCGCCAGCTTCAGCAAGCGCAGTGATCACTCCTCTGAAAGAGAAGCCCAACGTATAAAAATATCTTGATCAGTACCGCTTAAACAAAAGCTGCAATCCGTAAAAGAGAGACAATTTACTTAATTTTTCTAAAAAAGTAATATAATAGGTAAATAGTGAAACAGATCATACATAGGTATCCAATGTCTTGTGCAAACGTTTGACAAGGAATAACAGTTATATTGATTCACGTGCACAATATAAAATATACTATTCAACTTTTTTATAATTCAAATGAAAATAACTTACATACCATAAGACCAATTATTTTTATGTCTTGTATATTATGTTCATGTTACGTTCAAATAACTAGAAACGGCTAGCGTTAGATGCTATGTTTCCTTACGTCCTTATGTTTAACATATTTCCTTATCCTTATAAAACAACATAATCCTTACTACATATATATATATATATATATATAAAAATAGCCTATGTCTGTCTCCATATATATATATGGAGACAGACATAGGCTATTTTTTTTTTATGAGAAAAGGGGGAGAGCGAGGGAAGTCAAGTACGAATATTGTTATTAAATTAAACTCTATTAAAAAACGCGGGCGTAGCCGCGGGTAAAAGCTAGTTTATTTATAAAACAAGACCCCCGCCGCGTCTGCCTGCCTCTTCGCGTTTTCATGAGGCTTTCACCAATAGACAGAGCGATTCATGAGGAAAGTTAAAGTTTATATTATCATACGTATACGTATTCTTAGAGAAAAGCCGAAAATATAAAAATCTAACACCCGTGTGAATCTGGGGAAGGATTGCAAAAGTTCAATAAACAATATGATAAGGTGGATACGAAAACTTAAGTGGTAATGGGCAGGGCACATTGCTCGCAGAAAATATCGCCGTTGGGGCTGAAAGGTTCTGGAGTGGCAACCGCACAAGACTGACAAGGTGGATCGATGACCTAGTGAAGATTGCGAGAATCCGATTGATGCGGGACGCACAGGATCGTTCATTGTACCGACACTCGGGGGAGGCCTATGTCCAACAGTGGACCTCCTTCGGCTGAAATGATAATGAGGTGGATAACATTCAAAATATCACAGGTAAGACCGGTTCGGACTAGAAATGCTATTCCTAAACTTTCAACAAGATCAAGGTCATGGTCATGGTGTCAAGATTTTACTCTATCACTAATTATTTTGTCATGTCCTCTTAGTAACCTTGAAACTAACAATTTTTTTGATTCTGAGATTTCGTTTTGATTCTGCGATTCTGGAACATGTTTTTCACAAAAACAAATACCCAAGTATAACTTTGTTAGCATATAATTGTTCTAGTGCTTATTCAAAATTTACTTTTACATTCATCATTCGTTCTGTACTGATGACAAATAAACACTTGTGGATGGATGAGAAATTATATCATTTTAGGGTTCCGTAGTCAAATGGCAAAAACTGGAACCCTTATGGATTCGTCATGTCTGTCTGTCTATCTGTCCGTCCGTGTATCACAGCTACTTTTTTCCGTAAGTATAAGAACTATACTGTTGAAACTTAGTAAGTAGATGTATTCTGTGAACTACATTAAGATTTTCACATAAAAATAGAGAAGAAAACAATAAATTTTGGGGGTTTCCCAAACTTGGAACCGAAACTCAAAATTATTTTTTTCATCAAACCCATACGTATCCATAAGGTCTTCAAAAATGGTATTAAGGTTTCTAACATATTTTTTTCCTAAACTAAATAGTTTGCGCAAAAGACCCATCCAAAGTGGTAAAATGTGCCCCCCCCCCCTGTAACTTCTAAAATAAGAGAATGATAAAACTGAAAAAAATATATGATGTACATTACTATGCAAACCTCCACCGAAAATTGGTTTAAACGAGATCTAGTAAGTAGTTTTTTTATTTAATACGTCATAAACCATAAACCGCAATTTACCTTTCATTCAATCAACTCAAATAGCAGCTACGGAACCATTCATGGGCGAGTCCGACTCGCACTTGGCAGCTTTTTATTATTTATATTCTTATGATGCAATATACCTTTTACTAATGCTTGCATTGAACACATTGCGAATGTAATTCTAACGGTTATTTTGTTGCTTGGCATCATCACGCACCGCGGTCATGGCCTGTTTGATCGCTGGCCTACTCGATGACCCCGTCAACATTTTGCAATCAAACAATCCAACAGAGATTTGATGTGGTGTAGGTGCAGACAAACAATCGCTGACATTAGCCATTCATTTTACGAATAAAAAAATATACAATGTATGACTAATTTTCTGAACAAAATATAATAATATTATGTAATAGTGAATCATCTATACTTATAATAAATCTGTAGAAGTGAAAATTCTGATCATTGTGAATATCAAAAAAAAAAAAATGTCAGTTGGCATTACTAGACCGACACCGAACTCAAAAATGTGATTAAAAAAATTTTTGTCTGTCTTTCTTTTTCTTCAGGCATCACGCAAAAACTACCGGTTTGATTTCGATGAAACTTGGTATAATTATTCTTTAATATCCTGGACACCACACAGGGTACTTTTTATCCCGGAAAAGTATATACAATAAGAAACAAACTTAATTTTGCGGTTCGATCCGATTACTGTTACTGATTAAATATGAAATATTATAATAAATAATATTTGATATTTTCGTATCTTAAGGTGGTGCATCACGACTCAAATTTTCAATGTTTTTCATACAACCGCTCATAACTGGTTATGACGTTATTACACACTTTTGATTAGATATTTTGGAAACACAGTATCTTGTGGATATTATCTAGGTTTCTAAAGAAACCAATTTCTAAATTTGTGTAAAACTAATCCAGTAAAAACCTTTGAAAATGTCCTATTTTGTATGAACTTTGACACTTCATAATTTGCCTAAAAATCTAAAAAGTCAAAAACGTAATCCTCTAGAGACCTTGCAAATTTTATTAAGATTCTAAATGATGACAACTTTTTCCAAAAACTTTTAAGGGTTTAAAAAAAACAGGTATTTCCTGAAACAAGTTTTGTGAAATTTTCGAGTAAATCTCGGAATCACCGAATACTAACAGAGTTTCCAGGCGTTATCTCTCTTTTTTTGCGTTGCCTTTTCGTCAAACATCGCGTTGGATTGCATTAAATGAAGTAACAAGCTTTTAAACCATTTTCGATGTTTACGATAAGCGAGTGGAGAAGGACCCTCTTAAGATGAATTTGTATGGTAAGCGATATTGTATCAATACATATTATAAAACAAAATCCCCCGCCGCGTCTGTCTGTTCGCATTAAACTCAAAAATTACTGCACCGATTTTCAAGCGGTTTTCACCACTCGAAAGCGTGATTCTCGAGGAAGGTAGTATTTAATTTGTATGTACATTATCGATATTTTTTGAAGATGTCAGGAAAAAATAAGCCAAAAGGGGAACCGTGTTAACGCGAGCGAAGCCGCGGGCAGAAGCTAGTAGTGAATAAATAACGATATAGAGAGCTGTGGTGGCCGAGTGGTAATGGCTCCGACTTACGAGTTGCAGGTCGCAGGTTCAAACCCTGCCAGGCGCATTACTTTGTGTAATTTATTTCATTACTATACTCTCAAAACGGTGAAGAAAAACATCATGAAGAAACCGGCATGTCCTAGAACCAAAAATTCGAAGTGACATTCACCAACCCGCACTTGGCCCGCGTGGTGGATTATGGCCCATTGCTCCATTCCCTCTCCTAGAGAGGAGGCCTGAGTCCCAGCAGTGGGGACATTAAAAAGGCTGATGATGATGATAAATAAATAACAATTCGTGTTCCTCATTGCTTGAATGTAAGGTTCCTCTTTTTTTCATCAATTTTTTATTTCACGCGGTTGCACTTACTGGCAGAAACTAATTTAATACAAAAGCTAGAGTAAGCTAAACATGTTTCTCAAACAATTCATTCACGAACAATAAAAATAAACCGACCCAGTGCGAGTTGGTCTTGCGCACTAAAGGTTCCATATCGTCAGTAGCATATGGCGGTAAGTCCCTTCTTTGAGGCGTGGCTGGAAAGACCTCACGGCGTCCTTACCTTCCGCATGACGCAGATCCTCGCCGGATATGGCAAGATCGGGAGGTTCAAGCGGAAGAGCCTACCGGGATCAGGGTTATCCGAAAGGAAACTAGAGCCCCGGTATGAAGGCTAGAAGAAACGGCGCGGGGTTTCTAGTCAGTAAGAGTCTAACACTATCTCCCGCTCCACCCAAGAGTGGGTTTTGTCATAAGATGATTTTCCCCGACAAAAAAAAAATCGTCAGTAGCAAATAAACGCCAAAAAATCACATTTGTTGTATTAAAACCCTACTTCAATATTTATTTTATTCTGTTTTTAGTATTTGTTGTTATAGCGGTTACAGAAATACATGATCTGTAAAAAATTCAATTGTCTAACGAACTGTCTAGCTATCACGATTCAAGAGATACAGCCTGGTGACTGACAGACGAACAGAAAACTCAACAACAAGAACGCTAAAACTCAACAACCTTCTGCCACGGGTCGCAACTATAAGCTAATTCTGAATAATCTTATAATAATCATTATTTCCTCATTTACACAACATAGGTAGGTACACATTTCGCAGCGTGGCGGCCAGTTCATTAAAACCTTATTGCAAAACACCTAATTTAAGATATAATGTGAAAGTGTTAATTAAAGTAGGCAGGTAGTACATTCTCTACCTTGACCTTGCGCAAGATAAGCTTTTAATATCTAGAGGTTATGCAAAACATAACTTTAGGGTTCCTTAAATCTGCAGCTTTATTCGAAAGTGTCTCTGCGGCAACTGAAGGAAAACAGGTAATTCAGCAAAAGTCTGATACTACCTACTACTTCAACCCAGAACGAGGGAAAATCTGATGATTTCTTACCAAAAAAACAACAAAAGAGTTCCGCAAGTTCGAATGATAAAACAGAACTCTTTACAGGATCAATAATTGTGTGCCTGTTTTTCCATCCGTCACGACATTTTATTTTTATCACCCCGTTATATTATTATTGATAGGATATTTAATCAACTTTTAAGAAACAGCTGATTTAGTTTTTACTTATTTTTTTTTTTTAAATAATAATGTTTTTGATCCTTGAACCTTGTCTAGAATTTGTAAAACCCGGCTTAGTTCGAGTCGGACTCGGATCACCATCTTCCTTCCTGCCTTTATTCCTTATTACTAGGAGTTGGCACATTACGTTTTTTCTTCCAGGCACGCTATCACTGACTCCCTTTTCTTTTATACCCTTTTACTCCATTACACACACAATCCGTCCGTCTTTTCTTTGGCTTTTCTCCCTGTCCATCCATCCACATGTATATTCATACATAACTCTTTTGACAACATTCCTTCTTCTTCAAATGACTAAAGTAAACGATTCCCTTTGAACTTTTCAATCGCTGTTGATTTCAAAGTCTCGGATACGGAACCAAAAAATCGGGCAGTTTAAAGGCTGATATTACCTGAAGTCGGTGTAGCCCTTCCCTCGACTGGCGTAATCTATGAGCAGGCCGGAGAGCGGCGAGGAGATCATGCCCCCGATGCTGCCGTACACCCTCTGCAGCCCGTAGTCCGCCTTCTGCTCTCTCACGATGGCTATCACGGCCCCCTCAAACATCGCGAACGCTGTCCCTCCTATGATGCCGATGAACACTCGCACCTGGAGATAAGGTGTACTTTAGCAGTGTCAGGTATTTTTCTTTCGATACAATAGGCATTATTGTAGCGTCAGTGGCGTTCACCAGGTCCTTAAAAGCATAAACTTTTATTCTATAATTTTGTGTTTATCTTAGGTAAATGTATAGACAACTCTATTATACCTTCGTAAAGAATTTATTAAAAATTTAAAAACTAAACAAGTCGTTTAGGTGGTGGTCGTGGTGCATTCCACGGCGTCCTGACGCAGGTTCTCACTGGACATATCTATTTCAGGAGTTTCCTGTTTTGAATTCGGTGGAATAAACTCTTGGGTGTTACCATTGCATGGATCACTCGGAAGGCTCGGTGGAGCATACAGTGGAAGTCTGTTCTGGGACAATCAGCGGCAGCGACCTCTAGCATCCGGCTCTGGTACAATCCACGGTACAGAACGAAAGGGAATGGCAAGGAGTCACCTCCTTCTACGAAGCAGTGGCTAATGTGAGCGAAGGAGGTGGCGGAAAGTATGAAGAATCACCATCCTCATGCAACAGCCCCAGTCGGAAACGCCCCGGCTGACGAAAGTCGTAGGGTGATTCCCGACTACCATAGTTGAGGGCTTGTGGACGACGAGTTATGGGTAGCTCGCCATCCGATAAGAATCACGCCCAAGTCAAAAAAAAAGGAAATTTGTCTGTCTGTTTATCTGTCAACGGCTCGTTGTGACTACATCCCACACGCATCTGCCATATATTAGCAACCACAGAACAAAGGAATCATCATTCTTCTGTTCTGTGTTAGCAACATTGACGGGTCATTATTTCGAAGAGTTACCGCGGTCTTGGAACGCAAAGGGCCAATGAAGAAACACAGGTGGATTTCAGTCTGACACTCCCTCTTACTCCACCCAAACTGTGAGAAAATTATGACAGGATATTACTACCACAAAAAAGAATGGTCTGGTGCATTGAACACAGAACATTTTGCTGACTGTAGATTTAATTAAAGCTTACGATAAAAGAAAAAAAACCTATTTATTCTTTTCAATGTTCAACAAAAGATTAACACAAGAAAAACGTGTCAACATAAACAAAGGCGTTAGCATACAAAAGAATTATTATGGGCTTTGTTTTATCTTGAAGACGGCTTTAATTTATAGCTTGCATTAGATTTTTACATCTGAATGATCCGTGTAACGACAAAGGCAGCCAAGATACATATAAAGCATATTTGTATCTTAGCTGCCTCTGTCGTGCACAACATAAATGTTGATAAACATCGACAAACATTATCTTTCTAAAGTTAATATAATTACACTAAAATTAATTTATTTATTTTATTCTTCATGCACAAAAGAGTACAAAGGCGGAATTAATGACACATAACAACAACAACAATTATCAATTATTATTATTATTATTACACACGCACTATTATGTATTATGTTATTATTTTTTGAAGGGTATGTAACATCTTGTACCTAATATAATTTCTAAGTAGAATCAAGCAAAGATTATAGTCATTTAAATGTTAAGCTTTACATTATAATAAGCAATCTTCTATTTAATTCTGTTATTTGTAAAACTTACGTATTCGCTATTTCGCTAAAGGCTAAAGTCTGACAGTGAATACCTAGGTGAAGATAGGTTAATAGAAAAGTGAATAATGCCAATTGTTTAGTCATATAATTTTTTTTATGTAACCACAATAGCCAGAAGCGAAGATGTCTTTATCTACTTCATATAACCGCTGACATTTTACATCACTTTCATCGATAACAACAATGCGGTCAGACGCCAAACATTCGTACTACCTTTGATCCTCTATACTGGCATTAGAACAATACCAAGCATGTAGCGCACAGTATATAAGCACATATGTACGTGCTGTGGGTAACTAACTACCTAAGCTCTCGCGCATTGAGGACAAGGCCGCAAGTCTTGTCTATGCCATTGTGAAACAATGATTAACTGAGGTTGAATAAACCTAAGCTCGGAAATGCATAAACAGATAATCAGCATCTGTTAATTAATTAAATTGTCTATTGGAAGATGAGCGAGCCGAAGATTCTCGTAAAGTCATCCAAAATATTGCTTAATCCTCATTTTAATTACAAATATTCAAATACGTTCTGATTACGCGGTTTAGTTATGGTTAGCACTAATTTATTTTGATAAATTTAGCCAAAATGAGGAGCTTGTACACAAAACTAACCTGACTGTGATTTCTACATCATTGACAGTCATTACGGAAGAAGAAGAGAAGACAGAAAATCAAACACCTGTCAAGCCAAGGGATTTCGTGCTACCCAGTTACTGGGTTGTGGAGGTCAGACAGGTAGCTCAACGCTCATCCAGTTTAATTAGATGCTGATCCAATACATTTGGAAAAAGATTAAGCAGGCAGGCGGACAGCTAGATGGATAAATATCAATGGAAAACCATTTAATAGAGTTACCCAATTTAAGTACTTTATATTATATATATATGGTCTTGGTTCAGGCCATGGTCCGGAGCGAGGAGGAGTGGCAGGCGATCGCCTCCTTCTGTGCAGCAGTAATGCTAGCAAAGGAGGAGGCCGACCGCATCAGGCAACGGCGTCCTCGCCGCCGCAGCACGCTATCCGAACGTACGGTAACTGTCCGGACCGAGCCCTAACGTCGACAGCGCGCAGTGTTCCCGCGCGCCCCAAGGAGTTGTCAGCGACAGGAGGGGCCCAGATGGGTCGAAGCCTACTGGGGCCAGGGTTATCCGAAAGGAACTCGAGCCCCGGTATGTAGGCTAGAAGGAACGGGGTGGGGTTTTTAGTGAGTAAGAGTCTGACACAATCTCCCGCTCCACCCAAGAGCGGGGGTTGTCATAAGATGATTTTTGCCCACCGAATAAAAAATTAATTGGACTAGAAGGGTGAAATTGCTCACGATTTCCATAAATAACGTAGGCAACTATTGAAGAACTAAGATCGGATTTTCAAAAATTAATCCCCTAAAAGAATGAAACGGGTACCCAAAGTTTGTATGGAAAAACCCATCATTCTGCGGATGAAACCGCTGATAGAAGCTAGTTTTAAATAAATGTTATTATTATCTTTCAATGTTACCGATGTAATTTCGGAGATTGTCTTGTCGTAGTTTATTGAAGTTCAGGGACATTTTTAAGCTATTTTATTTTAAATATGTTTAACCTTTATTTAGTTTTTACTGGCTTCAATAAGGAGAAAATTCTCAATACGGGTGTATTTTTAGGGTTCCATCACTTCAGTCGGCAAAAATGCAACCCTTACATATAGATTCATTTTGTTGTCTGTCTATCAATCAGTCAATACCATTTTAATACTTAAGGTGGTGCATCACGATACACATTTTCACTGTTTTTCATACAACCGCTCATAACTGATTATGACGTTATTACACATTTTTCATTAAATATTTTGGACACACAGTATTTTGCAGATATTATCTAGGCTTCTATTGAAATCAATTTCTAAATATGTGTAAAACTAATCCAGTGAAGACCTTTGAAAATCTCCTATTTTGTATGAACTTTGACACTTCATAATGTGCCTAAAAATTTAAAAAAATCAAAAAGTAAAACTATAGAAGCCTTGCAAATTTTATTAAGATTCTAAATGATGACCACTTTTTTCAAAACCTTTTAAGGGTTTATAAAAAAACAGCTATTTCCTGGATCAAATTTTGTGAAATATTCGAGTAAATCTCGGAATTATCGAATACTAACAGAGTTTTCAGGCGTTATCTCTCTTTTTTTGCGTTGCCTTTTCGTCAAACATCGCGTTGGATTACGTTAGATGAAGTAACAAGCTTTTAAACCATTTTCGATGTTTACGATAGACGAGTGGAAAAGGACCCTCTTAAGAACTTGTAGAGGTATAAAACTACTAATGCTGCTACAGGGTACTTCTCGATAACCTAGAATCTTGTAGTCTGACATAAAGCAAGGTCTCATAGCACAAATGTAGGAAAATGTCAGAAAATTGTAAATTTGTTATTACGTCACAAAAAAATACTTTCTTGCGATTCGGAAAAGTGTTTGTGACTAGATATGTTTTTATGTTTGTTGTTTCAGAACTTCGTCATTTATATAGACAGGTTAAGAAAATAAGTTTTTCATTTGATAGGACATACTTCCAGAATGGTCCCGTTTTTATTCAAATTCAGTTTTGGAATCTATGAGGAATTAAGGGAACTCCTCAAATTCAAACATATATATACGATTAAAATTATACATGGTGATTTTGGTATTTACAATAAGAACTCAAGTTTGAAACTATCACTTGATGAAGTGGAACTTATCAAGAAAACCACAGATCACCAACGGAACTTCACATATACCTCGGTTAAGATAATTAAGCAGCTATGACGATTCAAGTACCTAACTAAATGTTTCTGATGAAAATGGAAACAACCAACTGAAAATAGCAAAATAAATTTAATTTCGGAATTCAGTCAGAAATAACGAAGAAACAAAACCAGAAATCGTTGGTTGTATGATGCATAATATTTTTAACTGACTCCGATTAGATGAGGCAATCAGCGTATTTTGCGGGTCAAATGTGGCAACTGACCCCGCAAAATAAAAGGGGTTTGAAAGAAGAAAGGGAAGACTTTTGCCTAGCAATACGAAATAAATTAGGTTATTGAAAAAAAAACCGAGATATCTGAATTAGGAACTAGAATGTGAGCATTAGTTTTTCTTATTTTCAATATCATTGTAATTGGGTTTGACAGGAACTTCACTCCAAAAGGTGCGTACAGACTATGTAACATATTATATGTATAACTTGTGAAATAACACATCCACATTATGTAACCTTGTTATTCAAAACTGCAACATAAAACAATAATGGACACATTAGAATGACAATGCAATATAACAATGTTATATAACCATTGTCATTAATTGCGCTTTTGAGTACACGTGAATAAAATATCAATAACATGTTATTATAACATTCAGTGTCCACATTATTTGAAACATGTTATATAGCAATGTTGTATAACATGTTGTGTTATATAGTCTGTACGCACCTTAATACTGTATTCATAAACCGGCCGTGATCCCGTCGGTAAATTTTCAATGCTGAACTGATTAGCGCTAACAGCAACGAATTAGGACATGCCAAATAAATAATAAAATATATTAAAATTAATTACATACGATATTTTGAAGCTCTTAAAAGATATAAACCATGTGTCCCGTACGATTTGCCCTCTGCAACTTCGGATGAGGTTGCAAAGAACTTCTATTTAATACAGTTCTATTTAATATCTAATCAGTAATCAAATTACATGACTGACGAACATCAATAGTAACTCTCATCCCCAATTTTACCCCTTTAGTGTCATAATTTTCAAAATCTTCCTTACTGTTGATTTGGTAAATAAGTTTTGAAAGGAACTGTAACTGTGCATAATAAATAATATTTATTATTTAATACATTCAGATTCGGCAATGAAATTAATGGTTTTTAAGATAATAAGTACCTACCTACAGTATGTAATTTTGTAGATCGAATTTCGGTCACGGTAGCCATTTTCAACCGATATATTACAGTGCACATTTATGTCTGTTAACACAGGTTCTCTATGTTCCCTTAGTCGCATAGTCCCGACACAACCGGTGAGAGGCGCTGGTCCGCATGCCTTCCGAGGGCGACTTTCAAACCTCGCACCATTGAGAAGTTCCTGATACCTTAAACATAGGAATAGAGCCCGGGACCCCACTTGACCTTCTCCCACGCCGCCGTACACCGCCTGCACTTTCCACGGCAGAGAGCAACATCGTGCCATAAACGCCAAAGAAATTGCACTAGCAACCACGAAATCAACGCAAATTCAATTCAATTCCAAAAGAAGAAGAATACACTCCTGGGGGTCTTTTCGGTGTAATCGTTCACGGAATCTTGGATGTTATCATACCTAAACTTACAACGGTTAGCAATGCGTCGGTCATGTCATATTACCTATCTATTACATACACCACTTATTCAGGTCCTACTCGTTGTCAAGTTCGACTAGATTTCTATACTCGACTAGAGGCCATTAATCAGCAAAAGCGATGTTATTGCATTTTTATTTTACGTTCATAGAAAACGGATCTAAAAATTTGAAGTGACCAGTGGCAATGACGTCGGGCGCAGCCGAGAGCCTGGCAGACGGAATGGGAACGCGAGCAATGGGTCGGGTCGCCACTCACCGTATCAAGTTCGCCATTACCCTGTTAGCGACGATTAGATGGCAATCTTTCCATCAGCGGATCCGCTCAATCTGCATGAGTTTACGTTAGCCGTAGCGGTTCCACGTGCTCACTACGAATTTCATACGTTACGTATGACATATACCTACTCGTTATGCGTACACGAATTAGATAATCATGATCCATCCACCTTCAGTTTCATTAGTGTTTATTACTTCACCCTCCATTTCAGCTACATTTTGGGAAACTATTCTTAGATTAGCAATGTTAGTTTAGAGGTTATAGTAACTCACGGCAAGATAGGCCCAGAAGGTGAACGCCGGGTCCAGTTCAATTTGCTGTTGCGTGTTGTCGCAGAGACTCTTGCGCGGCGTGGACGCTGCGCACGCCGCGCGACATCCGGATAATTTTCGCGACCCTGCCTGCACTCGAACTCCACCGTCTTGACCCTGATAAACAATTGGCAGCTATTGCTCGTAATATACTCTACCATACGTAGGGTGACTTCTTATAATCATGGCAATATCGTGGTATTATCATGAGGCTTAAGTCGTTATTGTAGACTCTGTAAGTAGGTACTGTAGTACTTAATTAAATGTCGAAGAGGCAATTTAATCTGAATGCTCTGATCTATCATCACGAAGATGCTAGATTTTAGCATTCCTATGTTGTTGACATTATTATTCCATTCGTAGAATACTACACTTACATACTAGTTGCAGAATAAAATAAATATAAGACAAAATTGTTTTACAAGCTGAAAGATTTACTCACAAAATTGTCACTGCACGTAACACTGTCGATACCATCATAATCTTCATCTTTTGTTAACTTGTGTTGTGTAGAGACAGCTTTCACCCAATAGTTTCTTATGTTAAGAGGTGCGGTCTGTACGTCGTGAGATATCCTCATGCGCAATATGGCTTCATCAAGAAGATCCTCTGTTTGATTGAAAATATCGTCTTTTCCAAACCAGCAAGTTTCATTGATCGCGTCGCGATTGCATTCTATTTGATACAACTTTGGCGCTGGGAAGAATATTGTATCACCGGATACAGATATTGTCGTGTTAAAAAAGGGATCATTTGTTAAGATGCGCGAAGTGCTCTGATCTTTTTTCGGAACCATTGCTTGAGCTAGCTGCGCCATCACTGTGTGGCGATACACAAGACGCTGCGAGTCAATAGTCGACTGCAAGTGTATATCGTATGAGTTTGTGTGGATTAACGAGTTTGTTTCATCTGTTGATAGATCTTCTGGTAAATCACAGATGAAACCACATGAAAGAACTCTGAAAAAATAAAGTGGTTTTAAAATGGGAAATTCCAAGATGCAGTAAAAAATATTTATCGGAAATTAACTTACGTGAGGTTAATATCGTATGAATAGGGGTGAAGTGGTAAGCAAGGGTAATCCTTCATGAGCCCTATCCGCATGGCGGAGTCCTCGCAGGTTGCGAGGAGCTCCACAGCGGGGGGGAAGGTGACGGTGATGCGGCCTACTGGCACTGCAAGAAGCAGCAGCGCTGAGGCACCGCCCAGGGCAGACGACAGCGCCAATAAAAGCTACAAAACAAAACAAAATAAACGTTGGTAGGTATGTCTAATAAACTTCACAATCCAACATTCATTATAAATTCATACGCAGATAAGAACAACATAAAATAAAAAGAGTTAAACGAAATCTAAGTATTTTGGTGTACCATAGGGCAAAGTGTTTGGTCCATGCTTGAATCAAAGCAAAGCATTCAATTCACGTTCCATGTCTTACTAAAAAATCAAGTCAATTGTACCTACCTGTAACATGAAATGACAATCGAATCATCTCTAATTACCTTATTATTCATGAGTTGTGAGCTACACTAGTCATTGTTATATATATATGTTTAATTAATCATTTGACTTCATCCAGTCCATCACGAAACTCTAATTAGATAGGTACTTACCTGTATCTGAGAACTATTGTTTTGTTCAGTACATCAACTGTTAAGTATTGTTTATCGAAGACTGAATTAGCAAGTTTTTGTACCACATGCAGCAGGCTAGTGATGTGTATCTGCATTGCATGTTGGCATTATTAACGTATTTACCTAAGTAGACTTCAACATTGCTATAAATTGTAGCGTATTATCGTTAATTAATGTTATCCTTACGAAAGCTTCCTATATTACCTATGATTTATATTTGTACCGTTTGTTTTTTCAGTGTTTGTTCATCTTTACATATCACATACCTACTTGTATAAACGGAACCGCCCAAATAGTTACCAAGCCTTTCATAATTATATAAGTAGACATCTTTTATAGGACCCATGCGATTATTTTCCCATTGAAATTAAATTTAATGTCCCAATCAAATTTAAATCAATATTTTTTTATTGCTTTCTCGTGTGTTTTACAAAATCATTAGCATAGTTTTACAAGCACACATTATAGATAGACTCGGAACACTTTTGATTTTTCTTTTAATGACCTATTATTATTTGCCACATAGCGTTATGTTTGTCCTCAGGTTTGCTTGTTAACCATCGCTCCTAGACGATGCTAGTGTCAGAAGGCTTCCAATTCACCTCGCAAATTCGAAAGATTTGGTATGGAAAGGAATAACGAGAACATTTTCTACACGCGTCTACCATTTATTAGCCATGTTACACCAGCCTCTTGCCAAAACATTTTTTCACTGCTGTTAAGACCTGTGACCAGTTTTGAGATAGAAAACCATCAAATAACTGCATAAATAGTGAAAGGTTGTAGGTACCTAGGTACACGACATTCAACTGGAATAATGCGGTGTATAGGGGATACACCACACAATTGGAAAATTAAGTTACAATCATAATTCAATCACTGAGATACAGTTCGACATAAATTTTCATTGATTTTCATACAACCGCTCTTACGCCGTTATACCGTTATTACCCATTTTTCATTATATTATGTACTAGCTTTTACCCGCGGGCCCCGCGGCTTCACCCGCGTACATAATCCTAGGATAAAAAGTATCCTATATGTTATTCTGGGATATGGTCTACTCGTGTACCAAGTTTTATCGAGATCCGTTCAGTAGTTTTTGCGTGAAAGAGTAACAAACATCCATACATCCATCCATACATCCATCCTTACATACAAAATTTCGCATTTATAATATTAGTAGGATTTTTTTTTTCAAAAACGGGTTTTAAAACACGTATAGTCCAGGAAGGAAGAAATTTTATGAAATATTCGAGTCAATCACAGAATTATCGAATGCTAATAGAATTTTCAGACGTTATATCTCATTTTTCGCGTTGCCGCTTCATCAAACATCGCGTTGCAATGTTAAAAAGCTTGTTACTTCATCTAACGCGATTCCGTTGACGACAGGTGAATGGAAAAGGAGCCTCTTAAATTAATTTAGGTATTATATTTTTTTAAAACAATGTATCCTAATTATATGAAAATAATATAAGAAATAGGAATCGGCGCACTTCACACATCTGTCACACAATCATTGCAGTGACGCAAATAAGATTTATCAAGAATTTAATAACATAGGTATTTTTTTATAAAATAGGTTTTATAGAATACTTAGGTATTTTTGACCTTTTTTGAAAATAGCTGAAATCGATTGTGACAAGTTCTGAATTTACTATTTTCGGGATGTGCGTTAATTATGTTACATAATTATATGTTGCATAGGTATTTGAATGTCTGATCGGATCACCATTTATAACAAACTCAGTACCTTTATTAAGTACGAGTATAATAATGTTATGTCTGGGAGGAATAATTAGTTATAAATATCGTAGATTACAAGGCCTACATCAGGCATCAACAGAAACATTGACACAGACTGCACTATAATTTCACAACAGTAAGCCATTGTTACTAAACGCGGGTCATCTAAAAACGCAAATGACAATCAGTGGTTATTCTGGCTGATAAACAGGATGCGATACTTATTAGCGATGATCAGCAGAACTACGGCAAATTGTCGATTTTAGATGCAATTGTAGTCCGCAATTCAAATGTCATCCGAGAATAAAGACGTTCGAGGGCACGCTCGCAAGCGGAACACAGGCACGCACCCAGTTGTCATTGTATGTGCGACTACATAGCAACGCTATATACTATTAATTTCCCACGATTAAGAGAATGCTTTACGAGGCTGACAAAGGTATGCGTGTCGCAGAAAATTAATGACATGATTAATAATTATACAGTGACGATGTTAGATAATAACACCGTATACGATTTTGGTCGGGAAACCATTCCGTTGCCAACTAAACGCACACTTCTATTTGTGTTGTTCTATTCAATTGAATCATTGTAAGTAACCATTACATGTCGTGGCATATCAAATTAGTGACTTGGTTAAATCGTTCTTCTACATAGTCTTACTAATATTTTAAAGGCCAAAGTTTGTGAATGTGGATGTTTGCTACTTCTTTACGCTGAAATTGTTGAAGGAATTTGGATAAAATTAGCACACAGGCAGGTCATCTCCTGGAAGAGCACATACGATTTATCCCGGGAGTATGTTCTCTTAGGATAAATTACTATCACACAAGCGAAACTGCTAGCAGCTGAAAGAATAATAATGAATAGAACTTGATCATCATCACGGGTGACAGGACAGAATGGAACAAAAAAAAACGTGTTGCGCCGATGCCAAGTAATATGGGATAAAGGAAGGAAGAAGAAGAAGTTGATCATTCACCAACGGAACAAAGCATCGTCTTCCAGTGCCATACTTGTGCCATTTTTAACAAAGATTGACGGGTAACAGCATAGGTATAGAGTAACTCCTGTACGACAAGTGAAGGATTTATACTCGCCCAAGATGAAGACATCTTATTTCAATAACATTTCTTTAACAGTCGGGTAAGAATAAATATATTTTTGTTTATATGTTTTCATGCAGATTTTTAGGAACAGTTTAGAACATATTAAATTATTTACGAGTGGATTGAAATGGTTTATTCTTAGGTAAATAAAAAAAATGCATTTTTAATATATTATATATATTTGAATGAAAGAAATGAAACCAGTGAAGAACCGGAACATACCGGTTAAATTGGTTTTCTATTCAAAATATATCGGACAAGCGCATAGGTAGTTTTTTTTTATATTTATAGGTTACCTGCCTAAATAGACCTCAGGGCAACCGTATTCTGTGTGATTCATGTTCAGAAGTAAGAATCAAAATCAAAGCATTTATTTCAAATAGACCATTTGCAGGCCCTTTTGAATAGTCAAATGTCGGTCAGCCCAAGAAAAGTGAAGCTAAATTGCACGTTCCAAAGCGTAGATCTCTATAGAGAAGAACGTGCAAGAAACTCCATGGACACTCTTTAAAGCTCTCTCTCTTATGCGTCTTGCTTGTTAAAAGGTGGTTGGTCTTGGTGTTCGTGTTTAGGTACGAATACCTATGCCTATAACTACCATACATGTTTTATGTCATATAAAATATATGTAGGGTATCATGAAACTATCGTGACAGTTGAGATATCGAATAAACCGAATTTTGCATCGGTTTAGGTTAGGTTAGCATTCGCAAGAAGCATAATCGCGTAACGATCCTCACCGATACGGGCAATACGGTGATATGCCACCTTGGTGTCTGTTGAGTGAAGAGCCGGTACACTGACGCACGTGGGACACCCTATATGTGCGACATACGTCCACGGACGATCGTCCACAATGCAAGGTAAAGGTTATTGTTGGCAGAATTGATTTCATTCGCGAGCCCGACGCGGACGCTCCGGATTAACTTGATTATATAGCAGCGGAACCGTTCACACAACAGATTGGTCATAATAAATAATGAAACAGATTAGGCCCTCTAAATAGGAACACTTGTAACTAAATTACCCAAAATTGCTGACCGGATAAAAGTGACAACTTAATTTAGGCAATGAGTTGACCAGTTAATTTATTGCCGACGATATGAATGGGTAAATACTACTGTCCTTTCCAGTGGGTAGTTTACACAATTGCCTACTTGAAATTTGGCAAAAAATTTATATGTGTTTTCAACTAGATTTGACTGCTATTTAAAAAACCTAACCTAACATTATAGGAATTCTGTGTATACATTGTGTGTAGGTATTGTGTTGGCTTTACGGATTTGTAACTTATTGTATTAGGTACCTACATGAGTTGAGAGAGCCACGCAGCAAAACCTGTTATCCCAAATAAATTATCTCTTTAATCGTACTGCCAAGAGAGGGTGTCTACTAACCTCAATAGGTCTCACTAACAATAATGTGAACTACAATAGCCAATTTAATGTACTTTAACGAAACAAAACTGTTGTACCTATCCATTCAACAACATTGAAATGTCATCTCAATGTTAATATAGTTATCATCCCCGCGTCAGAGGCGGTGCTCGTTGACTGGTTAATGTGTACCTTCCCTGCACCGCGGATATTGCTATAATCATCAGCCACGCTTCACAATGACTTGATGGCAGCCGTGTCACGTTAATATGATATGATAGGAGTAGAATGATTTGTGATAGACTAGACTCCGATATTTTATGACATAGGTAGCGGAGACTGGCAGAAAACAAAATAGGACTTATTTACGTCTGCATTCTTCTATATTGTACGTAGAGTTTTTTTTTTTTGCCGATTGCTAAAAAAAAACTCTTGTAACTAATTACTATATATATATAATATGATAAGAACTAGTAACATTATTATACGCATATGAAGGTAAACATAATTCGTTCAGCTTTGCATGGTTGCAATTTAATATCCGGTGAAAAAAGAATCATACAAACCTTGTTCTGACTAATCATGAACACAACCAAAAAATCAACGATATCAGTCGACCCAGTCAGTGATGATCATACATGCAGCTATTGATATTTATTTATATATCGACTCCACCTGATGGTAAGCGACGATATCGTCGTCAATCTCAATATTGACTTTAAGAGCCGAGCTTACAGCTGTGTATTCCGCTTATTCATCACCACTGCTCTCAACGGTGAAGGAAAACATCGTGAGGAAACCAGCATGTCCTAGAACCAAAATTTCGTCTCCTAGAGAGGAGGCCTGAGTCCCAACAGCGGGAACATTATAGGCCGAGTATGTATTCCGCTTATTGCACATGCCACAGTACGCAGTACGCACATAAAAGTTTTTCCAAAACGATTTGTGCGTATACTGCCGTAAGAGTCTGCCTGGTTTGGGTATACACCAGGGATGTTATGGAGCTCCGTATCTGTAAACGAAACTAAATAAAAAATATTCGTAATTGTAACCGATTAAAGTTTAGTTTACTTTCGAATAAAGATGGAGTCTAAACAATGGCTACGTCAGGTTTTCGTTTCATTTGCCCGGCCAAACAAATAATAATTTAGTCTAGAAATAAAAGTAAAATCTTGCTATATGTATTGTAATATTAGAATTGTAAAATTCTCCTATGTCACCGAAACTATCTGAAATTAACGAATAATCCGAAAAAAAAGATATGTCCGGTAACCGTATCCAAAACCGGTATAACATTATGTCTATATCTGTATCCGTTTATACCTGTAACATCCCTAGTATGGACCGTGTGCGTATGGGCACAAAATAGATAGGTACACAAGACAATCTACATACAAAGCGCGCTCGAGCAACGCACACAATTATCTTGGCTCAATCGCCCGGTTGCACTTGTACAGTTCGGCGCAACGCGCTGACCCTAGCGCGATTGCTGAGCGTAGGTATAAAATGCGAAGTACATACACGAGATTGATTTTGTGGTATGGATTTAGGTAGGAAGTCCACATTGTCCACAATTTAGCGATAGCTCATACTTACTCTGAAGTTGCCGATCTTGTCAGCCAACATGCCTGCCAGCGGCGGCATGACGATGGACACGACCGGCGTCACCGCAGACATGATGGCCGTCTCCTCCACGTTGATGCCCAGCTCGCGCATGTGGATCGTTAGGTACGGATACAGCACGAACAGCGCTGCAACATATCCACTGATTAGACACAACCCCGGTTTGCCACGGATGCAAATTATATACACAAATCTTTTTCGTTTATCTGACTTTAAATAAGTGAACACCGCACATTAAAATCCGATGCGTGGTTTAAATTTAAGATATAAGCAGTGAAACTGAGAAATTAGAGATAGATTTAGAGATTTTTATCTGAAGAAGAGACTATCGTCGATGAAGCGTTGAGCTCAAGATTGAATAAAGGACTTCTATGGAAGGCACTCCACCTCTAAAGGATTTAACTCATAACATGATACATTCATTACTTGTATGTATCTCATCGAAATAAGAAGGTTTTCTAGCAGATATACCTATGTAGGAAGAGGTACGGCCATTTGCTTCAATTGGGTGCCTAGTACCTACCCCTCTCATATTAAAATACTTTAGAAAAAGAGGAAACCAGTTGATGATACTGTCCGTCCGTACACTGCATCTCATCATCTCGTATATTTTATTTTTTTATTCCACAACTTTCACACTGCCATCTAGTTTACAATTAAACAGAGCTTGTGCTATGACAACTGATAAACATAGTTGTATATTTCTATAGACATATATACTATAGATAAATATCACAGAACAAATGATCATTCTCATTACACAAATATTTTTTCTGGGTGGGAATTGAACCCACGACTTCCGGCATAGTAGTCAGGCCCACTGACCACTAGACCAACAGGCCTGTCATAATTGATTTGTATTTGCACATAGAGGCAAGTACATTTAGCAGAGTGGCTTTCAGTAATCTACTTTCCCATCACTTTATGTAAACCACGATTTGTAGGTACAATATACCTATTTACATGAAGGCAAAAACATGCACAATCTGGAAAAGTACCTGTCAGTGTTATTACTTATATAATTTAGGATTTTCTTTGCACCGCAAAAGATAGGAATCCTGATACGATTAGATCAAGTACTGCATGTACTAACGAAGACAGAAGTCCATGGAGAATTCCAAACCAAAATCGTTTGTACTGGGTTTCATCGCGTTAATAATATGTCTTGGATGACATAGATGGCGCTAGTATAGTAGTTGGATTGAAAAACATACATCTCTCGTTAAAGAATATTATCTTGCTTTTTGCTAGTTACAATATTACTTAATTTAAACACAAATTTTTCTACGACATTACAAACCTTATAAAGCAAAGCACGTAATAACTAGGATTTGAACTCGGTACTTAGCATAAAATTTACCGATATCATAAGCCACTGGACCATTGCGTCATTACGCAATTAGTTGAAATTATCCTACTCTTTATTATATTGAAGTTGTTTAGAGACTTTAACCCGTATCATAAATCTCAAAAGAATTGAGGGTAGTTTAATATTGGCTGTATACAAATTAAATCTTTTTGTTCAATCATAACGTTCTTTACTATCTTTGAGTGAGTTCAGTTACGATTGCGTTTAACAAGTTTTTAATATTTATTTTTATCATGAGTTCCCGTTCAAATATTGATATGGCTACGAGGGCCCAAATAATAACATTGCATAATCAAAACTTAAATTATTCTGAAATTTCGAGAGAAACTGGCTTAAACGTAAGTAATGTTTTAAAATCAGTCCGTTATTTATTTTATTATCCCTGGTTATCGATACACGAAATATCGAATATATATATCTATATATATGTATTTATATTTTCCTTACAGGTAAAGACTGTCACTTTATGGATAAAGCGGTTTCAAAAAGAGGGTTCGTTGGAACACCGTAGTAGATCTGGCAGAAGACGCCATATTGACTCAGACCAGCGTCAACTTATGGTGCAAGGTTATGAGGACACCAACAAGATATTACGCAGAGTTGTTTGATACATCTTTGCGGACGGTGTATCGTACTCTTCACAGTGAAGGTCTGCATTATGTTTACCGAAGCTAATAAAAGAGCACGATTGGAGTTCGCAATGAAATACAGAAATTTCGACTGGAACAACGTCATCTTCAGTGATGAAAAGCTTTCAAGTCTAGCCAGCACGGGCGAGTTATGTTGTGGCGTAGGAATAATACGCGTTATGATAGTGATCACGTTGTGCCTAACTGTGAATCCGGTCGTGTAACAGTGAACATGTGGGGATGGATGAGTGCTGCAGGACCAGGAGAATTTACTGTAATACCCAGTCGTGCAAACAGTGTAAACTACATAGATGTGCTGAATGACGTCATGTTACCCACCGTGCGGAATGTTTTTCCTGTAGAAGACGTGCCAGTGATAACGTTCGTGCAGGACAATTGTCCTATACACCGTTCCATAATTGTGAGTGGTTTAGCCAGCAATCGGACATACGGATTATTCCTTGGCCTGCGAGATCGCCAGATTTAAACCCTATTGAAAATTTATGGGGCGTTATGGTTCAAAGGTGGGACAATAGGAATGAAAGGACTAAGGAGGCACTGATTACTCACTGCATGCAGGTATGGGATTCTATACGGGGTCAAAATTTATGTGAAAAATGTATAAACTCCATGGGTTCGCGCTTGCAAGTTGTCAGCGATCAAAATGGCGGACACGCGAGTTATTATAAAAAGAATATAAAGTGTTGACTATTGGATTGAGTATTAACAAAGACCGGGGTAGCTATAATTTATTTGATAAATTACAGTTTTTAAACTTAGCGTTAGTGGGATACATTTTTTTACTACTTTATAACAACAAAATGTTATTACACTGATGATTTTAATTTCTTATAAAATATTAGAAATTAAAATAAAAACAATATAAATATATATTCCTTTCCAATATAATAAATTATTTATTTATTAATATAAACAACTCGGTCCCAAAATGACAGCTGTAACCCGGTCTTACAATTGTTATTTTGATTTGAGGTTAAGCTTCAATTTCTTCCTCGTTTTGGAACGAATACTTAAGCTATGAACCTTAGTCATAACAAAATGCACAAATCAATCATTATAGTCAATACAACTGACCATAATTATATAAAAGGTAATATTTTTTATAATTTATGAGTAAGTAAAATATTAACAGAACTAAAGTTGCATTATAGTGAAAGGTATTATAACATTATGTAAATAAAACTAAATAGTAGAAGAATAGCACAACATTGTTTTGATTTAGAATACTTATAATTTCTATTAAACAGTTTTGCTTTGTTAATGTCTTCTATTTTGTAATGTAATTATTCGGTTATAAATTTTACTTGTATTTCTCATAAAGAGTGAATTAACCCTTCAGATACCGTCAATTAGAGACACAATAGTAAGACAATAGATGCGCGGCCACCGGTGGTCGCTTGGGGATTCATGAATTAAATAAAATTTTCAATTGGGTGTAAAGCTGTTAGGTTAGGTTATACATAGTATAAGAAAGAAAGAAAGAAACAAATTGTATTTTTCTTTGAAAATTAAAGGTCTGAAACTATAATATCACTACAACAGTTTTATTTCTTATCTTTTCGAGAATTAAACTTCGTAAATCTTAATCTGTAAGAAAAATATGTCTAGATTTTCTTACATATTTTTTTTTACTAATAATATCTACTAATACTTACCACCAATTATGAAAGTAATTTTTATATATATAAAATTTATATACAGGGTTATTTGTAAAACACTAACAACCTTGCAGGACTGTATTACTAACATCATAAACAACAACTTTTGTTCTATGACCTTTTTCAAAACATAATACATTTACCAAAAACAACCCTTTTTTTTTTGTCGACGGGGAAAATCATCTTTGATGAAACCCGCTCTTGGGTGGAGCGGGAGATAGTGTCAGACTCTTACTGACTAAAAACCCCGCGTCGTTCCTTCTAGCCTTCATACCAGGGCACGAGCTCCCTTTCGGACAACCCTGTCCCCAGTAGGCTTCGACCCAGCTGGGCCCCTCCTGCTGCTGACAACTCATTGAGGCGCGCGGGAACAGTGCGCGCCGTTGACGTCTTGGGCTCGGTCCATTACCGGACGATCGGACAGCGAGCTACCCATGGCTCGCCGTCCGCGAGCCCGCGTCTACGGTGGCCGGAAATCGGGATCGGAATCCCGGCGAAGGCGGCGAGGGCGCCGTTGCCTGATGCGGTCGGCCTCCTCCTTTGCAAGCATTACTGCTTCGCAGAAGGAGGCGACCGCCTGCCATTCCTCCTCGCTCCGGACCATGGCCTCGACCAGGGCCCGGCGCAAGAGGTCTCCGCCGCCGATCGCCCCCACGAGGGCACGGCGATGCTCCGCCCAGGCAGGGCACACCTCGATGGTGTGCTCCACCGTGTCCTCCGGGCGTTGCGCACAGTGGCGACACCCGGGCGTCTCTTCCGCTTGAATCCGATGCAGGAACCTCCCGAACTTGCCATGTCCGGTGAGGACCTGCGTCATGCGGAAGGTAAGGACGCCGTGAGGTCTTTCCAGCCACGCCTCAAAGAGGGGACTTACCGCCATAATCGTGGCGTGCCCAGCACTAGGTTGCGATAGCCGTTGACGCCATTTCACCATGAGATCCCGCCGGAGCTCTGTCCGCCATGTTTTAACATGTTGCGGCAGTGGACTTTCACCCCGGCGTTGCATCTCCACGCGCATGTCGTGCATGTGTGCAAGGACTGTTGCCTCCAGATCCCACGGTGGTAGGCCAGCCAGAAGGCTCGCCGCTTTGCGGGAGATCGTGCGGTAACCCCGCACCATCCGTATTGCCATGACCCTCTGGCAGGCGTTCAGTATGGACGCCGGTCGCTTTGCCAGCGACGGCGCCCACACCGGCGCCCCGTAGAGGGCCATGGATCGAACGATCCCCGCGTAGAGCCTCCGGCAGGAGGCGTCTGGACCCCCAAGGTTGGGCAGGAGCCGCTTGAGAGCAGCCCCAGCCCGGAGAAGCTTGGGAGCCAGACGTCGGAAATGTTCTACGAAATTCCACCGGCTGTCGAGAACAAGTCCCAGATACTTCATCGTCGACCCGACGCCGATGCGAACTCCTCCTACCGTAAGCTGGGAGTCCGATGGTGGCGCGTTCCGAGGGCCGTGGAAGCAACCCTTAAATATTTCCTTGTTCTATTCGGCGGGCGTGCTTGACGCGACGCTAGCGCATCAAACACCCCTGCCAACCAAACCTCCTCCCCTCCGCTATTGTATTATCGCTTGCTTCGCATACAATTCGTAATATTTAGAACATTATTTAATTATTTTTATTTTTGTATGAAAATCTGATAAATAAAAATATGATACATTTTTAAAAGTCATAGAACAAAAGTTGTTGTTTATGATGTTAGTAACATAGTCCTGACAGGTTGCCAGTGTTTTATAAATATCCCTGTCAATGTTTTCTTGTATAATATGCCTTTATTCATTTATACATCTTATACATCATATTTTTATACTATTTATATAAAAAATAAAATAAAAAATGTTTAAAATTATAAAAAATAGAATATATATTATATTACACTTAAAAAAAGTCGACAGAAAACTGGGATTCGAACCGGTGCCCAGTGGAAGGAGCTGTGTTATTCTGCCATGCATATCCACCTGGGCTACCGATCTAACTACAGAAAGCGAAAATGAGAGCTACTTTGTGAATGTAAGGATTCTTTATTATTTATGATCTACGCCATCTGCAGTCAAATTAACTAAGATACCAATTGACTTATTTGGTTTGGTTTAGATGGCGCTGTATTAAGTACTCGGAAAGAAGAAAATAAAATAATTTATGTTTATTTGAATATAAATATATTATTATTTCTAAGTAATTATTTTAGGTATTATAAAGCCTATTATGTGCCTCTGCATAATAAGGTTTTTAAGTTTTGCAGTGTTAATTTCATTTTTGAACAGCGCCATCTAGTCGTCTCATGAAAAGTAATGCAAAACCTCACAGCCAAAAATCGACCTTAAGATACCCATGGACTATCTGCCGTCATAACTAAGAATGCAGTAATCGCAAAATGGCGGTTACGAGATAAACGCAAAAAACATATTTCATATCATCTGAGCAAGATGTTCGTATTTTATTGGTCATAATATATATCTAAAAATTCGGAAAAAAATCAAGCTTTTACAATATAATTTTCCCTTATTTAATTTACTAATATATGCAATTATAATACGTATTACTGCGTTTCGGTTTAGTATCAGGTCGTTTCCGAGTCACAGGATACTAAAACTAAATGCAGCACTTGCGCGTATTACTGCATTATGTCTTAGCACAAGTCGATTACTGCATTATTTTTTAGTAATTATTGCCATTATTATATGCTCGGAACTAAGTTAAAGTGTACTGTGTCTTCTCAAGGACTTATATAGGTGCATTTTAAAGTTAAGGTTTTTTTAGTCTCTAAGCTAACTTAGGTCAACAAGAGGCGATCAACAAAAAACAACAAGAGGCGCACCGGAGTCCCGCTCGTGGCACACGTATTACTCCACCGAATGACGTCGCCGAACTGATTTACTAAGACAAAACGCGGCAATGGATCGCACTGCTACGGCTTCGCAAGCCTTTACTACACTTAAATGCAGTAATGTAGAGTACTGCGTTTTAATTTAGCAATTTGTCTACTGAATTTAAAACAAAATAATAAAGTAGTGGATATTACTGCATTCTGTTTTAGGGTATTCTTGCAAGTACTGCATTCTTTCTTAGGCCATGTTTAATACTGCGTTTTTTCTTATCATTGAAGCAGTTTTTATGCAAGTACGGCGAAAATCATTACATAAAAAACATACTTCGAGTGAATTTTTTTATGAAAATATTTTTTTTTCATGTACATGAACCTCTTGGGATACCATTTCTGGAAAAAAGTGAAAATCTCCAAAATGTCGATTACTGCATTCTTTGTTATCAGGGCAGTTAATTGTCTATGATAGTACATACACGAGAAAACCTATTGGTGTCGACATAGCTGAAACTTGGACTAAGCATATCTAATATTTTAAAATCTGTTGGCATTACAGATTTTCGACACACTAAAGAAAAGAATGAATAAAGTAATATACGTGTTATGTCTGTCATGCTTGATAACTATTGGCACGTTACAGCCGTGGAGGCAGTTGACAATAATATTCTTACAAGACACCCTATCGAATTTCGTGAATGAATTTAATATCACCAGTACATAAGTACCCGAGCAGCCTTCTACGTGTATTTTATTACGAATCATGTATCGAATTAAGTTCCGGACAGCAATCGACTGTTTGTTGATTTAGACAGGGCCTATGCAGTATGCAGGGTGTAAGCAGGATAAACAAAAGGTTTATACCAAGATAGACATTCCGTGTCACGACATTACATCTACGCTGAATTTAAGTCAGGAAGTGTTTAAGTGCTCAATAACCTAAAATCATGAACAAAGTATAAACAGGACTAAATAGGTGCAATTTTTACGTAGTGACTAATAATATGTATCAATAAAAAGCAAAGTATTTGGATACTTACTCGAAGCATGAACGAAAAATAGTATCTTTAATGGAATTAATTTCTTCTGTTTGAGATCATCGGTTATCCGCTTGAAAAAGGAACGTACGAACTGCATTTTGGCAGCTTTCAACGATACCTATTTATGAAAAACTAATAGGTATGTGTTTCCACACGAGGTGTCACGAAATCCTAGGACGGGAAGTCCCTTGTCACCCAGCCTCCCTCATGTATGCTTGTCTGCCTTTGTCCTTGCTTCATGGAAGAAGGGTGCTCCAGGTAGTTCCTGTAAAATAATAGAAATGAAATTCAAGCAATCGATCGACTTACGAGCATTCACACATATGCGAAATATCCGTTAAAACACAGTGTTATCAGAAAAATAACAGTGTGACGTATAGTCATTGCCTGTTCAGCCTCATGACTGCCAATGTAGCATATTTCTCGCCAACTAGCCCAGGTATGAGGAAGTGGATTACTGCATTTTGATTAGGCCTGCCGAAAGATTGTTGTTTACGACAAGTCTAAAAGTGATGAACTGGTGACATAACATCAGATTTTTTACAATATTATTTTGAGAGAAAATCATCGTAATGTGACGTCGAGAGGGTGGATAGTCGATGAATATAGGATCCTGATACGCAAGGTCATAGGACAATAAAAATCAACACAATGGATATTACTACACGTAAGTGTCCCCGCACACGGGTCACAAGAAAGGCCGCTTTAAACTTCTTTTTATGTGGCTCTTGTGAAGTGCTCATGTGGCTTTTATGACTCAACAAAAAAAAGCTAGAAGTCGCTTCAAGCTTCTCCGGCCACAAGCTGTCGCGCGCTTCAGCTTTTTTTGTGGCTGCTTCTAGCTTTTTTTTTGTGGTGGCTATTTTTTGTGGCCCGTGTGCGAGGACACTAACTCTTAACAATAAAACTATTATTATCTAGCCATCTTACATTTCTCCAGTTTTATAGTAAGCAGCGTGCTTAACAATACCATTAGGGTTATAATGATTGTTCTTACTGGAATGCAGTCAGAGCAACCTACCGCTGTCAGCGACAATGCTGTAGTAGCGATGATATACTAGCCCAAAAAAATTAGACCATTTTACAGACAGAAAAGAAGATTTGACTATAACCCACCTAAAATTCAGTACCTAACAGACAGTTCAAGGCGCTTGAAGAATAATTTGCGATTAGAGGTTTTAGGAAATAAGTACATTTTATGGTCCCGAAAACAAAAATATGGTGTTGAGATTAGTATTGATTTAGTATCAATACTAATCTCAACACAATATTTTTGTTTTTAGTGTTACTTTAGAGTAGTAAGTAGATATTTTTATGTTCTGGATTGTGAAGAGTGATATGAAAAAAGGAAATTAGTGATAGCACGACGGGTGATAGATAGGACAGAATGGAAGGAAAAAGTATTGCGCCGACACCAATTAACATGGGAAAAGGGCAGGAAGATGATGATGGTTATGAGTAGATATTTGTTTATTCCTTTTTGGCTCTGGTCTTACATAATGATGATCGATGAGCAGACTCTTTAGTCAAATTTGATGTTATCGTCTTAAATAGTTTCTTCTAAGTCGATAACATCAAATTAGATATTAAACATAACACCTGCCACGAAGTGGTGTAGGTTATAAGCACAGTTACTCACAGTTGGCCCGGTTGGCGAACAATGGCGGAGCACAATGGCTCGTCCGTAACAAAATATAAGCAATGGGTGCCCATAAACGAAACAGGCGAACGAACAGCGGTGCGAATGTACTTACACGGACTCTAGTGCTTATGCATTATTATTATTACAAAAATATTACATTTCCCTACGAAAAAAAAATTGTTTTTTTTTGTTTGTAGGCGGTAAACTGTGAAAGAAAGTACTAGTCCTTTTGCTACTTTATTCCGGAGAGATATAGGCTATATTTTATGTACTCGGGTGAAGCTGCGGGCAAAAGCTAGTCAACTATAAACTTTAAAAGTCGTAATAAATCTAGTACGAATAAGTAGATATTTGATTCAAACCTATAGAAATATATTTATTATTATTTATTATATTCTTTATTGTACACCACATAAATAAATATAAAGGACAAACATAGACGTAACATGAATTACGAAGATAACTACATAAAGTATAATATATATCCTACTAATGTAATATTGTACTTATTTTTTTTTTCTAATACAATAGATCTATATAATTTAAAAAAAGGAAACTAAATAGCTATGACTCTTCCTTAAAATGTGGCGTCAAAAAATTCCTCCGCATCGCTCTCAACCGGAAGTGTGTCCAAAAGACTGGTTTACCACGTTGCCTATATTATATAATAATTATATATGTAGTTTTAATTAGTTAAGTGTTTTTTTCATGTCTTCCTAGTTTAAATAAATAAATATTTCTTTTTTAATAAATATGATTACTACTTCTTTATGTTCCTAACATTTGATAGCAAGCTTGTTACAATGATGCCAAGCAAATATTTTGACAGAGATAAGAGAATTGTGTTCCCAGCGTCAACACGCATGAAGTGACATGAACGTGATACGCCTAACTGGTGCAATGGACTAGTGACTTGTTGGCCGATATTTTATGTGTTCCGTCAACATAAGTTCTTACACTAAATGTTAACAATGGTCTTTCAATTATTTTGAACTAGCCAACCACCCCACTTTCGCACGAGTGAAAATTCACACAGTTTTGTAGTTTCCACGTTTATCTTTATTTCTGAGTAAAAACCACTCCAAAAAGTTGTGTGTCATAATAGATTTAGCGAATAAGTAGAAAGATAAACACAGAAAATTGTATTGTATATTGTACTCACATTTTTTGTTGCCCCGACAACAAATAATATATAATCATATTTTTTGTAATTCTTAACGTGAATTAAAAGAGTGTTCATGGAATATCTCGCACGTTATTCTACATAGAAACCACGCTTTGAAATATTCAATTACATATCTTCGTTTTTTCTACCTGACAGACTTTTTGACAATTCAAAAGTGCATATAAAAGTGCATAAATGGTTTATTTGAAGTAAATCTTTGACTTGATTGACTTATTTTTAATTTGTTTTTAAACAAGTTTGAGCTACTTGTACTTTTGATTTCTAAACGCAATTTATTGGATAGAAAGGCAGATTGATATCTGGGAGTGTGATGAAAAACATTAAATTTTGATTGGATTGTGTTAGGCAAGTCCTGCGAGCGCTATGTCGATCGCTATAAGCAATCCGACAGTAGCTATTTGCACAAAGATAAGTTAAAACTATACCTTCCTATTTATGTAATATACCTTCTCGTATATATTAATTATGTCAATTCAAAAGATAATATAAGTTGCCGATTTATAATCGGTGAAAAATTTCATAATACATAAGACAATTTGATACTACCAGATATATCTGGTATTACTTCTTTTAACCATTTTAGGAGTGTACCTTTTTTCAGCTCTATATCTCCTTGTATCTTCCCTTTAACGCCTTGCAGCAAAAAACAACAAAAGCTTGCGGCTTGTAGTCTAGTCTACAACTCCGCTGGCCAAATTTGAAGAACGGAAAATGAATATGACAAATTGCTACAATCGTACTAATTTTTTAATGAATAATAAACAGTTTTGTACATCATATGACATGCATTTAATTTGTGACGCGATTGATAAATTCTTTCCAGAAATCAGGGATTCTACATAATATATATTTAGACACTACCTGTGCAATCATATGACGGTCCTTTTTTAAAGTTGGAAATCATCAAATAATTTCTTCCGCGCCTTGTACTAGGTATTAATTATTACTTATTCTGTGGCTCTGAGTAGAGCGAGCAGGAATGTCAGACTTTTACTAACTAAATCCCACTTATACGTATTCCTTCATTGGCCCTTTCTTTACGTTCCAGCATCCAGAGACTACCTCAATGGAACGAGTATCATCGTATCGAGATCGTATGTTTAGAGACTCAGATGTCGTCCTCGGATGCGTATCCTAACAATTAGAATGGTGCGCCGCCCCCGCTTGGAGAAGATACGCCACTCGCTCTCACGACTGGTGTCGCAACCGCAAGTCTGACACGGCATGAATTTAACGAGAACCAAATAGAATTTTGATTTAACCCTTCAGATACCGTCAATTAGAGACACAATAGTAAGACAATAGATGCGCGGCCACCGGTGGTCGCTTGGGGATTCATGAATTAAAGATAATATAAATGTGTATAAAATATATAAGTATCATTCTAGTCCCTCCCTAGCCCTACGGATATTTACCAATTTTATTGATTAATTTTACTAGTCGATGAGTACCTAACTATTCGTTTATTTACAGATAAGTAACCGTGAATTAAGAAGTGTCCTTACAAAATTTCGAGTGTATATACTCTTATAAAATAAGGTCACTATAAAGATCACACTTGGCAGCAACGTTAGCTAAGTATCTAACTGCAATTTATGGTGAAGGTTAAAAGTGAAATACCTACCTACTTACTTTAGATAAAGAAATGAATTTGGTTGATTAATCAGATGTTGTTGATAAGTTGCCTACTTTTTGATAGGCCAACGAAATGTCTGGTAGTGACGAAATTATTACGACGCCGATCAGCTGCGGTTGGCTCTTTGTACAATAGTGTACTGCCAGAACTTTCACACTAACATTACATTACATCACGTCTTCGTACCCTGAAAGACAAAGCAGTGCTAGGTCTATTCTACATGTTGCCAGCTTTTAAGACCAATGTAATTAAAGTAAAATCTTTATTGCTCGTGAGTTTTGTGAGCTCTGGACCCGTCGGGCACAGCAATTTAGACTTTTCTCGTAATTATCTGTTTGTGGTGTGTGCAAACTCCTTTTTAACGGGCCTGTTGGTCTAGTGGTTAGTGGCCCTGACTGCTATGCCGGAGGTCGTAGGTTCGATTTCCACCCAGGACAAATGTTTATGTGATGAGCATGATCATTTGTTCTGTGTCTGGGTGTAATTTATCTATAATATGTATGTATTTAGAAATATATAAGTATGTTTATCAGTTGTCTAGTACTCATAACACAAGCTCTGCATAGCTTGAGACTAGACGGCGTCGTGTGACGAAAAAAGAAGAAACGAATATTTTTACACGTGCCAACGTGTAAAAAGTAATTAATTTGAAATGTACCATCAGCGTCCGCGATGATAAATAAAAACAACTAACTTTATTATTGAGGCCTCCAAATGGAACGCCTAACCTCTTTTTGGGGTTGAAAATTATTAAATAACTTCTCCCGCTGTGAGTGGAGCGAGAGGGTATATCAGACTTTAATCATTAAAATCCGTCAGTGTTCTTGCAATTACCCTTTGTGACAGTAAGTGGCGACTCTTTTGAACAATCTCGCTATCCTGACAGGCATATAATCGGCTCTAACGGGACGTGCCGTTAATCATGCTGATGACGTCTATTTAACCCTAGAAAGATAACCTACGTCGAAACGACGTGTTCGATTTTGTAAAAATGGTGTAACTGATTTGCTTTTTGTATCACTAAATTGCCCTTTCCTGCCAACTCAGTCGGCTATCGAAGCTTGCAGGACACACCCTTAACACTCGGGTAAGTTTAATACTTTCGTCAATATTTATATGCCGTACGTCGAAGCGACGTATGGTTATCTTTAGTGTAAGTTTCTAGACTATTAGGAAAATGTGTTATTTTATTTTTTGAGAATAAGTATTCGTTTTTTTATTCGTTTTTTACTTATGTTATTAATAATATAATGATGTCACTAAATCATACAGATGGTTCAGAAATCTGTCTGTTGTTGCATGAAATGAGCGATGAAGAGATTCAGGGGTCGGACATTGAAACTGAAGGCAATTTATTAGAAGATAAAGTACAAAGTGGCACCGAAGACTGAAGTGAATGCTCCCCCAGTGGTATACCCATGCGATATTGAAAATATGTCTAAAAATTATCCTGAAACTCCTGAAATTGCTTCGCCAAGTATGCTGAGTTATATAATCATGCCACAGTGACAAATTCTTAGAGTAAATCATTGTACAGCTACTAAAGGTAGAACAAGTGGCCAATATTATGTCCTTATATATGAAATTAGCATTTTGTCTACAATTGCAATGTCTGCGACATCTACCGTACACCCCGGACCTTGTTTCAACAGAGTACCATTTTTTCCAGAATTTGGACAATTTCTTACAAGGACAAAAATTCAACTCCGATGATGCAGTCCAATTTGCCTTCAAAGAGTTTATTGATACTCGCCCCCATGTTTTTTTTAGTAAAGTGATCAATGAACTACCTATGAGATGGCAAAAGTGCATAGATAACAACGGTCCATACTTTGAATAATTGAAAAAATATTTTACAAAAAAAAAAAAACTTTATATTCCTCCCGTACAAAACGCTAATTTCATGTGTAAGGACTTAATATTATACGGACATGATGAAATTTATGAAGAAACTCCATCTTGTCTATAGTCAATACCTTGATAACCCCATGAATAGAGACAAGGTAGCAAATGGTTAGTTAACAGACGAATATAAACGATTTTATTTTATATTATTGCCAAAAATACAAGCAGAACCTCCCACACAACGTAAAGGTATCCCTTAGGCAAAGAAAAGAAAATATTATGCCATTTTTCCATCAAAAATTGGAAAAATAATAAAACAAAGTGTGACGGCTGCAAAAAATCCCATTTGTGAAAAGTACAAGTCCAGCGCCTGATCTAAGTGCCGTTGAGGCTAAAATGAATAAAAATGGTTATTTTCTCACGTTTTTTATATTATAGAGATTGTAAAAAGTTAGTTTTGAAAAGTTTACATAATAATTTATACGACTGACGGAGAATTTCCGAAAGGCTTTAGATTGGTAAAGTAAGAAGTACCTTGTTCTGTTAATTATTATTTTTTTCTATTAAAAATATAAATAAACTCTAATGTTATTCATTTACTCACAATACAATTATAGTACGTAATACATAATATCACATTTATAAACCTATTATATACATAATCCAATATATGCTCACTCAAACATTCGCACGTCGAGTCGACGTATGGTTATCTTTAGTGTATAGTGAAATATGGTTATCTATCTAGGGTTAAGGGCACATGGAACACAGCACGTTGTCGACCCGGGCTTGGTTCTTATAGAACCGTGAACTATCTATTGCTCGCCATCCATAAGCCCGCACCTTCAGTGGAATCGCTCTGCGGCTCCCGACATCTAAGACGTCTTCAGCGGCGACTGCAGCATGAGGACTTTTCTGCCCGTGACCTTCATCGAAAACGAATGATAACCTAGTGTGTAGGAACCTACTTTGTCTCTGTAAAGATATCTACTATAATAACACCTAACATTAGGTGAATGCATAGATATCTACCAGTAGTAGGACACGACATTTGTCTTTAGGTTGATGACGTTCGACCTATTTTTACATGTAGATAATTACTGTACAACTAGGCATTTCGTTTTTTTTACGCATTAATAGCACACTGTACGCAATTGTAAAGTGACTGAATTAATTGTACAGCGGCCGTTCAAATTTGTGGGCATTTGATAATACTGTTACGGCACGTGGCACGCCTCCATGGCATATCCCGCTATATCCGTGGGTGAATGTCTCATGTCATGCACTACCAATGTGTTGTACGTGATTTCTTAATTCATGAATCCCCAAGCGACCACCGGTGGCCGCGCATCTATTGTCTTACTATTGTGTCTCTAATTGACGGTATCTGAAGGGTTAAATAAACATAGGTACCTATTATATATCTTATAATTAGGTACCTACCTAATTACTGTGCCATAGACTTATCAAAAGCAGGAAGATCACGTCTAACAAATTGAAATACTTTTTCTATAAGTTGGAATTATAACATTAAAATTGTTAAAATGGAAATCAGTAACTATTTGAATTACCTTTTTTTTATTTTCTACTAGCTGCTCCCAGCGGCTTCGCGCGTGATAGCAGAAAATTATCCCAAGGTGTTCCCTTGGGATAATTTTCTGCTACTTCAGGGAAAAAAGTATCCTATGTCCTATTCCAGGACATAGTCTATCAGTGTACCAAGTTTCATCAAAGTCGGTTTTGCCATTCAGGCGTGAAGACGTAACAAACAAACTCACTTTCACTTTTATAATATTAGTAAGGATTAGGATAACATGGAATGATGTACGGTACATACACAGGTAAGATAGATAAGATAAGCTTACGCCTTTACCTAGGCGGTAGCCACATCAACCTTTTGCTTTATTTAGACGTTTACATATACAGAGGCGGACTAAGTCAGCGCGGAGCCAGTCGCAAATTCGACCAAGGGGCCTTATGTAGATCTATTTAATACTATTATTCTGATTATTATTCTCAATAGCCTATAACCGAATGGATTTTAAAATTGGGTAAGGTACGTGGAAAGTACGGTAATGAGGAAAATCTATATCTAATCTCTCTCTATTCTAATATCTTGTGGTGAGTTTCCTGACATAATGAAGTATAGTAAAATAATACCATTGTTTAAAACGGGTAGTACAACTGACCCTACTAATTATAGACCCATTTCAGTGCTACCCACTTTTAGTAAAATATTTGAGAAACTTATTTTAGAACAATTACAAAGATTTTTTAATAGACATAAATTGTTACATACTAAGCAATTCGGTTTTACAAGGGGTCGTTCAACAGCCGACGCCGGCGTTGAACTTTTGGGACATGTCTATAATGCATGGGAAGACAAATGCGATGCTCTGGGCATTTTTTGTGATTTGTCCAAGGCGTTCGATTGTGTTCTCCATGAAACTTTAGTCAGGAAGCTCCGCTATTACGGAATTCGGAACTCCTCTTTGGATCTTCTTACTTCTTATCTAAGTGATAGGATTCAGAGAGTTGACGTGAATGGGAAAAGATCACCCGGGTCTATAGTAACAATGGGTGTCCCCCAGGGCTCAATTCTTGGACCATTTTTATTTCTAATTTATATAAATGATTTACCTTACCTGATAAAGGATAACCATGATATAGTGTTGTTTGCAGACGATACTTCCCTTTTGTTTAAGCTCAAACGTCAGCAATCAGATACTGACGATATAAATATAGCTCTTTCTAAAATAGTACACTGGTTTAATGTCAATAACCTTCTCCTTAATGAAAAAAAAACTAAATGTATTAAATTTACGATGCCACATGTTAGACAAGTGGAAACTAGTGTACAAATAAAGGGTAAAGAGTTGAGACCTGAAGACACTACAGTGTTTTTGGGCATAACTCTAGATTCTAAGCTTCAGTGGGGCCCACATATTGATAAATTATCTAAAAAACTTAGCTCTGCAGCATATGCTGTTAGAAAAATTCGAAATTTAACTGACTTAGAAACAGCCCGTTTAGTTTATTTCAGCTATTTTCATAGTGTTATGTCATACGGCATTTTATTGTGGGGAAATGCCGCCGATATCCAGTCAATTTTTGTTTTGCAGAAAAGGGCTATTCGTGCAATTTATAAATTGAGTCCCAGATACTCGCTCAGAGATAAATTTAAAAATATTAATATTTTGACTGTACCTTCTCAGTATATCTATGAAAATATTTTGTATGTTCATAAAAACAAAAACATGTTTAAAAAATATAGTGATATCCATAGTGTAAATACTAGGAACAAACACAAATTTGTAGTTCCTGCAACCAGGCTCAAAAAAATAGGAGCCTCATTTAGATGCCAATGTATACACTTTTATAATAAACTTCCCAGTCACATTCAAAAACTTAGCCTGAATAAGTTTAAATCATTTGTAAAGCGGAAACTTTGTCAGAAGGCTTTTTATACTGTAAAAGAGTATCTTGAAGACAAAACAGCTTGGGATTGATCTGCTCCAGTACTGTCTATATTAGTTGTTATATAAGTATTTTCTGATTACTACTATATATATTATAATGATTATTTTTATTTACATTTTGACATTTGATGATTCTTGTTTAAAACTTTATTTTACAATTAGACTTAGAACTTAGATGGTTCTTTATTTTATTTTAATTTGATAATATTTTAATGATTTGATAAATATTGATAATAATATTTTTTATTTTATTTTATATATGTCGAGTGTTACATTTTGTAAATACTAGTATTTTATTATTGTGAATGTGGGAACTATGTGGATTACTTTTTTCTTTTCTGTATTTTTATATGATGTCTGGCAGTTTTGAGTATTTGACGCGGCCTACCCAAATGTCCTATCTTTGGTATTGTTCGTCAAGTCGTTGAGCTCCTTGGTAGTCCTAAGTTTGAGCTACACGAATACTGACAAATGCTTGCACTGACTGGACAGGTCCACTCAAATCTGTGTGGTTCTTTCCTCAAAAGGCCATCTGAGACACTGGTCTGCATGGTTCTCATATGATTTGACCATTACATGTTTACTGTATGGACTTTAAAAGAGACTTTGACCCCTGAGTTTGTTTCGGTGTTTCTTCTCAGGGTAGTCAGCTAGGAAACACCGGCCTCATCTCGTTAAAACTGACTGAAAACAAAATTGACGTGTAAAAGTGTTTTTTTAAAACCTATTTACAAAATAAAGATCATTTATCATTTATCATTTATAAGATTGACTATCATATTCAATGAAATAATGAGCTGTATTCAGATTTCAATATACGTAACTAATTTGACTATATTTTTTTGTGTTCAAGTATAAGATCCCGTAACGCACGGGGCTCCCGAATACACGGGACCTGTAGCATTTACTACTCTTGCTACATGGCTGATCCGCCATTGCGTTCTTACTTGCGTTCTTGCCACGATCTGTCAAATGTTGAGTGAAAAGTACGGTTTGCAAAAAAAACTTATTTGCGCATCAATAAAGGGTTTTGTTAGGGGTCATTTTGTAGATAATAAAATAAAAATGAAAAAATAATTAAAAGATAAAAACTGAATTAAGCCACTAGCAGCTTAGAGATGACCAGTCTCAACTGACGGCACCCGTTCACGAACATGACGCGTGCATCAGCCCCACTCAGCTAAACCATTTTGAAGGGAACTGAATGACCCAATAACACGTGCCACCATCAACGAGACATTTGAGTGAGCATGACAAACTCTTAACTGCCATGCTCGTAATGTCAAAAATAAAAAGTATAAAAAGTCGTAACCTAATAAAAATGCTCCATGGTAATTCACATTCACAAATTGGAAAAAAGTGCTTCTACATTAAACAATGCTATGGTTTCCACAAACAAATGTAACAAATGATCACAACTTTAAATTATGTTTTCATATTACAAAATAAATAAATAATTATAGTTTTCAAACTAATCATTACACCCTAGTGGTAGTGGAGCTGGACCAGCATTGAGCCAAGCATTTTTATCTTGACTATAATCCTCCCACTTGTAATATGCTTGCCTGCATAGTGTGCGTTTAATACAAGATTTAAATTTCGTTTCATTGAGTTCTAATACTTGGGGAGGTATTTTATTATAGTATTTTAAACAGTACCCCATGAAAGAAGAAGCCACTTTAGTCAATCTGAAGCCTGGTTGAACTAAATGGTCCCTATGTCTTGTAACATAGTTATGTCCATCGCTTCTTTTGCTAAAAAGATGAAGATTTTTCTAACGTACATGACATTTTCATAGATATATTGACAAGGAACCGTCATGATGTTAATATCCTTAAACAGTTCTCTTAGAGAATCGCACCGGCGGAGATTGTAAATAGCTCTGATGGCTCTTTTCTGTAGTATAAAGATTGAGTCAATGTCTGCAGCCCGTCCCCATAGTAAGATACCGTATGACATGATACTATAAAAATAACTAAAATAGACTAGTCTAGCGGTATCAACATCCGTAAATTGGCGGATTTTTCTGACAGCATATGCAGCCGAGCTAAGCCGTCCTGCAAGAGATGTTAAGTGAGTACCCAATTTTAGCCTTGAGTCAAGCGTAATCTCCAAACTATTGTAATAGTAGACTTAAGACCCTGGGTGGGAATCGAACCCACGACCATAGCATAGCAGTCAGGGCCACTAACCAATAGACCATCAGGCTAGTCAATGATTGATTCGATTAGGCAGTGGTCCGACTGCCAGCGAGAAAACGACTAACTATCGGCGATTTTCTCTCTCAAGAAACGCACCGTAAATGTGTATTTTTGCACTAATTAAAAAACAGGTGTCATTTTTGCATTGAGCATGTACCTATAGTATTTATTACATTTATACTAGCTGACCCGGCCAAACGTTGTTTTGCCTTATACATTATTTTTTGCTAAAAAAAAATAGGTTAAAATTTAGGGTTGTATGTATTTTTTAATGCCACATTATAAAAAAATAAAAACAAAAAAATTCGTCCAAAAATAAAAATAAAAAATTTAAGGGTGAACAACCCCTTATCACTTAGGGGTATGGAAAATAGATAGTAGCCGATTCTCAGACCTACCGAATACGCATATAAAATTTGGTAAAAATCGGTAAAGCTGTTTCGGAGGAGTACGGTAACTAACATTGTGACATGGAAATTTTATATATTAGATTCTAACTCGCCACTCTGTTTGCAAATAAAGGGTACTTCAACAAGAACTTTGCTTTTCAATTGGGGCAACACCAAGAACGTGATAGTTTTGACATGTAGTTTTTGGCTGTATTCGTAGTACTTACTTTGGCAATTCTTACAATTAATTCAATTTCGCTCGAAAATTGCATTAAAATAATTCAAATCCACTATGAAAATGGTCGTTCTGTTAAAGTTACATTTCGTAAAATTCGTGATATTTTCGGACAACATAATCGTCCTTCTGAGACCGCTATTAAGAATTTGGTTGCAAAATTTTGGCCTATTATTGATGACATGGATATCACTGAAATGTGGTTTCAACAGGACGGTACCACAACGGTCACACAGTCAATGAAACGATCGACTTATTGCAAACCAAATTTCCCAATCACATAATTTCGCGAAATTCAGCTGTTAAGTGGCCAGACAGATCGTGTGATTTAACACCACTGGATTATTTTTTACAGGGCTTTGTTAAAGACAGGGTGTATACGGAGCCAATACAATATTTTTTTTATTAATTTTCCTCTAAATACTTTGTTTTATTTTGTTTTAGAAAACAAAGTTCTTGTTGAAAAACCCTGTACTTAATGAGTGCCAATAGATCTAAGTATATTGCCTCGTAGGATTAAGTTCGAAACAATGGGCGTACAGATGCGTTGTTCACTAGTTCTCATAACATAAATATCTACTTTTAATAACAATGTCTTACTAAGAATTTTTTATGACTTCGATGGAAATAGCATGTATGTATGTGCCTTCGCGCAATAAAAAGATATTTTTTTTTTAAATATGGGAAGTCCAATGATTTCTCGATTTAACTGTGTAAGACTGGCTAAAACCACACTTATATTCTCTTTTGCCTTCTAGAACCATATTTTCTAATTCAGAAATTCCCAGTGGCCCTGGTGGCCATCGGCCCTGCTGCAATAACTTTACTTTGCCATCATTTCATTTTAAGGCATTTTTTGCCATTGTTTGATATCCATTTTTCAACTGACTTCAAAAATGGAGGAGGTACTTAGTTAGCTTGGATGTTTTAGGGTTCCGTACCTCAAAAGGAAAAAACGGAACCCTTATAGGATCACATTGTTGTCCGTCTGTCTGTCAAGACCCTTTATCACGGGAACGCGTTGAGGTATCTAGTCGAAATTAAAACCATGTACTCAACTCTGCGGACTCTGAAAGCTGTTAAAAAAATCAAACTTGTTTGACGAGAAAAAAGATACTTCGGTTTATGTGGCAAAAATGATTATGTGACTAGGAAATAAAGCAGTGTCTTTAGGTCGCGGGCGGCATGTTGAATCCTGAACGAAACGAAGGTTGCTAAGTTTAATCCCAAACGTTAGTGAGGGAATTTTATAATTAACTCCCGAGCAAAGCGAGGGAGTTCTAATGCGGTTTAATATCTAAAATTAATAAAGAAACCTGAGTGAAGTGAGTAATTCAAGCCGCCTTTATGGCGGTAAGTCCCCTCTTTGAGGCGTGGCTGGAAAGACCTCACGGCGTCCTTACCTTCCGCATGACGCAGGTCCTCACCGGACATGGCAATTTCGGGAGGTTCCTGCATCGGATTCAAGCGGAAGCGACGCCCGGGTGCCGCCACTGTGCGGAATGCCTGGAGGATAGGGAGGAGCACACAGTCGAGGTGTGCCCTGCTTGGGCGGAGCACCGCCGTGCCCTCGTGGGGGCGATCAGCGGCGAAGACTTCTCGCGCCGGGCCTTGGTTCAGGCCATGGTCCGGAGCGAGGAGGAGTGGCAGGCGTTCGCCTCCTTCTGCGAAGCAGTAATGCTAACAAAGGAGAAGGCCGACCGCTTCAGGCAACGGCGCCCTGGCCGCCGCCGCCGGGGTTCCAATCCCGATTTCCAGCCGCCGTAGACGCGGGCTCGTGGACAGCGAGTCATGGGTAGCCCGCTGTCCGATCGTCCGGTAACTGTCCGGACCGAGCCAAGACGTCGACGGCGCGCACTGTTCCCGCGCGCCTCAAGAAGTTGTCAGCAACAGGAGGGGCCCAGCTGGGTCGAAGCCTACCGGAGTCGGGGTTTTTTTTTTTTGTCGACTGGGAAAATCATCTTTGACAAAACCCGCTCTTGGGTGGAGCGGGAGATAGTATCAGACTCTTACTAACTAAAAACCCCGCGCCGTTCCTTCTAGCCTTCATACCGGGGCACGAGCTCCCTTTCGGACAAACCTGTCCCCAGTACGCTTCGACCCAGCAGGGCCCCTCCTGCTGCTGACAACTCCTTGAGGCGCGTGGGAACAGTGCGCGCCGTCGACGTCTTGGACTCGGTCCATTACCGGACGATCGGACAGCGAGCTACCCATGGCTCGCCGTCCGCGAGCCCGCGTCTTCGGTGGCCGGAAATCGGGATCAGAATGCCGGCGAGGGCGCCGTTGCCTGATGCGGTCGGCCTCCTCCTTTGCAAGCATTACTGCTTCGCAGAAGGAGGCGACCGCCTGCCATTCCTCCTCGCTCCGGACCATGGCCTCGACCAGGGCCCGGCGCGAGAGATCTCCGCCGCCGATCGCCCCCACGAGGGCACGGCGATGCTCCGCCCAGGCAGGGCACACCTCGACGGTATGCTCCACCGTGTCCTCCGGACCGGGGTCGGGGTTATCCGAAAGGAAACTAGAGCCCCGGTATGAAGGCTAGGAGAAACGGCGCGGGGTTTTTAGTCAGTAAGAGTCTGACTCTATCTCCCGCTCCACCCAAGAGCGGGTTTTGTCATAAGATGATTTTCCCCGTCGACAAAAAAAAAGGAAAAAAAGGCGCCCAAGTCAAAGACAGCTTTATCCCCGCGTTGGATACTATACTTATTACACCAACTGTGAGATAATTAAAAGACAATTTATTAATCACAAGTTAATCTTAACTATCACTCAACATGTTTTGAGATTCGAAACACACCAACAAGACATTGCTCGACCTCCATACATGGGCGAAGACGCCCTGGAGCCGAGAGCATCGGAAAATTCTCTAACATTAGTAAACTCCTATGATCTTAATTTTATATCGGACTAGCTTTTACCCGCGGCTTCGCCCGCGTTTTTTAATATACTTTAACTTAATAACAATATTTGTACTTGACTTCCTTCTTTCGCCTCCTTTACGCACTTAAAAAAATATTACCTTTGTCCGTCTCCAGTTTATAATCGAACCATAACAATGAATATAAGGTATGATTTTTCATACTTCCAAGTAATTTTTACTTGCTTTTTTACTACGTCTGTATGACATGACGCAAGGGCATCAACTACCCCCGTCGCTCGAACGTTGTGTGAGTTGTTATAAAAAAGGGTCTAGCAAAGGTCGTATTTAAATGTGGGTGAATACGTTTTGCTGGATTATACCGCCTTTTCCCACTAGACAGCGACGGGTTATAAGTTCAAAAAGAGTGTTGTTTCATTATGGTTAAGTTAGCCCCCCTTTTATTTTTTTCTCCTCCTTATTTTCTTTTTTTTTATAAGTAGGTATATACCTAACGTATATTTCCAACGTTTAATATTATATTGACAATAGTTACCTATTGACGCTATAAATTAAGAATATAATTAACATTAACAAGAATCATTTTCATTAACAAATGTTAAGCAGGTACCTACTGCGGTTGTTTCACCAAAACTCCATTGACAAATTTATATTTAAGGTGGTGCATCATGACTCACATTTTTCATTAGATATTTTGGAAACACAGTATCTTGTGGATATTATCTAGGTTTCTAAAGAAACCAATTTCTAAATTTGTGCAACCTCTGAAAATGTCCTATTTTGTATGAACTTTGACACTTCATAATTTGCCTAAAAATTAAAAAATCAAAAGAGTAATCCTCTAGAGACCTTGCAAATATTAAGATTCTAAATGACGACTACTTTTTTCAAAAACTTTTAAGGGTTTTTAAAAAAACAGCTATTTTCTGGAGCAAGTTTTGTGAAATTTTCGAGTAAATCTCGGAATTACCGAATACTAACAGAGTTTTCAGGCGTTATCTCTCTTTTTTTGCGTTGCCTTTTCGTCAAACATCGCGTTGGATTGCATTAAATGAAATAACAAGCTTTTAAACCATTTTCGATGTTTACGATAGGCGAGTGAAAAAGGACCCTCTTAACAACCAACGTTTCGTATACTTTTTATTTTACAAATGATTCGTTCTGCAAATGTTTTCATTTTACAAACTCTCGGTTAACAAACTTTTTTTTGACAAATACTTCTTTTGATATATGGTTCGGATGACATTTAATCGTTAATACATTTTTCATTTAATGTTTTGATTCTTTTGGAAAACTTATCTATCTATATATATTAAAATCAATGCCACTTTTCGTTGTTATTTTATAACTCAAGAACGGGCTCACCTATCCAAACCAAATTTTTAGGCTTTGTTCGGACTATTTAGTAGATGGTTTTTGTGAAGTTTGGTAGGGTAGAGTAGGGTATAGTAGGGTAGAGTAGGGTAGAGTAGAGAAGAGCGGGAGCGAAGCCGTGCGGGCAAAAGCCAGTGTTTATATAAAATATAATTTTACAATAAATTTTCTAAACGATCTCGACGGTTTGTTTTGTACAGTATTTTTAAATGCCGGCCAGCCTCAGCCGCGGCGGCAGGCCTTCAATCCACCTGCTCCTTAGCTCGCGGTTCGCCCTAACCTTCCACGCCTACGCGGGATTAAATTACACTCTAGGAGTAGGGCAAACAAGACTATTTAAATTCGGTTTTGTGGTTGTGGTTTGTTTCTGTCACTAAATTTTGTAGCATAAAATATATAAATTTTATGCATATTTTTTTCTCTAACATTGAAAATGCTATTAAATAAGCGTCATATATTTTCGAACAAAAATATTTCGGCGGTCTCTCCAATCCTGTGCCTTTAGCTCTCGCCGGAACGCCCATACCGATCTGTTCCGACTTTAGGTACCGGTCTACCTCACCATCCCCTTGGACGAGCGACCCTAGACTCGTCCAAGGGGATGGTGAGGTAGACCGGGACGTAACACATCGGATCAACGCAGGATGGATGAAATGGCGACAGGTCACGGGAACCATTTGTGACCCACGGATGGCCCTCAAGTTAAAGGGTAAAACTGTATGGATCAGAATTTTGGGCTGTGAAAAAGATGGATGAAAAAAGATTACATGTAGTAGAGATGAGAATGTTAAGATGGATGTGTGGTGTGACGAGAATGGATAAAGTGAGAAATGAGTATATTAGGGGAAGTTTGAAAGTGGCGCCAGTGACTGAAAAGTTGAAAGGAAATCGTTTGTCTTGGTATGGGTCATGTGAAAAGGAGGGACGAAACGCATGTTGCTAAAAAAGTTATGAGTTTACATGTGGATGGATGGCGGGGGAGAGGGAGGCCAAAGAAAAGATGGATGGATTGTGTGAGAAGTGATATAAAAGAAAAGGGAGTTAGTGATAGCGTGACGAGTGACAGGACAGAATGGAAGAAAAAAACGTGTTGCGCCGACCCCAAATAAAACGAGACAAGGGCAAGAAGATGATGATGATATTTTCGAACAAAAAAAACCGGAAAAAAAACACCGGGTTCCGGGTAACCTACAAAAATATATATAACGGTAAATATTCCAAACGTTGTTTTATGAGATAAAATGAATAAAAAAAGTAATCGTTTGTCAAATGACACATTATTAATAATATAAGTCTGAGGAGGCTCTTGTTAGGCAGCTGGATCAAGGGCCTGATCCAGAAAGCAGTACTCCTGGACACGGCGCGCATTGTAAAGAAATTCCTCTCTCAGGAGTCCTGACCACCGATATCTTGAACCCTGTTCCCGATGCTGGTGGGCTACTATTTTTTATATATATTTTTTTTTTAATAAATATTTTAAGATATAACAGATACTTATGTATATAGAATAAATAAATGAAATAATAATAATAACTTTTTATTTCAGGCTACTATGGCCAATATAGACACTATACATAAATAACAATAAAAAAAAGTTTATTTGGTGATTTGTTTTTAAATTAAACTATTTGGGAAACTAGTTTTTGTATAATGATGACATTGCGTTGTCAAATGAAAATTTGTAAATCAACTTTTGGTGAACTGACAGGATTCAACCTACTGCATATCAGTAACTCTCAAAATGTATTAGATAAGAAAGACTACAAATTAATTACCTAAGAAATCATTAGATGCAAGACTAAGCACCCATCATTACGTAGGTATGACGTTAGTTGCGCCTACAGACTTCCTGATAAATATTTAGATACAAACATTTGTTAAAATGTTTGAGTAATTTCAATGCAACCGGTTTTCAAAGAGCCTATTTAAAAAAAAATACACCAGAGATGTGTTATGCTACGTTGCTATTCTTCTTTCTTTCTATTCTATTGAGGCTTATTTATTTATTCATTTTTCCACAACAATCCCACAACGCCGTCTAGTCCCAAACTAAGCAGAGCTTGTGTTATGAGTACTAGACAACTGATAATCATACTTTTTAATTTTTATTCAAATTGTAATTATTTTTACATCTTAATTATTAAATATTATAAACTAATAGGTATATATACAAACTTAAAGAAAAAATATATACAAACGAGTAAAAAAACAAAAGGAACTTATAGGGCATCAAAAAATTCGTCCACATCGATGTCAATGGGAAATGTGCCCAGAACGCTGGCAGCATTGCCACGCTGGATGGCAATGCTGATTCGTTGACCGAAGAAAAGCCCAGCCCTCTGGTCACGCGAAGAGTCGACCAACTGTTTGCTAATATCTCGAACAACTCGATGAGCGCTCGGACCCCATGGCCCTAGTGTTTCAACCCCAAACGGCTCAAACATATAACTTCCGATGAGGTTATTATATTTACGCCGTTTGAGGTTTTCTGCACCTGCAGCAGCCGCACCAGCACAGCCCGCCGTATTAAGAAGATGGGATGGCGCAAGGGTGTCGACACATGTTGCATCCCACACCAAAGGCCTACCCAACTTCCAAGGCATTATGGTCATCCCGTCTGGCCTCTTCCCATCGTCGCGTGCCAAGCCATTGGGTTCTAAAACAGCTGGCACCCCGGCGACGACAAGAGCTCGACGGATGATGTCATTAATACTGGCATGTCGTGCTATCCGACCGGCGCTTCTACTGCAGGATAGGCCATGGTGTCCGAGGCGGTCGACTGCTTCGCCGCACTGACAACGATGTGGAGCTCCACTAGGAGCACCCAGACGTAGGCATGTAGCGATCCGGAAGGTGGTGTCACTCAACATAGTACCTATGTTAGGTGAAGGTAGAGCCTGTAGCCAGAGACCCGACTCCCATTCACCCACAGCCAGTAGGCGGGCACGCTCAGCAGTATTGGTGGACGTATTTATGAGATTATTCCGTACCAACCTGCAGAGCGGCTCATCCCACTGTCTCTGGGAAAATGGACTCTCGGGCAACGCCTTATCCGGGCAAGCCACTTTCCAGGCGTCCACGGCGTCGGTCAAGCACGGCACCTCATACTTAACCAATGATGGAGTTAAGATTTTTTTGGTTAACTGTTGAGTGCTGTGAACCGAAGACAGGAACGCCGGGGTGAAAGCCGAATGTAGGTTAATTTTGGAAAGTCTTTCCGAAATGTAGTTAAAACGTTCAATTTTGTCGTTAATAAATAAAGAAAAACTGTCTTCCAAAATTGGAGAACCTAGGAGGTGCAGTGAACTTTTATCTAAAATTTTGATTTCTGGAGCTATTGTAAAAAATTTTTGTAGAGTCGATTGTCTGTCAGTACTGTCAGAGATAAAAATTTCACATTTTGTATGGTTAAGGTCAAGGCCAATAAATTTGAATTGTTCTTTAAGAAATTTGAAATCTTCTAAAACGGTTTTTACGTCACCTCCCAGTGTTCCATCATCTAAATACCACACGTTAAATTTGGAATTTAACCTTTGGATGATTGGATGATTAGCCAAGCTGAAAATGACTGGCCCGAGAGGGTCACCTTGTTGGCACCCTACTGCAGATTCCAAAACATTATCTTTATATAATAATTTTGAGGGATGCCTATAGCATTGCCATAAAAAGCCGAAAATTTCAGGTAGTTCTTTTTTTGCTTCAGCCAACAAAGTGTCCCTGTTAATAGAATTAAAGGCGTTTTTAACGTCAACCTTTAGGATGACCTCACCCTTATACTTAATCATACTTATATATTGCTATATACTTACATACATATTATCCAACAATCATTGGTCCATATAGTACTGGTAGAAATAGAGTGCTTAGCCATATTTTTATGTGGATGGATGCGTGTTATGGACGGTCGCAAGTAGTGCAGCCATGTGCATGAGCATATAGTACCTACCTACCGTAGGAGCGCCTTCCTTATTGTGGATATAACCTATAGCTCAAGCTGTGCGAGGAAGGTGCGCCTTCCTCGCACAGCTATCTCGCGGTCACGCATCTCTATAGCACATCTTGCTCGCTTCGCACGGTCACATATTTTCAAAGCTTAGCTTTCACATCCTCGCAGCATAGCTGCATACTACATACCTACCTAGTGGATAAGCACCCTTAAGCTAGTAATTTAGACAGGTTATTTTACCCCGTCACTCCCTGCGGGGCCAAAAATAATAATTATTATTTACTAGTTGCTCCCAGCGGCTTCGCCTGCGTGATAGTAGAAAATTATCCCAAGGGATAAAAAGTATCCTATGTCCTATTCCAGGACAATGTCTCATCAAAATCGGTTTTGTCATATAGGCGTGAAGACGTAACAAACAAACAAACTCACTTTCGCTTTCATAATATTAGTAAGGATTTATTTCTCCTTTTAAACTATAAATCAAAAATTTCGTAGTATTAATGCATAAGAAATAAAAAAGTGCAACTGCGCCTGAGCTAGTAGGAGCCTGTATTTCAGGACGCAGTGGTCTTCCCAGATAAAATACCAATATAACCGCAGTCGGGTGTAACTTTTACTCAATTATATCACTTTACAATCAAAATATTATAACTTATAGAGCGAATGTTGTGTGTATGTGTTAGTCAGTCCCCTAAGCCCTAAATTAATATTTTTTGGATCTTATGGTTCCTATCGCCTAACAATACCACTAACGGGGAAAAATGCGCGAAAAATAGTAATGAAAATACAGTAATACTTATCAAAAAATAATTTTGTAAGATTTCAATAATAAAACATTCGCTCACCGCAGTTGTAAATTAAAAAATTCTTATCAGGAAATGTTGAAAATCCACTGAAGGTAAATCTCGTTTTTAAAGTTCACGAATAAACTAACACAATTTATTGTTTCTGTTTTTTCTTTCCCGTAAGATTATTTTGTTCTTTTCACGAACAACTTTATTTTTTAAACAGGAGCTAGACGCCAACAGTTGCGCGCGCAATTTGTTGCGTATACGCGGCCGCTACTCGAATAGTTTGAACCGCACTGGCTGCCGCAGCCCTATGCATGTCCCCGTGTCCCCCTCTCATACGCCATTCATACAGCGCTACGTTACGTTCTACTGTATGTACCAAGGTATCAACAACGTCTCCATATCTTTACTTACGCGGTGAGAGGCACTTCTTCTTCAGTAATAGGTACCTACCTAAGGTACAGTAACTTATTAATCTTCAACAAGTACCTGGACTTTTGACCAAAAATCAAGGAGTGTAAGAATATTAAATAAAAAAACCATCTCTCTGTTCACTATCAGCACATGGAAATTGCCCAACGTCCTCTTAAAAGTTAAAAGACTACCTTGAATCTCTGTTATATTATTATAAGGTATATAGGTATTTACATAGTTTACTATTTTACGTACCTACTTAACACTTGGTAAGGTATTAACGCGAGCTCAAGTCTTGTTGATCATCAGTATCAAAATTTCTCGACCAAGAGAGTCGAGAATCTTTAATACTCAACTTTCATCACGTACGAGTAGGTACCTATTTAGTGTTACGTCGTTAAACTTGAACACGCCATATCTTCCATAAAATAAAGGGTGGCATAAAATAATTGATGATTAAACGAACTTACTTGTATGTGAAGTTCAATCACAATTACGCAAAGAGCTTCGTTCTCGATATTAGCATAAACACACATGAAGTTTCACTTACAGACTCGCCATTTCGCGCTGATTTTAGGAGAAAAACAAATAATTGAAAATTATAAAAATATTAATCTAATCAGTGCCGGCGCGGCGTTAGGGAGGGGGGCACGATGGGGCGACAGCCCAGAGCGACAAATTCAGGGGGACGCTAAGGTCTTGAGTTGGAGTCTCCTGCCTCCCCTGGTGCAAACCCTAAAAACTGTGCTCTACGCTCTGTGCATATGCATATTTTTTATTGAGATTTTTTTAGATGGATTTTTTGAGGGTTTGTGGTCGAGGAGCG